>JBAMNC010000914.1:565000-1949395 GCA_037902135.1 Cetoscarus ocellatus
TCTTTTTTTTTTTATTTTTATTTAATAAAATGCAGACTGCTATTCTGATAATAGATTTTTTTTTTTTTTAAATTCCCTTTCTTTCCTTTCCTCTCTTTTATTACACGACTGGCCTTGACCCACAATAGAGAAAGTTCCATGAGTTAAATATACATGTTAAAGGCTTCAGTTAGTTTGGGAAAATATACAATTTGAAGAAAAAAAAATTAAATAAAATAAATGAAAAAAAAATCATAGCTACTCAATGTGGACTGGGCCGCATTGTCATCATAATAATATTAACCCTTAAAAATGAAAATAAATTCTGTTTTATTTTCTCTCATTTTTAGGTGTTTTTAATGAATATTAGGGCTGTCACTTTACCCGGAAATCTAATGCAATTGGTTTTCAAGCATACATCCTAATAATGGAAGAAACACTGAGGTTACTCGAATCCTTCGCCCCGGAAAAATGGTCAAGTGTGAGGATTTGAGTGTGTTTGACAAAGGCCAAAGTGTGATGGCTAGACGACTGGTTAGCATTTCCAAAACTGCAGCTCTTGTGGGGTGGTCCCGGTCTGCAGTGGTCAGATTCTATCTAAAGTCTAAAGAAGCGTTCACACCGAATGAGACTTGGCGACCGAGATCGTGTCGCCCTCCCAAGTAGCATCACCTGTCAATAAAATAGCTCATTTCGTCACCGTCATGTTGCAAATTGACGTCATGCCCGCTTGAGTTTCACCGCAATCAAATCATATATCATATATATGTTTGTATCAGCTGACATCATTCTGACTGCAGCTGATGCAGATGAAGGAGGACAGGACCGCAGAGAACCACCACTTCTGTTGAATAAGGTGGAACTAATGTCCTCACTAACTAATGTTCCCACACGGACATGGATTGTCACTTCGTTATCTGGAATAAAAGCTGTCTGTCACGGGTGTCGTCACACACCCACACAACAGCCACACACAGCACAGCCACACGTGACGATGCTTGAAAAATTCGTGGTAGGGTTGGCCCTGCCCCATCGCGGCTGTACATTGACTTTACATGGAGAGTGGTCGCCCAGGTCGCATTTGGTGTGACCGCACCTTAACGAAGGCCACAGGGCGATTGCTGCCCAAGGCTCACTGACTGACGCGGGCAGCGAAGGCTGGCCTGATGTGGTCTGATCCAGGAGACGAGCTACTGTTACTCAAATTACTTTCCTCAGCCGCTGTATTTGTTACACTGTGCTCCATTAGATTGAGATCTGGTGTCTGTGGAAGTCACTGGAGGACACAGAACTTAATGTTATGTTCGAGAAACCAGTCTGAGATGATCTGAGCTTTGAGACATGGAGCTGCTGGACGTCTCCATCAGGAAATGGTCATGGTGGTCATAAAGAGATGGACATGGTCAGCAACACTCAGGTAGACTGTGGGGTTTGAACGATGCTCAGCTGTACTGAGAAAATATCTGCAGCACCATTACACCACCACACGGGAGGCACATACAAATAGGTACAAATTTTCCTTTGTGCCACGTGCAATCAGTGCAATCAACTTGCATAATTTTTAAATTAACAGTTATTTTAATTGACAGGTTTCACCCACTTCTTCACTTTTCTGATACTCTTTTGATTCCTCTATTTTCACTTTGTTGGGGTTTTTCTTGCCAAGTTTGTCTGTGATGTCCACCGCAATGTTGTTTTGTGTCATTTATTTGTTTGTAGTTGTTGTTGTTTGTGCTCTGACCGCAGACCAAATCTCCCCTGGAGGGACAATAAAGCTCTGAGCTGAACTGAACTGATGAGAGGCAGAATGGATCCATGCTTTTATGCTCCCATGATTTTATTTTTTATATTAACTGCTCTAGACTTTAACTTCTTTTCCCTCACTGGTGCTATAAAGGCATCAATAATGTCTGATTTTATTATAATTTTACCAAAGTAAAGGTTTTGTTCGTGTGACAGCCTCAACACTCGCTGTAGCGAACATAAATAATCCTATCTGATTGAATATTAACATTTAATGAAATCAAATTGAATGAAAAATTGAATGAAATTTAATCAGATTTCATAAAAAGTCCCATTATCTTGTTAACTGGAGTGAAGTGAACTTCTCTGCCTCACATTCTCTCACTGGCCCACTTGCTCACCGAATGAATATATGAAAACAAAATCAGCCGACTGTTGGAACGAGAGCTGGAGCCCGAGTGTGTGTGTCCTGTAAATTCATGAGGTGGAGGTCTCTCTCCATCGCTCAGCGTTCTCCTCGATGTCCTACGATCTATTTTTCATGAACTCTGTCAAACTGCCCTGATTCAGCCGCACTCCTCTGAGGATTGGGCTGAAAAATCCTGCAGGAGTTCAGACAAAGACACTGCTATTCAAGATTCATGTCTTTATTTCTGCTTTAAGTATTAACAAAAATGAGGGTTTACACTGTGTCACCATGGTGCATTTTAATGCCTGCTGCAGGTTTATTTATTGATTATTTTATGGAGGAGAAAAACGTGTATTTTCATCTGTTGAGCTTTGAGGATTGTAACATTAAACTTCCTTAAAAAGCAGGATCAGGAATAATTTCTACAGCAGCTGACTGCTTTAAAAATCAAATGAGATGTTTCAGAGTATATTTTAATATTTAATACTGCTGACTCATGTGTAAAGTTTTAATAACTGAATGGTGGATCAGATATTTACAATATTTATGTCTTCAAGTCTCACTCTGCTGAAGGATAACAGAGACTCACCAAGGAGAGGCTGAAGATAGGAGAATGAATGACAGCGTGGTCACAACTTTAGGGTCACATTTATTCTGTGCTTATTCTGTGCTATGGTAGATAACGTGTTTGAGTTTATTTCAGCCAACTGGCAGACTCCAGAGCGGCGCATGTGAGTCAGGACTGCAGTTCCTCTGCCATCCTGTAGGTCAGGGATGCCCAAACTATGGCACGAGGCCAAATTAGATCTGCAGTCCGTTTTTATCAGCCTTCAAGAAATTAAGTTTAGATTCAGACTATTTATTCCTCACAACACAGTTTAAATAACACTGGGCATGTTTGGCAATGGTCCAGTCAAACTGCCCTTAAAAAAGCTAAATATTGTGCCAGCTCAGACTCGTCTTTGAGAACAAACATGAGTTATTTTGCTGCAAAAATAAAGGGATAGACCTTCTTTTTTATTTCGACAAACTTCTATTCCTGTTCTACACTGAACTGAGTTTGTTTCTCACTTTAATTTTGCTGAATCAGCTGTGACCTAAAAACAAAAACCCAAATCTATTTTAATCTGTTATCACAATAGACATTAATGAAGAGAAAGTCTCAGCAGTGATTCATATAAACAAACTTTTAATGATCTGCAGTAACATCACGTTTGAGTTAATTAGAGACAAACAGAAACGACTCGACTGTTATGATGATGATAATGAGAGTAATGAGAGTAATCAAGGTCTAAACTAATGACACGATAACGCTGTAATCTCCCCTCTGATCGCTCAGATGTATTTGTGTTAAAGTTTATTAAAGTTTATGTGGTTGTGTGTTTCAGTGCACGGTGTGGGACTGGGACTCCAACGGGAAACACGACTACATCGGAGAGTTCGAGGCCACGTTTAAAGAAATGAAAGGAGCCATCGATGGACGACAGGTCAGTCAGTGTGTGCGTGGTTTTTGGTATGCAAAGATGACTTTCTGAGCTGACCAGGCAAAATGTCAAGTTCTCCTGAGAGATACAGTGAAGATGGTAATTACTTTCTTTTAAGTACTTCTGAAGACCCTCCAGAGACTGTAGTCTGACATCTGAAACAAATTATCATCAGCTCGCAAAGTTTTTAGTCTCAGACTGGGATTTTAGAAAGACTGGAAATCTTACAGGGTCACTTATTATTCATGGATGGATGAAAGGTTGGATGTATGACCAGGTAAATGAAGGGACAGACAAAAGGATGGACAGATGGATGATAGATCGATGATTAAGTAGAAGAGAGATCTGATGGCTAAATAGAGAGATGGACGGATTATAGAGGAAGGGAAAAGTAAATGGTTGGATGAACAGCTGGACAGATTGATGGATGCATAGATGCAAGGATGGATGGACAGAAAAGATAAGCAAAACATGGATGAATGGATGGATGAGGGGTTGGCTGGAGGGATAGATGGGCAAAACAATGGAAAAATAGATGGATAAAGAGGGGGTTATGGGAGGACTGGCTGAATGGATTATAAATAGATGGTTGGATGGATAAAGGTTTAAGTTAGGGAATGAATGGATGGATTGAAAGATGGTTGGATGAAGGAGGGGTGGGTTGTTGGCTGGACATATAGACAGGAAGATTGAAAGATGAATAGATGAAGGTGTGAGTGAAGGAACACATGGATGGATGAATGGAGGGATAAGTGGCTGGCTTAAAGACAAAATGGATAGATTAAAATAGAGTTGGATGAACAGATGGAGAGAAAGAAGCACATATGGATGGATGGATGATTTAAAGAGGGGTGGATGGATGGATGGAAAGGTGAGTTGCTGGCAAGGTAGATGGACAGAAAGATTGAATGATAGATTGATGAAGGCATTAGCAGAGTAAATGATGGATGGATAGGCGGACAAAAAAAGGATGGATGGACAAATAAAGGGATTACTGGATAGATAGACTGAGAGATGGTTGGATTGACAGATGGAGAGAAAGCTGGATGGATAGATGGGCAAAAGTAGATGAATGAAGGCACAAATAAAGGGATGACTGGCAGAATGGATGGATAAATGGATGGATGGGTGGATAAAGGCATAAGTTGGGGAATGGATGGTTGGATTGATGGATAATAGATGGATGAATAGATAGATTGAAATATGGTTGGATGGAATGAGGGGTGTGTTGTTGGCTGGACATATGGACAGGAAGAATGAAAGATGAATGGATAATGTCATTAATGACAGAAGGCTGGCTTAAGGATGGATGAATAAAAGGATAGATTGAAAGGGAGTTGGATGGTTGGATGGCTGTAGAAGTGGCTGTATGAATGGCAGACATACAGAAAGAAGGATGGATGGAAAGATAAAATGATAATGGGATGGATAAATTCAAAGAGAGTTGGATGTATGTATTGAAAGATAAAATCATGACCAAATGGATAGCTTGAAACAGAATTGGATAGATGGATGGATGGATGGATGGATGATTGAAAGAGGGCCGTATGGATGGATGAACAGATGAACAGAAAGAGGGATGAATGTAAGGATAGAATGAAAATGGGGTGGATACATTTAAAGAGAGTTGGATGGTTGTATGGAAGGAAGGGTGATTGGCTGGATGGATAAAATCATGGTCAGATGGATAACCTGAAACAGAATTAGATGGATGGATGGATAATAGATGGATGGATGGATTTAAAGAGGGTTGGATGGATTGATGGAAAGAAAGGTGAGTTGCTTGCTGGGCAGATGGACAGAAAGAAGGAAGGATGATTGATAGATTAAGGCATGAGCTAAGGAAATGATGGATGAATAAGTGGACAAAAAGAAGGATGGATTTACGGATGAAAGGATTATTGGATTGAAAAACAGAATTTGATGAACAGATGGATGAATAATACATGAATGGATGGTTGAAGGAGGGGTGAGTTTCTGGCTGGACAGATGGACTGAGAGACTGAGAAAAAATGACGAAAGAAGGCATGAGCAAAGGATGGATAAGTGACTGACTGGATGAACAGATGGATGGATGGACGACTAAAAAGATAATTGGAATGATTTTTAGCTTGGTTGGCTTAACCCTTTAACTCCCAGATCAACTGCTTGGTAGATCAAACTTTGAGTAACTGTATCTCATTTATAAATGCATCAACCTTCTTTAACCTGATTAGGCCATCTATATTTTGAGGAGGTTAAACATGATGCTAGAAAAAGCATTATGTCTTATTAAAGAGGGGAATTTCTCACACAGGTTAATCTACCATTATAATAAAACCAGTCATAAAAACCAAAAATGGCCTATATGAAATGAAAGTGTTTCTCAAAAAAGGACATTTTACTTGATTTTTGTTCTCTTTCTACTTTAACAATGGAATTACTTCTCCGACTATAAACTCCCAGCTCAACCATTTGGCAGAGGTTAATGATTTAAAAATATTTAGGGTGTAAAAAACAATTAGTTGTTGCATTAGTGTCCCACTTTGTCAATAAAGAAGACATTTTTACAGCTATTTTTTGTGGAAGTTAAAGGCTTAATGGAGGTCCTGCAGGCTGGAGAACCAGTGGTGACTCGAAATGGCAGGCAGGCAAACAAAAAAAGCAAAGTAACGAGGCCGGCAATGAGGCCATACTGAAACTAGGACACAAATATTCTACTGCATGAGATCAGGTGAGTGCCTAAAGTTGGGCAGGTGTGTCGATTGTAGATCCAGGGCAGGTGAGCAGAAAGTGAAGAAGACAGAGGGCTGAGAATCAGCACCAAACCAACATACACAAACTGAAAACAAACACAACAGAGGACAGACTTTGACACTAAGTCCTAACAAATGGTTTTAATCTCCCTTAAGCATAAAAAACCCCTGGAATTAGTTTCAGAGCAGATACACTAAAACATTAAAAATCTTATTTTGTTTCATCGCCCTGAGCTTAAAGAAAAATGACAAACCCTGAACGAGACCATCGAGCTCAGCTGCTCTCATACGGCTGCAGTCGCTCTCTAAAGAATGCAGACAAACAAATCTTTAGTATTGATTTATTATTTTGGGACAAAAACTCAGCAAAAAAAGCAAACAAGTCCAAAGTCATCACAACATGGGTTTTTTTGGATGCCATTCCTTCCTCACCTGACACCAGACGGACTGTTAAACATTCACCGATGGGGCATAAAATAGAGACCAACTCCCCCCCGACTGGTCTGACACCTCTCCATCAAAACCAGCATCAGCTTCTGCTTCTGTAACGACTGTTTGTGTATGCACCCTTCTGCATTTATCATACAGAAAGGAATAATGTTCATACAATTTGTGATGCCGTTGCCACTTATATTGACATGTTTTAGGTTCATTGTCTGTTAAAACTGTCAAATGAACAGTAAAAAAAAAAATCAGGCTGTTTCTGTCCCTCACAAATGAGCCATTAAACCAACAGATAAAAGAGAAAGTTAAGATACTTACAGATATTACAAAAATACAAAAATTAAGAAATAAAATTCTTTTAATTTCCTTTCAGCTATCTGTATATATCTTAATTCTATTTATAACTTTTTTTAATTTCACTTTTTTCTTTTATGCTGCCACAGAGGATGTCAAACTATGTTTCACTGTACACATTCTGTTGCCTAACAAGTGTTTATATAGTGACAATAAAGAACTGTTCTACTCTACTCTAATTAGTAAATTCTCTGGTGATTTGAGAAAGAAGAAGCAGGTTGTAGAAGCTTTGACTGATGATTTTCTGCTCTGTGACTCTGAACTGATTGGTTGATATGTGTGTGTCTGTGTTTTGTTATTTTTCTGTCTTTAACTTTGTAAACGGGCTGCTGCCTGTCTTGGCCAAATTAGATTTTTAACGTCAGTGAGGTTTTCTGGTTAGATAATTCAACTTAACTTAAAGCCTTTATTGACATTATAAGACAAGCAAACAACGAAGTTGAAGTAGCAACTCTTGGTGCTTAAAAACAACATCAACAAACAGATTTAAAAAGTGACTTCCTGCTGTCGTCACGCTTGTAGCTCCACCTTTTCCTGCTTTAAAGGACACCGATCGGTCAGTGCTTCTGCCGACCGAGCTAAATCATTTTGAACTGAGGCTTTGCCAGATAAATCAGACTGATTACAGACAACAATCAGGTGGATCCAGCTGCACTGCAAGGCTCATTTCCTCCCATCACTGAGTCCTGAGAGCGCTTGACATTTCCACAGTGATGTGGATGTCAGGTAAAGGTTAAAGATGTGACGTGGTGGTTGATGGGAGTCCTGGCAGTTACAGAGGGAGAGAGCACATCGTGCTTTCAGGAGTCGGTGGGAGGAGGGCAGCAAACGGCCATAATTCAGCTGAATAAGATCGTTGTTCTGGTGCAGTGTGCTATTAAGTGGCTCTGTGCAGCACTGGAGCACCTTTAAATGTGGGCTAATTATCTACTGAGTTATGCTTTCTTTAAAATCCAGAGACAGGGTTTAATTTAAGAGAATCAGCACCAAATGGGCTGAAACCTCTTGACCTTGTATGAGAACCTGAGGCCACGTCCAAACGTAGGCGGGTAGTCTTGAAAATACTGCTTATTCTGTGTGCTCTGGCCTTCTGTCCAAACGGTGTTCGGGTCACACACTTTGGAAAACTTCTGCCAGGGTGAAGAGTTTCAGAAACTCTATTCAGGGTGACCCTGTGTGGCCAGGAAAAACAAGTTTCTGGGCCTAAATTGTCCTTGCGGTGACGCCACAGTGCACAACATTCTGACTTGTTTACATGACAGCTGTGCTGCAGTAAAACTTTTGCTGGTTTCAGTGTTGCTTACGGTGTTATCAGTGATTTCAGTCATAGCTCAGCTCTCCTACTACTCAAATTTGGAGAACATGTACTCAATTTTTGGTCAACTAGTGCACAAGTAGACTTTACTAGTGAAACAAAAACTGTCACTAGTTCAACTGGTAGACTGAAAAATGTCCACTACTAGTACGCCTTATATGCTAATAAGGGGGCGGGGGAAAGCAGATTCAATCTTCCCATTGGCTTTCAGAAATATAACAACCAGTCAGGGTGCTGGATTTGGTTATAATCCCTCCTTCTTCATTTGCATTAGGTCTACTAGTACTACTAGTGAATCTTTTGGCTTTAGTAGACTAAAACAGTCTACTAGTACTAGAAGATATAATCTTTTACAATGGTTTCTGTAAAGCTCATTAATAAAACTTTATTAAAACTTTTGAGGGAAAAAGTGGGTCAACTAACTGTGTTTAACTGAGATTGTTATTACTACCTTAGCCAGGTTACTTCTGTTATAGGAATGCAATTCTCAGTGAGACTGACAGGTAAAATAACTCCAAGATAAATCAACAAATGAATATAATGATTTTATCTAATACATATTCAAATATACTAGTTATTTTAATTTGAACAGTATCTTTAATCAGCTTTAATTCTTGTGTAAAGCTCATTAAATGAAGCATTACTGTTTGGTTTTGAGCTTGAAGTATTAAAAAATCGTGATGAAGCCAGATTTTCATTATTTTAGTCATTTTAAAGGTAATTTTGATTGCCATTTTGATAGTAATCTTAAATTTGTAATGATTTGGCCTTTGAAACTGAGAATAACAATAATGTAGCCCTCTAGACAACCAACGATGCTTATCCCTGGTCTATGTCAGTGTTTTTTTGACTTTTACTTTAATTTTAGTTTTAGTCTTTTGCCTAAAATATCTTTATGTTTTAGTCATATTTTAGTCATCCAAATTAATTTAATTTTAGTCTAGTTTTAGTCGATGAAATCTACTGTAAATTTAGTCGACTAAAACATGAAGTGTAAAGGGTAAGGCATTTTTTATGTTTCCTTGAATTTCTGAAGTCATGTTTTACACTTGGATAAAATCAAACATCTAATAACCCTTTATTGAATGCTAGTAAAGTCTGAATGTATAAATGAACAGAAACAAATTGAACCTTTGTGTGAAATGCAGTCACCTTTATTTAGGCTACCTGGCAGAGCATCTCAGTTACAATACCAGAACTGACAACAAACAGTGAACCTGCTCTACATGAATATATCAATTCATAAAGAGAGGAGCTCTGATTGGATCGCTCCACAACTTATCCCACCACCACCAAGCTAAGGCAGCTGTGATTGGATGTCCCTCTTAACTCATCCAACCTTTCCACACAACCAAAGTAGCTGTGATTGGATATATTCCTAACTTGTCCCTACTTTCTACATGACCAAATTAGGTCTGATTTGATTAAGTCTCTGTCAAACATTTTAGTCTAGTTTTTATTTGTTGATGAAAATGTCAGTTAATTTAGTTTTAGTTTTTGTCCACGTGCACTTGTTTTTATTAGTTACTGTCTAGTTTTCATCAGGGGAAAAAGGTTGTTGATGAAAACTATGATGAAAATAATTAGACAACATAATGAACACTGGTCTATGGTCTACAGGTGAGCTGAGCACCGAGGGGAGCACATTCATTTTTACTATTGTCATTGTGGTTGTGCAGCTTGGCTTAACATTTAGCCTTTTGGTTGCGTTCAAGTGACGTCTTCGTGTATGTAGAAGAAAGGCTCCATTGTTGTGTATCATGACTAAACCAGTTTCAGTACGACTTCACAGGAAGTCTGTGGGCTGAATCATTTCACACTGGAGACGGCACATCAATCATGAAACTTCCCGGTAGAGCCGCCTCTCATGTGGCTCAGGTTTGTCTGGGAATGTAGTTTTACAGCTGTGGCAGCAGCTCAGTATAGATCCGTGAACATTACTCTAACAGTTCTGTGGAGGCTCCTCGGGGACTGAAGGTGACAAATCCTCCTGAAGGAGAGTCCCTGAGAGGCAGACAGATCTGCTCACGCTGACACTAAGCCCTGTTTCTCCTTCAGCTGCACAGTCTATTTACTGCCTCACAAACAAACACATTAGTGAGGTCACAATGAAGCACAGTGTTGTCCACTAACTTACCTTCTACAGTTGCACTAGAAAATTAAGTTGTCATGAGATCAGAATATCAAACTGTTCTGTTGATTGTCACTTCATATTTTAACCCTCTCATGCATGGTGTCACAACAGTAGACGGATATTTGGAATCCATTTAATAACATTTAGGTTGCAGTACCATGTCTAACTACCAGGTGGTGAACTCCCAAACCCTCGTCTCAAGTTTTAAAAAAAAATATTATCTTTGCATATTTTTGTCGTATTGAGATATTGCATCATAAATCCAAAATGGCCGACATAGGGCACAACACCCTTCAGGAATAACTGTTAAATCCTACTATTCTCAAAGAATCGGACAGGTTAAAATATATACGTATCTTCTAATTTAATAAGATATTAGGACCAATTACATGCAGATTTTAAAATACTTCTTTTGTATTTGTTTTTCTTTGACCAAAAATTAATCAGTCCACTCCAGTGGTCGTTTGCACTAAAGGGTAAATTCTGCGTATTATGACTGTATCAATCAAACTTTATTTATATAGCACTTTTCATACAAAAAAAATGTAGCACAAAGTGCTTCACAAACATACGGATGAATTAAAATAAGATAAAAAGAAGTATGACCAAAACCCACTCCACCCAACCCCCAAAAACACCCATCCCTTGAACCATACAGTATTTGTAAAATGCATCATAAACAGCAACATTGTTGTCTCCAGTGCGCACCGAGGAAAAGCCATCTTAAAGGTTTAAAGTGAGTAAACACTGGAGGTTAGGTTAAAGTGTAAAATTAAATATATCATAAAATAAAATAAAAATAATAATAAATTGAAATGAAGCAAAACATGTACTCAGATTTCACCAAATGTTTGTATTTTTTATTTAAAATTTTGGTGTAATTCACAAGTGAATAGTTTGATTAAAAATCAATAAAACATATACTTCAAATTTTGCTTTTCCTTTTATTTACTTTTAATAAATGTTTGTCAGATACATTTGTTTGTGGATCTTTATTAAGTCCCATTAAATTACTATTTATACCAGTGGTTCCCACCCCTTTTTTTGCTCGGTGACCCCATTTTGGCATCCCAAATTTCTTGGGACCCCAGAGACATTTTTTTTCTAGAGTTAGTTTTTCATCATGTTTGTCATACTGTAGAAAACAGGGAGGTTTTTTATGCTGTTTTTTCCTACTGACTGCAAGTTTGTGTGTTAAGTTGAAGCGAGGGAACTGAAGCACCAGTAACTATAAACTCACGTGATTGCGGCCTTCAATCAAGTTGCGCCAGCTCAGAAATTTTTAAATTCTGCATTTTATTTGAACTACATTTATATTTGAGAAAGTGAAAGTATAGAATACTTTTTTTAAGATTGTGTGTGGCGTTTTCATTTCAAAAAGAATAATAATTAGTAATAATAATTAATGCATGAAAAGGTTTAAAATCATGGTCACAAAATGACCTTCCCCCCACATTTATGTTTTTATTAGCGTACACTTTAGAAAGGCTGTACGGTCTTGTGATGAAACACAAAATAACAAAATATTGATATTTGTAGGTTCTCAGTCGTCCAAGTCATGATTATCAAACACTGATCAAAGTGGCAACTGGACTGGTTCAGACTCTTGATGACGTTTCTTCTCCAAAAGGCTTCTTCAGTCCTTGGAGTTGATTGAGAAAGTGCCAGGATCTAAAGTCGACCAATGAAATGCAAATGGTCTGTTGGTCACCTGAGAGTCACTCGAGTCAGAGGTTAACAGAGACCGATGATTTGAGTCAGGGAAGTCAAAATGGAAAAACCATCAGTCTCTGTGGTGAGGGGCTAAGGCACTTTTATTTATTCATCTCCCTGGCAGGTTTTAGCTTACAGGCCTTGAGTTTGGGATGTTTGCACAAGAGAGCCTCAAAACAGAATTATTAATTAAAAAGTCCAGTATTAGTGAGATTTATTACACTTTTATATCTGTGTGTAAACGTCCCAAATGTGACAATAATGCTTCATCCTGCAGAAGGACATCGACTCAGTCAACAGAACACTAACATTCATCCTCGTAGTTGCTCTCTTCTTCTTGCCTTATCTTCAGGTGAATGTGCTGTGTTTGCTTCTTCAGGCAGGCTAACACCAAACAGCTACAAACAGACACAGTGAAGCAGAGTGTCGACCGTTTGACTGGCATTAGCTTCCCTCAAGCTGCGTCGCTAATGTTCCCACAGACCTCTGTTCACAGCAGATGTTGACCCCGGCAGGTACGAGCAAAAAGGTCCCGTTCTCCTTCAGGTCCTCCAGCTCCAGGCCTCCGTGAAAGTGCCAATTAGCAGGGTAACCGCCCTTTAAGAAACACACCTTAGGGGCCGCAGAGCCAGAGGGTTTATTTAGACTGACGGAGTAATTACTGCGGGCGCCGGCTAATGAAGACGCAGCTGTCGAAGGAGGAGAAGCTGTTGGACAGTGAAGAGACAGCCGCTAATTAAAGAAGCGCTCCCCGTCCGTCCATTAACGCTAAGGTTGTGTGTTTTCTTGGTGAAACTCCCCGAAGACAACGACACGCGGCCGAGAGCTCAGACAATGTGAGGCGGCTCGCTCGGCTGCCTCATTAAGCGTGACGAGAAGCCAAATAATCCCCATCTGATAAAAACCTGACCACACTTTCCATCAACCTGTTCACCTGCAGGCTCACCGGCCTCAGAGGAAATAAGAGACGCTGGTCAAACATCTTTTATTTTGACGGTTGGGACGTTATTGATCTCCTCGCTTTTGGTGCAGGACCTCACGCACACTGTTAGCGTCGCGGTGACACAGTGAGATGAGACTTGAAGAAACTCTGTGGCTGTGAATTAATGATATCCTGGATGGGACTGGCTAGATATACACTCAGCTCCAGGGGCTGAGCAAAAATTCCAGTTTTGGTTGCATAAAAATGACATCATACTGTAAGAAATTGTTATATATCAAACAGAAGTGGGATTGTTGTGAGGTTACTGTGTTAATACTGCCAGTAAAAGTCTGGGGACAGAAGGACACAGTTGAAAATATTTGACAAAGTGAAGCAAACATGTTGTCACAGCTTCCCAATCCAAAAAACAAAACACTCAGGCTTCATGACAAGGTGACACGTGATGCTTACTTGAAGTTTGGCCGACAAAAACACGTAATTTCTGCAGCAGTCTTGCCTCAAAAACATTCAGATATAGTTTTTGGTTCGTATCACCCAGCTCTACTCTGCTCCCATTGTTTCTCCGACCACATAAATCATCCCGATGTCGTTATCTGTGCAGTCTGCGTGCGTGTTTCCTCACACAGTGAACCAAAGACACACACTGACTCGGCGTGCTTCTCATTTTCCTCATTTCATGTCTCCTTGCTCTCTTGTTGACCCGTTAATCAATCTCCTCCTCTATCGTGAAGGACGTCTCAATCCCTCTGTTTCTGTTTAGGAGGGAGGACATGATCCCACACTGGAGTCTTTTATCTGACTGACGGCCACGTTATTAGAAATCTGTCGGTGATACGCTGCTCTGACAACAAATGGAGTAATAACACACATCGCAGGTGTAGAGATAATGGCAGATCTACATTTAATTTGTTTATCCATTCATCTCTCTGTTATAATGAATATCAGTATAAAAGAAGAAGCTTCACAGCCTGCAGGGGTCCTTCGTTACAGCTCTGCAGGGAAATGTGTGAGTGAGGGAAACATGGAGACACCTAAACAAATGAGATGTTGTGCTTAAATGTGAGTCTATCAACAGAAACTGGTGAAAATACGGGAAGAGGGTTTTTCTCTGATGCCAAAATTGAACATTTATTCTGCGCTGACAGCCTGGTGATTCCTGTGTGCTGAGGCTGTTCATTCTTACTGCAGGCTGTCTGGGTTTAGATCCATCCTGGGACATCTTTCCTCGTATCATTCCCACCATCTTTCCATGATGTAAAACATTACTGTGACAAATTACTTTTTGAGTAGCAGTGCTCCTTCAAAAAAGTTTGGAAGTGTTATTTTGGTTGATTATTTCTCCCCTTTAATAATAAATGGTATTGTATCTTATATCGTTGGAAAGTCTGATAAGTCCCCTTTACAGTGAGCTACAACCTGTAAGTTTCGTGCATTCGTGGAATGAGCAACACAACTAAACATGCCAAAATACCCTGCAACTAAAAGCTTGTGTTCTGGTTCACAGAGTAGCAGGATTATTTGGTGTCAGCCTTGGTACTGGTTCCAAACTTGGGATGAAGTTCACTGAGGCTGGTGAAGTCAAAGCAGACCATGAAGTGGGCGTCCCGAAAAGACAACACCCCAAGAAGACTGGTTCCTCCCCCTTGCTTCACTGAGGGCTTTCACACTGGCACCTTTCTGGTTCTGTAAATGGTTCCGTTCTGGATTCTCAGAACCTTGGTGCTTTCCAGCAAACCAGCCTGCATTCATACCCGTTTAAGCAGAACGAAAGTGGGAGGGATCGGTGTTACTCAGGCAGAAGTAAACAACACACTAGTAAAACGGCGGATCACATCGATGTTCTAGAAGCGTTTGTTGCTTTACTTAAGGTTTTTGTTTTCATCCATCAATCAAGCACGCAGAAGAAGACGTGTGTAGAAGGCATCTGGTATGTAAAAAGTGTGTGTGTGCTCCTCTACTTCCTGCTCATTTTATCAACAAAGAATACGACACGCCAACTAAGGATGTCACGGTTCGTGAGCTGGAACCAACTTTTCAGGTTCTGAGCCAATTGTTTTCTGGTCTGAACACGTCGGCTGGTTCAAAATTAGGTTCAGGAACCAGAACTGGAGCTGGTGTGAAAGCCCTCAATGTGGAACTATGGACCTTCCAGAAGGTATTTTGGCACATTTTTTGGGGTGCTATCTTCACGTTTATCTTTGTTACTCATTCCAAAAATGCATGATCCTTACAAGCTGTACCTCGTTGTAAAGGTGACTAATCAGGCTTTCCAACAATCCTTGACTCGGATGAATGACGCACAGTGGTGTTTATTAATAACAAAGAAGGAGTCAATGACTGTCGCCTTCTCATGTAGGGACAAACTGAAACATAAAGTTTAAACACAGCTTGGAGCCTCATTCTAATAAATTCTGTCCTCATAACAGAACAAATCTTGGTCGACATTAAGAGAACCAAGAACCTGTACATGTCTCATCTCCAAAAAAATGTTTTTTCTAGTTAAAACATTTTCACTTGCTACTTTAAGAATAATTAAAGCTGTCTCTTTTGCTGTCTCCGATCTTAGACTTTAGAAACAGCTCTGCACATGCCCAAATTTATTTCTGGATTTTATGTTTGATGCGTGCACACACAAACAATGAATCAGAAAATTGCAATCAGGATGATTCAAAACAGACTGAAGAAACATGGTACATCAGTGATCAGGCCCTCCACAGCTTACCATCCGGCCCCAGACATATTATCAAACTAAAAATGTGAAGGGTAAACTTCTGATGCAATCATCAAAACAATTGGGACTAAAATGTTTATTTATTTTTATTAGGAATAAAAAAAAATAAAATGTTTGATCTGTTTTACAGAAATCCACCTTTCAGCCATTTTTAGCCAAGATTCAACAGGAGAATGAGAATATTGGAGTAAAATACAGCCATGAGAAACATGACAATTTCAGGAAAAGTTAAAGCAACTGCTGCATATGAGTGGCAGCATGATGCTTCGGATTAAAGGGACTGATCTCATGTTTGAAGGCTTTGAATATTAGTTTGGAAAATAAACAAGCAAATAATACTTTGTTAATTAGGCCGGGGTATTTCTATTCTTTCAAAATGTATTTTTAAATAGGTCCCTCTTCGCTTATGTCAAGAAAAAATTGGGTAGTTGATGACCCCGTTGTACATGCTAACATGGCTGCCATCATTTAAACTGAATGAACCAGGAGAAGAGGGTCTTCCTCCCCCAGGGGTCAGGAGGCAGTGAAGGAGAGCAGAGACACCTCCTCTTCACAGGAAACAATGAGCCCAGTCCACTGAGACCCCCGCCCACCCCCATGTTCTTCTTCTACTGTCCAGGTTTATTTATCACCCTCATTCCTCCCGTCTGCTCCAGAGACACAGAAACAGGAACTCTCTGAGACGAACCCTCCAGAGGGCGTTACTCATACTCTTCATTCCTTCATCCACATCCAACCATTTATTCATCCATCCAACCCTCCACTGAACCTGCCTGCCAGCATCAATCTATCCATCCAACTCCTGATCAACCCTTCAACCACTTCTTCTGTCTATCCTTCGCTCCCTCTTCAATCCATCCATCATCTATTCACCCTTGTGTTTGTTTGAACTCCCATCTGCCCAACATCCATCCAATAAGTCATCCATTTATCCATCACCCATCCATGCATCCATCCATCCACGTAGTCCTACTGCTGTTGTAGCTCTTATAACATAAGCAGGTCTTCAGGATCAAAAGAACTTTAACCTGGATCCAGCAATTTACTGGAAGCCGGTACAAAGACATAACGATGGGGGGACATGAGACCTTTTAGGTGATTTTGTGAGAAGCTTGGCAGCAGCATTTGGAAGCACTCGTAGGCGGCTCGATGATGTGTTGCCAAGTGAACAGAGAATTACAATAATCAAGTCTCGGTGAAACAGAGGCGTGGATAATTATCTCCAGGTCACTTTCTGACAGGACTGGAATGAGTTTGGCTGAGCAGACCAAATGGTTCATTCTCTGGTCAAGAATCAGAGCCTGAAACATTCGGACAGGCAAGTTTTAAAGAACAGGTTTAACAGCTGAGGACAAAAAGCAAGACTTTATTTCACTTCAGGTACATGTTCACCCATTTATCCATCTAATTATCAATTTATTCACTGATCAATCATCTATGTCTTGGTTTTAATTTCTATGTGCACCTACTCACCATCAATTGAATCACCCATTTATCCATCCAATTATCAGTTCATCCATTTAACCATGAGATGCAGGCAGGCCAGTCGAGTACACATGCTGTTGTAACTCGAGCAGAATGTGTCTTCATTGTCTCTGAAATAAGCAGGGATGTCCCTGCAGAAGATGGATGGCAGCATGTTGCTCCTAAACCTGTATGTACCTTTCAGCATTAATGGAGCCTTCACAGATGTGCAGGTTACCCATGCCATGGGTACTAACACCCCCCATACCATCACAGATGCTGTCTTTTGACCTTTGCTCTGATAACAGTCTGGATGGTCTTTTTCCTCTAGGCCTTGCTGCATAAATGCAGAGATTTCTCTAAATCTCTGAATCTTTTGATGAAATTATGGGCTGTAGATGATGAACTCCTGAAACTGTACACTGATAAACATTGTTAATCTGTTGGACTTTTGCTCACACAGTTGTTCACAAAGTGCTGAACCTCGCCCCATCCTTGCTTTCAAATTAACCTGTTCACCTGTGAAATGTTCAAACAAGTGTTTTTTGGAGCATTCCTCAACTTTCCCAGTCTTTTTTTGCCCCCCATCCCAGCTTTTTTAGAAAATGTTGCAGGCATCTGATTCAAAATGAGTGAATAATTGTAAAAAAACAAAAACAAAACATAAATTTTATCAGTTTAACATTAACTATCTTGTCTTTGTCGTGTATTCAGTTAAACGTAGATTGACAAAAATTTGGAAATCATTATTTTCTGTTTTTATTTTACATTTTACACAAAATCATTGGAAGAGGTTTTGTATATTTAGTGGTAGTGTGTAGTTTGACTGGAATCAATCAATCCATTTATCCAGCCATCAGATCATCCATCAGTCCATTCATCCAACCATCAGATCATCCATCAATCCATTCATTCGGTGATCGACTGTTCATCCTTTAATATCTGTCTAGGCAAGAATCTCATCATCAGTCCATCCGACCATCCACATGATTCTTGTCCTTCTCGTTCCATCATCATTGATTTAGGGAGGTTTTTATCATTTTCCTGGTCTCTTCCGACGTGAATGAAGTCTGACCCGTTGGTATCACCTGGTCTCCATGGTGACGGTTAACACAGTCAGAGCGGATCCTCTGAGACTTGTTTGGGCAGCTGAAGGATTGTCTTTGACTCTGAGGGTTTGTGGTGAACACAGCTGTCTGACAAAGCTCGCTCCTCTGTGAATATAAAGCGGCAGCTCACAGTCTGAACACATTTCCCTCACAGACTCTGACTTCACAATGTCTTTACCTCATTTCTCTTTTTTTTTTGTCCTGTCTTACTCCATTCAGGGAGGAGGCTTTGTTCCAAACAGAGTCTGAGTCTGTCAAACAGTGAAGTGTGAAAACATTTTCTTTTCTGTTTCAGTCGAAGTATCATCACAGATAAATGATGAATATTCTCAATAAGACCAAACAGACAGAGAACACAATGATGAGTGATTTATGAAAAAAGATACTTGATCTCTGTAATAGAGAAAAACACGCAGGTCACGACATGGGATGACACTGTCTGAGCCTACAAGGTCAGATGGATGGATGAATGGATACTGGCCTAACTGGTTAGAGGAATGGATGGTGCTGGCTAGCAGATTTAATTAATTTGACTGACTGACTGGATGGATGGATGGATGGATGGAAGGATGGAAGGATGGATGAGTGAATGTATGAGCAGATAGATATCAGACTACCTGGAAGAATGGATGGAAAAAATAACTGGATAAAAGTATGAATGCTGGCTAACAAGCTTAATTTAAGGAAGGATCAATGAACAGATAAATGGATCCATGATTAGATGGATGGGTAGGTGACTGGATGGATGGATGGACAAGTAAATGGATGGATGAGTGGATGTTTGGGCAGATAGACGGATGGATGAATATCAGACAACCCAATGGATGGGAGGAAACATTGGCTGGATGCTGGCTAACAGGCTCAATTGAAGGAAGGATGGATGATTGCTGGCTGACAGACATAATTGATGGGTTATCAGGGTATCCACTCTTTTCTAGAAATCATTTTTCAGGAGTTTTCCAGAACATTATTTATTTATAACTCTCGGGCATGAACATTGTTTGCTAGCTATCTTTTTCAGTCTGCCTTTTTTTACTTACTAAGTAGCCTAAATTTCATTTTGCCATTTTTTTCTCACCATTTTTTTGAGTTTTTAGATTTTATTCCTTAACTTTTATTTAATCTACTCATATTTTATGGCTGAATGTGCATTAGTTATCAAGTACATTTTTACTTCATTTCCTGTGTTTGATTTTTGTTCATTAACAAAGTAGAAGGAAGATAAATAATCTTCCAGGACAATTCAAGCTTTTCCAGGACATTTTAGTTTTTTCCTCATTTTCCATATGTTTTCCATGACTGGAAAATTGGTCAATCACTTTCCAGGTTTTCTAGGTTTTCCAGGACGCGTGGGAACCCTGGTTATTAGCTGGCTGGCTGGATGGATGAAAGGATAGATGGAAGGATGGATGGATGAGAGGTTGTGTGGGCAGGTAGCCAAATGGATAGATATCAGTCTATCTGGAAGGACTGATGGAAAAAATAACTGGATAAAAGTTTGAATGTTGTCTAACAAGCTCAATTTAAGGAAGTATGGATACGCAGATTGATGAATAAATGGATGGATGAATGGAAGGATGAATGAATGAATGACTTGTCAGATGACCAGGTTGATAAATGTTGTGAACAACAGACTGTCAGATAACTCTTTAGATTGATGAACAGATGAGAGATGAATCAGTGACAACCTGAAAGGATGGATGAAAGGGTGGCTTGATAAAAGCATGGATGCTGGCTAACAGGCTCAATTGAAGGAAGGATGGATAAATGGATGAACAGATGGATGGGTGGATGGGTGAATGACTTGCCAGATGGGCTGATGGATGAATGCTATAAATAAAAGACTATTGGATGTGGCTGAAACCACAACCTCGTAGCCTAACAGAATGTAGAGAAAGACTAAGGAACGTTCTGACTATGGAAAACATCACAGCAAGGTTACAGTTGAAATCTGATAGATTTATGACAAAAGGTCTCCAGTAGCAATGCCTGGACTCTAGGCACCTCTATCTTATTTTATTTTAAGTATTTCAGTTTATTTCAGTTGATTTTTTATTGTACTTAAATACTCTTGTTCGGTTCGGGACGGCCATTTCTGTTTGGCATGTGTGGGAAGGTTATAGATGCTGGTGCATCTCTGGAAAGATACTGTTCGAGTAATAACTGTAGTATTGGTATTGGGACTGTGTTAATATGCACAGCTAGGTATCTTGATGCAGTTGATGTAACTAAATTAGTTCTGTGTTTATGTAATATGTGCAGAGGTAATTGAAGTGGCCTCTAATCAGGTCTGATTTAAGAATTACAGGAAAGGACTTGCATAAAAAAGTAAAAGAAAGAATAATTTCACAGAAAATGTAAAGCCTGTCAATTGTACTGTATGGATATGTATGATAGCATCTAAGTATTGTATGTTAATATAAATGTTAAATAAAAATTAAGTAAAAAAAAAAAGACTATCAGATAGATTGATGAACAAATGAGCAGGTGATTGGATGCACAAATAGATGGATGGATGTGTAGATGGGAAGATGGACAGGTGGATGGATATTAGACTACCTGTTGGATGGATGGACTGTATAAAAGGATGGATGCTGGCTGATGAGTGGGTGGATGGAAGGAGAGATGCATGGCATTTTGGATGGATGGATTTTTAGGTGGTTGGCTGGCTGGGCTAATAGTTTGACTGATTGATCGATTGACTTATTGATTGATGAATGCACGAAAAAACAGTTGATCATTGACATCCGTGGTGTTACAGCAGTGATTTACTGCAGATTTATTGAACCATATATTGTCCCAGAGAAGTGCAGAAAATAAACTTCACTCCAGGAAAGCAGAAATACTCTCTAAAAAACTGCATCAAGAGTGAAAATGTTGTTGTTGATTTGAAATAAAAAGTAATAAAAGTACAACATAAATCTAAGATCATGACAGCAGGTCCCTTCTCCAGCCTTCTTTTTCTCCGTCTCGCATTTTGTCCAATATCTGTCCCTGCAAACGTCTTTTCTGTATCACCTCTGGCTCCAGAAGTTTCTACCTATGAGATAACATCGCCATGCTCCTCCAAATATTGTTTTAATGTGAGGATGAAACTCTGCGGTGATGTTGTTTGGATCTGTCTGTGACTAAATTATCATCTGAGATATCATCTCCCCTCACAGACGACAAACTGATTAACTCCAAAGGCTTTTATTCTGAAATTACCGGAGCAGGTGATTGGACATGGCTGCTGCAGGTCGCTTCTGTCATCAGTAAGATCACGACTCCCCGGGTGAAGATTATCACCGTGAATGAAACACACAAACAAACAAACACACTCACGACAATCCCTGCGCTGCTGCTTTTGTTTGACAATAATGAGCTGCAGTCAGAGCTCTGTAATGTTATGTAACCTTACACACAGACGAAGGATCGCTGTTCAGGGAGTCAGGAGCTCCTTATTTCAGTCAAAGCATCTCATGATTTTTATATAGAGGGCATTTTTAAGAAATCTGTTTTTAATTGTGAAGTCCCTTAAAATATGAACTGTATGTTTCTTGCCTTAGAATTAATTCTACATATCTACAGAGGGAGCAACTGCTTCTTAATTAATTTTGGCCTTTTTGCTTTCATTTTGGTTGGATGATAGATGTGCTCCTGAAAACTTTATTTTAGTTAATTATTTCTCCCCTTTGGTAATACCAATTGGTGTTGTACTTTATTGTCGGGTAGCCTGATAAGTCCCCTTTATAATGAAGTACAACTTGTAAGTTTCATGCATTCATAGAATGAGTGACACAGCTAAACGTGTGGGTAGTGCCCCAACAGAAAAAACTGCCTGAATCCTGTGTGCTGAGGCTGTTCTTCTCACTGCAGGCAGTCTGGGTTTACATCCATCCTGGGACACCTTTCCCTCATGTCATTCCCACCATCTTTCCATGATGTGATACATTACTGTGATGAATTACTTTTTGAGCAGCAGTACTCCTCCAAAAAGTTCGGAAATGCTGTTTTGGTTGATTTTCTCCTGTTTTATTTTTTATTGTTGGGTAGCCTGATTTAGGGCTGAAAGATTTATCGTTTTTGGACTGAAATCACAATTTCAGACCACGCAATCATGTGATCGCCAAAGCTATAATTTTTTGCAGCACTCCTGACTGACCCAGGATCTGTTGTGTCAACTAGTTAACACACTATTTTACAAATTTGCAGGTTATTTGCATTTAAGAATGGCTCGCAAATGAACGGCTTAATCACAATAGCAGATCGTTCATCAGAAGAGCTGTTGAAAGAGTCCATTCCTTTAGCAAATGTCACATCTCCACTGTGGAAGTGCTGGTAAGCAGGTCAACAACACAAAGCCTCTTTTTAGGAGTAGAAGTTGGAGTTTCCCTTAAATAATGAAAACAGATTATTTATCATCAGTATTAGATGATGAATAATGTGTGATGTGCTTTTGATCATTGATTTCCTTGCTGTTGTCTATACTGTAAACACAGTGAATATTGCACTGAAGCTTGATTTGAAGAAAATCGTGAATGGAATTGAAATCACAATATCTGTCAGAAAAATCACAATTAGATCTTTCCTGAAATCATTCAGCCCTAGCCTGATTAGTCACCTTTACAATGAGTTACAACTTTTGAGGATTGTGCATTTATGGAATGAGCAACACAGATAAACGTGTGGGTGGCTCCAAAAAAGGTGCCAAAATCCCCTTCAGCTGGTGTTCTGGTACTCATTATTTGGTGTCAGCCCTGGTACCATTTCCAAACTTAGGACCAAGTCCTGTGAGACCTGGAAGTTAAAGACAGACTGTGAGGTGGGCGTCCCAGGAAGACAACACCAAGAAGACCAGTTCTTCATCCTTGATTCACTAAGGAACCATACGCTTTCTTTAAGGGGAAGAGATGATTTTGGCACTCTTTTTTACAACCCACACATTTAGCTGTGTTGCTCATTCCAGGAATTAGGGCTAAATGATTTTAGGAAAAGATCTGATTGTGATTTTTCTGGCAGTTATTGCGATTTCAAAACAGTGCAGTATTCAGTATGTTACAGTATAGACAACAGTAAGGAAATCAATGCTCAAAAGCACATAACACATTATTCCTCATCTACTATTGATGATAAATCATCTATTTCATTATTTAAGGGATACTCCAACTTCTACTCCTAAACAGAGATTTTGTATTGTTGACCTGCTTACCAGCACTTCAGTGAATGCAAATTGCCTTCAAATTGTGAAATAGTATGTGTTACATAGTTGACACAACAGATCCTGGGTCAGTCAGGAGTGCTGCAAAAAATTATAGCTTTGGTGATCACATGATTGCATTGTCTGAAATTGTGATTTTGATCTGAAAACGATAAATCTTTCAGTCATACCATGAATGCATGATCCTTACAAGTTGTACCTTGTTGTGAATCTGGTTTTTCAATCCAGGCCTTCCTTAATTGGAATAAATTATTTCCAGTAAAAGTATGGATTTGCCACAGTACTTGTTAATAATACTTTCAGCTGATGCAACCCCCTTTTTGTATTACAACTGTTAAATGTCCCGATAGAAGAAAAAACCTGAGAATACTGTGTTTGTTTTGTAGGTGCAGTGGCCGTGTATAAACCCCAAATACAGAGTGAAGAAGAAGAACTACAAGAACTCCGGGATTGTCATCCTGAACCAGTGCAAGGTAACTGACACAGTCTGTTTCTACTGACTGACTGAGCTGTGTTTTCAGCGCTCACTGTCACATTAGTGGAAAATAAAGCAGCATGTCTACAGTTTTTCTCACTGCAGGGTCAGTTAAAAAAAAATCTAACTGCTGGCACATACTGTCCATCCTCCTTCAGCAACCAATCAAACCAAGAGGTTGAACCAGTGAGTCACCTTTCTGAGGGCAGAATTTCCAGGTTAAAAGTTAATTTTAACACCCTGAAACATTTTCTCTCTGTTGTTTTATGATTTAAGGTTTCTTTGTTTTGAGCAAACATGTCAATTTAGAGCTCAACTTTAAAATCACTTCATGGATACTACGAAGGGAAGAGGACATGCTACAACCTAAAAAAGTGGCTAATGAATATTCACCAAACTTAAATGTAATATTGAGGTTTATTGATATCAATGAACCATCCACCTGTTATCTTCACTGCTTTTCCTTTTTGGAGTGGGTGCAGGAGGGTGGAGCCTATCCCAGCTGACAATAGGCAAGAGGCATGGTGCACCACGGACCAGTCGCCAGCCAACCACAGGGCCACATAGAGAGACAGACGACTATTCACACATTCACACACACCTAGAGAGCCTGGAGAGAAGCCACACATGCACAAGGAAAACATGCAAACTCCACAAAGACCGACATGGTGATTGAACCAGCAACCTTCTTGCTGTGAAGCACGTGCACTACCTGCTGCGCCACCCCATCAATCACTAAATCAATCAATTAATCTTTATTTGTATTTGGTCGGATCATCAAAAATGTTGTCTCAAGAGATTTCTCAAAAAAGCAGGACAAAGCCGTACTCTTAATACTCTTAATACCTTATCCAGTTTGTTTGTTTGTTAGATTGTGAAGGGGATAACCACAAAAATTATTAACCAGTTTTGATGACAATACCAGGGAATTTTGTTCATGGCACTTGGAAGAACGTACGAGACTTTGGTGGTGATCAGACCTGTAGTCAAGTTCAGTGAGCCTTCTTTGTTTATCTGCCTGTTTTATAATCACATCTGCAAGATTTCACAAAGTCATGGACCATTAGGTTTTAACATGATGAGAAATAATTTAATAGGTCTCAAATCAACTTTCATGGAGCCACAACAGGCCAAAACAAACTCTGTGCTTTTGTATTTTTATTATTTGTTGATTTGGAGGCAATAATACCTGAAATATCTATTTATCTTGTTTGGCTGCATATGTCAGAGCAGGCTGTCAGCACCCAGACAAATAATTCTCCAAACTTTGGGTTTTAGTGTCTCACTAACTGACAGCCTTGATAATGAGAATTCAGTGAGAGCTCCAAACATTTATCACCACCCTGTCTCTCCTGATGCTGTTATCAATTTCTCACACAGTGAGTGAGCGACTAAAAGAAGCAGAAGACAGTGAGATTAGCATACGTCACATTGTTTAATTGTGATTTATTACATGTGGAGGCTAATCAGGATCCTTCAGAAGTGTGAAAATGACATTTGAGATAAGTTTTAATGTGAAAATGAAAGCTTTTGATTTGCTTTAAAGCATCTCATTTCGGCATCATTTTGAGACGCTTCCTTGTAGTTTCACAGCCGACACTTTAGGCCATTAAAGCCTGATTTCTCTGCAGCAGAGATGAAGCTTCTCCTTTGTGCACCTCTTATTTTTCGGCACTGACGGTGGTGTCTTCCTGGCAGGCTGTTAGAAAAACCAATTATGTGGCACTGAGCAGCCTGACTAACCTGACATTTCCTGCCAGATGAGGCCGAACGGCGCTCAGACGTCGAGCGAGGGGAGTCTGGGGATCCCCGCCGCAGACTGAGAGCCAGATAACATTTAGCTTGATGACACTCGACACATCAAGAACTCCCCGCTTCTGTACGAGTTTGCGGCCGAACGAGGCGAGGCAAAACACGCGGCCAAATGAGTGAGCGGTCGTGACGGCTTCGAGGTAATTTACACTTGATGGACGGCGGCGGGGTGTGAGAGCGGGGGGGAGAATAAAGAAAACGATTTTTAAAGAGGTGCAGCAGCAGCAGCAGAGACAGCTCAGGGCTGACAGAATGAGAGCAGGTTCACAGGTTAGCATGTTTCATCCATCTTCAGCCGCCGCTCTGACCTCCTTACATCAGCTCGCCGTTAATGGTAAACGAGCAGAGATCCCATTCTGTCACTGCAGGCAGAGACACTTTCACACAGAGAGGAGGGACACTGAACACTTAGTCAAGGAACGAAGAAACGAGCAGTAATGAAGGCGAACAGGTGAGAAAATACATTTATGCCTCTTATAACACACCTGAGGAAAGTTGTCTGTCCTCTATCTGAAGTCAGTCCTTTGAATGCGGCTGCTCAGAGCAGCAGAAACAGATGTAGTAGTTTCTTAACCACGGAAATATTTCACTAGTCCATCTGGAGAAGAGCTCAAAGAAAATGTTTTCAGAGGCAGAACCTTCAAAAATCACTGCAGCTGGTGACTGGACGATTATTCTGCCAGTCACACTCATCACAGACCAATCATATCAAGCCACAGTATGACGTAGCAGCTAGACCCTGTTGTTAGTCGTTAGCTTAAACTATGTTTCAGTCCTTAGACTATCGTCCTACATTAAATTATGCCACACAGATGTATCATTTACTACTTTATATGTGACATGAACCTCATCAATCCCCACCAAGTCCTCCCGATAAACTTCTGAGGAGAGCATATTTCACTCAGTATTTCGCCACAACTACATCGTCTGGAGGATTTCTGCATCTCTCCCTGTTTCCCAGCAGTGATCTCTGGTCAGGAGAAGAGAAATAACATGATTTCCCGTAAGAAAAGCTTTAAGTGACGTTCTTTGCTCCTCTTTTAAAGAAGAAATTTTTCGGATAAAACCTCAGATCCACAGAGACAGCCGCCATTGTTCTCAAACATGCAGTCACTTCCTGCTGTCGTCACGTCTTCAGTTTCCACCTCTCTCCCCTGATTGGGCCGTCCAACTTTTGTCCGTGAAGTCATAGGAGGTTGGAGCTTGGCAAGATGGATCTGCATGCTTTCAGAAAATGAACCAGGCAGGTCCATCTGCACGGGTTTCTTCCTTCTTAATTGCTGTAGTGGACCTCCGCCATGGCTTTTCCAACATTGTCAAAAATGAGAAACACTGGCCTCTCTTGCAGTGTTAACAAATCCTTTGAAAAAAATCCTGTGGAAAACTGCCAGGACTTAGCGTTGAATCACAGGCTCAACAATAGACAGCTCTCAAAGAGCCGAATAAAGTGTCTTCCTTGGTGTAGAAAGTGAAAGTAAAACAATTAACTGATAGATTTACAGATGCAGCCACTTCTACTTTCCTCTCCCAGCCAAATGACAGCCAACCTCCAGCTAATGAGGGTCAAAATAAGGATTCGTTTTTTGGTTTGTTTTTGCTCTCAATTGCTGTAGTCGACCTCCGCTTAGGCATTTCCAACATTGTCGAGTGAGTTATTGTCAAAAATGAAGAAAACTTCCCTCTCTTGCAATGTTAACAAATCCTGTTAAAACAATCCTGGATCCAGATTTGGATCACCACCAAAATCTTAACACGTACCCCATGACCAACATTTCCTGGAAATGTCATCAAAATCCTCTGAGAACTTACAGTTATTTGCAAAAATGAGGAAAATTGCCTGTACTTAGTGTTGACTAATATAACAGGACTAAGAAATATTTCACAAAGTGGGGATATTATTTGAATCATATTAACACTAAGGCAAGGGTTTAAGCTTATTATTGTAAACAGGACGCTATGATGAAGTAAACCTGAAGGAATGAATGAATGAATTATCGTGCATGTTGATGGATGTACATATATTTCTTTTTTAATTTATGTTATTTATTTATTTATTTATCATTATAATTATTTCTGCTTTTATTTTAATATTCTTTGGGGAGATGTAAAGACCTGTGTTTAAAACAGATGTGTTTGTGTGAATATGTTTGTATAAATGTTTATTATCTTTTTTCCTTTTTTTATTCATGCTCATGAATGAGAATATTTTTTAGTATTATTACCATAATTATTATATTTCTTTGGTATTATTAATACCTTTTTTAAGCCATGTGGGTTGCAGAATGGGTGTGGAAATGGGCCCTAGGACCCTAAAGACGAACGTAAAATGAATTATTTGTCTGCATATTTTATTAGCAAAGTTAGAAGCTGCGGATTTATGCAGCAGAGGAACAATAAACGATTTCCATGAAGTGAAATAAAAGGCGAGTGTATTCTCCTCCCTCAGGGTCTCCATGTTGTTGGACCTCATTATAGGTCGCTGGTTCTCTCTCCCTTTTCCTTCCTCCTATAGAAATGCGTATTATGATCTGTTTCACGAGGCTCGAGGGGTGAAAGGAGGTCAGCGCCCCCATCATCCAACGAGCGAGTCGATGCAGCAGAAACATGCTGTTGCTCAGGGGGGAGGAGCAGAAAGGAGGTTAGCGGGCGTGCTGATGACAGTAACTGCAGCCGGAGAGGAGATTTATCACAGCTTTTATTGGACTGTAATCATTTTCTGTGTGTTGAATTAAAATATTATTTTAAATCTGTGGCTGTTTTGGGCTTCAGGGCTTCACACAGAGTCTGACCTCGTCTGCAGCTCAGTGCTTTCTGTTTCACCGTCATCCAGATTTCAAGACCATCGAGTCTGCAAAGGGCATGTCACAGTCTGATCTTTACTTTATAAAACTTTGAAGTCAGAGTCATGAAACAGATTAGCAGAGAAAGAAAAGGTTGGATAAAGCTGCTGTTTGAATTTTAGCTTCAGGAACCAAAGGCCTGAGTGCGCACAAATGGGGGAAAGGGAAACGCCAACATTTTTTTTGTTTTTGTGTCTTTCCTCACTCTTGAGTCCATGACAAGCAGATAGACACCATTCTGTTGACTGTGTGTGCAGTAACAAGGAAGAGACAGGCAGAGCTAGCCCTAGTTAGCTTAGCTTAAACACTGGGAGTCAATGGGTAGTGTTAGCCTCCCTCTGCCTACAGTCATCAGATAATCTCTTCAGCAACTCTCAACAGTCCTGTGTGCTTGTTGTGACTTATTTTTTTATGTTATGTTATCTATTTTTAGACTTAGATTAGCACTTTATGTAATTTTCAAATGAAAAACATACAAAACTAAACCACAGGGGGCATGTGCAAACCACTGCGGACATGCTTGTAAGTAAATCAACAAAACCAGAATTGAACCAGAATATACGAAGGAGGAACGACATGTTTTTGAAGGTGAGCGTGAACGAAGAGAAGCTGAGGCAGTGGTTTAGTTTTGCATGTTTTTGTTTCAAAAATTACATCAAGTGCTAATCTAAGTCTAAAAATAGATAACGTAACAGGAAAAAAAAGAGTCACAACAAACACACAGGACCGTTTAGAGCAGGGGTCACCAACCCGTAGATATTGATCTACTAGTAGATCTTAATGACCTTTCTGGTAGATCTACAAAGAAATATGTGCATGAGGTCTCAATTGGCTATGTTTTATGGAGAGGTCTTCGTGTCCATAGTATGTAGGGATAAGGTGATTTTCAGAATTATTTAGATCTAATCATTTTACCCTGTTAGTTTTCAGTACGAGCCAGATGATTAAACTGTTAAAAATGCATTATGCAGGCCTTCTTCCTCCCTCTCAGTCTTTAAGTTTTAGGAGTTTTGATTAGTAAAAGGCTGCACGAGATGTTGAAGGCAAACTTGAATTTAATTTTTTTTTGCTTAAGTTTTCGATAGATTGAATTCTGCGTCTAAATGAAACTAAAGTGACTATATATTTCAGTGTATTAAGGCTAGTAGATCCAGCTTCTCCTGCCAGCAACATTTGTGATCTTTGGTCAAAAAAGGTTGGTGATCACTGGTTTAGAGTTACTGAAGAGTTTATCTGAAGACTGTAGGCAATGGCAAGCTAACACTACCCATTGACTCCCACTGTTTGAGCTAAGCTAACTAGCGATGGGCAAGCTCTGCCCGTCTCATCCTTTTTACTGCACGCACAGTCAAAAGAATGGAGTCCATCTGCTCGTCATGGACTCAGGAGTGAGGAAAGACACGAAAACAAAAAAAAGTTGGCGTATCCCTTAAAGTTGCTGAAGGGGCTTTTGAAGCTATATTGAAAAGTTGTTATTGGCCGCTGCTCTGCTTCTTTTAACTCTAAATGGTAGTGTGTAAGATGAGTATTAAAATTGTTTTATCCTACATCAACATACAGATGCAGCTTCCTAAAACTTCCCCACTTTCCCTGATAGGGTCTTGGCAGGTCCATGACGAGGCCGGTCCTACCTGACAGTAATTAATTGTAAACTTTTATCCACGTTTGTGTGAATCTTTAGTGTCAAGCTTGCTCTCTGTTGATTTGGCAGCTACTGTAGCACCATCACATGGTGGCGTGTCTCCTGTGAAATTTAGACAAAACCCCAGAAACATGGGGAAGCTTCTGTTGGCCAGTATTTTGGCTGGAAGTTCAATCAATCAATCTTTATTTGTACAGCTCCAGTTTATAACAAGTGTTATCTCAAGACACTTTACAATAGAGCAAGCTGAAGACAAACTCTTCCTTTATAGATACACATATATACAAATACATATCATAAATATATTTGTATATACACATCCATCCATCCAGAGATGTATCCATCCAGGCAGAGACAAAGGGACTAAATATAAGAGTTAATGATTGAGACAAACTCATGGACGCCCAGATCATAAATCTGTCCTCATCACATTTGCCTCTGCTGATATAGATTCAATCAATCGATCTTTATTTGTCTTTGTTGATTACAAATTCCTCTTCGTGTCTATATGGCTATAATGTTACTATGGATGTATAATTAAAACAGTCATGGATAGAGAGATCAATCTAATATTAACATTAATATCTATAATAAATATAAGCTGGAGAGGAATTTTGTTGATAGCAGCATCTAGCTGAACTGCCATTAAAATGGTTTAACTGGTCTAAAAGTATGAATTTAAGTTAAATGTCAAGCAGACTCACGGTCCAAGTTGGCAGGCAGTTGGCTGGGAGGGGAAAATTAAATGACATTATTTAACAAACTTAATCTTTTTCCTGTTTCACATTCAGTTCTTACATAAACAAAAGTCACAAGAAATGAAACAGGTCAACAGACAAAAACATGCACATACTGGTGTTTATCAGGTTCAGGATTAATGAGTTTGGAAATGTTGGCATATCAACAAAATCCTCATTAATTAAAACAGATTTTTGTTAAAGGAAGCTGAGCATGTCAGACCATCACGAGGGTCGAATATTAAATCGTTCAAATCGTTTTCTCTGAACTTCAGGGTGAATCTGATTGGCTGTAACCTCAGTATGATGAATGAAACCTCTGATGTAAATGTTGATAAAGAGTGAACATTTCTGTTTCATCATAAAGATCTTTAAATATTCATGTTAGCACCTCCAATCTCCGGGTCTACAGATCATCAAGATGCACTCGTTCCTGGATTACATCATGGGGGGCTGTCAGATCCAGTTCACAGTGAGTACACACACATATATGCTCATGCACGTGCACACACAGAGGTCACGTTAAGGTCAAGCTCCTGTTTCATATTCCCATCAGGACAGCGCTTCCTGTTTCCTCGCCATGTCCTACTTAATTCAAACATCAGGAGTCGAGGTGTGACTGGATTAACCGTATGAAGCTGCAGCTTTAAGTAAAGAAACCATCAAAGTCTCGCTGACACGTTCAGTTAAAGACGTATTTTTGTCATAAGTTATTTTATTATCTATAATTTATTCATTAAATCTAAGGTATTAGTTCAAATAGGCTTTAGTGAGTTGTTTTGGTTTAATTGTTTTTGACTTGTTTTGAGTATATTAGATATTTTTTTAGCTCAATTATGTATTGTATTGTTGCTTTGAGCAAACGTAAGATGTCAACTGTTGTTTTATTTGCAATATTTGACCACCAACTAAAGCTGTTTTAATACTGTATTTGACGCTCAGATGTTTATTTTGTTATTTATTATATTTCATGGTATTTTTTTGTTCTGACTTATTTAAGCTGGGTTTGAGTCTGGGTTGTAAAATGATCAACTTTTTGGATGTATATTGTAAGTAATTTTTAAAGGGATCATTTGGATGTTATTTGTTTTAACTGTGACCGCGGGAAGAATAACGAATACGTCTGAATTTGTCTCTGTGTGGATGGCCCCTTATTTTCTGTTTGGTTAAAATAAACCCAGGTCAGTGTCACTTGATGTTGAGTCTGTTTTGACTGCAGCAGAAACATTTTTAATATATAAACATCATATTAAAGCAAATATGTTTTTCTTTTAAAGTGAATAGAAAGAAAATTGCCTCAGATATATTCATAGTTTTGAGCTGTTTATTTGCATTGCTCTTGGTGTGCCTTTAGCCTCAAATTCATGATCCAAGTCTGCCTTGGAGGGCAAGAATACTTAATTAAATGTCGTCTCAGATGCAGCTCTTTTTCCCTCCCCTTCGGAAATTCTCATATCTCAGGGAGCGGAGGCTATGACAGTGAGCTCTTTGCTGATTGGCTACCCAGACATCGTCTGATGGGGGGGGGGGGCAGACTTTCATAAACCCCAGGAATTAAAAAATGGAGCATTTAAGGGACATTTTCTTTGAAGAGGGAGAGAGCATTTCTCTGTGAACTGAGAGTTTAGTAAAAGGTGTCTTGTTCTTCTGCTCCTCAAGCCCCTTCTAACAACACTAAAGGCAAAGAAAATTGATTGTGTAGGACATGAAACCTCTGAAATATTGGCAACACAGAATCAAACCGGCGTGAGCCTCTTGTCTCATTTGATCTCACACACCAACAATCTTCAGAATAGGAGATTTGTCTAATTTTACCCAAGGCTGAGCCCATATGTCAGCCAAAACATAAAAAAATGAACAAAATGTGTCTTTTGTCTTGAAACATACATAAATATTACAGCCTCAGTCTCCGATTATAATTCCTGCAGCCTGAGTGAGTCAGTGTGGAGACGTAAAGAGAGACCAAGAACTCTTTTTCTTGTTTCTGTAATAATCCACTCAGGTCGTCTTGCCCAGAGGGTCAGAGATTTGTTTAACTTGTAAACAAGTGAGCGAGCGTCGGTTCAGAGAAAAGAGCGTCTCTCTGCAGCCGCAGTGAGTCAAATCATCTGTTTGTTTGTCCCCTCGTCTCGTCTCCAGAGAGAAGAAACGGCGTCTGAAGGTTGTTTTAGTTCTCATCAATGAGTGAAGAAAATATTCCCCCCCAGCTGACTCACTTTTATGAAAAACACCTTATTTACAGGTTCTCTCGTGAAGCACATTTACACCTGAAAAGGAGTTTGAATGTACCAGGAAGCTCTGACTGAAGTGAATGACTGGTTCTGCTCTCTGATTGGTCATCTTGTCTCCAGGTAGCGATCGACTTCACGGCGTCTAATGGCGATCCCCGTAACAGCTGCTCTCTGCACTACATCCACCCGTACCAGCCCAACGAGTACCTGAAGGCTCTGGTGGCTGTGGGAGAGATCTGCCAGGACTACGACAGGTCAGTCTATGCAAAAACCCAACAACCAATCAGATCATCAGATTAGTGTGATGTCAGATCGAAGGCTTTTATAAAAGCTTCATGACCTTACCAAGGAGGTTATGTTTTTGCCGGCGTATGTTTGTTTCTTTGTTTGTTTGTTTGTTAGCAAAATTACAAAAAAACTACGGGACGGATTTTGCTGAAATTTTCAGGAAATGTTGGTAATGGCCCAACTTAATAATGATTAGATTTTGGTGGTGATCCAGATAACCGCCATTAGTGACCAGATTGTTCAAATAGTTGCAAACAAGAGAACAAATAAGCAGACCCCATCACCTCTTTTGGTCTAAATTTGGACTCCTTTGGATTGGATTGGATAATCTTTATTTCAAACATAGTAATAATAAAATATTAAAGCTAAAAAAACAAACAAAAACAACAAAAAGTGAAAACATTATAGACAGAAATTCTTTAAATATAAATGCTGTTCAATATTTGAAATGGAATAGGAAGAAGCCAAGCTTATCTTGTCCTACCCCATTTTTCATTGGTGTATTACGTAATCACTAATCAATCAGCAACACAGTATGAAAAAAATAGTCAGTCCTCCTAAAGGGTTGGTTTGGGTTAATTGAATTGGGGTTGCGAGTGGCCCATGGCACTCGTAAATATGAGTGTCAATAAAGGTAAAAGAACTTTAGAGTTTTGTCACTGAGGGAGATATCTGGTAGCCACCAAATAGAAATACATGGTGCCACTGAAACCTTATAATTAACCCACTTGTAGGATAAAACTACTCAAACAACTACTTTGGCTCGACAGTGTGCTACAGTAAGATTCTTAACAGCATTTAACTTGTTTGCCGTGTGTGTTGATTTTTGATTTTTCTTCAGCTAGTTAATAGTTCAGAGCCTTCAGAACTGTTCCACATGTAGGGATGGGAGTTTTTAGAATTTTACTGATACCAGTGCCATTGTCAAGTCTTTCTGTCAATCCAATACTTTTTTTGATTCCCTTAATAATTCCTGGGAGTCAGGCGACATGACACTGGACGTTAGCCAAAGACACCACACAGTTAGCGTCATATTGCACGAGTTTTGACCACTTATGTTCCTGTCTATTATCACATCTTGATTTATTTGTTTCTTTCAAAAATGTATTTAAATAACGTAAATAAGACTGTAACTGATGAGCCCAGTCTCAGTTAGACCTGTAACAGGGGCCTGAAAACAGGTACAAAACCCAGTGGGAAAAATATTTTTCATACATTTTTCAGTTTTTATCTCAGTTAATTGTTGAACTCCTGACTTTTCAACCTTTCCTGTAAACAATATATGAATTTCACAAAACCAGGAAATGGAAAATATAAACCCTTATGACTATATTTGAGGTAAAACTTGGTTATTAATAGTTATTTCCTGTGATTTTTGGGCAAATAGTACACAAAACTTCCTTTAAAATGAGGTGAGCCTTTGCAGCAAACACTCATCTAGTCTGAAAATGTCTTGAAATGTAAAATAATGTCCCTTAGATTGTCAACATCCAAAATGTTTGCTATTGCCCATCACTCATAATTCTTTTATTTCAAAAGATTACATGATAAAAAATTTGCAGTGGAACAATAAGTCTGTGAACTCGTATCCTGTCATCACGCTTCCTTTGACATCCTCTTTGCCTTTTTTGTATATTGGTTTTTAAGCCTCGAGTTCTTGTTCGGCTACAAAGATTTAAACTCCACAGGCTTCCCTTTTTTCATTTCCTTACCATAAAACATGCTCCTCCATTTCCTGCTCTCTGACGTCTTCTATGTTAAATTGTTATGCTCTGAGTAAATTGTAACTACCTCTTATTTCTCAGAGAAACTCACAGCCAATCAGAGATGATTGTTCTGCGTTGTGTTGAGGTATTGTCGACCTGAATGAGCTTGTTAACTCCTGCTGACAGCCAATCACAATCCCTCCTCCATTTTTCTTTCTATTTCCCCTCTCTCTCTTCTCACAGCGACAAAATGTTCCCGGCGTTCGGCTTCGGGGCTCAGATCCCTCCTGACTACAAGGTAATTTAACTGCTCGGCTCGCTGTCTCTCCCAGCATGCTCTCTGTCAGCGGGGGGGGCGCCTGGGGAGGAGGGCAGGCAGGTCCTGCTGTGGGACAGTGATTACGAGCCGACCTCCTCCTCATTGTCCTCCCCGGGGGTTCTGACTGAATCACACTCTCCTCACAGGGGGCTTGTCTGATGCTGCGCTCACATCATTCTCTAAAAAAGTGCTGATTACGCCTCAAAGTCTGAGTCGACGTCCACCATCCAGGAAGCCCAAGTCAGAGGTGCTCAGGGTTTCTTGTTGCTCAGCTAGATGTTTCTCAACCAACCAGTTTTTGGGCTGATCACCTCCAGTGTAGACCAATGGTTTTCAACAAGTGGGTCAGAACTCTAAAGTGGGTCCTAAAGCTGATTTTAGTGGGTCATGAAATACCTTGTTTCCACCAAGCAGTCCTCTTCAGTTCGGCAGTGTATGATACTCAATTACAGGTGTTTCCACCACCAAACAAGGAGAAAGGGTACCAAATAACTGATCCCTGCCATCCCACTTTTTGGCAATCTGAAGAGGAACCAAACCTGAAGCTGCAGTCTTTTGACTGATCAGAAAAATTCGCACGTCACAGCAGCTAAAACGAAGGCACAAACAGTGCCCTGTTCGAGTTAGCCAAGGATTTAGCCCTCAATCAGTCAATCAACCAATCTTTATTTTTATAGCAGTTCATAACAAGTGTTATCTCAAGACACTAGAACAGGCTGAAGACAAACTCTTCATTTATAGATGCACATAAACAAATTCATATTATATATGTATTTGTATATACACATACATCCAGAGATGAATCCATCCAGGTAGAGACAAAGGGACTAAAAATAAGAATTTATGATGGAGACAAACCCATCGATACCATCTGCACTGCTAGGTTAATACTGTCCTGCCCTCTCCAAACACTCTCTATGGGATGTTGCCCAGTTTGACTGGGGGAATATCTCTTTTGGATAAGTGGCACAGAGCCTCTGGCATGTCAAATTAGCCTATTTGCTCTGTAGGAAAAAACAAGCTTGATGCCAAAAACCTGAGAAGTACAAATGCAACGAATCATCGAGGGACTGACTTCCAGTTTTTCAATTTTTCAGGGATGAAAAGATCACACAATAGAGAGAAATGCTCCATCTCAGTGATCTCTGACGTGTATAAAACCTTTCATCTCTCTAATAAAACCGGAGTGCAACATCAGCCGTCACAGTGATTGACACTTCCTGCTCCAGTGTTTCCTCTCGGTTATGCTCTGCTCATAATTAAAGCCTCCAGATGGAGGGAGGGGGAAGTCCATCAGACACTCAGATTTAACGTCAGGAAGAAGGAATGAATCACAGAGGATGATGAGTGATGAAGACCATTGTTAAAGCTGTGTGTGTTTGAAGCTCAGATCAAACTCTCTCTCTCTGTCTCTTCAGGTTTCTCATGACTTTGCAGTGAATTTCAACGAGGAGAACCCCGAGTGTGCAGGTAGCCCCTTTTGATTTTTCCTTTCACTTTGAAAAGAGAAAATCGACTCAAATATTTGATAGCGATCCTCTGAAGCTGAGCAGGCTGAGATGCTTTGATCTGAGAATTAGTTTGGTGGTGACAAGGCCGCAGGACGAAGCCTCTCTAATGATGAAGGAGCGAGGGATGACTGCAGGTGATCCAGGATCACAGCCTCGCTTAGGTCTTTTTACAGTTTGAGTCTTCAGGAAGACAATTGGAGTCAGGATTTTGTCTCAGGCTCCAACAGCTGATTTTAAAAAATGTCTTTGTTTTAGTCAAGCAGCAAACTTGAGAGACGATCATTTTCATAATGTCAGCTGAAGGCCTCCAGATAATGAAAGCTTACACATCACACTACTGAGCAAAAATGGTGGCTTTATTTTTCAACTCATTTTGAATTTGATGCCTGAAACACGATCCCAAAAAAGCTGGGACAAGGGGCGTATTTACCACTGTGTTAAATCACCTGTCTCCTTAGTGAACTGAGGACTGTTGAAGCTTTGTAGGCGAATTCTTTCTCATTCTTACTTGATGTTTGACTTCAGTGTCTCAACAGTGCAGAGTCTCTGTTGTCATATTTTGGGCTTCATAATTCTCCACACCTGTTCAGTGGAGACAGGTGTGGACTGCAGCAGGTCAGTCTAGTCCACGCTGTTGTAACTCGAGCAGAATGTGTCTTCATTGTCTCTGAAATAAGCAGGGACGTCCCTGAAAAAGATGGATGGCAGCATGTTGCTCCTAAACCTGTATGTACCTTTCAGCATTAATGGAGCCTTCACAGATGTGCAGGTTACCCATGCCATGGGCACTAACACACCCCCATACCATCACAGATGCTGTCTTTTGACCTTTGCCCTAGTAACAGTCTGGATGGTCCTTTTCCTCTTTAGCCCGGAGGACACCACGTCCATGATGTCCAAAAACAGTCTGAAATGTGGACTCAGACCGCAGCAGACTTTTCCACTTTGCCTCAGTCCATCTCAGATGAGCTCGGCCCAGAGAAGCCGGGTGGTGTTTCTGGGTGTTGTTGATATTTGTCTTTGTCTTTGCATGGTAGAGTTTGACCTTGACCTTGTAGATGTAGAGCTGACCTGTGTTAACTGACAATGGTTTTCTGAAGTGTTCCTGAGCCCACGTGATGATATCCTTTACAGAATGATGCTGCGTTATAATGGATCGAAGGTCACAGGCATTCAATGTTTATTTTCAGCCTTGCTGCTTACATGCAGAGATTTCTCCAGATTCTCTGAATGTTTTGGTGATATTATGGACTGTAGATGATAAAATCCCTAAATCCTTTGAAATTTTGTGTTGAGAAATGTTCTTAAACTGTTGGACTTTGCTCACACAGTTGTTCACAAAGCGGTGAACTTGTCCCATCCTTACTGAGCCTTTCGGGCATGCTCCCCTGCTCACCTGTTGAATGTTCCAAACAGGTGTTTCTTGACCATTCCTCACTTTCCCAGTCTTTTGTTGTCCTTGTTTCAGCTTTATTGGAGCATGTTGCAGGCAAATTCAAAATGAGTGAATACTTACTGAACTAAAAAAAGTACATGTAAATGAATGAATGAATCCTTCCAAACTGTATTCTTCTTCTTAGAGAGCTGATAAATAACGACGTTCAGCACTCCTCATTAGCTTCACCTTTCTGTCCTGGAGTTTTCTGCTCTGTGTTTTCTTTCCTTGTCTCCATTCATTGTATCAGACAGAGAGGATGACTTAGCTGGAGGTCTCTCACCTTCACTCATGCTAAAGGTCATTGATCAGCTTAAAGTGACACTTCAACACACAGGCTCTTAATTAACACCCAGAGCCTGTGAGTGTGAAGGAGGATGTGACCCGCAGACTTTAAATCAGATCATTGCACCCTCCAGGCATGCTGGGATGTCTCTTAACACTTCCTGAGGGTGAACTTGACCACCTCTGTCTTTTCTCTGCTTATTTGTTGTGGAGAAAATAGAGGCTAGTCTCCACTCTAACAGGATTAAGTAAAAACTTGAAGTTCTCTGAGGGATGATGATGTGGGACTCCCTCTGATATAATCCAATCACAGTTAAAGTGTTTCCATCAGAGTTAATCCGTTTTTTTGTCTCATGATGCTGATTTTTTCACTCTATTTTCATGCCCTTTCAGGTATCCAGGGTGTAGTGGAAGCCTATCAAGCCTGCCTCCCTAAACTGCGGCTCTACGGTCCCACCAACATCGCCCCCATCATCCAGAAGGTCGCCAACTCGGCCTCTCAGGAGGTTCACACCAAAGAGGCCATGGTAGGAGTAAGAGCAAAGATCCTTCCTTCACTTCTGCGGGCGATATGATTCAATACTCGTGGAATTTTCTCAGACTGGTCCACAGCTGCTGTTCAGTCAGGCATGTTTGTATCTGTTCGAAGCAGCAGGACATGATTTAAGTTTGGCGTCCAGGCGTGGACCTCATCGCTCCTCTGATTTGTTTTACATGCAGATTTGTGGTGTGACAAGATGTTAATTCACACCTGCTGTTGGTGGTGGAGGGTTGAAAGCAAGAGCACAGGACTGGTGCAAGGCAGAGCTGGCAGAGCAGAGGAAAAGAGTGGAAATCCTGCAGCCAGCTGTAATCCTGTTTACATTTGTTAACATTACTGGCTGGTACCCCTTAGCCCTGCCCTGCCCATCAAATGATCTAAAATGTTTTTGCTGTATTGGGTGAGGAAAAACTGCAATACAAGAGCTCACAGTGTCCTGTCTATTTTCATGTAAGCAGACAAAAAATGATGCCCTTGGGTCTGCAGCCTCACACAAACTTTTTTTAATATTTCACACTTAATCGGCTCATCCCTGGAAGCAAATCAGGATGAATGGCTGTCAATCCCGAAAGTCAAGTGCAGAAATCACTCACAATAAACTGAGAAGCAGAGCGGCTTTGTAACATTGGCCAACTTACAATAACTTGAATGAGGAGGAATTTTCACTCAAGCAGCAGTTTGAAATTTTTTGTTTGTCAGGGAAATTGAAATTAAAGCTCCTCGGAGTTCAGTATGGATATTGTCATCACGCAAACTGCAGTAAAACCACGTGCAGATTAACTATATGGGGTTTTCAAAGATAATGCTGCGGGCAATTAGAATTGTAAAGACAAGATTTCAAGACTCAAACATGCCAAAGAGGGAGTTATCAGCAAAAAAAGTGGGATGGCACGGGTCAAGTGGGGTACACACATAAAGATTATGGGGCTGTTTTTGTCCTGACTTTCCCCCTTCCCAACCAAAGACGGCAAACGCCAGATTATTTTATGTTCTATAATATTATCCTGTAAGATTCTCCTGTGATCTGGGATGTGTGAAGAGTGAATTTGTCCTGATAATCGGCTGCAAAACGGGTCGGGGGCCAATTTCAATATTTCCGACCAAATATCTTCGTGTGTGGGGAAAGCCGACGACTCCCGAGTCATGATGAATGATGATGAATTGTGACGTGAATGTTGCGAGCTGACTGAGGAACAAGGAAGCATGCGTAAATAAAAACAAGCATGGCCGACCTGAAACATAAAGTTGGTGGACCTCAGATATGGAGGATGAGCTTATGTGTTCACGCTGTCTCCAGAATTTTTTCCACAGTCTTTCCTCTTTTTTTAGTTCTGGATTTTTCCGTCAAAAATAGTCCCAAGACCACCATCATTCCCTCTTCTCGTATGGCCTCTTATCTTTTATATTATCTGTAAATGCTGTACCAAGCTGAACTGATCCGGACTGCATGGTGGAAACACAGTTCAGGCCTCTTCTTCTTGAAGGGGCAGCACTGCTGGGAGCCCTACAACCCAGCTTCAAAATTACTGAATAATTCAGTCTTTAATTTTAAATTACTCCACATTGTCTGGATGATTAATTTAAAGATCCAAATATCTGAAGACATCAAAAAGTTGGCATAAAGGTGGAACATTTGGTGAAGGAAAATGAAGAAAGTAAACTCAGTATGTAAAGCTTGGATCTTCAGAAGCTAATTTGATTTCGTCTTGAGGTGTTTGTGACACAAAAATCAGTAAATCTGAGAGAAAAGGTTAAAAAAATGGCAGTATGATTGAAAAGAACAAGCTGCTGCAGTACTCTGATTATTTCTCTCTATTTGTTTCAGACAAAACCGTCAAACTGTTTCAGTGTGACATTAATTATGCAGCTACAGTGAAATACAGTATGATGCATAAATCAAAACTGTCAACGATGTCAAACATTAGAAACAGGAAAACCGTTTCAGTCCGACTCTACAGCAGGTACATATTAAAACTGCTTGCCAACTTTCAAACTTGTACCTTTTATTTTAATTTATTCCTACACTCACATGCTGCTTTATTTTGTGCACTCATTCAACTGTTTATTAATGCAGATAGATCATTAACCAATCACATGGCAGTAACAACATAATTAGGTAGGCACACGTTGTCATGACGACCTGCTGAAGTTCAAACTGAGCATCAGACTGAAGAAAAATGGGATTTAAGTGTCTGGACAGGCTGGTCTTTCTAATCAGACGCTGCTGATCTACTGTGATTTTCACACACAACCTCTTAAGGGTTTAGATAGAGTGGTCTAAAAAAGAGAAAATATCCAGTGAGTGGCAGTTCTCTGTTTGAGAATGACTTGTTGATGCCAGAGGAGCTGGAGATGATAGAAATACAGCAGTAACTTTAAAAACCACTTGTTACAACCAAGGTTTGGAGAAGATCATTTCTAAGGGTGCTAACACATTTGTTCCAGACCAAATGAACTCTGGTTAGCTTTTCTGGAAAGTTTGGTTTGTTTGGGATGGTGTGAGAGCTCACACAAACTCTAGTGCAGACCACAGAACCAAACTTTGGTCCATCAAAAATAATTCAGGGTCTTTCTTCCAAGTGAACCAGAGTTTGGTTCAGGGTGGGTGGGAAAGTCATCCGAACAGAACAAGGAACAAACAAAACAAACAAGTGAACCCAAAGGGAGCTCACCATGGCTCAGCGTTAGGGCTGAACGATTTCAGGAAAAGATCTAATTGTGATATTTCTGGCAGATATTGCAATTTCAATTGGATTCACGATTTTCTTCAAATCAAGCTTCAGTGCAATATTCACTATGTGTAAAGTTACACTAACAAACATGACAGAAAATTACATCATACCATCAAACATTAAAAGCTTTTACTCTAAGTTAAGGATGAAAACTAAAGGTAAGAAGTGCTTCCTAATGTGTTAATTAACAAGAAACATGCATGAAGACTCTTTAAAGTCCCAGACAATGGCAGTTATTACAACTGAAGAACTAACAGGGCATCTTTGACTGTCTTAACTTAAAACAATGTAGTTAAAAAAACGATTCTTAATTGTGTTAAGTTAAAAAAGTTAAATAAAATACAAAAAAAAATCCCCCCAAAAAAACAATGTTAAAAAAGTAATAACTAGAAAGCACTCAGAGAGCGCAGACCTCCGCCAAGCAGCTTCGGTCCACTTTGGCGAAAATGGTCCATCTGGCAATGTTAAAGAATCCTTTAAAAAATTCCTGGATCCAGACGGTGATCTGGATCACCCCCAAAATTAAATCAGTTCTTCCATATCCCATTTCTGACAATTCCTGAGAATTTCATCCAAATCCGTCAGAACTTTTCAAGTTATTTTGAACACAAACAAACAGACAGACAGACAGACAGACAGACAGATAAACGCCGGCAAAAACATAACCTCCTTGGCAGAGGTAATAAGAACAACAACAATTCAAATGAAGGAAAAACTACAGCCATGCCAAACCAGCATGCCAACCTTTGATGGTTTTGGACTTGAGCGCTGACATGTGACAACATCGCCACTAGCAAATAGTTGACACAACCGATCCTGGGGCAGTCAGGAGTGCTGCAAAAAACTGCAGCTTCACACGGTCACGTCTGAAATCACGATTTCGATCAGAAAACGATTAAATCAGTCAGCCCTACTCAGCGTTTCCTTCTTTGTCTGCAAAAGTTGACCAAAATGTCAGGGTGTGTGTGCAAATACAATTTCTATCAATCATTGGCCTCAGCGAAGTTTTTTCATTCTCAGGGTTGCTAAAGTGGTTTAAAACAAAAGAAAACAACTTAAAACCTGAGAAACATTGTTACTTAAAACCCTGCAAGTAAAAGTAAACTTCTTTTTGTATCCTCTCTCTCAGCAATACTTCATCCTGCTGATCCTGACAGACGGCGTCATCACAGACATGGCGGACACGAGGGAAGCCATCGTCCAGGCGTCCCATCTCCCCATGTCCGTCATCATTGTTGGAGTTGGAAACGCAGACTTCGGCGACATGCAGATGCTGGACGGTGACGACGGGATTCTGCGATCGCCTAAAGGAGAGCCCGTCCTCCGGGACATCGTGCAGTTCGTCCCTTTCCGGAACTTCAAACACGTAAGTCTGTAAGCTGTTTCAGGGATCGACTGGCACTGTCTGCCGCCTACTGCATTATCTGGTTTGCCCATAATGAATGTGATTGATGGAACAATAGTCCAATCATCTGTTGGGTATACTTCTTAAAGGTTCTGGCCTCCTCAAACACTTTCTATGGGCTCCAGATGGACCAGTGAATCATTTCTGTCTGGTGTGTGAGGTTAGAATAAAAAAGTGAGTCTTGTACAGTGACTTTTCACAATGCACAGGAAAATAAACTATCAGATAAATCAGATTACAGATCTAAGAAACCACATCTCCAATGTTTTCATGCTGATCTGATGGCTTCCTCTTTTATCTGCACCTTCAGCCAGTGCTGTACCTTTTGTTTTAACTTGTTTTGTGCTCTGGCTTGTTCTCCATGCTTCAAAGTTTTCTTTCATATTTGAAAGTTCACAGCCTGGGGGTTCAGGAGTGGTGGCAGATGGTGCGTCGATTTAAAGGATGTTCTCTGTATATAACTTCATACAGTGTGTATGTATACGTGTGACCCTCAAATATCTTTGGATGAGTGTAAAGGGAAAGCAATAATCCTGGCAGAGAGTGGGAGTGAAGGAGGACGAGATGAGAGTGTGAAGTTGTTGAAGAAATGAGTTTTCACTCTTTAAGGATGAAGATGGAGAGGCAATCTGCTCTCCAATCTTAAGAGGGAAATCTTATATTTCTCTCCAATGAATTTTCAGTCTGTAACACTTCTGAAGGTTACAGACGGAGCGCCAGAGATTTATTTTCACCGTTTGGTCTCAATTTACAGGCATGGCGGATATTTGGCCCCCCGGGTTTAATCTGTGTGATGAATGGGAGCTTCTGTGTTTGGTCCAAAAGGAGGACATTTTCATGGGAGGCAGCAGAGAGAGTCTGACTGACAGACCTCCAGATGATTACAGCTGCTGATGGAGGTCTAACACAGTAGAATAAAGCTCTCATCACAAAAATACTAATGAACAGATCCACCGAGCTACATCTAAATATGAGGCCTGTTCAAGCCAGCTTTGGGTGTGGAGACATCTGATGGCTGTTTGAGACTGAAGTTTGTTAATAATAGGACAAACACTTCAGCCCAGGCTGGTTGCAAAGACTGTGACAAGACAACTCAAAAACCAAAGTCTTCAGGAAATATTTATGCTGAAATGGAAGCTGTAAAAATTCATTTAGATGTAAACTCACTGGCCACTTTATTAGGTTTGCAATGCTAGTACTGTGTGCTGGACACATTCCTCGGAGATGTTGGTCCATATCTCCATTAAAGCATCACACAGTTGCTGCATGATGTGAATCTCCTGTTCTGCCACATCCCTAAGGGGCTCTATTGGAGACCTGGAGACTGTGAAGGCCACTGGAGTACAGAGGACCTATTGTCATGTTCGAGAAATCACTTTGAGATGATCTGAGCTTTGTGACATTGAGCGTTTCTGTCAGAAGATGGGTACACCTAGGGCCCTGTAAAATCTGTGTTATTTTTTCCCAAATTCTGTTTTAGTTTTTCCCATATTCTGTTTAATTTTTGAGAATTTGGTTTTTAGTATTTTACGCAAATTTAACTCCGAGACTCAGTGTAAGTAATGAAATATAGACACTCACTCTTCAGGTGGTCCTCACAGGCATCTTTATGTGTCCAGTAAAAAGCATGTTGACAAAATTTGCAGAACATTTGATCTCTTGACACATAATAATCATTGGCAAACTGCTCTGCCCTGTACTTTGGAGTTAGCCGGGAGTTTCGTAGCTTCTTTGCCAACTTAGGCGCCACTTGAGGTTGCTCGTGTCGCTCATCGACGCCAGCGATCATCGAATGGCAGCTGGACGCCAAGGACGCTCAGATCACTTTTGGTGTGAATGCAGGGTCAGCCGGTGTCTCAGATGGCCGCTGTGACATGTTGACATTTTAATGAGGGAGGAGACGAGGGGGAGAGGAAGTGAAGTGTGCATTGTCCGCAGCCTTAGTGACCCCATCGGTGCACATACCCGAGAGATACGTTCCTTTTTAGTCCGAAAAAAAACGCTTTTACGCAAAATGTCGTCCATTTCCATGATATTCCGTATTTATATTGAGGTTTATATTCCGTGTTTCTGTCTGTAATTCCATGATCACGGATTTTACAGGGCCCTAGGTGCACTGTAGACATGGTCAGTGAAATATTATCTCTGATTTTCACATTGTCCGCCTGCGCTGAGTCACATATGCTGTTCGTCACATATGCTGTCCAAGCTACACTAGGCCAGAGTTGAGCATGCAACCCATGCATTACATCTATGTTGGCGAACATTTAAAATCTGTGGGGCTGTCAGGAAACATCATTCTCCTTCAGCACAATGTTTGTCTTTGCTTAAGATATGCTCAAGACCTGCGCTGAACACAACAAAATGACCCGCGAAATAAACTTTCACTGATTTTCTTTGTTTTACGAATTGTTCAGTATTATTGTTACCTCCACCAAGGAGGTAATGTTTTTGGTGGCGTACGTTTGTTTTTGTTTTTTTTGTCAGAAAGATTACACAAAACCACTGGACAGATTTTGCTGAAATTTCAGGAGATGTTGGTAATGGCCCAGCTTAAAAATTAGATTTTGGTGGTGATCCAGATGACCGCCATTAGCTAACAATAGTTTTTACTCAGTAACTGTCGAAAAATAATGATATCAACATGATTCTGAGTGCTAGGTGTGGGTTTTCAGGGTCATGAATTATATTATGATGGTAACTTTATCATTGAACTATTGCTCATAGAAAACAGCAATATGTGAGCTACCTTGGTGGAGTTTTGCGCTCTCTGAGTGCTTTCTAGTTTTTCTTCATTATTTAGAGAGAGTTTTTGTCTATGAAGGGGTCAGAAGTCCAGAGTAGAGTCCAAGATGATGACCCAGCTGGTGCTAGAGGTCCAGGATCTTTCACTGATATTTTGATGTGTACTCAACATTCGTCAGCATCAGCTAATATACACTGATGTGTGAATAAATCTTAACATGCGTGCTGAAATGAAAACAAACATGCACTGCAGTTGTTACACAGCCAACAAGCTTCCAGGCTTTTTATTGGACTTAAATATTTTATCAAGAGCACAAGCTTCTTGATACTTAAGTTAACTTAATGATACTTAACTTAATGCCAACTTTTTTTTCTTTTTCATGTCTTGCCTTACTCCCAAGTCCATGACAAGCTGATAGACACCATTCTTTTGACTGTGGGTGCAGTAACATGGAAGAGACGGGCAGAGCTCGCCCACTAATAATTAGCTTAACTGAAACACTGGGAGTCAATGGGAAGTGTTAGCCTCCCTCTGCTTACAGCCATCAGATAAACTCTTCAGCAACTCTAAACGGTCCTGTGTGCTTGTTGTGACTCATTTTTTCACCATTTTATGTTACGTTATCCTCTACTATTATCGTGATATCTTCTTCTACTCCTAAACTGAGGCTTTGTTTTGTTGACCTACATCTGCTGTGGTTTGCGCTAAAGATGTGAAGTTCCTGAACAAGTCGAGTATTTTGAACAGCTCTTTTAAGTGAAGGATCTAAACCGATTTGCAGTTGTGAGTGAGCCCTTTATTTGCTAGCCATTCATAAATTCAAATTGTCTGCAAATTTTAGAATGGCTCTTTTTATTGCATGCACAGTCAAACGAATGGTATCAATCTGCTTGTCATGGACTCGAGAGTGAGGCAAGGCACAAAAAGAAAAAAAAGTTGGATCCCTTCAAGAGTAAAGGCTGCTAATTAGGTCAACCAACAAATTTACAGTTTTACCTGCAGGCTCAGTTTCCTTTTCATCACGGGTATCAAAGTGAGTCTGCATCAGTCTCCTTCATGCCCTCAAAAACACTGAAATACTGAGTCTGCTTTGAGCTAATCAAACATTACAGGCAGAGAAGATTCGCCTCGGGCTCCTGCTGCAAACTGGTGAATATACAAATCACATCACACACCTGTCCGATGGGTAGATTCTGAAATATCACACTGTTGGAATATTAGACTGTATTTGGAGGCAAACTGAGTTTTCAGCTGCCAGTTCACATATTTTAACATCCTAGAATCCCTAAAGTGAGAATTTAAAACAGAGCGTTATATTCTCCAGGAGGAAACTTTGAAAGTTGAGATAAGAAACAGAGTTAAAGTTGATTAAATATCATTGTGATAGATGTGAAGGAAGTCTGCAACCTGTCACAGTGTGCAGCAATGATCTGAGACAGACAGCCGCCTGTGAGGAAAACAGTCCATCTGAGGAGAGATGCATGATGGGAGAATGTTCAGCGTGGATGCGACGTGCAGGTGCTTCGAGGTAAATTGGCTGTAAAATAGAAGAACTACATAATAGTCCTCGCTGTAGGAGCCTGGTGTGTTTGTTATTTTCTTGCCAGATATAAGTTTGGGAGTTCGAGGTAGTAAAGCAGCTCACAGTTTTCATCACTCAATTTCACACAATCATCAGATGAGAAAAGCAGCTCGGTAAACATTCAGCTCAAACCTCTGAACATTCACTTCTGTCACATGTTAGCAGAAGAGACTCCTCCATCCATCTATCCATCCATCTGTTTATCTATCTGACGATCCATCTATTTCTCCATCCATCCATCCATCTGTCCCACCATCTATGCTCCTCAAAAAAAGTCTGGAAACTCTTTCAGTCGATTAATTCTCTCCTCTAATAACACCAATTGCTATAGTACTTTATTTTGTAGGAAAGCCTGATTAGTCACCTTTACAACAAGGAACCATTTGTAAGGTGTGGGACACGCCCCCAAAAATGTCCCAAATTCCCTGCAATTTAAAGCTGGCATTCTGGCAGGATTATTTAGTGTCAGCCCTGGACAATGAGACTGGTGAAACCAAAGACAGACTGCAAACTGGGCGTCCCAGAGAGACAACAACCAAGAAAGACCAGTTCCTCCACCTTGCTTCACCAAGGAACTTAGCTTAGTTTTCTTCCATGGGAAGAGGAGATTTTGGCACATTTTTGCACGATCGTTACAAGTTGTTCCTCGCTGTGAAGGTGACTAATCAAACTTTCCAACAATACATGAGACAATACTGATTGGTCTTACCAAAGGGGAGAAATAATGGACTGAAATAACAGTTACAAACTTTTTTGATGAGTATTTATATCCATACATCTCTTGTAAAAACACATTTTTATTGATGTGCTTTTACCAGAGATGTCACCTGAGTGTGCTTTTAATCCTCCGACGCTGCTTTTGTTTCCAGTTTTAGACAGTTTCACAGGCAGCCTTTTCATTTTTTATCTTTTTGTCATTTTAACTCTTTATCCTCTTTTGGTTTTATTTATTTTCCATCATTTTATTTCCTATTCTCTTTTATCTTTTGGTAGCCTTTTAATTTCCTTCCTCTTTCTTATCTTTGGTGATATTAATCTTTTACTTATTTTGCTCTCTTTTCTGTCATTTTTGGCCCTTACGTGGTTTATCACTGTTCTGTTTAACTCTTACACTTTTGGTCATTGTATTCATCACATTTCTCTTTTATTTCTCTTTTATTTTCTTGTTTACCTTTTAATTTTGTCTGTAAGGTACTTTGTAACCCTATTTGAAAAAGTGTTATTTTAATAAAGTTTATTATTATTATTACTATCATTATTATTATATCTGTCTATTTTTGCAGCTAAATATTCTAAAATTTTCAGTTTTAGTTGAATTCAGTACAATACAAACAATGTACAAAGCTAAAACTGGAAAATTATCAGAAAGTATCCAGAAGTTGTTTATGATGAGAGATAGTCAAATGCCAAATCTCATTGTCTGTCAGTTACAGTGGTACATTTGTGGAATTCTTATCTGAAAATATAAAAACATGCACAACATTGGTAAGGCTCAAAAGACTCTATAAGAATCAATTGGTTTTGAAATACACCGTGGATTATGTAAATTGATATGTCTATGTTATTATGTATATATTACTATTGAATGTAAACAACAACAATGCATCAGCATTGTTCAAGCTGTCATTTTTTTCTGTGATGGTTATGTTTTTGTAGAAGGGGTGGGTCTTAAATAAGCTTTGGCTTCTGCCTACAACCTTTTTGGTCAGCTTGAAAACTTTGAATTTTTACGTGGATCTTCTGAGTTGTTTTTTTGCAACTGCACCAAAATAAATTTCATTCATTCATTCTTTCATTATATAGCCATATTTTTCCATACAGCCATGCAGTGCTGTCACAATAAACCAGTATATCAAACAACCACCTTAAATAAAAATGCAGAAATCATTTTGAGCCCAAAAGAGGCATATGGTAACACCGTCAGACTATGGAGTTCAAAATTGAGGGCCAGCTCAACCATTTATCCATCCAACCATCAACCCAGCTGTCCACACATCTACTTGTTTATACATCCATCCATCCATCTATCACACCCATTATCCATCCATGCACCAATCCCTCCATCCATCCATCAGTTTATCCATACAGCCATCCATCCATCAGTCCATTTATCCATCCTTGCATTCACTTTCATCCAGAGATCCACCTATCTATCCATCTCTTCATCAACCCACCTACCCATCCATCCATCCATCCATCTATCTAACTATCTATCTATCTATCAATCAACATGCCGCTCTCTCCAGTGTTTTCCTGGAGGATCCTGAGGCTCTCCAGGTCCCAAACAGGATTCATAGTCCCTTCACTGAGCTCTTGGTCTTTCTGATCAGTGACCAGGAGGATCTTCTTCAGATGTCTGAGCCACCTCTGTTGGTTCTTTTCATTTTAATTGAGCAACAGTTCCACTCTGATCTCCACCCAGACTTATAAGATCTTTGCTGTATCTCCAGAGCTAATTCACGTTGTGTCTACATTCTCTCCATCAGCACTCAGAGCTCATGAGACTGTAGATGGACTTGTCTGTGGAAAGCTTTTCTTGCGGCTTGGCGCCCCTTTATGCCACAATGAAACAAACATGTCCTCTAACTCCAAGACAATCCTTGCATTGTTTTGATGGTGTAATATGATTACATTTTTACAATAAAGATTTGGTTGCTCTTTGGAGACATGATTTTTATCTGCTGAGGCCACTCAAAGGTTCACTGATGAAAAATCTCATTTTCACCGTGCTAGTTTGCTGTAAAATTTAAACATCCCTGTCTGAATGTTTGGAAGTTCACTCACAACTCATAACAGTCTGGGATGTTTTTCTGCACTGCTTTATGAGAGATTTAACCTTCCTCCAGCAGCCTGTGTGTGTTTGCAGACGCTTTAAGATGCACCATATGCACAGTATGATTGATGCTTTCTCCTTTTCTCCTCCTCAGGCGTCTCCAGCTGCTCTGGCTAAAAGCGTGCTAGCTGAGGTGCCCAACCAGGTGGTAGACTACTACAACAGCAAGGGCATCAAGCCCAAAGTGCCCAGCGAGTATCAGTCTTCCAGGCAGTTTGGCCCCTGAGCTCGAGCTCCACAGCTGCCTCCAGATGGCACAACCTCCACGGACTGAGAACTATGTTTACTGAGATTTCTTCTTTGTCCATGCAGATGTTAAAGGTGCTACACGCAGCATTTTACAGTGAAGAAGCGGCTTGTTTAGAGAAGTCTGCAGCCTTCTGACTTGAACAGGAGTTGGTGGAAGTTTTACAAGATTACTTGATGTCATAAAACAGGCGGAAGACATTTTATTTAATTAAGAGGGTGCAGAACGGGAAGTAGATAAGTGCAGGAAGACAGATAAAGCAAATGTATTGAAGAAGAACACAAAGAAAAGAAGCTATAATATGCCAATCTAAAGAGCACCATGATCAGTGCAACTCAGAGTTTTTTTGCCATCCAACCAGTGCTGATGAGGTGTTGTTTTGGTTTTTGATATCTCATTTAAAAGTTGTATAAACCTTAAAGGTGTCCGGCTCGAGATGTCCCAATTGAGGTGCATCCACATTATTTGATGCCATTAAACACCTCTCTTGAAGCAAGTGTGTCAAATATGTAGCATCATATTAGATTTTTATTGAATATCTGCGCATAATTGCTTTATTCAATTCTATATTAAATACACACACTGTAATAATGAAAACTTAAAATCGCTGGCATCAAATCAATTTTTCAGTAAACAAAACAAAAGATTTTTTGTTGTGTTATAAACGTAATCAAAGGAGTTATCTCAGCTATCCTTATTAAGTTTTTTTCATGTAAACTTTGGCTAATTTCTTAAGTTGGCAACTCTTAAAACAATTAGTTTAAGGTCAGGTGTGGACAGGCCAAGTTCTGACCACAGTGTTCAAATACAGACAAAATATCAATGAGTCTTAGACTGGTGCAGCGGTAAGCAAATATGCATGATTAAAAACATCCTGCAACTGGTCTGGGTATGAATCCCACCTGGGATTTTCTTTATTTTAATTGTTTATCTCTCAACTCAAAGTTTTGAGTTTTGACACAAAACTCAAAGATCTAGTGCAAACTGCAACCTTGAAATATTGATTTTTCTTGAATTTGTTTTGTTTTTTTTTTTTACAGTGTATCTGTTGAGAATATTTTTATACCATAATTTAAAAAAAACTTAACAACAAGTCACATCACAACACAGGCACTTATCACGCCTATGGCGAACCAAATCAAAATACTGTGTAAGCTAACCTCCCACCACTAGTTGGGGCTGTAGCTGCAGTTGTTGATCCCGCCATCCGGCCTATAAAGTGGTGCAGGAATGAGTCCAAAAACTGAAAGTGAGTTAGCATTTAACACTTTCTGGTTCCCAAGGCTGAAACTTCATGGGATTTGTAATACAGGTTTCAGATAAATGCCTTAGAGAAGGTTTGTAGTGAACACACACAGTAAATGCACATGTTGCCTGATTTAAACCGTTGTTGTGTCCTTAAATGGTCGATAACTTACCACAGCCATGAGGACCAACTTGATCAGGTCATTAATTTAAGAAGAAACTCTCAAACAACAGTTCACAGTGGGGCGTTAAATATTGGAAATATTGTAGTTGCTCCTAAGTTGAACCGCCATCTTGTAGTTCCATAGTAGCTTAATAATAGCTTTTCACTCTCACCGATTACGTTGAAGCTTAAACGATATGAAAATAAGATTAAGTTAAGATTAGTGGACAGACCATTAAATAAAGCCAATGCTGCGTTTAGCTTGCATCTGGTGGCACTTGCATATTGGCTAAACAGTATATTAACAATCTGCTTGAAGATGTTAAAGGGATACGCCAACTTTTTTTTTTCTTTTCATGTCTTGCCTCACTCCTGAGTCCATGACAAGCAAATAGACACCATTCTTTCAACTGTGCGTGCAGTAAAAAGGAAGAGACGGGCAGAGCTCACCCACCGCTAATCAGCTTAGCTCAAACAATGGCAGTCAATGGGTAGTGTTAGCCTGCCTCTACCTGCAGTCATCAGATAAACTCTTTAGCAACTCTAAATGGTCCTGTGTGCTTGTTGTGGCTTGTTTTTTTTTAACCATGTTATGCTATGTTATCGTGAGCACTTTCTGCAGTTTTTGAGAGAAATACATACAAAACTAAACTACAGGCCACAAGCAAAAAACCACCACGGACATGCTTGTACATTGGACAACAAACGAGTGTATGTATTTCTTTTGAAAATTACATAAAGTGCTAATCTTAGTCTAAAAATAGAAAATGTAACATAACGCGGTAAAGAAATAAGTCACAACAAGCACACAGGACTTTAAAGTTACGGAAGAATTAACCTGATGACTGTAGGCAGAGGCAGGCTAATGCTTCCCACTGACTCATAGTGTTTCAGCTAAGCTAATTAGCGGTGGATGAGCTCTGCTCGTCTCTTCCTTGTTACTGCACGCACAGTCGAATGAATGGTGTCTATCTGTCTGTCATAGACTTGGAAGAGAGGCAAGACACGAAAACAAAAAAATTTGGCGTATACCAATGCTAATGTTAGCTGCAACTTGCTTGATATTGTCAGTGACGCTACGTTAGCTTGCTTACTGTCAAGATATTAAGCTAAATCCAAGCCACAATTCACTCCCTTTTGGTTTGTCTTTCTTGTTTGGGTCGAAGTCTGGTCCTTCAGGAAGCGAACCAAGGCCTTTATTTTTTGGCGGACCAGAGTTCAGTTTTTAGGAAAGTGAAGTTTGACCACTTCAAAAAGAGCACATCATAATAATCAGGGAAGTTTATTGGAAAAGCATTTTTAAGTTATACTGAGTAGCTGAGAAAAGTTCAGTGTGTAAAAATGCTAACAGTAGCACCTTTAGCATCCGCTGTGCATGTGAGGCCTGCAGGGCTGAGCTGACCGTGACCTTCAAGAGTGTTTTTCAAGGACGTGAAAAAAGCACACACACACTCCGACCAATCCAAACGCTGCGCTCCTGCAGACAGCATGAGGTGCAGGAAGCAGCTGATGAAGGAATGTATGACCCCTCCCCACCCCTCGTCCTCCTCTGGTTTGTTTTTATAAGAGTTTATGGAGATTTTGCTAAATTTCGTAAAAGTTCGTAAAGCATTCTGGATCCCTGCCAGGTGATCAAGCGCGCTGCCTTCACAGACGTCTGTATCCTCTACGGTTCTTTTTTCTAACTGCGAGGCAGATGCATGAGCTGTTGTTTTGCATGCAAATCTCCATGCGGGACGTCCGAGTCCTTGTGGTCTCTGTTAGTGAATACTATGATTAATAATGATGTTTACATTTACCCGATGAAGGGGCTGTTCTACTCTCAAGCATGTTCACGTCAATGAAAATGTGTGAGTAGATTTAAAAGCACAAACTGAGTATCTTTGGAGAGTTTTTAGATTATGATGTTAGACTTTGGTCGATTCGTGACACAACACCTGCCCGGCTCTCTCTGAGTCTCTGAGGAGGACTTCAGGGTTTTCTTTTGGCTTATTATGTAGAATTTAGACCAACAATACCTGACTGTGTTCTAAAAGTCTGAGGTTGGCTCTCTTTTTGAATTACGAAGCTCTGAACGACTTCACGACTCATCAATTCATCCATCTAATAATTCAGTAGCTGACTCACAAGGTTGTCTAGGTGTCCTTCTTCCAAGGATCTCCTCTTTGATTTGGCTAAAAAGACTTTGTTTGCATGACGCAATTAAAATCAGCACATTGAAACTCCCAGTGCTCCATGAATAGAACTTCAAAATGGTGAAAAAATTAACGTCATGACTTGAGATATTCTTCTTAGAGTCGGGTACTGAGCACAAAGCATCAAAAGTACTTAAAGGGATACGACAACATTTTTTATGTTTTTGTGTCTTGCCTCACTCCCGTGTCCATGACATGCAGATAGACTCCATTTTTTTCAACTGTGCATGCAGTAGCAAGGAAGATACAGGCAAAGCTTGCCCACCGCTAATTAGCTTAGCTCAAATACTGGGAGTCCATGGGAAACGTTACCCTGCCTCTTCCTACAGTCTTAAAATATCATCTTCAGCAACTCTAAAAGGTCCTGTGTGCTTGTTGTGACTCGTTTTTTACCTCGTTATGTTACGTTGTCTATTTTTAGACTAAGATTAGCACTGTTTTATTTTCAAAAAGAAATACACAAAAAATTAAACCGCAGGGTGCATGCGCAAACCACCGTGGACATGCTTGTAAGTAGGTCAGCAAAGCTCTTACTATGAGGCATGTGCACTACCCGCTGAGCCACCGTGCTGCCTACACCATCTTTAATGTATATATAAATTTAGCCGGCAAATTACACTTTAAGGTGATTTTTTTTGTCCCATTCACTTCCAGTTTTAGCAAAAATCAAAATGAATATGCAACATCCTCGGCATAACTTTTTTCAAGAACACAAAAGAAGCACAGTTTCATTAGAGTCAGTAAAACTCGTCCCATTGATGGCTGTTTTTGTTAATTTCACGAAATGTGTCATCACGTTGTGTTTGTGTGAAACAAAGAGGGCAGGTGTTGGGTCACGTGACTTCTCGTTGTGTTAACATGCAGTATTGTGTGCAAAACAATGACAAACTGACTTATGATATTAAAGTTTTATCAATAAATTCTGAGAGTGTCTGTGTTTTATCAGAGGGTTTGGAGTCAGGAAAACTTCACAGTGCTGTCCTTTGCAGAGGAAGAACCATTAACAGAGTAAAAACGGAAATTTTCTCCTTGTAAAGTCATGTTTGTTTTAATCATAGGAGGAAAAAAAAAGCAGTAAAAAGGTCTCAATCATTTGATAGAAAATTAAGTCAGGCCCACATTGTCCCCCGATCAGAACCCAAGTTTGTCCTTATTGTTTCTGAAATGAACGGTGAAGCTTGTGATTTACAATCACCTGATGGATATGATATGATTTTGAAAGGTTCTGTCAACTCCAGGTTAACTCCACGTCTGTCTGCGACCTATAATCCTAATGTAGAAAGGCCTAGAATTCCTGCCTTAAACCCGCTGAGTAAAAGCTCCTTTCTTTGTGGGGCTGTTAAATGGTGTGTTTACAGTGTCATCCGCTTGGAGTAAAGAGGAAAATGAAGGACAATCTCCACACTGAACCATGATTAAAGCTCTCAGTGTTTGTTTGGAGGCGTGACGGATCAAGAGGACGAGGAAGGATGAGAAGAGCCTGTTTAGTCCATCAAAGGGACAAAAGATTCAAAGCAAGACGTCAACACGTTCGTGTAAAGCTGCAAATATGAGATTTTACAAAACACAAGAAAATTGGTTTGTGGAAGTTCAAGTTATTTACAGAACAAACCAGTCGAGACAGTTTGTTGCTGCACTAAAAATTTAGGGATTTCATCATCTACAGTCCATAATATCAAAAGATTCAGAAAATAAAGAGAAACATCTGTATGTAAGTGGAAGCTGAAAACCATCACTGAATACAATTCTGATTGTTGATAAAAGGTAAACAAACCCCTGTCCCAGCTCTTTTTAAACATGTTCCTGGTGTCAAATTCAAAATGAGCAAATTAAATATCCTGTGATTGTTGAGTATTCTATTTAATATAGGTCAAAACAAAATTGCAAATCACTGTATTTTTTTTAAGAAAGTTCATGAAGAATCACAATAAATCCCCTCAAAACAGAGGTGATTCATCATTTAACTGACCCAAAAACAAGAAAAAAACCCTTCTGTATAGATGAGAAATGCTAAACCAGGCTTTTATTTTGAAAAACACAAATTGGAAGTGTAACTGTACTCTTGTCTGTGACATATTCCACTGATTTGGACATACATAGCTGCTAACATGAGGTAAATGTGTCTTTATTTTACATTTTCTCATCTATTTTGGAAAAGAGTCACAGGTGGCTCATGGGCAAAAATCGACGAACCTTCTATAAGTCTGTGAGATGTCTATCACTTGCCAAGAGCTCACATCTACAGTTTGAAAGCCCTTTCTAAAGGTGCGTTCACACCAAACGTGACTTTGGCGACCAAGATTGCGTCGCAAACACAAGTCCCCTCGCCTGTTCATAGCCCATTTTGTCACCGTCGTCGTTGCTCAGTGACGTCACGCCTGCACAAGTTTCACCTCGCGATCATACCATATATCATATAATAGGAGGTATTAGCTGACATTTTTCCAACTTTATCCTTTTCACTGACCTACCAACCACAAAACACTGCAGCTGATGGCCCTGCAGCAGAATCCTCTGTGAGTTCAATGCGGTCCATCTAGGCGGAACTAATGTACTCACTAACTAATGTTTCCCACATGGACATAGATTGTCACTCTGTGGACCGGAATAAAAACAGTCTGTCACGGCTGTCAATCAAGCACCCACACAACGCTGATTGGCTCTCACAGTGCGACATCGCCTGAAAAGTTAAAATATTTCAACTTTGGCGACGGAGCACGGCAACCTGCTCCGCGTCCAAAGCGACCCCAGAGTTCCCATCTGCAGCAACAGAGGCGCCGCCCCCATGTCTCCAAAGATGCGACCAAGTCGCCCAGAACGCGTCCGTCGCATCGAGTGAGATCTGGTTGCGTGTGGTCGTGGCTGATCTTGACTGTACATTGACTCTGCATGGAGAGTGGTCGCTGAGGTCTCTGAGGTCGCCCAGGTCGCGTTCGGTGTGAACGCACCTTTAGTCCACACAGTCATCACACAGTTAACAGGCATCCAGGTTATTCAAACCATAATCTAAGAAGAATTAAAGCAGCAGTAAAAAACAGTAAAAAAATGAGAAATCATCACAATATTTCGGCTGATAAGAAACAGTATTATCATTGTTATACATGAAAGTTTGGAGAAACCACATATTGATCTCTTAAAGCATCTAATATAAGCAGATAAAATGTAACTTCAGAGTTGAATGAAGCATTAATACTTTGATTTATAAGAAAGTCTCCTCACAGTTTTTCTGTTCACACCAAAGTTAGATAAGATGACCCAAAATCTTGAGTTTTAGCTGATAGTCTGGCTCTACTTCATGATTTCTTTTGTATTTTTGCTTTTCCTCTGAACATCTTCAGGTGTGAACTGCAGCAGCTCCATCCTGTCAATCATCTGCACTGATCCAGAAAGGCAGAGTGAATCTAACAGTCCAAACTCAGCCAATTACCTGCATAAGAAATACAAAGACTGTAGCTCCTGTCAGTCACAGCGTTGGCTTGTTCATTATTGAGGCTCAGATCAGATTATTTTAGGAGACCACACCTGTCCTACAGCTCTGTTGAGGCTCCATTGATGTCAGTGTCTTTTACTGTTGCTCTCAAAATGAAGAACTCACAAATAAATCAATCAACCCCTTAGGGGACTTTCTAAAAATTAAACTTCAATGCCTGGAAGCGTTTTGTTCACATGTGTTTGTTGTGAATGTCTGGTGAATGTTGCCACAGCTTTCACACCAGGTCTGAGAATGTCCTTCAGGTTCAGTGCGTCTCCCTGCTGTCACAGCTCTGTCTCTCTATATGCTGTATATCAGGGGCAGCCAACAGGGTGCCTGTGAGCTCCTGGTAGCCCTTAAGGAGCCTCTAAAGTGCCCACAGGGATATCCTACAGAGAGCACAAGTTCACACCACAGAGCCTGAAATAAAACATTTTTTAACTTTAATTTCTATTAGTTATGCACCTAAATCATACTTACATCAATACAAAAACCAACTTAAGTCACGAGTGTTGTGTTTCATAATTTCCTCCTTCTTTTAAACTTTGGCCTGTGTAGAGTCATAGTTTACCACTGCTGCTAGCTCGAGCCCTTCCAGTGTAGCTTGTACAAAAACAAATCAGAAAACTGCTCTATTAGTTAAGTTTTACATAAATAAAATCATTAAAGATGCATATAAGTATATCATTACCTCCACCAAGGAGGTTATGATTTTGGCCCCGTTTGTCTGTTTGTTTGTTTGTTTGTTAGCAAGATTACGCAAAAAACTACTGGACGGATTTTGCTAAAATTTTCAGGAGATGCTGGGAATGGCCAAACTTCAAAATGATCAGATTTTGGTGGTAATCTTGGTATTTGTTTGGATGCAAAAAAATCCCATATCTCTTTTATCAAGGTAAATTTCATGTGGAAACGATCCAGACTTAGGTTTTTCACAAGCACATGTTTAGGCTTTTAATTGTTTCTTAAATTAGATTAAATAGTGATCAGAGAGTTCCATTTTCCTATACTTTGAAAACAGCTCATCCCTCAATGTTTATGTAGACAGACCTCCCTATGTTTGAACTGCATATAATTAACATTTTACGATGAAATTACAGCATTTTAACGGAAAGAGTCTGTTTAGTTTTGGAACATGTTTTGATAACAAAGGCAAAACTTGATTCATGTCATTTTTGTGTCACTTGGAGCTTTTTTTTTCTTAAGGGGAAAAAATGGAATGAGTTTTGTGGGAAAAAAATTTTTTTTTTAGGTCATATCACCCACCGTACTGCAATGGAAACCAAGCTGAGGCCTCATTTTTGTGGCTAGATGTAAGACATGCAATCTTAAAGAGACATCCTGATCCAACCAGATGCCCAAGTACTTAAACTGTTTTACAGGTTAAATGTTTATGATATCTAAAGTGGACGACACAGGGTAGATAAAGAATTCTGCCTTGGAAAATCATACATTTTTCTATTTTGGAAGAGGAAAGGAATACCTACTTTTAAGCTTTGGTTAACTGAGTTAATTGAGACACTTTATTTAGAGAGGATACGATTCACCCTTCAAAACAAATTAGAGAATTTTAACAAGATCTGGCAGCCACTTATATGCCATTTGCAAAAATGAAAGTATTAAATATTTCCTGGTCTTTAGTTTTCCGGTGGCTCTCCTTTTGGGTGGGGTGTTGGCTGTTCTTTCTGTTGAAGTAAAAAAGTTTTTGTTTCTCTTTTCTTAAGGAAGATGGCCCATACTGTAAGGCGTTCTGTTTCTATATAAGGCCTCTGGATTTAGTCGCCCGTTGAAAATAAGGGGGGAAAAAGGGTTTATTCAAAGCCATGAGACCATTCTGTCCTTTAATAAACACATTTGAATGAAATAATCATACGTTTTGTTATTATAGGGTCAAGATGTAGCGTGAGCTGAATAGGAGTGCGTTGGAAACAGTTAAAATCAGTTTGAGGCTGTGACAGGGCTTGATCAATCGAGTCAAAAACAATATCATCTGCATAAAAGATGAATTACTGTTTTGGCTGAAAAAATAGGCAAGCCTCCTATTCTTGAGATTTTCAGCACAGGAGATGTTCAGTTTGCACTTTCAGTCTGAAAGCTCTGCTCATGCCGAAATAAAAACCTGCACACGCTGCTGCCATCATGAAGGGAAAACACTGTCAGGCTGAAATGTGCCTAATTTTTAGTTAGCCAGGAAAAAAGAGCCAAATACTGTAATTAAAATCTCCATGCACGCTCAGAAGAGTGAAAACATTTTCTAATGAATGCTTTTATGTCAGGGTCGGACTCAAGCATTTCAGCACTTACATGTTGAGTTTCTCTTCATCTTGTTATTCATGGCAAAAAAAAAAAAAAAATGGTTTGCATGTTGCTGCATAAACTGGGAGAATGTGTACACAAGAGAAAACAAAGTTAATTAAGGCTGTCACCTTACAGTTGAAATTCAAATATCCGCTCAAGCATGGTGGTAAAAATCCACACTTGAACTGCAATTTTACATTTGAATAAAAATATACAGCTGTGACGCACATCAGGGCACCTGGAGAGTGTACTGCCCGATCCAGCAGAGGGCGCTCTCAGCACAACGTGACCATCATTCACTCGACTGACCTCAACAACAGGAAGAACACCTTGATAAAGGACAGGCAAAGCCTCTCCTTGGAGCACTTTGGGCTCCACACCGTTGATGTCAAAAAATCAACACAAGATCAGGATGTGACTCGATAATGTGCAAAGCAGCTGGCTCACTCCTCATCCACGACAACTGTCAGCTTTGTCAGGGTCTGGCAGCGCTTTGTGAAGTGCTCAGCCCCCTGGGACCACATCCTTTTTCTTGTCATTCTCTTTTTATTTTGAACAGAACAAATAATTAAACATAGAACAAAAATAAAGAAAACAACAACCCAAGTGCAAAATAAATGTCATCTGCATGTTCAAATTGGAGTAGGAGGAAGTTGAAACTTACCTGGTCCCACCTCTTCACCTTGCACAAGTAGTCAATAATTAACCCACTTACAAATAATAATGATAAAAATAATAAAATAATCAAACATAAACAAAATAAACCAAATAGTAATAACATAATAACACAAATAGTAATCAGAGAAAAATAAAGAAATAAATAAAAGGAACGAGAGAAACTACATCAACCTTCCATGATCTTTCTACAGTTTCATCCCTGTACCTTTTAAGTTTTTATAGTTTTTCTTAAACCGCTTTATGTTTGGACATTGTTTCCATTCATCACTCAGACAGTTCCAAAGTTTTACACCATACACAGATACACAAAAGCTTTCTCCCTTTTACATTCTTAGAACAAAACAATCCCCTTAAATGCTATTTTCCCTCTCTCTGACTCCGACTAAACCCGTCATAGACAAGATAGCAAGATTAATTTGAATAGACAAGTGGCCCATGATTGTGGCTCCAGAAGAGGTAGGTTGTAAAATGATCTAATGGAAATGTCTTGTCTGTATTTTGCAGTCGAGCTGGCAGGAGTGGAAGGTGGGTTCAGACATCTTTGTTTATCAGCATGTGTGCTCGAAACCAATTGAGTGTGAGCCCTTTATAGTTATCATCAGAGTTTCCCCTGATGAAGACTCGGGAAAAAGAAAGACAATAACTAATAAAAACAAGTGCACGTGGACAAAAACTAAAACTAAATGAACCGAGATTTTCATCAACAAATAAAAACTAGACTAACATGTTTGACAGAGACTTAATCCAATCAGACCTAATTTGGTCATGTAGAAAGTAGGGACAAGTTAGGAATATATCCAATCACAGCTACTTTGGTTGTGTGGAAAGGTTGGATGAATTAAGAAGGACATCCAATCACAGCTGCCTTAGCTTGGTGGTGGTGGGATAAGTTGTGGAGCGATCCAATCAGAGCTCCTCTCTTTATGAATTGATATATTCATGTAGAGCAGGTTCACTGTTTGTTGTCAGTTCTGGTATTGTAACTGAGATGCTCTGCCAGGTAGCCTAAATAAAGGTGACTGCATTTCACACAAAAGTTCAATTTGTTTATGTTCACTTATACATTCAAACTTTACTAGCATTCAATAAAGGGTTATTAGATTGTTCATTTTATCCAAGTATAAAACACGACTTCAGAAATTCAAGGAAACATAAAAATGCCTTACCATTTACACTTCATATTTTAGTCGACTAAATTTACAGTAGATTTCGTCGACTAAAATGTTGACTAAATTATGACTAAAACTAAAAGATACAGTATTTTAGGCAAAAGACTATAACTAAAACTAGATTAAAAAGTGCTGTCAAAATAAACACTGGTTATTATGATGTGCTTACCTTCATTTTCCACTTAGTCTGCTTGCATAGACGTGCTGCACACTCCACAGCTAATCACCTCCAGCTTCGTTGATCAGTCAGTTTCCACATCTTGCACCTTGATCGGTCCACGGCATGTGCCATCAGTGCAGCTCTGCTTTGGTTCCCTGGGAACAGAAAGCGAGGTTATTTTCAGAGGGAGCCTTCAGTCCTGCAAAATGACCCATAACAGAAGAACTAGTGCTCAGAGTTTTCTAGTTAATTTCAAACCAAAGCACTGTGTGGATGTAATATTGATGCAGTGCTGTTTTCATCTTTTCACAGTAGGCTTCTCAAAATCAGGGTAACCTACTTGCTGTTACACAAACTTGAGACACTGTGTTCCTGATGGAGCAAAGTTAGTTTTTCATCCATTTTCACTATGACTCATCATGATCCCTGCCCTCTGATTGGCTGAGAGTCAAACTGATGATTCATTTTGGGACCGGCTGTTTCTCTGAAACTCTCTGACCTGGAAAAGTCGTCCTCAAAGTCTGTAATTAAATAGGTTCAGCGGGTCGTTAATTACCTCAGCAGTAAACAAGGAGGTTAACGAGGATCAGCCAGTAGGAGGTCAGCATGCAGCTTGGCGATATAAACAGAAACGTTACACTGAACTCATACACTGTACTGAGAAAGTAATAAGTGACACAATTTGTTCATGTAATCATAAGCATCTCCTCTGTTTCAGTGGAGATGATGGATTCACCAAAGATCCAAAGTCTGGGAAGAAAGAAGAAAACTTTACAACCATCACAGCTTTAATTTACTGATGCAATTTTAGTGGACAAGACAAGTCCAGTAACGATGATAAAACGAAGGATTTCTCTGGATTTTAAGATGGTTGGAAAAGTTCAAGACAGTGAACAATACTGTGGAAAAGTTTTAGTCAGGTATGAATGCTTTAAAGGGATAATTGAGGTTTTCTGAAGCGGGGTTGCTCGAGGCCTGTGGCACTAGAAAATCTGAGTGCCAGGAAAGGAACTTGCAAGCTTTCGTCTTTAAATATCCTGGAGTGGATGCTTACATAGCAGTACATGGTGCCACCAAAGCCTCATAATTAATCCACTTTTAGGTTAAAACTAATTATAAGAGAACCTTTGCTCAATCATAAGCTACAGAACAGTGTTAATTTTGACATTTTTTAATTTAGTATTAGTCTTTCACCTAAATATCTTTTAGTTTTAGTCATAATGTAGTCATCTAAATTGTTATAATTTTAGTCTAGTTTTAGTTGATGAAATTTCACAACATTTTAGTCCACTGTAAATTTAGTTGACTAAATATTAAGTGTAAAGCATTTTCTATGTTTCCTTGAATTTCTGAAGTCAAGTTTTATCCTTGGATAAAATGAAACATCTAATTAACCTTTATTGAATGTTAGTAAAGTTTGAGTGTACACATGAACAGAAACAAATTGAGCTTTTGTGTAAAATGCAGTCACCTTTATTTAAAGTGGCTGTGATTGGATATATTCCTGACTTTCTACATGACCAAATTAGATCTGATTGGATTAAGTCTCTGTCAAACACTTTAGTCTGTATTTTATTTGTTGATGAAAATGTCAGTTAATTTAGTTTTAGTTTTTGTCCATGTCCATCTATCCCTTTAAAAATGTAGGTGTTAGTAGTTTATCTTTTATTACTGAACAAAGTCAAAGGGAATGAACAGAGGAGAATATAAATCTCATCAGTATTTGGGATGACCTTCCTTAGCCTTCAGAATTAGCATCAGTTCTTCCAGGAGCACCTGCTCATAGTTTCTGAAGTACATCCGCAGTTAGGCTGTTCCAGACATCTTGGAGACCAAACCTCAGATCTTGTGTGGATGTGGGCTGTATGTTTTGGTTCATTGGCCCGCTGCAGAGTAAATCAGAGGCCAATCAGACGCCTCCCTGATGATCCTGCATGATGGATGAGTGTCTGCTGATCCAGACCAAATCCACAACATTTGCAGAAAATTAGCCACAAACTGATGCCTCACTGTTGCCTGCAGCTAATCATTATTGCACCTCTCTCCAGACCTTCAGCTACAAACAGCCCTCTGCTTCAGGCAGATGTTTTACATTTGGACCCATTAGTCCATCAATCAATCTTTATTTGTATAAGACCAGTTGATAATAAGTGTTATCTCAAGACACTTTACAACAGAGCAGGCTGAAGACAAACTCTTCATTTAGATACACTTATATGCATAGATAAAATTGCATATAGTAAATATATTTGTATATATACTTACATCCAGAGATGGATCCATCCAGGCAGAGACAAATGAACTAAAATCACATTTGTCTCTGCTAAATATAGACTCAATCAATCTTTATTTGTATAGCACCATAATTGTCTTTGTTGAATATAAATTTATAGCCCAGAGCACATGCTGACATTTTTCTGCATCAAAACTCCAGAGTTGCCAGGTCTGCTTTTTATAAGCGACTTTGGGCTTCTTCTGATGCTTGTAAATATTGGCAGTAGCAGGTTGTGTTTTTTTTTTTAACTTGCTGCAAAAGTGCAGTTGCTCATTTGGGCTTGTTTTGCCCCCAAAACCCAGGAGGGATCTGATGCACTCTACTACCAATATAAACTCAGTTCAGAAGTTACACAAACTATCTTCTCCCACTCTAAACACAAATGTAAATTTTACTGTAAAAAGAGGCAAAATGATGTTTCCACCAAAAAGAAATCCTTAAAGCCAGAATTAAATTCATTTCTAATGTAGCTGTTACTGTTTCCACCATAATAAAGCTGTAGAGGATCAACATTAAACTTAGATAAAAGCCTGACTGTCTGTTTGGTTACAAAAATCAAGGTTAGACAGACTGTTTAGTGATAACAGAGTTATAGATAACAGTAGACCCTCCCTTCACTTCTGTATAAAGAAAAGGATGTTCCACCTCCAAACAAAAGGATGTTGAAGAAGTAAATTAAGAAACAAATAAGGAAAAGTGTCACTGCGAAATTGAAATGTAATGAAGATGAAAACAAAACATGCCTTATGTAGATTTCGCCTTAGAAAAAAGTAATATAGAAAATAAAATACCATAAGCTTGCTTGTTCTGGGCTTGTTTTAATCAGTCTGGTTAATTATTTCAGTTGAAAAATCTGGCAACACTGCCAAGCTCCTGTATTTAATAGTTGAGACTCTTGGACTAGTGTTCATGTCAGAGGTTTGGCTTTTTTGCCGCAGATCTTCCATGAAGACCACCTCTTGCTAGGCTTCTCCAGACAGTAGATGGGTGTGCTGGTCCCTCTACATGTTGAATTTTTGCTTTGTCTCATTGGCCATGCAGCTTTTAAAACATTAATCTGACATAGTTATAGTAAAACAGCCCAGGATGTCCTGTCTTTAACTTGGTTCTGCCTGAAAAGGTCGAGGTTCTACATGCTGTTATATGGTAAAGATCCAGGCGGACAGAAATAACATAAATAACTGCTCAGAGGAGTTGCCCTTGAAGGTCGAACCCTGACCTATAGATGACCTGATGCTTGTTTGAAGCCAAAGGGTGGCCACACCAGTGACTGACTTGATCAGGATTTCTCTTCTTCCACCGATCCATTATCTTAACTGTTCATCCCTTTCGGGGTCACAGGGGTGGAGCCTATCCCAGATGACTTCTGGCGAGAGGCAGGGTACACCCTGAACTGGCTGCCAGCAATCGCAGGGCCGCATAAAGAGACGGACAACCATTCACTCTCACACTCACATCTCGGGACGATTTGGAGTCACAATAGAGTTGGTCTGTGGGAGGAAGCTGGAAAACCCAGAGGGAACCCATGCATACACTGGGAGAACAAGCACACTCATCACTGAAATGCCCTGACTGACAAAGGGATTGAACCGGCAACCTTCTTAGCCTTGCTGAGCAGACAGACCTGCCTGATTGTGAAATCCTGCAGGTCCGTCTTGCCAGCCTCCGTTGTCCAATGAATTCACTCGGCCGAATTCTTAACGGCCCAATCAGGGAAGAGAGGCGGGAGCAGCGGATCTGACGTGCTAGTGTTGAACACTGGGTGGACGTGACGACAACAGGAAGTGACTGCGTGTTTAGCCCTAGCGGCTAACGGTTAGCCGATAGGGCTAATGGCCGTTTACTGTTGTTAGCCATTGTTAGCCGTGCTCATTGTGGCTCAGCAGCACTGTCACTGTCTCTTGCCACGGGAATCGTGAGTTCAATCCTAGGGAAATGAAAGGAAGTAGCCGTAGTGCTAACGGCTGTTAACTGTTGTTAGCTGTTAGCTGCTACGTGTAGCCGCTACATATGCTACGTTATAGGTAGCAGCGTTGCTCGATGTAGATTGGTCTGTGATGAGTGTGACGAGCCGAATGATTGTCCAATCACAAGCTGCTGTTGTTTTTGAAGGTTCTGCCCCTGAAAACATTTTCTAATGGCTCCTTTATTATATTTCACTAATCCATCCTTCCCAGATGGATTAGTGAAACATTTCCAATATGAAACTGTCCATCTGGCATGTCAGGTTACAACCTTCTTGCTGTGAGGCACGTGCACTTCCTGTCAGGAACTGTTGGGCACAAACCTCCGATCGCCATTTTCATAAAACAGTGCTATTGGCTCCCTCCCGTGTTAGTGAGTGGGTTTTATGAACTTTAACCAAATTAAATTACAAAAAACATTAAGATAGGAGATTTGTGCCTTACCTGACTGTTATATAACATTAAATTTTTTTTTATTATTTTGATATTGAGTGTAAAAATTCAACATATTGTGAGTCTGGATAAAAGCAGGGATGGGGTGTTGGCTGGACACCATCTTCCTTTCACATATTTGCATATTTACCTCATCTACATCCACTAGGTATCAATAAGGAGCTCAAAACTGGTCCCTATATTATCAAAAAACACTCATTATGGTGCCAAAAACAGGAGCAATGTTGATTTTCTGTAGATTTACCTGAAAAATAATGTGAAAGCACATCCAGGCATTGTTTCCTCAGGATTCATTTGGCATATTTGAATTATTTTCTTGTATTTAAAAAGAACATATTCATAGGAGCAGGTGTAAAAAATAAAAGCATTATTCTGTGAGTATAAAGTGTTTTCTTGGCAGTGGATTCATGAATGTTTTCAGTCATTATGGGATGGAGAGCGAGCGTTTGCTGGCAGCTGCTGATACTGGACTGGGATGAGAGCCGAGCTGAGTGACGGCTCGCTCAAGCTCATTATCATATCCAACGAAACACACTGCCAGCACACAGACAGAAAAAAACTGGCCGAGGATTTCCTCTCTGCCATGGATTTTCCCTACATCTATATATATGACCATTATCATTAATTCAAAAGCCAATTTAAATAATTAAATCAGTTGTAATATTAGCAGAGCAGCCGGGCTGGAAAGTGAGAGAATAAAAAGTGATAAAATGGTGACAGGGTCAGACAGCAAAATAGAGAAGATATGTTAAATGAGCTATTTTTAATTTTCAGAATTTATCTTTATTAGCATGAAGATAAGCTCGGAGAGGACAGCTGCGTGAGAGGAGATGAGGAGCAGAGAAAGAGGAAATGTGAAGTGTGGTGGGGAAAATTAATAAGAGAGGGGAGTTAAAATTGTCACAGAGAAATTCAATACATGTTTGAGATCATGTTACAAAGAGCGTGTTTCTCCTCTGAGGCTGGAAGAGGAGCGAGCTATTTTTAACAATGTGGAAAACTGTCCGATCTCACAAATCCTTGAAACAAATTCTGGATTCACTCCTCCCTAAAGCCATGACCAACATTCCCTGAAAATGTCGTCTAAATTCACTGAGAAGTTGTTGAGTTGTTTGCAAATATGTTGAAAACTTCCCAATATGGCGATATTGAAAAATCTTAAAAGGAAAAAATCCTGGATTCACACACAGATTTAAATCAACACCAAAATCGTACCACTCCTCCCTAAAGCCATGACCAACATTCCCTGAAAATGTCGCCTAAATTCACTGAGAAGTTGTTGAGTTGTTAGCTAATATGTAGAAACTTCCCAATATGGGGATGTTGACAAATCCTTGATTCACATACGGATTTGGATCATCTCCAAAATCTAATCTCATCTTCTTTGTGTTGTTACCAACATTCCCTGAAAATGTCAGAATCTGTTCATCAATGTTTGAGGTATCCTGCTTATAAACCAACAAACAAACAAACAAACATGGCCATGAACATAACCTCCTTGGCGGAGGCGACCAGAACAACTGCCTGGTGGCTTCGTGCTTCACCTGCAGAGGAGCGAACAAATGGTTCATTTTTCTTTTGGACAAAACATGAACAAGTGGTTCATGTTTTGCAGTTTTACTCAACCCATAAATTCATGATCTTTACAAGTTGTACCTCATTGTGAAGGTGACTAATCAGGCTTTCTAGTGAGATAAAATACAAGACAAATTGATACAGTTAAAGGGGAGAAATAGTCGAGCAAAATAATATTTTTTAAACAAACATTTTTGAGGGGCACATCCAATCCAGTCCACATGGGGCAGATGCCTCCCTGTGCCAACATGGACGCTCAACCTCTAAAGCCAAGGTTTGTTCTACTCAAGACCAGAAAGACATACATTAAGTCTTACGGGTTAAGGAAAAACTTCAGAGTGTTATCTTTTAAAGGAGATCTTACAGCATTTGCCTGCACAGCAAATGGTTCAAAAACAGCATCTGATAGACTGACTGAGTTTCTAGACTTCTACAAAAGATTGACAGAGATGTGAAGTCTGCAGAGCCTCTTTTCTTTTACTGCAAATACAAACGTCACCAGTTTAAAACAACATTCTCAGCTTTACTGTTAAAATACACAGTATGTTTTCTAATAATGGGTACCTTATTTCAGACGACGAGAAAAGAAGATTACAGCTTCTTACAGCAAAGTAATCATCGTTCAGTCTGCAGGATCAATCTGTGTAGGGTGTAAAAGCCCTCGGCCTCGGACTGACTCTGCTCTATAATTTAAATAATGAGGGTTTTCCATGTTTGTGCCTGTTCTTTTGGAAAGGTCTCCAGGCAGAGACGGTGTCCAAAAATCCACATAAACAGCAGTCACTGACAGAAGGCTGTGATTTATTAAAATGACATTTTCAGGAATCAATTACAGAGAAAATAGAAGAGACACAGAGGTCGAAAAACCTCAGCTGACCCAAACACTGAGATGAAACCTGCAAATAAACTTCATAAAGATGATAAAACTGAGTGGCGTCAAAGGTTCAGTCTGGTAGTCGGCTCTGCCAGGAGGGGAAGGTTGTGGATTCAAGCCCAGCTCTGGCTGTCACATGTGGATGTGTCCTTGGGCAAGACACTGAACCCAAAGTTGCTCTCACTGCTGCATCAGTGACAAGGATGTGTTAACCAACACTGATGGACTTAAGTGGGGTACACACTACAAGATAAACCACCCACATCAAAATGGGATCCAACCAAAGTCAGCAAAGTCCTGACCATCTGGTGGCCCTAAAGATTATCTTACCTGGTCAGTATTCTTTCTATTCACTGAGATTTTACGCTTTAAATCCAGTGATTAATCCCTGATTATGTGATTATTTTACACATATTTGTAATAAAGAAAAAGTATCTGTGATATTATCAGACCTTAATGTTGAAGGAAGTGACAACAGCTTTTATGTATGAAAGGGCGAGGATGTGCTAACTAACACTGATGGACTTAAGTGGGTTACACACTACAAGATAATTCACCCGAGTTCCAAATCGGGTCCCCGCTTCCAACCAAAGTCAGTGAAAGCCTGATGATCTGGTGGTCCTAAAGATTATCTTAACTAATTGCTGTTGCTGGGGTGTGAAATCTGGATATAATACACACACAGTCGAAAGAAAGGAGTCTATCTGCTTGTAATGGACTCAGGAGTGAGATAAGTCACGAAAAGAACAAAAATTGTTGGCGTGTCCCTTTAACCCTTGAAACTTGAAGCAAGTTTATGCTATTTTATATCTCCTTTATTGTTTTTGTTAAAATTCATGTAAGACTTCAGCCCTTTTATGTACACACAAGTTTAAGACATTTTAGGTTTGGTTTTACCTGTATTGTTATTTGTGCTACTCGAAAGACACGAAAACAAAAAAAAATGTTGGCGTATCCCTTTAAAGTATTGGTAATAGTGATAATTAAGTTGAGAGTATCCTTGAAATTGCAGCAACATGGCCCTCTGACAGGACAATTTCAATGTGGCCCTCTTGGTGACCAAAGATGTTCAGCAACCACAACAACGTCAAACACACAGATACACACACTGATACTGAGCACACTGACTTCCACAGCCCAGTTATCTACACAACTGCACACACACAGATAATCCCTCATACTCTCTCTCTCTGTCTCCCTCAGCTTCTTGTCTGATCGATACCGGCTGTAGTAAGCCTCAAGTTCACTCTCAGCTGATAACAACCTGAATACCTCTGCAATACCACCTTAAATTCACCAAAATACCCGCCAGAGTCTTCCCATTATCACCACAAATCTTCAAAAGGGAAACACTGACGTCATTTTGATGCCCCGCAGCAGAGAGACATCCTCCAGTGCTCCCAGTGTGTATGAAACTCCTGCAGCTGCACAGATTCATCCTGTAAATCTCCTCATGGGCAACACAGCAGGATGCAGGGAGATGATGTAAAATGGTAAATCCAGTCGATAGAGCTGAAAAACTTCCACCAGAGAGCTCATTTTCAGTTTGCTGCAGCTTTTACCATTCGATCAGCAGCTTTAGAAGAGACCATGTGGTCAAAAAGGAGAAATAATAAATCTGCACATCCAAACGCTGCGATATTTAACTCCCATTCTCAGGCAACGTCCACACACATCTTGTGATGAGATCTTGCCTCAAGTGGAGGAGTACCTTTGGGTCTTGTTCACGGGTGAGGGAAGGATTGATCAGGAGATCAACAGGCAGATCAGTGCGGCGTCGGCAGTGATGTGGACTCTGCACAGGACCGTCATGGTGAAGAGGGAGCTGAGCCAAAAGGCGAAGCTCTTGATTTACTGCTTGATCTTCGTTCCTACCCTCACCTTTGGTCCACAGCTGTGGGTAGTGACCAGAGAACAAGATCATGGGTACAAGCAGCCAAAATGAGTTTCTTCTGCCTCCTGGATGCCTCCCTGGTGAGGTGTTCTGGACACATCTCACCGGTAGGAGACCTTGAGCAAGACCCAGGACATGCTGGAGGGACTAGGTCTCTCAGCTGGCCTGGAAACACCTCAGGATCACCCAGGAAGAGCTGGACGAAGTGGCCAGGGAGAGGGAAGTCTGGGCTTCTCTGCTTTGGCTGCTGCCTCCACAACCCGACCACGGATAAGCAAAAGAAGACGGAGATGGAGAAGATTTTATTGATACAAGTGCCATTATCAATTCTGCTTATCGATCCGATTCTTTAACTATTCACTCATTGAATCCTGTGGATTTTCTGTGGTTGACTCCTCTGCTCATCCTGCAGAGGACATCCAGCCCTGGCCTCTTTTCCTCTGCCCCTGACTCCGGGTCACTGGTGTAATATTAATCAACATCGCCCATAATGAATGTGACTGACGGAACAATCATCCAATCACCGGCCAGACATGCTTTCTAAAGGTTCTTGCTATTCCTAAACACTTTCTATGGGCTGTTGCGCAGATGGACTAGTGAAACACATTGAATGGTCCATGTGGTGGGTAAGGTTAAGATAATTGCTCCAAAATAAGTAATTAGAAAAATGTCAGATGAATATTTCAAACATCAGTATTATGCCATGATGTTTTCCTTAAACAATTTAACCAGGAACCTGAACAATATCTGTCTAACGACTGAAATTACTGTCATTTCCCCTTTGTGTCATTGAACTTAAATGAGGCTTGCAGAGATTAACAAACACTCTGCCAAGTTACAACCGTTTTAATTAGACATAAATACTCCCTGATGATGACACAAACATCTGCAGCTTCAACACTGCATCACTCAAACTCTAAATCATCCATCGTCAACATTTAGTCCAAACTTAGAAACGACTGATCCCTCATCAGCTAATGAAGTTGTAATGAAGCCAGACCGCGTGTGAGTGTATATGTTTGAGATGAAGTTTTGTTTGTACTTGTGTGGATTTCAGTCAGCGTAAAGGTTTAGTATGTGGTTGTGAGTGTTCAGGTTCCTCAGGTCTTCACACACTTTAATATATTTTGCCACAATAATCTCACAGTTTTGCATTTCACCCAGTAAATGCTCCTTTTTCTGGTATCATTTGTGTATTTTAAACTCTGTGTGTGTTACTTGGGGATAGTATTCCTCTCTAATGACCTGATAATCAGGGCAGGATATGAGGAAGTGGAGTTCTGCCTCCATCTGTTGGGTGTCTTTCTCTAGGAGTCAGCTCTTTTTGTGAAGACTAGGGCTGAACAATTTCAGGAAAAGATCTAATTGCGATTTTTCAGGCAGATATGTATCAATTTGATTCACGATTTTCTTCAAATCAAGCTTCAGTTCGATATACACTATGTTAACAGTATAGACAACAGCAAGGATATCAATGATGAAAGGCACATAACACATTATTCATCATCTAATATTGATGATAAATAATCTGTTTTCATTATTTAAGGGATACTCCAACTTCTACTTGTAAACAGAGGCTTTGTGTTGTTGACCTGCTTACCAGCACTTCTGTAAATGCAAATTACTTGTAAATTTGTTTAATAGTTGACACAACAGATCCTGGGTCAGTCAGGAGCACTGCAAAAAATTGCAGCTTTGGCAATCTGCATGACTGCGTCTGTCTGAAATTGTGATTTCGATCTGAAAACGCTTTTACAGCACTCATGTAACTTGGCAGGAGCTCTAACAAAACAAACATCCCCTTCCAATCATCCAAATATCAAAATCGAATCTATGAACCAGAGTTCAGGCAAAATATGGGTCCTTTAAAGGTGCTTTATTAAATCCATTACAAGACTTAAAGGTCTGTGTCCTGCAAAATCAATTTTCTCTGCTTTTGATGTTGTTGAAGCAGACTGTGGAGCAAAAGAACATCCATCCATTATCTATACCGCTTATCCCTTTGGGGGCCGGGGGGCGAGAGCCTATCCCAGCTAACACTGGGTGAGAGGCAGGGTACACCCTGAACTAGTCGCCAGCCAATCACAGGGCAACATAGAAGGCTTTCACACCGGTACAGTTCTGGTTCTAGGACTGGTTCTGTGCTGGATTCTCAATACCTTGGTGCTTTCTAGTGAACCAGCCCACGTACATAAGCAGAACGGAAGTGTTACTCAGGCGGAAGTAAACAATACAACAGTAAAATGGTGGATCGCATCGATATTCTAAAAGCGTTTGTTACTTTACTTAAGTAATTCATCCAGCAATCAAGCACGCAACAACTGTTGATGATGAGGAAACATAGAAGACATATGTAGGGGGCATCTGGTATGTAAAAAGTGTGTTTTCCTCGACTTCATGCTTGTTTTATCAACACAGAATACAACATGCCCACCACTGATGTCATGAACCAACTTTTCGGGTTCCAAACCAATATTTTTCCGGTCTGAACATGCCAGCCGGTTCAAAATTAGGTTCAGGAACCGGAACTGGAACGGAGCCGTGCTGTTGTGAAAGCCCTCAGAGAGACCATTCACTCCCACACTGACACCTGAGAGCAATTCGGAGTCACTACTCAACCTAATGAACATGTTTTTTGTCTGTGGGAGGTAGCTGGAGTGCCCAGAGGGGACCCACGCATGCACAGGAAAAACATGCAAACTCCACAGAAAGGCCTTGTCCAGCCCGGGGATCAAACTGGCAACCTTTTGCTGTGAGGCAGGTGCACTACCTGCTGGGCCACAAAATAATACACCTTTAAATAAACTCTCAGTTCATGGAGAAATGCTCCGTCCCTCTTTCAAGAAAATTCCCCTTAAAACACAAAATTTTTACTTCCTGGGGTTTATGATGTCATAACTATACAGCCTCCACCTACATGTGTGTTTTCTGCTCTTTTAGACATTGCTTTGGCAGCCAATCAGTGCAAAGCTCATTATCATAGCCTCCTGAAGCCCCGCCCCTTCAGATCAGAGTGTTTTCAAAGGGGACGGAAAAAGAGCTGCATACGATTTTTCATTATTTTACTTGACTTAAATCAAATCTGTGCTTATATACTTCAAAGACATGATGTCAACAGTCAAAATAAACAGGACACTTGATTTTCAAAATAAAACCAAATATGACAAAACAGGAAAATGACTTGTTTTTTGATATTCGTCTCTGAAACAAAAAAGAAAACACAGATAACACCTCTTTCCGATTTCTGTTTTTGTGCTTATATGAAAAATGGGAAAAATGGATAACAGAGTTTTATCTGATTTTCATCTGGCGAATGTTACGTGAACCAAAGATACAAAGATATTAAAGTAACCTGCTGGCATGTATTTGCTGTTTAGGGCCATCTTTAAACACCAAAGGCTGCCCCTTGACTGTCACATATCTCTCTGGCATGATAAATAAAGCTCAGTCAAGCTTCAGGTCCACCTTTAAGCCCTAAAGATAAATATGACTTTCCTTCCTCCTCTAAAACTCCTCTCTCCTGAGGAGTTAAATAATTCTGACTCTGCGGGGAGGCATTAACACTCCTCCTCCTCCTGCAGCAGTAATCTCCCCGGTGTGTTGGCGTGTGGCGTGCAGAGGTGGACATTTTCCATTCTGTTATTGAGCGACAGTCTCTGAGGGCAGATCTCACCTCCTCAACGTGTTGCTGCTTGCTTCTGCTCAGGAGGGACTCAGGCTAACATTTTCTGTGTACAAACATGAAAATTAAACAAACTGCATGTTAATATTGGCTGTTGTGCTTTTGGGCATGCTCTGCTCCCTTAATGAACCTCACCTGTCTCTCATGAATAAAGCACAGCCTGATAGTTTGTCCTACTGTCCGTTTGTTGTCTTATTGCATCAGCTGCCCAACAGCCCGTCTCCCTCCATCATGCAGCCACAACCAACAAGCATGCAGGTGACAGACAGTGAAGGAGAAACAACAAAATGACAGGAGTTCTGGACTGTCATGAGCTAACACTGACTTTGATAAGAAGGAGAGGAAAAACAGGAGAGAGAAGAAACATTTAAGAGGACATCATCAGTACATTAAGTTCCAAATTCTAGAACTATCGAAAGACTTATATTCAAATATATATTGACAATCTGCACGGGACGTCACACTCTGTTGCATTTCATCTGGAAGGCAAAAGCGATGCCATCCAGCATGTAACTTAATGGGCGTCTACGCTAGATAAATAAAAAATGTCCCCCTGGTGAACTTGAACCTACACATTCAACCATAATTATCTAGTGCTGTGCAGTGGACCATTCTAACAAGGCTTTAAAGCTCCATTTTATAAATCAAAGAGTCATTTTATGAAGCTTAAACTGTCATTTGCAACAGAAACATGAACAACCACCAAGTAAAATTATAATTAAAACATGGCTATGTCTTTATCCAATGAACCATCAGTGTATGCCGGATATATTTACTCTGAAGATTCGGCTCTGCTGGTTTGTCTTTTGAGTTTGTTCTGTTCAAGTATAAATGTTGATTCCAGCAACAAGGATCTGCATGACGAGTGTCGGGCTACAGATTTACACACATCAGCCGCTGCTGTCCTCTGATCCTGAAACATCCTGAAGTGTTTTTACCAAGTCACTCTGGTATTTCAATGAATTTGACAACAAAAGCCCAAAATTAAACACCTGCATCAACAGGTAACCTGAAAGTCCTCCAGTTCACACTGAGGTTTCTGTTGTTTATCATTCAGACGCTGTCAGTCTCCATCAGCAGATGTTTTTGCTGTGTGTACTCCATGTCATACAAGTTTCAACATGAATCCAAAACAAACTGCGTCTAAAATCCCTGGAAAGACCTCCAAATTATCTCTCTGTGCAGTGGTTGTTTTTCCTCTTTTGAGCCTCCCTGTAAACAGTCAATCCACATGCTGTCTGACTGTGTAGCAGCTACTTCAGCCCGGTTTACGCTTGTTTTTCTTTGTCAGTTTTTTTAAGGCAACCAGACTCATTTGCAGACGTGCTTTGTTTTGTTGACCTACTTACAAGCATATCCACGGTAGTTTGTGCATGCGCCCTGGCTTTCTGTATATTTCAGAATTGATTAACCTTAACCCTACCTTTTCAGTCTGGCCTTTAGCTGATTATATTTACTATTGGTATTTAAGCTTGTTTATTTATTTAATTCAACACTCTTAATCTGTTCTTATTCTCAATTTCTGTTCGGACTTACAGTTCAGAATTTTATTCTCTGTTTATCGATTTCCTTTCCAATATCCAACTTCGGTAGATTTTATTATGCATTTGGTGTTTGGTTATCTCATTTACCATTTAATTGTTTAAAATTGTATTTTATTTACTTATTTGTCTATTTTCCCATAGTAGGTTTTATCAAATTTCTTATCATGATTTTTTATTGCCATTTTAGCTCCTGTGTTTCCTCATTTTTGATTCAAGATGGCGTTTCCTCAGTCCTCTAATTCTGTTTTCTGTGTGTCTTTGTTTTTGTGTGTGTAAGTGAATGTGTGTGCTGTATGTGGACTACGAGGGTCGGTGGGGTTTTGTGTTTTTCATTGTAATCAATTTTCTCTGTTTTCATTTATTTATTTTATTTTATTTCTTTGTTTTTATGTAAAGAACTTTGTGCTACAAGACATTGTATGAAAAGTGCCATACAAAAAAGTTTGATTGATTGGTTTAGTTTCATTTGCATTTCTTTCAAAAATTACTCTAAAAATAATGTAACATAAAGCAGTAAAAAAAAAAATAACGAGTCACAACAAGCACACATGACCGTTTAGAGTTGCTGAAGAGTTTATCTGATGACTGTAGGCAGAGGCAGGCTAACACTACCCATTGACTCCTAGTGTTTGAGCTAAGCTAATTAGCAGTGGGCGAGCTCTGCCCATCTCTTTCTTGCTACTGCACACACAGTCGAAAAAATGGTGTCTATCTGTTTGTCATAGACTTGGGAGTGAGGCAAGACATGGAAAGGAAAAAAAATGTTGGCATGTCCCTTTAAAAAGATATAATCCTGAAGTTATGAGGACAGCAGATTGGTCCGTGAGTTTGTTTGCCTAAAACAGTGAACTAAGCAGTGAGAGCCCTGTGTGAGGGTTTAATGTGTGCTCCATTAAAACAAGAGCAGAGTGAAAAATGTGTTGTTTGGAGTGAATGAATCCGCTGAGGAAATGAATCCAGGTTATTATAAACCTCATCATGTAACGGCGGGGATAATGGCGTCCTGTTGATTGCATGTAAACATCATCATGAAGGACTTTAGAGAGACAATGGCTGCTGCGTTATTTATCGCAGGAAAAGCTCCATCTGCTCCATTGTTCAGAGTGAGCAGCTCATTACACACACCATTATGTGTCCTCGCCGCTCAAACCGTCTGTCTGGGACTGGGGAACGCCGCTCTGCTCTCCCGTTTATCTGCAGGGACGGACGCCGCTCGACACTTTTAGCTGAGCAGAAAGAAAAACAGGTGAGCACGTGTAAAGTGAGACGGATGATTTGGTATTTGGACGTTAATAAGTCAGAGAGAGAACGTCCTCTGGTTCGATACGCGCTGACAACAAAACGCAACCGCTCGTGGGGATCGTTAACGACGCCGGGCTCTGCTGAGGTGGCGTGATTTATGTCGTCTCTCCGAAGATGAGGGAAGATGGATGAAGAGCTGCAGGTGGGAGAGCTACCTGAGGAAGACGGGGGAAGATGGAGGTCATTTCCTCCTACACGCCTGAGCTGACCTCTGACCCCTCGCTTTGAAAATCTACCGGGACGAGTCTGACTTTATTCTAATGAATGTTTAATGACGAGGAGGCCGCTGCGCTCCCAAAGAAGACAGAAATAAATCAACCAGGAGAGAAAAAGACATTTAATTGCTCTGGTCTGACTCCGCAAACTGCTTTAAATGTTCGACCCCGTTTATATCAGAAATATAATTTTAGCTTATACAGATTTGCACATAAACTACATAGAGAAATAACAAATACCCATATTCTTTCAACATTATTTATAAAAATGAGTCTGGAGGCACAGATGAAACATTTAGCAGACTAACAGAGGCTGAAAGTGTCGAGGTCTCTGATCATATGTTCAAATTTGTCAGTTTATTCCCTCAAACTCTTTCTGAATGAGTTTAACTTCTCAGTTTGACGCTTTAAGTCTGATTTATGACAGAAAGAAGTTTGTTTACTAAGTTATGGTCCTATTTGGAGTCACAGTCCTGCATTCTTAACAACAAACCACAATTCCAGAGAAGTTGGGACATTGTGTTAAAGGAAAAAAAACAGAATACAATGATTTGCGAATCTTTTTTCCACCTATAGTCAATTGATACACCACAAAGATAGGATACGTAATGTTCAAACTTGATTGTTTTTTCGCAAATATTCACTCATTTTGGATTTAATGCCCGCAGCATGTTCAAAAAAGCTGAGACAGGGCCTTTTAACAGCACAACTCAGGATGCTAATTGTTGAAGCTTTGAAGGTGAATTCTTTCACATTCTTGCTTGATGTTTGACTTCAGTTGCTCAACAGTCATATTTTGTGCTTCATAATGCTCACACATGTTCAGTGGAGACAGGTGTGGACTGCAGCAGGTCAGTCTAGTCCCTGCTGTTGTAACTCGAGCAGAATGTGTCTTCATTGTCTCTGAAATAAGCAGGGACGTCCCTGAAAAAGATGAATGGCAGCATGTTGCTCCTAAACCTGTATGTACCTTTCAGCATTAATGGAGCCTTCACAGATGTGCAGGTTACCCATGCCATGGGCACTGACACCCCCCCATACCATCACAGATGCTGTCTTTTGACCTTTGCTCTGATAACAGTCTGGATGGTCCTTTTCCTCTTTAGCCCGGAGGACACCATGTCCACGATGTCCAAAAACAGTCTGAAATGTGGACTCAGACCACAGCAGACTTTTCCACTTTGCCTCAGTCCATCTCAGATGAGCTCGGCCCAGAGAAGCTGGCGGTGTTTCTGGGTGTTGTTGATATTTGTCTTTGCATGGTAGAGTTTGACCTTGACCTTGTAGATGTAGAGATGACCTGTGTTAACTGACAATGGTTTTCTGAAGTGTTCCTGAGCCCACGTGCTGATATCCTTTACAGAATGATGCTGCTTTATAATGCAGTGCTGCCTGAAAGATTGAAGGTCACAGGCATTCAGTGTTGGTTTCCTGCCTTGCCACTTACATGCAGAGATTTCTCCAGATTCAACCATTAGTGTGTTCAGTTCCCTGAAGTCCTAGCTTTTTTTGAATGTGTTGAAGGCATCAAATTCAAACGAGTGATTATTTGCAAATAAACAAACACATTTATCAGTTTGAACATTAAATGTCTTGTCTTTTTGGTGTATTTAATTGAATATAGATTGGAGAAGGGTTTGCAAATCACTGTGTACAAAACGCCCTGACTTCACTGGACCTGGGGTTAGTAGTGATATTACATACAATATGTTTTAACGCACCAAATTTTACTTTCCCATTTACTAACAAAGTAGCATCCCAACAAAACATTACACCAGGAGAGGCAAACACACAGATTAACATCCATCTTTACAAATATGTCATGAGAAGTGGTGATTTACTACTCTTTTTTTTAAATACTGTGTTTTTGTTTTGTTCTTTTAATTTTTCCTATTTAAAAAATGTAATTTGCCCTTATATAAGAATGAAATCCAAGTTGTCAGGGGGCCCTCGTGAAAAAAAAAAAAATCTCCAGAGGCAGCCCTGCTGCCTTAAAACTGAAACCAGGTCATGTGGGACGAGTAGATTGTTAAATGATACAGCACCGATGTAACTGCAAGTCCATGTTAAATAAAATAACACCAGAATGAAATGAAAAATGATTTTGGAGCAGAAATCACGAGCTCCCATGAGTGATTCATAAAACATGTGTATTGGGCCAGTCCCAGCGTATGATGGACTGTGTTGTATAATGCAGCAGCTGAAGAGAATCCTCAATTAAATTACACGCCCATAAATATTTATGTTTCAGCCCAGAATTTACAACATGGAGGGACGTGTGGTGAAAAAGACATCTCTGAGCTGGAGATGGACACCATAACAAGGAAGAAGGAAAGAATGAGATATTATCTGACTGCCTGAGAGGAGAGATTATAGGGAGTCAAAGGCGTGACGTCTGCACAGAAAACAGATACTGTAAAGTTTATATGAAGGAGTTTAGCGTAAATATCAGGAATGGGCAACTGGCTGTTTCCTCAATGTGGCCCAACAGTAAATCTGAATAATAAAATCAAGTATACATAACAAACAATGACAAAACCTGTTAATATGAGTGCTGATATTAAAAAAATAAAGATTTAATTAAACTTTTTCTGTAAACTCCTCTTTAGTTGGATTATTGAATGCACTTTTTTAAGTAAAGATAGATATGTAAGTAAAACACGCTGAAACTAGAAGTGCTTTAAAGCACAAACCTCCCCAAAGGCATTTCCAACATCGTAAGGGAAGTTATTGTCAAAAATGTGACTGCCCGATCTCACACTGTTAAAAAATACTTAAAACAGTTCCTGGATCCACATCATGTCCAGATCATGGGCATGAAAATGAAAATGCAATGTCCTCTTTGTTTTCTTTTTAGTTGTGTCATAAAACCATAAAAAAAGAAAATGAAAATGTAGTTTGGATGATTTAGTGTTAATTTAATTTATGAGGCAAAAAAAGCAGCTTTATTCTGAAATTGAAAAAGCATTTCTGTCAATCCATTTTAATTTGGGTTATGGTCCATATGTGCTTCCATAAGGAACAACAACAACAACAACATCAACTATGGCCAAGCAACATGTGCTGCTAACTGTGCTCGGTTTGTTATCGCTCCTCCAACAAAATGTGGATTTACTGCATCAACACTCTGATCAGCAGAGACACATTTGTTATATTCGCCAAGGACATTACAAACCTACATCGCCAACTGCTGGCCTGGCATGCACACTACAGCGTTTTCAGTCGTTCTCGTGGATCTGTGTGAACGCAGAACGCTTTTGAAAACACAAAGGAAAAACCTTTTCATTTCTGGTGACAACGTCGTCGTGTAAACAGGCCCTAAAACTGACCTCATAACCAAATCAAGCAGAACCTCCTCTCCATCCTGGACTCTCTGTGGGCCTGTCCCGGTCCAGCCGTGAGTCCAGGTGCCCTGCTGTTTAAAACATGAGCTTCACCTGCTGTGTGATCATATGAGGCCTCCACAGAAATGAGACCTGGGCTTTAATTTGTCCATGTGTGGCAGGAGGAGGGGGGAGAGAGGGCCAGTGGGTGTGTAGGTGTGTGTGGGGGGGAGGGGCAGGTGAGGGGAGAATGCCCCATTATTTCTGCCCTCGTGGAGCAGCTCCACACGGACGTGGCCTGATTTTAAAGAGCAGGAGAGGAGGAAATTATAAGCTCCCTCAGTCTTCTCACAGGGGGGTGGGGGGGTTAAAAAACGAGGTGGGGGATGGTGGTTGGGTGGTGGTTGGGTGGTGGTGATGGTGGTGATGGTGGTGGTGGGGGGGGGTGCACATTCAAAAGTACAAAAATAAACCAGCCGACACTTTGAGTTCAATTATCCCGCTCAAACAGCCTCTGCTCTCATTTCCAGCTCCTCATGTTGTTGGCGGAGGCCTCGTGGATCATAAGGAACATTAATTAACGACTTTATTTACGAGTCCGTGTGAACAACGCTAATCTTTATCTTTTTATGATTTTTATATCTCCTCTGGATCAATGTGTTCTGCCTCGGGCCAAAAGAAACAGAGTGTTTGATGCTCCTTTACGTGAATCAATATTTTTTCCTTTCATTCATCTCACAGCTGAGCAGATTTACAGGATTTCACTGAGCTTCAATGATAAAGGAGACTTCACTAATCTATTCATGTCCTACCGATGACCTGCTGCGACTCACAGGGACATAAAAACACACCAGAGAGGCTGCACCATGTGGCATATCATATTAGTCTGGTGTAGGACTGAAAGATAAACGTTTTCGGATCGAAATCGGATGTGATCGCCAAAGCTGCAGTTTTCTGCAGCACACCTGACTGACCCAGGATCTGTTGTGTCAACTATTTTACACAAACTATTTTACTAATTTGCTGACAATTAACATTCAAAAATAGCTTGTAAATGAATGGTTTACTCAGAACTGCAAATCGGTTCTCATTGTTCAACCGAAGCCAGACCAAAGTCTTGGTATTACAGTTTAATACTTTTACAGTTTGTCAAAAACAATTTATTTCTTTATTCAGTTTAAATTTGTTAAACAATAATTAAACAAAATGCTTCTGGTAGGTGATCATCCTTAAATTTAAGTTTATTTTTATGTTAAAGATGTTAAATATGTTTTCCCCTGACCCTCACTGATTGACTTTATTATTTAATAATAGAATTAAGTGACAAGTGGCACAAAATACAAGAATCAAGTTTTGCTTCTGTGTTATAAAAATATATTCTGAAACTACACAGAATTTACCTCTAATAGTTAAGATGCATGCTGGTATTTTTTCATAAAAATGTTTATAATGTAATTTGAACGTAGTTTGTCTTCATGAACACTAATTTCTGATCTGTTTTCACAGAATATTAACAAGCAGCTCTCTGATCAGTATTTACTCTCATTTCAAACACAAATACAAGCCTAAACATGTGCTTGTGCAAAACCTGGCAAGATTTTTAGTTTTTGAATATTCTGCAAAAATAATTAGAAATTAATCAATTTAATCGATATATTGCCCAGCCCTAATATGAGGTGAAAAATGCCACAGGCTTTATTTAAGAGAACCAGCTCGATGCTAACTTTAGGCTGGATTCGGCCGAATCTGAAGAGTTTTCATTGCGTTTTAGCCTCCTGTTTACACGGGAATGGAGCCTGGAGCTTTTGAAACCAGGGTCCAGAGTGGAGAGTTTTGAAAACGCATCACCAGCCGGCTCCATGTAAACAGGATTCAGGGTGAAACGCTGACGTCATTGTATGCACAGTACTCTTTCACATGAAGGCTGCATGCATACCAGGAACAACAACAGCTTCGGCCGTCTACCGAGTAACATGTATGCTGCTTACTGTGCTCAATTCGTTATCCAGACAAAAATATGCAGACAGATTTGTTTCCCAGACAAGAAACTTCTGCGTCTTCATGCGTCCACTCGCCATTGTTGTTTGTGAAGTTTTTCTTCTTCGTACATGTGTTGTAACAGCGCTACGTCTCTACAAACCTACATCGCCATCTGCTGGACTGGCATGCACGCTACAGCGTTTTAAGTTGTTCTGGGGTCTCCGTGTGAACGCGGATTGCTTTTGAAGACGCAAAGGAAAAACCTTTGCGTTTCAGGTCAGAGCGTCTCCGTGTAGACAGGGCCTTAGTGTTCACAAACAAAAATGCGTCATCCCTGCACCGCTCCATCAGGCATAAACAACCACTCAGCTGTGGGCGTCCCATCATCTTGATGTCTTTAACAAGTGAAGCCCTCAGATTTTTGTTTGGCAGTGTAAATAAAAGTTTTCCCTCTAAGATGGACTCACACAACAAAAGTTAACTTCATTAGAAGTACCCCCGTCTTGTCCCCCATAGATGATCTCCAGCAGAGCCTCGTAGAGCTGCTGCGGAGAGCGCGCAGAGCAGTGAATTATGGGTAACGCCGGAGCTCTATCAGCGATGTTAAACCAGTTAAAGAGGCTGTTAGAGAAACGCAGAGTCTCAGCGTCGATCCAATTTACAGAAACAGGATGAGCATTCAGTCAGCGGGTAAGCAGCTGAAAACACACTAAATAAACTCTGCTGCCTCAGCTGCGGAGTCACTTTTTACTCATTAAAGCAGAAGATGGACTGTGTGAGCCGTTTCTGTCTGAGAGGAGGAGGCTGCACACTGATGGAGGGTTCACTGACAAATAAAACATCTGAGAATGACGCTCGGAGACACAAAAACCAAGAGACTAAATCCTCACACAGTCACTCATATTCAGCACTGATGGAACTGAAATACAAAGTTTGAAGAAAATTCAACTTTTGACCCTTTAAACAAAATATGACTGATATTCGTCACTTTTAGATGACAACCATTTAAAGCAGCTATTTCACCACATTTCATCAGTCAGTGTTTTATTTTCTGCTCCCTTAAATATGAAAGCTATAAAAAGTTCGCAGAATACAGATTTTTTGCACTTCTCCAGTTGAATATCTCTAAAAATTTCATTATTACAATATTTTACAATTTTTTTTTAGACGACTTAATGAATGTAAAAGCTTGAAATCATCCAACAAAAAACTCACAGTCTTCATAAATGAATACAGGAACCTGACTTCAGGCAAAATAAGACCTGTTTAAGTGGATTTTTTTTGGTACAGTCCACCATATCTGTAAGTTTTGAACCTGGCAGTGGTGTAAGGGGTCAGATTCTCCAATATTGTGGTATGTACACAAGAAACATACCAGAACTGACATTTAAGCAAAGAATTCTTTATAGCTGCCTTATCAAAAGAGCTTTTTTAACGCTCAGTGGTATGAGTGTGAGTATTTGACACTTTGCAGAGAATAATAATGCATAAAATTTATTGTTGTTGCGACTCAATGATAAATCCTCCAAAACAAAAAAGAAATAGAATTTGCATGCAGCACACTGAATATAATGCATTTTTTTCACCTAATAATTTGCATTTTTGTCTTTACAGTCTTGAATCAAAAATCGGATTTATCGCTTTTTTTAAGAATTATTTTGTCAGTGATTCATAATTATATATTTTATTCAATCAGACAAGTGAACAACCTTTATGTCCCCTTACATAAAACATCTTATCATCCATTTTCAATCAAATATCAGGGGGTTATTCTTTTATTCTTCTTTTCTGTCAATTCTTTTTACAGTCTTGAAAAATGTTGTGGGTGCTGTATAAGGTCTAAGGGGCCCAAAATGTATAGTTTATACTAATATCTCTAATTTCCTGTGGTTTCATTGGCTGAGGATGTGCTGTTTTGTGCAGATAAATATCAGTAAGCTCATGCCGCAGCTCCCCTCAGTGATGAATGCAAACTGACACCCTTTTTACCCACCAAGCAAGTCACATGACTTAACACTATTACTTCAGCCCAGTCTGATCTGAACCTCAGATCCTGGAGAATAAACATTTTTCACTGTTTCACATCTCTGATATTTGGTAATAAGTAAATACTCAAGCGTAATACCCAGTGCAATATCCTTTCTGCCAAACTTTGCCTTATATTCGTATTGTAAATATTGTTAATGTTAATAGTGTGAATTCCTTGGCCTTATTTCAAGTCTCACTTCTACATAATTTTCTTCTTAAGGCAGTTGATATTGCTTTAAGATTCTGCATGTTGCAACCTGCCTACATAATTTTAATTGAATTTTATTTAAATTTTATGCTCTTATCTATTTTAATGTCTTTATTTGATATTTCCTACTACTACACTGTGTACAAGAGCAACTGAAACAATCGAAATTCCCCTTGGGTATTAAAGTATTCTGATTCTGATTCTGTTTGCTGTCAGCCAAGTATGAGACAATACACTGACTTTTTTGAAGTCAAACACAGATCCTAAAATGCTTCATATTCTGAACAAACCAGTAAGCAAGAGTGGATCTTGAAATTTTAAGTAAATCAGACCAGCAGGCAAAACTTAAAACTGAGCATCCAAGATGAAGATATAGTAAAAGCAGAAAAAAATCCAATTTTCCAGGAGCAGATTGAGAATTTAAGCCTCTCTCCATCATGAATTTGAGTTTTTCTTTAACTGATCATTCAAACCGGCCTCATCAGGATAAAAACAGAGTCTGACAGTCCACAGCCTCACTCAGACATTCTCCTTCTCCTGATGATGATTTAGGACGCGTTCATGAATACACAATTAGTCCCACGTCTGCTCTCATTTACATTTCATGTGCTTCACGCAGGTAAAGACAAAAACCTCAAAACAAAAGTAATGGGCTCATTTTAATTGAGTTACTGTACGTTTGGATCATCTGGAGAGTGATTTGGAGAGTTCAGGCTCTGCCTGCAGACTGTGTTGCTGCAGAGTTTCATAAGGATATAAATGGAGTTATGAAGGAGAACATGATGATCATTATTCCACAGACTCCTTCAGCCATCATTACGCCTTCATTGGTCTTCAATTATTCATTTACACTTCCTTCTCTGTTTGCTAAAGCTTAAAGGGATATGCCAACTTTTTTTGTTTTCATGTCTTGCTTCACTCCTGAGTTCATGACAAGCAGATAGACACCATTCTTTCGACTATGCGTGCAGTAACAAGGAAGAAAGTTAATTAGCTTAGCTCAAACACTGGAAGTAAAAGGGTAGCGTTAGCCTGCATCTGCCTACATTCATCAGATAAACTCTTTAATAACTCTTAGGGTTTGCCCCAATTCTAGCCCTTAGCCCTTGTCTTACCTCTTGGTTTTGTGTGTTTAGTCTAGTGAAGGGGTGTCCCAATTCTCCATAGGGCTAAGGGGAAGGGCTATGACGAAGGGTTACACAGCCCTTGAAACAAAGACAGACCAGGACCTCACTTGATGGAAGGGGTATGATACACCGCGCCTGGTGACAAGAAAGTAGAGTGGAGACCGAAGGTAGCGCATAACTATTAGTAATTATTAAATCATCAAGTGAATATTAATCATGTGTTGAATTGTTGGTCGTATTTTAAAATTTCTCGTTATAATGAGCTAGCTTTCACAGCTGTAGCTACGGCTATTGTAGCATCTGCCTACGTCACAGGCAGCAAGTGGCTCTGGTGATGACATAGCGGGAATCGAGTGGTGTCTCATTTCTCAGGAGAGTGTTTTCACGAAGACGAAGGGAAAGGGCTAAGGGGTAAAATTGGGATTCACCCTAACTCTGTGAGGTTGTTATGACATGTTTTTTTTTTTTGCCACATTATGTTACGTTATCTTCTACTATCATCGTATTATCTTCTTCTACTCCTTAACAGAGGCTGTTCTGTTGAACTACTTTCGCGGTGTTTGTGCTAGAGGTGTGACGTTCTCGAACGAGTCGAGTCTTTTGAACAGCTCTATTAAGTGAACGATGAGAACCGATTCGCAATTGTGAGCGAGCCGTTCATTTTTATAGGCAATTTGCATTTAAAAACAGCTCACTCACAGCTGCAAATCGGTCCTCATTGTTCACTTAAAAGAGCTGTTCATAAGACTCGACTCGTTCACGAATGTCACATCTCTAGCGCAAACAACTGCAGAATGCTTTTAAGTAGGTCAACAAAACAAAGCCTCTGTTTACGAGTAGAAGATAACACGATGATAGTAGAAGATAACGTAACATAACTCGGTACAAAATGAGTCACAACAAGCACACAGGACTGTTTAGAGATCGCTGAAGAGTTTATCTGATGACCGTAACAAGGGGCAGGCTAACAATACCCATTGACTCCCAGTGTTTGAGCTAAGCTAATTAGCGGTGGGTGAGCTCTGCCCTGTCTCTTCCTTGTTACTGCACGCACAGTTGAAAGAATAGTGTCTATCTGCTTGTCATGGACTCGTGAGTGACACAAGACACGAAAAGACAAAAAAGTTGGCGTATCCCTTTAAACTTTGCACAGAGATCAGGATAAAAACAGGGTTCAACATGTTGTTCATGCTGCAGAGAGACAGTGAAGAGCTGAAATACTCCACCTGACCATCACCTGTGGGAGTCTACAGTCACTTTAACATGTTAATTTCAGTTCAACATTGTTTTACTTGCACTTGGTGTGGGTTTTTTTCACTCTGCTCATTATCAGGCAGACCACAGAAGCAGCATAATATAGCCATCCACCACTGTAGCTGTGGCTGTCCTTCCTGCCATCTGGCCAATTATTGCACTTTGACTTTGAGATAATTGCTAATACTGTTGCTTCGAGCAATAACAATGTCTTGCTTGAAGTAGCTCAAACTCATTCTGGGCCATAAAATGAAGATAAAGTTTCATTTAGGCTGTAGAAGTGGCCCTGGCATACTTTGAATGTGGAAGGTGGCCAAAACCCCTCAAGATGGGGGAGGTGTTGCCAAAGGGTATCAGGGAATCAGTCATTTCTGCCTGAATGTTTTCACTGAACCTTTTAAGTGGTTGATTCAAGGTTCTCTGATCTGAATGCAAACTCAGTGACCTTTATGCAGCTGTTGTTGAGGTAAAGAGAGCTCAAGTGTTAATTTTGACAGCACTTTTGTAATTTAGTTTTAGTTATAGTCTTTTGCCTAAAATATCTTTAAGTTTCAGTCCTAATTTAGTCATCTAAACTGTTTTATTTTTAGTCTAGTTTTACTTGATGAAATTTCACAACCTTTTAGTCGATGAAATCTACTGTAAATTTAGTCGACTAAAATATGAAGTGTAAAGGGTAAGGCATTTTTTATGTTTCCTTGAATTTCTGAAGTCATGTTTTACTCTTGGATAAAATGAAACATCTAATAACCCTTTATTGAATGCTAGTAAAGTCTGAATGTATAAATGAACAGAAACAAATATAACTCTACTGTCTCTGCTTTCTACATGACCAAATTAGGTCTGATTGGATTAAGTCCCTGTCAGACATTTTCGTCTAGTTTTTATTTGTTGACGAAAATGTCAGTTAATTTAGTTTTTGTCCATGTGCACTTGTTTTTATTAGTTACTGTCTAGTTTTCATCTGGAGGAAAAAGCTTGTTGACAAAAACTATGATGGGAGCCCTAATGTGCTGTTGAGCTGTTTATTTGTATTTGAATGTTTATTTACAGTTATAGTACATGCTTGAACGTTGAATGACTATAAAAAGGACATTTAAGTGGCCACATTCTAAGTTTTTGTCCTTTCAAAACACCGTCATCTAGATGCTACCTAGATGAACATTAAAAATGCAACAAATATGAGAAGCTGTCCCGCTGGTGTCTGATTAAACCACCCTGACAGTTACATTTTTTAAGTAAAATGAGTGAATGATAATATTCTGATAGATCATGTTTGTCAGATAACGCCATCAAGACTCAAAATATTTTAAAGTTATCTTCACGATGGTCAGCACGAACACATTTATTTCTGAAGGAATCATTCAGACAGTTTGGTTTCCACTTGTCTACTCTGCAGTTTTACAAAATGAACCAGTCAATCTCAGAACCAGTCGGCTATCATTGGCAATCACCGTCGACCCTTGGGAACAAATGATTTCTCAGCAACTCCAAGGCTCTACAAAACGAAGTCAACTCGAGTAACCAGCTGCTGTGATAGATGATGGCAGACAGACAGAAGAGGGCATAAGCTTGTCTCTGTCATAGATGATTGGTGTCAGTAATAACAGGAAAATCATGACCAGGGCAGCTAAACATGAAGCAGTTTGATGAAAGACAGTCCTAACGTGAATCACCCCCCTTTGGTTGACAAAGAATAAGTCTGTGGATTTCCTCCATCATTTAGAAACACGTCTCTTTGTCACTGCTGTTTGACCTTTCAGGGACATTTCAGACATCAATATGAACTCTGTGACATTTGCTGTTCAGGAAGACACAGCTGGAATTCACAAGAACACACACACACACACAAACAAGAACTAAATCTTGTTAGAACATGTATTAATTAGCCAGACATAATGCCTAAATTAGAAAAATAAAACCATAAGGGTATTGTTGGGACCAGCCTATGAGTAGCAAAGACTTAGGCCTGTATGCAGCCTCAGAATCCTGAGTTTTAGAAGAGGAGAGAACGAATGACAGTAAAAACCCACTGCACCCTCTCACACTTCCTCCTGATTTATACTCCTGCATCAAAGATATGCTGTAGCACCCTGCGCCATCTTGAGACTTGTGCAGCAGTGTGTCCACATAGCTTAAAGTGATACGCCAACATTTTGTTTCTTGACGTGTCTTACCTCACTGCCGAGTCCATGACAAGCAGATAGACACCATTCTTTCAACTGTGCGTATAGTAACAAGGAAGAGACAGGCAGAGCTCAACCACCGCTAATTAGCTTAGCTCAAACACTGGGAGTCAATGGGTAGTGTTAGCCTGCCTCTGCCTACAGTCATCGGATAAACTCTTCAGCAACTCTAAACCGTCCTGTGTGCTTGATGTGACTCATTTTTTTTTTAACCAAGTTATGTTGCGTTATCTATTTTTAGACTAAGATTACCATTTTATGTAATTTTTCAAAGAAATACATACAAAACTAAATTGCGGTGCACATGCGCAAACCACCACGGACATGCTTTGTTTTGTTGAGCTACTGACAAGCTCGTCCACGGTGGTTTGCGCATCCACCCTGCTGATGGACAGAGTCTCCAAGAGTCTCCAATAACACCAGAAGAGGTCACTAGATTTATCAACCATCTTGCTATCTGTTATTTATACGCCTTATCCCCTTCAGGGTTGCAGCCATCTGGTGCCTATCCCAGCAGACACTGGGGCAGAGGTAGGGTACACCCTGGAGTGGTCACCAGCCAATCACAGGGATGCCACATCAAAACAGAACAGATCATTCACGCACACATTTATCGGCAGTGCACAGACACCAGTTAACCTCACCAACATGTTTCTGGTCTGTAGGAAGACACCAGAACATGTGAACATGCAAACTTCTCACAGAGAGGCCATTGCTTTACCAGAGCGTCAATCCAGTAACCCTCATGTAGTGAGGCAACAGCACAACCTGCCACATCAGAACTTTCAATCATCTACTCAGCGTCCAGGTTGAACTCTTGAGAAGTCTGCTACGCATCTTATTCTGTATCCCTCATCAGCACCAGCACCAGGCTCAAAGGGGTATCCTATCCTGCTGTTGGCCTCACTACCCCTTTAAGTACATGAAGACATAACAATGGAGCCGATTTGCCAAAGACATACTAAATACACAGCAGTGTTAATATTGACAGCACTTTTTAAATCAGTTTTAGTTATAGCCTTTTGCCCACAATATATTTAGGTTTTATTCATAATTCAGCCATCTAAATTGTTTTAATTTTAGTCTAGATTTAGTTGACGAAATTTCACAACAATTTAGTCAACAAAAATATGAAGTGTAAACGGTAAGGCAATTTTTATGTTTCACTGAATTTCTGAAGTCTTGTCAGCAGAAACAAATTGAACTTGTGTGTGAAATGCAGTCACCTTTGTTTAGGCTACCTGCAGAGCATCTCAGTTACAATACCAGAACTGACAACAGTGAACCTGCTCTACATGAATATATCAATTCATAAAGAGAGGAGCTCTGATTGGATCGCTCCACAACTTATCCCACCACCACCAAGCTAAGGCAGCTGTGATTGGATGTCCCTCTTAACTCATCCAACTTTGTGTCTACTTTCTACATGACCAAATTAGGTCTGATTGGATTAAGTCTCCATCAAACATTTTAGTCTAGTTTTTATTTGTTGGTGAAAATGTCAGTTAATTTAGTTTTAGTTTTTGTCCATGTGCACTTGCTTTCATTAGTTACTGTCTAGTTTTCATCAGGGGAAAAAAGGTTGTTGACGAAAACTATGACAAAAATGATTAGTCAACAAAATTAACACTGATACACAATCACCTAAACTTGTAAAATATAAATAATTGTTCTCTCTCCTTGAACCTCAAGTACAAAAGAAAACACTACAGGCGAAGATCTTGAGAATGATACTGTATAATTTTTTTCCTGTTTACGCGTCTTTATTTCTGAGCAGAAATGTAAATACTCCCACTGCAGCCACTTCTCTTTTATGTTTAATATTTTCCCTCCAACCTTTCCGGAGCTGATGAAATACATCTTGTTTGTGAATTTCAGCCAAAATCAGAGATGAGGATTCACGGCTTGAACATTTGCAGGATTAACCGTCTGGTTCCAAAAACCTGATGCCAGGGTTGTGAAGTGAGCAGAAGCATCATTTGGATGTTTACCTGGTGTGAAAATATTCAGAGGGTTTCTGCAGAGGAAGGATCCAAATCTCTGCCTAAAAAACAGATGATTTTCCCCCTCAATATGTTCTCCTGCATGTTTTTAAATATCTCGCCTCCAGCTGTCAATCGCCTGATAGCTTCTCCCAACTGTTTTATGTGTTAAAATGTGTCCTGACATTTTCCCTGCCTGAAAAAGTAGATAAGCTTTGAGGCAGAGACAGAAATATTCAAGAGGAATGATCAGAAAATAGCCCGGGGCAATTGATGAATGAGGTTTATGTGCTGCAGAAAATTAAAAACCTTTATGTGTTCTTTAAATGAGGCCGTCTGCTCAATTTAATTAGACCAGCGGTCAAATCCAACACTTTTATAATAACAGCCATCTGACCTTGTTTTGGTAGTTTTAAAGAGGGAACAAAGTGATTGTTCTTTCTAATGCAGCAAAAGCATCAGTGCAGCAAAGTTAAAGTACTCATGAACTTGTTTAACTCATTTAAAAAGTGAAATATCAGATTAAATGAGCTGAAAGTCATATTTCTGATAAAGCTCTGTGTCAATAAAAGTTATATCTGTCTGTTTTAGGAGGATGAATCACAGGTGAAGAAGCTCACCTGGATTATTTCTGGGCTGATGGATTTGTTCCACCTCAGGTGCCTCCTGCAGGATTTGATCAGATTAAAAAGTTTGTCCTGCTGTGATGGACACTCTCCTGGTGTAAGATTTTTTTTTTAACTGCTTTCTTAAAACATGTAATCTTTATATAACTATCCAGTAAACTTATGCCCTAAGAAAATGGATGAAAGGACACAGATAACTAGAAAAGCACTCAGAGAGTGCAGACCTCCGCCGAGCAGCTCAGGTATGGCAGTGGCTTTTCCCTAACCCCTGTAAAACATCCAATCACCACATGATCCAATTGAACGACTGGGTCTCCGACGGTGTTAGTTTTGTTGTATAATTAATTTTGTCAGAGTTTTCATCAACAGCCTTTTTTCCCCTGACGAAAACTAGACAGTAACTAATAAAACCTAGTGCCCATGGACAAAAAAACTAAAACTAAACTGACATTTTCATCAACAATTAAAAACTAGACTAAAATGTTTTACAGAGACTTAATCCAATCAGACCTAATTTGGTCATGTAGAAAGTAGGGACAAGTTAGGAATATATCCAATCACAGCTGCTTCGGTTGTGGAAAGGTTGGATGAGTTAAGAGGGACATCCAATCACAGCTGCCTTAGCTTGGTGGTGGTGGGATAAGCTGTGGAGCGATCCAATCAGAGCTCCTCTCTTTATGAACTTGATATATTCATGTAGAGCAGGTTCACTGTTTGTTGTCAGTTCTGGTATTGTAACTGAGATGCTCTGCCAGGTAGCCTAAATAAAGGTGACTGCATTTCACACAAAAGTTCAATTTCTTTCTGTTCATTTATACATTCAGACTTTACTAGCATTCAGTAAAGGGTTATTAGATGTTTCATTTTATCCAAGTGTAAAACATGACTTCAGAAATTCAAAGACTAAAATGTTGTGAATTTTCATCAACTCAGACAATTTAGATGACTAAATTTGACTAAATCTAAAATATATTCTAGACAAAAGATTATAACTAAATTAAAAGTGCTGTCAAAATTAACACTGGTCTCCACTTATGTGGAGGACTCCTCCGCCAACATTCCAAGGGAAGCTGGAAAATGGAGTCATATAGGCTTGAAAACATTGGCGTCAGTTTGCAAATAAACTGCACTTCCCATAACGATGTAAAGTGGGGGAAACCCTCACAGCAGCCGAGGAGAAGTGAATGGGATTTTAAAAACTTCAATGGGTTTTTTGTTGTGACATTAATCTGGATCCGATCTAGCTGAAATTCACGGTGATGATAGAGACATGGACCCCAAATTATCCTGTAAAACTGGAAGAGCATCCGTTAAGAAATGGCAGAGATATGATTTTTAAAAAATTCAGTCCAGTGTTAAATTATGGGATTTTTTTTTTGAAACTTTGGGAATTTTTTGCTTCCAGACAAATATACATATCACCACCGAAATCTAATCATTTTTAAGTTGGGCCATTCCCAACATCTACTGAAAATTTCAGCAAAATCTGTCCAGTAGTTTTCTGCGTAATCTTGCTAACAAACAAACAAACATATGGGGCCAAAAACATAATGTCCTTTGTGGAGGTAAAAAATTAAAATGGAGGAGGACATATGGATGAAGAATGATTCAATATCAATGTCCCGCTTCCAGCCAAATGTCCGTCAAGGCAGTAGCTCTAACAGAGCATCTCAGACAGACTGAGAATACAGCTGGATCAGGGGTGCTCTATATAGACTCATGAATGTTTGAAAACTTTAGGAAAGTCTCCCAGAGAAAGGAGAACTATTTCAGAGTCACATCCATCATGCTCGTCCTTCAAAATCTCTAATAACTCCAGGACCTTTGTAAAAACTTCCCAGCACCTCCTAAGGTCAGAGTTTCTCTGGTCTCCATGCATATTTCATCATCTCCTCTCTCTTTATTCTCTCTTTCTCTTTGAGGTCAGACCGCCGGCTCCCTGCGTCCTGATTTGAATAAAGGTTACCGAACAGCACAAACGTCCCCTCTCTTTAAGTGTAGACGACCTTTAATTTGTGCAGGTTCAAATCTAACCTTTATTGTCTCTCTTTGGTTCAAGTCTAACCTTTATTCTCTCATTAAATATCGGCAGATTGTTAGCAGGGCTGTCAGGTCACCTCACATTAACACCCCTGCCCTGTTGGAAACATTACAGGGTTTGTTCAGGGGTCAGTGAACGCATCACCATGACATTAATGACTTTATTCAATCACCCCAGCTGTCACTGTGTTTAATTTAATTCAATCCTTTTTAAAACATTATCATGTGTGCACAAAATATTAACCACCTTAATCTTCAATACAGTTCTTTACTGACAACACCATTCTCCTTTACAGAAGAATAATAATCATGGATGGATGTTTAAAGTAATGGATGGACTCATTCATTTATATCCAGATAGATAGACAAGGGGATCAATAAAGGCTTGTGGATGCATGGAGGAAAATAGATAAATAAGTTGGATGGATAGAGAGACGAACAAATGGTTGGATGAATGGGTAGATAAATGGATAAATGGAAAAGGTGTATTAATGGATGAATGGATGGATTAGTGATTAATTGTAAATTAACACTGATGGATGAACAGATTAGGTAGATGCAATGATGAAAAAAAATAGATGAATAAATTTGTGTGTATGAATGAACGGATAAATGGATGAACAGGTTGTTGGATGTAGAAAAATGGATAAATAAATTGGATGGATCGATAGATGGAAAGATAGATGGATGGATAAAAAAATGTATGCACGGATGAATAGATGATCAATAGATTTGTGGATAAATGAAATACCATATGGATAAATGGATAGGTGCATGGATGAATGGATAACCGGTATAATGACTGATGAAGGGATGATCGATGAATAGATGCAGCAGTAGAAAGAAAAATATATGTACGGATTTGTGTGTGTATGGATGGATAAACGGATGAACAGATTGTTGGATGGAGGAAAAACAGAAAAATTAATTGGATGAATTTTTAGATTTTGTACGGTATTTATCAGAGGAGGCAGGGTGCGACTTGCTGGTGGGGATAAGAAGAAAATAGCTTAAAAAAAATAAATATCTGCAAATATGACAATCCTGGAGATATTTAAAGCAAATAAATGTATCTTATAATGACTGTAAAATCATCAGAATGTAGACATATGCCAAAATACTTCACCTTTCTATCACTGAATGTCTACAACTACTTACGTGGTTTGTTTTGCATCCAATAAATATAAACTGTCACAGAGAAAGGAGCATGTCAATTCCAGTTAAATGTAGACACATATTTTCAACCGAATATATACTAGTGTCTGTCTCTGGGATAATGAGTTCAGTGTGTCGTACATAAAACCATGAGCTTAATCAAACTGGAGGTGTTACTTGATTTTTCTCTTGTACTTCAAACAAACTGACACCTGATTCAGTGTTAAGTGCGTAAGATGCTTTTCTTGTTCTCTTTATTGAATCCCATTGTCCTTAGACGGTTTTCCCCCCTGTTGCTGCTCCGTGTTAAACAAAATGTCTGCGGGACGTCTGCTCGCTGATTTCATCCTCAGCTCATCTGCTCTCTACATGTTGCCCCTCGGTTGCGTCACCGCTGCCACACGCTCGACTGAAACTGGGCAGAGAGAATTCGCACAAAAAATCCTGCCAACAAGACACTCGTCACCGTTTCTCAAAGCTGCTTCAATCAGAGACGGAGGACAACTTCCTGCTGCTGCTCGAGGCTCGACAGCAACTGAGCGTGTCCGAGTTTGGATCTACGAGGCTTCCTGCTGACTGAAAAACGGGCTGACACAGCAGACGCACAAATGAAGACGTGTAGGAGCAGAGGTGATGCCTGCAGGGTCATTATCCTGAACCTCTCCATCCTGCAGGTGTTTCACTGTCATGGTTTTAAAAAACAGACTCCAGGAAACTGGCAGAATCAGACTCTACATCCTCTCTACATTTACACACTAGAATCCAAGTTTACATCTTCAGCCCAGACAGCTGAAGTTTTAAAAAGTTTCAGAGTCTAACAGAGTCACTTTGTCCGAGTACTGGAGACAGGGCTCTTCTGTTATCACCCACATTTCCAGGTCCTGGTTTGGTCTCACCTAGAGCCTGAAGACCGGGGTTGTCAGCTGTTATTACCACGACGGCCACATCATTTTTTTCATTTACTGATGGAGGGCCAAATTAATGGATTGGTTGAATTATCTATAATTTACCAAAAAGAAACAAATACTGTACAAGCAGAGATGTTTCATATCAACATTTATATATGCAACCGCAGATGCAAGCAGAAATATTCACTTTAATGAGCTTAACAGAGAGTTGAAGCCAGTTTCAGCTATTTTTTTGATGAAAGCCACAAAGCATAAACTGCTTATGAAAGTGTATTCTACCACATTTCCATTTTGATTTTCAGAAATGCACTTGGTAATGCATAAAAGGAGTTTGTTTTCTTCAATGTTTTTGAGGCAGTTCTTGTCATTTCCTCATGTATATATGTCTTCTTTAGGTGTACTTTTTAGTTTTTTATGCCTAAATTGATTAAGAAGGAGAGACAGTGGATTGACTAAAGGGGATGAGAGAAATCAAGGTTTTGAGGGATTTTCCTCTAACTTTGCCTGCATGTCCACTCTGACTGATCCATTTTGGACTAAAAAAGTGAAGCTCCTTGGGCTTCATGTTCATCATTTGACTGCTACGAGTCACACCTCCACAAATGCACCAATATTTCAGGTGGGAGTTCCGATTGGAGTCATTTTATTTTGCAGAGTGTAATGTAAAATCCTCCTCAATAACAAAAGGTATTTTCCTTTAAGGGTCTTCTCTGGGATGATGTCTGACTCTAAGAATAGCAGACTGTAAAGCATGTTAACTTCTCAATGAACATCTGCAGGAGTAATTTTGTCTTTATGTCCATTTAGGACCCAAATCAGGGATCATCGACTTCATCTGTACAAGGGCCAGTTTTTTCCTTGGCATATGTTATGGGAGCCAGATTTAAGAAAGCGTTAAAAATACTAATAATTAAAAAACAATCATAAAGAAAGTTAAATTATTATTTGTTATCAGTCCCATCACCAGTCCTGAAGCCACACAGTGTGTCAATAATAGCTGCAGGAATTAAACGACAAAACGCTATCCTTAAAACACCAACAAATTTTTACCCCATGCATTTTCTCATTTTGGTAACAGGGAAGACCATAAGGGCCACAAAAAGAAACAAAAGAAAGAGAGGAAAAGTACATTTTGATTTTGTTTTTAAGTCTGTGACAAAGTACATTTTTACATTTTTAGATTAAATTTAGAATTCTGGGGGAAAAACTAATAATTCTGTGACTAAACTTTGAATTCTGGGGAAGAAAAATCAAAATTCTGAAAGTAAATTTAGTATTTTTTTGGGAGGTGGTTGACTAATAACTGTTACATTAAATAATAATTCTGGGGTAAAAAAAAAAATCCAAATTTTAAGATTAAATTTAGTATATGGGGGGGGGACTAAAACCCCTGAGAGAATTCTTGGTAAAATATGAAATGCTGAGTATAAATCTAGAGGTCTGGAGGAATAAAATCAGAATTCTAAGATAAAATTTAGAGATATACGAAAACAAGTTAGACCTCTTAACAATTAGCAGGGATTCCAAGAATTAAGTCATTCATTATTTGAAAATCTTCACGTTAAGCTTAAAATTAAACTTTTTAAATTAAAATATTGATTTATATCACAGAATTATGACATTAATCTAAAAATAAGTCATAAAAAAGTTTAATCTAAAAACCTTTCTTTGCACTGGCCCTAATCCTCTTATGCTCAATTACCATTAATTGAACAGTTCACCTGATTATTATGTTTAATAATCAGTGGGCCGGATGGAAAGCTCTGAGGGGCCTGACGTGGCCCCTGGGCCTCCAGTTGGCAATCACTGCCCTAAATGATAAACAATCAGGGTCTGTATTAAATAAAGGCAGAAGCCCCCTCTCAGCACAGGACCTTGGCCCTCTTTGGTCCATCTGTGCAGCGATGAGGGGGTCGTAACCTTCCTCAGTTTAATGAAGCATCCTTCACACATCCCCACTCCGTCCTCGCCTGTGGTCCAGGTTTATCCCCAAGGTGAAGGTTTATTTAAAAGGAGGGGAGAGTGACCTTGTTTGCTGATTGCTTCTGATATTTGCTGAAAAATCCCTACAGATAACAGTTCCTGTGGGTGAATCATAAGTGGATTCGTCCATAAACTGTGTGGGTCAGATCTTACATGTCTTGGCTGTTGGATGCTTCAAGTTTTTTTTTTTTTAACCTGTTTGTGCTTTATGTTTTTTTTATTCTTTTAAATGTTACACAAATTTAATTCACTGTAGTTGCTATTTTTCACAACACACAGAAGGTATCACCAAATCAAATATCTTAAATGAAAACATGCTCATAAACCCAGGTGAGACTTATTTTTGTCAAACAATTCAAGACACGATTTCAGGAAACACTGAAGATAAGCTGTTTTTTGACCACTGATGATCTGGACTTCGACACAAAAACTGATCATCTGGACTAAGTCACTAATAAAATGGACTCAAACACTGATGATCTGGACTGTATGACGGATAAAATGGATTAAAAACACTGATAATCTGAATTAATGCAGCTATAGATGGACTCTAACACTGATAATCTGGATTTAGTCAGCGATAAATGGATTAAAACACTGATGGTCTTGACCTAGAAACTGATGAATGGATAAAAACGATGATCTGGACTAGGACAAAGATGAATGGACCTCACCACTGATGAACTTTATATACCTTGAAAAGCACTCAGAGAGCGCAGACCTCCACCAAGCAGCTTCAGTCCACTTTGGCGAAAATGGTCCTATCTCGCAATGTTAAAGAATCCTTTAAAAAATTCCTGGATCCGGATGGTGATCCGGATCAGTCCCAAAATCTAATCATTTCTTCCTTATCCCATTCCAGACATTTCCTGAAAATTTCATCCAAATCCGTCCATAACTTTTCAAGTTATTTTGAACACAAACAGACAAATAGACTGACCAACGCCGGCAAAAACATAACCTCCTTGGCGGAGGTAATAAATTGGACTCAAACACTGATGAAGTAGATGTAGTCACTTATAAAAAGACCCGGACACTGATGATTATGATCTGGACTTAATTACTGATAAAATGGACCAAAACACTGATGATCAATTACTGATAATCTGGACTAATAAAAAGATAAATGGACCAAAACCCTGATAATCTGGGACACTGATAAAGGTGACCCAAAAACTATTGATCTGGACTTAAACTTGGATAAAATGGACCAAAACACTGATGACCTGGACTTAGACACTGATACAACAGACTCAGTTACTGGTAATCTGGATTTAGCAACTGATAAATTTGACTGATAATCTGGACTAATAAAGAGATAAATGGACCCAAACCCTGATAATCTGGGACACTGATAAAGGTGACCCAAAAACTGATGATCTGGACTTAAACTTGGATAAAATGGACTCAAATACTGATGATCTGGACTTAATCACTGATAAACTGATCGAAATACTGATGATCTGGACCAAGTCACTTATTAAGTGGACTCAAACACTGGTGATTTGGACTAATAAAATGGAATAAAATACTAATGATCTGGACCTAGTCCCTGATAAATTGGACCCAAATACTGATAATCTAGACTAAGACAAAGATAAATGGATCCAAACACTTATGATCTGGACCTAGTCACTGATAAATGGACTCAAATAATGATAATCTGGACTAAGACACTGATAGATGGACCAAAACACTGGTGATCTGGACGTAGTTGCTGATAAAAGGGACTCAAACACTAATGATTTGGACTAAGTCACTAATAAAAGGGACTCAAACACCAATGATCTGGAACAAGTCATTGATAAATTGGACTCAAATATTGATAATCTGGACTAAGACAGAGATAAAAGGATCCAAACACTTATGACCTGGACCTAGACCCTGAGGAGATGACTGAAACACCGGACCTGGACTCTACATGTATTGACTCACTGCAGGAGGCAGCCTCCAGTGGACACTTGAGGAACTGCAGTCTTTGGTCTCGGGGTCTTGGCCTCTTTTATTTCTCCAGAGGTTTCTGCTCTGCTGGGTCTCCATGACAGCAGCATCACTTGGAGCAGTCAGAGGCTTTTATTTTGACAGTCGTTCTCTTCAGAGCCCATTTATCGGCTGGTTTACACGAAAGACCCTTGAGCAGTAACCTCCTGCTGTTTGATATCACACACTAACACACACACATGCACACACACACACACACAGTTAATAACACTCACTGTAACTCACCAGAGGAGAAGAGGCCTCTGATATGAACCGTGGAGTAATTACAGTGTGTCTGTGGCTCTGGTTTGTGTTTTATCTTTTTTGTTTTTCAGAGAAACAAACCTGTCCATTCAAAAACAAACGCTGCGTCAGGTGTCTAATTTGTTTTCAAAGATTAACAGCTCAGCTTCACAGCACAGTTAAAATATTAATCAGTCATTATTTAATAGAGGAAGTTAGTCTGTGAGGCAGTTTTCATGGGAACACAGCAACAGTAAGGCTGCTTAATTAGCAGAAACAAATTTACCTGTTTAATAGACTTTAAATATAACTAGAAAAATTGCTGAGTCTGTATGCAGAAAATGTTAAATGAAATAGCTAAAAGCAGTAAAAAAGAGGCTGAAAATGTGACATAAAATAGTTTGAAGTGCTAAAGCAAAGCTGAAAATGTGGAACGTGGAATAAAAATGTTCAAAGTAGTGAAAGAAAGCTCAAAATGAGGAAATGTCAAATAAAATTGCAGAAAGCTGCTGAAATTTTTGCCCACCCTGAAGAAGTTATAATCAATGGTTAAAACAGTTAAATTTGTAAGGCCTATAATTACAAAGATCATAATCAGTAGCAGAAGTCTTAAATATGTTAGCAAATATGCATTATATACAGTGGTTAAAGTGGGATTTGACAGGAAATACAGTGTTGCGGCGCAGTAGGAATAATGGCGTAAATGATTGCAAAAAACTGCATCGGCCATACCCTCAACAGAAAAATTCAGGCCAGATTAACAGGCAAAACACACACATAGCAAAGTAACATAGCCAACTAACAGAGAAACACAGCAAACTAACAGCCTAACACAGAGACTCGGACAAGGACTTCAGTGAAAACCACACCGATACGGACACACAGGTGAGTGAAACAAGACAGGTGAAACACATGAGGAGATCAACTAAGGTAGGGGAAACAGAAAGTAAAACTAACTACATAAGCTACACAAGGAGAAAATATATTTAATTTTAAATACATTTCATTTTACGACAAACTAAACAAGATGTGATAATGCAGCAATCTAAATCATCCTCAAATCACTGGTATAGTCTGGTTTATTCTCGTGGGTATACTCTGACATGATCTAATGGATGTTTGACCGCTTAGGGCCTCCATACACTGAAGACATTTTTGCCACATTTTACCTGATTTATACACGTCCACTGAAAACAGCTATGCTGAAATGCTGACTCAGCATTTCAACATGATAATATATTATAGAATGAACAATAAAAACATAATATAATCTTTAAAACATATAAGAAAACACAAAGAAGACAATTTGTTGCACAACTCATGTTGAATCAAAAGTCAACAACTGAACTGACATTTGTTTACTTCCTACTAACATACTTAGTGATTAACTTGGTTATTTATCTATCTGTTTTGTGATATACATATTGTTTCATTCCTTGTAATCACTCTTGACGACATTTGTATGTTTGATGTTTGCATGTTTTCATTTATACATTATTTATTATTATTTTTTTTACCCTATCACTTTGACTGTCTGCTCAAAAAGCCAATTAAATCATTTGGAGAAAAAAAGACAAAAAGACAAAATAAGTTTTAAGATGAGATTTAAAAGTAGGTTCAGGTTCAGTTATTTTTTTTGTACCCTTGGGTAAATTTCTTTTGCCACCAGAGAGGCAGAGACATCTATCATAACACACAAATTACAAAACAGATGTGACACTGATCAACATAACAGAGAGAACATAAAATACACTAACCCATGACTTAAAACTCTAAATCCAGATATAAACTAGAAAAGCACTCTGAGATTGCAGACCTCCAACAAGCAGCTCAGTTCCACCCATAAATTGTGATTTCCACCCAACATTATAGTCCTATATTTATTTTATACGCACATTGTGGAATGAAAAATATCAATCTGCAAAAAGTGTGATTATTGTTGATATATAACCCTCCAATAGAGTGACCTGGTTAGTAGTGGATCTTGTAACTTGTTGCCTGAACCAATTTGCTGCTGCTTGATGGACCCCGGTTCTGCTATGACAGACTATTTCCATATTGACATTATCAGAAGCCTTGTTTCGAGTGATTAAGAGGCACGGCTTGAAAGACTGGAATGTTTATTACAATTTCGGGAGAGTCTGCTGCCTTAATTTATCTTAGAAACTCCACGCTCCAGGAACAGCGTCGGGCTTTCTCCATCAGCAATTTCTTCCTTCTCTACGTTGTGTCTGTGAGCAGAACTGCACGCACAGCTTTCACTGCTGATTGGCTGTTTGGCACGCCCTGACTCTGCATGTAACCAATCGGATGGTGCTGTGGGTGGGACAATGCTGGAGACAGAGTGGTAGAGACAGCAGACGGAGTGGCATGGAGAACTCCTCCCCTGGCATTGCAAGGGAAGCTGCGAAATGTAGTGACATAGGGCTCTAATTTCGTAGACCAGGCGCAGGCGCGGCGCACCTGTCCTGCGCCGCGCCAACAGGGTGTGTCCAGGGCATTTTGCAAGTTTCGTGCACGGCGCAGTCTGACGCAGGGAGGCGCACCCACGCCTCCGTCCCTCCTACCAGCGCAAGTAGCAGAGAGGGAGGAGAAGAGGCGTGAGTGGGTTTAACACAGCCTAGTGTAATCTTCACCAATCAAATGAACGCCTCTCCTCGCCTTTAAATGCGCCACGGGCGAGGCGCAGTGACAATTTCTACTCGGTGGCGAAGAAGGTCAGAGCTGCTGTCACTTTTGCAGCAACTGGGAGAGCGCAGGGGCCACCGGGCCGTGCATAGGAGGCCACGATGCTCGTCACTGTGTAGACCACCTCGCGGGACGGATGTAATCTGTTCCTGTGTCATGAATATGAGTACAAAATTAAGTGATAATTACATTTAAACACAGCAGCAGGCTAATCCATTCATCATGCTTGTGATCCACCTGCATCCCTGGTCTGTCATCGCCAAATAGCAGCGCCTTAGGTGAAAATATATCTCCTCCTCATCCTCCTTGCAATAATGTACTCCATCTTTTTAGATCACGTGAAGAATAAAGATTAAAACAGAGAAATATGGGCAATCACAGGTAAATCCTTAAGACACCGAGTGACTTACATTTATTCAGCGAGCGTCTCTCTCTTTTTTCTTTTCTTTTGAATTTCATGAGATGAGAGAAGCCGGATACTCCGTATCGGATGATGTGGCTGTTTGTGGTTGGCTTGAGAGATTTGAACTCGTTAGTTATGACAAACGTCTCTGATCTGACATCAGATGTGACGGGACAATTAATATAGATACAAATGTTTATGCTGGTTCAGACGGTTACATTAAATAGTGGTTGCTGTGATTGTTTATTGCATTGAAATGTGCCTGACACTCTGGATACCTGTCTGTGAGGTTTTGGTGACGTGTGCGCACTGTGCGCCTGTCAGCCAAATTACCACTGCCCGGGGTGCGCCTCGCCTGCGCCGAGAATAGACCAGGTTGGAGCTGGCGGGCTTTTAGCGCACCTTCAGCGCATTTTTTTTGGCACGAAATTGTCACTGCGCCAAGCTGAATCTGTCGACACCTCCCCCTGGTGCGCCGTCACACCCATTGCGGTGCAGCCAGTCTACCAAATTGCCAAATTGGCTGCGCACGGCGGTGCGCCAGACAAAATTACCACTGCGTGGGGTGCGCCAGGTTGCGCCACCCTGAGTTGCGCCAGGAAATTAGAGCCCATAGGCTTGAAAAACTAGACATCAGTTTGCAAATAAACTATAAGTAATAAATGACCCTTAATGATAACTGACAACATGAAAAAGGTGTCACTTTACAGTGAAACACAGCACAGGTCTACTTTCTTTTTGTTAAAAAGAATGATTTTCATTCAAATGTCTAAAACATTTCAGCAATAAAACTGTAAAAATATCAAAATTGCTTTGTATTTTTTTCTTGATTTAGGTGAAATGTAAGTGATTGTGTTAAATGTGTACATAATATCGTCTTAAATTGATCGAAGGCCATGGAATCAAATAAAATCGAAATTGAATCCTGGCAGACTTTGTGATATGTCAAATATGGTTGTCCAAAGAATTGATATCGTATCGTCATGACACTGGTGATTTACACCCCTCGTCCAAACGTCACATCTCTAGCGAAAAACCACCATGGAAGTAGGTCAATAAAACAAAGCCTGTGTTTAGGAGTAGAAGAAGATAATATGAAGATCATAGAAGATAACGTCACATATAGGCGTAAAACGAGTCACAACAAGCTCACAGGACCGTTTAGATTTGCTGAAGAGTTTATCTGATGACTGTAGGCAGAGGCAGGCTAACACTACCCATTGACTCCCAGTGTTTGAGCTAAAGCTACCTAGAGATGGGCAAGCTTTGTCCATCTCTTCCTTGTTACTGCAGCAATGTCCAAAGAATGGTGTCTATCTGCTTGTCATGGACTTAGGAGTGAGGCAAGACACGAACACAACAAAATGTTGCAGTGTTCCTTTAAGTTTGGGATGAATGTTAGGGTTATACTTTAGAATCAAACAGAAAAATGCAAAGTGTTGGAAACAGCATCAAAATCATGATTAAACTAAAAGCAGAGCTGAGACCTTCTCCTCTGAGCGATGTCTGGGGTAAACATCAGTCTGCACCCTGGATCCAATCAGCAGCAATCCAACGGCAATTTATTTCTATTTTTTTTTAAAACCTCCACGCAGAACTGAACACAAAAGAGGCCTCGAACCACGCATACATATTTATAGACTTCACAACAACCATGAAGCATGTTCTCTGCATTAAAAAACAAGTGAGAGAAACACTTTGTGCCTGCAGCCTTTGTAAACAGTGACCCTGCATGTCTGAAGCAGCTTGAACTCGGCGGTATCTCCTCTCCTTAAAAACAAAAACCTGCTGTTTAAACTCTTTCTCTCCTTTTGTTTCAGCCTGTTGGAGCTCAGCGGGGGATCAGAAACACCAGGTTTCCTCTGAACTTGTGTTGTATTGTCATGTCTGCAGGGAGGGGGGGTCCACTGTCACAGCTGTGTGCGGCTCAGCGGGCTCGCAGAAGCTCGATCCCCACCAGAGGTTGGGGGTTTAAATCCCTGTGGAGCCAGTTTAGATGAAAGGTTCAACTGAACAACAGATGTTTGTGCTTTTCACACCAGAAAATCCTCCATGGAAGCTTCCAGAAGGACCGAGCCGCTGCTGCCAGAGAGGAGAACAATACTCTGAATTTACAGAAACAAACGGGCCGTTCACTGAACAAAACTGGCCCTTTTAAGTCCCTGTTTATGAGTTTGAAGCACGCCTCTTTTCCAGTAAACCCTGAAGAATAAAAAAATGAACCATATTTCACATGTTTTCCTTTTGTTGTCTTTGACAAACAACAAAAGTGCAACACAAAACAACTCAAATATGCAATAAATTGACTACATCTCTTCAGTTTGCATCCAACTGGCCATGTAAATTTCCGACCAGTGCCATAGGATTATTTTCTTTTGTCATATGCATACACTAGCGTTGAAAAAGTTGAGTCAGGAGCTAATTTCTCAACTTCCTGATTGCTTCAGAGCAAACTATGCTGCAACCTGAGTTGTTATATATTTAAGCCAATGTGGAAGAGCAAAAGCTGCCGTTTTTCAATTGCCCACCGGAGGATTTTGGCAGAAATTAAAAAAGTCACAAACCGTAATCTTGGTAATATGTCCATTTTTCAGCAGAAACAGACATGCTCAAAAAAAAGACCGATCAAGACTGATTTCACATTTTATTCAATGAAATCTTCTGTAAACTAAGTCGACTAAAATATGAAGTGTAAAGGGTAAGGCATTTTCATGTTTCCTTGAATTTCTGAAGTCATGTTTTACACTTGGATAAAATGAAACATCTAATAACCCTTTATTGAATACTAGTAAAGTTGAATGTATAAATGAACAGAAACTAATTAATTTAACTTATCCCACCACCACCAAGCTAAGGCAGCTGTGATTGGATGTCCCTCTTAACTCATCCAACCTTTCCACACAACCAAAGTAGCTGTGATTGGATATATTCCTAAACTTGTCCCTACTTTCTTCATGATGAAATTAGGTCTGACTGGATGAAGTGTCCATCAGACATTTTCATCTAGTTTTTATTTGTTGATGAAAATGTCAGTTCATTTAGTTTTAGTTTTTGTCCACGTGCACTTGTTTTTATTAGTTACTGTCTAGTTTTCATCAGGGGTAAAAAGGTTGTTTATAAAAACTATGACGAAAATAATTAGTCAACAAAATTAACACTGCCTACAGCTATTAACGTTAGTAACCTTGTTCTTCGAAGTCTCTCAGCCGGCTAAAAGACTGCTGAAAGTCTGTGTTTCGACCCTGGAGATTTTTCATCCGTTTAAATGTTGATCAATGCACATTGTTCTTCTCAAATAAAGAAGAATTACAGCGAACTGATGGAAAAGTCTCATTTCTCTCAGCTGAGCCCCACATCTTCAAGATTTCTCTGCGTGCTGGAAGAAATGGTTCTCGTTCTTCATGTGTTTGATTAAAATAAATCCTCTCAGCTCCTTTATTTTATTTTCTCTGCGGGGTAAATCACACAGCATCCTTTCAGGGTGAACGGTGAAGTTATTCCCTCTGAGATAATCACCTTTTTCTTCTTCTTTTTTCTCTTGTTGACACCTTTAAATGATAACAAACCTCATCACATTATCAGGGGATCATTAGTGTTTATAGCTCCTGCTCAATTACATTTTAATCCCAGAGCAGTTATCCTAATGTCAATTAACAGATAAATGTTCAAGTCACACATCCGGAAAATCATATAAAAGAGGACGCACCAAACAGCCATGTTTGTACTTAATAATTAATGGAAAAGTGCACTGATGATAGTTTTTTAAACAACATCCTAACTGCAGGGACATTAAGGAAAAAGCAAAGCTAAGGGTAAAAGGTGAAATACTATTTAAAGGTTTTCATGCATGACTGAAGAGGAAAATTGGTCCATTTATCACAGCTGAAAATGATGATTCAAAGTAGAAGCTTGTTTGCCACAGCCTCTTCTTCTTATGAATCTCAACAAAATGAAAAACATTAAAACTGGACTCTTCAACAGTTTTTCATGCTCACTGCTGTGGTCCTCTGAAAACCCCAGACTGTATAAATTATATGTGAGCCACTTGATTAGCTCAAACCGAGCATCAGAATGAAGAAGAAAAGTGACTTAAGTGACTTTGATCGTGGCGTTGTTGCTGCTGCCACACAGACTGGTCTGTCAGAAACTGCTGATCAACTGGAATTTTCACACACAACCATCTCTTCGGTCTACAGAGAATGGTCTAAGAAAGAGGAAATATTCAGTGAGCAGCAAGTCTGGGTGAAAACGTGGAAGAAAAAGACCAGAGAGCAGCCAAGGTACGCAGGAGACCACACCAGGTGCCACTCTTGTCAGCAGGAAACTCAAAATCACATAGGCTCACCAAAATTAGACAAGAGGTTGGACTCGAACCCAGGGTGCCCACATCAGACAAAAGCCTCAAAATATGAGAGCTGCATGGACGTAAACCACTAGGCAACCAGAATCCCCTTAGATCAGTGTCGCTTTTCCCACTTAAAATACCTCTGATGGCAATGCTAATTTGTATTAGCATGTATATGGAATTTTCCATTATGTGTTAGCATCAAGCTAATGAATTTTCTGCTCATGTTGGACACATGGATGCAGCTTGTAAGTGAGCTTAATAGGGCTTTATTGGGGGTTATATCTCACCATTTAGTCAATCAATCTATCAATCTTTATTTGTATAGGGCCAATTCATAACAAGTGTTATCTCAAGACATTTTACAATAGAGCACAAAGCTCTTCATATTATGGATACACATATATGCATAGATACATATATATCTGTTAAGCAGCAGGAAATCTTGAATGTGGACCCCAGTCTCATGATGAACAGCAAATCCACACGATGCTGTGTTGGGTGTGTGGGCAAAGGGAGGGAGGTAAGTGGAGACAAGTGGACTAAAGTAAGAACTAAAGCTAGTGACAGATCAATGGACCAATCATAGACCTGTCGTCGTCAAATTAGTTTCTGCTGCAAACAAATTTATTAGAGGTTAGCCTCTTGAGATGCTACAACTTGTTTAGGGACTCTAAATCGGATGTTACAGGGTGTAATATGAAAAATCATGGTTTGTTTAGCATTTTTTGTCTTGCAGAGCTTTTGTGTGTGAGGTCTGAATAAGCATCAAAGTGAAGAAATAATCTCATTCCACATGGACAAGAGGCTGGACTCAAGCCCAGGCCACCTTCAGAAGACGAGTCTCAAAACACGAGAGGTGCATGGACTAAAATCACTTGGCCACCTCTACTCCCTCAGATCGATAATTTTTCCCAGGAAAAAAGAAAACTTTGATAGCAATGCTAATTTTTGTTAGCATGTATATGGAATTTTCCATGATGTGTTAGCATCAAGCTAACAAACGTTTTCCTCATTTTGATCACATGGATGCAGCTTGTAAGTGGGCTTAATAGAGGCTTGTTGAAGGGTTTATCCCACCATTTAGTGACGATACATCTGATTTAATACTTTTGCTGGGAGGTAAGTCATGTGGTTTTAGTTTTACAAAGCCTTTATGTGAGAGGTGAAGACAATCAAACTGCACTGTGAGGATAAAAGCTGATAGGAACAGTCAGTAACGATGGAGTTTAGGGTCAAAGTGACACGGTGTAGATCACAGTGAGCGCCTGATTTTATTTTGCTGTGACATGTGAAGACACCTCTATTTACACCCTGAAGTTAAATTTGAGTATTTAATATCTGACTGCAGAGTAACAGGACTTTTGTTGGTGAAACAGAGATGCTGATTGACACAGACAGTTGGAGGTGAACCACATCCTGCTCGGCGCAGCATGTTTCACCGGCTGTGAACTGTGAGCTCTGCAGGAGGCCTCATCACGCCGCCAGGAATCACATCAAACGCATCCTGCTTCATATTTAATAAACATGTCAGAAACAAACTGCTGCGTATCAACACACAAAACATCAGGAGCAAAGCTGCCAGACAGCAATTTTAATTTAAGTTTAAGTGAAAGTTCTCAGAAAACTGCGCCTGCTTTGTCAAACTTTAACATTAAGCCCATCTGTCGTCTTTGACCTCGGTTTAACGTCTGCTGATTTATTGAACTAACGACTTTCCTCTCTGTTGTTGACACCTTTAAATGCGAACAAACATCACTGCATGAGCGGTGGCTCATTATCGTTCACTTCCATCCAATTAAATTTTAATCATTTCTCTGACAGTCATTTAACAGCTTAATACACACCAAAAAGAGATGAAAAATTAATGACGAGGGGACGAGAAAACACCCCGAGGAGCACGCAGAGTTCACGAGGAGGAGACACAATTTTAGACGTTTATCAATGACATAAAGTAACAGCTGGGAAAGATATCGATTTAGAAAAGGAAAAAACAATATGGTGGCAACTTAACTGCAAAATGAAGATGAAAAGTTAGCATGAAGCAAGAATTAAAATATGTTTCAAAGTGTTTTAAGCACTGATATCAGAAGAAAAGGAGTTTTATGAATAAGAAGACATTATTTGATTCACCAAACACTACAGAACTTGGGTGAAAATGAAATCATGTGTTTTGTGAACATGGACATCATGATTACTAATCGTGATTATTTTCCAAATTTTAGGATCCATTTTTTATTGAGATTGTTCAGTTTTTAGCTATTTCTTGCTGCCCAACTATTACCACATTTTTACTCTCAAAAACCAATCTGAGGGGAGATAAAAGTGCCGGCGTCTTCATTCGTCATTTTTAAGCTACAGGTTCTTGTGTTTATGGGAACAGAAAACTTATTCCAGTTGTGAATCGATAAATCTCGGAGGTCCTACCGCTGTGATGTCATACCATTGTTTCGTCATCAGTTTAAGCACATTGGCTCAGGGTTGCGAGTCCATTTGCAGAGCGTAAAAGAAAAAATGAATGCAGAGCTGACCAAATTTTATGCAATTCCCTGAACTAAATGTTAAAAAATGAGACATACGATTGTTACAGCTCACATATGTAGGTGTGTTTCACAGTTTATGTCTTTGGTGTCTTGAAAGCAAGAATTCTTTTTAAAAGTTGTAGTGGCTTCAAGCTCCCAAAAAAAAAAAAAAACACTGCTGAGTGGGTCTAACACACACAGTCCAAACAAAAAGCAGCCGTGGATCCAGCGTCACTTCCAAGGTTTATTTACCAAAAACAAAAAAAGGATTTACAATGGTCACTTAACGTCTATAGATAAATCAAAGTTTATTGAAAAATAACTCAGTCTATTTGTCATTATCATTAAACAAAAATTCAGGCCATTACTTTTTACAAATTATTTCAAATTAATGTCAACTAAAAATGTCAACAATTAGGCAGGCTAGAAAATTCATAGCAACAGATTATTTAAATTAATACCTTTTCCTTAAGTCAGTTTACCATAAAATAATTCCATTGTTTAAATAAAATTTTCTTTTGGCCCCAACAAAAGTTGAATAAAAAAAACAAAAAGTTTCATCTCTGGAGAGGATCATGTGCAGCTCTTTTCCCCTCCTCTTTGGAAACACTCTGATCTGAGGGGGCGGGGCTACAGGAGTTTGTGATAATGAGATCTGCACTGATTGGCTCCCCAAACGATGTCTGATAGGAGGGGGGAGGTGGAGTTACACGCTATGGAGCGGACTTTCAAAACAGTAATACTGTCTGCCTGTGAGGTAGGCCTGTGCTCAAAATATCGAAATGGCAAAATATCGTCATGCACTCTTTGCCGATACGTGTATCGATACAGATTCTACAGAATCGATACGGCCTCAAATGCTGTGACAGCTGTTGTTAATACACTTCAAAGTCGAAGCTAAACTTCATGAATTAAGCACATGTTCAAAATTTTAACTTAGGTCTTAAATCTTTGAGGACCTAAATTTAAGTGTCTTAAGTTGTTGAACAATCTTTTTCTTTTTGCAATGAAAAAACAAATTTAAAGTAGTCAGAAATTCTGATGAAGGCATAATAAATATCTATAATTTATGCTAAACAGGATCGTATCGTGAGGTTGCATGAAACACCCAGCCCTACAGTGAGGGGCAGGAAACACACAAGTAGGTGGAGGCTGTATGGCTATGACATCATAAACCCCAGGAAGTAAAAAACAGACTTTTAAGGGGCATTTCCTTTAAAGAGGGTTCATGTTCTTCAACACTTAAGGCAAAGAACATTGCATTTTGCAGGACGTGGACCTTCAATGTTTGTTTAAGGTCTTCATTTAGACAGTTTGAACCTTTGTTGTCCTAAAGCTTCCTGCCCTGCTTTACTCTGCACCATCACTCCCTTCATCCTCTCCATCCTGGCCTTTATTCTCACCCCTTCCTCTTCCTCCTGGGGGAGTCGGGGTGAGTGACGGGGTGGGGCCGAGGGCGGCTGGCTCCCTCCATGTTTACCCCGTCCCGTCACAGCTGTTTGACTCTGTTTCGGCTGCTGTCAGCAGGTAAACGGCTGTTTCCTCCTCTCCCTCTCGCCCTGACAGACAGCAGCTCTATGTCCACGCTGTGATTGTCTCTTTGCTCCAGAGGCTCAGAGACGATTGTAGATTCAGAGGAGACCTCCAAAGTGAGGAGATGCTCTTTTGGTTTGTTGGTTTGGAGTTAAAGCTTTAAAGTTATAATTCTTTAATTCATGCAGACTCATCCATGGCCTGTCGGTGTATTTTCCTCTGCAGAGTGATCCTCTATCACATCTACATTTATTTAACGGTCTTTGTTTTGATGCCACATTTATTCTCTCCTGTATTGTTTGTTTGTTTGTCAGTGTTTATGTACAACATGCCGCAGTGAGCAAATTGCCCCTGGTGGGAATAATAAAGTTGTTCGTCTTGTATTTCTTCTTCTTTCCTCCCAAACTTTTCCCACTCGGATTGAACCTTTTCTTGCAGAACAAACTCGGAGCAACAGCAGACGGATTAAAGTCTGAGCTGCAGCTTCAGGGGAAAAACTGTCACCAACCATCAAACTGGAAACTAGAGAAGGGAACAAATGGAGTCTTGGATGCATAAACTGACAATTAAATCACACATCGTCTGCATATAACAGCATTTTAATATCTGAAGGTTGATATTGATCAAACACAGCAGCTACCAGAAGTAAATATTTGTGGGCTGATTGATGGCTGAAAGTCAAAAGGGTTAAATGCTTCACTAACTGTGCTGAACAAAAAACACTTCTGAACTCTGAAGTGGTTTTTACCTACTTCTAGAGTTTTAAGCCTCACCAGTGATAAATGTTGCTCCTCTTGGTACGATATAAGAGTCTGTTTGAAATGACTCATTGTGCTCCATATTTTCACTTATCCATGAAAATACCATCCAAAAAATTCAGCTCAATGAATCATGTCCCAACACTTATAACAACTGAAGACTGGGAGACAGTTCAGCTAAAAATGTGAACCCAAATTCCAATGAAGTTGGGACGTTGTATAAAACATAAAAAAAAAGAACACAGTTTTTAGAAAATCCTTTTTCACTCATGTTCAATTGAATACACTGCAGAGAGAATATATATTTAATGTTCAAACTTATGAACGTTGTTGTTTCTTGCAAATATTCAACCATATTTAATTTAATGCCTGAAACAACTTCCAAAAAAGCTGGGACAGGGGCAACAAAAGACTGGGAAAGTTGAGAAATGCTCACAAAACACCTGTTTGGAACATTGTTTAGGTGAACAGGTTGATTGGAAACAGGTGAGAGTGAACAACTGTGTGAGAATAAAAAGTCCAACAGTTTAAGACTGTTTCTCAATGTAAAGAAGTAAAAAAAAATGGATTTCATCTTCTATGGTCCATAATATCATAAAAAGATTCAGAGAATCCAGAGAAATCTCTGCATGTAAGCGGCAAGGCCAAAAACCAACATTGAATACCTGTGACCTTTGATCCCTTAGGCAGCACAGCATTATAAACCAGCAGCATTCTGTAAAGGATATCAGCACATGGGCTCAGGAACACTTCAGAAAACCACTGTCAGTTAACACAGTTCATCTTTACATCTACAAGGTCAAGGTCAACCTCTACACTTTGACTGACTTTTGTAAACCTAACAGTATTTTACTGTAATATCTTCAGCTACCTCCTGCAAAAGCTCTTTACAGTAAAATACTGTAAGGGTCAATGGACAGGGGAATTATTCAGTCACGACCATGATTCCATTTTCCCCATTTGTTTTGGTAAATGTGTCACATTTAAGAAGTTGGATTAATTGTAGATGAATCGTGTTCATTATGTCTTCAGTTTCTTAGAAATAGTTTTCTTTTTTCTTTTATCTCAGACATGTATATACATGATGGCGTGACCCTACCATCAATTATTTTGACAGGACGATCACACTTCCCAGCATCTTATGGACTGGGATAAGGCCAGAATCATCCGCACCGAAGACAATAAGCACCAGCGCTGGATCAAGGAAGCAACTGAAATAAGGAAACGGGGCCCAGAGACGATGAACAGGGATGAGGGGGCATACATGCTCTCACACAGTGGAGCAGCGTCAAAATAATTGACGGGAGGGTCACGCCTCCGCAACACCAGCTGATATGACGTGTCACACCTACCACCAAGCGACACTTCTGAGGAAGGTGGAAGTTTTCGCCGAAACACGTCAAGGTCTGTGGAAAAATTCACATCTGAGATAAAGAAAAAAGAAAACTATTCTTAAAATATGACTGTTTTTTACAAAATGGTACACTGCTACTAAATGATCAGTGAAATAGTGAAAGATAAAATAGGATAAATTAAAATACATCAAGCTCACTGTAATTTAACATGGATTTAAGAAGATGTAGAATACAATACAGTAATGATACAGTAATGAAAATAAAGGAGGGTTGTTTTTAGAAAATACAGTTACACTGAACTACAGTGATGACACCTTGAATAAAAAAGTAGTTAATCTATCATTTAAATATACAGTAATAATACTGTAAATTAAAATATATAAATACTACTGCAAAGGCATTTACAGCAACCTTTTAACAGCGATCATGCCAAAGCCAAAGGCATATATCAACAACACCCAGAAATGCTGCCTCTGGGCCGAGCTCATCTCAGATGGACTGAGGCAACCAATCAGGATGCAGATCCAGGATTGTTTTACAGGATTTGTTTACAGTGTGAGACTGGTCAGTTTTCCACATTTTTGACAATGACTCACATGATAATGCAGGAGCTGCTGGTGGAGTTTGTGCTCTCAGAGCATTTGTAGCTGGATCTAAAATACTCCTCATGTTGCTGATGGTTTCTTCATTAAGCACCCTTGTGAGATGTTAATTTGGGGTTTGTAATTTGACAAAACAGTAACTTTAACAGCGATATTTTCATATTTTCTTGGGTATTTTTGCAATTGGATTAAAGCATTTCTAATCACACACTGATGCACACCTGATGTTTCTAATCCTCTTAATAATCCATCTGTGCATCCTTAAATTTAAGTTTATGACTCCTCAGTTCAATAAAAATAACTTTATGAACACTGTCTGTTCTGTATCTGCTGAGATCAAATTTAAATCCCATCAAACAATCACCACTAAAGCTTCAGGGACTCTCAGCTCAAACTTTAATGAGATAAACGCTTCCATCGCTGCAGTTTCAACCTCAAATGTTATTTTGTAAAGAGCCGTAAAAGTCCCAGAAGATGATCATTTTTAATCTTTATCCAACAGGATAATAACGCTGAGAATCAGATTAAAAAAATGTTCTTCAGGGACGTCAGGAGGCTCCATAATTTACTCCAGGAGATCACCAGAGAGAAGTTTAACACTCCCAGATCACCAGAGAGGCAATATTAGAGAGCACACACTGAATGCTCATCTTTCTCCTCTGTGTGCTTTATGAGGAGAAGCTGACAGCCTCAAAGTCTTTCACAGAGCTGCTATTTGTGCGTGAGATGCTGTTACCATGGAAACCACATGACCCTAGCGGAAGTGGCAGAGAATCAGGGCCTTTGCCTTTCGACCTCCAGCCCCATATCCGTCACACCTGTCTGTGCACTCCAGGATGGTCACCTTATAATCTAATCTAATATCACCATACAACACCGCAAGGCCCCTCAGATCATCACATCAAGGACTCCTTACTGTACCAAGGTCCCACGGAAAAACTCTTGGAGACAGGGCCTTTTCAGTCGCTGCACCGAGGCTGTGGAACGACCTCCCACTTCATATTAGCTCTGCAGGCTCTCTGGACTGTTTTAAAAAACACTTAAACACTCACTTTCATTCTCTTGCCTTCTCGTGAGGTGATTTCTTACCTGAATTAAGTTGTCATCTTTTCTTTTTTTGCTAAAGTGTCATTTGTGGAAGAACTTTCGTGTATGTATGCATCTGTGTCTGTCTGTCTATGAGTGTACAGCTGCTGCCATGCTGCTGTCTGTGGTCGTTTAGGTTCCCAGCCATGACTCCATCCAATAATGGCTGTGGAAGTCGGTGTGTAATGTGCTTGGGCTGTCCAGACACAATAGTGTTCTACTTTGTGTTCTGTCTTCATTTTTTCCGCAACGTTTTTATCTTATCATTTGGTGTGCTCCATATGTTTCTTGGCTCTTGTCGGGTTTTCCTGCCGTACAGCAATTTGGCTCAAACTCTGTTTGTATTTAAAGTGCTCCATAAATAAAGTTGATTGATTGATTGATAATCGATATTTGGATAGCGATCCAATCATGGGGGTTAAAATCCACACTCAAACTGTAATTAAACGTTAGAATAAAAAATAAACAGCTCAAAAGCATATAAGTACGGTGGCCAACAAGGGCAAATGGCCTACAATGGCTCAGTGCAGTTCAATAAGAGGACAACACCTGCAAGAGCAGGAACACAGCAGGACCAAGAACAACAACAGAAGAGCTCCGGGCCTGCAGGGGGCGCTGTGGCAGGGAGAGACAGATGAGAGATCTCTCTCTTTGCATGTAGACACAGCCTAGCTGTCACCTAGCTAAAATGGTAGGCTACACTACATGGTTTGCATGTGCTTACATGTACCAACAGTAGCCTTTAACTTACCACATACCTCACAATGTCAGAAATGTTATTCCAAGCGTCAAAGTTTCGTATTGTCTCTGTAGATGAACACAGATCCATCATAAAGCTCCAGGAAACCGGAGACAGCAATAACGACTTTTTCCTCCATTGTTTTCTCATCTTCCCTCTCAAAATCTCCCTCGCCTGGGAATCCAGATCGGCCCGCAATTTGCTGTCTCCTCGGTTGTGCTGCTGCTCATTTGCACAAAGTTGAGTTTCTCTCAACTTCAACTCTTCACTCACATCGCTTGTATCATGCCGCCCAAGGTCGGTCGAGTCACTCACATCACGCCGCTGATGGTTGCCCCAATCACCCATCAACGCCAGTGATCATTGAAAATGAATGGCAGCTGGCCGCAGAGGATGCAGAGGACGCTCAGATCGCTTTTGGTGTGAACACAGGGTAAGAGCTACCATCTCCTGTAAAACGGAGGAAAACATGCAGTTGGAGCTGAAGCAGGATGAAGTATATCCCTCATATCAGAGAGGACGACTCAGCAGAACGGACTCAACCATCTGAGTTGAAACTGCACCCTGGATAAATCCAATAAAGTCTAATCACAGAAGAGGAACTGGAGTTTGTTTGATTTTGTTTTATTACATTTCCTCTATTAATCCATCTGTTCTCATCTTTACTGTGCTTTTGAGAGCTACACTTGATTTCTATTAGTCCAAATGTTTGTTGGTCTGTAAAGCATTCTTATTTTCTTTTGGTGAAGTAGAGACATTCAATAAAAGATCTTTTTTCTTTAGTCAATCAATTAATCAATCAATCGATCAATCGAACTTTATTTGTATTCCACTTCGGAGAAAGTATGTGCAAAACAAACCTAAATAACGATAATAAGAACAAGCAAACCCAAAGAAAGCAAAAGAAAATAACTGTGGAAACGCTGTCATGAGTTCAAAATGAGAAAACCCTGGAGATAAAAGCAAAAAAATAAAATGAATATAGGTAATAATATAATTAAAAAAACAGATAAGATAGATTAGATTAGCTAGAACTTTAATAATCCTTTTGGGAAACTCCTTCAGTGAAATAAGGATTCCAGTGGCATTTAGAAATTTGGATAAAAAGATATATATATAAAAAAGATAGATATAAACAAAAATATAAATAAATATAAAATAAATATAAATAAAAAATAAAATATGGCTACTGCTCCTTCCTGTCCTCTGTCTTCATGTTACCCCTCCTCCCTCCAGTGAGGAGTATAGAAACTAAATAAATAAATAAATACATAGATTGAGATAATTAATAAAAGATTGTTTGGTGAGAATGATAAAACAAACAGTGCTTTAATATATGGTTCAATAAAACATGTTAAAATGTAAAGATGGGCAAGAAATTATTCAGAAGCCAGATTAAAAAGCTCTGAGACACTCTGAGCTCTGTGTCACTTTTACTGTGAGTGTTTCTTCTGTTTTTCCATTTTAATCAGAATAAACATACGGCTTGTGCTTTGAATAACACCCTGATTCACACAGCATCGCTCCGCTGCACCTTCTGACAACATGTTTGTGGAATAATTGGATTATTTTAAATTAAGCTTCACAGGGAGTCGAAGCTTAAGTCTGATCCGGATCCTAAAACCAAGCGGAAACCATCAGCTGGAGCAAAATAAAATCTGCAATCAGCCCATGGAGAGAAATGAAGATGTGAAAAAAAGAATTGGAAAAGCAAAAATAATGTTGCGACAGAAGCTCCTCACACACTTTGAGCTCTCTCTGCTTGTAAGAATTCAACAGTTACAGTTCTAAAAATGGAAAAGTTGTTAGCAGGGGTCACTTTGGTCATTGAATGGCTTCAGGCAAAGACCACTGAAGCCCTTCTTCTGCTAAAACCTAATATTCTGTGGGAACACAATAGTCTGAGGCTATTGAGGAAACTCAATGACCTCTGCTCCAGTGAAGTCCTCAGACAGGACAGGGACATAAAGTTTTAGGATGGCTGTCCAAGTACATATACTGTACATCAGGGGGCATCAACTACTTTTGTACAGGGACTATTTTTACTTAACAAAAGGTAAGGGGCTAGGTTTAAAAAAAAAACAAAAACAAAAACAAGGTAATAGCATAAATATTACGGTCAAGTTACAGGAACAAACATACAGATGCAGCTGTTTGAATGTCCCCTTCCAGCCAAGTACCAGCCAACTTCCAGCCACTGTAAGTCTCCTCCTAAATATATACAGCAGTGATCATGAACTGCCTGGCCAGGGGCCACATCAGGCCTCCCACAGCTCCCCATATGGCCCCCAGACTCCCAAACAACTGTTATTGAAATGGTTTTATCAGCAATGACTTCACGTTCTGACACCAGAATGCCATTGTTAGGATCTTTCTTTCAGTCTAATTTCTCCATAAATATGCCATTGTTAGTTTAACATTTTAGTTATATTAAAACATTTTTTTTCAGCCTTAAAACCATCAGTCTACATCACCCACACTATACTGGGGCAATTTAGAAATTTTGGATTCTACTTTTGAGGACTGTCATGGCTTCCATCCCTGGTTTTGTCTCAATTCAGTGTCTGGTTAAATACAGGCTAATGGTGGCATTTTGGTGTTAGATCAAACATAAAGTCATTCCTGAAAAAATAGTTTCAATAACAATTGTTTTGTGGCCCCTGGCCTGGCAGTTAATGATCCCTGCTGTATATATTTAGTCACATCACCAGTGTTGAGGGCTTGGGAGTGAATAAAGGCAGCTAACTTTGATAACTAGCATAAGAAGCGACAGTGGCTAAGTCTGGTAGGTTGATCGTCAGCAATCAGAAGGTCAGCTGTTACATGTTGATGTGTCCTTGGGCAAAACACCTATCCCAGAGTTCCTTCCAGTGTGTAAATGAGTATGAAATCCTGTGAATGTGTTAGCTAAAGCTGATGGATAACTTAGATTAAAATTGTCTACATCAGCGAGTGTATGTGAGAGTAAATGGCTCTAAAAGGGCCATAAAAGTGCTTCCAACGGTCAAAAAGTCTAGAAACATGCTACACAAGCTTAACTCCATGTGTGGAGCTGCAGTACAGGCTTTCAATTTGCACATTTATGAAAGAAAAACAGACATAGATGCAAGGTTTGGGCCCTTTTGACCCTAATACTAACCCAAACTACTGGACGTATTTTGCTGAAATTTTCAGGAGACGTTGGTAATGGCCCAACTTAAAAATGATTCGATTTTGGTGGTGATCCAGATAACTGCCACTAGCTAACGATAGTTTTTGAGTGATAGGTGTGGGTTTTCAGGGTCAAAGAATCATATTATGAACTTTATTATGGAACTATTGCTTATAGATGTTACAGCAATATGTGAGCTACCTTGGCGGAGGTTTGCGCTCTCCGAGGGCTTTCTAGCTATTGTTATTATTATTATTATTATTATTGTTATAACACCAAGGAAGAAACGTCCATTGTCAGAGAGCTGCGTATTTATCAGCCTTTAGTCCTCTACTTGTCAATACAAAGCACTACACGTCTGTTTCTCCAGCTGTAGAGTAGAATTCATTGATGTACTGTATACAAGAGCAAATATAGGGCAAAGAATTACATTTTTTCAACAGCTACAGTGAGAAGAGCAGGAATGTGGTGCTGCATGATGTGGTACGACACAGAGCATGTGAGACCGGATCAGCACCACGGACAGCGCCAGAGCTCTCAGACCTCAGTGCAGGTCACTTCCTCTAATCCTATTATCTTTTTTTTATCCAGTGAATGCGCTTCTGTATTTTCGTAGAGTGAGCAGTGAACAATTTGAGTGGAGCAGGTAGAAATTCAACTGGAAGGTGGAGCAGTAATTAGCAGAGCGGCATGCATCTCCTCTGAGTGGAGCGGGCACAAGGAACAGCTCTGTGGTGAGGAGCGGGAATCCTTGTCGCTCCACTTCGCTCACGTGCTCTGGTGCAACATCGGACCCTCGTGTTCAGATAAGACACGGTGTAAGGGGCCTCAGGTTTAGCTGGGTCCTTGAGCAGAGGGAGAAGACTACATCTAACACTGCATTTAAAACCATTTTTCCTTGTTATTCATGTGTTTATTTGTAGTGTTGTCTCTCCTGTTCCACCATCAGACAAGCAGCATAAAGGAAAATAAAGATTCACCAGAACCATAACTTCAGATTATCTGCTGCTGGTAAGTTTCTTTCTAACCATATGGTAGTTCTTTTGACAAAATCAGCTGATATATGATCTGGGTTGATTACATTTGGTTTAAAACAAGCCTTCAAATCTTTATGAGCTTTGAGTTTAATGAGATCTGTATCTTAATGAGGTTCTTGATTAAAAAAAAGGATCATGAGGAGCTTTGAACCTTAACAAGCTCTGAATGTTAACGAGCTGATGGCCTCAGTTATTAATAAAATCAATCAAAGCTGGTGATTCTGTTGTTTTTATGCATGTAAACAATGTAAACAACTCTCATATCACATTCTGAGCTTTCTATGTGTGAACTTGTCGAGCTAAAAGAGGGGAGAAAATGAAAAACACCATATAGGGAGTAGGGACATAGGGCTTATACTAAGAGGGAACCCAAGTGAGGCCAAATTATGGAAAACTGTAAATGATTTAGGGCTCAGTCTTCTGTGAGAGGCTAAATTGCATTTTCATTTTCATACTTCTTAGAAAAGGTTGGGAAACGTTATTTTGGTCAATTATTTCTCCACTTCAATAAAACCAACTATTTTTGTATTTAATATCACTGGAATGCTTGATTTAACCTTGTGTAGCAGCTGAATCAGCCTGATTCTGAGTCTGTAATCAGACAGATCCATCTTGCCAAGCTCCAACCTATGGCAACCTACGACACAGATTAGCATAGATGCTAACAGCTTCAGCAGCAGTTTTTTCTAACCACATTTCTTAATTAAACGGAAAACAAATAACACCACAAACTTCTCTATAGTAGCGATATTTTCTCTCCACCTCTGACATGTTTTCACAAGAGTGTGTTTTACAAAGTGGCTCACGTTTTGCTGTCATGTCTGCCTACTACATTATCTGATTAATGTGATCGACAGAATGATCGTCCAATCACCTGCCAGACATTAAGCCTGATTAGTTACCTTTACAACTACGTACAGCTTGTAGGGGTTGTGTATTTGAAAAATGAGCAACATAGCTAAATGTGAAGGTAGCACCCAAAAAAAAGTGTGCCAAAATGTGATAAAAATAGATTTAAAACAATACTAAGTACAAAATATAAAATATGAGAAATAAAAGACTGAATAAATAGAAGACCCTTTATTTGAGACAGGACAATTGCAGATACACTAGACTACTAGAGCTCCTCCTTTTCAGTGCAAACTGATAGTTATAAATGAAGTATAAGGTACAAAAAATATACAAGATAAAATCCTACCGGACAGTGAAATTGGCTTTATATATTAATATAAGATAAGAAAAAGTATTAATATTAAGAATATAAAAAACAGAAATGGATTACACAGGATGATTATGGTGTACAGGGTGATTAACACTCACACATGATTATTGTGTGATGAATAAATGCTCACTTTGTGGTCTGTCTTTGACTTCACCAGTCTCACAGAACTTGGTCCTCAGTAGTGATACCAGATTAGGAAATCAGGGCTAAAGGTGATAACGATGCTGATAGAGATGTTTTTCTAGTTTCTTCTTTTGGGGTAGTTCTTCCACAAGGCCAATAATTTTGTCTCCTGTCTGATCATAAAAACACATCGCAGCTCGTCCAACAGGTCATTATCACAGCCCTGAATAAGAATATTCTCTAAGTAAGTAGATGAGTACGACACATATCAGCATTAAATTAGTATGACTAACAAATAAACATCTGAAAACCGGTTCACCCCACATTAATATGCAGATGGCTGATGTTTGCTAAATGATATCGGCCGATAGAGTGTCGAACTGATGCCGATGTGCATCTTTAGTCCTAAATTTGGAGAAAGTACCAGGGCTGACACCAAATAATCCTGCCACTCTGCAAACCAGAACACCAACCCCCATTTGTAGGGGATTTTGGCACTTTCTTGAGTGCTACTCACAACTTTAGCTGAGTTGCTCAATCCACAAATGCATGATCCTTTTTTCAAGTTGTACTTCGTTGTAAAGGTGACTCATCAGGCTTTATAGTTATATAAAACAAGATACCTATTGGAATTATTATTGGGAGGAATAATCGACTGGAATAACATTTCCAATATTTTTTCTGAGTAGCATTTAAGGAAACCAAACTCTTAAAAACTACAGTAACATTAAAAACTTCATCTCCTTTCCTTCATCATCTCTCTGAGGCTTCTTCATTAACTGAGTGTAGCCATGGTAACCAGCAGCATGTGTGAGAGAAATATGTAGAATTATGTACATACATGAATGCATACATGCATAAACAAACACATGTTCTCACTGAAAATGAAGAAAAGAGTTGGTGTGTGTTTGTTTGTGTTTCTGTTGGGATAATAACAGAACAGTTTAATTCACCTAAGTGCTGTCGGGCTTTTATTTAACTCAAGGGTTTATAAAGTGGACGTAAAATAATCGAAGTGAGTTTAAATGTCAGCAGGTTTCATCCTGGAGGCGGAGCATTTTTAATGTGCTGGTTACATTAGCATCTAAATGACACATTTACATCAAATCAGAATAAATCAGTTGTTTGATATTTTTATAATTCCTCTTATATCTGTGAGCAAACCTGCTGAGAGGACAGCTTGATAGCGATGAAAACTGTCCTCTCTGAGATTAATTATTGTAATTTTAAGGAGACATTTTGGTAAAAACATTGCGTTTTTCAGAGGGATTTCCCTTGATTATTCACTTACCAAGTAAAACACTTCTTTGCAGACTGGTGCTGCAGTAAAACTTGCTTTGTGTGGAGTTTGCATGTTCTCCCACAGGCATTAATAGTTGTCTGTCTCTCCATGTGGCCCTGCTATTGGCTGGCGACCAGTTCAGGGCATACCTCGACTCTCACCGAATGTCAGCTGTGATAGGGTCCATTAGGTCACATTGCCCGGCCATATGTGCCATGTCCTCCAGCAGTCTGAGCCTACTGTAGATTCACTATGGGCTGGTCCAAGCCTGAGCCGGCCCTGAGTATAAGCTTTATCACAGAGGAAGGTTTTGAGTCGACCCTGTAAGGTAGAGAGGGTGTCTGCCTCCCAAACCATGATTGATTAATGATTTCAAAGAAGAGGAGCCTAAAAAACTAAAATTTAAACCTTCTGTGCTGCTTTTTTAAACTGATTGTGCCCAAGCAACTACATGAAGTGATGATAATGTGATAATTTGTGAGTAATGTTTTCAAATGTCATAATCAGAAAAACACATTCTCCCAAATCGTTGATATTTCATTAAACCCTAGGTTGTTCTTCATGAGGTTTTTAATTAAAGAAAAAAAATCCCCAATTTAATATGTTAAACCAATAAAAAAAAATCCTAAGGGATTTTTAGAGAGTCAGATTCTTCCTCTAAAGCGGGGTACACACATGAAGATTATCGGGCTGTTTTTGACCCGACTTTCCCCCTTCCTGACCAAGGACGGCAAACGCCTGATTTTCTTCTGTCTTATTAGATTATCGTATAAAGATTATCCTGTGGTCTGAGCTGTTTGTCCCAATGATCGGCTCTGGAACGGGTTGGGGCCAACAATCATAAATATTAAACTTGTTCAATATTTTACGACCAAAAATCTTCGTGTGTGGGGAAAGCTGACAACTCCCGAGTCATGACTCTCTGAATGTAGCCAATCATGAAGCGAGCTGACTGAGGAACAAGGAAGCAGGCGTAAATAAAAACAAGCATGGCTGACCTGAAACAGAAAGTTCGGTTCACCTCAGAAATGGAGGACCAGCTCACATGGTCACGCTGTCTTAGGATTTTTTCCACAGTCTTTTCTTTGTTTTTAGTTCTGGATTTTTCCGTCAGAAATAGTCCCAAGACCACCATCATTCCCTCTCGTATGTCCTCTTCCATGTTGTTTTTTTCAATTGTTGCTATGTTTCCTCTTCTTCGTTTTTGTTAGATCACGTTTGATCAGATTTCTGTCTTGGAGGACTTGATTCTAGATCTGTGGTGGGACAGATGGTTGTGTGTGTGGTGTGCTGTGTTGAGATTATCAGAGCACACCACACACAGTACGATCAAAACTGCTAAATGCCTGATTGTTACCTTCATGTGTGGGGGCTCTAACAGACAAAAAAAACTCTTCAGATTTAGTAAATCCTTATGTGTGGACCCCACTTAAGTCTCCTTGAGTAGTTCAGTTTCTTGTGACAGTCTGAGTGAGTTTAAAGCGGCAGAGGAAGTGACCGTGCTGCCGCCGTGTTCCTCTGACAAAAACTACCTTTCATCTCCAGCTCGGACGTTTTTGTTCTGAACGCAGCAGACCGAGACGAAGGGATTCACAGCAGAGGACAGAAGAGAAAGAGACAGGAACTGAGGACTGAAAGGAGGACGAGGAGGAATATTTGTTCTAAAAAGGTAATATATGAAGAGTTTTTGGTCTGAGGTGTCATGTAAAAAATGAATTATCCTTAAGGGTGAGACAAATAAGACACTTTCAACTCAATTACTGGCACGCTGACTATTGAACAGTGTTAATTTTGTTGACTAATTATTTTTATCATAGTTTTCATCAACAACCTTTTTTCCCCTGACGTAAACTAGACAGTAACTAATAAAAACAAGTGCACATGGACAAAAACTCAAACTAAATTAACTGACATTTCATCAAAAAATATAAACTAGATGAAAATGTCTGATGGAGACTTAATCCAATCAGACCTAATTTGGTCATGTAGAAAGTAGGGACAAGTTAGGAATATATCCAATCACAGCTACTTTGGTTGTGTGGAAAGGTTGGATGAGTTAAGAGGGGCATCCAATCACAGCTGCCTTAGCTTGGTGGTGGTGGGATAAGTTGTGGAGCGATCCAATCAGAGCTCCTCTCTTTATCAATTGATATATTCATGTAGAGCAGGTTCACTGTTTGTTGTCAGTTCTGGTATTGTAACTGAGATGCTCTGCCAGGTAGCCTAAATAAAGGTGACTGCATTTCACACAAAAGTTCAATTTGTTTCTGTTCATTTATACATTCAGACTTTACTAGCATTCAATAAAGGGTTATTAGATGTTTCATTTTATCCAAGCGTAAAACATGACTTCAGAAATTCAAGGAAACATAAAAAATGCCTTACCCTTTACACTTCAGATTTTAGTCGACTAAATTTACAGAAGATTTCATCGACTGAAACAGAACTAAAATTAAAACAATTTAGATGACTAAATTATGACTAAAACTAAAAGATATTTTAGGTGAAAGACAATAACTAAAACTAAATTAAAAAGTGCTGTCAAAATTAACACTGCTAATGTACCAGTATTTTTATCATTAATGTAGAGCTTTAATAAGATTCCTTCTTTTTCGGCGTCACCCACATGTTTAGCTGCGTAGCTTATTTCACAATGCACGATTCTTACAAGTTGTACCTTGTTGGGAATTTGACTAATCAGGCTTTACAACAATTTAAAAAACAATACCAACTGGTATCATTAAAGAAGAGAAATAACTGACCATAATAATGTTTAAAAAGTTTTTTAAGGCGTATAGTTGAGAGACTTCCAGTTTTTGGACCGAAGGATGGACTCAAACTCAGGCCACCTGCACAAGACAAGAGCCTTAAAACACGAAGAGTGCACATATTTAACCCACTCAGCCACCGTACCCCTTCAGATCAATGTAAAGATTTCATGTAAAATAGCTTTGAGTGCAATGTTAATTATCGTTAGTATGTATATGAAAATAAAATAACCGAATACCTTTTGTGATTTCCGTGTATGTTTGAAAACCGTTGAAGTTTGATTTTGGAGAAAAGTGACAGCTTTAGGGGTCACCAATTAACCTAATGAGCATGTTTTCATCTGTGGAGGAAGCCGGACTACCCGGAGAGAAAAATCAATAATCAATCACTAAAATTTTATTTAACAACAAAACAACAAAGTAAATCGCGGCATCTTATGGGTCTGTGCAAATAAATTCAAATCTAATGTCAAAGCTTGTCTGATCAGAAAACAGTGTACCTTTTTAAATACTCATAAAAAAGCAAAAATTAGAAAATGTGGTAGAATTTAAAAATTTCAGTAACACACATTTAAACTTGTCAGATCACATTTTATAAAACTAGGAGTTCTTGTAAATTTCACGAACAGAAACCTCATAATACCCTCCACCTTCTAGTTTTGTAAAATGCAAAAGATGATGTTCCTTTAAAGGTTATAAGATTGTGAAAATTTACAGAAATTGCATCTTAATGCAAAAAACAATGCTTTAAAACAGTAGCTGTTCAAGGTAACTTATGGTTGGACAAATTCCCACGGCACACCTGGACCTGCCTCGAAGCACACCATCTGACAGCCACTGCTCCTGTGTCTGCAGGACAAGAGACTGCAGCCTCCACATCACCTGAGGAACGAGAAATTTAAGCCAAACATCGGCAGAATAAAGCAGAGAGCATGTGTGTGAATCAAACTGAAGATGCAGCATACCTATACTGTTGCTCCCTCACCACTGAAAGGCTGCCAGTGTTTCAGCTCTTTGTTTCTCTTATCGACAGAATGAATCGACTGTCTGCCTGCCGAGCCCAGAGTGTGTTACTCCACATCTGATCCGGCACAGAAAGGTGCGAGTCTGCTGTGAACTCCCGCTGAGACAAAAGGATCAAATTTTGCTCGCAGATGTGGAGCATGAAGGAAACATCGACTGGTGTGTTCTTGGTCTTTGTTTCCAGCAGGATGTGACTAAAAAGTTCTACCTTTAATTTCTCACCTGCCTGTGAAATGTGCAGGAGGTTTAATCATACTAATCAGAATCATCCAGTGTTTGAATAAATGAGGCTCATGTGAAAGTATTACTAGCTGTAGTTCCTGGAGTGTCCACTAGAGGCTGCGTGCAGAAGGGCAGAAGTCACATAAACACTAAATATTAAATGTCCATTTTACAGCAGAAATAAACATCAGTGAGGCACCTCTGGCATGTGGATCAGTCTGGAAATCAAAAGACTGATCAGGCAGAGTACGGCATGGACAACACTGAGCAGAAGGACTATTTGTAAAGTTAGGAGGATGGGGCATGAAGATTGAGATGAACAGGATGCCACAACAAAAATCTAAAAATAATCTTTCCATGATCAGTTTCATTTAAAAGTTTTCAAGAGCATGGATGGGAATTGATAAGCTTTTAGTGATACCAATGCCAGCAGTTTAGCTTACTTATATAATAGTTGAACCCGTTCATGCATCAGTTTTAATTTTGTTGACTATTTATTGTCGTCATAGTTTTCGTCAACAACCTTTTCCCCTGAAGAAAACTAGACCGTAACTGATAAAAACAAGTGCACATGGACGAAAACTAAATTAAATAACAACTTTAATCAACAAATAAAAACTAGATGAAAATGTTTGACAGAGACTTAATCCAATCAGACCTAATTTGGTCATGTAGAAAGTAGGGACAAGTCAGGAATATATCCAATCACAGCTGCCTTAGCTTGGTGGTGGTGGGATAAGATGTGGAGCGATCCAATCAGAGCTCCTCTCTTTATGAATTGATATATTCATGTAGAGCAGGTTCACTGTTTGTTGTCAGTTCTGGTATTGTAACTGAGATGCTCTGCCAGGTAGCCTAAATAAAGGTGACTGCATTTCACACAAATGTTCAATTTGTTTATGTTCATTTATACATTCAGACTGTACTAGCATTCAATAAAGGGTTATTAGATGTTTCATTTTGTCCAAGTGTAAAACATGACTTTAGAAATTCAAGGATTTGATTTTGAATTCCCTTTACACTTCATATTTTAGTCGACTAAATTTACAGTAGATTTCATCGACTCAAATGTTGTGAAATTTCATCAACTAAAACTGGACTAAAATTAAAACAATTTAGGTGACTAAATTATGACTAAAAGATATTTTAGGCAAGAGACTATAAGTAAAACTAAATTAAGAAGTGCTGTCAAAATGGAGGCTTCTCGTGTTGCTTCCTGGGGATTTTCTGTTTGGTCAAAAGTTTGGTCCTCAGTGTCAACAACATGTAACACGTCACTCCTGATATCCAGTGCTCTGCTGCGTGTCTCTGCACGTGTTTTCAAACACTAAGGGCCCGATCTACTAAAGGTTTGTGTGTGTAAAAACACATGCAAACTTGATAGCGCGCGCAAAGCTGATCTACTAACAGGGTGCACCGAGGACTGCGTCTGTCAAATGAGCAAAATAGCACGCGCAGACCATTTAGCGTGTTTGCCTTCATGAACATGCAGAATACATGCAGATGATCAGAACGCGCAAAATACTCGGAGGAGGAGATGCAAATGTAATCATTTAGCACCTGCAACGTGATTAATCAAACCCGCAACTGACTGCGCTCTGTGTTTTTTGCATCTAAACTTAGCACGTTTGAAAAGCAGGTGCAAAAACGGCACAGCGTTACGCAAGGAGGGCTGCGGTCATTGTGGCGGGAAACAGGGGTCGCATAAACGGAATATTTTCCATCACTGACTGAATTTTTTGATAAAAAACATAAAGACTTGGAGGCTGTCATTATAATGGATTGGAAAAAGAGGAACAATTCAGTGTGGCTTCAAACTGATGCAGACGCACGCGTAAAGTAAACCCTCTCTGTTTTTCGCTCTTAATAAATCGCGGAGGAGGTCATTTAGCCTGTGTAAAAAAATTTTTAAAAAACCCTACATAGCCATAATCATTCTGTTTGTCACTCAGAGCTGACCGCATCACACTCTTCACGCACTGACAGCGAGTTTAGAGGCTGTCAGTGCATGAAGAGTGTGATGTAGTCAGTTCGTAAAAAGGCGAGAGTACCCGCTCAGTAGTGTGTAGGTAAATGTAAGACTGCTCTTCACGAGAGGTTATTGGTGATGAAGCTGTGTAACTGTTAATGCTGTCATTTAGATTATGTTTAATTGTAATCAGAAAAGGAAAATTAAAAATAAGGAATACAAATATGGTATGAGGGAAAAGTGACAACCTTGCCCGTCAAAATGACAGACAGCAGAAAAAAAATATGGCAAGTGTGTTTACTTGACTCCAACTCCATGGCTCCAAACTTTCATTTGCAGCCACTCGGCTCTCCCAAACTCTCCATGGTGCCAGCCTAAAATCCTCCTTTAAAGGGGGCGGTCCACACTTTTGCGCCCGTTATCAATTGCGCACGCAGTGATAGTAGATCACTCGCAACACGCCCACTAATAGCACGCGCAATTTTTTAGTTTGCACACGCAACTTAGCACCCGTTGTTTTGAATCTTAGTAGATCAGGCCCTAAATGTGCAGTAGGCTTTATTTTGTCAAAATTTATAACACAATTTTGATCACTTTTGTTTCCTGTCTGCCGTGATTACCTCCGCCAAGGAGGTTATGTTTTTGGGAGAGTTTGTTTGTCTGTCTGTCTGTTAGTTAGTTAGCAACATTACTAAAAAAGTTATGGACGGATATTGATGAAATTTTCAGGGAATGTCCGGATTGGGATAAGCAACAAATGATTTGATTTTGGAAGCGATCTGGATCTCCATCTGGATCCAGCAATTTTTTAAAGGATTCTTTAACATTGGGAGATAGGGCCATTTTCAACATTTCTGCATATAACTCCACAAATAATGGTCAGGGTACTTGAGAAAAAAATACAGGACAAGTTTCTAACATGCTCTACAGTATATCAAAGACTGATCCGGATAAAGGAATAATTCTGGATACTATGATCCAGAATATGAAAAAATAGGGGACCTTTGGAATTTTCATCATAGGAAGAGAACAAATGAAGCTATAAACACGCAACAAACACCATTACATAGCCAAGAAACTGTGGAATCTGGAATATGCCAATGGATTTGAGGTATCTTCAAAAGCTGTGGAACTAGATCCAGAAGAAAACCGCCATTACGGAAAATGCGATTTTCGTGAATAACTGCTGAACTAATGTTGATATCATTATGAATTCAGTTGCCAATGGTATGTTTTCATGGACAAGGAATCTAAAAATGTAGTCAAAATAGATGTGGGACTAATATTTATGGTGCAAATGACAAATAGGGGGAACTGTGGCGCTTGGCGGAGGTCTGCACTCTTACAACTTTGATTTCTTTGTTGTCGCAAAAAAAGTGGAAGGAACTGATGTGCAAAAAGACAGATATCGATTCTTTGAGGGAGTTATTAACGATTCTCAGAATTGGTTTACAATTCTCATCCCTATTTAAGAGTCAGCTGTTTAATTCATAGTGAGCAAATGTTTTTTAAAGCAGTGCTGAAGTATACTTCAGGATTTTTGTGTGGGTCAACACACATGAGGACAGGGGCCTCGCAGATGAAACCTGCTGTCAGGTTTGCAGCTCACTGAGGCTTCAGTTCTCTTTCAGCCTTTTATGTATCAGCTCCACTAATTATCCAGCCTCACCCCGTTTCCTCCCATATTCTCTCTCGTCACTATCAGCAGAAACAAACCAATGTGATTTTTACACCTCATCTGACGCTCCAAACATGGAGACAGGCTGCAGGACCATAATGTGCTGCTTCCCCCTCTCTGTCTGCAGGCTGCACACTGGACTCATTCCTTCTGTCTGCTGTAATAAATTGGCCGCACAGGCGATATTTACCACAAAATGGGATCCAACTTGTCCTGCTGCAATCCACTCATGTCTGTGTGTGTGTGTGTCTTGAAATGGGACAGTGCTGGTAAATTTAATCTTGGTAAAGTGAAAATCTGGTGTGTTACTCTGTTTGAGATGACAAACACACAGGATGAAACTTTCCCTCACACGTTTGTTTTGGCGTTTTATTAATGAAAAAAAAAAAAAACAGATTTATGGAGAACCCTGTCTCCAGAATATCATGTTTATATTCCATTAAATTCATAAAAGAGGTTATATTTTGATAAAGAGTTTTGAGGCCTGTTTACGCGACAACGTTGTCAACAGAAATGGAAAGGTTTTTCTTTTCCTGTTCTGATGTTTCTTAGTTTATCTGAGAGCAGATCAGACAGGATCAGACTGTTCACAGATGGACGCTGTCTTGTGGAAACAACCATTGATGAGATGTTTAGCAGTGGATCATCAGTGATCTGTTAATTATAAAAAGCTCAGGAACACGTCTTCCTGAACCTTCACTGTGAATTGTTTTCTGTTTTTTATGAAGAGCTTTTAAAAGCCGCCTTCAGCATGAATTTTCCTCAATATTTCCACAGAATAATAAAAACAGATGACTTTCTGCATCCTGAAAAGTGTTGTTTCAGCCTGATAAATCCATCAAAGATGTTGATGCAGTGTTAATGAACTAAATTTATCAGATATCATAATACAAACAGCGTAAATACGTATGATTCATGTTTTTTTGTCTCTTATTCTGTGAGTAATGGAGACACCAAGTGCCATCCCCCCAGCACTCTCTCACTCTTCCTCACATCAGGGCACAGCACACATTTATTTGTCTATAATGGTTTAGTCCAATGCAGTGGCCATTGTAAAGGGTAAAAAGATCTTTGAATACAACCTTGGAACAAGATGAAGAAAAATGAGTCTCATATGGCTGTGCAGTCCGAGTTTGGCCTTGAGTTTCTGTAAATTTGATCTATTCTGCCACACGGGCTCAGTTTTAAACCCACGAGAACACGATGTGTTTGTTCAGCCTCTTCTATTAATTCTGCACGAGTGCTGTGCATTAATCCTTCATTATTTTCAGTTTTTATTGAGTTTTATAAAGTAATTTTAACTTTTTTAAACTTTATCTTATCAGCTAAGAGGCAGCTTTGCAACCTTTGGTTTTAAAACCCTGAAGATTTTCATTTCTCTCGGTAAAGTTAATTTTTAATGGAAGCTAAAAATAATACGCACTGATGCACTTTTTATTTTCTGTAACACTTAATAAGCTGCAAGTAAAGCATATGCTAGATAACAACAGGTCAGGACATCCCATCCTTATTTGTGCATGCATGTGTGTGTTAAGGTCTCTAATTAGAGGACCTGGGCTCAGTCTGTGAGAATCATATTATGATAATTTCAGCCAGAACGTCCCATTAAAACATGAAACCAGCAGCTGAAATCAAAGCTGCAGCTCAGCCTGCTAATCCGTGCTAATGCTAACACACAAACACACTCATCGAGTTGTGCTTCCCTAATTAGTCAGATTTACATAATAATATCTGCTCTCTTTAGCACCGGATTATAATGAGGAGGAGCCGGGTGTAAACACAAACACACAACAATCAGCTCTTCTACTGTGCTTCATGATGATAAAGGTGTGTGGAGCTTGGGTGGTTTTTGTGGCAGGGCGATTTGTTGGGATCTTGTGAGTCAGGGATGAACATGAGGCCCAAAGATTCTGACCTACAACCCCAAATCTCAACAATCTGAAAGTTTTGTGTTCACAGTAAAGGGATGAACATGAGGCCTTAAGACCATGGACCTCCCAAGTCCAAAGTAAAATCATTCATCTTCGAGTCAGAGTGAACTTTTGTGCAAAGTTTGATGCTAATCTCTCAGAGCACTCTTGAGATACACAGTTCTTAAAGTGATACCTCAACTTTTTGTCCCATCTTGCCTCACTCCCGAGTCCATGACAAGCAGATAGACACCATTGTTTAGACTGTGCGTGCAGTAAGAAGGAAGAGACAGGCAGAGCTCACCCACCGCTAATTAGCTTAGCTCAAACACTGGGAGTCAATGGGTAGCATTAACCTGCCTCTGCCTACAGTCAGATAAACTCTTCAGCAACTCTAAATGGTCCTGTGTGCTTGTTGTGACTTGATTTTTACTATGTTATCTTCTACTATCATCGTATAATCTCTTCTGCTCCTAAACAGAGGCTTTGTTTTGTTGACGGACTTCTGCGGTGGTTTGTCCTAGAGCTGTGACGTTCGCAAACGAGTCGAGTCTCCTGAACAGTTCTTGTAAGTGAACAATCAGAACCGATTCCCAGTTGTGTGAGCTTATAATATGCAGACCTGGCAACTATGACAGTAAAAGACTCTGCGCCACACACTTTAGACTTCAGACCAGAAATAAGGAGGTCTGAAGTGAAGTCAAGTTCTGAGTACTGAAGTTCAGAACATGCCAGCTCCTTATTTTAGACAAACACACCCCTGGGTGCAAACAAGAGCACACGATCATCAGCGTATAAACACTGTGCCAGGCGTATGATAGGCCGCGACAGTGCTTACTTACATCAGGATAAATCTTCTGACCTGGCAGTACGGTGCAGAGCAGTTCTTTGGTAATTTGATATAAAATCAGAAGTCTGATAAAAAAGATGAAGCGTCTCCCCGTGGTCTCAGTCTTGATGGGTTTAATCACCATGAACAGGTGCTCCGTCTCCATTATTATTCCTGCTAACGAGCTCTGAGACTTTTAAAAAGTGAACCATGTTTTATTTATGTCAGTCTCTCCCTCCCTGGGCAGCCAATCACACGGCTGGGATCAGAGAACAGGCAGGACCGAGGGAGCAGAAGTGACGGAGAGTCGAAGCTGAATAAACTCTGAACACAGAAAAGAGCTGAGTGACCGAAGGACAAATTTAGAGAGATCATTTTAGACATGTTTCACCTTGTAAAGTAAATTTACTGAAAAAAAAAGACTTTAAATTCATGAAAGCAGCTCATCTCAGAGTGATTATGTTTGAGCTGTACTCCAGTGGCCTCCACAGGGTGGAGATTTCCAGAAAGCTTTTGGAAACACCCTGGAAACTTTCCTTTGTAAGTTAAGCCAGATAAGGCTTATGGGAAACTGGGTCAAAGTTCATTTTTTATTCAGATTTGTTGATTCTCGTCAAGTTTAGAGGCAGTTGTTTTCCCCTGTGACCTCGGAGCTGGTTGGTGCACTGCTGGCGGAAGAACACGCTGGCTGTGCTTCGTGCCAAAGTAGTGCCAAGACAAAGTGGCTTGGTGGTGGAAAAGTAAGTTTTTGCAAATGTATTCACTGTTTTTGTGGCTTGTTGCGAAGAAGTGGAAAATTTTGAGGAAACTTTCCAGAAACTTTCCCTGAGAAGTGAAGCTGGGGACTTTGGAAAATATTCCAAACTGAAAACTTTTCATTGGAATTTTGGGGAAATTGGGGGTATTTTAAATGAACTGTATCATATCCATATCCATTTATCAAATCCATTTAAAAAAAGAGTTTGGGAATTATTCCAAATTGAAAACTTTTCATTGGAATTAACTGGAAATTGGGGGTATTTTAAATGAACTGTATCATATCCAAACATAAATATGAACATTTTGTTTTGTCATACGCAGACATAAATGCTTAAAAAATATAACCCAAAAACATTATATTTAAACAGATTTATCAAGTTTGAATAATTTTATTGAACAATCAGTTTAATTTCTCTCTATGTCCACAGGCACCTTCTCATTAGTTCACCTTCTCCTTTTATCTCCTCTGTTTTTTGTTCTATTTCTCTTATTTTTATCTTAGAATTATATTTTACCGTCTTTCTTTAACTAATCTAATTTCTTTACTGTTATTAATGCCATGATGTATTTGTTTTAACTCTATAAAGCACCATGAATTGCTGTATATATGGATGGTGCTCTATAAATTAAGTTGCCTTATCTTGCCATGCATGTTGACATTAAATTTTCATTCCTCCCCAGACTGAGTTCCTCTCACTTTATGTCTCCTCTCAAGTTGCGTTACTTTTCCCTGAGCCGCTCGATGGCATAAGAACATCAGGGTGACAAACAGGCAGAGAAACTCGTCTGTGTTTAATTATAAGCTAACATTCAGTCTGAGTTTTCTTCTAAACTCACTCAGGACTCGGTTCCCCGTCGACCTGCAGCTCTCACATGTTCTCACCTGTTCACTCTCTCTGAGCCGATGCCTCACACACTGACAGAAACATGAACCTTTAATGAACACAGACTGAAAAACACTTTTTGTCGTGACTGCTGGAGGCGAGAGAACAGACCTTTTCAAAACATTAAAAAAACATTGAAATAAACTTTGTTTTTTTCTGCGTTCAAACCCCCCGAGGGCTTCAGCCCTGAAATAAAGGTGGAGCAGTTTGAAGCCCAAATTGTTTGATTTTTCACATCAGAGATCTTCATCAGTTTATCCAGAGAGGAAAATGTCTCTTTCTGTTCTTCAAGTCTGACACTAATTTTACTAACTTTGATTAACTTTGGCAATTCAAAGACAGAAATCATCAATCTGTCAAAGTCTTGAGTTGAACTTTCTCTTTGCAAAGTGTCCTCAACCATCTTCATGGTCAAGTTTTTGATTCTTTGATAGTGATGTGCAATACTGCAAGATACCAAGTAAATACAGGGCAATCTTCAAATTGCAATGAATTTTTTTACTGTCAAGTGTTTTTGTGATTTTTTTTCCTCTGGATTATTAATCAGTTAATACTCCCATGTCCTGCAAAATCTGGATTATTTACTTTTAAAGTTGTTGAAGGGGCTTGTGGAGACGAACATGAAACCTCTTACTACACTCTCAGTTCAGGGACAGATGGATGGATACATACATAAACACCATTGTCCCTTGCAGGAAATTTGTCTTAGACAGCAATGCTGCTGGCTAAGGGCACGACATACGTAAAAACCGCTAGACGACATAAAAAAGTTACATAAGCAAGAGGTCGGCAACAAGCATGGTCTGTAGTTAATGCACAAGAAGATTAAAGTGCAGTGCTAATTACAATAGGCAATGAAAATAAGTGGAAACCAGTGTTAATTTTGTTGACTAATTATTGTCATCTTAGTTTTCGTCAACAACCTTTCTCCCCTAACGAAAACTAGACAGTAACTAATAAAAACAAGTGCACATGGACAAAAACTGGAGACTTAACCCATTCAGACCTAATTTGGTCATGTAGAAAGTAGGGACAAGTTAGGAATATATCCAACCACAGCTGCTGTGGTTGTGTGGAAAGGTTGGATGAGTCAAGAGGGACATCCAATCACAGCTGCCTTAGCTTCATGGTGGTGGTAAAACATGACTTCAGAAATTCAAGGAAACATAAAAAATGCCTTACACATTACACTTCATATTTTAGTCCACTAAATTTACAGTAGATTTTTAAAAATTATCACTGGTTGCATTGCTGCCATGTGATTGGCTGATTAGCTATTGGTGTAAACAAGCAGTTGAGATTGTTCCTAAGAGAGTCAATTTTGGTGCTTCCTGAAATGAACTTCTCTAATAAGTTCTTTCCACCCTGAGGTTTGAGAGTTAAAGTCCGTCCTCTGTGGATCAGATCGTCCCTGTGGACAGTAAACGGTAGCTTAAGTATCTCATCAAACAGATTGAATTATGGGTAATCACTCCTCATCACCGTGCAGGTGTGCTTTTTCTTCCTGATAAAGTTCTCTGCCATATTTTCTGTCTCAGAATACACCGGCAGCTCCAGAGTCAGACTAATGAGATTAAGGTCCAGTCTGCAGCAGAATCTCTCCCTGGAGGTTTCTGTATTTGAGAAACTTAATCATGTGTTTATGCTGAGGAGCTGCGAGTATCAGAGAGGCCAGAAGCCATAAATCTCATTAACATTAGTGTCTGCCCGGACACATGGTCCACAAGAGAGGAAGGACTTTAATATTTCTGCTGAAAAAGACACTGATAAGCCTGGAGAGATTATTTACTCCGCTTTTAGCTTCTTAAATGGTCAAATGGGGGTTTAATGACAAAACAGGTTTGTTGTGGGCAAAAGAGAGGCATTCATATTAAAAAGTTTGCTTTTGTACCAGGGCTGGGCGATATGGCCTAAAAATAAAATCCCTGATTTTTTTCCACAGCACTCGATTTTGGGTCAAAACTCAAAATTTTAAGTTGAGGGAACAGCTTTTTAAAATAAAGACAACCCCAGACCAGTTGCAGCATGTTTTTTAATCATGTACGTTTGCTTACCACTGCGCCAGTCTGTCACTCAATGATATTTTGTCTGTACATGAACCCTCTGGTCAGAACTTGGCCTGACTAATTGTTTTAAGTTTTGCCAACTTAAGTTAAGAAATCAGCCTCATTTTACACAAGAAAACTTAATAAGGAAAGTTGAGAAAACTCCTTTGATTGAGTTCATAACACAACAAAAATATTTTGATGGCACCTGTTTGTGATGAGCAGAAAACATGCATGTAGGTGGAAGCTGTGGCATCATAAACTCAAGGAAGTGAGTGTTTTAAAGGGACAATTTTTTAAAGAGGTATAGCACATTTAAATTCTTCTCCTGCAATTGTTATATATTATTTCATAAACTGGTCAACTCATTTTACTGCTACCAGTCTTTTACCTGTTATTGTTACCGATATTCAGCCATTTTAACTTGTTTCTACTCGTTAAGTAATAAAGTTTGAATATATAAATGAACAGAAACAAATTGAACATTTGTGTGAAATGCAGTCACCTTTATTTAGGCTACCTGGCAGAGCATCTCAGTTACAATACCAGAACTGACAACAAACAGTGAACCTGCTCTACATGAATATATCAATTCAAAAAGAGAGGAGCTCTAATTGGATCGCTCCACAAATTATTGGTATAAAAAAATTAAATCTTCAACCCTGCTATCAGATCGAACTCTGGTCATATGCATTGCATGTGTGTGCTCAAGAACAGGAACTCATTGTTGAAACTGAATTGCTGCACTTGCATGACGGTCATATGCACTCCATGTGTGTATGTGCACTTAGGAAGTCATTCATAGGTTGACCTAACGAACTCTGGACATAATACTGTGTGTGTGTGCTCAAGAAGCCATAGATAGACCAATTATGGTCCACATGTGTTTTCCTTGCGTAACTTGTTTAGAAAGTAATGCAGGGGGGAGGGCTAAAGTCTCTAACACATCATTGTCTGTCACACTATGTATCTTGTGTTTTCTAAAATAAACCGAGAGAAAGGACTGACTCTACTACGCACTGGTCTTTTGTCTCTTCTTTCTCTCCCCTTGATCAAGGATGCAGGCATGAATATGTGGGCTAGGCCCACACCCAATACGTGGGCTAGGCTCACACCAATTTAAGCTAGGCCTAACAGAGTATTAATATAATTAATCCACTTATCCCACCACCACCAAGCTAAAGCAGTTGTGATTGGATGTCCCTCTTAACTCATCCAACCTTTCCACACAACCAAAGTAGCTGTGATTGGATATATTCCTGACTTGTCCCTACTTTCTACATGACCAAATTAGGTCTGATTGGATTAAGTCTCTGTCAAATATTTTAGTCTAGTTTTTATTTGTTGATGAAAATGTCAATTAATGTAGTTTTAGTTTTTGTCCATGTGCACTTGTTTTTATTAGTTACTGTCTAGTTTTCGTCAGGGGAAAAAAGGTTGTTGATGAAAACTATGACGAAAATAATTAGTCAACAACACTGGACACAACCTGCTGAGGTTGAACCTGAGCATCAGAATAGAGAAGAAAGGTGATTTAAGTGACTTTGAATGGTGAAGGTTGTTGGTATTTCACAAACTCCTGATCTACTAGGATTTTTATGCACAACTATCTCTTGGGTTTTCAAAGAACTGTCTGAAAAAGAGGGAATATCCAGTGAGCAGCAGTTCTCTGGGTGAAAATGCCTTGTGGATGCCTCCGGTCAGACAAGACTGGCCAGAGTTTGAGATGATAGAAAGGCCACAGGAACTCAGATAAAGACTTGTTGCAATTAAGATATGCAGAAGACCATTTATGAACACACTGGGTGCCACTCCTGTCAGCTAAGAACAAAAAACTGAGGCTACAGTTCACACAGGCTCACCAAAACTGGACAATAAAAGACTTTCACACCCAGGCATGCTGTACTCGCTTGCAAGAGAACCCAGACCCTGCATCCTTAAGCAGACCAGAGTTCACCTGTGCTTTTGCTTCACCCTAAATCAAACAAGCATCCCTGAGCAGTGAAGCAGAGTTCACATCAACGATGTGAAAGCAACATTCATGGCAAGACCACAAAGAAACCCAGCCCATCTACTTGACCCACCACAGGTTTTTGGTAAAAGGGAAATTTAAAAATCAATGTTAACCCTGCTCCCATGGGAAGCAACTGAGCCTTTGTCTTGCTGTACACATGTGGGGGCAGGGTAAAGGATAAAAGTCTGTAATAGGGCTGAATGATTTCAGGAAAAGATCTAATTGTGATTTTTCTGGCAGATACTGCAATTTCAATTCGATTCACGATTTTCTTCAAATCAGGCTTCAGTGCAAAATTCACTATGATTACAATATAGACAACAGTAAGGAAGTCAATGATCAAAAGCACATAACACATTATTCATCATCTGATATTGATGATAAATAATCTGTTTTCATTAATTAAGGGATACTCCAACTTCTACTCCTAAACAGAGGCTTTGTGTTGTTGACCTGCACTTCTGTAAATGCAAACTACCTGCAAATGTGTAAAATAGTTCACACAACAGATCCTGGGTCAGTCAGGAGCGCTGCAAAAAATTGCGGCTTTGGAGATCACATGATTGTGTTGTCTGAAATTGTGATTCTGATCTGAAAACAATAAATCTTTCAGCCGTGGTATGCAACACATCTGTGTTTGTCACTCTGTATAAAAAGCTTGTGTTATCCTAAAATAAACAGAGAACTGACTGAACCAAGCACCGGTTTGCCATCTTGTCCCTTCTCTCTCTTTAGTCAAAGAGGGCCTACAAAAGATTTAGGTTAGGCCTAACCAAGTGTTATTCCATTTCTACAGTCCAGTGCTGGTAAACCTCACAGACGCAGAAACCACAACACAGTAGTCCACATTTTTACCTTTAATTTATTAAAATAAACTTGATTTATCAGGAGGAACTACGCGACTGATGGTGTCCTTATAAGGAGAAAGTCCTTCTTACCGTGCAGCTCTGCTTCTGACGTCTCTCCTTTGTTCTGCCTCCTGATTGGCTGTAAGTCCTTCTGGGTTTGGTGTTTCCTGGATGCTGATTGGCTGACAGACTAGCTTCCTCACTGCTCCCCTGTTGTTTGAAGTGAAAAGGGCTAATTACCTTCTTTTTTTAATTATTTAAATAAACCCAACAGAGCCGAGATGAAACCTGCAGTGACTCACACAGAGAAATGACTCAGACAGAGCGGCCATCATAATTAACCTATGGGAGGATTAATTCAACATAAATCCATAAAAAGAAGCAGGCAGAGGTCTGTGGGGGGAAATGAAATATTACTGTATTTAAATTTTGTACATTTTGAGCCTTCAGTTTGACTTTAAATGGTGGCCCCTCAGCTCCCTCCAGTGGACTGTAGTTCCTGGTGTGTTTCTGTTGAAGTTCCTGCAGAGACACAAACCAACAAAGACTTTTGAGGATTTTCAAATAAAGATGAAACGTGACAAATAAAATGTCAAGCCTTGTCAGATCTGTCCTGTTTGACTGTGTATTGGGACCACTTAGTCACCAGTGCCCCAGAGCTGTAAAACTCATTTTTTCAATGTAAAACTCTGGAACCTTTTAATGGAGACAGCGGGGTTTGGAAGTTCATTTGTTTGTCAATCCAGACAGTTTCAGGACAAATATGCCCCTTCCATGAGATGCAGGGTTTTTTCAGAAATGTATTTGTGGATCCACAGTGATAAATCTGTAATTGGTGATTTTTTTTATCTCGTGTTTTAATATCAAATGGTAGCAGTGATGTTTTGACTTCCATTTTGACCCCTAGAGAAAGTGACAACTTCCTGTCAGTCTATCCACCAATCAAATACACCCAAGGTCTTATCACCCCGTTTTCTTGACATTTGTATCCAGTCTAACCTTGCACAGCAGCTGGATCAGAATGATTCAATGTCTGTTATTAGGGCTGGGTGATATGACCTAAAAATAAAATCCCCGATTTTTTTCAGCAGCACTCGATTTACGATTTTAATTGATTTTTTCCCTCTCATACAAAAAAAAAAAAAAAAAATTCAAGTGACACTAAAATGACATGAATCAAGTTTTGCCTTTATGTTGTCAAAATATATTCCCCAACCAAACAGAACTTCCCTCTTAAAGTCAGAGTGTGTGTCATACAAACTATGATTATGTAAACAAACATAGGCATGTTTGTTTACATAAACACTGAAGGATGAGATATTTTCACAGTATACAATCATGAAACTCTCTGGTCAATATTTAATCTCATTTTTTTTTTTAAATACAAGCCTATAAAAGTCATTATGCAAAACCTGACAGGGCCTACCAACATGAAAACTGTAAATTTTCAGTATTTGTATTTTAAACAATGCAACAACTTACAACTGGAGTAAGTCCAGAAAAAAACTCAATTTTTAATGTTTAAATCTAATGCAGAAAATAATCTGAATTAATCAGTTTCATCGATATATTGCCCAGCCCTATCTGCAATCATGCAGATGCATCTTGACAAGCTCCAGTCTAAACCTTTTGAGCTTGGTCCAAAGTGGGACGGCCCAATCAAAGTCCTTTGGAGCAGGAAGAGGTGAGAAAGACGAGCGAGACGACAGCAGGAAGTGACTGCACTGATGAAGATTAGCATAGATGCTAACGCTCCAGGAGCAGTTTTATCAGATCTTGACCACATTTCTTTATTAACTGAAAAACAAACAATACAAACTAATCTTTAGTAAGGATATTTTCACTCCACTTCTGACATGTTTTGACCTGAGTTTGTTTTACAAAGTGGTTCATGTTCTGTAATGCAATAGCACCGTCTACAACATTATGTGATTGGCCTGTAATAAATGTTGATTGATGGAACGATCGTCCAATCACCTGCCAGATATCCACCATTTTCCAAATTAATCAAAAAGAGATTCAAGATTCTTTTATTGCCATTTTTCAATGTGTATCCATATACACAATAGAAAAAGAGTGGTGCAGTGCAAAAGTACAATATAAAGATAAATAAGTAAAAAATGAAGAAGACATTAAAATAAGATATAGTAAACAGCTAAAAGAGATTAAAAAAATTAGCAAGATCAGTTATTGCACACTCAGTCCAGTTAGCTTATGTCCATGTGTGTGGGGAGGGGGCACTCAGTCCAGCTGGTCCTGCAGCAGATGCTCCTGTATCTCCTCTCAGATGGTAACAGGGAGAAGATGTGGTGGGAGGGGTGGTGAGGGTCCATTATGATGGCAGTGGCCCCACTGACGCAGTGCTGTTGGTAAAGCTCCATCAGGGTGGGGAGAGGGGCCCCAACAATCTTGCTGGCCGTCTTCACCACTCTACTCAGACGTTTCTTCTCCTCCGTGCTGCAAGATCCAAATCAGGAGATGAAGGCAAAGGTGAGGGTGCTTTCTATAGTGCCGCTACAGAAAGTGATGAGATGTGTGGTGGGGAGTCCAGTTTTCCTGAGCTTTCGGAGGGAGTGTAGGCGCTGTCGTGCCTTTTTAATGACCCAACAGTGTTGGTGGTTGGAGTGAGGTCATGGTCGATGTGAATGCCCAGGTACTTAACGCTGCTGACTCGGTCCACAGCAGTGCCGTCAGTGTGTAGAGGTGTGAGTTGTTGTTTGGACCTTCTATAGTCTGTCACCACCTCTTTGGTCTTATCCACATTGAGGAAGAGGTTGTGGGATCTGCACCATGCTGAGAGCTCTTGTACTTAAGCCCTGTATGCAGCCTTGTTGTCCTTGATGAGGCCCACTACAGTCATGTCGTACGCAAATTTAATGATGTGGTTGAGTAGTTTCAAAGGCAGTTTGAGTAATGTGATATGGCACTTTTTAACATCAGAGACAAAAATTGCCCTCAAAGATGGTAATAATTACTAAATGGAGCAATAAACGTCCACAAGATTAAGTGTAAATGTGCTGTAAATTTCGTTGCATGCTTAGATTTGTTTTCTTTATAGCTGAGGCTTGACAGAACTATTATGTGCTTGTTCAACACTGATCTGTGTGGGGTGTGTGTGAAGTTATGTTGGATTTAAAATTTCATTTTCTGTTTTGCTTCCTTGGTAATACAACTGAAAACATCAATCTGCTATCATTACAGTATAATTATTCTGATAGCTCAGGTAGTCCTGAAGCCATGATGTCAGTAAATTGATTTTCCTTGACAGGGTTGATTTTGTACATACATCATTATAATCAAAATCCAGGAGGACGGAAAGCAGCAAAAAGAAAAAAAGAAAAAAAAAACTGGCCTGGAGCTACAAGAGCTAAACAGAAATAAAATGAAAAGGATCTGTTAGGCTTTTGGGAACGCACTTGATTTCATTTTAGACAATGAGATTGCATATATGAGTAAGAAAACCTAGTTTTAGAGCCAAACAGTCATACATTTACTGGAACAAAAAGTATATTTGTTTTTATTAAGGTCTGGAATTCAGCTTTTTTACCTCAGCAATGTAATCAGCCAATTTTTTTTTATAGTTCTTAAAATACAAATGATTTCACATAGTCCAAAGTCAGTTCTTCTTGTTGAGCAAGAATATTAATCTGGAAGGCCTTAATGAACCATTAATAGCAATACTTAAAAATCATTGCTGATTTTTGGTATTATTATTATTATTTTTATTATTATTTTTGCTTATTTTGAACACATGGATGCAGCTTGTAAATGGGCTTAAAAGAGCTTTGTTCAAGACTATATTTAGTATATATTAAGTGATGCTAATTCTGACATGGTAAGTCTGGAAGGTGAGTAAACTATGTTTCGGTTTGCATTTTTTAGTTTGAAAGAGCCTTTGTGTGTGAGGTCTCAATGAGCTGCAAAGCTCGGATGAAGCTGTTTCTTTTATCACATAGACCAGAGGCTGGACTCCAACTCAGGCCACCCACACGAGCCAAGAGCCTCAAAACATGACAGGTCCAAAGATTTAAACCACTCTGCCACCTGAGATTGATCATCCTTCTAAGTAAAATATCTCAAAATAGCGATGCTAATTTTTTTAGCATGTATATGGGATTTTCCATAATGTGTTAGCATCAAGCTAACAATCCTGTTGCTCATTTTTAACATATGAATGCAATAAGCGGGCTTAATACAGCATTGTTCAAGGGTCAATCCTTTACAATTTTTTCAATTTTAGTTTTTTAAAGCTGTTGTGAGTGAGGTCTCAAAGACCTGCGAAGCTAAGAAGTTGGCTTTCAATTCACATGGACCAGAGGCTAGACCTTAGAGCAGGCTACATGCAGAATACCAGAGCCTCAAAACATGAACGGTGCTCGAATTTAAACCCCTCTGCCTCCCTCAGAACAATCATCTTTTAAGGAAAAATAACTTAAAGAAATAATGCTAGTTTTTGTTAGCATGTATATGGAATTTTCCATTATGTGTTAGCATTAAGCTAACAATCTTGGTTCTAATCTTAAACACTTGAATAAAGCTTGTAAACGGGCTTAAGGAAGCTTTGGTCAAGTGTCAATCCCACCGTTTGATGACCCTAAGACCAATGTCTTAAAAAACGTTGTGTTAGCATGAAGCTAACTTATTATTTTGCCAAATTTGAATGGTCTTTTCTCAGACAGGGGCATATGGTGTACAGGACTGCATTGCAAGAAGTTATGTCTTTGTCGAGGGTTTTTTTAGTTGGGTTTTTGGTGAAAATTTCAGGGAACGTCATAGCACAAGGAAGAAGTCATTTTATTTTGGATCCAGGAATTCTTTCAAAGGGCTTGTAAACATTGCAAGATGTGGCAGTTTTCCACTTTTTTGCTAATAACTCAATATCAAGTCAAAATCAACACATTTTCATGACATTTTCAGGGAATGCTGGCCGTGGCAGAGGGAAAAAGTGGTTTTATTTTTTGTCGTGATCAGAATCAGAATGCAGATTCAGGAATTTTATAAAGGATTTGCTAGCAGGGCTGGATAGGGCAGTTTTCCACATTTTGACCAGTGTTAATCTTGTTGACTAATTATTTTCGTCATAGTTTTCATCAACAACTTTTTCACCCCTGATGAAAACTAGACAGTAACTAATAAAAACAAGTGCACATGGACAAAAACTAAAACTAAATTAACTGACATTTTCATCAACAAATAAAAACTAGACTAAAATGTTCGACACACACTTAATCCAATCAGACCTAATTTCATCATGTAGAAAGTAGGAACAAGTTAGTAATATATCCACTTGGCTTTGACACCATAGCAGTGCTAATTAGGGGGTTAAAATAATGACACATTTTATGAAACAGGTTAGTGTTGATAACAAGCATAAATTAATTTATCCAAGTGAGAAACATGACTTCAGAAATTCAGGGAAACATAAAAAAATACCTCACACTTTACACTTCATATTTTAGTCGACCAAACTTACAGTAGATTTTATCGACTAAAATGTTGTGAAATTTCATCAACTAAACCTAGACTAAAATCAAACCAGATTTTGACTAGATGACTAAATTATGACTAAAACTAAAAGATATTTTAGGCAAAAGACTAAAACTAAAATTAGAGTAAAAAGTGCTGCCAAAATTAACACTGATTTTGACGATAACTTGCCAAGCAACATTAGAAATGTCTTGGTAAAGGTTTGTGCTCACTTCTAGTTTTTGAAATGCCTCACCACATTTAATGAATTTTGACATAAAGTCTCTCTTAAAAACACCTTTTTATATTCACATTTTCTCCTTCCCCATGTTCAGAGCTGCCTTGAAAACACGGTGTGCAGTCATATGATCGCCCTACATGTTTGTTTGTAGTCCTCAGATCTTAATGTTTTCTGTCAACAATAAAGCGTAACCCTTTTGAAGCGTGTGTGAGCAGCTGTTTGGATGTAAACATGTTATATAGAATCAGACTGAGTCCTGCAGTCATGTCGTCCTCTAACCTGATCACTGTCTCAGTGAGTCTTCTCAGATTCAGACTGCAGGAGCCTCGGTGTCAGCCTCACTCTGAAGACTGAGGGCTGATTTAGAGTTTGTTACACAGAGAGCAACATCTTACAGCCCTGCTCTAACAAACTTCACACACAGAGACAAGCTGTTTCTCATGTATCATGAATATTTAAAGTCACGAGAACAACAACACGGCTGTTAATGCCTCCATGAGGAAGACAAGTCCAGTGCTGGGGCGCTTCGCCTTTAAGTTTATACCTCCTAAATTTAATCGGTCCTCAAGTCGAAGGGACATTTGTCCAAAGTTTGTAAGAAATCCCGTTAAGAAATTCTTGACATATCAAGTTCACATGCAACACTGTAAAAGGTTTTTGTAAATTTTACAGTAACTTACTAGGAACAAGATGTCAGTAAGTTACTGAAAATGTCAGTAACTTATGCATTACTCTATTTTAATTTACAGCAGAATTCCTGCATTTTCTATTATTGTTTTACTACGTAATTTTTTAATTAAGGTATCATTACTATGTTTCAATTTACAGCATAATTACTGTACTTTCTAAAACAGCATCCTCACTGTATTTTCATTTACAGTATTTTTTCTACATCTTTTTCAATGCATTTTAAATTACCAAGAACTTGCCATATTTTAGTTTAAATTACTATACTATATAAATTACTATATCTTTAAATATTTTAATGATAAGCAAGATACTTTTTAAATAGAAGAAAAACACATACAAACAATTTTATGCAAAAAAATACATTTACCCAAACATTTGTTTACTAAAAGAAAGCTTGCCTGCTATTGGTCAGTTTTCCACCCATCCATTGCCCTTTTCAGTAATTTACCTCAGAGATGTTTTACTGTAGGTAACTGTAGATTTTATGGTAAAATGGTGTTAAGTTAATAGAAATCAGTTTTCCCACAATACATTGTCCTTTACAGTAAATTACTTCATAGATTATTTTTACAGTAGGTGCAGATATTATGGTAAAATACTGTTACAATCAGTTACAGTGAAGGGATGACCATGACCATGTCTCTCCTAAAATCTTACTATTTGTCCTTCAGTCAATGTGGACATTAGGGAAAGATTCAAGGGAAACGTTGGGGACATTATTTTAAAATAGAGCTCACAAGCAGGCAAGGAACACAACCTATGACCCCCAAAATGTAATTCGGTCATCTTTCAAACAACAAACGTACAAAGTTTGACAGAAATCCCTGAGAGCTTTCATCAGATATTACAATCAAAAACAAAAGGAAAACAATTCAGTAAGATACTGTAAAAGGCAATGGATTGTGGGAAAGCAAACTGATTCCTGTAAACTTTCCTGTAATATTTACGGCCACCTATTGTAAAATGTCTATACAGTAAAAAACTGATAAGGACAATGGATCAACATGGCTTCAGTCTACTCCATTGTATAGTGTCTGGAGATAACATTTGTTATGCTTTGGCACCATGCAAATAAAGATTAGAGGACTGATTGTTAGAAAAATTTAGTCACTACCAAAGTTCAATTTCCCCTGGAAAAAGAGTAAAAATTTATTTTAGTAAATGTTTGTCATTTGTGTAACAAATGTTTGAGAAAGGTATTTGATTCAATGAAAATGTATGAAAGTTTTTTTTTTTTTTTTAAACTATTCATCATTATAAATGATCAATACAAAGTTAAAGGTATAGTAAAATAAATTATATAACAGCAAGTTCACTGTCAATTGTAGCTCTCCAGCCCAGAAAGGTTGGGGAGCCCTGGTAAAAGATGTTGTCTCGGTATGCTCTTCTTCCTTCGTGATGATTGGTCAGGAACCTACATGTAGTCCGTCATGTCTGTTGGTAACAGATTTATGCTCCTGTGATCATTTCATCTGACCCAGTGACCATCACAACAGACAAAAATATCAGAAAGTCTCATCTGAACAATAGTTCTTGCATTAAAAATCTGCTGTGTTATCACGGAAAAGATAATTTCCAAGGAGATTATACCGGACCCCAAATTGTTTCTTTTAGCAATTTATCCAGAAAAACATTGTTACACCAAAATGAACACATTTAATCGACCATAGTCTGTTGTGTGCAAAAAAAATGTATGGCACAAAACTGGAAAAACATTAACAGATTCAGTGCCACCCATTGGTTAAATTAGAAGTTGTCAACCCTCCCATTGGAAAAAACAAAATACAGAAAGCCAAAAACATGTGATGAAAAAATGTGAAAACCCTTCCTTGATTATGTCTAAAACCAACCCAACATTGCAGTCCCAAAATCCATGTAGAAATACCGACTTTCATTTTGTTTGAATTTTCCCCCAAGTAAACTTTAATTCTCTTTCAATCAAATTCAACAGAAGCTCTGATCATTTTATATATTAATTTTGTTTTGTTTAGTTGTTATTTTGTAGTTTATCTGTTTTGTAAACCTTGAAATACAACCATGAGAGTGAAGTATGGTCTGTGATAAAGCTGTACTTTTGTGGTTATAAACTCCAACAAAAATATTATGCCAAAAAAGAAAAAAAAATCTGCTGTACTTTTGTTCCTCAGTCAGGAATTTTATCAGAACTGTAATGTTTTGAGCTCATTTCCTTTAATACCTGACCTTTATGTTGTAAAAAGGATGTGTCTGTATGTGTTCATGAGGAAGAACAAGGAGTATAAAAATGAAAGAAGGATGGGTCCATGCAAGAGAAAGAACAAATATGAAACAAAGACAAGTGGGATGAAGACGAGGGGGACGTGTGTGAAGATGAAGGGATGATGGAGATGAAGATGAGAAGCACAGCTGGAGGTGATGAAGACGAAGACGCTCCTCCTGCTGTTTAAGAACGTGAAGGACGTGAGCGTGTACACCTTCATTAGATGATTTTATTCTTTTAACTCACAGGAAGCAAAACTTGAAGGTCAAACAAAGAAAAACAAGGTCAGGAGATACACTGTCTACAGTACACGGTAAAATAATGACTGGAATAACAAAATCCCTTTAACAACACAAACGAAGCTGCTGATGATCGCGCCGAGATGAAATAAGAAATAACAGTTTCACAAAGCTTCAAGTGAGCATCCTTAAAGGGATACACCAACATTTTTGTTGTTTTCGTGTCTTGCCTCACTCTCGAGTCCACGACAAGCAGATAAACACCATTCTTTTGACTGTGCGTGCAGTAACAAGGAAGAGACAGACAGAGCTCACCCACCGCTAATTAGCTTAGCTCAAACACTGGGAGTCAGTGGGTAGTGTTAGCCTGTCTCTGCCTACAGTCATCAGATAAACTCTTCAGCAACTCTAAACAGTCCTGTGTGCTTGTTGTGACTCGTTTTTCTTACAGAGTTATGTTATGTTATCTATTTCTATCTATCGTGTAGTAACAAGAAAGAGATGGACGTGCTTTTCAATAGGTCAACAAAACAAAGCACGTCCTCAGTGGTATGTGTATATGTAATTTCTTTCAAAAATTACATAAAGTGCTAATATACATAATGTAACATAACGTGAATAAAAGAATGAGTCACAAATAGCACACAGGACCATTTAGAGTTGCTGAAGAATTTATCTGACTGCAGGCAGAGGCAGGCTGACGCTACCCATTGACTCCCAGTGTTTGAGCTAAGCTAATTAGCGGTGGGTGAGCTCTGGCTTTCTCTTCCTTGTTACTGCACGCACAGTCGAAAGAATGGAGTCTATCTGCTTGTCATGGACTCAGGAGTGAGGCAAGACACAAAAACAACATAAATGTTGGTGTATCCCTTTAAGAAGATGAGGGAGGCGTTGAGATGACAGGAGCTGAAACAGCCAGATCAGTGTTTTCTGAAACTAGAGGTTTTTTTTTTTAAACTTCATCCAACGCTGATCAAAGAGGAAACTGGACTGGTTCAGGTTCTTGAAGATGTTTTCCCTCTTCCTCAACATTGCTGGTTAGGATGGAGCAAGCTGACCGAACCAGGAGGCAAACGTAGCCGAGGCAAACGTAGCCATGGCAACAAGAGTAAAGGCGAAGCATAAAGTTAGATGGACATCAAAATGGAGGACCAACTCGATGATAACCTGTATGTGTTCATGACCTGAAAATTCTAACAAACTGATGAGAACTGCAGTCACAATAGCCAAGGACGTTACAGGAAGCTAACTGCTAGCCCCATTTAGCCTCCTGATGTTGACCACCATGTTTATTTAAATTGAAGTCACATGTGATCACACAAGACCCAAGGCACTGCCTTGGTAAATGAATCAGTTGGTTTGTGGTGTCCTGTGTCCCTCTTTGTGGCTCACCACACACTGCAGGAACAAAACTGATAAATCCGACATTATCTGTCGTCATGTGTGGCTCTCACTGTTTCAACATCAGCAAAGATTCTGGAAAATCCGTTGTTTCAGGCATTGACCCTTGAACAACGCTGTATTAAGCCCACTTACAAGCTGCATCCATGTGCTCTAAATGAGCAATAAGATTGGTAGCTTGATGCTAACACATAATGGAAAATTCCATATGCATGCTAACAGATTTAATTAATTTATGAGATTATAGAGTTTTTACATGACGGCTCAACTTTCTAATCTTGGGATTTGTTCTTTGTTTTTTATTATTACTATGCAAACAGAGTCGAAAAAGTATGAATTTGTTTAAAATCATAATAAAATATCAATGAAAAAAACACATAAAATATGCTTATATAACCTAAGCAGTTTAATGCAGAGGGCATTTTTCTCTCTAATACGAGCGCGGCTGCCTGTAGAGAGGAGCTAAAACCTGCTGATAGTGTGCAGAGGGATCACAGCGAGCATCATTAGAGAGAAACAGTGTGAGAGCAGCTCCACAGCACGCAGGAAAGAATATATGAGGGAATATTATGAGCCTCTTTTCTCCTATTCCAGGTTTTTCCCTCTGTGGTGGCATCAATAAGCTGCTAAACCATAAGGCTAAACCTTAATGTACAATATTCATTTTCTTTTAGGTGTTTCAATCCTCTTGCTTTGTTTTAAAGTTTGTGCTCTGTCAATATGAAACATAAGGAGAAAACTTCACAGTTTTTATGGGAGGTACCGGACCATAACTCTGTTCCCCCTCAGGGACCAAAACTTTAGAGAATTACAGAGGAAAGAGGAATAAATGAGGAGGAAGAGGAAGCAGAGGATAATAAAGAGGCAAGAAAAGAAGAAATAAAAGAGAAGCAAGAGGGAAATTAAGAGTGCAAGGAGAGGATGTTCGGGAGGGTAGAAAGGAATAAAAGAAACATTAGGGGAGGATAAGAGAAGAGAAGCAGGATAACGAGGAGGTTAAAAAAAGAGAAGGAAGTGAAGAGGAGAATGGATACAGTAAAGAGATGAGGTGGAAATATGGCAGAAAAAGGGAGAGAAAGAGGCACAACAAGTAATAAAGATACTCAGTGCAGAGAAAGTTTAAGAATATTAAAAGGGGAATTCATACAGAGAGAAGGAAAAAAAGGAGGTGACACAAGAAACAGGAAAAGAGAGGAAAAAGAAATGGAAGAGAAGGGAAGGAACAATGTAGGGCAAGATAAGAAAAACAAGAAAAGGAAAGGGAAGGTAAAGGCAGGGTAAGTCAAGGGAATAAATAAAGGAAAACAGAAGAAAGGGAAAGTGAAAAAGTTAAGATTGAGAGGAAGAGAGGAAAGGAAAAACAGCAATAAAGAAAACAATGAAGGGAAGGAAAGAACAGTGAAGGTAGGCAGAGAGGAAGGAAAGACAAGGAAAGAAAAGTACAGGAAAGGAAATTAAAAGAAAGGAAAGGAAAGGAAAGTGAAGAAAACAGAGGACAGGAAAGAAAGGAAAGGAAAAATATTAAAGGAAAGGACAGGGAAGGAGAGAACAGGGAAGGTCAGGAAAGAAAATCAAAACTAAAAGGACAAGATAGCAAAGAAAATGAAAAAATAGTGTTAGCATAGGGAAAAGGATAGGGAAAGGAGGGAACAGAGAAGACATGAAAACACAGGAAAGAAAGGAAAGGACAGGAGACCAAAAGGAAAAAGGAAAGGAGATAAAGGGAGAGAAAACAAAGGAGAAGGAGACGGGGGAAAGGAAAGGAAAGGAAAGGAAAGGATAAGAGAGAAAAGAAAAGAAGAGCACATGAAAAGAAAGGAAAGGAAAACAGAGGAAAGGTAAGGAAAGGATGAATAAGAAAAGAAAGTGAAAGAGGACAGGACAGAAAAATTAAAAAAGGAGAGGAAAGGAGGGGAACAGAAGGGAAAGGAAAAGAAAACAGAGGACAGGCTAGATAATTTTCTCCCTCAGATCAGGAAATGAATCCATGAATAAATTCACCTTTTGGAGTAAACTTTGTTAAAAAAAAAAAACAAACTCCAACTTAAAATAAAGCAAGTGGAGGACAGACGAGAAGGTGATGCGGCTGTGAACCTACTTGATCGACAGACTTAAATATATCTTTTCCAGCTTTTATTTTGGAGGGGTGAGAGATAAGGCGGTGGGCCTATAGAAGCTTGAATTCTTCGCTCTGAAATGGAGTAAATGGAATAAAAAGGCCCTCCCTCCTGGCACTGTTGTTGCTCCTCCATGTTTCCTCTGAGCTGTAGACCCGATGCTGAAACCCCTCACTGTTCATGATATCCCAGAGTGCCGCGGTGCAATAATGAATCCCATCAGCATAGGGAGATTTCAGCCGTAACCATGGAAACGGGTCCATATAAACCCTAATCTCTCTTCAGGTAACCCGCACACTCACTGAGGGAGCATCCAGCCCACCGCCGTGATTTATGACAAACTGGTTGACAATAATATCCTGCTGACACACACACACACATGCACGCACACATGCACACACACACACACACACACACACACAGCCCTCAGCTTATCTGTAAGTGAGTAAATATGAGAGAAATGCACGAGTGTGAGTTCTAATAATAGCACTTGTAATGGCCAATGGAGTTTGTGTATGTGTGTGAAGACTGTTACAACCAAAGAGTAAATCTCAACAATAACATACAAACCGCAACTCCAATGAAGTTGGGACATTGTATGAAAAAAATAAAACCAAATACTATAATCTGAAAGTCCTCTTCAACCTATATCCCACTGAATACACTACTAAGACAAGATATTTCATGTTAAAACTGATAAACTTTACCATGTTGTTAAAAATATTCACTCATTTTGAATTTGATTCCTACAACACGTCCCAAAAAAGCTGGAACAAGGGCAGAAAAAGACTGAAAGCTGATGAATACTAAAAAAACATCTGTTTTTTTAGTATTCATCAATTTTCCCAGCCATTCATGAGTAAGGATGGGGCGAGGCTCACCACTTTGTGAACATATGTGAGAGCAAATAGTCCAACAGTTTAAGAGCAATGTTCATCAATGTACAACTGCAGAGAATTTAGGGGTATAAAAAGATCATCCTTGAGTAAAGTCAGGAATGATAAGACTACATGACCTTGACTGACTTCCATCTTCTTTTTTTCTGTAGACTTTTGGCCTTTATTGATGATGTAAAAATAGACTTTGAAAAGGGTAGAGAGAGTAGCAGTGTTCATTTTGTTGACTAATCATTTTTGTCATAGTTTTCGTCAACAACCTTTTTTCCCCTGATGAAAACTAGACAGTAACTAATAAAAACAAGTGCACATGGACAAAAACTAAAACTAAATTAACTGACATTTTCATCAACAACTAAAAACTAGACTAAAATGTTTGACAGAGACTTAATCCAATCAGACCTAATTTCATCATGTAGAAAGTAGGGACAAGTTAGGAATATATATAATCACAGCTGCCTTAGCTTGGTGGCGGTGGGATAAGTTGGGGAGTGATCCAATCAGAGCTCCTCTCTTTATGAAGTTATATATTGGTATATCAATTGATATTGTAACTGAGATGCTCTGCCAGGTAGCCTAAATAAAGGTGACTACATTTCACACAAAAGTTCAATTTGTTTCTGTTCATTTATACATTCAGACTTTACTAGCATTCAGTAAAGGGTTATAAGATGTTTTATTTTATCCAAGTGTAAAACATGACTTCAGAAACTAGACTGAAATTAAAACAATTTGACTAAAACTAAAAGATATTTTAGGCGAAAGACTTTAACTAAAACTAAATTAAAAAGTGCTGTCAAAATTAACACTGATCAAAACTCCATAAAGAAAGTGAAACAAAAGCATCAGATAAGTTTTAGCAGCTTTTTGTCTCTTTATCAGAGTTGACTGTAGTTTCTCGAGTGTGGTTTGGAGGTTCAAATGAGCAGATTGAAGCAGATGTTTCTCCACATTAAGCTCATCTTTTAGGCAGCGGGACTCCACATTAGCCCAGTCAGCGCTGTTGCTAAAGGCTCCGATTGGTTATTATTAGTAAATGGCTCCAAAACAAAACAGAAACAGCCCCTCAGGTCGCCCATTTCACAGGACAAAAACATTCAGATTCCTTTATTCCACCTAGGGGGGTTGAAAATAACTGAAAAACAGATTTATGCAAAATCAAGGATTGTGTATTTCTAAAAATTACAAAAACTTGAAAGCAGTGGTCCCAAATTTCTTGTACCACAGGCCGGTTTGATATATTATAATATAGTGGCCTCCATGGGGGAGCGTGGCTGGCTGGGCTACCCAGTGGGTACCCGTTATCAAAATATGGAGGTATAAGAAGAATAAATACAATAACTACGAAAGCCATATAGATGTATGTATGAAAGTTCAGTATTATTGAGATAAAACCATGAAAAAAACCTCTTCAATTAAGATTAGATAGACACTATGTTAAATTATAAAAAGGGTTTGATAAATTATGAAACAGGTAACATCACAGAAAGGTTAGCACAAGCAAGGACATAATTTGTAAAGTCAAGAGAAAATATAATAACTATAATAATAGACTACAATTACTATCACTATTAACAATAGATACATTCATATGGATATTTACATAACATGTATATACATGTAAGTATGTATTTGTATGTGTGCATAGGTACAAATTATATTTATAAAGATGTTTATGTAGTATATGTATATTATGTCTATATTGACAATTATATCTTATGTGTATATATTTTTTGGTATATATTCTATATTTTTAAGTGTATGTGTATAAACATATTTATATGGATTATATGTTTTGTAGTGTACATATAAATAATATAATTACATGGATATTTCAGCAGAATATGTTTCTATACCACCCATGAGAAACAGTAATAAAGGGGTAGAAATTCAAAAAGTATTTACTTCTCCATATTCCTTTTAAAACGTGTATAAATCCTTTTTTTTTCTTTGTATATGAATGGAATTTTTCTATTTTCATTTCTTTGTATACTTGTTCGGAGTAAGTTCAAATCAAATCATTCTTATTATATATAATAAGAGATAATGATAATAGTAATGAAAACAAAACATAGAATAAATGTTATATTATAATAATATAATACAAGACAACAGTAATAATAAATATATCAGAAATAACGATAACATTTATTACATATTTCTTGAGATGATGATAAAAAACTAATAATAAAAAATAACAATCATATAAAAGCAGATATAAGAATGAGCATAATAATAATAACAATATAGATTATAATAATTTGTAACACCAATAATTTTCTGATCATATGGTTATGATTAGACTTATGATGAAAAATCTTACTGTGTCCTGAGCTCAGGCAGTAAAATTAAAGTGACTCTATTGTGAGGTCTGAAAATCTGGTTTTCTTAATCAGCTGCAATCCACTGATTTTTGATCCACTGTTTCCTTTAAAGGTCTCATGTCCAGCAAAATCATTTTCTCTGCTTTTATTGTCATTGAAGGCACTTGTGGAGCAGAAGAGCATGACACCTTCTACTAAACTCTCAGTTCACAGAGAAATGCTCGATAACTCTTCACAGAAAACGTGCCTTAAACACTCTGTTTTTACTTCCTGGGGTTTGTGATGTCATAGCTGTACAGCCTCCACCTACATGTGAGTTTTTCTCTTGTCACAGGCAGACGCCATGACTGTTTGGAAAGTCAACAGCCTGAAGGCCCTCCTCCCATCCCATCAGGCATCATATAGGCAGCCAATCAGTGCAGACCTCATTTTCATAGCCTCCTGTAGCCCCGCCCCCTCAGATCAGAGAATTTCCAAAGGGGAGGGAAAAAGAGCAGCATCTGATCCTCTACAAAAATGAATTTTTTTCATTTTTTAATTCAACTTAAACCAAATCCTTGCCTAAAACCAGTCAGCTAATTTTAACTTGTACTTGGCTGGATTTGAAGTTGTTAACTGAGGAACAGCCCTGATATGGTTTCTCACATCACAGGCTGTTTCTCACTTGCTGCCTTAAACAAATTTCTGGAGAAATTTCCAAACTCACAGTTGCTCGTGTTCATTTAAACTTCACAGCTAATTATACCAGCAGCACCTCTAAATCTCACTGATGGATGTTCTGCTTCCTGTTTGTTTTAATTAAACTGAAGATCCTGAGTTTGTGCTCTCGGGGCGAGGTTTGAGCTTAAACGGTGTTTTGTTGTTCAGCTTGTTTTGGACTTGGTCCATCTGTTCACTCCCAAACTTCCTTTCATAAACTTCCCAGCTGCCTCCTCTCCTCTGTGTCCAGACGTGTGCGTATTAATGAATGGTTTCTTTGGGAGTTGTGTGATTAAGAGCAGACAAAGCAGTGAGTTTAAAGCAGTGATGGTTTTCTCCCCCTTCTCACCTCGGCCTGAGATAGTGGTGATGGGGCAGTGGTGGAGTTTCTCCCTCCACGATGTTCAGCACTGCAGGCAGGAAGGAGCTGCTGTGGAGAGGGCAGACAGCTCGAAGAGGAGGCAGCCGAACGTCCTGTAACACACACAAATATAGAGCCTGCTCACACTCTGAATTTCCTGTTATTATCACCTGTGCTGGACATTTGGACGCCAATGGAAGGCCGTTTGGGCATAAAATGGATATCGGTGATATCAACCATAGTTCAGCTCTAATAGTATTCAAATTTGGAGTACATGCACTCAATTTTGGTCAACTGGTGCTCGAGTGGATTTACTAGTGAAGTAAAAAGTGTCACAATTAGTAGTAGTAGATAAAAAAATGTACTAGTACTACTAGTAGGCTGTTTTGGGTCTACTAGTAGACTTAAAAAATGTTCACAAGTACTACTAGTATGCCTTATATACTAATAAGCAGCAGGGAAAAGCAAAATTCAGGCTTCCCATTGGTTTTGGAAACATTACAACCAATCAGGGTGCTGGATCTGGTTACAATTCATCCTACTTCCAGTATTAGTATTACTAGTGAATCTTTTGGCTTAACTAGTAGTAATAGTAGACTAAAAACAGTCTAATAGTACTACTAGTACTAGATATTTTGAGATTACTAGTAAACAAAAATGTTTTACTAGTAAAGGTTTCTGGCGCACTAGTGCACGAGTAGACTTTACTAGTAATACAAAATTGTCTACTAGTAGACTGTTCTGGGTGTACTAGTACTACTAATAGACTTAAAGAGGTCACTAGTACTACTAGTAAGCCTTATATGCCAATAAGGGGGCAGGGCAAAGCAAATTCAGGCTTCCCATTGGCTTTTGGAAATATTACAACCAATCAGGGAGCTGGATTTGGTTATAATCCCTCCTACTTCACTTTACTAGTACTACTAGTAGACTACAAACAGTCTGCTACTACTCATAAGATATTTTGAGTTTACTAGTAAACAAAAATGTTTTACTAGAAAAGGTTTTTGACACTAGTGCAAGAGATGACCTTACTAGTAACACAAAATTGTCTCATAGTAGAAGGTTTTGTGTTACAAGTAGTACTAGAAGACTTAAAAAGTGTTGCTGGTAAAAACTCAAAGTTTTGCTAGTAGTACTATTAACACAAAATTGTCTACGAGTAGCTTTTGCTTTATGAGAAAGGTCTACTCACGCAGGAGTGCACCAAAAACCTCCAACTGCAAATCGTGACCTTGATTTTCTTTAGTAGATTCTACAGGTTGTTTTTACAGTGTTCTGCTGCTTATACTACTGCAGTGTAATGAGTTAACTGTTAGCCTGTTTGTGCCTGTTGCTCGGTCAATCACGCCAAATCACTCCAAGGTTTGATTATAAGAGAGCAGGAGCCACCTCTTCTTCAAATCTCAGCTCGGTTGTTTTGCCCTGAAACAGATTTAATTGCCGTGTTGTTTGGTTCATTTGCATATCTCCAAACAAACCAAGCCGAAGAGGGAACGCTCTTTTGTTCTGTAAAACTTCTCCAAATGATCCAGGTGTGATATCAACACATAAAACAAATCTCACATCATTAAATCCTGCTTCAAATCAGCGACAGAGACACAAAAAGACTGAGACTTTTGTCAGATCGTGACCTGTTATCTGGATAATTTAGTCATCACATGAAAAACGGGGGTTGAACTTGCTGAAGGATTCAAGATTTTGTTCCAGCAGGTGAAATCCGAGCAGATGTTTGTGAGTTTAACTCCACAGCAGCTGTTTTCTCTCTCTCCCATTTGTTTTACATCTTGATCACCCACTAAGCTTTCCCGTCTTCTTCCCTCTTTAGTTCATTAACATCCTGTTTTCAGCTCTCTAATTACCTCCGTCTGTTAGGGAGCCAGCACACACACCCATCACACACACACAATGAGGAGTATTAATTATCCACATCAACACACAAGTTTATCCTTCAATAATCACTAATTAACAGATACTTATTCATTATTAATGGGTGTACCTATCAGAGTATTAGCAATTATGGATCTGTGCTAATTACCCCCATGTTTTTACTAAAAGGATGGAAGACAAAGACTTCCTACATGGTTACACATAAGTTAGATGGATCAGTATTAAGACTGCAGTGTTTATTTCAGGAATAAAATTAAAGAGTCGCACCGGAAAAACAAAAACACTAATAATTAAGTCTGTTCTGCATCTGCTGCAGAAAGTTATGAAGTAATCATGCACTAATTACAGACTGTACTGTGTATTTTTAAATGTGAAACTCCAATTTATGATGGCTGTTGTATACCGGAAAGTATGTATTTTTCGTCGACAGTTGATTCGAAGCCTTTCGAAATTAAAACGAGTATACCGGGAAGTACATATTTTTTGTCTCATGCTTTCATGTACATATGATTTATGTGTGTACATGTTCATTTAAAAAGAAGAAAAAATTAGTACGTTTCCAGTTCAACAGGACAACAGGAAAAACCCAAGTAAATCTAAAGATTAAAAAAGCAAAGAGAAAATACAAAACAGGATGAGCACTTCGAGGGTTGTTCTACAGGAACAGCTCTAGATTAGCTGGAATCCCTCATTCTGGTCTACACTCATTCTGGCCCAGTGAAAGACGCCTGGTGCTCCCATTGCAACAAGGCTAAAATCACTCGCTAGATTCTCCTCTGTTGTTCCCAAGTGGTGGAATTAACTACCAAACTCCATTTGATTTGCAGAGTCCTGATCTGAACTGATTGGTATTATTAAAGAAGAGAAATACTCAAAATGGAACCAACATTTTTAAACTTATTTTGACAAGTGTAGGACCGTCCCATGGCTGTTTTATGCCCTTTTAGGTCTTTAAATGGTTGACAGTAAAAATAAAGTGGTGGGTTCTGAAAGTGGTGTTTTTGTGCTTCAATTAGATTCTTGACACACATCAAACATTTTCACTCGAACCTGTAATCTGCCTCTAAAGACCTTCATCAGAAGAACTTTACGTTTAACAAGAACCTTCATCTCCGTCTGCGGCTCATTACTCCTCATCCTCTCTGATCTGTTCTTCACTAATTACAACAGCCGACCTCTGACTGCTGTCTGCTCCGTGTGTGTTAACGAGCAGCGTAAACGAGGTGTGTTAACGCAGGTTCACTCTCCTCCAGTTGATTAAAAAGACCTCTGACCTCTCCGCTGTGTTTTACTGATCCTTCATCTGGAAGTTAAAGATCAGACTTCCTCTTTTATCTTTGTCTCCACTTCAGATGAAACTGTTGTCTAATTCCAGGTGTTTATGTTTGAGGGGGATCAAGTGACTTGTGATTTTAGTAAAAAGCAAACTCTGCAGAACATTTTTTACTGACATTCTCTGTCAAAACTCCTTAGGCCGAGTTGAACTTGGAGTTTAGTGTAAAACCAGTTTCTTTGACTTCAGGTCAGGTCAGGTTTACGAGCACATGCTGAGTCATCACTTCACCTCTCATCATTCGTCTGCACCACCAGCAACATCAACCCTACCTCATCTGAAGGTGGTTACATGCGATGAAGTTCAAGGGCCCAAGGGTGCAAACCCTACACCTCAAGAAACTGGAGGCATGGACGTCAAGCCCTTTCAGATGCGTTACCAACTGCTGTTTCCGGCAGCAGTGCCCCAAGAAGTTGAAACCAAATGGCAGGGTGCATGGGCAAACCACCGCAGACGTGCTTGTTAGAAGGTCAACCAAAGCAAACTGCGCCGGAGGGGTTTGCACATGTGCCCTGCGGTTCAGTTTCATATGTATTTCTTTTGAAAATTACATAAAGTGCTAATCTTGGCCTAAAAAGAGATAACGCAACAAAACTTGGTAAAAACGAGTCCCAACAAGCACACAGGACCATTAAGAGTTTCTTTAGAGTTTATCTGATGACTGTAGGCAGAGGCAGGCTAATGCTACCCACTGACTCCCAGTGTTTGAGTTAAGTTAATTAGCGGTGGGTGAGCTTTGCCTGTCTCTTCCTTGTTACTGCACGCACAGTCTAAAGAATGGTGTCTACCTGCTTGTCATTGACTCAGGAGTGAGGCAAGACACAAACACAAAAAAAAAAACATTAGCATATCCACAAGATCTCACCACCACCTTCACAGGGAGTCTGGAAAGCTGTTTGGGCATAAAATTTGATATCGGTGATATCAACCACAGTTCAGCTCTACTAGCACTCAATTTCGGCAAACAAGTGCACAAGTAGACTTGACAAATGGAGCAAAAAGTGTCACAAGTACTGCTAGTAGGTGAAAAAATAATAAAAAAAAAAGAAATTCTTTGAGTTTGACATTTTTTAAGTCTACTAGTATTATTAGTAACACAAAATTGTCTACAAGTAGATGATTTTGCTTTACTCGTAGGGTCTGTGCGCCAAAAACCTTAACTAGTAACTTGTTTACTGGTACCACTAGTAAACTCAAAATATCACACTAGCTGTACTGGTAGACTTTTTTTAGTTTACTAGTAGCACCAGTAAAGTCAAAAGATTCACTAGAAGTACTAGTTCTGGAAGTAGAAGGGATTACAACCAAACCAGCACCCTGATTGGTTGAAATATTTTTGAAAGCCAATGGGAAGCCTGAATTTGCTTTGCCCTGCCCCCTTATTAGCATATTAGGCTGAATAGTAGTAGTAGTGAACATTTTTAAGTCTACTAGTCAACTGTCTACTTGTGCACTAGTTGACCAAAATTGAGTACATGTACTCCAAAACTGAGTACTAGTAGCACTGAAGTATGGTTGATATCAGCGATTTTATGGCCAAACGGCGCTCCATACTCATCCAGCAGAGCTACCATTACAAACCTCACATCCACTAAGCACAAAAATAGCAGAAATATTGATCTTTGTAGCATCTTCATTTGTCTGATTGTAAGTTCAATAAAAGACCATCAGTCTGTTTGATCATTCCTTAATCTGAGGACCTCCTGCAGTATAAATACAACGCCTAAGACCAAGATCAGCTCAGGTCCTCTGATTGGATTGGTCAGGAGCTGCAGGCATGACAGGTGCATTATGGGAAAATGATTGGACTCCTACTGGAAATCATTTAGTTTTCGTTGCTGAAGGAGATCATGCATCCATCGTTGCCTCCTCTGATGTGTCAAAGATGTTAATTCACTATCCCTGATGATTTTCTGGCTTGTTTCTGATGACAGCCTTCAGTTTTTATCGGAGGTCTGAATCTGCCTGCAGATCGATTTGGTTTAATTTAGTCTTCAGATTTAGGCTGTGACTGCAGACGTCTGTTCCACTTTACAGTTTTATTTGGGGCAGAGATCTAAACCTGCAGGAGAGGACAAACTTTTGACTGCTTTAGAACGACGTGATGAGACCGACATTTCACTCATGAGAGACTTTAAGTTTGGATAACAGATGAATGTGGAGAGTCTTTTTTTTTTTGGCCTTTGGCACTTAGACTTAATTATGATGTTTTAATGTACTTAAAGGGATAGTTCGAGTTTTTTAAGTGGGGTTGCTCAAGGCCGGTGGCACGAGTAAATAAATTTGCCAATAAAGCAACTAGCAAACTGATGCAAAGCAGACAATGGTGTCATTGAAAGTATGGCTGCTTGGTTAATAACGATTATTTTGACAGCTATTGAGATCACAATTAAATTGTGATGATTCTTACAACATGCAACACATACAATCTTTGAACTAAAATTCTCCATACACAGTAATTTTGAACATAAAGGAACAAACTACAGCTGAAAAATACATGAGAAAAAATAAAATAACCTAAAACAAAGTCAGATAATTGATGGAAAAAAGACAGATTAAGTGCATACAGTATGTGTTACGGCCCTGGCCTCATATTGTGATAATGTGTTGTAGTTATGATTGTTGTTATTTGTGGAGATGCTCTCTCCTGTGGTGTGTTGTGTGTATGAGAGAGAGTGCGTGAGGGAGTGAGTGCTCTTGCTACAGGAGGATCTCTGCAGCAACACTCAGGTGGCCGGGTGTGATTGGCTGAGGTGCTGGATCTGCTGAGGGAGCTGCTGTTGGCCCCAGAGCAACAGCTTCACATCCAAATGGACCGAGTCAGGAGATGGAAGTCTGCGTCTTCTGACAGCAGAAGCTCTTCGTCACTGTCCGCCTCCAAACTTCGTAAACTTGGTTAACTGTATAAATGTAATTGGTAATTCTTAGTTGTTTTTTTATATTAGTTCATTCGTTTGTGGTTTCGGGTAAATTCTTATTTTGAGTGCCAGCCTTTGCTGCCTTCTGTTTTTGTACCCTTTTTTTAACATCTTGGCTTTTTAGTTTTTCCTGTACATACCTTTTTGCCTTTGGCTTGTTTTTTGTTAAGTAAATAAATTGTGTAAACTTTGATAATTGTTTGGTTATTTAGAATTTGGAGACCGAGAGTGATTTTCTTTTTTCCCCTTTCAAATATGCTACGTACCTTCCCCATAGACGGGTGCGTAACAATATGTCTTGTGGCACAGTTATTTATAATGTTGATTGTTACGTTTTTTATACTTGTGGGAGGCTGTACATGTGATCAAAATCCTACTAATTGCCCAGCTCTGGTTGGAAGCCTTAAAATTACTCCACCTTGAGGCTGAAACTACACAAAAAACTATGTTAGCTGGACTACACGCTACGGTAGGATTCTTTAAAGGGAAAGTCCATATTTACTGTAAATTTAGTCGACGAAAATATGAAGTGTAAAGGGTAAGGCATTTTTTTATGTTCCCTTGGATTTCTGAAGTCATGTTTTACACTTGGATAAAACAAACATCTAATAACTCTTTATTGAATGCTAAAGTTTGAATGTATAAATGAACAGAAACAAATTGAACTTTTGTGTGAAATGCAGTCACCTTTATTTATATCAATTCATAAAGAGAGGAGCTCTGATTGGATCGCTCCACAACTTATCCCACCACCACCAAGCTAAGGCAGCTGTGATTGGATGTCCCTCTTAACTCATCCAACCTTTCCACATAACCAAAGTAGCCGTGATTGGATATATTCCTAACTTGTCCCTACTTTCTACATGACCAAATTAGGTCTGATTGGATTAAGTCAAGTCAGTTAATTTAGTTTTTCTCCACGTGCACTTGTTTTTTTTTTATCAGTTACTGTCTAGTTTTCATTAACTATGATGAAAATAATTAGTCAACAAAATTAACACTGCTCAAAACTTGTATGTGATATTACATTCTGAAAAAATTCTACCATACATATCAGCTCCACATATTCTCATGTATCATGTGCACATTTTAGATCATAAAAGCAAATTAATGTCCTTCTGTAACCTAAAATTTTGCCCGGTTAAACTAATTTGAAGATATGGTAACACTTTAAGAGTTGTCTAGCTCTTAGAAATATATGGAAAGGATGGCTACAGTGCATAAGACAATATAGATCAGATTTTGTGTTGAAACTGTTCATGCAGTATTGCACTTTTGTCTCTTTTATATTCTGCTGGACAAGTATAAGACTTTTCCTAAATATTACATGCATTTTGGTGAGAGACTAATTGGAAAATCTTTCTTTTACACCCTGGTTCGATGCTACAATGTTTTTTTGTTTTCTTTAATTATGTCATAGGCATTTTTTAACTGGATACATTCTTAGTGTCAGAGATGGGCAATTAGGAACTTGGCTTGGAGCTATTTGTGAACTGTCTTTTGTAAACGCTATTGTATCATGTAAAAACTGTATCCTTTGAACTGAAATAAAATACAAATGAAAAAAAGAGTTGTCTAGCTCTACGTAGAAGAATGACTCTCTAAAGAAAAGACCACTCCCCTAATAAAAAGGGCTTGTGACCCAATTTTGGTCGGAACTCAAACTTTGGTTTAGGCTGCTTCAAGGAGAAATAATAACAATGACAGAAATACCCAGTCCTCGAAGGTCTTATTTCTTTTAATGGGTCCGGGGAGGATTTCCCTCGCCAGGAGCCTGAAAAATAATTAGTCAACAAAATTAACACTGCTCAAAACTTGTATGTGATATGACATTCTGAAAAAATTCTACCATACATATCAGCTCCACATATTCTCATGTATCATGTGCACATTTTAGATCATAAAAGCAGATTAATGTCCTTCTGTAACCTAAAATTTTGCCCGGTTTAACTAATTTGAAGATATGGTAACACTTTAAGAGTTGTGTAGCTCTTAGAAATATATGGAAAGGATGGCTACAGTGCATAAGACAATATAGATCAGATTTTGTGTTGAAACTGTTCAAGCAGTATTGCACTTTTGTCTCTTTTATATTCTGCTGGGCAAGTATAAGACTTTTCCTAAATATTGCATGCATTTTTGTGAGAGACTAATTGGAAGATCTTTCTTTTACGCCCTGGTTCGATGCTACAATGTTTTTTTGTTTTCTTTAATTATGTCATAGGCATTTTTTAACTGGATACATTCTTAGTGTCAGAGATGGGCAATTAGGAACTTGGCTTGGAGCTATTTGTGAACTGTCTTTTGTAAACGCTATTGTATCATGTAAAAACTGTATCCTTTGAAACTGAAATAAAATACAAATGAAAAAAAGAGTTGTCTAGCTCTACGTAGAAGAATGACTCTCTAAAGAAAAGACCACTCCCCTAATAAAAAGGGCTTGTGACCCAATTTTGGTCGGAACTCAAACTTTGGTTTAGGCTGCTTCAAGGAGAAATAATAACAATGACAGAAATACCCAGTCCTCGAAGGTCTTATTTCTTTTAATGGGTCCGGGGAGGATTTCCCTCGCCAGGAGCCTGGATAAATCTGCTCAAAGCATGCACATAAATCCAGTCACATAATAAAAACATGGAGCTCTGCCTTAGGTAAGAGCAAATATTATTCAATATTTCTAAAAACACAAGTCCTGTCTCCTTTTTTGTGTATTTTTACTTCTTTCGACCCAGCTGGATTTTCTTTGCTTTTTTTTTTTTTTCCTCTCTAATAGGCTGCAGAGGAATTCCCAAGCTCTCCTCGGCTCTGCAGGGGATTGTGGGTAATGGTCTGACTAGAAACAATAGCTGTGAGGGTCTCTGAGAGAGGGGGTCTCTTTGATTGGATGTCCTTGAGCACATACGTGAGGACAGATTTTTATCCAGGAGGCAGGAGTGCTTTTTTAGTTAGTTGTTAAATGAGTCCTGAGAGCTTCTGTCCGTTTGTATTTACTAAAAAAAAACCACATGAAGTGATCAAACGGTGGCAGAGAAAGTGTCGTCTGATTCCCTGGAGAGTTGGGGAGGGGGGAGGAAACCTTGAGGCGATGCTGAAGCTTCAGAGCGAGGAGAGGCCGATAACGAAGGGGGGGACCACCGCCGAGTGACGTGTCGTAGGAGAGAGGGAAGAGGAGGAAGACAGCGAGGGGATGAAGGCGGCGTGAGATTCATTAGAGGGAGGGAGGAGAGGCTCGGAGAACCTGCTGTAATCAAGTCGACTTCATGAAGAGAAATGAAAAGGGGGAGAGATGAGGAGGATGGAGGAGGAGGGACCAAGATTCACTTTAATACTCCACTCCAGCTGACAGACAGAGAGAGAGAGAGAGGATAAATGTTCCAGAAAATGAAGTTTTAAATGAAAAACTGACTCTGTTTGCAGGGTCACAGCCTCTGATTCTTCTCAGCTCCTGGTTTGGTTTGCAGCAGAGGCCACAGGTTTTCTGAAGGCATTCGGTTTCACTGCTGTGATTTGATCTTATTTCCATTTAAGATGGCTTTCACACCTACAGCTGGTTTACCTGCTAACCGTCCATCGGACAGCATCCAATCCCGTGTGTTTAAAGAGATTTTTAGCTCAGTTCAGTCTTTTATTCTGTTTCTTACAGATCGATGTCTCAGCCCTTCAAACATGCCACGGTGCAGTCTCTTTTGAAAAAAGAAAAATTTGGATCCTTTGGTTTTGTCTAACTTTAGGCCAATTTCCAAACTCCCTTTTATTTCCAAGGTTTTAGAGAAAGTCGTTTTTGACCAACTCCAAGAATTTTGACAAAGGGCAAATGTTTGTGAAGTGTTTCAGTCTGGTTTTAAGTCTCTTCACAGCACTGAGACCGCTCTTTTAAAGGTTTTTAATGATCTTTTGTTAAACCTTGATTCTGGTATCTGTGCCTTTCTAATTCTCCTTGACCTGATGCCCCCTGTGTAGGCATCGAAGGCACTGCCTTAAGTTGGTTTAAGTCAGATCATTCTCTGTGCGCATGGACCAGTTTTCCCCCATCATGGCCCCTCTGAAATGCGGGGTCCCCCAGGGGTCAGTCCTGGACCCTCTAATGTTCTCGTTTGATATGCTACCTCTGGGGTCGATATTTAGGAAGCATGGTATCCCCTTTCATTGCTTTGCCGATGATGTGCAGGTGTATTTACTGTTAAAGGTCCCTATCAGAGATGCTCTTCAGTGCATGCTCAACTGCATGAGTGACATTAAAACATGGTTGGAGCTGAATTTCTTAAAATTAAATGAAAACAAAACCGAGGTTGTCCTGTTTGGCCGCTCTGATCTGGTACAGGTCCCTGTCGACTCCCTTGGCCCACTAGCACCTTACGTTGGATCCCACGTCTGGAATCTTGGTGTGATCATTGCTAGACCTTAAGCTAGACAAACAGGTCAACTCAGAGGTCAAGTCTAGCTTTTTTTCAGCTGAGACTTCTAGCCAAAGTTAAGCCATATCTAAGCCGGAGAGACCTTGAAAAAGTTATCCATGCTTTTATTCCATCTCAATTGGACTATTGTAACTCCCTGTACATCAGCATTGACCAGTCTGAGTTTGACCACTTGCAGCTTGTCCAGAATGCAGCTGCTCGTCTCCTAACTGGGACTAAGAAACGCGAACACATAACTCCGGTGTTTCCTTCTCTTCACTGGCTGCCGGTGAGGTGCAGAATTCATTTTAAGATTCTTTTATTGGTTTTTAAGTCTCTGAATGGGCTGGCCCTGGGATACCAGTCTGACCTTATTAAGGTACATCAGCCCTCCAGAGCTCTTAAGTCAGGAAATCAGGTGGTCTTGGACGTTCCTCGATCCTTTTTAAAAACCAGAGGAGATCGAGCCTTTTGAGTTGCAGCTCCCACCCTGTGGAGCGCATTACCTCTCACTGTGCCGACTGCAAATAGCCTCTTCACTTTTAAAACACGGCTTAAGACGCACTTGTTCACTTTGGCCTTTGGTGGAGTATAGTCCCCTTATATTGGGTCTTTTATTTCTTATGTTCTCTCTGTATTGCTTTCTTTTATTGTTTTTTGGGGCTTTTATTGTTGTTTTTATTGTTTTCTGTCTATTTCACTGTAAAGCACTTAGGTAGAAATGTGCTATATAAATAAAGCTGACATTGACACTTCTCTCTCTGTCCACTTGTTTTCAGTTTTTTCCTTTTTTTTTTTTTACAAAATCAAACATCAATATCATAAATGATGAGGCACCAGGGACAACAGATCATGTTTTCATGATTGTTGTTGACATAAAACCCAGAGAAGTCAGATTGCAATGGCTGGTTTGGCAATAAACATATTTTAAAAAAGTTAGGTCCACAGATTTAACTCAAATTGATGAAATATTTAAAGTAATATGACTTCCATTTGGCCAATCAATGACATTATTATTCATGATATGAAACTATCCAACCCAGATGCGTGTCATACTAAAGGGAGAAGAATAAAAGAGTTTCACTGTTTGTTTTTAACAACAATATTAATCACTTAATGTTATTTTCTGCCACTCATAGGTGGCAGAAAATAACAGTCTGTTGCACAAATTGTGACGTTAATGCATACCCTTTATGCATACCCTTGTGTCCACAGGGAGCGTTTCCCCGTTGGAAGTACTCTTTATCGCTTCTTGCTGCCACTTCATGTTGCCAGGTAACAAGACTTGACATGCAGGTCTCTCTGTGACACCTGTCAGTTTGCTTTGTATTTTCTTCAATCCAACGAAATATCACCCAGAAATTCAAGAGCACAAGATCAAGAAATCATGTCCTACCCCTGATAGAAGCTGAAGACCGAAAGAAAGTAAAGGCATCGCATTTTCACCTTCACCATTCTTGTTTAGACAGCCAACAGCAGTCTCCACTTTAATACTAACAAATGGTATATCTCTTTAAGCAACATGCCAAAATTCTCTGCAATTGGAGGCTGGTGTTCTGGTACGCAGAGAGGTAGCATGATTTGGTGTCAACCCTGATACCATTTCCAAAATTAGGACCAAGTTCAGAGACAGAAGACAAGGACGACAGCACCCCAGGAAGGCTGGTTCCTCACCCTTTCTTCACTGAGGAACCATAGACTTGCTTCCAAGAGCAGAGAGGTGCTACCCACGTTTAGTTGTGTTGCTCATTCCCTGAATGCAAGATCCTCACAAGTTGTACCTGGTTGTGAAGGCGACTAATCAGGCTTTACAACGATATAAAATACAATTGGTATTACTAAAGGGGAGAAATGATCAACCAGAAAATACCCCTACAATTTTGGAGGAGTACATAAAGTGCCATAAACAAAATGAATGAATTCTAGCTTCTTCTAAATTTAGAGTTAGGTCACATTGCAGCCATTTACAAGTTTCACAGCTGCTTCTTAACTCGATAAACTGGGTCGTTTCAAAACTGTTATACCTTTTGAACATTTTTATCAGCAGCTTTGGTATAAATAAGTGCTATTTAATTCCTGAAGACATGTTGCCTCTTTTCCCAAAGGATTCTTCATTTCTTTTAGAAGCGGCAAAATGTCTTTAAGGAACTAAACCAGTCCAGTCGCCACTTGGCTCAGTGTTGGACAACAATGTCCTGGACGACTCAGAGCCAACACAGATATAAAGTTGTCATTCTTACCATTTTAAACATGTAAGTTTGTCCTGTCTCTTCATTTAATTATGAGGTTTGTTCGATCTAAGGGTTTAAATTGTGATGGTTTTCATTCAACACACCTGTGTGCAGTGTTAATTTTGTTGACTAATTATTTTTGTCAAAGTTTCGTCAACAACCACTTTCCCCCTGACAAAAACTAGACAGTAACTAAAAAAACAAGTGCACATGGACGAAGACTAAAACTACATTATCTGACATTTTCATCAACAAATAAAAATTAGACAAAAATGTTTGACAGAGACTTAATCCAATCAGACCTAATTTGCTCATGGAGAAAGCAGAGGCAGAAGAGTTATATTTGTTTCTGTTCATTTATACATTCAGACTTTACTAGCATTCAATAAAGGGTTATTAGATGTTTCCTTTTTTCCAAGTGTAAAACATGACTTCAGAAATTCAAGGAAACACTTTACACTTCATCTTTTAGTCGACTAAATTTACAGTAGATTTCGTCGACTAAAATGTTGTGAAATTTCATCAACTAAAACTAGACTACAATTAAAACAATTTAGATGACTAAATTATGATTAAAACTACAATATTTTAGGCAAAAGACTATAACTAAAACTAACTTAAACAGTGCTGTCAAAATTAATACTGTCTGTATGGTTGATATTTTTAAAAGTACCACAGTTCTCCTTTATCCCAGGTTCTGGAGTTAATGAGGTTTATGTCTTTGTGAGCTGAAATACAGATTGAATAAAAACAGGACGATGTTGATCAACAATTTCAAGACTTAGAAGTTAACCCGCACAACATGCTTGTAAAAGATGCACAAGGCATAGACACCAGAGTCCTGACATTAATTTATCAATCAATTTATGATACAATAGACGATTAATAAAATTGGTCGTATCAATAAGAACTGCAAACAAGTGGAGAGAGAACTTTCTCAGAGTTTGTTCATGGACATACAGCTGCTGGTGGGATCAATGGTGGAGGTGTTGCAGTGTCAGCAGCAGCGTGGGCGATGTCCTGACCAGATAGCTGAGCTGGACAGTAAAGATTTCGATTTTGCTGACCGTTCTTTGTCCCACCTCTTTCCTGTTCTCACTAGATTTAGGACAGAACCCAAAAAAAGAGACATTCAGAGATACAAACGGTCAATAAAAGTCTCCTCTGCAAATTTTTTGGCCTCTGCCTCCAAGGGGCCGGCAAGAAAGCTCAGAGTATGAACACCGCGTCCCTGTGCTGAACGGAGGAAGAAAAAGGGGTTCAATGTGATCATGATCCTCCCAGGTTTCCCATTTTGGAGATTTTTGAGGCGTGACCAGCAGAAGCCCCCTGAGATGCTCTAAGAGCATGCTGGAGAGATTTGAAATCACATCAGGCTCGTAAACACCTCCGGACCATCCATTAGGAGCGGAAACACTGCAGGGCAGAGGGACGAGGAGGGACGAGGGTGCTAACTTGATTGGCCTGCTGCCACCGTGACCCCGCTCCGGGATAAGATGCAGAAAATTGAAGGATGGAGGCTCCCAAATCATTTTATGGAGAGTGTGTCATGGGTCTCTGACTGGGACTTATCTCAGGCGCTGCAGCAGGTCTTACCTTTCATGGTGTTTGGATTTTAACCCAGAAGCTGATGCAGGAGAGTCTGATGTTTGATGGGGAACCAAAAAGTAATACTATTACTTATGCTCAAGGTGTGGCGTGGTCGAAAATCTTGATGACGGTGGTCTGATAGAGAGGCCAAGATGATGGGATGCAGATAGAGACGTTATTCAAAAGTACTGCTCCAACTATTCTGTGGAGAAGGAAAGTTTCCTGTCTGGAAATCACAAAAAAATGGTTTGGTCTGCTAATTGACCTTTCGCTAAGCCCTGCCTTGGTTACTGTTGCTCCGCCTGTCAAACCTTCCCTCCTAGAATGAGAAATATGGAGTTTTTAGCAGTACCGGTGAGTGAGATTCCTGAGGAAATATCTGCAAATTTCTGGACAAATTCTTCAGAGATATCAGAAAGAAGCAGACAGAAAGGTCTCCAGTATGCTTTTGAGACATACATTCACCATATTAAATGTTGTATGAGTTCAAATGAAGAGGACATTAAAATAGAGGCAAAAGATCTCAATGCAAGCATCAAGCAACCCATGTGTTGAGACTTCATGTTAAAAACAATCACACACAAGAACAATGTCCTCGTACAGCAGGGTAAGTCGATATATATTGTTTAAATTTGTGTTAAGTTAGCTTTCATTAGCATTGTGTTTGCCCATTTCTAGGGGGTCCGTTCATAAAATGCTAAAAGATATCTGTATGTCAGAACTTGTCTCTGTCTGTTACTCGTACTTCTTTTTCTCAAATATTACCCAGTGGCTCAAGGTTTAACAGAAGTAACCTACTATTGAGACGTCTTTGTTTGCTGATGTTATCTTACCCAGCACACAGAGCTATGGTTAGCTAACGTAAATAAGCACCTTACTTTAGAACAAACGTAGGTGTTCTTGTGCTTTATCCACACTCGACATCTTTCTTCTTGCATCTTGGGCTTGGGGAAGGCAAAAAAAAAAATCAACACCACCCTCCAAACTTCTCAGATATCGACTTACTCGTCCCGTATGCACACTTAGGCTTATTGTCTAGTTAGCATAGGATTGGACAGTAACCGTTTGTGGGAGGGGCTTGGTAAAGGTCAATTGGACGAATGATAATTCTTCCACATTGACCAACATTGCACTGTTAACTAGAAAGCACTCGGAGAGCGCAAACCTCCGCCAAGGTAGCTTACATATTTCTGTTACATCTGTAAGCAATAGTTCCATGATAAATTTACCATATAGTATTATTCATGACCCTGAAAACCCACACCTCGCACTCAGAATCATGTTGATATCATTATTAGTTAGACAGTTATTGAGCAAAAACGATCATTTGCAAATGGCGGTTATCTGGATCACCACCAAAATCTAATCATTTTTAAGTTGGGCCATTACCAACATCTCCTGAAAATTTCAGCAAAATCTGTCCTGTAGTTTTTGCGTAATCTTGCTAAAAAACTAAAAAACATATGGTCGCAAAAACATAACCTCCTTGGCGGAGGTAACAATCCTAGTCTATAATTTCCCTGATCCATGATCATGCACATTGTGAAGATGCTTAATTCTTATTTCTGCATGCTAACATGTTTTTAATTGTGGAGCAGATGAACACGACAACTTTAACTTAACTTTCAGTTCATGGAGAAATGCCCCTTAAAGGGCCCCTTTTTTTACTTCCTCAGGTTTATAATGTAATACAGCCTCCACCTACATGTTGGTCACAGTACGGTGCCATGGCTATTTTAAAAGTAACCTCACCCTCCCGTCAGACATTGTTTGGCCAGCCAATCAGCACAGAGCTCATTACCATAGCCTCCCCCGCACCCTCAGCAACTGCGCCTCCATCCATCTGGAATTGGTTTTCGATTCCCATCCCTTATCACATCCTTCTCATATCCTGCAGACCTTGTCTATGGTTTAGCCTCTCCTTGTTCTCCTCAAACATCTATGTGAGGTCGTGGGTTTAAACCCCTCCAGCTTTACAGCACATTACCTCCAGGTTTACACCTTCAGCCGTCCACATCCCAGCTTTTTTTTCACTCTTCTCTGAGAAACTCAGAAACATCTCAGCTTTTATCAGAGTGTCACACTTCAAACGGGATTTCACTTTAGTTGCATAGCAACAGCAAGCCGGCGCCCACCTCAAAAAGAAGAGCTTCACACTGAAGAATGAAAGAAGCTCTCACTGCGGATCATTGTGAGGGGAATCGAAGAAGTGCTGAAGAGACAATTTGGGTGTGTTAGAAAGTCTGTAAGTGAATTTGGTTTCTCAGAATGCTTTGGGCTTTGAAAAAGAACCAAAGCTGTCAGTCATCAAGCTGTTGAGAGATCCAGAAACTTCCTCACAGTGCTCCTGCTGAAGTACTTAGTATACAAGGGTACAAGGAAGTTTAGATTAGAATAGATTAGATGAAACTTTATTAATCCCTTGGGAAGACTCCTTCAGGGAAATTAAGATTCCAGTAGCATTGTATCATACACAGGTATAAAAGAACACAGGATACCAAAAAGTAAAAAGAAAAGCAAAAACAATCAGGAGATATATACGAGGTGTGTCAGAAAAGTTCCAGGACTGGTGTCACAAAAGATTTATTTAGAATCCAAACTACAAACTACAAGTTTTCCCCTTCGAAGTAATCCCCCTGGAGTCTAAAGCACTTTCCCATCCTTCTCTGCCACGCTTTCAAGCACTCCTGGAAGGATTCTTCCGGGATCCTCCGCAGCTCCGTCGTCACGGCCTTTTTGATGTCGTCCACGTCTTCAAAATGGGTCCCCTTGATGACCCCCTTGATGACCCCCTTGAGCTTGGGGAAGTGGAAAAAAATCACACAGAGCCAGGTCGGGTGAGTAGGGAGGTTGCTCCAGCACGGCGATGTTCTTCTCGGCCAGGAACTGTCGGATGCTCAGGGCATTGTGAGCAGGCGCGTTGTCGTGGTGAAGCAGCCACGACTTGTCCTGCCACAACTCTCGCCTCTTCTCGCACACTGAACGAAGCAAACGCCGCGGTATCTCTTTGTAGACGTGCTGGGATTACTTTGAAGGGGAAAACTCTTAGTTTGAAGTTTGGGTTTGAAATAAATCTTTTGTGACACCAGTCCTGGAACTTTTCTGACACACCTCGTATATATTAAATCTAAATCAGAAAAATAAAAATAAAAAAATAATAATAAAAATCAAAATAAATACATACATACATACACAATACATAAATAAAAATAAAAATAAAATAAAATATGGCGACTGGCTGGCTACTACTACTACTACTACTACTACAACAGGTTGCATAATGAAATTAAGTTGTGGCTTCAAAACAAAAACAAAACCATTAGACATGGAGAAGTGCAAATGGTGCAATAAGAAATCTCACAGCCTGAGGAAGAAGCTTGCCGCTATTACTGTAAGCCCCCTACAGACGCACCCTACAGTTTGGTTGGCCCCGTGCTGTGCTCATGATGGATTATGTTGGGTTTTGGATATATGTATGTGTATACATGTGTATTTTATATGTGAATATATGTTTAAATATAAAATGAAGAGTATGTCTTCAGCCTGCTCTATTGTAAAGCATCTCGAGATAACACGTGTTATGATCTTAGATTAAATAATATCACAGATGTATCATTTACCACTTATATGTGACATGAACCCTGTCAACAACAATCCCCACCAAGTTCTCCCGGTAAACTTCTGAGGAGAGCAGATTTCACTAGGTATCAGTGAGTAACCATGACTACCAGATTAACTGGCATCGTCCGCGGCATCTCTCCCAGCTTCCCAGCAGTGATCCTCAGCTTCTCTGATTTGATTGTCCAAAACAAAAAAAAACATGATTTCCCGTAAGAAAAGATGGATCTGCGTGATTTCAGACAGTGAATCAGGCAGGTCCATCTGCACTGAAAGACTAATATCGCCCATCCCTAGTGTGTTCTCCATAGACTCCTGCAGCTCGTTTTGTACCTAAATGAGAGTGCTCGTGTTTGACCTGCTGCTGAGGTGATCGTCAGCCGGACAGCTGGAGCTCAGAGTGAAATAAATCTGATAAAGCAGAAAACAGGAGGAGGAAACAGTCTGACCTCTCAGCAGGCTGTCACTGCTTCTCACCACAGCAGCAGGAGCCGTCTCCCCCCGGATGTGACACCACAATTAAACAGTAAACGAGGTGACGGGGTGATGATGGAGATGCTCCCCTCGGCGTGCCCTCCAGGCTCCGCGTCTCTCTGGGAGTAGATGTCGGCCCGTCGGGATCCGCTGCTCTGTTCGCTGTGAGCGTCGTTTAAACGCCGCAGGCTGCAAACATTTTCTTTTTTACTCCGCCTTAACTCTGCACCCATGCCGAGCAAACAGGAAGAGCATAAATCACACACACCCACACTTTGGTACAATTTGAAGTTGTGGGTGAGGCTTCAGCAGGAGGGCGGCAGAGTGTCAGCTTTTAGAGCTCTGAGTGCGGAGATCGATCACCAGAGGCCGATCACAGCTGACACCAACACATCATTAAAGCCAGCTCTACTTCAGCCTTTCTCTTCAGCCATTGTTTGAAAAATCTACAGTGTAGAAAATAAAAGAGCAACGGTAGTAGTTACAAGGTCACCGAGTCTCATGTTCATTCCCATTAAAACTCTATAAAAATAAATATAAGTGGTAACACTGAAGAAAACGGCCTTCGTCTAACTGTCTGATCAGCTCAATACCTTCTGAATTAGCTTGTAGAAATTGAGAAGAGCTTCTAAACCCTGCAGCCTCATACGTGTGTTATTCTCTGGCCCAGCCCTCACAAAGCTTTGGCAAATTAATGTCAACACCATTTTCAAAGTATTCCCAAAGACCATTGACTTTTCACCACACGTTGGAATTTTCGGTCTACTGGAAGAGTTTACCCGTTACTCTACGAAAGAATTGGAAGTAATAGAATTCACCTCCGTAACTGCTAAACACCACCTCCTCCTGAACTGGAAATCCACAACAGCTCCTTCCAGCACAAGATGGATTAACTAGGTTATGTCCTTTTTAAAATGTATTTATTTCTAACTCTCGGGCATGAACACTGTCTGTGAGCTATCTTTTTAGTCTAGCTTTTATGTGGTGTCTCACTATTAAAAATTAACGGTTTATGCTTATTTTTTTATCTTTACTTACTCTGATTTTTTATAAATACAATTTGTTAGTTTACTGGTTAAGTAGGTACTAGCCAAAATTTTATTTTGCCATTTTTTTTGTCACCATTGTTTTGAGTTTTTAAATTTTTTCCTTAACTTGCATTATTTTATCTACTCATGTTTCATGGCAAAGTGTGAATTAGTTACCAAATAGTTGGGCCCCTAGTGGCCTGGGGCCCTAAGCAGCTGCCTGCCTTGCCTGTTGACCAGCTCCACCTCTGTGTATGCACATCAATAAAAACGTGAAAAAATAGTAGAGAAAATTAGACATTCAAAAACGGGGAAACTTGAATAAATTCTACAATAAATGGCAACTGTTTATGGATTCTTTTGCAATGTAAGCCCTGCCCCCATTTTTTAACTATTTGTTTATTCATATGTTTATGATGTGTATAGGCCTATGCATGTATATCTATCCGTTAATTTATTTTTTCCATTATATTGTCTATCTGATTTTATTTTTTGTATTCGTTATTTGTTCTTAGAAAATGCCAATCTAAATCTAAAGGTGTATACAATCATGGTTCACGCTGCCCTGTTGTATGTAAGTGCCTTTGTTTCCTCTGTATGCACGTCAATAAAAATATGAAACCAAAAAAAAAAAGAAAGACAGAAATCAAACTCTCTGTGTGACTTCCTGTAATGACTGTGAGAAGAAAACTTTTCCTCTAAAGTCGTCACAAAAGCCTCTTCGGCTGACAAACTGAACAGGCGCTTCTCTCCTGTTGCCATAGAAACCACATCCCGACTGACAGCGGAGGTCATGACGCGTCGGAAACGTCCAAAGTCCAGACCTGCGGACGGTTTTGTTTCCTTTTTTCTCCTTCAAACCCCCGCTGATCTTTTTTTGGACTTTCAGGTGAGAGACGGAGACCTGTCCTTCATGTCCGAGCAGAAAAGAGGTGGAGCGCCGGTTTGATTCTGACGCACGGACATTTATGAGCAAACGCTGACACATCGATCGGGGCGGCGAGTCTAAATCAGTCCGGGGAGGAGGGAGGGTGAGACCTGTCAGATGGTGAAAGGGCAGAGATGACGGCTCCAAACACCGACTCACCATCTGTTTCTCTGACTACACCAAACCAAGCGAGCCTCAGTCTGCAGACTCTGCTGCCTCAGTGCCCTTGAGCAACAATCTCCACCTGCATGAGGAAGTCAACTCACCTTCACCCTCTTCATGCTTCGTGTGCACTCTCAAGATTTAACACAGATCATGTTGAGTGGCAGAAAGAGTCCAAGACACTTTCTCAGGTTCCCCAGTTCAGCTGCTTGCTTACACAATCACATGGCAGCAACTCAATGCATTGAGGCATGTAGACAAGCTCAAGACGACACAAGGTTCAAACTGAGCATCAAAATGGAGGAGAAAGGAGATTTAAGTGACTTCAGCGGTGGTGCATGCTGATCTACTGGGATTTTCATGCGCAACCATCTCAAGGGCTCACAGAGAATGGTCCAAAAGAGAAAGTATCCAGTGAGCAACAGCTCTCTGGGCAAAATTAACAATGCCAGAAGTCAGAGATGATAGAAAGGCAACAGTAACTGAAATTAATTTTGACAACACTTTTTAATATAGTTTTAGTTATAGTCTTTTGCCTAAAATATCTTTTAGTTTTCATTTCAGTCTTGATTAAGTTGATGAATTTCACAACATTTTAGTCGATGAAATCTACTGTAAATTTAGTTGACTAAAATATGAAGTGTAAAGGGCAAGGCATTTTTTATGTTTCCTTGAATTTCTGAAGTCATGTTTTACACTTGCATAAAATGAAACATCTACCCTTTATTGAATGTTAGTAAAGTCTGAATGTATAAATGAACAGAAAAAAATTGAACTTTTGTGTGAAATGCAGTCAATTAAGTCTCTGTCAAACATTTCAGTCTAGTTTTTATGTGTGGATGAAAATGTCAGTTAATTTAGTTTGAGTTTTTGTCCATGCGCACTTTTTTATTAGTTGCTGTCTAGTTTTCATCAGGGTTGAAAAGGTTGTTGACAAAAACTATAACGAAAAGAATTAATCAACGAGAACAGAAGATTGTAAACTGTGTGATGCTGTCATGTGGATATGGACCAAAATCTGAGGAATTTTTCAGCATCTTGTTAAATTTATGCCATGAAGGATTAAGGAGCTCTGACAGCAAAAGGGTCCAACCTACAGCAAGGTGTGCCTGATAAAGTGACCAGTGAGCGTACATTTCTGCTTACACAAGGTGAATATGACACTCAGGTTTTCATTATAATGTCTATTAGGGCTGAAAGATTTATCGTTTTCAGATTGAAATCACAGTTTCAGACGACGCAATCATGTGATCGCAAAAGCTGCAATTTTTTGCAGCGCTCCTGACTGACCCAGGATCTGTTGTGTCGACTATTTTACACATACTGTTTTATTCATTTGCAGGCAGTTGCATTTACGGAAGTGCTGGTAAGCAGGTCAACAATACAAAGCCTCTGTTGAGGAGTAGAAGAAGATAATACGATGATAATAGCATATAACGTAACATAACGTGGTTAATAAAACAAGTCACAACAAGCAAACAGGACAGTTTAGAGTTGTTAAAGAGTTTATCTGATGACTGTAGGCAGAGGCAGGCTAACACTACCCACTGACTCCCAGTGTTTGAGCTAAGCTAATTAGCAGTGGGTGAGCTTTGCCCTGTCTCTTCCTTGTTACTGGAAGCACAGTCAAAAGAATGGTGTCTATCTGCTTGTCGTGAACTTGGGAGTGAGGCAAGACATGAAGAAAAAATTTAGTATCCCCTAAATAATGAAAACAGATTATTTATCATCAATATTAGATGATGAATAATGTGTTATGTGCTTTTGATAATTGATTTCCTTACTGTTGTCTGTACTGTAAACATAGTGAATATTGCACTGAAGTTTGATTTGAAGAAAATTGTGAATTGATTTGAAATCACAATATCTGCCAGAAAAATATCACTTAAATCTTTTCCTAAAATCGTTACATCCCTACTGTCTTTAATGGCTACGACACACATGCAGCTCAGTGTGAAAACAGGTGAACCTCCTTCTGAAATAAAGACTGATCCGCTCCATTGCCGTAAAGCTGCTAAAATGTGAAACCTCTGTTATGTGACTGTTTGAATACAAGGCAATTTAAGACTTTAAAGGCCCTGTGAAGACCCTGACACACACTGAAATGAAAACAATGGTCTGCTGTCGTCTCTAAATGAAGGTTCAGCACTCGATAACTGCTGCTGTCGACTCCAATCCAGAGTCAGACCACCGACCACAGAGGGTGAGAGAGGGGGGTGTTTACTCCCTCTGTCCTGTTTTAATATTCAGCAAAAATAACATCAAAAATCGGTCAATTGCAAGTCACATTGCTTTATTTATTTATTAATTAAATAGATTCATTCTAATTATTTCTGTGGAAGATTTTAAAATGAAAAATTTAGATTTTTTATCTTGACTTAATCCAATTGTAAGTTGTTGCAATGTTTGAAAATATAAGTACTGAAAATGTACAGTTTTCATGATGGTTGTCTCTGTCAGGTTTTGCACAAGCACTTTTATAGGCTTGTTGTTTTTCAGATGAAACTAAATTTTGATCAGAGAGTTTCATGTTAATATACTATGAAAATACCTCGGCCTTCAGTGTTTCTGTGACAAACCTGACTATGTTTAAACTACATAATCAACATTTTATGACGCAAACCTTCACTTTAAGAGGGAAATTTTGTTTGAGTTGGGAATATATTTTGACAACATAAAGGCAAAACAATATTCATGTCATTTTTGTGTCATCTGGAGTTTTTCTTTGAGGGAAAAATTGATTAAAATCATAAATCGAGCAGTTGGGGAAAAATATCAGGGATTTTAGTTTTAGGCCATATCGCCCAGCCGTACTGAAGGATGAGCTATTTTCACAGTATAGTAACATGGAACCATCTGATCAATATTCAATCTCATTTACAGAACAAATACAAGCCTAAACATTTGCTTGTGCAAAACCCTGACAAGGCCTACCATCATAAAATCTATACATTTTCAGCAATTATATTTTCAAGCATTATAACAAATTATGATTGGAGTAAGATGAGAAAAAAATCGAAATCTTTTATTTTTAAATCTTCTGCAGAAAATAAATTTTATTTAATCGATTTAATCGATAAATTGCCCAGCTCTAGTCAGGATGTGAGGAAACAGTGGAGCAGGAGAACATCATCATCACCATCATCCTCATTTTTTCTGATTGAATCATCCTGATGTGGTCGAATCAGCTGATCGTCATTACTAACTCAACAGGAACAGAAAGTGAGTGAGAGTTTAAAAAGGCTTCACTGCCATCTAGTGGCTCAAGCAAGAACTGAGGCTCAGTGAGGAGAGCACGAGTCAAAGAGATGATGTGATATAAACTCATTCAAAAGTCAGAAAAAAAAAATTAAAACTGTCGGTTCTTGAGTTAGGAAAATATGAGATTAAGACGAAAATAAACTACAGCCACAGATGGCATCATGTCTCATGGAAACATCCTGACTTCCACCCTTTTCTCTTCTTACCGTGCAGCTTTTTGTTGACTAAAGAGGCATTTTTTTTCTTATTTTAACCCTTGGACCTGGTCTAACATTAGCTCCACTTACACCACTCAGTGCAAAAAAATGTGCTTTTTGATTCCATAATTAAAAATTTTATACATTGATGTTATTTTTTAAACTTTTTTTGGCTTGATTTTTTTCAGTCAACAGCAAATATTCATGAATTATCATGTTGTAACCCTCTAAAGGCCAGTACTTCGACTGAATGGCACAATGTTTTCAGATGGAAAAAATTGATTATATTCAGTTAACTACATGCAAATTTCGATTTTTTTTGCTTTGGGTAAATACAGCCTTGGATATGTCATTGATTAGCAGCAAAAATTATGTTTATGCATTTTTATTTTCTGAAAAGTGTCAAATACACTTGTACCGCTCAGCGTAAAATAAGAACTTTAAATAAGGTAGCCATAAAAAACATTAGATATTGTTTTTTTTCCTTTTTTTTCTTACTTTTTCTGGTTTGACTTTTCCGACCTTTATCAGTCGAAATCATACACATCAAATATTAATGAATTTTTAAATATTTTAGCCCTTTACATGTCAATTTATTTTGGATTGTACAGGTAAGGCAAAAATAAGCCACAAGCTTTAGCCTATACCTTCTTTGGTTATTGACAAGTGTGTGTTAAATGATTGTATTCCATTTCTGTTCTTAACATTATGTAACCGAAATAAAATATTCATTCATAAAAATATTCATGACAGGATTTTGTCATGCCACCAGTTTTTTTTAATGTAAAATTAATATTAAAAAATACATTATTTCAAGTACACAACATGCAAAACTGTTTCTTTTTGTGTACTGCGTAATTATTATAGCATGGATTATGTCAATGAGTAGAAATACATTATTACATTATTACAATACATTATTTTTACATTTTTACTTATTAAGACTCATTTTCATATGGTTGATATGACGCCACCTGGTGAAGAGCAGTAAAAATGATCAATTCCAAGGCAAAAGCCCAGACTGAAACCCAGATACAGTTCAAAGCATGTTTTGTGCTTTAATGGGGAGATCAAAAACTGCAGTTTGAATGGGTTTCAACGGGACATTTTTTGCCCTTAATGGTCTGAGTGTAACTCTTGTTTGTACTCAGTGTATTTTGGACTTACTGAGCTAAGTAGGAAATAACAACAAATGGAAATACACAATATTGCCAAAATGTATGCCAGATGCATGAACACAGCCAAAATTGTCAATTAATGAACAATGAAAAATGTAAATGTGCACAAGGGTAAGTAAGGGTTCATATAATTTTCTCGTTTTCAGTGGACAGCATACGGACAGCTGCTGTACGCTTACCACAAGTGCAGACACTTTCAGGACAAACTTTCCCGTGAAGAAGGATGGATAAATAATATTCATATCTAAAAAGTGTTCGTATTTCATGCACTCACATCTGCTCGTCTTCTGCAGCTTCTTCCTGAACCAGAAAACCAAACCAAAAAACTCTGCATCATGGGGTAGTGTTGGAGCCCGACTCCACCTCTGGGATCCTCGCCTGAGGACAGAGCAAAGGAAAACTGAGATTCAGATTTATACCTCACTGATGCAGGGTGACATTATGACATTTTGTGTTTTATATTCAGCCTTTTCAGACTGTAACTCTGCACAGCATGGGTTAATTTATGCCTCTTGAAATGTATAAAAGGTTGTTCAAAGACTTTTTTGGATTCACAATCAGCGACATTAACTATAAAGGCAATTGCCAATGACCTGAGGAGAGCCCAGGGTCATCAGTGGAACAAAAAAAGTAGGATTGATATCGATACAATCAAGCCTGTACCACAGGGGTCTTTAACATTTTATATTATGGAACTGGATGGACGTGCATATTGTTGCTTTTAAAGCTGATAATTGAAAGTAGTTGCCCCGTGCCCCAAACTACACTACTGGTCAGAAGTTTTAGAACACCCCAATTTTTCCAGTTTTTTACTGAAAATCATTCAGTTTTGCACTCTGAAATGAAAGCATAGTACAAATAAGCAATTGGAGGGAAAAAAAAAATCATGAAATCAATTTATAGGCCAAAATGTATTCTAAACTCTTGACTCATCAAAGTAGCCACCTTTGGCAGATATAACAGCTGAACGCACTCGAGGCACTCTTTCTACAATAGAAGTCAAATATTCTTCAGAAAGTTCCCATAAATGTGTGGTACTTGTAGGTTACTTTGCTTTTACTCTTCTGTCCAGTTCATCCCAAACCAGCTCGATGGGGTTCAAGTCTGGAGACTGTGCTGTCACTCCATGTTTTCAAGCTTACCATCTTGTTCTGTTTTCCTGAGGTAGTTCTGGCATAGCTTGGACTGATGTTTTGGGTCATTATCTTGCTGTAGGATGAACCCCTGACCAATTAGACTCATACCAGAGGGTACTGCATGGTGCTGCAGGACGCTGTGGTAGTCGTTTTGGTTCAGGGAGCCTCTCACTCTGTACAAGTCACCAACCCTGGATCCAGCAAAACAGCCCCAGACCATCACACTTCCTCCTCCATGTTTGACAGTTGATGTCACACACTGTGGACCATCCTTTCACCTACTCGACAGCGTACAAAGATCCTGCGTGATGAACCGAAGATTTCAAATGTTGATTCATCAGTCGATAATACCTTCTTCCAGTCTTAAGTAGTCCAATGGCAGTGTTTCATGGCCCAGGCAAGCCTCTTTGTCTTATTCTGATGTCTTAGCAGTGGCTTTCGTGCTGCAACTCTTCCTGTCAAACCTGCAGCTCGAAGTCTTCTCTTCACAGTTAAAACTGAGACTTGTTTACTACGACCACTATTAAGCTGTGCTTGAAGCTGTTGTCCTGTGAGCCACCTGTCACACAAACTGTTAACTCTCAGAAACTTGTCCTCTGGTTTAGTTGTGGCTTTGGGTCTGCCAGACCTCTTCCTGTCAGAGTTTCCCCAGTTTCTGAGTGCTTTTTGATGGTGAAGAAAACTGTACTCACTGACACCTTGACTTTCTTTGCAATTTGTCTGTAAGAAAGGCCAACATTTTTAAGTTTTATGATGGTCTGTCTCTCTTCCATTGTTAATTGCCTTTTTTCTTACCATTTTTGTAACAACATATGACTTTCTGCAGTACAATGCTGTTCAACTGATGCTCACAAGGGTCTGGTACCAGGGTATGTTTTTATGCAGACAGAGGGGGCTGGAAGCAATCAAGACAAGTTTGAACACCTGTAGGAATCAGTAGAGCCAGCTTTCAAGGCTTGATCAACCTTCACTGCTCCAGAACAGCTTTAAATTGTTAACCCAGTCATGTTCCCTTAAAGAGGCCTTTATGTATAATTCTGAAATGTACGTAATTTTTCAGTTTTGAGAAACCTAACCTTTTCTTTTAAGCTCTGGCAGTACAGCACTTACCTTTGTGCCATTTAAATAAATAACTGGAAAACTAAAACTTTTGACCGGTAGTGTATGTTAACCTGGCCTTGTTCACAATACCACAATTTTAGATTCTTAATTCAATTCTGATTATTATTACAATTATCAATAATATCAAAAATAAAAACAACTCATTTATTATATAACACTTAAAAAACAGGTTTATAAAGTTCTTTTACAAAAATATCAAAAACATTGAAGAAAACATCATAATAAAGCAGAAGAACCCAAACAGCACCAAGCATAAATGACCAAAGCATGGGGGAAAAATAAAGAAATGACAAAAAATAAATAATAATAATAAAATTAAGAACATGAGAGCAAGATTATAAGAGCCTAGACAGTAGAAGAACACGACAGTGTAAAATGAGACCAAGAGGACCAACAACAGTATATTATTTACCACACTGCCCATCCCTAGCATTGATAGACAGATTATTCGTCCCCTTTAGGAATCCAGTCGCTCACAATATAAGACACATTATTCTACACAGTAGATAAAGCTACAGCACTATAAAAATCACAAAAGTATAAATATGTCAAAATAAGAATTACAAAAGAGAAAATAAAAAGTATGAAATATGAATAAAATATGATAAAATGACTGTGATGACAATATCAAACAAGCAGAGTATAAGGAATATGTACAGAAATTGCACAAGTTTCTGGGGACTCTTGAGAGGCTATTGCTCCGCTTTATGAACTGAGGGGAAATTACACCAAAATCATAATAAAAACATTGTTAAATTTAGCCTGATGTTCAAAATCACAAATAAAATTCAACATAATAATAATCAATTTAATAAGATTTTAGGGCATTTAATTTATTCTTCAAAAATTTGTTCTCACATATTGACGAGCAGATGTGTTGTACACTGTTAAACAGAAACATACCTGAAAATCAAATGAAGCCCTCAGTAAACATCCGTAGCAATTATGGGCAAGCTTATTTCAGCCTGGCTTTTTGTTTCATGATGAAATTTTAAAAAAGAAGTGTATGATGAGCAAAAAAAGAAAGTTAAATAACATGAAATACAAAAATAACATTAAATAATCTAGAAAATCAAGAAACGCAGAAAAAAAAAGTTCTAGACCTGACCAGTGCTGTAGTCAAGTCACCATAGCTCAAGTCCGAGTCGAGTCAGAGTCGAGTCCGAGTCCTCAGTGTTTGGGTCCCAGTCGAGACCGAGTCACCAAAACAAAAACTCCGAGGTGAGTCCGAGTCGAGTCCTCTCACCCGAGTCGAGTCCAGGTCGAGTCCTCAGTAACTTAGCCCAAGTACTAGTAAAGTTCACAGAGCCTAAGTCTGAGTCCTCAATATTGAGGTATCTGTGTGCACTAGGCGCATGATTTAGAATAAAACCCAAATGGGCATAGGTAAATATATAACGTTTTTATTATATTTTTGTCAGAAGACACAGGAAATCGTAGATGAACTGCATCCGGGTGACAACAAGATGGCGACTATCTACTGTGCTAACGTGTTTTGATACAGAAATTGGATTAAATAATATACCTAGAAGACCTAACTTTTGGATTTATCATGACGGATTACTTTTACGAAGTCTCCAAAAAGACACTGATGTTTAAGGAGAGATATCTCAGCCTCTGGAAGAGCTACGATCGCATCAAAGGGCTCATCGGAACGGCTAAGTTGTTAGCTTTCGATCAAAACAATCGATAAAAGGCTACGATAAACGGTTGTAAAGTTATTAAATATTTCGTGAACAGTGTGATTTGCTGTCGTATACGATAGCGCTGACCTCCGAGGGTTAAGAGGCTAACGTTCTCGTTATTTAGCAGCTAGCTTAAAACGTTATCAACAGTCAAAGTAACATTAGCATCGCCATCTACTCACTTCACTGGGTGCATCCTAGACAGATGTCTGTTAAGTTCGACGTTGTCCCCGTCATCTCTTCAATGTCTCTTTTACATAATGAACACGTTGCTCTGCATTTACCAGCATTTATGGTGAAATCTTTGAAAGCCAAACGTACAACCCGCGGTACCTGCTTCGACATCCTGCCGCTCCTTCGACATCAGCGCGTGAACGCGCATGCGGGTAAACTAATGGCCCTTTTCCACCAGCCCGCCTTGGCCCTACTCTACTCTACTCTACTCGGCTCTACCCGGTTTGCGTTGCGTTTCCACCGGCACAGTTCCTCCTAAAACAGACCAGTTATTAGTACCTACTCTGCTGTGGTTCTAAGCGAGCTGAGTCGACACTAAAAGGTGACGTCGACCGACTGCCGGCTACTGATTGGGCAGAGAATGTCGTCACCGATGGGTCTTGAGCGCGATGCCCAAAACAGGACTGCGGTACATACACTTTTTTTGTTACTTTATGGCAATAACTTGCTGCCATCACAATGTTAAACACGGGGCTTTATCATTACGAGCTAGCTAACAAGCTAGCGGTAGCTTCCGTTAGCTTACCCTCATACGTCTTTTCTTTGCAGCTCGATTGCTCTCGTCCTCGACTTCAAACTGTTGTATAGCTTCAGAAACTCTCCTGTACTTCTCAAGGGTATTTCTTGTCGCCGCCTGCAGCCTTCTTCTGCTTTCCTCTTTGTAACAAAAAGCCACAGACCGAGCGGCAAGTATACTATTGCCTCCAAGTCCTCCATTGTTTTGGTTGTTGTGTCGCCCAGCTGTTTCACGGCGACCCCGCCACCGCTGGGTAGGGGACCGGGCTGGTGGAAAAGCAAGCCAAAGCGAGTAGAGTAGAGCCGGGTAGAGTCGGGAAAGCCAAGCCGAGTAGAGTAGGGCTAATGGAAAAGGGCCATAACACACATGCCCGCCGTGGGGCTTTAAGACTGATATGAGGACCTTATACCAGAAGAAATAATAAATAAAGCAATAATAAAATAATACAAATACAAAGGATTCATTGATAAATAAGCTCGAGTCCTCTGAGTCCTCCCTCGAGTCCTAATGCAGCTAGAGCTCGAGTCCGAGTACAAGTCCGAGTACAAGTCCGAGTCTTCAGCGCTCGAGTCCGAGTCGAGTCACGAGTCCGACATATCCGGACTCGAGTCCTACAACACTGGACCTGACCGCATTGCCAACGTATGTAGAAAGAGGCCCAATTGTGTTAAATGTGGTTTTAATCTGAAAGTTTGACCCAATATTTCAAATCAATATAGCACTAAAACCAAAATATATTATTGTTTGACTAAGATGGCTGCTGAAGCAAAACTTTATCTGTTATGACTAAGTCATGTGCAAATATTTTATGTAAAAAAAATCATTATACGATTGGTTTAATGTTGGGTAGTTAGGGAAAGAAAATAAAACTTGGTCGTCCAACTTTACCTCCTCATACTACCTCTTTTCATCTATTTAATTTATCTAAAATAGTCTTCTTTCCTTTTTCTTTAAAGATTCTGCACTTTGTAACTTTTCCTTATTTAAATTGATTTAAATGATATTATATTTCTATCTTTAATTCTTAAATTACTCTTACTCCTCTTCAGATCTTCCTTAGTAGTTGGATTTTCCCCCTGTGGGACTAATAAAGGAATATCTTATCTTATCAGTAAAGCCTCTTGTGGCTGAACATATCAGTTAATGTTCATATAAAACATCAATCAAAGGCTGATTTCACCAGACTTTAACTTATTGGGCCAAAAGATTGATAAATGAGACATGAAAATTAAGTATTTAATGACATATAAAACATCATTCTTGCCATCATAGAAATATTTTATTAAATGTAAGCAGTTAACCTTTTCTTCTGTAGAAATCACTGCAGTTCATCATGTTCACTGTTGTTGCTGTTGTTGATTTTCTCCAGCAGGTGGCGTCATTCATTAAACTCAAATCAATGGTTCAGGGATTAACATAAAAAGTCTGAATTAATCCAAACTCCAGTAAAACCAGATCAATATAAAGCTTCAGAAAGTAACCTAGACTGATTCATAGAGCAGTTTTATTAGTTATACACCAGAACTCTTAATACTCCACATAAACTTAAATAAACACTTCACTCAGTGTTTCATTATTTCAAAAAGAACTGTCAGAAAGGGAGTGTCATGGAGCAGTTTTTGATGGCAGTTATCCTTCTGTTTTAATTATTTACCTGTTCACATTACTTATCGTTGTTTTCTGCTGTGTGGAATTAAATATTTTCTTATTAAACAGATGTAGGAATTTTATGTATTTCACCCTTTTCTTTAGAAAAAAACATTATATCAATTTAAACATCCCAAAATTTACAATGCTTTTATTCTTTCTCATTGTCCTGGAGTATCTTCTTGTTTGTCTTTTTTAATAAATGTATATGTTGATCTAAATGCATGCCTGTAAATTTTATACTGTTGTTTACTTGATTATACAAACCCAATTTCAAATGAAGTTGGGTTATTGTGTAAAACATAAATAAAAACAAAATATAATGATTCCCAAATCTACCTATTTTCAAATAATGCACCACAAAGAGAGGATTTTTAGTGTTTAATATAATAAACTTCACTGTTATCTGCAAATATTCACTCATTTCGAATTCTATGTCTGTAACATGTCTAAAAAAGCTGGGACAGGGACAAGTTTGCTGCTGTGTTACATCACCTTTCCTTTAAACAACAACTTTAAATAAGTGTTTATGAACTGAATACACTATTTGTTGAAGCTTTGTAGGTGGAATATTTTCTCATTCTTGCTTGATGTTGGGAGTCTTTATTGTAGTACTCTTTCACTCTGAAGACACGCTGCTGTAACTCAGAGGGTGTCTCCATTGTCTCTGAAATAAGCAGGGACGTTTCTGAAGAAGATGGATGGCAGCATGTTGCTTCTAAACCTGTATGTACCTTTCAGCATTAATGGAGCCTTCACAGATGTGCAGGTTACCCATGCCTTGGGCACTAACACCCCCCCATACCATCACAGATGCTGTCTTTTGACCTTTGCTCTGATAACAGTCTGGATGGTCCTTTTCCTCTTCAGCCTGGAGGACACCATGTCCATGATGTCCAAAAACAGTCTGAAATGTGGACTCAGACCACAGCAGACTTTTCCACTTTGCCTCAGTCCATCTCAGATGAGCTCGGCCCAGAGAAGCTGGCGGTGTTTCTGGGTGTTGTTGATATTTGGCTTTGACTTTGCATGGTAGAGTTTGACCTTGACCTTGCAGATGTAGAGATGACCTGTGTTAACTGACAATGGTTTTCTGAAGTGTTCCTGAGCCCATGTGGTGATATCCTTTACAGAGTGATGCTGCTTTATAATGCAGAGAGCCTGAGGGATCTAAGGTCACAGGCATACAATGCTGAATTTCACCCTTGTCACTTACTTGAAGAGATATTTTTGAATCTCTGAATCTTTTGACAGTATTATGGACTGTAGATGATGATATCCCCAAATTCCTTGCAATTGTATGTTGAGAAACTTTCCTAAACAGAAAATCATGGCACTCACCTGTTTCCAATTAACCTGTTCACCTGTGGAATGTTCCAAACTGGTGTTTTTTGAGAATTCCTCAACTTTCCCAGTCTTTTGTTGACCCTTTACCGGCTTTTTCAGAAGGTGTTGCAGGCATCAAATTCAAAATGAGTGAATATTTGCAAAAGAACAATGAAGTTTATCAATCTGAACATTGCATATCTTGTCTTTGTTTTGTATTTAGTTGAATTTGTGTGGAAAAGGATTTGCAAATCATTGTGTTCTGTTTTTATTAATGTTTTACACAACGTCCCAACTTCATTGGAATTGGGGTTTGTATAACACTGCCTGAACTAGGCTCACAAGGTGTAAAAAAAAAAAGCAGAATGAGCCTTTAACCACAGATTAAAGTGATCTTGAGTTATATTTAACATGTTTGTTTTCCCTGCTGTCTTGTTAGTTTATGTTAAAAAATAACGTTAACAGCTGCTGTTGAATGTTTGTGTGAGCAGATGACCATCAGCTGCTGAGCACAGGAAACAAACCGGCCTCCAGAGAGACGGGAGGCGGCCATGACTCATACTTTCCCATCATGCTCTCCTCCTCCGCACTCACTCCGAGCAGAGGCTTTCCATCGGCCTGCCTCGCTGAACATTCACATCAGCACACGTTTATTTTTAACACCATCTCACCTGCAGTTTGGGCTTGGTTATACTTATAGGAAAGTTGATGATTGGACAAGGTACACTGTAAAAAGGTTGTTGCAAATTTTACAGTAACTTACTGGCAACAAGATGCCAGTAAGTTACTGTAAATGTATTTACAGAAGCATTACTCTATTTCAAGTTACAGCAGAATTACTGTATTTTCTATTATTGTTTCACTACTTACTTTTTATTTAAGGTATCATTACTTTGTTTCAATTTACAGCATAATTACTGTATTTTCATTTACACAATAATTACTCTATTTTCAAAAGCAGCATCTTTACAATATTTTCATTTACAGCATAATTACTGTATTTTCACTTAAAGCATATTTACTGTATTTTCAAAAATATCATCCTTACTGTAATTTCATTTCCACAATAAATACTGTATTTTCAAAAACATCATCTTTACTGTATTTTCATTTACAGTATAATTACTGTATTTTCAAAATATCATCCTCACTGTATTTTCATTTACAGTATCATTACACTAATTTTTTTCTACAACTTCTTAATGCATTTCAAATTACAGAGAACTTGCTGTATTTTCATTTAAATTACTGTATCTTTAAGTATTTTACTGGTCAGTGATAAGCAAGATATCATCTTGTAAATAAAAAATTACAAAAATCAATTTTTATCCTATAAAATACATTTACTCAAACATTTTTCCCCCAAAAACTCTGAAATATCTATTAAGAGAAATCTCACCTGATATTGGTCAGTTTTCCCAGGCAAAATTGAATTTTCTTTTCACATTGCCCTTTTCAGTAATTGACAGTATGGGCATTTTACAGTCCTGTTTATTTTACAGAAGTCAGTATGTTTTCCCACAGCCTTTTTCCATTTACAGTAAATTGCTGCATAGATTGTTTTTTACAGTAGGTTGCCGTAGATATGATGGTAAAATACTGCTACATTTACAAAAATCAGTTACAGCATAGCGATGAAGGCCTGTAAAAGACAGACTGGATCTCCACTAAAAGGTCAAACTGCTGCATCAAAACTTTCTGACTGGATGGATTTTAAGTACAGACACATCTGACTCTTCTAACTCTACTGAAGTTTAGCTTTTTCCCCTCCAGGAGTCCCCACATTTGCGTTTTGTTGGCTTCTTCAGCCGAGGTCCTTCTCCAGGCTTTGGGACATTTTCAAACAAGTGAAGCTGCTGGGGTAAAGGTCAGGGCCTTCAAGTTTGAGGCTATGGTTCTCTGCCAGAGAAAAAATAACATGGATGGCTCCCTCCTGGTGGAGAGTGAGTCTTTGCCTCAAGCAAAGGAGTTCAGATATTTCAGTCTTTTTCCCAAGTGAGGGTAAATGACTGAGAGGACAACAGGTGGATCAGTGCAGCAGGTGTTCTGGGGGATACTGTGGTGAAGGAGCTGAGCTGAAGGGCAAAGCTTTTAGACTTTTAGACAGAAATACGTACAAAACTGAACCGCAGGGCACATGCACAAACCACCGTGGATGTGCTTGTAAGTAGGTCAGCAAGCACATATGTAATTCTTTCGAAAATTACATAAAGTGCCAATTTTAGTCTACAAATAAATAACATAACGTGGTAAAAAAAATGAGTCACAACAAGCAGACTTGATTCTCCCATTGCTACATTGACCAGGCCCTGGACGATCAGAAGAAGAGGCCTGTTTGCTTTGATATGATGACAGTTTCATTTGTTTTCTGGTCCCTAAAACTATGCGTTAATCACTTCATAATAGATCATGACCCATTACATCTGATATGAGTTGTACTGACTATTAAAGAGCACGAGGCAGAAATGGTGCAATGAGCCTTTAATTTACAACATGCAACAAATCACAACTTGTAGTTTAAGCACATTTTTAAAAAATGTAGAAAACAACACAAGTCATGTGAGCTCTTTGTGATGTGACATATAACACTGTGGACATCTTTATTCTTTTTCAACTAAATAAAATCACTTCATATCTCTATCTCACGCCATCACCTCCACATTTTTAAATATATTTCCATCTCCTTCAGTTTGTTTCTCACCGACGCGTCTCAGACCGATCAGTCCAACAGAACATTAAGGCACTTTGGAGAAAAATCCACATTATCTAAACTAACAGCATCAACTGGGAAAGTCATGATAGAAGAACCACACTGGTGATACTTATGCGTTAGCTTCTTAGCTTTAAGTGCTGATCCAGAACTGTTACAGCAACAGCCTGGAAAAGAAGATGACTGGGTTGTGAGTATTTGTCCACCTAACCCACTAGTTGTTGGAAGCTGATGTCAGAAGAGTTTAATATTACAAAAAATGTAATTAAGTATGATAGTTTGCAGCCTGAAAATGGCCCAGGGTTTTCTTCATTTGTTCAATCGATTGAACCCTTTTTTGTCTTGCTGATTCCTTCAAGACTGGAAATCTAAATGTTGGTGATACCCTATGATGCCAGAAGAGAAAGCTAGGTCTACCCACCAAATTCACCAAGAACCCTAAACCAAAGGTCCATTTTCAATGATCATAATTTAATTTAAGCTAGTACAATCTTAAGTGCATCAACGTCATGAGGGAAAAAAATACAGTACCAGTGGATTTGAAGTCACATTTGCATTTTACGTTTGCAGCTGAAAGCAAAACTAAACTCATGATTTAAGACCAGACTTTTTTGGTATGGAATCTGGATGAGAGGTTTGCTCTTTCACTGGGACCCAACTTACAAAAAAAAACAAGCTATCTTAATCTTCAAAATCTCAAAAATATCTCAAAATGTCCTGTCAAGTCTGATCAATGCTACATGCTGTGTTGTGCATGATTTTGCGCACAATGGGACTCATGAAGGTAAAAATAAACAAGGTAACACACAATCATAGGGGCCTGCCTAAGGATACTTTCTTTTTAGCTGCCTATGAGCTCATTTTTGAGTGCTTCTTCAGCACAAATAATGTGATTTTTCTTGATGCTGCAGAGGCTTCAGTGTCAGTCCAATCTGTAAGCTTCACCTCCCAACTCCCCTCATAAAACACCAGGTAGCCTCTCTGCTTCACCCAAACAGCTCTGGCAGTGCCATTTAACTCTATATAACAGTGACTCTGACATTTACTGCAGCTCCATCCACAGCTCAGCAGGATCACCGACCAATGAATTTGTCTAAAAGCTTCACACAGTGAGCGACAAGCAGGTGAACCGGGAAACTCACTCAATATCAGCTGGGATGGATTTCAGCCCTCCATGACCCCAAAAAGGGTAAGATAATGAATGGATGGATAAAATGATCAGATCTGTTGAATATTTAAAGCAATTAAATTTACACAGGTGTGAAACTAACACAAAAACAATATGTATTATTTTGGACAGTAAAAGACAACGTTGGCGCTCCTTCCTGTTTATTCTCATAAATTTCCGGTAATTCCCAGGGAAAGTTTCCAACTTTGAGAATGCCTAGAGCTTTGAAACCCAAGGTGTGACATATATTCCCAATAAATGGACTGTACAAATATTCCTACCATTTTTACTGGTGAATAAATTAGTCAATTTTGGACACTTGTAAGAGGCATCATCCAGTAAGATGTTAAAATATGTAAATAATACCAACAAGAGCTCCCACAATGGCGAAGGGTGCATATGTGAATAAAAGGACTAATAGAAAATATCCTTGAATTTGACAGCAGTTTCTGACTCTTCAGTCAGAGATTATTCTTGAAGTTTGAATGTCCAACTCTCTTCCAGTAACTATAAACATCAGCCTCCATAAGATAAAAAAAAAAAAAAACAGATATAATAAAACAGATGGTTTGACAGTCCCGGATCAGCACTTACAACCACATCATAAACCAGAGTTTCTTTCCCAGCAAACAAACAACCTAACATCAGGTCACTTTGCATCAGTGATAACAGCATCAATACGCATCAGAAATACATACAAGCCTAAATAAATAATGTAAACAGTCTGGGTTCATCTGGCTTGGAACAAGAATGAATCTGCATTTAAAGTTTGAGTGTTACTCGTAGATAAAAGGTGATGAGATATATATATATATATATATATATATATATATATATATATATACATATATATATATATATACATACACATATATATGTATGTATGTATATATATATATATATATATATATATATATATCTATATATATATATATATATATATATATAGATAGATAGATAGATAAATATATATATATATAGATAGATAGATAAATAGATAGATATGAGACTAAAATCACATCATTTTACAGATGCTTTATTCTTGTTTCACACCAAACTTCCAGGCAGCAAAAACAAACCCAGCATTGGGGTCAAAGAATAAAAGATGCACCAATAAAAATATCAAAATTTGACACCAAAAGTGATGGAAAAACTTGCTGATATCAAAAGTTTACGATAGAAAATTTTAAAGAAATTAAGATGTCCCAATCATATTTGTCCAATGATCTTTCTAGTCATGTTTATTTTTACATACAGTTTCATTTTCTTCTCATTTAGGCCTAAATGATTTTAATATCACAGACATTTTATCAGTGCATCTATAATGCAAATAAAGCTTATATATGTCTATCTGGTCCAGAGCAAAATAAAATATAAAAATATAAAATAGTGAAGCAGCAAATACACAGCAGATGTGAACATCTTGGACCATCACAGATACTTAAAAATAATACCTGAAAGTAAAATGTATGAATATTTGTCTCAGTAGAAAAAAAGCCTTAAATAATCGTGAGTAACGGTGTTAAAGCCCAACTAACTGTGGGATTCTGGGATGTCTCAGTCTTAACATTTGAAGGGTCTTTGGCTGTTTATCCAAACTGGTTCTGTTACATCGAACTGTGAGATTCTGTGGGTGCTGTGTCACAAAGAGAGGGACACCACACACCACTCCACTCACTCACCAACAACCAGGGCCTCTACTCTCACGAACGTGACTTTTGTGCGAACAAATGTGACGTAAGGAGGAGCTGCTTCCTGTCTGTAAGTCTGGTGTGTTTGGTGCTTGGTTTGGTCTGGTCTTTGACTTGGAGACCACTTGTTTTGGATTTTGGACACTATGCTTCATGCTGAGACTCTTGGTTTGTAAAATGCCGATTTTCTGCAAGTTGCAGAAGCTGAACTGTTGCCAGCTAGCCAACTGGCTTTTTGGCTGAAAACTGAAAGCAAAATCAGCTGACCAGCTAACAGCTAATAGTGCTAGATAAATGGGTCCAAAGAAAATCCCCTCCAGTGAGGTCGCTTGACTTCAGAAAAGCATTTTAGACCCGGTGGGGGAGATCAAAGCTCTGCGAATCTTTTTACACAACCATCTATTAGGGTTCCCACTCTTTTCTAGAAATCATTTTCTAGGACTTTTCCAGGACATTTTAGGGATGTTTTCACCTGTTACAATATTGATGTGGTCAATTCTCAGGTTAATCAAGTCTTCTGAAAAGCAAGATTAAAGGTTGATGACCAATATCTCTGGCTAGCCCCACTGTATCATATTTACCTAAAAATTTATTTATTTCTAACTCTTGGGTATGAACATTTTCTGCTAGCTATCTTTTTAGTCTGGCTTTTATGTAGTGTCTTACTATCATACATTTAGGGTTTAAACTTATTTTTTAATCTTTATTTACTAGTAGCCTGAGTTTATTTATTATTTTTTATTATTTCATTTTGTCACCATTGTGTTCAGTTTTTATGTTATTCCTTAACTTGCATTATTTTATCTACATTTTGACTTCATTTCCTATGTTTGATTTTTGTCCATTTAACAAGGTAGAAGGAAGCTAAATAATTTTCCAGGACAGTTCAAGTTTTTCCAGGACATTTACTTTTTTCCTCATTTTCAATATGTTTTCCATGACTGGAAAATTGGTCAATCATTTCCCAGGTTTTCCAGGTTTTCCAGGACACATGGGAACCCTGCTATTGCACTGAAAAAGGAGAAGCTCTCCAATCTTGTTGTACATTTTGTATGATGACAATAAAGGGCATTCTGAATCTGATTCTGGTTCTCTGTAGTTAAGATATTTTCGCTCCACTTCTGGCGTGTTTTGATGAGTTTGTTTAACAAAGTGGCTCATTTCATTAACTGATTAGCCCGTAATAAATGTTGACTGACAGAACAATCATCCAATCACTTTCTGGGTATGCTTTTGAAAGGTTCTGCCCTCCCCAAACTGGCTCTTTCCCAGATGGACTAGAGAAATATTTTGGGTGGGTCAGGTTACTTTTAACTGTCTCTGGGACAAAACTCAAAAGCCATAGACCAAGAGCCAGAGACACCAACACCTCCATGTCCTGCTTGTTGTTGTTTTGGACGTCATGGCAACTTGGTCAAGCTAAGATAATGACTTACTGCAGCCTTTCCAACCAAATTTCGCTGTATTCAAAACCAGACATCAGTATCCCACAGTGTGTCGGGCTGACGCACCAAAGGTGAAATCATTTGTTTATTCAGTGATCCTAAACTTTGACGTGTCCGTATTTGGAGTGTAACGTTGGTTTTTAGGCCAATGCTCAAAACCCTGCTCTGCTTCAGAGGGAGTGTAAAGTCACATTCAGTGCAAAATCTGAAGCTTCATCAATTTTTTTGGCATCTGATCATCAGTAAGGCAGTTATCAGTGATGGGCATTTCCGATTCAAAGCAGAGTTTAGTTTAATATTTTAAGACTTTTTCTTAAGCCAGCAATCATGGACGCACTGCCTCTGCCAGAAATAATAACAGAAAATTATTTGATCTTTCAGTGTTGATCAGAGGCAGATCAGCTCCAGCAGTAACACCTCTGACTTATGTCTTTTATTGTCCTTCAATCCTCAGAGCCAGGTGTTGAATTCAGAGATAATTATATGTAACAGAGCCTCCAATTGGTCGGATAAACACAAAGGTGGAGGTCATGTGATGTGGAAATCTGTCAACACACTTAAGTAAAGTGAGATGTTTTTTGAGATGGAGCTTGTGCTTCGATAGTGAAAGAAATGGTCAAAGGTATTATCTATACAACTGAAAACTGTATTTATCATTCAGACATTATTTTCTGTATTTCATCTTTCTATTTTTCATTTCAGTTAATTTCTTTGGGTATGGTTTAACCTCTAAGATGTGCCTGTTCAATAAAAAGAACAAAAACACTCGTAAATTTACTTGCAATTGAAAAAAAAAATCTTGCTTTGTCTACATTGAAAATGCTTATTGTTACTGTTTGAAAGACGTGAGGAAAAAAATCAATACACCATGGTATAGCTATAAAAAATCAACCAAACAAAATATTTATTTATACTAAAAAACAGAATATGTAACTATCAACAATAAAGCAAAATATCTGAAAAATAAATTAGATAAATAAATAAAAAACAAACAAAAACATAAAAAATGGTAAGACAATACCAATATAAGAAAACAAACAAAACAAATCAAATATTAAAAAAGTAAAAAGAAAACAAAAAAAATAAAATAAAAATAGTTTTGCGATATTTTGGGTTTCCATATATTAATTTACGGCCGCCATGTATCAGTATGTAACTCCACCAAGGAGGTTATGTTTTTGCTGGCGTTTGTTTGTTTGTTTGTTTGGTAGCAAGATTATGCAAAAACTACGAGACAGATTTAACTGAAATTTTCATGAGATGTTGGCCAAACTTAAAATGATTAGATTTTGGTGGTGATCCAGATAACCTCCATTAGCAAACAATCATTTTTGCTCTATAACTGTCTAACTAATAACGATATCAACATGATTCTGTGGGTTTTCAGGATAATGAATCATATTATGATGGCAACTTTATCATGGAACTATTGATTACAGATGTAACAGCAATATGTGAGCTACCTTAGCGGAGGTTTCTAGTTAATTCTGTTAATGTCTGATGAAGGGCTAGGATCTGAAGTGTCACATTTCTGGTGATAATCCTCATTAAATCCGACTTTGGAGCAGCTTCGGGTGTGCAGATCTTTTATCTTTTCTTACATTAGTCAGCGTGTACTGTCATGATTTGAACATGATTTCATAAATCATGCTTAAATATTTTATCTGACATTAATCATCCATCAGAGAATTATTACACAGACATGAACGTTTGAACTTTTTACATGTTTCTTTCAGTTTTCATTGTGTGTTGTTGTAATGTTAAAAGTATTTTAGCGATATTTGTCAAATGTTTTGTTGTGTGTGAACAGATTTCCACATCAGCTCTTCTCTGGACCATGTTTCCCTCTGCCATAACAATCCTTTATTATTTGACGCAGACTCTGCCTCTTAACGGCGCCATTTTAAACCATTAGTGATGTGCTTTCAGAGTTTATAAAATAAAGATTAAATGAAATAGTTTTGTATTTTCCAGAGCACCAAGGACAGTCGCGTAGGTCCTAAACAACATGTTGTAAACTTTGAGAAATGATGCAAACAGTCTGAACTCATGGCCACTGATTGTAAACGGATTTTCACAGCAGACGGCGAGGCTGTTTCGCTCACTTTTAGAAAAGAATGTGATGCATTGTGGGAAATAATGCCCCACCGACATGAAGAAAGACACATTTTTTGATTTATGGTATTTTTTAACCACAGCCCTGTCTGTATCTGAAATCAGTGAGATTCCTATTTGGAGGGTTTTTCTGCTGTTGTTCATTTTGTTTGCAGAATTGACAGAATTAAGATGCTGAGTAAGCAATTTTTTGCTTTGTGTTTGTTTGCATTGTTAGCATGCTAATAATTGATCCTTCATTGATTTAGCATGCTATTTTTTTGGTAGCACACATAAGTATTAGCCCTGAGAAATGCTTTAGCATGCTAACAAAGTCATTAGCATGCAGTGTTTTATAAAATCTTAGCTTGTCAATGTTTGAACGCTACGGAAGCCCGAAGAGGACACGTGACTCTACATTAAACCCTGATTTACTGCAATAACAAGTATGTCCACGTTTCAATGAAATAGATTCAGCTGACGAAGGGACCTTTTGCTGTTTTTGAGGCTGATCGCTCTGATGACGACAGCTTTTTTTAAGGTTTATTCTGGACTTTCAGGCCTCAGTCTAAAGCTGGGCAACATAACTGAGTTTCATTTATGATTTTAGCCTCTGGCAATCATAAAAACAACATCATCAGCATGAAATACTGATGCACCATACTGGACTATTGCCAGTAACTAATATGCCGATATTTCTAAACTCATCATCACTGTTACTGAAAACAATATTTTTTGCCAAGAGCATTAAGCCTTTTCTTAACAAAATGTTCAATGATTATTTAATTATCTATCTATCTGTGTGAGGAATAGATGTAAAACAAGAAAAACAACATTTCCTAGGGGCAATGAACTGTTGAATTAAATAGTTTAATACTTTACCCTAAACAAAACGTGAGTGTAGGTCACTCTGGAGACAGAAATTGAGCTTTTATGCTTCATGAGATACCGAAAGTTTCAGCATTGAGTGCTGAGGGAGCTTCACTGGAGCAAACATTGCGAGTAAACAACCAAGAATTACTTGTTATCACAAGAAAATGGATCCAAACAAAATGTTTGCGTGACTGTCCTCTTGGGGCTTCTTGTTAGCACACTAAAATACCAATAGTATCACATTCTTTTTGTATTTTGGTGTGCTAGCAAGAACTAGCATGCCAAGCTAACAGGGCTATACTGTGCATGGCGTCTTTTTGGACGTTTTAGAAAAGTGATTTTTATTATAAAAGTTGAATATATCCGTGGTCCAGACTGCTTTACTGAGCTTAAGAAACAGTTAAAGTAGAATAAAAAAGTTGGAATGGCTGAAATAAAAATCAAGCAAACCAAGCTAACAATTGTAAACCACTGATGAAATTAAAGATGCAGACTCGTGACGGCGGTGACGTTTTGACTCGTGATATTTGGAGGATTACTTTTAGTTTATGGCACACATGAACTTCAGCTTTAACTTAAAAACCGAATCTCTAAATCTTTAAAAGCAGATGGTGGAAGGCAAGAAAGCAACTGTGTAAGGGAGATAAGCAGAGGGGATTATGGGTAATGTAGTCGTTACAATACAATGTGACTGATTGTTTACATCGCGGTGTCACATGTCACTGATTCTACAAAAACATTTTATCCAGCACACTGATGGTAAAAATGTGACACTGAGCACCGTTAACGGGACAAATGGATTCTGGACATCTAAACTTAAGTCCTCTCGGGTTGTTGCCGTTACGATGTGGACATATTTACGGTTCAGGTTGTTGAAAAAGGCGGGCTGGTCCTGGGTCAGCTCCTCCTTTACCTCGAAGAATTATCACCCAATCAGGTTAGACTATCCAGGCTGTTGCCGGGCAGAAAAAATAAACCAGGATACAGCCAACTGCCCACACAGCTGTCTGGATCCTTCATGGAGGAGGAATTATTACACCGCTGCACCTAGAGGGAAGGAGGGAAGGAGGGAAGGAGGGAAGGACAAAAGAAAGGATGAATGATGAAGGAGGGGCGGGACGGAGGAAGAACGACAAAAATACAAAACAAAATAATAAAAAATTAAACGGAGGATTGAGGTGTTTAAGGCTAAAAACAAAGAAAAGATGAGTTATAGAAAGTGTAGATGGAAATATACAAGAGAAAGGAAGGATGAAGAAAAGGACAAAAAGGACTGAAAGAAGAAAGGGAGGAAAGATGGAGGGATAAAAGAACAAAAACAAGGAAGACACCAAAGGAAGCAAATAAGTACTTAAGGATGGATGGAGCCTAGGGAGGAAACAGGAAATGGATTCAAGGAAGGAAAGAAGGACAGAAAGAAGGCATTAGGATAAGGTGGAAATGATGAAAAGAAAGGAAGAACTATCAGAAGGAACAAAAAGATGCAAAAAATAAACTAATGAAAAATAAAAATAGATCAGTAAAAAATTGATAAAAGAAATCAATACAAAATAATAAAAAAAAACATAAATGACAATTCAACAACAAAAAGACACAAACAAGTAAATTAAAGGGGAAAAACAAAACAAAATAAATTGAAATCCATACCAATAATAATAAGACAAATGAAACAAACAAAAATAAACATGACATTACATAAACAACAGACAAACAAATAAATACAAACAACAAACAGAATAAATAAATCAAAAAATGATCATGAACAACTTAAATAGCTAATATCAAAAGGATTTTTTATATATATAATCAAAAAGAAATCATGTTAGTATAAACAAATAAGCCAAATATTCGAAAAGATAAATTAAATAACAAATTAATAATTAAAAACCAAACAAACAATAACATAACAATAAGATAATATCCATAGCGGAAACATAAAAAAGCAAACAAAAAAAGCAAATATAAACAAATGAAAAGAAAACAGACAATTCAATAAAACAAAAAATGATAATTAAAACAGTTTAAATAACCAAAAATAAATAAATAAACTAAATAATTATTTATTTATTAAATGGTTTTAAAAAAGTATGAACAGATATAGTAACAGAAAAATAAATTAAACAAAAAAAAAATCTAACCAAACAAACCAATACAAAAAATTAATACACAAAACGAATGAAGAAAAACAAAGGACCAACATTTGAAAAACATTCAAGCAAGCGCAACACAAACAAACATTTTAAATAACAAACCAAAATTGATTTAAAAGAACAAAAATAAATTCATCAATAATAAACAATCATATAAAGATGTCATGAATAAAACAAAGAGTAGGGAATTTAAAAACAAAGAAAAGTAAATAACAGCAAACAAAACAAAATAAATCAATAATATCATTTATAAATGTACACAAATAAATATTGAAAAGAAACAAACAAGTAAAAGAAATCAAAATGACACAAAAATACAAGTAACAAAAACAAAAAAATAAATAAAAGAAAACAATAAAAAAACACAAAGAATGCAAAAAAGGAAAGATTAAAAATAGAAATAAAAATAACAACATAGAAAAAAGAAACATTAAGACATAAAATGAGACCAAAAAAAAAACAAAAAGGAGACAGGAAGGAAGCAAATAAGTAAGAAAGAATAGAAAGAAAGACATAAAGACAGGAAATCCATGACATATTGAGTTTAATAAAACATCAAATGAAGGAGGAAAGTTTGAGGACAATTATGAGAAGAGAAAAAGTAAACGTGTTAAGACTGAGTGGGACTCAAGAGAGGTGATAAAGGTATAAAGATAGGAAAAATAAAGGGGGGGTTTCACTCTGATTAAAATAATTTCCATCATGAGACCGCTCCTCACATGTCTCATCGTGTCTGCAGATTTCACACAGAGCGTTTCAGTGTGTGAAGAAATCGATGATATTCTGCCTCTCAGTTCCTCTTTAATGGAAAATCAGCCGCGTTAGCAGCGAGGAGCATTCCTCAGTCACTGATTCACTGATGTGTCCTTCAACAGTCAGAGGAGGTCAAGAAATACTCTGTTCTTATGTCAGGACAGTAAAAGTCATAAAGTTATTTCACCACATTATTCTGAAGAAAATGAAGTAACTTCAGAGTCATATTTCTAAGCAACAGGGTTCATTCACGTGTGCATTACTTTCAGAACTACAAGACAATTTAAGTTAAAATCAAGGTTGTTTGTTGAAACAAATAAAATACTAAAAAATTAACAAGTAAAAAAATAAACAGATGTGTAAAAAAATAGACAAAAGAAATCAATAAAAAAAATCACTGTCAATTCAACAACAAAGACACAAACAAGTAAATTGAAGGGAAAAAAAACAACAAAATAATTAAAACCCATTCCAATAATGAAAGAACAAATAAACACAAAAACATACAACATGACAGAAAGACAAACAAATTAATATAAACAAACAACATGAATAAATAAATAAAAAATAAATAAAAGAAGGAGCATTAATGAAAGGTGGAAGAAAAGGCAGAAATGATGAAAAGAAAGGAAGAACAAACAAAAGGATACAAACAAAATAAACAAATTAAAAATAAAAATAGATCAGTAAAAAATAGATAAAAGAAATAAATACAAAATTACAACAAACAATATCAAAAAATACAACAAACAACATAAATGACAATCAACAACAAAAAGACAAAAAACAAGTAAATTAAAGGGAAAAAAAACAAAAAAATAAACTGAAACCCATACCAATAATGAAAGAACAAATAAACTGAAGAAAAAAAACAAACATGACATAAAGATAAACAGTAGACAAACAAATAAATTCAAACAAACAAAGTGAATAAACAAATTTAAAATCAAATGAAATATATATAAAAAAAGCTAATATCAAAAGCAAATAAAATAAATATTTGTAATATAATAAAATGAATTATATAAGAATAAACAAATAAGCTAAATATATGAAAAATAAAATAGAAATAAATAAAAAAAAAAAAAAAACATAAAAAATGGTAAGACATTATCAATGCAGGAAAACAAACAAACAAAAAAAACAAATATAAAAAAATGAAAAAGAACCAGACAACTCAATAAAACAAATAAAAAATGATAATTTAAACGGTTGAAATAATCAAAACTAAATGCAAAAAATAACTGATTATCTATTTGTGATATGGATTAAAAAATAACAAAAAGGCATGAACAAATAAAGTCATATATAAATAAATAAAACCTAACAAACAATCATTGTATTCTCATTGTGTGAACACAGCTTCATTCTGAAACTGGATGTTTTTTTAGCCAATAATCAGCTGATGTAGATGGCATTAAAGACTGAGTGGTGGTGTCTCATTCTGACGCCTCTCTGCTCTTTCTGAAGGCATATTTTGTAAATTTCAGCACAAACCCTGCTGTTTAGCACTTTAAAAATACACCAATAAAACAACGTGGAGTATTTCTAACACCATAATCTTGACTTAATAGAACTTAAGACACATGATAGTGTTTGTTTTCACTCCCTACACGGATCGTTGCATAAGGATCTGATCACAGTATTAAATTATGCTGTCAGCCTCCCTCCTCGCTGCAATAGATTTTAATTTAGTATAACGGGTGTTGAATTTCTCCATCGGGTTGTGGAGCATCAGAGTCCTGAAAATTTCCATCATCAGTGTTTTGGAGGGATTAACTGGAGACTGTTTGGGCAGAGATGTCTATAGGAGAATGTGAGAAAAATAACCCCATAAAAAAAACGTACCGGTTTGATGAGTGCCACAGGTCACACTGTAGGTCGTCCACAAACTAATGGCCATCAGAAACGTGGCTATGAACCCAAAAATCTGCAGAAAAACACACAACAGATTCAATATTTACACAAAATACATCACATATTGAACGTGGATTTATTTATTCATAACTTGGATGCAGACTGTTTTGTATCTCTAGTTATTAAAGGAAATTAGACCAAGGTTAAAATGCCGGAATTGCCCTTTAAATGTCAGATTAAACAGTAAAAGCAGATTGCTGCAGTGTGACATGCGACATAGATGATGAGGTTTAGAGGGATCTGATTGGTCACATGGTCAGAGGAACAATGTTATCGGTGCTGAAATCAATGTGACTTCCTGTGTAATCAGGGAGGACAGGCAGAGGAAGGACGAGGCGGGGGGGGGGGATTCCCAGCTGATTTAGATGTTTTTGTGTCGGAGAGAGGTCTCACTCTGACTGTTTTCAGGAACCAAGCACAACAACTCAGTCAACACTCAGTGAACTAGGATTAATTAATGATCGGCGCGTTTACATGCACAACTGAAAAGACAAGGAAGATGGTCTTAAAGGAACACGCCAACATTTTTTTTTTGTTTTCATGTCTTGTCTCACTCCTGAGTCCATGACAAGCAGATAGACGCCACTCTTTGGACTGTGTGTGCAATAACAAGGAAGAGATGGCCAAAGCTCCCCCACTGCTAGTTAGCTTAGCACAAATGCTGAGAGTATATGGGTAAAGTTATGTTACATTATCTTCTACTATCTTCATATCTTCTTCTACTCCTAAACAGAGGCTTTGTTTGGTTGACCGACTTCTGCGGTGGTTTTTGTGAGAGATGTGACGTTTGTGAACGAGTCCGGTTTTTTCAACAGCTCTTTTAAAGGTGCAGTGTGTAGAATTTGGCAGCATTTCGCCAAACAGACACGGTGAATATAGGTTACAATGTTTCTATTTGCATGTAAAGTCCATCAAAATAGGAGTACAATCATCCCCTTAAAACGTTTGTTTTATTTTTATTTAGTTAGAAAAAGCTTCAAAAAATTTATATTACTGCGTTCATGTAAACTGACATTATGATCCGCCATGTTGTCTACAGGTGGACTTTAAGGACAAAAAGAACGAATCTGTTCGCCGGTTCAGAAATGTACCTGGAATGCAGGCGAAGAAGAGGAGAGAGGACGGCGGTGGATGTAGAGACAGTTGTTACTCTGCACTAGGGATTTAAGTTGGTTACAAACCTTGTCACTTTAGTAAATGATGCTGTGTTCACGATCCCTTTTGGTCTTCACAGGATTCCGTTGCTTAGCGATGTGACATTTTGGTTATGGTTGGGCTCATTCTTGAATCTGAACAATAGATGTCGCTCAAATGCCAAATTCTACACACTGCACCTTTAAGTGAACGATGAGAACCAATTCGCAGTTGTGAGCAAGCCGTTCATTTGCGAGCCATTTTTAAACTTAATATGCTTAACACAGGATTTAAGCTAAATAAAGGTACTTTTCAGTAAAATAAACTGGTAACGTTATTGCCGTAAATTACTTGGCCTTGTTCATAATCTCACTTACTTATTTTATTAATTTTTCCTTCATAAGGAAGTTGAAGTATAGCTTATAGATTCTGCATGTTGCAACCTGCTTTCTTATTTTTACTTAATTTTTATGCTCTTATCTGTTTCAATTTCTTTGTTTGATATTCCTGCTGCTAAAGTAAGTATAAGAGCAACCAAAACAATGAAATTTCCCCTTGAGGATTAATAAAGTATCTCTGATTCTGATTCTGAACTAGTATCATGCTGCTTATATGAAGTTTTTAGTTTTACAAGTAAAGTCCTTGTGATTTCTTTAACACAAGTTACCTGATCAAGGCAGCAGTCATAAAAGCCATGGTTCTTAACCATTGTTTCATTTTATTTGCTTACTTTTTTCCCCAAACCACAAATAATGCTTCATAGAAGACCTCTGCATAACAGTATAGCAAATACTATGTAATAATTTCTTATAATGAATTAAATAAAACCAGATGTTAAAGCTATAACAGGCATATTGTCAGTTTTTAATTGTTATGATTCATTTTTGGACATCATGAGGGGCAAATCAGACTAGAATACGTAACGATGTCTTGATCTTTACGGTTTGATCTATTGAGTAAAGCGGGGGTCGCGTGTGGCCCCACGGTGCCATCCCTCGACTTAGACCGTCTCATGTAAACAAGAACTCTTGATGAAGTGACAGAGGCAGCACATAGTTCGACATTAAAGCAGAGCTCAGACTTCTGAGAGCTGATCAGAGCGATGATCCGACAGTGAGCCGACACGGAGCTGCAGATTCATCCCCTGACACACTGGACACCACATCGTTCATCAGAGAGCCAAAAAACACTGAATGATCCAGCTTATGGACAACAATGAAGCAACTACTATGGACCACACTGGATTTTTTGCAGGTGTGCCAGTATTTTAAACTCATTTTCACCTGTACTGCTACCAATATATGAACAACTGAATGACGTTTTCTGGACCACACCTACTTAATACGCAAAATATGTCAAATAGTAACAGTAAAATCAAGCTTTTCTTGCCCTATTTAGAGCCACAAAAGGTGATTTACCCACTGACAGAAAATCAGCTTCATCTTTCAGAGCTTAAACTTTCAATTTAAGATGAAATTTTTGTAATTTTTTGCATCTCACCAGTATTTTTTGCATAATCTTGCTGACAAACAAACAACTAATCAGACAAACATTTTCACTTCACTTCCCCTCCTCCTCCCCTCATTAACAATGCAAACATGTCAAAGCGGCCGCCTGAGACTCCGGCTAAGTTGGCAAAGAAGCAACGAAACTCCCGGCTAACTCCAAAGTACAGGGCAGAACAGCTTCCCAACGATTATTATGTGTCAAGGGAAGAAAACTTTCTGCAAATTTTGTCAACATACTGTTGACTGGACCTGTAAAGATACGTGTGAGGACCACCTGAAGAGTGAGTGTCTATATTTCATTACTTTATACAGTGTCTCAGGGTTAAATTTGCATAAAATACTAAAAAGCAAATTCTCAGACAACTAAAACCAGAAAAAAACGGAATATGTGAAAAACTAAAACGGAATTTGGGAAAAAAATAACACTGATTTTATAGGGCCCTATCAATATTTGCAGATAAATTCTTCAAAAGCTAAATATAATCACGGCAGATAAGAATATTTTAGCCTTCTACATTTGCATCACGTTTGTGGATTTTTCTGCATATTCATCATAAATTGAGAGAATAAGCTCCTTAAATTTGTGATTTTTCTTTCTGAATGTATCGAAGTCTTGTTTTATGTGTTTGATGGTGGAAGACTGCGTTTGTTTGTTTTGAACAGTGTCCGGAGTGCCTGAATTTAAAAACTTTTGAAAACAGGGTCCAGAGTGAAAAGTTTTAAGAACGTTTTGGTATCCATCTCTGTGTAAACAGGAATCAGCGTTTTCAGGGAAAACAATGACGCCCAGCACATGCGCTGCACTCTTTCAGATGAAGGTTGCGTGTGCAACATGTGTACTGTTTACTGTGCTCGGTTTGTTATCCAGACAAAAATATCCAGACAGATTTGTTGTCCAGACAAGAAACTCCTACATCTTTGTGCGTCAACTCGCCATTGTTGTTTGTGAAAAATTTGTTTTCAACAGAAAGCGTACGTGTGTTGTGACACCGCTGTTTCATTTCAAACCTATGTCGCCAACTACTGGCCTGGCATGCATGCTACCGTGTTTTCAGTCGTTCCCCCAGATCCATGTGAATGGGCATCATTTTCATATTGTCCCCATGTGAATGTGGAGCTTTTAGAAAATGCAAAGGAAAAACCTTTCAATTTCTGGTGACATTTAACACGTAGACAGTGCCAAAAACTGTTGAATATGCTACTGTCCTGGCCAGGACTCTCTTGAAGAGCAGATTTTTAATCTTGATGACATTTCCTGGTTAAATAAAGGTCAATAAATAATAAATAAACAGGGTGGGGTTTCCGTCAGTACGGAAGTAAATTAGTGTTTTAACTTTTAAAAGAGCAGATGAAGCTTGATTTTACTGTTACCGTCAAAAAAAATGCATACGGCATAGGTGTAATCTAAAAAGAAATACATTCAGTCATTTTATTACATCTGTATCGCTATCAGCCAGAATACATTTTGAAATATCGGATATTAGCAAAAATCCAGTATCATGCACTCCTTCTCAGTTTTCTTAATTTTGGAAGGCAAGATTTAAACTCAATTAATTTCCCACCTCTACAATGAATTAAAAGCTTCACCCCACATATGCAGATTTTACCCAGAAGCCCCAGCGTTTGCCTGCTTTTACATACCGTCGCGACCACCAGCGCTGAAACTCCCCCGCTCTTCACGGCGGCGATGATGGAGGCGATCAGGATGAGGACGCTCCCGACGGAGTAATGGAAGAACTCCTGAAACAGCAGAAAAAGACCAGAGTCACGAGGAAATGCCTGAACCAGCAGGATGCAGCAGATCTCATCTTTAACAACATGAAACTGTCTGGATTTAACACTTTAACTTTTTTAAACCAGGCAAAGGGAGCTCCTGCAGGGACATGAACAGATGTGAAGCCAAGCAGGACGTCCTGGAATCACCTGGAAACACTGTTATGATAGTTTTTAAACTGACTACATTATTGGTGAATATTTTATCTTACAGGAATAAAATGTACGTAACAAATTAAATTAAAAAACAACAATAAAAACTGAAGTTTTTAAACAGAGCACTAAATGTCTCCAAACGTTCTCCAAAGACAAATAAATAAAAACCAGACCCTCTGAAGTCTGCATCAGTTTTCTTAGACAGCCCTCATCTATAAATATCTACACTGCAGACAGAAACACAACAGGGTGGAACAGTGAAAGTGATTTGGCATATTTTTAACTACATTTTTATCAACTGAGGAAAACTCGATCTCTTTTCTCTAAGTTTCCTTTATTCCTTCATAGATTAATTAAAATATTTGTATAAAACTTTCCTTAAATAAGTCAAAGTACTGAGTATTTCCCAGTCGCACTAACATTGCATTATTTTGTCCTTTCGGCCTAACTGTAGTAAGGCTGGTGTGGTGGAGCAGCAGCTGGAGACTACTCATCATAGCGTCTTTTTGTTCTTACAGTAGGGCTATATGACATTGTTAAAGGAAGCAGATAGACACCATTCTTTAGACTGTGTGTGCAGCAACAAGGAAGAGACGAGCAGAGCTCACCCACCGCTAATTAGCTTAGCTTAAACACTGGGAGTCAACGGGTAGTGTTAGCTTGCCTCTGCCTACAGTCATCAGATAAACTCTTCAGCAACTCTAAACGGTCCTGTGTGCTTGTTGTGACTCATGTTATGTTACGTTCTCTTTTATCATCTTCATATTATCTTCCTCTACTCCTAAAAAGAGGCTTTGTTTTGTTGACCTACTTCCGTGGTGGTTTTCGTGAGAGATGTGACGTTCGCAAATGAGTCAAATCTTTTGAACAGCTCTTTCAAGTGAACAATGAGAATCGATTTGCAGTTGCGAGTGAGCCGTTCATCTGCAAGACGTTATTAAATGCAAATTAAAGAAACGAACAGCTCACTCACAACTGCGAGTTAATGGGTAGTGTTAGAGCTCATCCACCGCTAATTAGCTTAGCTTAAACACTGGGAGTCAACGGGTAGTGTTAGCCCGCCTCTGCCTACAGTCATCAGAAAAACTCTTCAGCAACTCTAAATGGTCCTGTGTGCTTGTTGTGACTTAACGTGCTTTGTTTTGTTGATCTACTTCAAGCACAACCGAGGAGGTTTGGGCATGTGCCCTGCGGTTGAGTTTTGTACGTATTCCTTTAGAAAATTACATTAAGAGCTAATCTTAGTCTAAAAATAGACAACGTAACATAATGTGTTAAAAAAAAAAAAAGTCACAACAAGCACACAGGACTGTTTAGAGTTGCTGAAGAGTTATCTGATGACTGTAGGCAGGCAGGCTCACACTTCCCATTGACTCCCAGTGTTTGAGCTAAGCTAATTAGCAGTGGGCAAGCTCTGCCTGTCTCTCACTTGTTACTGCACGCAATATGTAAGTGCCACCTGACAGTCTAAATGCAGCTTTATCTTAAAGAATGGAAAGCTAACGAGGTTATTACTCAAAGTCGGTTTTAAATTTTGGGGTCATAATGCATCGATGGGCCGGACAGCAGGAACGAAGACTGCAGCTACAGCCCCACCTAGTGGCAGGAGGCTAGATTACACCACGTCTGCCTGACTGGAGGCAGTGTGAAAGCAGAGCAAACCAAAAGAAAAATGAAAGTGTTGCTATTCCACCCCCGAACTAAACCGAACTAAGTCTGCCAAATTTTAGGAGTGAAGGTGACCTCAGTAACAGTCTTTTTAACTGAATGTATCCAGATATTAGACTTTTGAGTTATAGTATGTTAAAATAATTTGAAAACAAGTTTCCTTGGGGTTGAACATAAAAAAAGGTTTGTCTGTTTAGTCTTGTGATTTCAGTTTGGTTTGTGCTTCTGTGACTTTGCCGTAAATAACATACAAATTCTTGTGGGTCAACATGCATGCTGACCAGTTCTGCTTTGGAGTTAATCAGATGTAAGTCGGCCATAACAGCTGCTCTCTGCTGCTATTTCCTGCATATTTATGACCCTGCTCAGACACGAGCTGATGTAATGAAAATGATTTATACGCTATGATGAAAGTCAACACAACCTCAGAGGAATACAAACAGATGCAGAGTCAAAAACAAAGGGCTAAATCACTTTGATTTTTAGAGGGCAACAACTAAATAAATACTTCAATTTAAGTTATTAAATGAGACAGTATATTGCAGTGAAAAGCTCCAACAGGGCATTTTAAACTTAAGAAAGCATGAAATGGGCTCTTTAAGTACAAGTTAAATTACAAACTTTAAATAAAGTACAAGTACACAGAAAGACTCTCAATTACAGTAACATGAGTATTTATATTCACTTGTTTTCACCTCTGCTGAAATACTGAGTCTCTCTTTTTGCTGTAAAATGGTTGTTAATAATGAGCCTTCAGTAATCTCTGCTTTAAAATAAAGAATGTAATTGTTAACTTACAACAATGACCTTGCTCTCACACTGTTAACTGTTTCAGTACAGAAGCTTCTTCCTTCCTTTTTACACACTCTCAGGATTCATTTTAACCATCGTGAAACTTCCTGTTATGTAAGACTTACAGCCAGATCATAATCGCAGCTCATCTGAGAGTGCAGAAGTGAAGCTCTGCAGCTGCTTTAATATTTCACACAAACACAAACAGAGGTGGAAACGTGTGTCTCACCGTCAAGGGCCAGTTGATGCAGGGCATCTTCGCCTGCAGCCTGAACAGATGCATGAGGAAGAAGATGAGGAGGGCGATGAGGAACCACAGAGAAACCACCTCGAAGTACTGGAAGGCCGCCCAGCTGGGCCAACCCTTGGCACAGCGGACGCACAGGAAGACAATGAGGAGGGCGAGCTGAGGGCGAGAAGCACACGCACGGTTTAACATAATGACCCGGGATCAGTCGGGAGTTTCCGTTAAAATTCAATTAAGTTTGTTGAATGTTTTCTGCTTTAGTAAGGCTTCCTGGAGTCATAAATGAGGTTAAATAACACAAACTTACAGCACAAAAAAATCAGTTTTTTGGTGATTAACATTTTTTGTTTTCATTATTGCAACAAAAAAATAATACAATAACACTCCTGCAACAAACTACCCCGCCCCCGTCCCTACCACAACAAATACAGACACAGGGAACAACTTCAGAAAGGTCAACACAACGACCAAACAAATCAAGCCCTGCATCAAGGAAACAATTGGTTAAAAATAACAATAATAATAAAAAAATGTAATAAATTGAAAATAATAAAAAATAATAATAAGAGAAAAAATTAACTATAAAATAATAATAACATAAATAGTAATAAAACACGTATATATCATTAAATTAAAAACAATAATAGCTAATAAAAAATATATAAATCAGCAAAAATTAATAAATTACTACACAAGAAGAAGCACTGTCATGTATTTATCCACAATGATTGAAAACCCTTAAAAAACGTACCCCACTTTGCTTCATATAGATCCAGTCTACCCCAGTGTTCATTTTGTTGACTAATTATTTTCATCATAGTTTTCGTCAAGAACCTTTTTTCCCCTGATGAAAACTAGACAGTAACTAATAAAAACAAGTGCACGTGGACAAAAACTGAAACTAAATTAACTCATTTTTGTCAAATAAAAACTAGACGAAAATGTTTGACACAGACTTAATCCAATCAGACCTAGTTTGGTCATGTAGAAAGTATAGATAATAGATGGATGTTTTGTTCGTGCTCTTGTATTATACTCAGAGTGCAGCCTCTCTGATCCCTGCAGCTCTATTAATTCTGTTTATGTTTGAGCTCAATGAAGGTAGACGGACTGGGAGGAGCTTATCTGTATGATCTAATTAAACAGGCAGATATAATTGTATTAAACAAAGATTAACCAGCTAAGCAGATTATACTTCTTTATGATACAGCTTTGATGGGAGCCGGATTTCTCCTTGACTGCGGTGCTCAGAGTTTGTGTAGTTATTCAGATGGTTTGAAGGAAACACCTTCAGCAGAAATGACAACAAACACGTCAGAATTCATGGCGGTAAGTGGAAACTTGAAGAATAATTTAAAACCAGACAGGCGATAAAGGGGTAGAAGAACTGGATCAATAAGCAGAATCCTTGATGGCATTGGTGTCGATAAAATCTTATCGATTCCCATCCTTAATCAACCAAACCAACCTCTTTGAATCATAAATTTCTCCATGTAACCTGCTTTTAAATCTCACCTTCACACATTTTTTATTCACTGGCTATTAATTAGGAATGAGAGTTGTGTTGTCTTTATATTTATGTGTTGTTTAGGGATGCACAATATTATCGTAATGATATCAATATCTACCAATATAGCCTAAAAAGTAAAATATCTGTATCTGCTGATATTTAAATTATATCAATATTTACAGTCGATATATAAGTCACACATATCAGCTGGAATACTGGCAAAATACACAAATGTGCTGAAAATTGTCATCACTGAGTTTCATTTTTCAAGAGTTGATTGTTATTTTTCTTGTTTTACATCTGTTCCTCATACAAATAGCTTTTCACACTGAAATATTATTGATGTAAGTGGATATCTGTATCGGGGATAATGAGCTCTGAAATAACAGCTTAGGGATATCAGCAAAAATTCAATATGGTGCATCCCTAGTTTTATTATTACCTTAAGCTGGCTTATAGTTTTTATTGTGTCCTGTGTTTTAATTGATTTAAATTCTTAGTTTTAATTAATATGTATATTTTTGTATCATACTTACTTGGTAGTCACTGTACTTTGGTAAACTACTTTTTTTTTTTTTTTCAAATATCCTTTTTTAATAAAGTGGAATGTCTTGCAATATGTAGAAAATCGCCAAATTCTTGCCAATACATACCTCTATCAAAACATAATTAACCAACAAATAAACAAAAAAGGCCCACTAAAGGATGGACATGATATTAAAAGGTTTATACTAACTTTCTCCTGACTTTATGACTAATAAACTACAACAGTTAAACATTTAACTACCATTTTTATTGGAGTAAAACTTCAGATTAATCTCCAAACAGACTTAGATTACCAAGAGGGCAGCGTAAATTTATTTTCTGTGCCTTAGGACCGCACTGTTACGTATATATAGAGCGCTCTCAATGAGGAAACAAAAATACATAGGTCAAAATAAAATAGCAAACAGAAAGCTCCAAAAAGTATTACACTAATATTATTATATTTCATCTCAAACAAAATCAAAATTTCTATTTAATTAGCATGGCACATAATTAAAGCTAATTTAAGCTTTTTAACGCAATGAAAGGATGCTTACTAGTTTTAAAGTACAAATACATTACCTTTACTATTGTTTACAAATTTAGTTTTTACTAACACTATATATCATATTTTAATGCCTCATAAACAATATTTAGAGATACAATCATAGCAAAGTAATTTTTTTTATTGACTTGTAAAAAACAAAACATGCACTAGCAATCTAAGGTTAGTAGAAGTATTTTATTAAAAAAAAAAAAAAAAAAGATTTTTTTTTTTGGAGATGACTGGTTGGCCGCATGGAGTGAGGTGAAGGGCGACATGCAGCCCCCGGGCCACCAGTTGCCCATCCCTGCTGTACATCATTATATACCTGATAAACACTAGCTTCTTAGAGAACACGGTGTTTTAAATCAATATATCAACATACTTTTCACAAAATAGATATTTTTAATCATGTTTTTTTTAAGTTAAAAATACCAAAAACCTCATATCATATCTACTTTCAGTTAATTTACTAAATTAATTAAGTTTTATGTGAATTAACCTTTTTATTTCTGTGTTTTTTATCTGTTAACAGGCTGATAAAATCTGAATTATGACGTAGGTTACGTCAGTGAAGTTAATAATTAACGTCATCTTCCGTTTTTACCTTAAAGGTGAGGTTACCTGTCCGTCCTGCCTGACAACAGAGGGGCTCTAAAGGCGGCTAACGCTACATAAACACCACCGGGGGTACCGTTAACCCGCTGATATCCCGGGTTAACGGTATCCCCGGTGTATTCGGGTTAACTCGGGCTGCGTTCGGCGCCTCTCACCATCTGTCCGATCTTCAGCAGTCCCGGGATGGTCCGGGTGTAGCCCGTGTTCAGCAGCCCGTCCCCGGAGCTCCGGGTGGTCGTGGTGGTCGTGGTGATGACGGTGTGGGACATCTTTAACGGTTACCGGAGACAGACGCGGCAAAATACCGGGAATATAAATGTTTGAGTAAGTTCAACTGCAGCAGGGAGTCACACACACACGGTAACGGTACAGCCCAGTGACGTCACACCGCGCCAACACCTCTGACAAGGGAGGCACTTCCGGGAGTGACCCTTCAAAATAAAACATTTTATTTTATTTTATTTTATTTTATTTTCTTTGTTTATTTATTTCACAGAGATTACGTATCAATAAATATTTCTGTGAATATGCCAGAATTAGCCAAATGGCCAGTAACCATCTGCAGTTTCTGGTAAGATGTTAAAAAAAAAGGCTCCCTAAAAAAAAGATAGAGAGAAAGAAATAAAACATACCTTACTAAAAACTAAAAAGGAAATAACGTGACAACTTTACAATAAGCAATTAAGAAATGCCAGGAATAAATTTTACATGCATGACAATCCAAAAACAGAATTAACAAATTTTAAAAAATGAATGACATAAAGCAGAATTAATGACTGAAATTAGATCACAGAGGGGCAACTTTGACTATTAAGAGGGCCACATAAAACCTTTTCCCTGCCCGAGGGCTGCACTTTTACAATTTCTTGGATACTCTTAATGGAAAAAAAAATTACACATGGAAATAAACAAAAATATTAAATATGAAGATGTCAGGAAAATACTATATCACAACTCATATAGTAGCCTATAACTGAAACAGAAATGCTAATGAGTAATTAAACAAGCTTGGCACAGAGTTATAGCCAATTAAGCTATTTTACACAGAATTAAAGCCATTTTAGTTTTCTTATTAAGTGCAACAAAACAATGAGTATTATTTTAGCACAAATATTTAACTTCGACCATTTTCTGAATATATTATTATCTTATACTAAATGTTATATTGTAATGGTTTAGTGGAACACTTTTCTCAGTTAGCAGGGCACAGTTCTACCAGCAACTGGGCTTTGTCTGTGCAGGGGTGCAGCCAAAATGGGGCATGGGCCTCCTGGAATTTTGATTGGCCACCCCATGTGCGGATCCAAAATCCTGCACTGTGATTGGCCACTTGCCATGTCGAGGTGTGATTTATCTAAAAATCAGTGTGGGCTGCATAAAAACAGGTTTTAATTTATTTATTTTATTATTAACACAGGTATAGAAACAGATATATCACATAAAAACATATTTAAATAAGCATGAGAGTGGGAGTGATAGAGGCCTGCTAATGGCCTACATAAACCACACCCAAGAGAACAGAACCACCAAAAATAAAAAATAAAAAAAGAGTGCTGTTGGCTTTTTTCTTCGTGTTGTTTAATGAGGTATATTTAAATGTGTTAAAACTTAAATTTGTGACCCTGGACCCAAATCTTTGATTTAAGTTATGAAAGAAATAGGTAAATGAGTTGCCAATAAATTGTTTTTTATCTTCTTAAGATATAATGGGGTGGGGGTGTTGGTTTGGTGGCGTGGTAAGCAACCAAGCACGATCCATGTACATACCTCTGCCGGCCCGGATTAGAATCCAGCCTGTGGCCAGTTTACAGAGAGTCTTCCCCTGCTCTCTCTCGCAGTCCTTCACGGGCCTGTCCAGTGTCACTTTCTTCTGTCAATAAAGGCACAGAATGCCCAAAAAATAATCTTAAAGGAAAAAAAGATATAATGGGTAGGGCTGGGAAAATTTATCAATTGATTCTATTATATTTGTTGTTGAGATTTGAAAAAAATAAAAAAATAAAGTTATTTTTAGCTTTACTTAATCTGTCATTTATTTTGTCAGACTTTGTTAAGCCTTCCTGTGTCCATACTACACAGTATACATTTGATTACAAAATAACTTCAATTAAATGAAAGGGAATTTTAGTTGAAATATGTAACTAAATTAAGGGAACCCTAGTTTCATGTAATTTCTGTGTCATTTTTAGTTTTGGGGGGGGTTTTTTTAGAGGGAAGAAAAATTCAATCAAAATCAAAAATTAATTTTTGTGATGAAAAACCAGGGATTTTTGTTACTAGGCTGTATTGTTCTGCCCTCAAAGTGTTAAAAAATGAATGCTGTTTTATTTGTTGATTTAACAGGGGGTTTGAATCCAGAAAAACCTTAAATTAACCATTTAAGCAACTTTATAGGTGGTAGTTGTGGTGGTTGTGGGGGTGGAGGTGAAAAATTAGTTATCTTGAAAGGGGGGGCATGACAGAAAGTATTTAAGAACTCACTGCACTAACAGTACAGTGAGTTCTTCAACCACTTGCAAAAAACAAAACAGGCATAGTGGTGCAGCAGGTAATACAAGTGCCTCACATTAAGAGGGCTGCTGGTTCAATCCCTGTGTTGGTCAGGGCCATTCTGTGTGGAGTTTGCATGTTCTCCTCATGCATGATTGGGCATTCCTGCTTCCTCCCACAGACCAAAAACATGTTCATTAGGTTAACTGGTGACTCTAAATTGCCCGTTGGTGTGCCTGTGAGCGTGAGTCTCTCTATGTGGCCAAGTGATTGGCTAGCGACCAATCCAGGAGGTACACCGGCTCTTGTTCAACTTCAGCTGGGAAAGGCTCCAGCACCCCTTGACCCCTTGAAAAGAGATAAGAAGTATCAACAAAGGATGGGTGGATCAATTGTGTAGAAATATTTCTATTGCATGTTCTAACTTGTGCATGGCATCATATCGGTATCCCAGGTATACTAACAATAAATGATCATCCTTGAAATAAATCGCCTTAGTTTGAGTTTAAATCTCAAGGATGTTTGAATTTAAGTCTGAACTTGTATTGACATAGCAAAACCTTGAATCTCAGCAATTGTGTTTGACTTTTCTTTCTGAGAAAAGTCTCTAATTACAGGTATTTTAAATCACACTGACATCAAAAAAAGTCCTTCTCAGCAGCTCGCAACCATCTTTTAAAACACAAAACAAGGCTTTAAAGTTCAAATGTGCAGGATGTCAGATGCCATTCTTTATTTTGGATTAAACTTTAAAGACATTACAACAGTTAACCAGTTTCCTGTAGTTATAATAAAGTATGCCCTCCTCTTCTTCTGCTTCTACTACTACTACCTCTTCATAGTTTGCCCTACTCAAATGAAAATCAGCATGAAAATGGGCATGCTTTTATTTTGAAGTAAACATCCTGTGTGTGTGGTCTCGTCATGGCAGAGTGTGTGAGTGTTGATGTGTGTGTGGAGGTGTGGTCTGTGTCAGTAAAAACACTGCAGCAGCAGCAGAGTTAGTAGCATGAAGCTTCCAGACTGTGAGAGGATCATTCAGCCCTGACAGACTGTCCTCAGATCAGTGTTTGGACACACAGATACAGCCAGAGTGTCTCTCCTCACATCAACACACTGATCCCAGGACACACTGTTCCTGCAGGGGACACACACAAAAGCATCACAGAGGGGAGGCGGTGTGCTTGGGAGGATTTAACCTTCATCGTCGGGGTGTTGTTTGAGGATGGAGGAGAGATTCTCCTCATGCGAGGCGGTGTTGGTGATCCCAGCTCACAGAGTTTGCCTTCATGTTCTGTTCTAATGTGTTATGCTTATGGTAAATTCTTATGAGTTTCCACTGGGGCTGGTGCATGTGTTACAGGAGCGCCCCCTGCTGGTACCCATGTAGAACTGCATGTTTAACGCTGTGTCATATGGTACACTACATCCATCCATCCATCCATCTGTTTATTCATCAATCAATTCAATAATCCACCTTGGCATCTTTCAATCCAGTAATCATCATCCATCTACATATTCATCCATCCAACCAGCCATACATCCATCTGTCCATTCATTCATCAGTCCAACCATCCATCCTTTAATCCAACTATCCATCCATCCAAATCAGTCCATGCCTCCTTCTATTATTTGTCATCCATCCATCTGATGACATAAGTTTTATCATCCTTCATTTATCCATCAGTTCAATTATCCATCCATCCATCCATCCATCCATCCATCCATCCATCCATCCATCCATCCATCCAAAGCAGTCCTTGTCTCCTATTATTTTCCATCCAACCATCCATCCAACCAACCAAATCAGTCCCTCCATCCTTATTTTTATCCAGTCATCCATCTCTAACTTCGTCCCACATCTATGAATCTATTCGTCTTTTTTTGGTCCATCTTTCTATCTAGAAACTGGCCCCTTCATTTTTATGTAAGTCTACCCATCCATCCATCCATCCATTCATCCATCCATGGGTCCATGTCTTAGCATTCTTCAGCATGAACACATTCTGATGCCTTCTATGGCACCATGGATGTAGTTGGAAAACAGATCCGACAAGGACCCTGTTCCTGCTTAACATGCAGCTCAAAGGATAAAATAAGCCTGTGCTGCACTGTTACAATGAGAAACAGTGGATATTCAACTGTTCCAAAGACCAGTCAGCGAGTGGATTTAAGTTTACTGCCTGAGTGTGACCCATGTGTTCATCCTGAGAAAATGAACCTGATTTTGACTCAACATGTGCTCAGACTAATATGTGACTGTTACTGTCAGAAAAAAACAGTTTGATGGTGACAAAAATAAAACTTGGGGTTCTAATTTCGTAGACCAGGCGCAGGGCCTGCGCCAAGCCAACGGGGTGTGACCAGGGCATTTTGCAATTTCCTGCATGGCGCAGTCCGGCGCGGCAAGGCGCACCCAAGCCTCCACCAGTGGGAGACTGGTGCAAGTGGCAACGAGGGAGGAGAGAAGGTGTGAGTGGGTTTAATACAGATGAGTGTAACAATATTTTTGCCTTACCCGTAATCCCAACTTCTATCCCACTAAAGCCTTCAATACTTATCACGGAGAGTGTGGAGGACGGGATCTCCTCCGCTGAGCTCAAAGTGAGGCTGTTGGAGGGGCCGCCGTGTGCCTTCTTTGATCTGAGAGCTTTTGTTTGGCCCTACTCCTTACATCATTGAACCGTTTTTTACATTGGGCAGCGGTTCTCAGAATATCTGGGCAAACTTGATTGACAATATTAATAACTTCCTCCCAGGCTGTTTTGCATTATCAGCCCGTGGAGGTCTGTTTGCATTAGCATATATTCTGGTACTGCGAGCTTGGACCTCCCGGACCAGCACATCAGTTTCCTCCTGGGAGACGTTTGGCCGCCTGGAGCTCCATGATGAGGTGAAAATGTCACTGCGCCTCGCCCGCAGCTCATTCAAAGGCGAGCAGAGGCATTCATTTGATTGGTAAAGGTTCTACTAATGAAGACACTCACATTTAGTAACATATATTTAAACCCCACATAATGAAGATGAGTGGTTTGGACAGATCACAACATGAATCAGAAGCACCTGTGTTGAAATAACGCATTTTCATTGTTTGTATGTGAAATTAACTTGTTTTACCCTATTGAATCATGATCGTTTTGACATGTAACTCCTGATTACACAAACCAAAGATGTGAATACATTTGATTCACTGTTTATTGGCCGAACTGACAGCAGTCTGACTGATCCCCGCCACCGTGGACACAGTGTGCTGGAAAGACCCAGTGGCGAAGGTCAGAGCCGTTGTCACTTTTACAGCAACTGGGAGAGCGCAGGGGCCACCGGGCTGCACATCGGAGGCCACGATGCGTGTCACTGTGTGGACCACCTCGCTGGACAGATGTAATCTGTTCCTGTGTCATAATAGGAGTACAAAATTTAGTGATAATTACATTTAAACACAGCAGCAGGCTAAACCATTCATCATGCTTGTGATCCACCTGCATTCCTGGTCTGTCATCACCAAATAGCAGAACCTTTTGGTGAAATACTCTCTCCCGATATCTCCTCCTCATCCTCTTTGCAATAATGTACTCCATCTTTTTAGATCACGTTAAGAATAAAGATGAAAACAGAGAAATATGGGCAATCACAGGTAAATCCTTAAGACACCGAGTGACTTACATTTATTCAGCGAGTGTCTCTCTTTTTTCTTTTCTTTTGAATTTCATGAGATGAGAGAAGCCGGATACTCCGTATTGGATGATGTGGCTGTTTGTGGCTGGCTGAGAGATGTGAACTCGTTAGTTTGTGTCAATCTTCCAGCTGCCATCAGGTTGAGTTTCCATTATGACAAACGTCTCTGATCTGAGGTTTTGGTGACGTGTGCGCACTGCGCGCCTGTCAACCAAATTACCACTGCACCGGGTGCGCTTCACCTGCGCCGAGAATAGACCAGGTTGGAGCTGGAGAGCTTTCAGCGCACATTCCACGAAGTGTTTCGGCACGACATTGTCACTGGGCCAAGCTGAATCTGTTGACACCTCCCCCTGGTGTGCCGCCACACCCATCTCGGCGCAGCCGGTCTACCAAATGTGTCAAATTGGCTGCGCTAGGTGGTGCGCCAGATGAAATTACCGCTGCGCAGGTTACGCAACCCTGCGCTGCGCCAGGGAATTCGAGCCCTTCATGTCTGGTTCACCATAAAGCATAAGATAAATAACCCTCCCACTGGTCCAAGTTTTTTGAAGACAAATCACATGTTAGAATAACGTCTTTAGGCAGTCAGACCTTATCATGGACTATTTAGTTTAACATTTTTCAAATGAATCTTACAAATGATCATCTGTAACCTCTTAAGTGTAATCTCACTGTGCAGAGCAGCTGAATGAGCCTGAATTTTAGACTCAAACACTCTCAGAGCTCTCATAAATAATTCAAGCTGCAGCAACATTGAACCAGAGGAGAAAAGACGATGGAGTCAGACAAGGAAAAGGGCAAAATGGGCAACTCTCACCAGGCAGCAGGCCAGGAAAGCAGTGAAGTAAGGCAGTAATGACAGGCCGCAGGGCAGGCAATTATGAAGGGCCATCGGTCTCTTTGTTTGGTACCTACACACACACACACACACACACCCACACGCACACACACACACACACAAGATATGCTCACAGTTATATTAAATTTTCATTCAATCAAATAGAGAAATAAGATGGAACACCAAACACACACGACCCAGCAACTGTTATTTCATCTGTGTATTTCAAAATAACAGAAAATGATTATATTGAATATCGAACTGAGTATTTCCACATCAAAAACTGTTTTTGGCCTTTTAATTGGTTTAAAATTTGTTAAAAAAAAAAAAAATCAATTACCAACAGGTAAAGGTGACCTACAACACTGTCTTTCTAAGAAAAATCAAAATCTGATCAAATCAAGGTAAGAAAAAATTGACTTATGTATGGATAGATTGATACAATGATGAATGGGTGAGTTAACTGATGGGTGGATGGATGGATGTTTGAAGGATGACAGAACTGATATGGTTGGATGTATTGATGGATGGATGCTGGTGGGCAGGCTTCATGAGCTGATGGATAAATGGACTCATTTATTTATCGATGTGAAATGAAAGGTTGGATGTTGAATGATGGATGTATAGTGGAACAATTGAACAAACTGAAGGATGGATGGATGGATGGTTGGATGGATGGGCAGATATATGTATATATAAATTAATGGATGGATTTATGAATTATGTACAAACAGATGGATGGAGTCTGATATTATGTTTATTTATAGCATTTTTGAATCAAAGATAAACAAATAAAACAGCACATGCTCATTTCTCTAAATGTCTAAATGTCTTCCACTGGGTCCTGGGCACCCTGTCCCACCTGGAGAAGACATCCTAGTCTTAAGATCTGCAGGAGAACAAGCCGAGGACCAAAAACTTGCGCCCTACTGTGAACACCAACAATAAAACTTCAACATAATTTGATTCACTTCATTTTGAGATTTCAAAAAGCAGAAGTAACAGCAGGGATGTGAAAAACACTTGATCTGTACTACAGTTCACTGTTTTCACAGTTTAATTTGTTCCCATGGCAACGTAAAGACAGCTGCTCCCTTAAAAACCACATCCTGTGACCACAACGTGGTTAAACACACACCAACGGAAATACACAAAAAAACACACAAACCTGACAAATATGCCACCACACATCTAGTGGGAACTGAAACCTGCAGCAGCTTCTGGCAGAAACTTAAACTCAGAATAAAAAAATTAAAATCAACTGGAGGATTTTCAATGCTGTCATATTAATTTAAAAAACTCAATACTCTACTGTGTAAAAGGACTTTTAGTTCATTCATTTACAAAGTTACTGCAGGAAATTTACACATTTTCACCTTACGGATTTTTTAAATGCAAGGTAATTATGTCCATATTTTTATTACTCTGTTTTTTAATATAGTCGTTGGTGTTTTTATCAATGGGCAAAGGCTGGAACTGCCTGAGACCTTAAGATTTTATCATAATATGTAAGCATAACATATGAAGTATATAGATAAATTTACTTTAAATTTAAATAAGGAGCCATGATTTAATAAAACAGATTCAAAATAATGATACAAAAAGTTCCAGCAACAGAGTCCAAGCCTCAAAATGTCTTCACATCAAGCTTCTTTTGCTAGATCCCAGTTTGAGGACGAGTGAACCTCAGTCTGCCAGGACCTGTAGGACACCAGAGGGTCCTGGGTCCACTTCCTAGTTGGACTTGGTCCAGAAATTGGTCTTATGCTGAAGAGGATTTAGTCCACTTCCTGTATTGATGTGCCCTTGAGCTGTGAGTGAGTCCATCTTTATTATGGAGGCCCCTCACTCTTGTAATCTTGCAGTGCAGCTGGATCCACCTGACTCAATGTCTGTACTCAGGCAGATCCATCTTACCAAGCTCCAATCTACAACGATTGTGCTCGTCCCAAAGTGGCACGGCCAGTAAAGCAGAAATAAATGGGAGCTACAGGCAAGAGGACAACAGAAAGTGACTGCTCATACAGAGATTAGCATAGATGCTAACAGCCTCAGGATGGATGGATCCATGGATGGATGGATGAATATATATGATGGATGGAAAGTTTGATCAGATCAGGACCACATTTCTTTATTAAATGAAAGAAATATCAGCACTACAAACCTCTCCATAGTCAGGACATTTTCCCTCAACTTCCAGTTTGTTTTGGTGAGAGTTTGCAGTTGTGCCCGCCTACTATATTATTTGATTGGCTCATAATTAATGTGATTGACAGGACGGTCGTCCAATCATCTGCTTTGAAAAGGCTCCACACATTCCCAAAAACATGCTTACCAGCCTCAGTAGCAGTTTTATCAAATCTGAGCTGCACTGAAAGCTTTTCTCCATTGAATGGATGTTTTTGTAAACCAAGAAGCATTGATAGAGCAAAGAAATTATAAACCAAACACTAATTTACTACATTTTTTTAAATGACTTATCACTTCAAATTTTAGGCCCCAAGCAAAGACAAAAACTGTTTTTTTTTAAATATTTTGAGGCTTTATGAGAAGCTTTTTAGTCCAGATTCTTTATAATCACCAGTCTAATTTTAACCAGAACAAAAGAAAAATTACACAATGAAAAAAAAGAGGGAAGATTTTTATGACGCTGTCAAGAAAAAGTAGAATTGTCAGGAGGAAAGTTGAAAAATAAAAAAAGCTGTCCTTTTTCTTAATTGAATGTCAACATTTTTGATATTTCAACCATATTTTAACATTTGGATCTTATTTTTAATGTATTTCTCAGTTTTATTTTATTTTTCCTTCTCCCCAAAACATTCACCATTTATAATCAGATTTGGACATTTTGACACTTTTCACTCCTCATTTCTTCTTTTTTTAAACTCTATCATAAAAAATATCTTCCTCCCTTCAGTTTTTCTTATTCCTGTCCTTAATACTCCTCAATATCTTAGCAATTTTTGGACAGATTGATAGAATTTTTACCCTCAACTTATCTGTGAGTACTTATCTGTACCAAATACATACCATGTTACCTTAATGATGAAGGGCCTCATATTGATATCTCCTGGAGCATCTATTTATCAACAATAACCCTGAAAGCAGGAGACAATGATGATGCTTCTGTTTTTATGGTTGTTTTGGGGTTTGTGGAGTGATAAAGTCGGCAAGTCTGTCATTATGAAAGCCTCAGCTGCACCACAGCTGCTCAACCACAGAGAGGGTTTTTGTAATTTAAGATCTTTGGCAGAAGCACTAAAAACACTTCCTGTACGAGGTCAGATTGAGCCAGCTGATCATTTCAGACATCATGTTTAAGTAAGAGACCTCTGCTGTTTCAACCCTGAATTCTGCTTCTCAGGTGAACCCTGATCAGGCCCCCTGTGGTGGTTCAGATCTTCTATGAAAGTGCTCGACCCAAAGCGTGCCCACAGCTGAACTTTCTCTTCACATGTAACGTTCATCATGACCGCCACCAGCGCCTGTGTCAGCGCTCTTCTGCTGTCACACCTGTGGTTTAAACACCAACGCCGGCTGAAAAGACTCATCTCATTTACTGAAACTCACAACAGCTTTCACATCAGAGTCAGACCTCATCAGAGGATGTGTTGAATGATGACAGAGTTTTGGCGAATCTGCTGAATTACTGAAAAAGCACATCAGCATTTCATCCTAATCAAAGAACACATACGAGTTTTAAAGGTGCAGGACATCTTTTAACCCATAAATAACTACAGTTACAACTAGATATGGAGGGATGGAAATATCTGAATAGATGGATGGTTAGATGGAAAAATGAATGGGTGGAAAAATCAACAGATGAATGGATAGAATGATTTGGTTAGATGGATGGATGAATGGATCAATGGATGGATGAATGGATGGATGAAATGAGGCTGACCAGCAGGCTTCATGGGCTGATTGATTGATGGACCCATTAATTAATTAATATAAAGTCTGATGGAGATACGGATGAATAAATAAAGGAAGAACTGATATGGTTAGAGGAAAGGATGTTTCGTTGGATGGCTGGATGGATGGATGGATGGAGGATGGATGAATGGATGGATTGATGCTGCTGTCCAGGCTTCATCGGCTGATTGATTGATGGACTCATTGGATGTAAAATGAAGGGTTTGATGGAGGGAATGGGGGATGTACAGTGGGACATAGGAGTGGGGGAAAAAAAATTGATTCAGCATAGTATTGCAGTATTTTATGTGGTGATATTATATCAATTCAAGACAGCAAAACATCAATGTTATTTTAGCATATTGCAAATATGAAATGTAGTCTGTGGTACTTGTGAATAAAACTAAATCCATTCCTCTATCCATCCACTGGATGGTGCTGCTGCGAATTTGAGGTTGGAGGTGACAGTCGACGTGCAGATCAGGAGATAATTACAACAAAGATGGCAGGTCAGGAGAGGGACTCGCGCCGCGCACCGGCCGCGTATTGAACTGCAGAGCACTTCGCTCCCTTTCTAGTCTACTACCGCGTTCACACTAAAATTAGTGGGTCAACGCAGGTTTTTTCAGTGCGGGTTAACCCGCTAACAATCGGCAGGTGACGCCTTTCCCACTGCCAGCAGACCCGGGTCTAATCAGCAGCAGACGAGCTGCGTGGCTGTTGTTTTTTCTCTAGTACATAAGCTGCTGTCATCACGTTGATGACATCATCAGCGCAACGAAACACAACCATGTAAACAATGGATAGGAGCATACAAGTTTTGTCTCTCTTTAAAAATGTACAAACTCGGCACAGACTAAACGACATTCGAGCGTTGACTACACAAGGGCAGATGGAGTTTGTTGCTGAGATTGCAAAGAGTCACGCAAGTTACAGACGGAGGGGACGGACACGATGTTATGCTGTGGGCACATTATGCCGACGTCATCTGTAAATCAGCGGGTTGACCCAGGTGTGATGTTCCCACTGGAGCTGATCAAACTGCCGACAGGAGCCAATTGTTACCGGGTTTAAACGAGTTTTTTGGCCATGCTCGAGATACGCTGCAGGTCTGTTTTCAGAGCGGCCCCTGCCAATCCTCGTAAATTCACTGTTGTTCAGAGAGCACCAGAAAGGGAAGTCAAACGTGTGGAGTGTCCGGTACTTTCAAAATGAAACAATGCATGGACTCCCAGATGTAAATTTCCTAAATAGGTGGTCATTATTTCACAACCAGAGGATCGAGCATCAGGTCAACAGTCAGTCAGAGGGTCCCAGAGGCAACACGACACCATGGACGAAGAAAAGTTAATCATGGAGGTACAGAAATAAAACATTATATATGACACCAATCATCCTTTCTACAAAGATACAGGCAGATAGAAGTGAAATAAATCACGAAGCTGTGTGATTGGGACCAGCAAAGCGACCTTAAAAAAGCAAAGTGAGGTGTTGTTTATTTCTTTTCTCAGTTTATAACATGTTTTCTTATCTTGTGATATTGCAATTATAATATATTTTAGATAATATAATGTAATAATATATAAATTGCAAATGATCAATATAGCAATACTGGCATATCACAAAATCACTATAATATCATATCGTGGCTCAAGTATCGTGATAGTATCGTATCGTGGGGCAACTGGTGATTCCCACCCCTAGTGGGACATATGAACAAACTGATGGAGGGACAAAACCAGTGATAACATAAACATTATCAATCAAGCTTTACTTATAAGGCACTTTTCATACTTAAAAGCAACACAAAGTGCCTCACAGAGGCTATAAACAACACAAAAAAAACAACAAACCCGTCCATCCCACCCCCAAAAAATACAGAGACATATCGAGACACACACTTGCAGACATCAGCAAACACACACACACACACACCTGCGCCCACACACACATACACACACACATTCACATTATATAAGTGAGTGTGAAAAAAATCCTCCATAATTAATGAAGTTTACTTCTTCATCTTCTTTGATGATCAATTTCTAAATCTGACAACATTAACAGCACATGCAGAAATGTTTATATCACTGAAACCTGGTATCTGGATGAATCAGCTGTTGAAGGCCCTCAGTGGGACGTCCTTTGTTGGGTCTGAGCCTGTTGACTTTACACTGAGGTGTGTTTACAGAAGCGGGGCCTCTTTGACCCCAGGGGGCCCCACGACCAGAGCCTATAGATCTCTGCTGTGATTGTTTCCTGGAGCATTATGGGGCATTCCCTTCACCTCAGAGCTGTGATGTTGGATCTGGGGATTTTGTAACGTCCCAGTAAAAGGATGACTTTCTGACTGTGATGAAGCCTTTGTTCATTAGAGCATTTTAAATAATTAAGCTTATTTCAGCCAACAATGGATCAGAATTCCTAATCGACTAAAACTGAGTGTATCAAAGTGTCCCAGTCATCCCTCAGGCTCAAAGCTACAGGTGATAACTTCACGTGTGGCTCCCCCTGCTGGATGAAACAGGTAAACACATGCATGAAGCAGGTGTACTAATGATCTAACTCCGCCCCCGCCGCACCTGTAGGTGTGGTCCAGCGGTACGCGTGTGGCGCGAAATTAAGGCCACCTGTTGAAGTGGTTAAAAGCGTGGTCTCCAAACATTTCCGCCACTGTGGCGAAGAGGACTCGAGAAGAGGATCAGACGTTTGGCTCAGAGGGCGGCAGCAACGCACACGCTGCCGGAGACCAGGGCTTAGTTTAGGTAGTTAGTCCCAGTCTAGGTTCAGGTGTAGAAGCCTAACCTGCTGTTAAATGAAGAGAAACGGTTTCATTTGCAAAAAAGTCAAATGAAACGCAGGTTCAAAATATGGCTGAAATTCCCTCCCCGTCAGTCTGGAGTTGTCCGACACACCTGTGCTACAGGTAAGAGCTTTGTGTGCACGTGCTAACGCTGTTTGAACGCTTTACAACATTTTTCTGTTCAGCTTTGTGTAGTTTGCTGTACATAAAGTCAGCTAATGTTGGGACTGAGGTTGCAAAAACATAAAATTCTACTTCTTTAGTGCTTTTAATACCGTGTTTTAAACGATGTGATACTAAAATGTTTCTTCCAGTTTTCTTGAAAGTCTTTAAACTTCCAAACGGATTTACATTTAGATTTTTAACCCAAACAAAAGAAAAGAATTACCCAAACCAGAGATTTATTAAAGTGTAGGGCGGCCAAACCCTGCTTTTCATTACCGCACAATTATTAAAATACTTATGAGGGCACAGTGGTGGAATAAAACTCAAAGAGTTTATTTAGATTTTTAAGAAATATATATGTGTTAATTTTATCTTTATTTTATTTTTTTGTTGATAGTGATACAAGAAAAGGGGTGAAAGGTTTCCAAAAATGTAAAGAAATATTTTAATAACATTTAAGTGACATATTTGGTCAGTTTTAAAAACAATTATTTATAAGGATGCATGATATTATCAGTGATATTGGAATCTGCCGATAATTGTTTTAAAAGCTAAATATCAACACTGCATATATGAAAATTACTACACTTTGTAAAACCCTGCAAAATATTTCTTTTTAAATCTTAAAGATTGTTTTAGTCCAGAACATGCTCTTGTAATTGTTTACTTAATTTGAAAATAAAATGTTTGCAACAGTCGTGCTGAGTTTACCATTTAAACACTCTGAAGAGGCCCTGGTCACCCACGCAGGTGTTTTTAATGACTGGTTGATCAGAGAGTTTACACAGGTGGGGCTGCAGTGGCGTTTTGACTGAACAAGGAATTGAATTTTAAAGGTTTAATGCAAATAAATGATCAGACTTTGTCCATAGATCTACATTTTTTGCACTAAAATTAAAACAATTTTATATATATTCAAGGACTCTTAATTTGTACAGTTTCATTTTTGGAACATATATCGATGCATTTTTTTTCTGGTATTGTATCAAGTTTGCATTCTGATATTATAACCCTAATTAAAGAAAAAGCCCAGCACATGATGCATTTGTAAAATCTTGAGGATGGTTTCTCTCCATTTAAGGAGAAGTCGGATTTAATTTTGACAGTTTTCATAGTAATATTTGGTTGCAATAGTACATTTAAACACTGATTTATGCCGTTTTGAGCACCAATTCCCCCTTCATTTCATTCAACCTTGTTCAAATAAAGCTAGAAATAAAAATTGAACTTTTTTTTTTTTTTCAAAGGTAATGGCTCATAACATGTTGGTTCACAGTGCACAAGCAGCAGGATTTAACACAGGGTTGGACAACTGGTGGCCTGAGGACCTTATGTCCTCTTAGTCGCCAGTCAATATATAATGAATAAAAGTGTGTTTTTGTGTACTTGTCACAATCTGCCAGGACAGCATCAAAAATTGACACAAAACTGTAACTAATATTAAATTTCCTTCTCATATATTGGAAAAAACAAAATGCCTTTGAAACCAGTCAATTATAGGTGACCTTCACCAAAAAGTGAAGCTTAAAAACTTAAATCCTGTATTTAGCCCATCAGAGTTTTGCACATTACATTTAAGTTTAGATACTTAAAAATGTGAGATCTTTTTGTATGTATGTTATGTACCCTTCAAATTGCAAAAAATGGCTCTCTGGCAGTACAGCTGTTGTCACCCTTTTGGTGATGGAAAATAAACGAGTTAAAAAAAAAATACCTTTTTGGAGTTTTAAGATGGTATTCAGTGGTTTTCTGTTGCAAAGTTAATTTCTATCGTAGCCTTCTAAGCACTGTCCCTATCAGCCAAAACTCTGCTCTCCCATCCTTGTTCAGCAGTTTACTATTAAGAGATCCTAATGACATATTTTCAAACCATTTTGGCTGAACTGAATGAATAATGCTTAAATTTGCCAGAGGATGATCCTTTTTATATCTTCTTCTTCAATTAAATCAGCCAAATATAGAAAAAAAACCATTTGTTCCTTGTTGAATTTTTTTTTTTTTTTATTCCCACATTTATCTAAAAAAAAAAAAAGCTCAACTTTAAGATTTCATTTTGGACGACTGGTGATCAGTGTTTAATTTTCATATTTGTCCACCAGATGGCTGTACCTCCCCACACAAAGCTGCCTGAAAGTATCAACTGTGCTCTGCAAGACTGCCTGCAGAATAAAACACAATGCATCAAAATCAATGTTTCTGCCAAACATTTACCCATCTCAGGGCCTAAAAATAAATGATAAAAATCCTTGATGCATTTTATAGATATAACTTAAAAAAAACACTTGTGTAAACAGAGACTTTTAAAGGTTACAGTTCTCAAAATACAACTTAAAATTTATATTTCAGGCTGAAATAAATCTTAAAGACCCCCCCACACACACACAGTGAGAGCACAGGTTTGTTATGGTTTAAGACTGAAGCCGTTTTTGAACCAGGCTGTAAAGATGAGTATTAAGGCTGTGAAAAATATTCGCCCTGCATACCATTAGTAAGCTTTCATATTTTTTGTTGCAGACAGTCCCGAGTGAACACTCGGGCCCACAGGTGTTGGCACTTCCACATGGGCCTCTGCTCTCGGCCCTGGAGGTTTTGCCCTCTGCTCACAGACTCCAGCTGACTCCCCGGACTTCAGGAGGCTTGGACTCCGGCGGCTTGGACTCCGGCGGCTCGGACTCCAGGCGGCTCGGCCTACTCCTCCTAACCGAAAGGTGAGTGCAGCTGTGTGCTCGAGGCAACAGTGATTTTTATTTAGACAAATTCAACATGATATTGCAATACATAGCCCACTCATCGGGTGTCTGTAACTCTTTTTAACTATTACTGAAATGGCAAATGCCCCATGAAACTGTCGTCCATGTAAACCCACTTTAACTGATTTAATGCAAATGATTGACAATAAAATCTAGTGAAATAAATCAATTCTGAATTGTCAGTGCTTCTGTGATTTAAGTTTGTTTAGTCATGTTTTTTCTTGAATGACTTGAGGGTAAGTTTGTCAGTTAAAGCTGACAATGTTGAGTTTTTGTGTGTGAAGGTAGATGTGCATTTATCTGTCATACAGGATTGTTTGTAAAATTTTCAAATAAATCAACCCATAAATATTTAACTCTTGTGATTGTATTCAGTTTTACTCCCCACAAAGTGAAATATAACAGGGATTTCAAAGTGGCTTAAATCGGTGTTACTGTGATAAGTGAGTAGTGCTAATCATAACGTCTTTCTAAAAATGACAAATTTGAACAAAGCTACCATCACAGTGATGGTTTATTTAATGTATTTTAGATCATGAGTGCAATATCAGTACAGTTTAGCCATAATGCCTGACTCTGTAAACATACAAACCTAAAATGTTTTGACTAATTAAGCTGCAGCTCATCTAATTCTGATACAAACTTAACTTTGCAGTATTATCTTATTTAGGAGCACAAACTAGCAATATTTTTGATAGTTTAATCAAGAGGCTGTCGAATATATTTTTCCATTGCTATTACAATGAGCTCACACACTGTAATGTAGCAGGACTTGCCTTGTTAGTCACATTACCAGACAGCAGGTCAAGCAGCCACTTTACTGCTGGTTAATGGAGATGCTTTTTACTCTTAAGATCGATGATGAAAGTCTGTCTAAAATCACACTTGGTTAAGGCTGAATGGTATTGGTGAAAAATGGAGATTGCAATATTTTTTTCCACCTACATAGATGGATGGAAAAATAGAATTTTAAAGTTCATTTTTCTTTTTAGTATACAACAATTTAAGTTGATCTTAATACACACAAAGGAAGAGGAATGTAGCAACATGTTTGAGAGTCTTTATTTAACACAGTAACTCCTTAAAGGGACATGCCAACATTTTTGTTTTCATGTCTTGCCTCACTCCCGAGTCCATGATAAGCAGACTCCATTCTTTCAACTGTGTGTCTAATAATAGACAGAAAGCTCGCCAAATGCTAATTAGCTTAGCTCAAACACTGGGAGTCAATGGGTGGCATGCTAGCCTGCCTCTACCTACAGTCACCAGATAAACTCTTCAGCAGCTCTAAACGGTCCTGTGCTTGTAACTCATTTTTTGTTTTACTCCGATATGTTACATTATCTTATTATCTTCTACTCCTAAACAGAGTCTCTGTTTTGTTGACCTACTTCCGCGGTGAATTGCGCTAGAGATGTGACATTTGAGAGTCGAGTCCTTTAAACAGCTCTTAAATGAACGATTGAACTGATTCACAGTTGTGAGTTAGCCTTCTGTTAGCGAGCCAGTACTAAATGCAAACTGCCTGCAAATTTAAGAATGGCTCGCAAATGAACAGCTCATTAACAACTGCAAATCAGTTCTCATCGTTCACTGAAGAGCTGTTCAAAGGACTTGACTCGTTCGTGGATGCCATCTCTATTGAAAACCACTGCGGAAGTAGGTCAACAAAACAAAGCCTATTAGGAGTAGAAGAAAATATGAAGATAACATAATGGAGTTAAATAAACAAAACGAGTCACAAGAAGCACACAGGACGGTTTAGAGTTGCTCAAGAGTTGATCTGATGACTATAGGCAGAGGCAGGCTAACGCTACCCATTGACTCCCAGTGTTTGAGCAAAGCTAACTGGCGTTGGCCGTTGTCTTTAACAAACATCAGTGTTTCAACTTTGACATTTTATGTGCAGGAAAGACTTTGCAAAACCGGCAGTCACTGAGAAGGCTACTAATGGTGACTTCTTACGTCAGTTATAGATGATAAAGAAAACAAAGTTGGCAACTTTGTAGTTAATGGAGTAGTTAATGAAAACACTGTCCCAGCCACAGAAAGGCCTACATCACACAACATATTGGGCAGTTAATCCAGTTTAATTTCCAGGTACTGCTCAAATTTTATGAAAAATAGAGATTAAAGGATTACTGTACCACATGGTGCGCTGCACTTTTATTTTTAGGTATTTTTCACTTACTCGAATTTTAATGATGGTGTAAACTGCAATTTAGTCTTATGATTGCATGTGGTAAAATCAGTGAGATATCATGTTTTTATAGTCACAATATCAAAATAACTGCAGGTTTGGTTTTGCCTTAATTAAGCAACCCGAGCAGTGGGTCTGACATTTTCCCTCCTTCAGCATTTATCTGCTGCCTGTCAGTGCTCTGAATGTTCAGTCAAATGACACTAATATGCCAAAGTAATGGTTTATTTTTTCAGCTGTGGATGTGGCACTAGTGTATGAGTTAATGATTGATAAATAATCAGAAGGTACAGTCCCTGACCGTTTTTGTAGTCTTTATTAGCAGTAAGTCAGCAACTACCTTTTTAAAAACGTAAAACTTCAAATTCAAGAGCGTCAACATCAGATACTTTTTATTTTGGATTAAATATTTACAATGTCAAATGGATGTTCCTCACAGGACTTATTTCAGGTTTCTATCCATTATGCTTTGTGCTAACCAGGAAGTGCTAAATGCTAACTTTGTTTTTCGACTCATTCCGGCACCACCATAACAGGACCTTTATAAACAAATTAAAGTCACTTTAGACCCCAAAATGAAAAAATATGTTTATATTTTAATTATGCACTTAAAAATGAACTACCTTGTTTCCCTTTTAAACACAAATCTAAATGTTTATTGCATGAAGACTAATATTACAGCAGTGTTCTTTTTTTTTTTATAATCTTATTAGAGAAATGTTGCATACAAAAATATATGTATATACACAACTTTTTCAGTATTCAGCATTATTTTACAGCATCTGTTTTTTTATTTTTGTTGAACAAACATACAAAACACATGAACCAAGGCGGCTTAGAGTATTCAAACAGAAAAATGAAAGGAGTCTAAATTAAGTTGTAGTTACTAAATTCATTTTGTGTCAGGATAATAAATTCTACAGCATTGTTTTCCAATACCATTCAAGCCAAATAAGTATTACTAAATAAAATGCACATTTTTTACTGAGGCACACTGAGATTTGAAGTATAAATGTTCAGAAATCCATTATATTATTATTTCCTCTTCAAAACGAAGTTTAATTCATGGTTGTAAATTCAGTGATATTTTGCCTGATGGATAAAGGACGTTAGTGTTTAAAATTGTAGATGTGTTCACCATCTAAACACAAAACTCAGATCCTTCAGTGCACAGATGAGATTTCAAACTTTGTGTAAATATGTCAGGATGTCTGGAGGAATGTTTTTTATTGAAAGACGAGCTGTGATGCAGAATGATGAACTGTGTTTCTCTTTGATTTTCAGGTTGTAAAGGAGGATTCGCAGGAGGAGTCCATTTTTTGATCATCAATGGTAGGACAGATTTTATTTCTCACCCCATCTGAAGAGTCAAGCCGTCCTCCAGGGCGGGCGAGCCTGCAGCCCCCGTGCTGCTGAATGAGCGCACCGGGGCGGCTCGCCAAGAGCGGAGGACGGCTGGTTCTCGTGGGGTGTCGCGGGTGGTGATGCTGCTGCTGCTGGTTTGGCTGCTGTGACTGTAGTTAATTTGGTTGTTGTAGTGGTGGTGGTGGTTTTTGGTAGTTGTTGTTGTAGCAGTTGAGGGAACAGTCACAGCAGCATTTTCAGGTGGATCTTCGTTGGAACCTTTCAGGTGGACCTTTCGCTGGATTTTGTTATTTCAGGTGGACCTTCGCTGGATTTTCTCTTTCAGGTGGACCTTCAAATAGTCTTGTTTTGAAAGGTTTAGAGTAAAACTTGGACTGGACCGGGTGTCATGTACCATAGTTGAAGTTTTTTGACTGCATTTTCTGTGACAAAGTAGATCACTGGTGTGTTTCTGCTTGTGTCACTTTCATGAAGTTGCCATAGTTACTATTTCTAGATGCTGTGCCTGTTTTTAATGCTGGACTTTACTAATAATGCACTTAAAAACCATGAATTTTCACCATTTAAAAAAAACGAATTTTCACTACTTAAAACGAATTTTCACCATTTTGGGGGAAAAAAAAAAAAAAATCACCATTTTTAAAAAAGGACGAATTTTCATCATTAAAAGACGAATTTTCACCACCAAAACAAACAAAATGCCTTTTTTAATGACTTACTAAACCAAGGTAAAACTACCACAAAATGGCATTTAGAAAATGCCCCAATGAAAACCCAGTAGAAAACCAATGACCTTAAAAATTTAAGTGCTTTAAATGAATTTGCATCAAGACAATTTAACCTATCAACAAAGCAAAAAACTGGCGAATTTCATTTTTCAATGGATTTTCTTCCCTTAAATATTTTGAAGAACACCAGATTTGAACCCACGCCGACGGCGGATTTCCATACGGGACACATTGGCAAATTTTCGGCTGTACCAAATTTTTATTTCATTTCAACTGCACGGATCACTGAAGACACACTTCCAACAACATCCCAAACTTGGAACAGTCCATTAACCAAGCTGACGGAGGTCCGTTAATTTTTTTGTGAAATTAATGTGTTATGATTTATGTCATTAAATTATAAATATTCAGATAATTGATTTAATTGTAAGGGTATTGTATACATGAGTAAACGCTGTGTTCTCCTAATGGAGAAATATCTTTTTTTAGAGGGGTTTGATGGTTAAAGACTGTTCAAATTGGACAGGTTATTTTATGCTAGATTGATTAGATGACGGAGCAAGTGCTCTGTATAGTATTTACTGCTAAAGGGGGTGGGCGGCGGATGGCAGATGCTTTCCAGCCATTTTAAATCATGTGTCAAGTTAAACTTCAAAACTGAAAATTAAACATGTTTTGAATTATGTGCTGAAATCAATTGATCCTTAAGTAAATATCTATATAGATTTCTACTTGACTGATTCAGAATGGATGTCAGTTTTAACTCTGTTTCTGCGTTCAGGAGATGAATAAACCGGTCTATATCTGCTGGCTGTCCTTGTGCCACTGTTGGGGGAGATGGTTCTTCAGCCCGAGGAGGATCCAGGCTGTTTTTTTTTTTTTTTTTTTTTTTTTTCTCTCTGTTTGTCTTTGTTTGTCTGTACTGTGTAATCTGTTGGTCTGGTTGCTGGGGCGATGCAAGCTGCCTTCCTCGGGCACTTCTGGTTACGGCAGTTGGTAACACAGCTGAAAGGGGTTGGCGTCCCTTGCCTCCGGAGCCTCGGGGCGTAAGGTCTGCACCCTTGCGCCCTTAAACTGAGCACGTTGACGCCTATTTAATGGCGTTGGTTTGACGTTGCTGGGGGTGCAGCCGTTGACCTGTCAGGAATGATGAATTGGGCATTTCTGACCCAGGATGTGCTCCCAAGTCTGACCTGACATTTATCCACTTAACCTGCACAGAGCGTAAAGTGACGAGTGTCCAGCTTCCTTTACCATCTCGAGCCACAGACATGCTATGCCCTCATGCTGCGTTAGCTTCGCTGCTGCCAACGGTCACAGCAGTTAGGCACTGTGTCCACTGTAAAGTTAGAAATTTTTCATTGATAACCATAGAAATACTAACTGACAAATTTCAGTCTGCAACCCTGAATGGGGAAAAAATTTCTGCATGCAAAAAGGAAGTTATGCACGCTAGACGACAGGAGCTTGCTTGCAGAGTTACGCCACTGTATTTAAGTTATTAATAAGACTTGATAAAGATGTTTTCAAACTCTTCTTACAATCACCATTAAAAAATAAAACAAACTAATTTCATGCATTATGGTAGATGGAAGTGTCAAGTCGTTAAATATATATGACAATTAGAACAAAACTTCATCAACTGCAGTTTAAAAAAAAAAAAAAAAAAATTTTAGAGTAGAAGGTTGCGTGAATTTTGGTGTTATAATTCAAAGTCAGATATTCATGAAATGGATTTAAATATTGGTCATTACTCTAATCTTTATATGTTTACACTGAATTCTTTTCAATGTTTAATTTAAAGTCTGCAGTATTGAACCTGTAAAGTTCTAAGGGGTTGAAACAGTCCATTAACGACTGACAGGTCAGTTTATTTTACATAAAATGTGCTGTTATGTTATCAAATATTTAGCTCATTGATAAAATTGTTTGTAGTAGATAAGTAAAAGTAAATTGATAATGACGGCTTAAGTCTAATATTAGATATTCGCTGCCAGGTTTGTGTTGCTTTCAGGATTTTGCGTGGCATAATTTGAGAAAATATTGGTCAATGTTCATCCATCACTCCGTAGTGCAGGGACGTTTGGGGTTGGATAGTAAAAGGTAACTGTTCTAGAGAAGTTAGATGGTTGAAGGTAAATGTGTTTGTCATAAGAAGAATTGTTTTGCTAGAGTGTTCGGATGGCAATAAGTAGATGTGTACTCATAAGGATTGTTTTATTAAGTTGGATGGTGCAAGCATGTTTTGTCTTCATGAGATTTGTTTCTCTACTAGAGAAGTTAGATGGTTGAAAAGTAACTGTTTTGTCATAAGGATTGTTCTGCTAGAGTGTTTGGATGGTGGAAAGCAAATGCTTTCTGCCATTCATGATTTATTTGTTTCGCTAGAGTGGTTGGATGGTGTACAGAAATGTTTTGTCCTAATGAGGTGTGGTTTTTATTGCACTAGAATGGTTGGATGGCATGGAGTAAATGTTGAGGGATTGTTCTGCTAGAGAAGTTGGATGGCAATAAGTAAATGTGTACTCATAAGGATTGTTTTATTAGATAAGTTGGATGGTGCAAGCATGTTTTGTCTTCATGAGATTTGTTTCTCTACTAGAGAAGTTAGATGGTTGAAAAGTAACTGTTTTGTCATAAGGATTGTTCTGCTAGAGTGTTTGGATGGTGGAAAGCAAATGCTTTCTGCCATCCATGATTTATTTTTTCACTAGAGTGGTTGGATGGTGTACGGAAATGTTTTGTCCTAAACAGGTATGGTTTTTATTGCGCTAGAATGGTTGGATGGCATTTAGTAAATGTTAAGAGATTTTTCTGCCAGATGTTGGCAGATGGTTGTTCGGATGGTGGAAAGCAAATGCTTTCTGCCGTCCATGATTTATTTTGTTCTCATTAGTGATTGTTCTAGAGCAGTTGGATGGTATAAGGAAATGTTTTGTCCTAAAGAGGTATAGTTTTTATTGTGCTGGAATGGCTGGATAGCATTAAGCAAATCTTTTTTTCTTAAAAGGGATTGTTATTCAGTTGGAGGGGTTGGATGGTGTTAAGTAAATGTTTTGTCCTCATAAGGAGGATTGTCATTCTGTTTGGATGGTGCTAAGTAAATGTTATGAGGGATTGTTGTTCTGCTAGAGACGTTGGATGGCAATAAGTAAATGTGTACTCATAAGAGGGATTAGATTGGATAAGTTGGATGGTGCAAGCATGTTTTGTCTGAGATTTGTTTTTCTACTAGAGAAGTTAGATGGTTGAAAGTAAATGTTTTGTCATGAGAAGGATTCTTCTGCTAGAGTGGTTGGATACTGTACAGAAATGTTTTGTCCGAATGAGGTGTGGTTTTTATTGCACTAGAATGGTTGGATGGTGTTCAGTAAATGTGTTTTTCTTAAAAGGAATTGTTCTGCTAGAGTGTTTGGATGGTGGAAAGCAAATGCTTTCTGCCATCCATGATTTATATTGTTTTGCTAGAGTGGTTGGTTGGTGTATGGAAATGTTTTGTCGTCATAAGGGGGATTGTTCTGCTCGAAGTTGGATGGCGCTAAGTAAATGTCATGAGGAATTTTCTGCCAGGTTGTTTGGATGGTGGAAAGCAAATGTTTTCTGCCATCTAAGTTCTCAGATTGTTGTTCTAGAGTAGTTGGATGGCATAAGGAAATGTTTTGTCCTAAAGGGGTATGGTTTTTATTGCGCTAGAATGGCTGGATAGCATTAAGCAAATCTTTTCTTAAAAGATTGTTATTCTGTTGGAGGGGTTGGATGGTGCTAAGTAAATGTTATGAGGGATTGTTGTTCTGCTAGAGACGTTGGATGGCGATAAGTAAATGTGTACTCATAAGAGGGATTGTTTTATTGTATAAGTTTGATGGTGCAAGCATTGTCTTCATGATTTGTTTTTCTACTAGAGAAGTTAGATGGTTGAAAGTAACTGTTTTGTCATAAGAATTGTTTTGCTAGAGTGTTTGGATGGTGAAAAGCAAATGCTTTCTGCCATCCTTGATTTATTCTGTTTTGCTAGAGTGGTTGGATGGTGTACGGAAATTTTTTGTCCTAAAGGGGTATGGTTTTTATTGCACTAGAACGGTTGAATGTTGTGAAAAAAGCAAATTTTCTTAAGAGGGATTTTTATTCTGTTAGGGGTTTCAAGGCAGAAAGCAAATTGTCCTTTTTGAAGGTTAAATTTCAATTTGACAGTTAAACAGTATCTGTAACACAACAGATAAACAGACTGCTGAAATCTATCGATACATCAATCTGTGGATGGAAAACTTGTAGGAATTTAAAGTTTCATTTGTTTCACTTCCAGGAAAAAAAATCAATCTAAACTTATCTGAGAGGGAGGGTCTGAGCCAGTCAGGTGATTTTTGTCTAATCAAAAAAAGCAGGCTAGTCAAATAGGGTTAAAATTACACCAAACAAAACAAATGCAAAAAGCAACAATCATTCAGTGTTAATTCAATACGTTGCCAAAACTTGTCTTGATTTGGGACCACCTTTCCAGAAGTCCTGAGTGTTCATGGACTTAAATTTCCCAAGTCCCACTAATCTGCAGGGCTCTGAAAGACTAAAATAAGGCTGATGCAAATGTCAAAGTAGACTAATTGTGGCTCCCAAACACGACAGCAGCAGCGGTGTAGCTCAGTCTGTCAGGGTTCTGGATGACGACAGAGTGGCCGGTTCAAGTCCCAACTCACATGCTTGCAAGTTGGTCTGGTTGCTGGGGCGATGCAAGCAGCCTTCCTCAGGCACTTCTGTTTACAGCAGATGGTAACACAGCTGAAAGGGGTCGGTGTCCCCTGCCTCCGGAGCCTCGGGGACGTAAGGTCTGCACCCTTGCGCCCTTAAACTGAGCACGTTAACGCTGCTGGTGGTGCAGATGAGCCGTCAGGATAGATTGGGAATGTGGTCCCAAGTCTGACCTGGCATTTATCCAGTTAACCTGCACAGAGGATAAAGTGACGAGTGCCCGGCTTCCTTTACCATCTTCAGCCCACATCCATGCTGCGTTAGCTCCACTGCCAAGGGTCACTGCAGTCAGGCGCTGTGTCCACTGCTCATGGTTCCTCTGGTCTTGGAGTCCACCTAAAGCCAACAGCAGGTGAGTCAAATACAGGTAAGTCAGATCTGATAGTTATTTTTTTTAATTTGTCTGCATTGTGTTTACTATGTCAGTCATTTTTCAGAATTCTTTAATCATTCTCTGTTTCTTCTGTAGGGGATGGCTGTTCTTGGGACACTAAACTGATCATGCTTATAAATGTGAGCATGACAAGTGAGTCTAGAGTCGGGGCCTGGACACTGACCTGTTGTCCTGGTGTGTGCTCAAGTTCTCACACAGTAAGGCGTCTCTGCTGCCTGATCAGCTGGAGTCTGTTGTGGCCCAGTTATTCAGTAGCTCAGACACAAACTGATCTTTATATGACCATGCCATAAAAATAAAGGTACTTAAAGAATACTTTGGAGTCTTTGTCCTGAGAATTTTATAACAACTTCATCTTTAGTTAAAAAATTTAATGTCCCAAAATGCAATTATTTCAGTCAAGCATCACAAAAAACTACCAGATATTAAGTACAAAGTTCTTATAACGGCAAAAATAACAAGTTTATAATTATTTTAGTCAAGCATCACAACACAAAGGTGCAGTTCTCAACTCACTTAGAAAACAAATTTAAATAAAAACAGAATAAACAAAGTATTGATAGGTGCCAATAATAAACCAATAAGAATTTTATTCAAACGGCAAACTGGAGCTTCTTGAAGCTGGTAGCATTGGTAAAAAGACAGTGGTGTTTAGTAGAGAGCATTAAAGCCCCCACACTGTGTATAAGAAACTTCATTTAATACCTCTAACTTCCTAAAGAAGGCTGATGCTGTAACTTGAAGTGTTTTTTTTTTTTTTTGTTTTTTTCTTTTAAATCATGCTCTAGTTAAAGACCATGCTAATAAACTTTTTTTTTTTTTGGTACAGACGAGTATTGGTTCCTGCCATCCATGATTTATTTTGTTAGGCTGGAATAGTTTGGTGGCTTTGAGCAAATCTTTTCTTCTTAAGAGGATTATTCTGCTAGAGGGGTTTTAACACAGAAAGAAAATCTCCCTTTTTGAAGGTTAAATTTCAATTTGAAGGTTAAACAGTATCTGTAACTCTAAATCTATTGATACACCCATCTGTGGATAGAAAACTGGATTTCAATTAAAGTTTCATTTGATACACTTCCAGAAAAAAATCAACTTATCCAGCAGGGAACTTAACCAAGATCGGGAGGGTGCCAGACAGGTGATTTTTGTCTAATCAAAAAAAGTAGGCTAGTCAAATAGGTTTCTTAAAATTACACCAAACAAAAAATGCAAAAAGCAACAATCATTCAGTTTTAATTCAATACGTTGCCAAAACTTTTCTTGATTGGGGCCACATTTTCAGAATCCAGAGTGTTCATGGACTTAAATTTCCCAAGTCCCACTAATCTGCAGGGCTCAGAAAGACTAAAATAAGGCTGAAAATGTCAAAGTAGACTAATTGTGGCTCCCAAACACGGCAGTAGCAGCAGTGTGGCTCAGTCTGTCAGGGCTCTGGATGAGGACAGAGTGGCCGGTTCAAGTCCCAACTCAAACATGCTGGTGGTGCAGATGAGCTGTCAGGATAGATTGGGAATATCCTTCCCAGGATGTGCTCCCAAGTCTGACCTGGCATCTGTCCAGTAAACCTGCACAGAGGATAAAGTGACGAGTGCCCGGCTTCCTTTACCATCTTCAGCCACATCCATGCTGCGTTAGCTCCACTGCCAAGGGTCACTGCAGTCAGGCGCTGTGTCCTCTGCTCATGGTTCCTCTGGTCTTGGAGTCCACCTAAAGCCAACAGCAGGTGAGTCAAATACAGGTAAGTCAGATCTGATAGTTATTTTTTTTAATTTGTCTGCATTGTGTTTACTATGTCAGTCATTTTTCAGAATTATTTAATCATTCTCTGTTTCTTCTGTAGGGGATGGCTGTTCTCGGACACTAAACTGATCATGCTTATAAATGTGAGTCTAGAGTCGGGGCCTGGACACTGACCTGTTGTCCTGGTGTGTGCTCAAGTTCTCACACAGTAAGGCGTCTCTGCTGCCTGATCAGCTGGAGTCTGTTGTGGCCCAGTTATTCAGTAGCTCAGACACAAACTGATCTTTATATGACCATGCCATAAAAATAAAGGTACTTAAAGAATACTTTGGAGTCTTTGTCCTGAGAATTTTATAACAACTTCATCTTTAGGTAAAAAAAAATTGTGCCAGAAAAGATCAATTATTTCGGTCAAACATCACAAAAAACTACCAGATATTAAGTACAAAGTTCTTATAATGGCAAAAATAACAAGTTTAAAATTATTTTAGTCAAGCACCACAAAACAAAGGTGCAGTTCTCAACTCACTTAGAAAACAAATATTTAAATAAAAACCAACGAAGTATTGATAGGTGCCAATAATAAACCAATAAGAATTTTATTCAAATGGCAAACTGGAGCTTCTTGAAGCTGGTAGCATTGGTAAAAAGACAGTGGTGTTTAGTAGAGAGCATTAAAGCCCCCACACTGTGTATAAGAAACTTCATTTAATACCTCTAACTTCCTAAAGAAGGCTGATGCTGTAACTTCAAGTGTTTTTTAATCATGCTCTAGTTAAAGACCATGCTAATATAATAAATGAACTCAATTTTTTTGGTACAGACAAACATTGGTTTCTTTTTTGATCAATGTTTATTTTTCATTGTTTAACCAATGACACAAACCAAAAAAACAAATTTAATCAAGTGGGTCAACAAATAAAGCCTCTGTTTAGGAGAAAAAAGAAGAGAACACGATTGAAGATAATGTAACATAATGTAAAATATAGTCACAACAAACACACAGGACTGTTTAGAGTTGAAGAGTTTAGCTGACTTAAGACAAAGACTTCTATCGTGAGGTTTAATCAAAAAAGGAAAAGTCAACACCAAACCATGAAAAACAGCAACCAAAAAGTGTTTTAATGAAGCAAATGTTCCACAAGTGTGTCAAAAAATAATACCTAATAAGTTCAAACTATGCTTTCAATAAAAACAAATCTGGTTTGTAAAGTTTTGAAATGAAACTAAACAGGAAAAAGAGAAGCAAAATGAAACAGAATATAAATTAAAGTTACAAAATGGTCCCAAACACAAGATAAAATCCTCAGAAAACAGTAAAAATGTTTTTTTTTTTTTTTTTTAAAAGGCACCCAAGCAACAAACACTGAAACCCCAAACTTTTCTGATTTACTTACAAATACAAACAAAACAAACAAGCTGTTCAGCAGCTCAGACACATTTGATATCACCTCTCTGACTGGAACAAGCCATCGCAGAACTCCTGCAGACTTCCTGTCCTGCTGTTTCGAAGACTCTTCTGGCCTGCAGATCCACCTCAGTCCAACAAAAGGGAGTCGTGACCCTCTGGATCAACAAGGTTCAGAGTCAATTTAACCATCATCCTAAAGCAGGTGAGTCAAATGCAGGTAGTTTTTTTTTTTTTTTTTTTTTTTTACCAAAAGCATTAATTACAGTAAAATAAACGTTTATCCATTATTCAGATACAGGTACATGCTGCTTCCATTAACTTTATCTAAAACAATGTAATTTAAATATGGATTATCTTGATTTGGATTAATCCCTGGTCTCAGTAATATGTTTGTTACTACTATCACCACTATTTTTACATCTAATCTAATTATTATACAGGGTGGGCCATAAGTTTTCATACATAGGAAAATGTATGATGTATATATTTTTTTTTGGGAGGTCATGGTGAAGATTCGAGACATGAATCATCTCAAGGAACGAATCACCAATGCAATTAAGATAAGGTAAGATATTCCTTTGTTAGTCCCACAGGGGGAAATTCCAAAATATACAGCAGCTGCAGGATGCAAGAGAAGTACTGAAAAAGGTAATTACAAATCAAATACAGTAATGAAAAAATAGAAATACATTTTTTTTAAAAAGTATATACTATAAAGTCATTGGCATTTTTACAGTCCTTATGTCCATGTTTGTTGTTTGACAGATGGTTATGTACATGTTGATATTTTACAGGTTGAGATTTGAGATATAATATAAATATGGTGGCTATGTACATGTTTGGTATTTTTGCAGTGAAACATTTTAGGTATCGCATATACACTGAACAAAAATATAAATGCCCCATGTGAAATATTGATACCACATAGAGTTAACAACTCTCAATGAGTACATGCTGACTTTAACTTGTACAGTAGGAATATTTCTCTTGATTTGTGTACCATTTTTTTAATCCATCTTTGTCAGTTAGCATTTGCTCAGTGACGCAGTGATTTCACTCAGTACAAGGGTGTGGCATTTCCAGATGGTGCTCAAACAGAATGAGCAGTACCCAGACACTCCGTATACTGAGGACAATAAAAGGCCACCCCAAAATGTCAAATTTTGTCAAGTCATCTTGCCTCAGATGTCTCAGGTCATGCAGGAACATGCCATTGGCATGCTGGATGCAGAGATGTCCACCAGAGCACTCACTGTGCAGCTGAATGTTCACTATGGGATGATGATAGGCCAGACATGTTGCACATATGGCATCTTTGGGATGTTCTGGATTGATGTGTCCGTGACTGTGTTGCAGTTCCTAATAATGTGGCCCTCCAGGAAGAATGGAATAACATTCCACAGGCCACGATAGAAAGCTGATCAACTCCATGCAAAGGAGATGTGTTGCTCTGAGAGACGCAAGTGGTGGACACACAAGATATTGAACACTGAATTTCTTCAACTTGACCTCCAACGTGTTCTAAGGATTTTCACTCCTTTGCAGATGCCAATATCAAGATGTAATGAACAGTGATCTGAAGATTAGTCATTAACAAAAATGAATTTTGATTCACTTCACATATTGCATAACCCAATGGTTGCTAAAAAGTCAAAAGTTGACATGGGGCATTTATATTTTTGTTCAGTATAAATATGGTTTATTGCACACTGGAGAGGTTTTTGTTATAAAGTCTGACAGCTGCAGGAAGGAAGGACCTGCGATACCTCTTTGTCACACACTTCGGGTGGAGCATCCTGTCACTCACAGAGCTCCGTGAGTTTTCATACACAAGTTTACAAGCACAACTGTGCTAATGCAAGTTCATCAACAGTGGAAAACACGTATTAATGTGTTTTTGAAACAATGGTAATCATATAGAGCACATATAAATAAAAATGGTTGTCTAACATGAATGATTATTTTTCCTGTGTATGGAAACTTATGACCCACCCTGTATACATTTAATTATAGACACCCCAAGATGCACTATTCATAAGGTCAAAAAATGATGAAACTCAGAATGAGCAGCGTTACACAAGTCCACATCAACACATTAAGTTTACTGCACAATCTTACAAAATATCTTTAAGCTTATTTCATTAATTAATCCCAGCTAATTTTAGGCTATAAGTGTTGTCCAATGAATTATAATGTAAAAAGTCAGTTTTTCTTCAGAAAATGTTAATATTTTTAGCTTGTGCCCGTCAAATTTATATTTAAGAAAAAAACAGTCTTTTCAAATCAGCTCCAGGGCTCCTTTGAGTCACCAGCAGAGAGCTGTGTTACATCAGTACAGAAACTTTTTCTCTTGCTGTAAAGTTTGGGCGTCCAAGAGTAAACAGCTGAATACAGTCAACTAGAAGAAGAACAAAAAAATGAATAAAATCAGAATTATGAAGTCATAATTAGATTTAGATTTTTTTTATTTTAATGTAATTTTCAATGTTTGAGCTTTAAAATGCATTTCAGAAATGAATCAGACAAGTACAAGTCATTGAAAAGCTGCTGAATTACAATAGAGGTGATGTTTGGGAGGTACCCTCCACCCCTTAATGTGGCCACAAATAAAATAAAAATTGTCTATGGAAACTACTGTGAGAAAAATGTCTGCCAGTGTTAATGTAAGGGTGGAAATGTCTGTGTAAACCTTTCTTTATGAAACTTTTTAACTTAAAAGCAGCAATAACAAATGTTGTCCACTGGAGGGGAATCAGCAATAAGCTGTGAAAACAACTGTGAACCAGTCTGTGATTTGTCCAGACTGGTGGTGATTCAGTGACTGGCCAACAGATGACTAATATGACTTTATTAAACAGTTATTTAAAGCAATAATCCAGAGCTTTAATTTAAGACTGAAGAGGAGAGAGACATGTTATTACAACATTTAACACTTAGAAATCAGAAATACTCATCAATGCCCTTTTCAGTGTCATCATTTCTACGGGGAATGGCCTCTAACTGTCCAAAACTTTTGACAGAAATGCCATGAGACGAGCAATCCCATCGAGAAAAACTGAATTTATCTGATCTCATCTTATGAGTTATCTGCTTCCAGACCGGCCCCGTAGAGTTCCTCATGGGAGCAGATGTAGCTTTGGTTTGTTTACAGATGACCTCCTTACTTTGGTTTTTTTGATTGATTTTTTTGAGACACAAACTGCTTTACTGAGAGCACACTCTCAGCTGGTTATTGTTGTCTTGGTGAAGAAGGAAACCATTTCTCCACAGCCGTGGTCTCTTTCTTCAGACTTCGTCTCCATTTTCCTGTTTGTAATCGTGTTGATCCACTGTTGACTCTTCTGGAGCCCACTCCTCCAAATCAAGAGCCTTAATGTCAGGAAAACCTCAACATGGTCTTTAGTTTGGACTTTGTCGAGCTTTCTTTGTCCTCAGTGATGACGGTGTTTCCAATTCACTGACTGATGTTTTGTCTAAGGATCATTTTAAGGATCCAAGTTTCATCCCATGGACTCACAATAAAAAATGGGTTTCCTTTAATTTATTCCAAAATATTAGATTCAAATTTTCATGCAAAATTCACAAAACTGTCTCTTTATCAATGGAGAGCATTTCTGCTCTCACTCTTAACTCAGTTGTTGATCATTTTGGACAATTTGTTGATTTTTTTAAAAAAAGTTTTTGATTTGCATGTGTGCCCAGGGCTTTCATCGACCTGGACATCCTCTCTGCCTTCATGAGATCTTTTTTTGGTTGCCGTTTTGTTCAATTTCTCCCAAAATATCAAGTTAATCTGTTTTTCAAATTCTAATATAATTTTCTGATGCCTTCGCAAAAACGTGTGAACAGAAGACATCACTTATTGTAAACTTACAGCAGCTGTGCGTGAATACACAACCTTTAATAAAAAATACTGTGTGACTGAACCACAATGACGACCTCCACCGTGCTGCAGAAGACAAACAGACTCAGAAAGTAGAGGATTTCCTCCAGAAATGCTCGACTTGACCTTGAGTGACCGCCAATGATGACGATGATCCTCATAAATCTTCATTTCAATCAAAGTCTTTTTGTTCCATTTTACTCACTAGAATCCCATGAACAATGCATGTTTTTAATTGTTACTGTCCTCAAAACTGTTGCACTCCCACTGTCAAATTGTTATTTATTGTTTGTAATTAATTGCCCTAATCTTTTCTTGAATTTGTATTTGTTATGGCGTGGGCTGAAAACCTCTGGGCCAGGTCGCCCTTGTGAATGAGATGCTGATCTGGTTAAATAAGGTTAAATCAATACATAAAATAAGCGCAGTAAAAGTGTAATTGTGGTTTCATAGTTTCAGTTGAGACACAGAAACACTTAACCAAAAATAAACATGTACAAAAATATAAATAAAAGCAGGAAGTAAAAAAATTAGAGATGGAAAAAGTCACACTTGGCACAGAGTGTCCACTGAGTCACATGAATGACACACATGTATGTGCGTAGTGTTTCTTCATCAGTCTCAGCATGGACGTCTGGTCGGTCTGCAGCACTTTGAGTCTGTTGTTACCTTCAATAACAGGTGAGAAGGCACACACACACACACACACACACACATTTTAGTGTCTGAGTGGCAGGATTTAGTAGCCGTACAATGTTATTTTATTAGTAAACTGTCTTCAAGTTATCTGTATAAATTTGAAAACAGCCTTGTTAAAATTATTCTAGTGATCAGGGTGAAAGTAAATATTAACCAGGGCCGTCCTCAGATATCGCTGGGCCCCTGAGAAGCCCCATAAATGGGCCCCAGATTGGTTTTGGCAAGTCCAAAATTAAACTCAAACCTTATTTGTCATATTTGCCAGTTTTTTGTGTATTTTCATCAGAGAGATCATTATTTTTACTGAAGATATGCACAGTTTGCAAGACTTGCTCTACAGAATACTTAAATTCTGGTTCTCTAAGCTGGTTTGTACTTGGGTTATTACAAACCCAATTCACATACAATTGTAATGTTGTGTAAAATGCAATTAAAAATAGAATACGCTGATTTGCAAATCCTTTTCGACCTATGTTCATTTAAATACACTACAAAGAAAAGATCTTTAGTAGTAAAACTGATAAACTTCATTTTTTTTTTTTTTTTTTCAAATATTCACTTTTTTAAAACCCCGGGAACAAGCATGTTTTTCACCTTTAGCAACGCTCAATAAATTTTTGTGAACTGAGGACTCATACTGTTGAAGCTTTGTAGGTGAATTCTTTCTCATTCCTGCTTGATGTTTGACTTCAGTGTCTCAACAGTCCGGGGTCTCTGTTGTTGTATTTTGTGCTTCATAATGCGTCACACCTGTTCAGTGGAGACAGGTGTGGACTGTAGCAGGTCAGTCTAGTCCCTGCTGTTGTAACTCGAGCAGAATGTGTCTTCATTGTCTCTGAAATAAGCAGGGACGTCCCTGAAAAAGATGGATGGTAGCATGTTCCTCCTAAACCTGTATGTACCTTTCAGCATTAATGGAGCCTTCACAGATGTGCAGGTTACCCATGCCATGGGCACTGACACCCCCACATACCATCACAGATGCTGTCTTTTGACCTTTGCTCTGATAACAGTCTGGATGGTCCTTTTCCTCTTTAGCCCGGAGGACACCACGTCCTGATGTCCAAAAACAGTCTGAAATGTGGACTCAGACCACAGCAGACTTTTCCACTTTGCCTAGCTTTTTTGGAACATGTTGCAGGCATCAAATTCAAATTAAGTAAATATATGCAAATAGACAATTGAATTTATCAGTGTGAACAATAAATATCTTGTCTTTGTGGTAGGGTTGTCACGATACTAAAATTTCAATTTCAGTTTCGCTGTGGATCTGCTGCGGGTGCACGCACCATAGTATCGGTACCATGGCAAATTAGTATCGTATCCGGATACGGCGTTACTTTTAGGAGTATCAATATTTTTGACAACCCTACTTTGTAGTATATCTAATTAAATACAGGTCAAGAAGGATTTGCAATCCATATTGTGCTTTTATTGAAGTTTTACCCAATGTCCTGACTTTATTGGCATTGAGGTTTAGTCTTTTTGTATTTATGAAGTGTCGAATGTGTGTACCTAATAAAATGGCCAGTGAGTGTATGCATTTGTACCTATGGAATAATAAAACCACTCCCAACTCTCTGAACTTCACGCAGCCCTCGGCTCGGGGGACGAGGGCTGGTCCATGCACGTGCAGTCGGAGGTCCGAGCCATCGAGGGCTACCCTGTGGTTCTGCCCTGCACCTTCAGCCACCCGACGCACTCCCAGCATTCCTCGCTGCAGGTGCTGTGGCGTTTGGGTCACGGTCAGGGCGCCACCATCTTGTTCCGCTGCACGAGCCACTCTGGGACCACCACCTGCGAGCCGGGGCCCCAGCAGGACCAACGTTTCCGTCTGGAGGGGAACCCAAGGGAGCACGACCTGTCGCTGCGGATCAACAGCGTCACCCTGCAGGACAGCGGGCGCTACTACTGCAGAGTGGAGGTGTTAGGACGAGAGCATATCAGCTTCGAGGACAAGATGGGGACCAAACTGAGGGTGGAGAGTAAGTTTAGACTCACTTTGGGATTAAGTTTATTGATGTTCGTTTATTCTAAAATTCACCTTCAATGTAATTATGTTAAAACTAGCTATTACTATTCCCTTTAAAAATGGAGAAGCTCACATTGATCAAATGTAAAGCAATGCCCAATTAATATTACTACAAATGATATCAAATAAGTTATTTATTCACTTTTTTACAGAATTTTTATTTTATAGTAAGGGTATTTATATTGTATTACATATTTTTTGTATTTATTTATAATTTGTAAGCATGTAAATTGTGTGACTTGTTATCTTATAAATTAAAGACAATGGTAAACACAATGCTGTTTGATTTCTCTTGTGAGTGTATGTCAATTGCCAGGGGGCACCAAATAATATCTAGCCTAGTGCGCCACATTTACACTATGCAATAACTGTATACAAACACTACATAAAATAACTATATAGACTTATTTGGCTCATCATTTGTAGTAATATCAGCTGGGCATTGCTTTACATTTGAATCAATGTGAGCTTTTACATTATAAGAGTTAGTAATAGGGTCAGTGAGGTGACACAATTTTTTTTTTTGTGTTACCAGGGTTTAGCTAAATTTAGAAAGATTAAAATTTGAAAATACACTCACAAATTACTTGAATACATTCTGTTGTTAAGACCTAGCCTAAAATTTCTGTTTTTGATCAATTTTAAGAGACTATTCAGGGGATAATGGTAAAAATGTCAATGTGGTGTAACCATAAAAACTTAGTACCAAGTACTTCAACTAGTTCAAAAAAGGTGAAATTCTCAATAAAACACATTATCAACTAGTTTGGTATAATCCTACATTTGTCTTGTTTAACAATGATTAAAAAAACGGAACACCATTGTCCTGAATATTATAACTGATTTGGGGAATTAAGGGACTTTCTAAATTGTCAGCGCGGTGTAACCAACATTCAAGGAGCCAATTTGTTTCTGATTTTTTTTACAGGAAAATTCATGGGGATTAAGATGTAATCCTCTGTTGCAATGTGCTAAAACATTTTTTAACAGTTTATACCTAATTTGTCAAATGTTATTTAGAAAACACAAAGTAATTTTCAGTATGTGTCCTGCTCTGTATTGCAAAATGCATATAATTTTATTTTAATTTAACCCTTATAAATGTTTTTTAAGAGATATATTAAAAGTAAGTAACTGTTTTTATAAGTACACTTGCATCACTCTAGGTGAAAATAAATGTTTAATATTTCTCCTTTTGTTGTGGTTACACCACTCGACATTTTCAGGGGCAATCCGTCGTTCCTTTTGTAAAAAATGGTTAAAAAGCTATTTGAAATTACGTGAAACCAACAGAATACAAAATAAACATTCCTGCAAACCTGATGCAAGCTTAAAAACAATTATATAAACATTTTTGGCTTATCATGCAAACTCTTATTTGTCACTGGCCTGATAACTAGTTTCAGTGTAATTATATGGAAGGTGATTATTTTCCTGATTTTGTGGCGCCCCCTGGAGGCCACGACGCCCTTAGTGTTTGCCTGTATTTCCTAATGGGCCAGTCAGCTCTGGTCAAACCAACAGACTGGGCCTTGAGTGACTGGCTTGATATTCTGTGTACCTTGACTTAAAAAGTTTGAAAACCAACCCACGGCAGAAAACTTTGGATTTTTCTCTTTAACATAATTACTACAATGTTCATCCACTAGGGGGCGACTCATGTACTTTTCCTCTCACTGTCAGCCCCCCCGAAGATCCTGTCCCTAGACGTGGAGGGTACAGAGCAGACCGGGTATCGAGCTGTGTGCCGGGTTCAGGGCTCCCCGCTGCCGGACGTCCAGTGGCTCGGCCCTGAAGACCTTCTGGAGGGTTCCCTGGTGGGCCCGCTGGCTCAGGGCTCCCAGAGTCACTACCACACCGTGAGCCAGCTGAGGGACGTGGAGCCCGGGCAGCAGTACACCTGCAGCGCCTCCAACCCTCTGGGCAGGGAGCAGGCCGTGCTGTACGTCCTGCCGCCACGACCCCCGGCGTCCGTGGGTGGGGCCTCGACACCCCTCCTGCTTCTACTGACACTGTCTCTGGGGTCAAAGGTCATCCTGCTGGTGGGGTTGGGGGTGTGGGTGGTGCAGGGGGGAGCTCTGCAGGGAGTCAGCTGCTGGTGGAAATAACAGGCTGGTTTATGTTTTTACTTTTTTACGCCTTATTCACCGTTTCCAAGCAGAGCGCTAACAATTACAATATGGTGAAAAACACACGTGAACAAAGCTGAAACAATATTTTATTTTATTTGTACAAGTGAAGTGTGCAGTAACAGTTATGGAAATTTAACCTCCTCTGTTCACAATAAACCTTTAAAAATGTGTCTGTTTATAAATATCATGTTTAATTATAAAGCATTTCTTCTTTTCAGTGGGAATTACTGCTCACTATCCACTTTTATTAGGAACAGTCAACTGCTAGTGCTCAACCGTACTTTCTATACTCATATCTTTTTTGATAAACATTTAGACATTTTTCAAAAACATTAAATAAAAAGTCTGACCTGTTTAAAGTGGAAAAATTTTAAAATATAAAATTTTTACAACTGATATTAGGATGCTGGCATTTTTTGTCCCGAGGGCCTTGAGTGTGGTATTTTTTTTTGTCTTTTTTGAATGAATAACTGTGGTGTTATGTTAACTTGATACCACAGTTTTATTTATCAAAAAAGAAACAATAAACTAGTATAATACCCGCTTCTGTCAGCTGCTGTGGAGACCCAGACCTCCCACTCTGCTCAGCTCAGACCAGATCAAGATGATCAAAAAGTATCTGTAGAAATACTCGAAGATCTTTGAGCGGAAAGATCGTCTCAGCCAGTCCAAGGCTTCCAAGGAGCTGATGGACAAGTGCAGGGCCACGAAGGAGGAGTGGACACTGATGAGCTGGACAGCAATGGGCGATGGGGAGGAAGAGATCATTGATTTCTTTATCAGCGTAGAAAGCATTCTCCTTGGAGTACTCGAAGAACTTTGAGCCCTAAATTGGGCTGCAAAAATATTATCCATTTATGTTTAACTTTTTTAAAAAAAGTAAATCTTTTAAAACAACTTTAGCTTAAGATATATGTATCAAATATTAGTATTTTCGGGATTAAAACCCTTTAAAGGCCACCTTGTTAACATAACTCCACAGTTTTTATCGAATAAAAAAAACAATAACAATAAAATCCATAGAACACATTTCTAGGATTATTTGCTCATTGTTATTATCAGGGCCTGAGATAGGTCAGTGACTGTCAGCCTGAATGATTTTGATGCATTATTTTTTATACAGATGATTTTTTTGCAGGGTCAGATTAACAGAAAAATACTCACACTCATGGTCCTAGGGGCAAAACATATCAGCTTCCTAAAATCTGCTGTAAAAATATTACGTATTTTTTATACACTTTAAACAAGTCAGACTTTTTAAGAAATTTACTCTTAAATACACTTACCAAAAATTACAATTTTGGAGGGGGGGGTTAACCATTTCCATAAGACAAAAATTGAATGTTTATTTTCTTATTATTATAATCATGGCCTGAGATGGGTCAGTGATTACAGCAACACTGGCTTTGATGCATCGTTTTAAGTTTAAATTATTTACAGTGTCAGATAAAAAAAAAAAAAAAAAACATCTCGAGGTCCTAGGGACAAAAAATACTAACTTCTGAAAATCAGCTGTAAAAATCATATCTTTAAAAAAAAGGTCAATCTTTCAAAATGATTTTATCGTGAAATATACATGTCAAATATAATTTTGTTTTTTTGGGGGAGGTGGTTAATTGATATTTGATTTATATATACTTCAGGCTGAAGTCATTTTGTAAAGATTGACTTGTTTAAAGTGGAAAAAATTTGGTATATTACTTTTACAGCAGTTTTCGGTAAGCTCACATTTTTTGTCATTGGGGACAAAAGCGTCAGGATTTTAAGGGAACTTTTGACAGTTAACTTAAATAAGCACTTGGTCATAGGCTCTTAATGTAAAGCTTTGTTTTGACTACTGCAGAATGATTTTCTTTTGAATATAAAGAATAAACATGCAAATACAAGTTGCTTTTAATGTGACTGGAAAGCCATGTCAAAACCACCACTGAAAGATTTGCAGTTTCGTGGCCTCGCCCTTACTGTGTGAAGGGAGGGGGAAACTGCAGTGGGATAGAGCCTTAAACTATAAACTACTAAAAAGTATCACTCAATGTAAGCAAGAGGAGACTGGGAACTTCTACTCTAGAGACCAGCAGGTCAAAGGTCATGCTCTCTCTGAAGGTAAGTTTGGTCCACTTCTCCTCCGGTTAGCGTGCTACATTAGCCATCATCAGACGAAGAAGACCGGGGCCTTGTAGCAGGCCGGATGGATGGCCTGACAGCAGCTCTTGTCACTCCAGCCATAATTCTTGCTGCGGTCTGCACTCAAGGCAGCACACTGGCCCTCCTGCGCCGTCCCCGGCTCGTCCTGGGCCCAGTTGGTGTGTTCAACCTGCTGTCTGCCCACCCAGTACCACTGCTCGGTCAGGCTGCTCCGGCGCAGGGCAAACCACAGCTCCTGCAGTTCATTGGTGTCGAGCTGGCTTAGTAACTTGTTCATCTGTGTCTGCTGTTGGCTGTCGGTGATCCTCATCAACTCCAGGCCTTTGTCTCTGCAGTACTGAATGGATTCTCGCCAGCCAATTGCTGTGTCCCCAATTTCAACAGCTTCAGGGCTCAGGACACAACCTCTGTAATCTGTCGGAAATGTAGATTAAATAAACACCTGGATGGGTTCAAATGATAGTCAGTGTATGTGTAACCATAGTTTAAGGCCTTGGCACACCGAACACAACGCTTTTGTGCAAATAATGCCGACCATACACCACAGGAGTGTTTTCTAACCTCCTAGTTTTACACAAGAAGAGTTAATCCCTCCCTTGTGGAAAGCTGTTTGAGCATGAAATTGATATCAATGATATCAACTGTAGTTCAGTTCTACTGGTACTCAAATTTGGAGTATATTTACTCAGTTTTGGTTAACTAGTATGTGGGTAGACTTTTCTAGTGAAGCAAAAAATGTTCACTAGTACTACTGGTAAGCCTTATATGCCAAAAACAAAGCAAATTCAGGCTTCCTATTGGCTTTTGAAAATATTACAACCAGTCAGGGCGCTGGATTTGGTTGTAATCCCTCCTACTTAATTTGCATTACGTCTACTGGGACTACTAGTGAAGTCTACTAGTAGTACTGTTTAAGACAAAAGATTCACTACTAGTACTCGTGATACTTTTTGCTTCACTAGTAATGTCTACTCATTCACTAGTTGACCAAAATTGAGTACGTGTTCTCCAAATTTGAGAACTAGTGGAGCTGAACTACGGTTGATATCACCAATATCAGATTTATGCACAAACAGCTTTTGATAGATTTAAGGCACAAAACCACAAAAATATGATGTGGAGACACATGGGACCAGTGTAAACTTGTGGAAAAGGAGTAAAATATGGCACCTTAAGTTGAGTGCACTGGACCTTAACGCTCTTTAAGATGGTCCGTACCTGGGTGCCTGCTGACGATGGCTCCCTGATGTGCGAACAGCGTGTCTCCCTTGCTCCCTTTCATGTACACGGCCATCATCTCAGAGGAATGCCAGATTTTGCTCTTTCCCTGCGGCAGCGGGGTTGTTGTTGCAACATAGTCCACCCCCTCCAGAGGTTTCCAGTCTGGATTCGGCAGAGGATCTTCCCCAAGATGAACCCCGTCTGTGTGATCTTTATGGACCATAATCAGGGCGATGTTCACGGCATCAGCGACGGCGTGGATGACGTAGCAGGTGGCAAAGTCCCTCTCTGGGATTAGGTTTATGAGAAGGCCTGGACGGTACAGGACTGCTATGCCGTTTATTTCAACTTTTGGTGATTCTGGATTGTATTTCTGGACCTTGGTGGTTTCTCCGTCTGACAGAAGAACAACCGTTTCATCTTCAGCATCACTCACCATCACTGGGGGAATGAAGAATTTCTGTTTCTCGTCTTTGAGCGGCGGCAGCATGGTGTACAGCAGGCTGCATGTGCAGTTCTGCCTCATGGCACAAGTATGACTAACGATGACGGCCATCGGTTTGTCGCCTTCAACGACTCGGTATGATTCATCGAACACCTGGGCAACCTGGTTAGGCTCGAGATCTACAGTTTTATCTACCTCGCCCTTGATTTTCACAGTGTTGTCTTGGTCCAAGTTGATGATGATGAGCTTGAAAGGCTGCCGTTCGGTCACAGAGGAGGTGGTTGTAGGTAATGGTGGGATGAAGTACTTTGTCCCCAAACTTTCGTGTGGTATGATCAGGGCCATTTGCATGCTCATGCTTCTGGAGCTGATTGCATGGACAATGATTTTCTTGTTGCTGGTGATTCTGACCGATGTGTTTGAGGTGTCTGTCCTCTTTAACTCAACCGTTGCATCAAAAGACAGTACCTCTGTCTCACCTAAGTCCAGATTTCTAATCATGTTTTGGTTTGGTGCAATGATATTTACGACGGTTTCATTTTGCGTAGCACTGAGTTGGATCATGTTTGTAGGTGCCTTGGGATGATAGTAGGCGATGTTCTCTGGAAAAACAACGGTGAAACTCAGCCCAGCGCTGTCTTCAGATGAGGAGGCTGTGGATTACAAGAGAACAAAATCTCAAACCTTCAGTTGTGTTTTGATTAGATTTGATTAGATTAGATTAGATAAGATTAAATTAGACCTTTATTTATCCCTTTGGGAGATTCCCTCAGGGAAATTAAGATTCCAGTATGATTTCTAGCAGATGAGAAGATATATATATAAAAAGAGATAGATATAAACAGAAATATAAATAAATCTAAATGAAAATAAAAAAATAATATGTTTTAGAAGAAAAGGGTCAACCAAAAGTCATCCATCGCATATATTAAAGGGATACGCCAACATTTTTTGGTTTTCGTGTCTTGCCTCACTCCAGAGTCCATGACAAGCAGATAGACACCATTTTTTCAACTTAGCGTGTGGTAACAAGGAAGAGACGGGCAAAGCTCGCCCACCGCTAACTAGCTTAGCTCAAACACTGAGAGTCAATGGGTAGCGTTAGCCTTCCTCTGCCTACAGTCATCAGATAAACTCTTCAGCAGCTCTAAACCGTCCTGTGTGCCTGTTGTGACTTGTTTTTTTCTATGTTATGTTACGTTATCTGTTTTTAGACTAAGATTAGCACTGTGTGTAATTTTTGAAAAAATACATACGAAACTAAACCGCAGAGGGCATGCGCAAGCCACCGCAGATGTGCTTGTTAGTAGATGAACAAAACAAGTTTACAAGTAGAAGAAGATTGGTACAAATTATTATGGCCGACTTTGTAAGAGAGGACGAGGATGAATTCTTCAGGACTGACGACGATCCACAACTTTACCAGTTTGAGCCAGATTACACGGAGGAGGAAGGTTTTGGAGGCTGAGTGTGCACAAAGAGAATCTGAGGCACAGATAGCTTCATAAAGTGTTCATCTTAGTCTAAAAATAGATCACATCACATAAAAAAGAGTCACAAGAACATAGGATTTATGTTGATAATAAGCTCTGTGAAGAACAAATCAGTATGAAACCTACATGGTCTGTTTTTCTGCCCTTGTTTTTTGTATGAATACCGTTAAAATCCAATAAAAATGAGAGCACAAAGAAATGCTTTACCTGACGTCAGGGCAGCAGAGATCATCAGGACGAGCAGAGGGATCATGATGGCAGCAGGTAAAATAGGACGAGTCCAAAAACAGGAGCCAAAACCTAAAACAAAATGTCATGGGAATAAATTGATTTTGAAGACCATCACAAGAACTTACTTTATCAACATTTATATGTTAAAATTAAAATGCTAATCTGATGAATTTAGTACAGAATTCTAGTGACTTTCAGCATTTTTTTTTGGGATGCAAGTATTTCATTTTAAAAAAACAAAAACAAGGATAAAATAAAGTTCAGCAAACTCGAAATTCTAAGGGAACTGTGCGCAAGATTTTTGAGTTTTGGGTTCAAACTCATAATTATGAGTTGTGAGAAAAAGCTACTTGATAAAGTGAATCTCATACAAACCCCGGCTGGTAGAAGCGTACAGTTGTTATGTTTGATTGTTCACCATTACACCGACCCTGAATACCAAAAGTTAAAGTCTTGAACCGTGTGCTCGGAGCTCAGCCCGAACACTGCTCAGGTCCATGGTTCAGGTCTGCTCTCTGTCCCCAGAGTCAGAACCAAACCTGCAGAAGCAACGTTCAGTTTTTTTTTTTTTTTTTCTGCTACACAGATCTGAACAAACCTCCAGAAAACTGCTGAAACCCTCGGTTCTTTTAAATCAAGGTTAAAGACTGTTTTTAAAGCTGGCTTTGATTAGATTATATTTTCCAGTTTTAATGATGATTTTAATGATTGTAACAATATTACCTCTAATTAATAATTTATTTTAGTTAATATAATATCCTGTGCCATATTATATTTTATAGCCATATAGCCATGTTATATTTTCTTATTTTTATTTGTTTATTTTTATTTAAATATACATAGATTTTATATCTGTTTTTTTTTTTTTTAATCTTTTTTTACTTTTTATTTTAGATATGCAGGGCTCTTTTATACCGTCCATCTTACAATACAATGTTACTGGAACCTTAATTTTCCTGAATGAATCTTCCCAAAAGATAAATAAAGTTCTGTGTGATCTTATCTTACTGAACCTTTAAATATGATCTGATTCTGAATTTTAATCAAAAATGTTTTTTCTTCTTCTTAATTTTAGCTTCTGTTTTATTTTCATTGTTTTTATGTTTTATTCTGACAAGGTCTTCTTTCTCCGTTGTTCTGGTGTTTTGTGTGAGCACTTCGATTGCCTGGCTGCTGAAAAGTGCTGCACAAATAAACCTGCCAACTCATGAAGAAACATGTTGCTGCTCTCCCCTGTGTGCTAATGTGTATTGTTCACCACTTCAGTGAACTTATCAAAAATTAAGTTAAAGATCAAAATTAAATTGTTGCATGTAAAAGACATATTTATTTAAAATGTTCCCTAATAAAGGAAGAAATATTGCTTTATTTTTTCCCCTCTATCATCCAGTCCTAAAGTTTAGGATGATCACCTAAAATAAAACAGAGTCAAGAATCATTTCAGGGATTTCAACAAGTCTTGGTTTTTACTGAGATATCTTATAAAACTATCCTTTACAATCCGATGTAACATGTCAAACCAAATCATTTAACTTTATTATTCTGTATCATTCTGTTAATGTTAAAAATAAAAATAAACTATTGATCTCACCTTGTTTCAGTCTTCAGCCGAGAGTCTCATTGTGATTGTTCTTTGTCGAGTCTGCGCAGGTTTGGAAAACAAACATTTGTGAGTCAAACGCTCTGATTTGAAAGAAGTTTGCATACGATCTATGAGAGGAAGAAATAGAGAAGAGGTAGGAGGAGAGAAAGGAGAGGGGTGAGAGTAATGGGAGTTAAGGAGGACGAAGGAGGGTGAGCACGAGAGATGAAGGGCAGAAGGATTAAAAAGTGAGAAATGAGGAGGGAGAGAGGAAGAGGAGGGAGAGAGGAAGAGGAGGGAGGGAACAGGTGAAGGTGGGTGAAGTCAGGATTAGAGAGGCTGAGACGGCTGAAGCTGGTTTGAAAGTCAAATTAGTTTGAGCTACAAAAACACAAACTCTGGTTAAAGCACAACAACAGATTAAGATTTGATCTTCTGTTATGGTCTGGCTGTTTATTAATTCATTCGAGGTTAGCCTCTTGAGATGCAGCATCTGGTTTTCAGGAGGGTCCTCATGTCTGTGTGATTGTAGTGATATTTTATTGAAGCATAATCAATAATAATCATGAAAAGAGTAACAATCTAATATTTACATTAACATCTGTAATGCTTATAAGGTCGAGATGACTGATGTTGAACGATACAACAGCATCAAAATGAGAATTTATAAGTAAGGCATTTTTCTCCTTTTTTTCTGATAATGTTTTTGGAAGAAGGTGTGGCTGGCTGGTTGTCTCCTTCTCTCCTGGAACCGCAGCAGAGACTCACCTGTGATCATCACTGAGACTCACCTGTGATCAATCTCCTCCATAAAAGACGATCGAACTCCACCACCCTGCCAGATAAGTCTGTCCAGGTGGTTGTGTCCTCCTTATTCATCCTGCGATTTTTTTTAACCTTCCTAGAAGAAGAAAATGGGTGCATGGGATTGGTTTGGACTGACAGGAAGTTGTCACTCTTCTTTAGGGTCAAAGTAGAGGCCTTATAACACCACAGCTAGATTTGTATTTAAGAAATGTGATTTAAATATTAATCAGTAATTGTGGATTTATCACTGTGGAGCCACAATCACAACATTTCTGGGATGAAACACTGCATTTCCAAACTGAATTAAACTTTTCGTGGGATGTATTTTAAATTGACAGAAGTGTGCTTTTGTGTTTTACTTCTTTTTTTGCTCCTATTGTGTATTTTATTTAATTTTATATATACCCAAGCCAATTTTGCACTATTTTCTGCCTATTTTTATACTTTATTTTATTCCCCCTGACCAGAGCATGTGAGCGGAGCGCTCCACTCCGCTCACATGCTCTGCCCCGACCCTGATTATTATTCTTATTCTAATTATGTGTTGATTGTTATTGCACCAGTTGACCAAGTTAAATTCTTTGTTTGTGCAAATATACTTGGCAGTAAATACAAATTCTGATTCTGATGTTTTCTATCATGTTATTTTGTGAGGTTATCGTTGCTTCACCATCAAGCCCTCGATGGTGGACTGTGTTTAAACATTTGAGGAACAAAGCAAAAGTTGTGATGGCAGTGAATAAAGACGTATTAAAGGTGGAACCAGTTAGAGATTAGGACTCCAACAACAAGCACATGGGTATTAAATCAGAGTCAGAATCATTATTGCCAAGTATGCAACACTTATAAGGACTTTGACTCCGGCACTTGTTTTCTCAAATACAAAGGAAGTAAAAAATAAAAATAAATATAGAAATAGAGAATAAAATGAAAATAACTCTTAACAAATGCAGAGTATATACAAAATGTACATTAGGAACAGTTACAAACATCAGGGAATATTTACAACTGTTGGGAGGAAAGTGCAGCTATTTTGTGTTTTAAAACTAAAATCCCAGCTAGAAAGGGCCCCTATACTGGGATTTTCAGGGGTCCTGCCATTTCTTTGTGCGGCCCTGGTAGGGAGAAATTGTGTATAATCCAAAGTCAAATCAGATTCCAAGAAATAACATTAACCAGCTGTACCCAGATTGTCCACAAGGAGGCGACGGTCCCGCTCTCACACCGTCTCTGATCAATATCCTCAGTCCGACGGGGATTACTGCCCCTGATCTGGAATACCCCTCCCACACTCACAGACTTTAATCCCTGCTTCAAACGAAACCTTTTGTGATTTCTGGTTGAAGTTGTGTAACTGCAGAAGCTGTTATCTAACTGTAAGGCAACACTTTCCTAGAAAATGGGACAGTTTGTGTTTGTGTGACATTATGGGGACGTTATTCACATCATGAGGACCTCGCTTTGTTATAACCTGATGTGCTCATGAGAATAATGGACAGGAAAGAGTGTGGTGGCCTGGTTTAATGCTAAAATCTGGTTTGTGTTGTTAGTGATGAATGGATGTCAGTATGAGATTAAGTTTTGGACATTTGAGGGAAATTTGACATTACTGAAAGAGACCAAGGAATAAAGAAAGAGAGCTTTTGGATGCTACAGACATTGGAGAAGTAGGAGGAAAAAATGAATTTTCAAAGAGATTTTAGAAGATTTATTTTTTACTTATTACAATAGAAACTCTTACAGTCATTGCTCTGTAATAATGAAAACTTAAAATCACTGGCATCAAAAGAATTTTTCAGTAAACAAAACAAAATATTTTTGGTGTGTTATGAACTTAATCAAAGGAGTTATCTTAACCATCCTTAAATTTTATATATAAAGTTGGGCAAATTTCTTAACTTAAGTTTGCAAAACTTAAAACAATTAGTTGTTACAAGTTGTTTTATGGTCACGTTTGGTGCGGACTCTGTTTTCACTCATGATTAAACGCTGCTGTTCTTGGCTTGGTTGTTCAGTCCAGAGTTAATTTTGTAGACTAATTATTTTCATCATAGTTTTTGTCAACAATCTTTTTCCCCAGACAAAAACTAGACAGTAACTAATTAAAACAAGTGCACATGGACAAAAACTAAATTAACTGATATTTTCATCAACAAATAAAAACTAGACTAAAATGTTTGACAGAGATTTAATCCAATCAGACCTAATTTGGTCATGTAGAAAGTAGGGACAAGTTAGGAATATATCCAATAACAGCTACTTTGGTTGTGTGGAAAGGTTGGATGAGTTAAGAGGGACATCCAATCACAGCTGCCTTAGCTTGGTGGTGGTGGGATAAGTTGTGGAGCGATCCAATCAGAGCTCCTCTCTTTATGAATTGATATATTCATGTAGAGCAGGTTCACTGTTTGTTGTCAGTTCTGGTATTGTAACTGAGATGCTCTGCCAGGTAGCCTAAATAAAGGTGACTGCATTTCACACAAAAGTTCAATTTGTTTCTGTTCATTTATACATTCAGACTTTACTAGCATTCAATAAAGGGTTATTAGATGTTTGATTTTATCCAAGTGTAAAACATGACTTCAGAAATTCAAGGAAACATAAAAAATGCCTTACCCTTTACACTTCATATTTTAGTCGACTAAATTTACAGTAGATTTTGTCGACTAAAATGTTGTGAAATTTCATCAACTAAAACTAGACTAAACTTAAAACAATTTAGATGACTAAATTATGAAAGGCTAAAACTAAAAGATCTTTTTGGCAAAAGACTATAACTAAAACTCAATTTAAAAATGCTGTCAAAATGAACCCTGGTAGTTTTCTTCATTTCCTGATATTCTCTATAAAACTCCAAAATAAGTGGTTTCTTTAACTCATGTGTTTAGACTCTTAATGTTTAAATTGTGACGTATAACCTGGATGTTGTACAGTGGTCCTAGTTCAGCCCTACTGGAAAACCAATAAAGATGCGTTAAATCCTGCTGCCAGTGCATTTTCAACCAATACAGTCACTGTACTTCTGTGTTAATTTAAATAGATTCTGTTTCAAGCCTACAGTTGCAATTAGAATTATTAAACCCCCATCGCAAATTAGGTTTATTGGCGAAATTTACAAACTTCCAGCTGTTATAAACAGGAACAACTGACATTGCTCAACACAACTAATATCACAAGAGGCTTCTTCACATTTAAAACAGAATGCCACTTGTAATGACTCAAAATTATTCAACCCCGTCATGACAAGCATCTTCAGTACCTTGTTCAACACCCTTTTGCTTTTATGACCTGCTGCAAACGTGATGCATAGCCAGACACCAGCTTCTGGCCGCCTCCCTGAGGAATCTTAGCCCATTCCTCATGGACAATGCTCTCCAGTTCACTGATATTCTTGGGTTTGTGTGCTGCAGCTGCCTTCTTCAAATCCCAACACAGATTTTCTGTGTGGTTCAAGTCAGGTGACTTTGACAGCCACTCTGGAATCTTCCAAGACTTCTTCTGAAACCAGGCCTTGGTGACCTTGAGGTATGTTTGGGATCATTGTCCTGTTGGAAGGTCCAATGATGCCCAGGCTTCAGCTTCCTCCCAGACCGCATGACGTTTTCCCCGAGGATTTCCTGATTCTTGATTGAATCCATCTTGCCCTCCACACGCTGCAGGATTCCAGTGCCAGAGGAAGCAAAGCAGCCCCAGAGCATCACTGAACCACCGCCAAACTTCACTGTAGGCAGGGTCCTTTCCAGCGTATGCTTCATTCTTCCTCCTGATCCACAGGCCCGAAAAGTTCCAGTTTTGATTCAGCGGTCCACAGAACAGAATCCCAAAACTTCTGTGGCTTATTCATATGGTTTTGAGCATATCCAAGGCCACTTTTATTGTGCTTTTGGGTCAGTAGTGGTGTACGTCTTGGAGTTCGGGCGTGGAGCCCTTCAGTGCAACTTTGGGTTGTTTTTCTCCAAAGTCACTTGTAAATCTTGTGAGTCGCAGGTTGTGGTTTTTTGAGCTTGTTTTTTACTGTGTAGTTGCTTGTTTGGGCTTGCTTTTCTGTCTGTGTGAATTCTCCCCGATTATCTCCCAGCTCCCCACAATAAAGCAAAACACAAGTGCAGCAGAAGTACAGTACAAGACAAGTACAGTTTCCTGGTCACCGCGTCCGCCTCCAAACACACTCTCGCACACGGCGCATGCACTACTACACTAGAGCCATAGTTACCAGGTCTGCTTATTATAAGGAGACTTTGGGCTTCTTTTTTAAAAATTGCTTGTAAATATTGGCAGTTGCAGGTTGCGTTTTTTTTGGCTTGTTCCAGAAGTGCAGTCGCTTATTGGGCTTGTTGTGCCCTCAAACCCAGGAGGGATCTGATGCTCTCTCTACTACCAAAATAAACTCAATTTAGAAGTCACACAAACTATTTTGTCACTCTCTAAACACAAATGTAAATTTTACTGTAAAAGAGGCAAAGTGATGTTTCCACGAAAAAGAAATCCTTATTGCAGGAGAGAAATTTATTCCTAGTGTAGCTATAACTGTTTTCACCGTAATAAGGCTGTAGAGGATCAACATGAAACTTAGATAAAAGCCTGACTATGTCTGTTTGGTTACAAAAATCAAGGTTAGACAGCAGTAACAGAGTTATACATAACAGTAGCCGCTCCCTTCACTTCTGTATAAAGAAAAGGATTATGAAGAAGTAAATTAAGAGCCAAATAAGAAAAAATGTCACTGTGAAATGGAAATGGAAAGTAGATGAAAATTAAAACACACTTTATGTAGATTTCTCTTTTTAAAAAGGTAATATATGGCATTACAAAAAAAATAGCTGGAGGTCGCATGTTTGATTGATCTGGTTTCTTATTTCAGTAGAAACATCTGGCAACACTGTTTAACATGTGTCTTATTGTGCAAACTGAAACATCCGTGTCTGCTGCCACCCATTCTTGCTGCAGGTCTTTTGCAGTCTCTCGAGGGTTTGTCTCCTCAGGAATCTGGTGCAGCATTTGATAGATTTCTCTTCCTGCCACGTCCAGGTAGTGTAGCCACTGTTCCTTTAACTCTGACCTTGTGAACTATGCTTCCAGCTGTATCACTGGGTACATTCAGTGCTTTTGCTGTCTTTTTGCATCCTTTTCCTTGTTTGTGCGAGGCAGTGATCTCTCTCAGGAAGAATGTTTCGACTTTGGCTTTTATTATTTATATGAATTTTTATTTTTGTTTTACACAACGACCCAACTTTATTGGAACTGGAGTTTTTGGTTTTTTGAGCATTCCTCAACGGTCCCATCTTTATGTTGCCCCTGTCCCAGAGGGTGTAAGGGTGATGTTGGAGTCTGGTTTAGTTGGAGCTCCTTCAGAAATAAATCTGTATGTGAGTTATTTTTATCCTCCGTCACTCTGATCACGTGCGTCGTGCGAATCCGTCTGTTCATGCTGAATGTATGTTTCTATGTTTGTATGTCTTTGTCTCTGCGTGTCCACTAATCTGTAATCTGGTCATAGATTAGATTTTGCAGGAAGTCTGACATAATGACATCACTGTGTGTGGGATTAGCCCCGCCCCCGATGACATCACATAATATCACACGGACCCTCATACATACTCTCACAGTTCATCTGTCAGCAGCAGCAGCAACATGGCAACCTTCGTCTCAGTGAGTAAATCTGGACTTTAACACCTTTAAATGTGTTTTTCACTCTGTTTAACTCATGATGCATTTCTCTTTTAAAGTAATAAATGCTCTTTCAAATATATCAGTGTTACAAAGGATGTTATAGTGATTTAAGACCTTTAGATTTTCACTTTTACATTCATTCATCATGCATCAACAGGAGAAATTATAAGGCAAAGTTATTAGGATGATGGATGAGAGCACTAAGATCTGCAAACAGAGGGATTTCTATGACGCTGAAAGACTTTCAGGTATATTTCAATAATATTGATTAAAAATGATAAAAAATAATTTGTCACCCAAAACTGTCAAAGTCTGCACAGGAAATAAGAAATTTAATATAATATCCCTGTCACTGCTGCTGCTCTGTTTTAATTCTATCTCAATCTTCATCCACCCCAAGCAACAAAATCCTTCTGTGAATATTCAATCATCCTGTTCAATATATTACATCTCTACATTTTTTTTTCCTGTATCCTGTGCAATACAACACATTTCTATATACTTTTTGTTTGTTTTCTAACTTATACCTTATATTCTTAATATTTATCCTTTTTTACTATTCTTAAGATAAGATAATACTTTATTGTCTGATTACTCAGAAATTTGTTTTGCATCACCAGCTCATCCATCATCACAATGTTGCGTCATTTAAAAATAAAAGCATATCAATAAATACATCATCTTATTGTATATAGAGTTGGATTTTTATCTTGCATAATTATGTATAATTATCTGATTGCACTGAAGAAGCTATATTCTATTTTAAACCCAGTTGGAAAATATGTAAAAAATCTTCTTTTCACTCTTCACTGTCTGCTTTAATATTCATCTTTAATTTATTCTGTAATTATTATTATTTTTAATGAGATTAATTTTTCTATTATAAAGCCGAAACATGGATCCCTCATGAGTATCACACTGAGCAGCTTTAGGCAAAGTGACGCTGAAAAGAAAAGTCCCGACCTTCAAACGGGCAGAAACCTTGAGCAGAACTAGACTCATTCACCAAGACCTGTTTGATATCATTACCAATAAATTAGAATTTTACAATGTGCTTTCATAAAATCTTTCTTAAATTATTATAAACTGCAAACCGGCTCCTGCACACTGTCTAAACTGCACAAGTGCATCAGCAATTTTTGGAAAAGTGGGTGAAACTGGCGAGGAAACCTTTTCCAGGACCATCCACTTCTCTAAATGTTACTTAATTATTTCAGCAACCACAAAAGTGATCTTTCTCTGCTTTGGCTTAAGTATGACTCATTTACTGATATTAAATTTCTGCTTGTTGATTACTGAAATAAGGAAAAGGGGCTCAAAATTCTGATTATTTTTTTTCCCTCAAAAATCTGAATAAAGTGAAAATCCTCAGATTAAGGTTCGTACTCTGATTTTTTATTTTTTCGTTATTCTTATTTTTTAAATTTAAAGTCATAATTAGGAAATCTGCCTGTGACATTTTAATAGAGTAGAATGGAAAAGTCTTTATAGTCATTGCACCCTCGTACAATGCAAAACTCTGTATTTTGATACAGAATTTTAACTTTTTTTTCACCTCAAAATTTGGATTTACAAGAAACTTTTGAGGTTTAAGTAAAAATAATTTTTGGTTTTTCAAATCTCATTTATCCTCAGGTTTCTAGGATTAAATATGAAGTTTGAATTTATGACCTTTTTATCAGCCTATCTTTCTTTTTTATTAGAATCTTATTGTCTTCAGAATAAAGTCAGAATCTTAATTTCTTTTAGAAAAACACATTTTTTTTTCCCAAAAAGCAAGATGTAAAACTAGAAGATGCTTCAAGAGCACAGATCTCCAACAAGACATTTCTGACATTGTTGGCCAAGTTAATATTTTTAAATAATTAAGTAATTAGCTATTATTATCAAGATACGTATTGATGATTTGTATTGGTATGTATTGAAGTGCTCTTTTTTCTTAATAAATGAAATAAGTAGTAGTATTAATAGTTAATTTCATGACATGTTAAAAAATAAATAAAAGAAATGACTATTGTAATCTTACAATCGTAGACAAATGTAACAATACAATACAAAACTGACAAAATATGAAAAAGTTTATAAAAATGAAAACTTTATCTGAAAAGGAGTGGGAAGAAGTAAAACTTATTTAATCCCACCCTTTATCCATAAAATAAACATTGAAAAAATGTTAAAACAAAACATGATCTCTGTCAATAGCAACCTTCCATTACACTATTATCATTCTTCTTATATAAACAAAATAAGGAGTTCACATTTCCCCTCATCACTTGACTCAGTGGATCCATAATGACTCTTTAATCTTTAATATATTTCACTGTAGATGTGGACTGTTTTGTGTCTATGAAGTTACAGAACATCATCGGTTGCTTTGGCTTAAAAAACTTACTTATGTGGATAGAAAAGGATCTCAGTCTGTGTTGATTTATGAAATATTTGCTCATGGTGATGTTTCCTGATGTTAAATCAAATTAAATTCTTTACAGGATAATTTAATCTTAACCCAATCAAAGATCAGAGAGGAAGCATATTGAATTATTTCATGAATAAAAAGCTGATTTCATTAAAAGAAAAACAGACAGTGAAAATGTAATCATCATTTCCATCATTTCATCACTGGATTTTTCTGGATTGTGTGCAGCTGCGTGTTTTGAAGGAGGTCAGAGAGTCTAATTAAAGCAAAAGTAGGTCTGTTTTTGCTGCGGGGCCCCTGGGAGCCGCCCTGCTGACTGACGGCTCGATTTAGATCCAACGCCCTGAAACCTCGACCGTCCTCTGAGATCTGCATCACCACATGTCAGTCCGCTCGCAGCATCTCTCTGCTGTGACTCAAAAAACTCATGATGTAAAAAATCTGTTATAAAACTTAAACATGAGACCATGATGCAAACGCTCTGGAGATCATCGCGGAGGGTCTTTGTCCTGAACCCTTGACCTGATTACTTCATCCAACAACATGGCGTTTCCTGGAGACCCCTCACCTCCACTTCTCAGATTACACTGGCTGATTTCTTGGCTGATTTTGGTCACTGAATTGTTCTGTTCTGTTTTTATATGCTCATTGTTGCTGTGGACTGGTGCTGGGCTCAGTCGTTCTTTGTCTTTTCTGTTATTTGGGAAACAAGAACAAAGTCAGTAAATACAGAACAATGCAAACAGTTCAGGCCGGCGTGGAAAAATGCTGTAAAGAAAGAATGCTCTCAAAAGTACAGTTTCTAATACTTTTTATATGTTAATGTCTGCAAAGTGAGCAACAGTAAAATTCTGAACCAGATTTTGAAGGATCATAGTCAGATACAGGATTAACCGTTGATACCAAACAGCATTTCCATGTGTAGTAACAAGGAAGAGACGGGCAGAGCTCGCCCACTGCTAGTTAGCTTAGCTCAAACACTGGGAGTCAATGGGTAGCGTTAGCCTGCCTCTGCCTACAGTCATCAGATAAACCCTTCAGCAGCTCTAAATGGCCCTGTGTGCTTGTTGTGACTCATTTTTACCGCGTTATGTTACGTCATCTATTTTTGGACTGAGAATAGCCCTTAATGTAATTTTTGAAAGAAATGAATATAAAACTAAACTGCAGGGCGCATGAACAAACCACCGCGGACGTGCTTTGTTTTGTTAACCTACTAACAAGCATGTTGTATTAGTGTTACAATAGCTTTAATCTTGAACACGGCGGCACAGCATGTCAGTCAGGGCCTTTCTGTGTGGAGTCTGCATGTTCTCACCGTGCATGTGTGGGTTCTCTCCGGGCTCTCACTGACCAAACATGATCATTAGGTTAACTGGTGGCTCTAAATTGCCCTTAGGTATGAGCGTGGGCGTGAATGGTTGTCTGTCTCTCTATGTGACCCTGTAATTGGCTGGTGACCAGTCTAGGGTGTACAGTTTTTCCCTCCTGACTGGCACTTTTGTGCAGTACTCTTGTGTCTAAGGCCCCGTTTACACGACAACGTTGTCACCTGAAACAGAAAGGTTTTTCCTTTGAGATTTCAAAAGCGGTGTGATAATGATGCACGTTCACGTGGATCCACGAGAACGGCTGAAAACGCAGTAGCGGGCATGCCAGCGCAGTAGTTGGCGATGTAGCTTTGTAGTGTCCTTGGTGAATATAACAAATGTGTCTCTGCTGGTCAGAGTACTGACGCAGCAAATCCACATTTTGTTGGAGGAGTGATAACAAACCGAGCACAGTCAGCAGCACATGTTGCTTTGTAGTCGGCCATAGCTGTTTTTGTTGTTGTTGCTGTTGTTGTTGTTGTTGTTGTTCCTAGGTGCGCCCGCAACCTTCATCTGAAAGAGTACTGTGCATGCATCACACTTCTCCTATTTCCCTGACAATGCTGATTCCTGTTTACACTGGACCCTGGTTTCAAAAGTTTGCAGATTCAGGCACTCCGGGCGCCGTTATTGTGTAAACCCTCCGTTGACGGCTGTTTTCCTTGTTGTGTAAACGAGCTCTAAGGAGAGGAATGATCTAAATCAGCTGCTTATTGTAGTTTTAAATAAAATAATAAGACATCGAGTCCTCTACAGTGGACAGTTTTGTCTTGCATGGACGTTAACTTCCATCATGTTTAATTTTTTCTACAGTTGGCGACATGTCATCACTGCCCCGTGGTCACGTCTCGTCGTGGTTTGGTCTACAGAGACTCTCTGTCAGTTCTGTCCAGGAACCTCAGGGGCCCGGGGGCCCTGATTAGACCCCCCACAGCAGCTCTGCACAGCCTCAACCTCCATAACAAACCGCACTGCAGACTCAACAGGTAAAACAGAGTCAACCCAGCTTTACTAATATAGCATCCGGCCACTTTATTAGGTATACCTGACACCTATTTATTGAGTAGAAAAGCTAATTATACAATCACATGCCTGCAAATTCAGCATGTGGACATGATCAGGACGACCTGCTGAAGTCCAAATCAAGCATCAGAGTGGAGCAGGAAGGATTTAAGTGACTTTGAATGTGGAAGAAACAGCTGATCTACTGGGATTTTCATACACAACCATCCCTAGTTCATGGTCAGAAAAAGAGAAAATATCCAGTGAGTGGCAGTTCTCTGGTTGAAAAAGCCTCAAGATCAGAGGAGAATGGCCAGGATGAGCTACGGGTCACAGAGGACCACACCAGGTGCCACTCATGTCAGCTAAGAATCGGAAACTGAGGCTACGATACTCACAGCCTCAGCAAGCTTGGACAATAGAAGATTGTAAAAATGTCTCCTGGTCTGATGAGTCTGGATTTCTGCTGCCACATTCAGAGGCTTTGGTCAGAGTTTGGTGAGAACATCGTGAAAGCATGGCAAGACTATAACTAAACTAACTGATTTTCAACTAAATTCCAACTGACTTTGGAGTAATGCAGACGATGAACAATCTTAAACTGGATCAGCTTCAGCTTCAGTGCAATATTCACTATGTTTATAGTATAGACAACAGTACAGAAATCAATGATCAAAAGCACACAACACACTATTCATCATCTAGTATTCATGATGAATAATCTGTTATCATTATTTAAGAGATACTCATCTGTTCAAACTCTCTCACTTCCTCTGATATTTGCACTGTCTTTGTGTTATATTGTTTGTTTTTATACCTGTTTTATGCACTTTTTCAACTTTCTGTAAGGTGACCTTGAGTGTCATGAAAGGCGCCCTTAAATAAAATGTATTATTACTATTATTGTTATTATTACTTGTATTCCTAAACAGAGTCTTTGTATTGTTGACCTGATACCAGCACTTCAGTACATGCAAACGTGTAAAATAGTATGTGTAAAATAGTTGACACAACAGATCCTGGGTCAGTCAGGAGGGCTGCAAAAAAAGCAGCTTTGGCGATCACAAAATTGCCTTGTCTGAAATTGTGATTTCAATCTGAAAACAATAAATCGTTCAGCCCTAGCTGATACCTAATGTTTCAAACTGCTGTCTTGAACATGACAATAAGTTCACTGTACTCCAGAGGCCTCCACTGTCACCAGATCTCAATCCAGTGGAGCACCTTTGGGATGTGGTGGAACAGGAGGCTCTCATTATGGATGTTCAGACGATGAATCCGCATTACATGTGATGCTATCATGTCAACATAGATCAAAGTCTCCTCATTAAATCTATGACATGAAGAGTTAAGGCAGTTCTGAAGGTCCAAGCAAGCACTAGCAAGGTGTACCTAATGAAGTGGCCAGTGAGTGCAATCATCAATGAGATAAGTATTGATTCATATTGTTTTTAAATCAAGAAACATAATTGAAAAAAATCAACGAATACTAAGTCACAAAACAAAAATGGGGGGCTTCAGGATTAACACTTTCACATGTGTTCCCATGGCAACAGTAAAGTTTCACTTAATAATCAAAGTTAATTAACTGTATCATGATAATTACCCCAGCACGGGCATCACTGTGGTAATAACTGTAGTATTAATAATATAATTATCCCACCGCAGCTCTCTCTGTACCACACAGGCCTGACCTCCCACAGTCCATCGCTCTGGCTCGCTCCAAGCCGCCTGGAAACATGAAACACCTGGTCCTGGCTCACCTGAGGAAGCTGCTGACGTTAAGCCCCGCCCACCAGAGAGGCCTCCGCCTGCCGGGCTGACACCTCCATCCAGCTGCAGGATAGTGATGATGATTGAGTGGAGGTTTGATGACCTGCTGGACCTGCAGAGGGCGCCACAGGGGCTCGGTGGAGGCTCTTGTCTGCAGGATGGAGGACTTGAGGAGGTTTTGGAGAGAAGGACTGAGGCGGAGGAGCGACGGAGGAGGGCGGTGTATGGACACAGACTGAAACACTGACTGATATCAGAGGGAGAGAATTAAAGGACTAAAGCAGCCTGAGAGTACTGGGGTTATAACTTTGTTTATAAAATGTGTTTTTTGTAGATTATGTTTGATAAATGTAAAGTTTGAACACACATCAACATAAAAACACTCTTAAACCTTTATTTTAAGGACAAAGTGGAAAACTATGTCTGTATTTCCACTAATTGTCTCTTTCTTTTTTACAAGTTTGAGTAAGAACTCTGTATCTCTAAAGCATTGCAGGACATAACTAGAAAAGCACTCAGAGAGCACAGACCTCCACCAAGCATCTCATTTTCAGCAGTGGCTTTTCCACAACCCCTTTAAAAAATACAATTCTGGATCACCAGATCCAGAATAGAGCCAGAATCCAGACCAAACTCAAGACATATGTGGAGGTTGTTATCCTGTATGAACACAAGTTTTGGGAACATCACTTCATATTTTGATTTTATACGAATTATTGAATGTCATCAATGGGATTTCCCATTAAAAAATTCAGTATTGTGCCATCAATCTGGATTGGATAGACATAATTTACCTTGAAGATAGAGACATGGACCCCATATTGTCCTCTGAAATTGGAAGCTAGTCAATTAAAAAATGGCAGAGGTATGATTTTTAAAAAATTCTGACCAAAGTTAACCTATGAGATTTTTTTTAATTTTGAGATTTTTTGCATCCAGACAAATATACATATCACCACCAAAATTTAATGGCTTCTTCCTTGGACCACACCACACCTCTGGTAAAATTTTCATGTAAATGCATCCAGTAGTTTTTGCATAACAAACAGACAGACAAACATATGCCTGCAAAAGCATAGCCTCCTACACAGAGGTAATGTTGGTATGTGCTATCTTTAAGTATTAACAGAGCAGTAAAATAGTCTTTGTTGGTGTTTCAATGCTGTTCATCAGGCACAGAGCCGGCCCTACCCAATGTGGCGCTCACTGTCTTTAACTTATAAGATAACATGTCACCCAGTTTACGTGCTTGGCAAATTACAAACACATACAAAAAATCGAAATTTAAAAATAACTATACACAAAAGCTGTCTGAAATACCTATAAACCTGGTATTTGGTATTATCATTTGTAGTAATATTGATTGGACATTTCTTTACTTTTGAATCAATTTGTGCTTTTCCATTGTAAGAGTAAATATTAATAACTAGTTTTATTATTATTACATTGAAGGTGAATTTTTCCTGATTTTGTGGCGCCCCCTGGAGGCTACGGCGCCCTAACCCCCTGCCTAATGGGCCAGCCGACTCTCATCTAGCAGCCTGGGGGCCCTGCATGGCCTCTCTACTTCCCAAATAATGTACAATATCAAAATATGTACAGTTTATGGATGAAAAGCGTGATAAAAACAGTCAAAAAATATTAAAAATTGCAATAAGTCCAAGAGAATGCAGCTAAAATTGGATCTATGTGCCTCTGTAATGCTCCTGTTTTTGCGATAAGAAATGCATTAATGAAAAAAACAAAGAAGTGTTCCTTAAATTTACTTTAATATTGAGTAAATGCTCTGATATGTATACTAACAAATAGCTTAGACCTGCTGGAATTCTGTGTTTTGCTTATCATGTTGTATTACTGTTATTATCACTACTATTACTCTGTTATGTAAGTGCGGGAAGCTTCAATCTTTGTTCTGTGGCTCATAAAACTTAATATCTGTCCCCAAAGTTCATCTGTAATCAGGAAAGAGAAGTTTCAGATAAGCTGCTCCTGCAGATGTATGAGGATGTGGTTTTCACATCTACAGCTTGGTCACTTTGCTCTATTTCAGTTAAAATAAATGCCACAAATTATATTTCCTTTGGATCGTTTCATGGTCTCACAGCAGTATTTTGAAGAGGCTTACCTTACCATTACACCACAGGCAGGCAGATTAATATCCATCCATCAATTATCTTTTCCGCTCATCCATTTCAGGAGCCTATCCCTGCTGACATTGGGCAAGAGGCTGGGTACACCCTTAACCGGTCGCAAGCCAATCACAGGGCCACATAGATAGCTAGACAACAATTCACGCTCACACACATACCTAAGACCAATTTGGAGTCACCAATCAACCTAGTGAGCAGAGAACCCACGCATGCACGGGGAGAACACACACAGAAAGGCCCTGACTGACACGGGGATTGAACCAGCAACCTTCTTGCTGTGAGGCATGATCTACCGTGCAGCCCTCATTGATTAATTGCAGTTTTGTGTAAGATTATACAGATGGTGTCTCCATATTGTCTTTAAGCATGAGTGTGAGCATGAATGGTTGTCTGTCTCTCTATGTGATCCTGTGATTGGCTGGTGACCAGTTCAAGGCGTACCCGCCTCTCACCCAATGTCAGCTGGGATAGACTCCAACCCCTGCGACCCGGAAAGGGATAAGTGGTGTAGATGATGGCTGAACGTTAAATATAGTGAAAGTAGGTGTTGGAGGCCCAGTCTAACTTTTAGTTTTTGTAAGTTTGGACACTCTTTGCTGTTGGATCCAAAAAATTTGATAAAGTTTGTCATCAGCCTGGTTACCTGGTAGCTGTTATAAAGTTATTCTTACCACTACTGCTGCTTTCCTGGTTAAATAAAGTTTAATTTATATTTTACTGCTTGCATTTGAGGTAGAAAATATAAGAAGTGCACAAAGTTTCATATTTTTAGTGCAAAAAGTCTCGAGATGCCGTATTTGTTAAGGTTGTTGTGAGTTAATTCCTCAAACATTTTTAGGAGACCTACAAAATATCACATTTTCACAAGAGCTGATCTTCATGCAAAATTTCAGGTGTTTTCCTGCATGTTCCGACTCGAATTCAGCAGAAGATTGTTGTAAGAAAAATGCTAATAATAAGAAGAATCTGAAAAACTACAAATAGGTTTTCTGGCCCTAATTATTGTGATAGAATTTTCTTACCAGTTGTATAAATTTGTTCCTTTTTCTAAATTATACGTCTTCGTTATTGTTTATTTAAGAGCATCATAGTAATTACAGCTCTTTGGCTGTGAGGATGAAATGAATGTGACCGTCTTGGTGAGGTTGCCCATCCCTGCTGTGCATCATGTATTTGCAATAACCTTATTTATTACTGTGATTGTTACATTATCCGGTGTTTTATCTATAATATTCAGTTTGGTTGTAAATCAACAGTATTGCATCATGAAAGTTGCATAAAAGAAATCATTAAAGGCCAGATCAAGCACTTTTCAGTATGACGTCATTGTGTTGTTGGATAAATGGATTTAATGTTTTATCCCTGGCTGACGCTTTGAAAGTGTTTGAATGGGATTAAAATCTTGCTGCAGGTCAATCATGTGGATTAAAGTATGAACACAGCAGAGAGAAGGCTGTTAATGCACGAGCATTAATGAATACTGTGTCATAATCAGGTTGCACAATATTTAACTGTCTGTGTCGTTTCACTGTGTGGTGTGTGTTTGAGGTGCTGATCGGATCGAAGTTTTACCTGGTGTGAGACTGTTCTTTAATTCTAAAGCATAAGAGTCAAGTCTATGATGGTTTAGCTGTTTATAAACATTATTACTTCAGTAAACACTAAAATGAAGACTTGTTCATATTGTAGCACAAGTAGATTTTACTAGTGAAGCGAAAGGTGTCAGTAGTAGTAGACTGTTTTGGGTCTACTAGTACTACTAGTACACTTTAAACTGTTCACTAATACTACTAGTAAGCCTTATATGCTAATAAGGGGGTAGGTAAAGGAAATTCAGGCTTCCTATTGGCCTTTAAAAATATTACAACCAATCAAGGCGCTGGATTAGGTTATAATCCCTCCTACTTCATTTGCATTAGGTCTTCTAGTACTAGTGAATTTTTAGGCTTTACTGGTAGTACTAGTAGACTAAATACAGTCTACTAATACTACTAGTAATTTATGAGGCCTACTCATAAATTACTTATTTTTAGTCCCTTTGTCTCGACCTGGATCGATACATCTCTGGATGGATGGATGTGTATATATGTGTATTTTATATATATATATATATATATATATATATATATATATATATATATATATATATATATATATATATATTTGTTTATATGCATATACGTTTGTGTATCTATAAAATGAAGAGTATGTCTTCAGCCTGCTCTATTATAAAATGTCTTGAGTTAACACTTGTTATGAACTGATACAAATAAAAAGGTAAAGATAAATGCCTACATTGGGTCCTGTTGCTGAACTTTTTCAAAACAAAAATAAATTAAATTGATTGATTTCAAGCTGCCAATTTGAAATCAAAATAAAGAGAGCCTTTATGGTTGAATAAAAATAAACTTTCTTTTACCTCTATATCATTCAATCCATCAAACTGTATTTGTATGACACTTTTCATACAACATATGTAGCACAAAGTCTTTTACATAAACAGAGAACAAATAGGATAAAGTAATTGTAAAGCAAACTTAAATAACAATGAAGACAACAAACCAAAATCAAGCCAAAAAAAAGAAATCAAATAAACAAATAATTAAAAATAAAAATAAATAAATAAAATAAAATATAAATAAACAATAAAAAATAATTTATAAATACAATAAAATAAAATATAAATAAATATCAATAATAATGAAAAATGAATAAATAAATAAATTAAAATAATATAAAATAAAATTAATAAAAATAATCATAGACCTTGATTTAACAATAATGTGTGTGAGCAAGGAACTGTGGAAACATCATCATGAGTTCAATATAAGAAATGTCATATTTGTCATATTTGTTAAATCTGGCATTTGTCTGTATGTCATATTTAGGATCTACTTGATGAAGCATTTTTCCTGCATGAAAACTAGAATCAAAGACTGAGAGGGTGTCCAGGAGCTTTGTGGGAACAACAATGCCTTTGGTGTAATGAAATAATCTGTCAGGATTACAGCCGCAGGAGGGAAACGCCAAACCAACACGGAGCTGCTAATCGCAGATAAGCTCTTCAGAAGGTCATTTTACCGTGAAGTCCAGGCAAAGCTGCTTTAATGTGGCTCCAGTCAAATGATTAAGTCTGATTTTTTTTTTACTGTTATACTCTGGTTTTCCATAGCATGTTGAAAAGCCCCTCAGGGTTTCCCACGGGGAGGGGGTGGCGTGGTGCATTCAAGACCTGTCTGCCAGAGTTGGAAAAATGACTTCCCTGTTCAGCACACCTGCTTCAAAGAGAAACTAGATCAGACTGTTTCTTTGATTCTCTTCAACCCCCTGAGCATTTGTCACCTTCCTCTGTCCTTTATGCTTCCCTCAAAACAACATATACACTCACCGGCCACTTTATTAGGTACACTTTGCCTGCACTCTTCCCTTCTGACCTGCTATAATTCTTCATGGCATAGATTCAACAAGATGCTGGAGACGTTGCTCGGAGATTTTGCTCCAGATTGACATAATAGCATTACTTGGTTGCTGCACATCCATGATGAGAATCTCCTGCTCCACCACATTCCAAAGGTGCTCTATTACGTTGAGATCTGGGGGCTGTGGAGGCCACTGGAGTACAGAAACTACCACTAAGAGTCTTTGGCCGTATTTGGAATAGCATTCGCTGACAGCGTGTACTGATTTCGTCCTGTGAAATCCACAAAAATACCCAGATGTTACACAACTTTAGGAAAAGTTAGCAATATGTATCAAACCAGTCCACCACATGTTCTGTTTCCCATCAGGTCAGGCAGAGCCCTTTGATTATTAGAATAAATGTAATTACATTATATTTACATGACAAGATTGGGTATTTTGTCTGATATTCTTAATTCCAGCTCAGCTCCTACAGTAAGTCTAAAACACACTGTGTACAAATAAGTTACTCTATGACTCTCAAGGGCATAAAATGTCCCATTGAATCCCATTCAAACTGAATTTTTTGATCTCACTTCCATTAAACCATAGTACATACATTTTACATCATTACATCTGCGTGTCAATCTAGGCTTTTGCCTTAGAACTGCTTTTTTTGCTGCTCTCCACTAGATGGCGCCATTTTGACCACATGAATATGAATGTGGGTATTTGACACTTCGCCAAAAATAAAAATGCAAAAAAAATCAGAAATGCTAATAACATATCCCAGGCTGTAATAGTTCATCACAAAAAATACTTTGCATGTAGAATACTGAAAATAATTATGTCCTCTGTTTTATTTTCATCCAAAAAAAATGGTGGCATTGAGACAAAAATTGGGCATTTAGAGGGTTAAAATCTGATGTGTATGACTAGGACTGAAGATGTAAAGTTAGAAGTAAAATCAGAGTACAATATCTTTATAGCTGCCTCATGAAAAGGGCATTTTTTGTGCTTAACGGGTATAATTGTACATGTTTGACATTGTACAGATAATAATGATGCATAAAAATCAGTTTTACTGCTAACTACAAAGATTTCCTCGGCTGTAATGATACAAAACAATAAAAATCTGATTTATGTCAAAAAACTTTGAAAGTTAATTAGTATTTAATATCAATTATTATCAGATGAAGTGCAATGAAAGCAAAACATAATACTGATGTATAACATTTTTTACAGCTTGCTTTTAAAACAGCAAATTTTGTGCGTATTGGTATGAGAGTGACTAATATTAGACCCAGTCTCCAATGTTTAAATATTTACTGGTTTGCTCCTGATTACTGACATATCCCAGGCTGTCATAATCCAAAACAAAAAAATCTGTAGTGTCTTCTAGATTTTTTTTCTGTTTTATGTTTCATAAAAACATAGTGGTATCATGACATGACCCCACACTAAAAGGGTTAAAATCTTAAAAAAATAGAATAAAAATTCATAAATACTTGATGTATTAGATTAGAATTGATGTTGTTTGTGTAGATAGATAGATAGATAGATAGATAGATCATGTAAAAACATTGTAGCATAATGACAAAAACCTGGCATTCAAAGGTTTAAAATCTTGTCTAAAAAAAAATCCTTTACATCTAGTACATTGGAAATAATGTTTTTTTTTTAATCTAAAAGATGATTGCATCGTGAAAAAAACTGGCTTTTGAAGGGTTAAAATCATTTTAAAAAACACTAATATTTTATGTTCATGATCAAGACTAATATTGGTTTCAAATCAAGCCTATAAAGGTCTGAAATCACAACTTTGTATAATATTTATATTACTTATTATTTAATATTGTTGTGCTTACTAGTAAACATATGAGTAGGTGACACAGTGCAGAAAAAAATAATGCATACAAAGCTAATAAGCTAATAATTGACATATCAGGCTATAATATTCCAAGACAAAACAAATCTATGCATGTAGTGTATTGAAAATAATTGAAAATATTTATTTTCTTCTTGTTATCTGTAAACATGGTGTCATCGCTTGAAAAATGTGCCATTGAAATTTTTTTGTAATTAATCAGTATTTGATATCAATAATTAGGTTAGATGTAAGTAAGAATAAGCTTAATGAAAGCAGAACAAAATGTTAATGTTTAATGTTTTTAAAGTTTGCTTTTAAAAAGCACATTTTTGTGCTTATCGGTATGAGAATGACTATTATTAGACCATGCCCCAAAAGTTAAATATGTACAGAAGTGTAGATAAAATAAATACAAACCATAAATATGGTTGTAAAACAGATTTTATGATGTTTATTGTCACGTTATCTGCATCTCCATCAGTCTGAACATAATGAGAAAAAGCGCTCGAGCCTCATTACCGCCATAGCCCGCCCACTTTCCTCTCCAACAACCTGATTGGTGTAGTAAAAACTCTGCCGCCATGTCAATGGATGACCGAGCTGTCAATCACAGGGAGGCGGGCTCTACAGCTGGAGTTAATATATTCCAGGCAGCTGAAAGAAGTGGGGGACGTGAGGAGAAGAAAGGGAACCGGCGGACTGTTAGCTCGGGTTTTCAACTCCCCGAGCAGAGGAAGAGGAGTCCGAAAGACGGTTTGTGAGGATGGAAGAGGAAAACTCCGAACAGATGAGACCCCTGCTCACATCTGTAAGTTCCCATTTATCCCCTGAAGTGTGTGTTAGCCGGCAGAGGCTAGTTACTACTCACAGGGAGTAAATTAGCCCGGTAACTGATACCGGAGAGAAACTGGAGACTTTCTGTGAATATTGAGCCTGTCGTTATGAACAGCATATCATAAAGTGTTCTTTAAAATGTCTCCTTGTGTGCGGAAAACTTTTTAAAATGGGTCACAACAGTGGCTGGCAACCCTTTTGTTTTTAAGGGACCACGCGTATGCCAGGAAGTGAAGTAACGATGGGAGCCTGGTTTCAAAATGGCGGCACTCCATTAGAAAAGTTGACGATTTTTGCCTTTCGAGCTTTTGCTCTCTTTCTGAAGTCTCTATCGCGAAGTCAGGAGGATGTAATAACTCTTTAATGCCTTCACTTGTATTCGGCTGTTATTACATCCCACCAGAAACGCTCCTTGTTGTTGTTTTTAGCTTTATTTGCTTGCTTTCCCGCCATTCCTTTCACTCTTGCTCACCAAAACACGATGCTCTGTGCGCTAGTTCGGCTACTTGTCAGTGTAAAATCATGCTTTTTGATTGTTTTGTATGGGAAAAAAGCTCTGCCGAATTTGAGAAAAACCTTTAATCGGTCTGACAATGCTGTTAAATATGTTGTACAATTCATTTAATCTCGATTACTACACATTTATTGTAATTTAGCTAGTAATCCAACGGGATTTGGCGTAGATCTGACACTACAACTCTTGCAAGTGATTTTTAAGGTGGATGTTGAGACTGATCCAGGCTTCTGCCACTCATATGCCGTTGTGTGAAGGCTTCCTAGAGGGAGGCAGTGAATCCCAAGGTTTGAACATCTTAATGGGAGGCAAAACACGTGCAGATGAGTGTGTGTTGTGATGAGAGGAAGTGATTCATCATCCTCATCCTTGGATGGTAGCATGGTGCAGTCAGGTTGGGAAAGATTGGCTGGGGCTGCATCAATCAAACTCCCAGCTGGAGTGCCCTTTAATAAAGCAGCTGATTAAATGATGCTGAGAGAATTTGTCATCAGGTTCAGGCTGGATGATGCTGTTGCCATGGTGTCGAGGCACACGCCAGTGCTGTGTGGTCTGAATGTCTATTTCAAACTGCAATTGGAAACATCACTCACATAGGAGACTCGATGAGGATGATGGAGATTACAGACAAAGATTTTGGCTGTTTAGCCCTCAGTCTTTTATATTAAAATAAATAAAACCACATTAGCGAACATAAATTAGAAGATTGTGGACCTTGCATGAACCTTTGAATATTTTAGGGCCCAAATTAATTTCAGCAAGGGGTTGCAGCTGCTATGCCACATCATTTGTTCTTCTCTTAAAGTCCTCTGTAAAGTGTGTTCATCATGGTTATTGTGTCCAAAGGTAGATAACTTGGAGAACAAGAGGGAGCAAGGGTTATCATGGCTGTGTGCAGTTTCCTGATCGATTTCATCCCACAGAAATTTATGATAACTTTGTTTTTCCTCCTGCTTCAGAATCAGGAGGCTGGGTTATTTCTTTTATTCAGTGAAGTCATACTGTCAGATGAGTGACATGTTTAGTTGAAGAGTTCACCATTCTTGTTGTTATAATATTAAAGCTAGTCTGTTTGCTCTTGTTATTAGCTAATCTTTTAAACTTTTGACAAGCATTTTAGGTTGTAGGCTGACATAAAGTAACAGTTTATTTTCATCTGATAGTCTATCAAAAGACAATCAGGCAAATAGGCACTGAAGCAAACACTGCATTATGAAAAACCATGACCAGTGATAGGTCAAGAGAAATTAACACACTATAATTGGCAATATGTTGTTAGCTTAAACACAAGGCTCTGCTACTTTAGATGAATCATACAACTCCTTAGTAAACAAACAATGACACAACTTAATTTACCAATTATTTAGTTTACGATTGGTCTTAGTATAATCTGCATCACCCAGAACTTAAGGGTGGTGCAGGTCCAGTTGTCCCATAAAATGCCAAAGCATGTCTTTCCCTCTTCCCTTGGTCCTTGCTTGCCTGAACTTGCACTGTTCTAGGTGCAACAGGCCTGAGCTTGACTCTGCAATCACATCTTAAAACAATGCTAAGGTTGAAGTATATACCTTCCTTTGTCACCACCACCACTGCGATGTGCACATGTGTTATATTCACCTTCCATGATGTGTGATGGCCTTGCCTGGTGAACATCTGTGTTGTATAATGGAAACTAGAACTGCATCTTTGCTTGGTTTTTTGTCTACAAAAATCAGTCAAAGCCTGCCTGGTATTACTGTCCCCGCAGAGGTGGACAGGGTCCTACGATCCAAGACAACAAATGGGACTGCAGATTTGTCTTGGATGAGGAGTGGGCCAGCTGCTTTGCACAAAGTTCAACACACAGTCCGGTCTTTGTTTTTTATTTTGTCATTGAATCAGAATTATTGATATTTATTGCCAAGTAAATTTGCACATACAAGGAATTTGACTTGGTAAATTTGTGCAAAACCAATCAACATATAATTAGAATAAAAATATAAAATTAAGGTCAGGTAATGAAATAAAATATAAGAATAGGTAGAATAGTGCACAGTTGACTTGGTTTGCTGTCATTCTTGGTCAGGTCTCCCTTGGAAAAGACACATGCTGATCTCAGTGGGACTAACCTGGTTAAACAGAGGTTAAAGAAAGAAAAATATCAAAAATATACAAAAGGTGAAAAAAAGAACAAAAACACAACGGTAGAGGAGGCGTACAATTTAGCTTTTATTGGTGTGGAGCCCAAAGTGCTTCCACAGAGTGGCTTTACTTGACCTCCATTTTCTCGAGATGTACTTGGGAAGTGCTACCTCCTGTTTGTTAAGATCAAGAGAGCAATGGGCGGCTGGGTTGCACTGGGAGTCCTCTCTGTTGGCTGCACTTTAATATGCTGCTGCACTGTATGTTTTCAGCTCAAATTACAATTTGAATACAGATTTTTACCCCCCAAGATTGAATGGATTGAAAGTCTGTTTTGTCTGAGTGAAGGAACCAATTTTTTGTCTTAGCTTGCTGGCAGCATCATATATTATATTTATATGCTGCCAGCAAGCTATATTTATTATATTTATAATATTATAACATTTATTATATTATATAAATGTTGTATTTAAATGTAAGTTTTGTTCGAGCCTGATACTGAGATATTGATTATATGATTCGTCACTCTAGAGAACTCTGCTCTAGAGCCCAGCAGCGTGCTTTACACCAACTTCAGAGTGCGCTTGGACACATCTTACTTATTCCTGATGCTACAGGCCTCAGCAGGTCCTGTTGTGGTTTATGTTATTATCTTATCAGTCTATTTTATTATGAGTTTATTAACTGTTTTTACAGTCTCTCTATCTGCACATACTCAGAAACACATTGAACGAACATGTGATGAAAGGACTCTGCTCTTACCTTGACCTTCATCTGATAACTTCACCACATTTGAAGCATCGACAGTTTGACCTCTGCAGCTCCGAGCTTCCTGTGTCTCTGTTTGTTGCTGCTGCTCTGCAGTTGGTCCATATCACCAGCTGATGTGTGTGGCCAGGATTCCTGTGTCACACCGCTCACATTTAATCTGTTGCTGACTTCCTGTCCGTAGACGCTCCATGGAAACAGAGGTGAAGCTTTTCACTCGTGCTCGGCTTGGAACAATGTGACCGCGCGAAGCTGCGCGGCTCACATGCTGCAGGTTATTGTTCGGTGTCGATGGAGGCGGAAGTGTTGGCTCCCTGAGGGTTTCAGCTCAACAATAAAACATTTATTTGATTCGTTTGATCTGGAGGTCAAACATGGCAGGAGCCTGAGCGGGGTTATGATGGTGCATGAGCTCCACCATGTTACATATACTCTCACCGGCCAGTTTGTTAGGTACACTCATTCACCCATCCATCCATCCATTATTGATAAGGCTTTTCCCTTTTGGGGTCATGGAGGACTGGAGCCTAGTCCAGCTGACATTGGGTGAGAAGCTGGGTCCACCCTGGACCAGTCGCCAGCCAATTTCAGGGCTACAACCATTCAGCAGCACCATACAGATCAGCCAATCACATGGCAGCAACTCAGGGCCCGTTTATACAACAGCATTGTCACCAGATACAGAATGGTTTTTCCTTTGCATTTTCAAAAGTGCTCCACATTCACACGGCTCTGGAGAACAAGTGAAAACTCACTTTACTTCATTAATTGTCCCTTAAAGGGCGATTTGTTGTGCAGCAGATCATCACAGACACTCGCAGTGAGACAGTGCAAACTCACAATACAATAATAAAACCACGTTAAACAAACATAAGATACACATCCCTTGTTTTCCCTGACAACGGCGATCCCTGTATACAGGGAGACAACAATGAAAACGTTTTCAAAACTTTTCACTTTGGACCCTGGTTTCAAAAGTTTGTGGATTCAGGCATTTCAGGCATCGTTCTTGTGTAAATGGAAGATGCAAACAAAACGATAACTCTCCATTTTCCGCCATTTTTGTTGTCGTGGAGGGTTAGGGTTAGAACATGAGAGCATGGATCCATCCTGCCTTGTATCAGTAGTTCAGGCTGTTGGTTTCATGGTGTGGGGGTCATTTTTTGGCACCCTTTGGCCCTCTTAGTACCACCTGAGCATGGTTTCAACCCCATGTCCATCCTTCTGTGACCACAGTGGACCCACCTTCCTATGGCTACTTCTAGCAGGACAACACACCATGTGTCAAAGCTCAGATCATCTCAAACTGGTTTCTTGAACGTGACAATGAGTTCACTGTACTCCAGTGGCCTCCACAGCCACTATATCCTAATCCAATAGGGATGTGGTGGAACAGGAGGTTCTCATCATGTGCAGCCAACAAATCTGCATCAACTGTGTGATGCTATCATGTCAACACTGACTAGAATCTCTGAGGGATGTTCCCAGCACCTTGTTGAATCCATGCCGTGAAAAATTAAAGCAGCTCTAGTAGTAAAAGGGTTTCCAACCTGGCAGAAGTAGAAAGGCCAGAATTTTCTGTTTGGAAACGAGACTAGAAAACAAACCATAACAATACCTGTTTCATGCCATGTCAACAGAAATAGAAGTACAGTCACTAAGTATTGGTTAGTTTGTTATTACAAATTGCTAAAAACTGCAGCCGTACTGTCTAGACGGGCTCAAACAGTTGGAAATATTGCCTGTGTAATTTGCCAAATAAGAGGATGCTCGCTCTCTATTTTTTGCTGTCGGCATCCTCTGGCCAAAATTACCTGTAATCTTGAGATTTTCATACCTTCATGCAGGCGACGTCCGAGGCTGCGGACAAATGGTTTTCAGGTTATCTGAACAAACAAACCAGATGTATGACTGTCTGAGGGATTTTATCCAAATTTGTATAAAGGTTCACGAAGAATTAATAATTAACTAATATGATTTTTGAGGCGGTATGTTGTATGTACAAGGTCAGTAAAGATGCATTTCCAGCAGCCTGGTTCAGCTTGTTATGGTATGGTATGTGATTAGGTACCCCAAAAAGGTACCAATAACCAACCCATGCCATCCCACTTTTGGGCCCCCTCTGAAACCTCTTATGTCCTAGGTTCATGTGAGTTCACCTTTGTTCCGGTCAGGTCCACTGTCCCTCATATCTTTCCCCTTTTCCAACCTTGTTTGTTTTGTCGAGTGGCAACCGGCATTAAAGCTGCATCACTGCCACCAACAGGTTATTTATTTATTTTTTATCTAAACTTTATTTATCCTGGAAGGTCTCAATGAGATAAAGAGTCTCATTAACAAGGGTGTCATGGCCAAGACACACAGCAGAACAAGACAGAGAAATAAAACAAACACAGAAACACATGTGAGCGATTCAGAGTCTCGGAGCAGAAAGTTTATGAGTTTATTAGTAGTACTAGTGAACAAAATTTTGTCGTACTAGTAAAGGTTTTTGGTGCACTAGTATGCGAGTAGGCCTTACTAGTAAACCAAAATCATCTACTAGTAGACAATTTTGTGTTACTGGTAGTACTAGTAGACTTAAAAATGTTACTAGTAAAAACTCAAAGCTTTACTAGTAGTAGTAACACAAATTTTCTTCTAGTAGAAGATTTTGCTTTACCAAATTTGAGTACAAGTAGAGCTGAACTATATCAAATTTATGCCAAAACAGCTTTCCATAACTGTTAAGAGTCAACACATCTGTAACCTTAAACATCTTTCTCATCTACTGGAATCTACTTTCCTGCAGCAGCTTTTAAGAAATCCTCCTCTGAGCCTTCGAGACGTGTTTTTTTAAAGCCTGTACCTGTCCCGGCCTCCATGTGGACCGACACTTGGCAATAAATGACCTTAACAGTTTAAGTGTTCAATCATAATAAAATGTTTATGTGAAGTACAAACAGCTGATTCTTCTGAACAGAAAATGACTTGATGAGTTGACATGAACGCGTCATCTGTTGGTATTTGATATCTGAACCCGCCCACTGAGTTTGATTGACAGCTGGTGTCTGAGCTGCACTTACAGACAAAAGCTGACGGCAGAGTAAAATTACAGTTTCAGAGTGTTCGTGTTCATGTCGTTGGGTCGTCCCAAGTGACTCTGGCTGACGTCAGCAGACCCGTCCTCATGTGGGCTGTTAGTTTGTGTCCGGATGGAAACGCATCTGCAGGGAGACGACGAGGAAGAGGAGAGGATAATTATGTAATCTTTAAAAAAAAAAAGACTACAACAAGGCAGAAAGCACATGACTGTAGGTTATAGGGCTGTTGTGGCTCATAGTTGGGTTCATATCTCAGTTCTTGGGTTTGGGTTTTGTGGTTGAACAGAAAAAGAGAAAAGTTTCAGATGCTTATACTTAACTTTCTCTAATTATTATAATACTGAGCTCTATAGAGTCAGCGTTCACTGTAATGCTCCCTCTGAGGCGGGGATGTCTGGAATGACAGATCACGGTAAAAAAAGGTTTTTTATTGCATTAAAATTAATTTTTGGCTACCTCTAGCTCTCTGAAATCAAACAAGATCACTTCACTTTGGCAATTTTAAATTGAAGTATGTTGTAACCAGACCTGGATGATAGGAGGAACAGATGCAATTTTATTATAATGATTGATAATTATTGTTATGGCATTTTCAACTATCCTGTGCAGTACATTTCGATATATATTTTATATTCTAAATTTGTATCCTTTTTTCTTATCTTGTATTTGTATATATAGATTTTTAATTTCAAAGTGCTGAAGGATTTTATCTTGTATATATTTTGTACCTAGACTTTCTTATAACTGTTTTATACTTTACTTCTGTTTTTACCTAACGTTCTGTGAAATGGTGGGCATTCTATTCTATTCTTAAAGCTCTAAAGTTTGTATTAATTTCTATCAAATTGAGCCCAAACATTATTCTGTCTTATTACTGTTTCATCTCTTCCTTTAGATTTACAAACCTTGGACACAGATGTGTAATCGCTATGCAGGAAGTTTTCCAAATGAGTGAAATACATCCATTTATTATCTGTGTTGCTTATCCCTTTGGGGCCGTGAGACTGGAGCCTATCCCAGCTGACACTGTGAGACAGGCGGGGTACACCCTGAACCAGTTGCCAGCCAATTGCAGGGCCACATTGAGAGACAGACAACCGGTCACACTCACACTCACACTCAAGGGCAATTTGGAGTCACCAATCAACATAATGAGCATGTTTTTGGTCCGTGGGAGGAAGCCGGAGTGCCCGGAGAGAACCCACACATGCACAGGGAGAACATGCAAACTCCACAAAGAAAAGCCCTGACTCAGATTTACAGATTTATATTGATTATGGTCTTTATATTGCAACAACCCCACTTCAAAAAACACAAACTATCATTTTAAGGTAATTGAAACAGTCTTTTTCTAAAGTAGATCATAGAAAAAAATACATGTTAAAGTGTATTTTTTGGTGTTTCTCTTATTAAAAGATGATGAGTTTATTTCAAATCCCACAGCTCTCCTCTATCCAAAAACCAACTGTAAGATTTGGTAGCCCTGCAATCTGAGTATTTAAAATTTAACAAAAACAGATATTTTAATGACTTTTAAGTTATGAAATATCAAAATTCAACATTTAACACTTTAAAATAAAATGCAGACTTTTTTGGATGACTTGTATCTTGACGGTTTCAGTCCCATTTGTTAGGAAGCTGGAAGTGCACTGTTTTTTTTTTGTTTTGTTTTTTAGCCCAATTCCCGCTCGTGATTGTCAGTAACAGACCACAGACTGCCTTATGTAAACATCTGTTGGACATAATTAGACTCTTGCACTTAGAATACACGCCTGAAGCTGACGTCTTCTGTTAGTGGCACACAAACTGATTTTTCAGCTCTGCAACCCTCCAGTCGCCATGCAAGTGTTACTCACATTGGAGCCACAAAAAAGGTTAATTAAGTTCAAATTTCTAAGTTAAATTGTTTAATAATTAGATTTTTAACAGAAAAAGAGTGAGGTGCTGTGATATACTCTGTAATAATTTATATTTGTCTGTTAAAGTTCATACTAATCAGTCTTTATTTTGCATTTAAGCTTCTGGCGACCGCTCCATTGTTGTCTCACGACCCCAGAAGGAACCTGACCCCCACTTTGGGAAACACTGCTTCAATGTCCCAGAAATATTAACATTTTAACATCTTCTGGAAACACTGTCAGTGCTGATGAGGTGTAAAATACCTCCAAAAGTATAATTAAAGGTGGCCTATGTTTATTCATAAACACCTGTCTGTCTTGATCAGGATGTTTTCAGACGGTGAAGCACCGAATCATGTTTTTACATTTTTACTTTAATCAGCAGTTGTTTCAGTGCTTGTTAAAGGTAGAAGAGTTTCTCAGTAAATGTCTCTAACAGCCAAATTTGATTTTAATTCTGTGAGATTGGTCGGTGTTTGTTTTGGTCATTGGATTTTCCATTCAGAAAAGGATATTAAAAAGGATATTAAAAAGGATATTAAAAAATGTAAAATGTCTTTGAAACTCTGATGTGATTTATGGCGTGGAGGAACAGGGCTTGTCATCTGCAGAAATGGAGGTGGAAGAGTTTTTTCTGCTGGAGGTAATCTGCTATATCTCCCCTTTGCTGCGTGTGAGTTTCCTGAGACATACTCTTATTGTTTCAAAAACGTACTGATCCATGTCCATCAACCTCTGTTATTCCGCAGCGCCGAAACTCTTTCTCTGTCACAGCACCGTCCTCATATGTACTCTTACTTTGAAATCTGCAGCTTCTGGTTGCACATACTGAAAAAAGGATTGTTTTTTTGTTTTTGTCTTCTGACATTTTTTGTTGTTGTTTGTTTTTGGAAACAGAAAATGAAAATCAACCAGTTTTTAAAGATTACTTTATCCCTTCATGACCCTGATAAAGAAAATTCCTTGAATTTTAAGTGTAATTTCTTAATTTTAAAATGAAAATCAAGCAACCACTCTTTTTTTATTTTAATATCCTTTTCTTAATAGAAAATCCAATGACCAAAACATACACTGACTGAGATCAGTCCTTATAACCCAACCTTCAACACAACTTGGGGCACTTTAGATATCTTTAAGGATTTAATGTTTTTCTTTGCTGGGTTTGACTCCAATACTCTTGTTCTGAAATTTCGCACATTTCCTGAATTTGATAATACTCTGGGGGCCAAATGAAAAGTTTTGGGGGCCTGATGTGGGCCCGGGGCTGCCCGTTGAGTTCTGCTCTAGTGCTAAACAAAAGGACAAAATCAGATGTGTTTGACCTCTTCACCTGCAGCTTCATGTTTTCAGTGTGATGTTATGCTTACCTGCAGTGTCTGTTTGATCAGCTTCCTGTTTCGGAGCAGATTATTTCAGGTGTTTAAAGGTTACATAAGGTATTCAAACACTCTGTGCATTATCAGCACTAAAAATGGCCATATTTAGATTAGATTCTGTGCGTCAGGATAAGATGTTTTCAGCAGAGGAATGTACATTTGTGCAGGTGAGATAATCAGCTGAGGGCAAACAGGAAGACAAACAGAGAAATCAAGGCGGCAAACCATAAAAAGAACACCACATGAGCAAAGATGGATGATGTTTAAGGATTTGATGTTTTAGGGATGCACAGTGATAGATGTTTGCTGATATGCCGATATTTCCAAACTTATCACAGCCAATACCAAAATAGGCTTTACTAAAATAGACCTGTTCCTTTCATTGTGACATTGAATTTGTGTTGGAAATTGATGTCAACCAATGCAAACATCTCATTCTCGAATAGAAGACACTATTGTCTTTAAATATAAATATTCAACAATAATAGGCTAAAGCATTGTGCTACATTCAAAAATTCTGTGGGTATCACAGAAAATATATATATATATATGTCTAATATGTATGGGCAAAATATTGGCAGAAATTTTGGTATTTGCTGATACTGATTTCCACTTTTTAAACGAATATCTGCTGCTTAATCTGTGTTTGCTGATATTGTCAGCCTATTAAAGTGATTGACGATGATCTGCCCTTTCCAAAACGCCTTCTTTTGGCTGTTTCCCAGAGCGATTAGTGAATTAATTGAACAGTCAAGCACACAATTTCTGTCCTAACTTCATTTATACATGTTAAAAAAGTGTATCAACAGCATGGATTAAAGAGTTGAGAGGAGCACTGTAGCACGCAGAAGTGAATATAAAGCATCATCACTAGGTGAAATAAAGCTGCAGCGTTTTAGCTCCCTATCCAACAGCAGCAGAGACAGATCTTTGGGTGTGGAGAGACCTGGTGGAGATCGTTTTCAGCAGATGATCAACAGAACTTTGATGTTGTGAAGTGGAAACTGCCCAGTGCTGTGTTGAGCAAACACTGACCAATTGTTAAAACAAAACAGAAAATATGATCAGTATCAGACAACCTGAGTCATACGTGATCAGCGTAGGAGTCACAAACAGTGTACCTGAAACTCGAGGTCTAAATGCCAAAAATTGATGTTAATGCAAAATTGACCCCCTTAATTTTACTGTAATCTTTTACAGACATCCCTGCCAGTAGAGTGCTTGCAGCTCTTTGTTCAGACTTTGTATGGCTTATTAAAATTCTCTGAAAGGTAGTGAAGAACTTGCAGTTGTGCCAAAAGTCTGCTCTCCAGTTTCTGACTGTCCATGGTGTCACTGATCTCTGGTCCGCTGCCCCCAGAAGCAAACAGGAAAGAAGATTTGAGCTTTATTTATCAAATCTCTGCACAGCTAAGTCATGGATGTTTGGCCAGCATCTGTAGTTAGTGTACCTTAATTTGAAGATCAAATTTTCGTTACACAAAAAAAACTGCCCTCAAAGTTTCCAGAATACAACGCTAACAAGATTTAAACTATTGTCCTCTCCATCTGGAATAATCAAACACTCAAACAGCTTAGGCCCATAGTTGCCAGGTCTGCTTATTATAAGCAACTTTGGGCCTTTTTTTTTTTTTTAAAGTTGCTTGTAAATGGTGGCAGTTGTGGGTTGTGTTTTAGGTTAGACAGACTGTTTAGTGATAACAGAGTTATAAATAACAGTAGCCCCTCCCTTCATTCTGTATTAAGAAAAAAACTTAAAACTAAAGGATGTTGAAGAAGTAAATTTTGAGACAAAAAAGAAAAAATGTCACTGTGAAATTGAAATGTAATGTAGATGAAAATCAAAAACACGCTTTGTGTACTTTTCTCTTCAAAAAAAAACAAAAAACTGGAGGTTGCTTGTTTTTATTGACCTGGTTGCTTATTTCATTAGAAAAATCTGGCAACACTGCTGAGGCCTCTAAGATTTCTTCATTGATCTGTGGCACGACTCTTTAATCACTTCCTGCACCCTGATCTTTAGCAGAGACTGAAAGGTTCATTGAGGATCTGAAATCAGCCGAGTGTGCTGAGGCGTGTTGTGTGTTGTCGTGTGTCATGTGGAGGCTGTTTGCCTGCAGCCAGTCTGATAAACCCCATGATGCTCCACCATTCATGCTGACACTGTTTGTAGAGTGAGAGGGACAAAACACTGAAGGAGGCAGGAGCTTCAGACGGTGATGGTGATACTTATGTGTGACCTCCTACATTACCCAGGATGCTTTTCTTCAGCTCTTACAGGGCGAGCTAGAATCCCATAGAGGACAACAACCCTGACTTACGGCTTTTTTATGAGAATTTTTCTTTCTTTGTTGGCTGCTGGCACATTTTCCATGTTTACAGGCCGTGAATGAGGAAGAGTTTCCTCCTTTTAGAGGTCAAACTAAAACAGCAGGAAGGAGAGGGGGGCTGTTATTGTGATGGATCTGATCAACATTGATGTTCAGAAACAGGCTAACACTGAGCAGGTCGACTTGTAGGATTTATTCTGCAACTGTTCTGCCAAAAAGTGATTTGATCACCGACTGACTTGGCAGAGAGTTTCACAGCTTTCACAGCCAGCTGGAGATTTATTATTAAACATGTATAACAGGGTCATGAACTAGATTTGAGCAATTATAGTCATTTTTGTTTGAATCACACTTTTTTCTGTTTTTCCAAACTGTAGGTGTAAGTTCAGACTGGAAACTGAAAACAGAGATCCTTATTTACCCTAAACCAGCTGATTAGTATGTCCACAGTCGTTGAATATGCCACAGAAAAGACGGCAAACACCTCTTTCTCTTCCTGTTTGTGCCTCTCATCAATATTTACCCCTCTGTGTTGTTAGCCTCCGCTGAATGGGAAATGAGTTGATCCCCTCCCTGTTCCGTCTCCAGAGGTGGTAACAGAGGCTTGATATTAGAGAGGAGGCCCGCAGACTCAGCGGGAGACAGGAGTGCCACGAGTATGCATCTTTGCCTTTGTGTGTATGTAAGGGTGCTAGCAAGTTAGTTAGAATATCTAGACTTGTAAATAAAGCAGAATCTCTAGCTTGAACGGCATGCGCTAACTTTGACCTCATTAGAAACAATGACAAACACAGTGTCGCGTTCATGCTGCAGAAGCTCCTGAGCAAAATCGTCTTCTTCTCTACGACCACCTTGACCAAAAAGACGTCATGGAGAACAGTAGACATCACATCTCGTTTTGTTTTTTTACATCGACATGTTTTACTCTCATGCTCCACGTCTTCTTCTCTGGTTTAGTGTATGTATATGGCAGCATCACAGTGCCACGTACAGGCCTGGCATATGTACTACAGTGTTTTCATGTGGAGGAACTCGTCTCTTGAAACAAAGCCATGTTTCCAGAACACGTATGGACGGGATCTTACCTCCTCTCCTCTCTGCAGTCGTGTATTTCCAGCAACCTCACGATACGATAAGTATCCCGACACTGAGGCCACAAAGCAGTATGTATCCCGATACACTTAAATTGTGAACATTGATATATAATCAACCTTTTATGACACACACTTTGACTTTCAGAGGGAAATTCTGTTTGGTTTGGGAATATATTTTGACAACATACAGGTAAAACTTGATTCATGCCATTTTTGAGTCACTTTGAGGTTTTTTTTTTTTTTTTTAGAAGGAAAAAATTGTCAAAAATCACAAATCGAGTATTAAAGAAAAAACGTCGGATCTGATTTTAAGGTCATTTCGCCCAGCCCTGCTCTGCACCTTCAGGTCTCCCTCACAATGCACCAGTGCTCTGCTTCCTGCCCCCCCCTCCTCAGATGAATGGTTTGATTGTCTTCACTTCTAACAGCTGGGGGTTAATAACGCTGATTCATGACTCCACTAATGTTACATAAGTTTGTGCTCATAAAGATCTGAATCTTTGAGTCACAGTGTGATAATAAAGCCCCTCTGCTGCAGGACAATCTGCAGTTTCAAAGACCAAGTGTACTCTCATTGTACTCTCATTGTTAAAGTGACTAGAGCCACTTCTCCTACTCTGTTAGCTGTGAAACTTCCTCCTGAAGCCGCGCTGGTCTTTGTTTCTGTTTGTTTTTCAAATATGAAACCACCCCAGGGTTTTTCTTCTCTTAGGTAATCCTCACCTCTGGACTGAATTGAAGGCATAAATACATAAATAAATAGACAAAAATAGAAAATATTAAGCTTTCATAAAAATGATATGCCAATACTGATACATGTTAACTCAAACACAAAATATTTTGCATAATTAAAAGACCTTGACACAGAATTAAAGCTAATTTAAGATTTGTTAAATGCAGTAAAAAAATGTGTTTACCTCTTTTTTTGAGGTGCAAAGTCTTGAGTTACCAGTACTGTAATACACAAATAAGGTTGGGTAGATTGTTAATACATGTTTAGTTTTTTGCAAGTCATTAAAGATCTTATTTTGCTTTAATTGTATCTCTAAATATCTTTTATGAGGTTTTCAAATATAATACAAAATGTTAGTAAAAACTATATTTGGAAACAATGGTTCGAGGTAATATATTTGTTCTTTTAAAAACTAGTAAACACTCATTTTTTATTGCATCAAAAGAAGCTTAATTTGGCTTTAGTAATGTGTTATAAAGTCGTACATTTTTAATTGTGTTTGAGTTAAAAATATATTAATGTTTGTATAAGGATTTTTTTAAGCTTTATATTTGCTGTTTTTTGTTTGTTTATATATATTTTTTTCCTCATTGCGAGTGCCTGACAATATGTAACAGTGCGGCCCTCAGGCACTGAAAACAATTTTTGTGGCCCTCTTGGTAATCGAAGTTGCCCGGCCCTGCTCTTGAGTATTGGGATCGTCCTGTGGCCTTCCTCAGCTTGAAGAGGGTGGGCTTCAGCACATCATACTTCAGGGAGGGTCGTATAAATGCATGCATTATCGTAAAAGAGGACCGAGTGTACCAAATTGTTAAAGTTGCAGAAATCTAGCTGAAACTTGCATAAAAAGCTCATAAAACGGTGCTGACTCAGCTAATAACTCACCACCTCAGACTCTTAATAAGACATCGTGCCGTGGTCCTCCATGCTCCGCTCTGCTGGGACGATGATGTAAGATTGGACATCCTCTCAGCCTCTGATAGTGAAGAATTTCTAAAGCCTGAACGTCAGAGGATGACCTTGAAGTATTTTTGGCTCATGTTGTCTTCGGTCATAAGTTGTTTTGGGTCGGTTTAGTGTGCTTATGGTCATGTTGGGAATAAAGTGAGTAAATATTCATCCTCTGTGCTGATGTTGAGGCTTGTTTTTCCTCATTAGAATTCCAGGGCAGAGTGAAACAGAGCTGGAGTTAACTGTGAGGCTTAAAATGGGAGGGAGGAGGTGCCCTAAACTGCTGTGGCTGTAAAATAGAAAGCATTTATTGCTTGCAGATGCAAAACATAAAAGCTACACATGTTGGGAAATGTGAGAGCTGCAAGTACGAACCTAATGCATGTATTTTGTTGTCTATAGACTTTAACTGGCTCTGCTATTTAGTAAAGCTCTCCGTTTTAGCCAACTGTTGGTGCATGCTACTTTGTGGCATCAGCCTGTTTTGCTTGGACTCTTTCTTTGAATGTTCCACGAGGTATCAAACCTGGTTGGCAAGGTTCCTAGCAAGCTACACTCGTCCTAAAATGTGACAGGGAGACACTGCTGATCACTGCTTTTTTAGAGAGTATTGGAACAAGCAGCGTCACCAATGGCATCAACCTCCTTCTCGTACATGTACAACCCCAGTCACTGTATTTGGGGCCGTATCGGTTTGGTAAAGTCCATATTGATGCACATATTGGCAAAAGTAAATGATGATATTTTGCTGAATCAGAATTTTGAGTGCAAGCCATAATGCAGGCCATTTCATACTACACAGTTTTACCCAACTCCCAGTCTTAAGCGGGGTACACACAAAAAGATTATCAGGCTGTTTTTGTCCCGACTTTCCCCCTTCCCAACCAAGAACAGCAAACTCCAGATTATTTTATGTCCTATAAGATTATCCTTTAAGATTGTCCTGTGATTATAATGATAAGCCCCCTTGTTCATGAATTTTTTTTTTCGTTGTAAATAGTTCTAAAGGAAACAATTAACCTGTGGACTAAAAGTGGTCAACTGAGGAGAAACAAAATGTGATGTAAAAATGAATATGAAGGACTGTCTGTCGTAACTGAGTGGACTCACGGGCAACATAGAAAATGCCTGTCCCTTCCTCTGTAAACCACAAAAACCTGAAAGCGTCCGAATGTAAAAATACATAAAGATTCACGTTCATTTTGTGATTGTGCCTTTTAAACTCAAATAAAAATAAAAATACAAAATAAAAAAGAAAAGATTATCCTGTGGTCTGAGGTGTGTTAAGAGTGAATTTGTCCTGATAATCGACTTCCAAACGGGTCGAGGCCAACCATCGTAAATATTAAAGTTGTTCAATATTTACGACCAAAGATCTACACATGTTTGGAAAAGCCAACGACTACCGAGTCACGACTCCGTGAATTGTGTCGTCAATGTAGCCAATCAAGAAGCGAGCTGACTGAGGAACAAGGAAGCAGGCGTAAGTAAAAACAAGCATGGCCGACCTGAAACATAAAGTTGGATATACCTCAGAAATGGAGGACCAGCTGACGTGTTCACGCGGTCTCCAGGATTTTTTCCACAGTCTTTTCTTTTTTTTAGTTCAGGATTTTTCGTTCAAAAATAGTCCCAAGACCACCATCATTCCCTCTTCTCATATGTCCTGTTCCATGTTGTGTTTTCAGGTTGTTGCTATGTCTCTTCTTGGTTTTTGTTTGATCACGTTTGATCAGATTTCTGTCTTGGAGGACTAGATTGTAGATCGGTGGTGGGACAGATGGTTATGTGTGTGGTGTGCTGTGTTGAGATTATCGGAGCACACCACACACATTACGATCAAAACTGTTCAATGCCTGATTTTTACCTTCATGTGTGGGGTCTCTAACAGACAAAACATCTCTTCAGATTTAGAAAATCCTTATGTGTGTACCCTGCTTTAATCCTGTCCCATGCTCAGCCCTATAGCGCTGACTTCCAGCTATTTCTGCACAGATGCAGAGCTGATCTGTCACTGTGGCTAATGTTCAGGCTGATGTCATGTACCTCTTATACTTCAGAAACCCTGAACTATCCCTTTAGCCCGGATTTTGACTCAAACTTGACTGTTGCCTCATTAATAATTACTTTTGACATGTTTGTTTTGACCTCAGGTCTGACCTACTTGTTTGGACCTTTCCTTGTTTTGTTTGAGAACTCATTGACCTGTAGATCGAGTGTTAGCAGGAGGAATAAAGTACTTGAGAAGTTGTGAAGTCCTTCATGGTTGTCTCACTTCTTTTTTCTTGTGTAGAGCTCGTTCTTGGAAGCCCCGCCCCCTCTGCATGTGTGTTGCGTGTGTTCCTGCAGTGTTTGCAGACTTCAAGCTGACTGCTCTCTCACCGCAGCAGCCCGCTCTCTCTTTTCCTCTGCTATAAATACACAAGACCTGTCCGTGTGTCTGTATTTACATCCTGGACCTGGACGCAGTGCAGATCCACGAGCTGTGGCTGTCTGTGTCACAGCTGCTGGATTTACAGACCGAGAGAAGGTGGCTGCCTGAGGGGGTTTCTCCTGCTTCAGTCGTGCTCTGTTTCCTCTACTGGAGTTTTAGTTTGATCGAGAAGAAGCAGCAATGGGCGAGTTTTGGGGGGATATCGCCAGTCAGAGGGTCGCCAGAGCAATGTCACTGGTATGTACCTGCTGTTTGTGTCCCATGTTTTAACACTGAAGAGATCTGCAGTCAGGACGAGCTCGAGAGTGTTTCTTAAACTTTCCAGGACTGCATGTTTCAGTGATACTGCTGCACACACTCACACTCCTGTCTGATCTGCATTGTTAAAGTTTAGAGCCAAAGCTTTGGTGCTGTTCAGTGTGTCGTAGTTTGCCTGCACTGTTTTTGATACTTGAAAAAAGGCCCGGGAAATATTTCAAGTTTTAGGATGTATGATGTGTTTTACAAATACAAGAACATAAATTACAATTTAATCAATGCTGATGTTGGTTTGCTGAAGGGCATAAACTTTGGGTCTAATGTTTGTTTAAAATAGTTTTCAAAAAGAGCCACCAACAGTTTTATGGTGATTGGCCACAATATAAACCATACAACTATTTTGAATCAATACTTTTGTTAGGGATGCATATATTGGATTTTTGCCGATATCCGATATGCTGATATTTTTTAATTCATTAAAGCTGATACTGATATTTCTGGTCAAAAGCACAAGCTCTGTACGTGACAAAAATGGACTTGTTTCTTTCAGTGTTCCAGTATATTTTTGCAAGGAACAGATATAAAACAAGAAAACCAGCATTTAACTCTTGCAAAAATGAAACCCTTGGTTTTTAAATGTACCCATGCAGTGATGAGAAGGTGCATCAACATTGTACATTTGTGTAATTTGCCAATATTCCAGCCGATATGCGTGGCCAACATATTGGCTGTAAATATCTGCAAAAATTTCAATACCAGCTGGTACCGATACTTAACTTTTTAGGCTGATATGAGCAGATACTGATATCAAACCGATAATGTCGTTCATCTCTAACTTTTATATTTGATTTCAGGAGAATTTCCTTGTTTATTGAAATGTATAATACTGTAACCTGTTTGATACCATAACAAAAATTTCCTAAACTCATTATAAAAGGTGATTTTTTTTTTTTAATTTGTTGAAACAAATGCAGGAAACTGGGCTTCAGATGGTGCTTCAAAGCAAGAAAGGTGGTAGGGGTACAACAAAATATCAATGCGTTTTGATATGTCAGCTGGCTGACCAGTTATCCAGCACATCTGATTTAAAGTCAAAACATCTGTTTTAAACCAGTGGTCATCAGTTGCTTTTTGTCATGCCCCCTTTGAAATTAATATTCAGTCGTGTCTCCTCTGCGCTCCAAAACCACCGCCCATGAAATAACCACAAGGAAGAAGTTAAGGTTAAAACTGACCTGTTTCTTCCATGGTAACAGTCCATTTGTGTTAGAAACAGATGTGCAGCAAGAAAAACATTTTGTGTTTTAATAAATGATGCTTGGGATGTATGAAAGTGGACTTTGCTTGATGATGAGGTAAAAAGTCATGGTACATTGTACATTTTGCCAGTTTTACAGCCAATATGTAGGATTTTTATGGCCAATTTGTATGCATATTGGTTGAATATTTGCTGCAAATACCGGCAAAAATAATTTATATTGTTTATTTTCAAAATAATTACATCTGCCTATACCGGTATTGGTCTGATAATATCATGCATCCTTATTTCAAACTGATAAACTTTTTTTTTTTTTTGCATATATCCTCCTATGTGTTACAACATGTTACAAAACAGCTGGGACAGGGGCAACAAAAGACTGAATACGTTTATGATTGCTCAAAAAGCACCTGTTTGGAATATTTCACAGGTAAACTGGAAACAGGTGAGTGATTGGGAACAAAAGTAGCATCCCTGAAAGACTCAGGTTCACCACATTGTGAAAAACTGTGGGAGCAAATAGTCCAACAGTTTAAGAACATTTCACAACGCACACCTGAATCCTTTCAGTTCAGGGATTTCATCATCAACAGTATAATTTCATTAGAAGTTTCAGAGAAGCAAGAGAAATCTCTGCATATTAGACACAAGTTCTGGTGCTCATAGATGTGGTCACTGTCTTGTAAAGTTTGGTTTCGGTGTGTTGTAATGTGGGAATCATTTTTAGAGTCGTTCACATGAAGATCACTGAACTCTGAAGTGAAGCAGAAGCAGCGGAGGCCTCATTTCTCCACTTCCTGTCTGTGCAGTGTAGGTTGGGTTGATATGATAACACACTCTGTGATGACAGGACGTCTGTGTGTGCGGCCAGTAGAGTGTGAAATCATATCTGACCTGCACGGACCCAATGATAATTGACCTGGGCATGGCCGGGGTCAGCTGTGGTGTCACTTCTTCGGTATGTTCGCTCCAATCAGGAGGAGAGAGAACACATGTTGATCTGAAGAAGGCTTTTGTTCGATTACTAGTTCCGGTATCTGTAAGAGACCCCAGTTATGTTTTTATTAGAGCAGTTTCAGGCATTACATATTCACATATAGTAAGTGTACAGTGAAATAATTTTGATATGCTCTTTTTTAAAAAATGAAAGCCTAACATACTGTTAGGGCTGGGCAATATATCAATTAAATCGATTTATTTGAATTATTTTTATCAGAAGATTTAAAAACTCAAAATTGAGTTTTTTTTCTTAACTTAAACTTACTCTTAATGTTAGTTGTTGCAAATTTTGGTAAGACAAATACTAAAAATTATCAGTTTTCATTGTGGTAGGCCTTGTCAGGTTTTGCACAAGCATATTTTCAGGCTGGTTTTTGTTTATAAATGAGATTACTGATCATAGAGTTAAGTGTAAATGTACTTTGAAAATGGCAAACCTGCCTATGTTCAAACTACATTATCAACATTTTATGAAGAATAACTGCATGCAACTTAACTTTTAGTTCAGGAATTTTTTTTTTAAAACATAAAAGCAAAAGTTGATATTCATATTTTTTGTGTGACTTGGAGGATTTTTCCTTGAGCGGGAAATAATCGGTTAAACTCGTTAATCCAGTAATGTGGAATTTTATTTTTAGATTGTATCACCCAGCCCTAAGTTGGATCCATGCTTTCATGATGTTCACACCAAATTCTGACCCGACCACCTGAATGTGGCAGCAGGAATCCAGACTCATCAGACCAGACATTTTTCCAATCTGTTATTGTTCAGTTTTGTGGAGCCTGTGTGAATTGTAGCCTTGGTTTACTGTGTTTATCTGACAGGAATGGCACCCAGTGTGGTCTTCTACTGCTGTAGCTCATCTGCTTTAGGATGCAACATGTTGTGCATTCAGAAATGATGTAGTAGTGGTAAGTGATGTGAAAAAAGATGAGAAGGGGATTTTGGGCTGGTCTCCTACGGGTCAGTGGGGCATGAGGCACCCTATTATTTTATATTTTAAAGGGTAAAAGAAGGGAGAAGGAAGAAAGGGGGAAAAAAGTTGAAACATCCAACTTTAATAGTACTTGGCTTCTCCATCCCCTCCTCCTCCATCCCACCTCCTGCTAGTATTATCACTATTATTATTATTTTTATTATCATTACAAAAAGTGTTAAGTGTTAAGCTCTCTTCTTTGTCTGTTTGTCAGCTGTTGATTTTATATTTAAATGTATATTTACACATTGAGTATGAATGTTTACCCTTATGCTCAAAGGGATATTTTAATATGGAGTACAAGGTGACCGGAAGAAAGTTGTAGTTATGCCCACAGAGCCTATAAATCAGTACTTATTATTTTCGTCAAGATTGGATGAGTGAAGAGGGACATCCAATCACAGCTGCCTTAGCTTGGTGGTGGTGGGATAAGTTGTGGAGCGATCCAATCAGAGCTCCTCTCTTTATGAATTGATATATTCATGTAGAGCAGGTTCACTGTTTGTTGTCAGTTCTGGTATTGTAACTGAGATGCTCTGCCAGGTAGCCTAAATAAAGGTGACTGCATTTCACACAAAAGTTCAATTTGTTTCCGTTAATTTATACATTCAGACTTTACTAACATTCAAAAAGGGGTTATTAGATGTTTCATTTTATCCAAGTGTAAAACATGACTTCAGAAATTCAAGGAAACATAAAAATGCCTTACCCTTTACACTTCATATTTTAGTCGACTAAATTTACTGTAGATTAAAGACTAAAATGTTGGGAAATTTCATCAACTAAGACTAGACTAAAATTTAAACAATTTAGATAACTAAATTGTGAATTAAACTAAAAGATATTTAGCCAAAAGGCTATAACTAGTGCTGTCAAATTAACACTGATTGGTGCTCGGTGGGTGTTAGTTTCAGATTTTAGGTGTGTGTGTCTCTTTAGTGAGTGTGAGCCCGTCAGCACGCTGCTGTACAAACACGCAGCAGTGTGTTAGCTCACAGTCGCAGCAGAGGAACAACCAACCAGCATGAAGCTGCACTTCCTGTTTCACACCCTCACAGCTGAAGTGTCTGAATCATAAACACAGCCGGATCGTCCCCCCTCTGTCATGTTTGTTTGTTTTTCTGTCAGTCTCCCCCAGCTGTCAGAGCACTTCCTGTTCTCATCAGCTGTGACATCATCATGTATCAGAGGCTGTGGGCGGAGCCAGAGGGCAGCTGCTGCACGGGCCAATTAGATTAACACCTGAGGACAGGGACACTGTTGACTCAAATTAAGACATGAAGACAGGGACACTGTTGACTCAAATTAAGACATGAGGACAGGGACACTGTTGACTCTTTAAGACATGAGGACAGGGACACTGTTGACTCTTTAAGACATGAAGACAGGGACACTGTTGACTCAAATAAAGACATGAGGACAGGGACACTGTTGACTCAAATTAAGACATGAGGACAGGGACACTGTTGACTCTTTAAGACATGAAGACAGGGACACTGTTGACTTAAATTAAGACATGAGGACAGGGACACTGTTGACTTAAATTAAGACATGATGACAGGGACACTGTTGACTCAAATTAAGACATGAGGACAGGGACACTGTTGACTCAAATTAAGACATGAAGACAGGGACACTGTTGACTCAAATTAAGACATGAGGACAGGGACACTGTTGACTCTTTAAGACATGAAGACAGGGACACTGTTGACTCTTTAAGACATGAAGACAGGGACACTGTTGACTTAAATTAAGACATGAGGACAGGGACACTGTTGACTTAAATTAAGACATGATGACAGGGACACTGTTGACTCAAATTAAGACATGTGGACAGGGACACTGTTGACTCAAATTAAGACATGAAGACAGGGACACTGTTGACTCAAATTAAGACATGAGGACAGGGACACTGTTGACTCTTTAAGACATGAAGACAGGGACACTGTTGACTCTTTAAGACATGAAGACAGGGACACTGTTGACTTAAATTAAGACATGAGGACAGGGACACTGTTGACTTAAATTAAGACATGAGGACAGGGACACTGTTGACTCTTTAAGACATGAAGACAGGGACACTGTTGACTTAAATTAAGACATGAGGACAGGGACACTGTTGACTTAAATTAAGACATGAGGACAGGGACACTGTTGACTCTTTAAGACATGAAGACAGGGACACTGTTGACTTAAATGAAGACATGAGGACAGGGACACTGTTGACTCTTTAAGACATGAAGACAGGGACACTGTTGACTTAAATGAAGACATGAGGACAGGGACACTGTTGACTCTTTAAGACATGAAGACAGGGACACTGTTGACTTAAATGAAGACATGAGGACAGGGACACTGTTGACTCTTTAAGACATGAAGACAGGGACACTGTTGACTTAAATTAAGACATGAGGACAGGGACACTGTTGACTTAAATTAAGACATGAGGACAGGGACACTGTTGACTCTTTAAGACATGAGGACAGGGACACTGTTGACTCTTTAAGACATGAAGACAGGGACACTGTTGACTTAAATTAAGACATGAGGACAGGGACGCTGTTTACTCTTTAAGACATGAAGACAGGGACACTGTTGACTTAAATTAAGACATGAGGACAGGGACACTGTTGACTTAAATTAAGACATGATGACAGGGACACTGTTGACTCTTTAAGACATGAGGACAGGGACACTGTTGACTTAAATTAAGACATGAGGACAGGGACAATGTTGGATCAAACTGTAAACACAAAGTGAGATATGAATAGGATGTTCTTGTGGATTTAATAAACTATTTACTGATTAATTTCAGAATTAGAGTGTCTCTGAATCAGGGATGGGAATCGAAAACTAATCCTAGTTGAGAATTGATAACTAGACCCTCAAGAAATCACCATCATTTGTCCTTATGTTAAACATTTCCCCTCTCAATTCTCAAAATACCTTTCTTGTTCTGCATGGCATACAAACATGGCTGCTCAATTAGGGCAAAAATCATATATATATATATATATATATATATATTTTTTTTTTTTTTTTTTACTGATATTTCGATCACAATTATAGATCACAATCATTCACTGACTTTACATCACTTAACACATGCAATTACTTAACTACAATGCTCCATTCACAGTAATTTTGAACATCAAGGAACAAGCTTAACTAAAATATTTACTAAAAAATGATTCAAAAAAGACAGAACAAGTGCATCACCTGCAGCACAGTAATCTTTATTGTTGATTATTTAATTTTTCATAGTTCATCTCAAGGTTAGGTTATAGTATTACTGAAAGGGGTGAAAATGTAAAATAATTTTCACATACACGGCTTGAGTTAACAGAATTAAATCACTATTGTAGGAATTTTATCAATTTTTTCCTACATCTCCACTCTTTGGACACTAATTTGAAAGCTGCTGTATGTAATAAGAAATCACCCTATATGTTTGAATAATTAAATTCATTATTTTTATTTTATTGTCTTTATTTCTGCAGGGCAATGATGAGGAGGCGGTGCTCGACCAGGGGAAGACCAGCTCCACCCTCCACACAAACTTTGAGAAGGAAGAGCTCGAGAGTGAGTCTCCGTTACTCCACAAACACAAACAAGCACACACTCAGTAACTTTTCTGTGTTTACATAAAACATGAAGTAGCAGAGAGGACTCCGTCCGTGTGTCTCCTCCCCCATGATGTTAAAAACCCTTCGAATGCAGTGATGAAAACACTGATGTGGCCACTCTTCTCTCCATCAGGTCACAGAGCGGTGTACGTCGGTGTGCATGTTCCTCTGGGCCGACAAAGTCGAAGGAGACATCGTCACAGGGGTCACCGACATCACCGGAAACGGCGGGACCGCTCGGACCGGGAGGATGGGCGGGAGTCACCAACATACGGTACATCAAGGAATATAGGATCCGAACCCCAGTTTGGGAAACAAAGTGTTATAGAAAAATAAATGGGTAAAATTAATTCCCTGTCTTGATTTATGTTTGATATTTTAGTCTCCATAACTGTTTTCTGAAAAAGAAAAAATCTGCCGTGTGCAAACATTAAAAAACATCATCCGAGCTGATGAAACAGAAAGTGAAACCAGGTCAGAAATCATACCGTCTGATGGAAATGTGCAAATTGGTGTCCCTGCAGACACGCCGTCCCAGCGAGTCCAGTTCATCCTGGGGACAGAGGACGGGGACGAGGAGCACATCCCCCACGACCTCTTCACCGAGCTGGACGAGCTCGCCTTCAGGGACGGAGACTTCCAGGAGTGGAGGGAGACGGCCAGGTGAGGACGCACTGCACACTTTATCTATGTTCAGATTAGCACTGCAGCCTTATTCACACTCTGTGATCATCTCTGTTTTATTTAAATTTAGATTATTCAGAATAAAAGTTCAGCCTTATTCACACTCTGTGATTGTCTCTGTTTTATTTAGATATAAATTATCTAGGATTAAACTGCAGCCTTGTTCACACTCTGTGATCATCTCTGTTTTATTACCTCTGCCAATGAGGTTATGTTTTTGCGGGCGTTTATCTGTCTGTCTGTTTGTTTGTGTTCAAAATAACTTGAAAAGTTCTGAACGGATTTGGATGAAATTTTCAGGAATTGTTGGAAATGGGATATGGAAGAACTGATTAAATTTTGGGACTGATCCGGATCACCTTGGCGGAGGTCTGCGCTCTCTGAGTGCTTTTCTAGTTTAAATTTAGATATTCAGGATAGACTGCAGCTTAATTCAAAATCTATGATCATCTCCTGTTTTCTTTATATTTAGAAATTCAGGATAAAAGTTCAACCTTATTCACACTCTGTGATCATCTTTTTTGTAATTTATATTTAGATTATTTAGCATAAATGTTTAGTCTTTCACTCTCTGTGATAATCTTTTTCTAATTTATATTTAGATTATTCAGGATTAAAGTTAAGCTGCATTCACACCTTGTGATTATCTCCTGTTTTATTTATGTTAAGATTTATTTGGATAAAACTGCAGTCTTGATCACACTTTAATCATCTCACACTTCACTCTTCTGCTCATAATAACAGCCTTCCTCACTTTGCCCTCAGAGGTAATCCCTCTTTCTTTAAACTGGATTTCCACACAAGGTTTTTAAGTTTTCATAACACTTGTAGGACTAACTTTGAATCAGTCATGCCTGGATTGTTTGAGGAGTCTGAAGTGAGCAGGAGAATCATAAGATAAGATTACAAAAAGAAAATGACACATTTATTTAATTTAAAAAAGAGGCCTGTATGTAGTTTGATGTTTTTTTAATTAATGTAAAACTGGAGATTTGAATGTAACGTGTCTGCTGTGCTCCAGGTGGCTGAAGTTCGAGGAGGACGTCGAGGACGGAGGCGAGCGGTGGAGTAAACCGTACGTGGCCACGCTGTCCCTCCACAGCCTGTTTGAGCTGCGGTCGTGCATCCTGAACGGCACCGTGCTCCTGGACATGAGGGCGAGCACCATCGAGGAAATCGCTGGTGAGTGGTTTTATTCTGGTCAAGGTCTTTTAAGGGTCTTGCTCTTCAGTAACTACAGTTACAATTATGTGGCCTTTCCTTTACCCCCTTCCATTATCATGACAGTCCCTGATATTAACTTAAATTAAATACGGGGTAGTTTCTGCAAACAGCACACATATACTAGTGTGACCATGAAAAAAAATCATGGATGACCTGCTACTGTGGACCTGCTCCACTCCATGTGCTCTACCCTGCATCAACCATCAACAGAAATGACATAATTTTAGACCAGTTAAACACATTTTAATGGCAGTTCAGCCCGATGCTGCTACATTAATCTACATCCTTCTTCTCCAGATTATTTTCATTGTAGATATTAATGTTAATATTAGATTGATCTCTCTATCCATGGTTGTATTGATTATAAATCCATAGTAACTATCTTGATCTTGAACTATTTTGATTGAATCTATATTCAGCAGAGACAAGTGTGATTTTAGTTCCTTTGTCTCTGCCTGGATGGATACATCTCTAGATGTTTGTATGTGTGTATATACAAATATATTTATTAGATGTCTTTGTAAATATGTATATATGTGTATCTATAAATGGAGACTATGTCTTCAGCCTGCTCTGTTGTAAAGTGCCTTGAGATAACACTTATGAACTGGCGCTATACAAATAAAGATTGATTGATTGAAGGTGACTGATAATTTTGTCCAAATCCAAGTGTTAGGATTACAGATTACATTATCGATGCTGCTTATCAATGCCATTCTTTAACGACCCCCTTATCCATTCCTGTTGATTTTCTATGTAGGCGAAAGTCAGCCTGCACAGAATTTCAGTAGCAACAATGTCAAATAAATGACTCCCCTGATGTCAAATGGTTTGCTGTTTGGATAAATGCCTCTGCAAGTTGCTGGTGTTTCCACCCAGTAAACGCTGTGCAGTCTTTTCTGTTGAAAATTAAGGAACAGTTTTGACAACATCTGCCCCTGTCTGTCTGATCACACTTTGGTGTCTTTGTTTGCATTTTCTGAGCGTGACGTCCTTGATTTGCAAAGCAGAGCAAGGAGAAAGGAAGTGATAAGGGAGTTTTTAAGCAAAAAGACTACTGATATCAATTACTTTAGGGAGCTGTTATCTATCCTCAACTTAAATTGGTTTTTCGATTCTCATCCCTGCTGATAATTGTACTTTATAAAATTCCTGTAGCATTTTCTCTAACCACATCCCGCCCCTCTCTCCTCACAGACATGGTGATCGACAGCATGCTGGCGACGGGTCAGCTGGAGGAGGGCGTGCGAGAGAAGGTGAGGGAGGCCATGTTGAGACGCCACCATCATCAGAACGAGAAGAAGCTGAGCAACAGAATCCCACTGGTCAGATCGTTCGCTGACATAGGCAAGAAACACTCGGACCCTCATTTACTGGAACGCAACGGTGAGACCAACACGCTCTTGTCATGCTAGTCATTTGTGTGGTTATTGTGGTTTGGTTTTTTTTGTGGAGTGACATGTTGACCTGCGTTTCCAACGAGTGGTTTGTACCTGTACCTTTACTTGAGGGCGAGGAGAGGGTCGCGCCGCCCAATAACTGTCACAGGAGCGCAGCAGTGATTGTAAACAAAGAGCAACTATGGAGGGCATGCAGCACTCCAGCTCTCCATGGAGCATTGCTTTGTGCAGGCTTTCTTTAGAGCAACAGCAGAGAGCAAATCACTCTAAATCAACAGCTTCTTTGTTGTAGGGGAATTTTTGTGACCAATCAACAGACTGCATCGCTTTAAGTTCCGCCTCCAAGATGGTATTGATCAATTATTTGGTACTTTTTCTCCTTAAAGGGATACGCCAACTTTTTTTTTTTTTTCCTTTCGTGTCTTGCCTCTCTCCAGAGTCCATGACAAGCAGATAGGCACCATTCTTTCGACTGTGCGTGCAGTAACAAGGAAGCGATGGGCAGAGCTCGCCCACAGCTAATTAGCTTAGCTCAAACACTGGGAGTCAGTGGGTAGTGCTAGCCTACCTCTGGCTACAGTCATCAGATAAACTCTTCAGCAACTCTACATGGTACTGTGAGCTTGTTGTGACTTTTTTTTTTACTGTGTTATGCTACGGTATCTATTTTTAGACTGAGATTAGCACTTTGTGTAATTTTCCAAAGAAATTCATATAAAACTAAACCGCAGGGTGCATGTGCAAACCACCATGGAAGTGCTTGTTGACATACGGTGGTTTGCGCTAGAGATGTGACGTTCTTGAACGAGTTGAGTCTTTTGAACAGCTCTTTTAAGTGACTGATGAGAACTGATTCGCATTTGTGAGTGAGCCATTCGTTTGCGAGCCGTTATTAAATGCAAACTGCCTGCAAAAATGAACGGCTCACTCACAAATGGAAATCAGTTCTCATTGTTCACTTTAAAGGGCTGTTCAAAAGACTCGACTTGGTCCTGAATGTCATAGCGCGAACCACCGTAGATGTAGGTCAACAAAACAAAGCCTCTGTTTATTGGTAGAAGATAATACAATGATAGTAGAAGATAACGTAACATAACACGTTAAAAAACTAGAGTTGCTGAGTTTATCTGATAGGCAGGCTAACACTACCCATTGACTCCCTGTGTTTGAGCTAAGCTAATTAGCGGTAGCGAGCTCTGCCCATCTCTCTCTTGTTACTGCATGCACAGTCAAAAGAATGGAGTCTATCTGCTTGTCATGGACTCAGGAGTGAGGCAAGACATAAAATAAAAAAGGGAATATTATTGGCGCATCCCTTTAATGGAAGCGCAGCATTAAAAAGAGGCCTGCTGTTGATTTTTTTTACTCCTCATTTATTCAGAGATTTATTCATAATTTAAATCCAGTTCTGCTGCTGCTGCTCTGAGCTACAGCTTAACTTCCAGCAGCTATTCTGATCCTAATGGACATCTTCTGATCTAGATGCCTCTTTGTCTGACAGAAACTGCTCATCAGTACTGCAGTTTAATATTTACTCTGTGTCTTGAAGACTGTTTCCAGTCTGCCGTGTTTCCCGTCAGTCAGCTCTGACCTGCAGCACCTGTTGAGTCAGCGAGTTAATGACAAGCTAACATCCAGCGACTAGTCTTTTTATAACTTTCTGACTCAAAAAGCTGCCTGTCTGTGAGTTTTTAAGAGGAGTATTTTCGTTCTTCTGATGCCGACTGAAGCTGCAGCGTGTTGAAACCTGCAGCGAGCAGACAAGAAGAGCTGATAGCAGACGTGCGTGTTTGTGTGTGCATGTGGGTTTTTATGGAGCAGAGTTGGCCTCAGGCTGTTGGATCTCATATGATTGAATTTCAGAGGGAACAGAAAAACAATTCACATCGATGTCTCTGTAAAAAACGCATCATCATAAAAGCTCAACAGAAGTTATTTACCTATCCAGATGGTTAAGTCTGGGAAATTAAGACAGTGTTTCCTTTTTGTTCGTCTCCTGTTCTTTTTTTATGAATGAAAACACGCAGACCTCCTGCACTCTCTCCAGCTTTATGCGTATTAATTTATTGAGTCATAAAACTGAATTAATGATAACATTTATATCCCAGGGAGAGCACTCTTGGCTCCATTTGTCCAAACATGGCCTGGTGTGAACTTTATTACTGATTTAGTTTTATTTGAGTTACACTTCGGGAGAATTTCGTGCCCTTAAAGGGATAGTTTGGGATTTTTGAAGAGGATCTGTTTCATTGTTAATTTTGTGGACTAATTATTTATGTCATAGTTTTCATCAACAACCTTTTTCCCCTGACAAAAAATAGATAGTAACTAATAAAAACAAGTGCACATGGACGAAAACTAAAACTAAATTAACTGATATTTTCTTCAACAAATAAAAACTAGATGAAAATGTTTGACAGAGACTTAATCCAATCAGACCTAATTTGGTCATGTAGAAAGTAGAGACAAGTTAGGAATATATCCAATCACAGCTACTTTGGTTGTGTGGAAAGGTTGGATGAGTTCAGAGGAACATCCAATCACAGCTGCCTTAGCTTGGTGGTGGTGGGATAAGTTGGGGAGTGATCCAATCAGAGCTCCTCTCTTTATGAACTGATATATTCATGTAGAGCAGGTTCACTGTTTGTTGTCAGTTCTGGTATTGTAACTGAGATGCTCTGCCAGGTAGCCTAAATAAAGGTGACTGCATTTCACACAAAAGTTCAATTTGTTTCTGTTCATTTATACATTCAGACTTTACTAGCATTCAATAAAGGGAAATTCAAGGACACATCAAAAAAGCCTTACACTTTACACTTCATATTTTAGTCGACTAAATTTAAGGTAGATTTTATCGACTAAAATGTTGTGAAATTTCATCAATAATTTTCATAGATGACTAAATTATGACTGAGCTTAGAGATATTTTAGGCTCTAAATTAAAGAACTCCGTCAAAATTAACACTGGTCTGTTTGAGGTATCAGCTATAATGAGTGTAGAAATATCAGCATATTTGATACAAAAATCTAACATCGTGCATCCCTGATTCACAAGTGTTCGAGGTAAATGACTGTAATATTTGCTGCCCATTTATCCAGTTCAGTGGCAGTTTTTCCTCCCGTGAAGCATGCAGACTGTGGTTGAATCTCTGCCGTTTAGGGAAGTAGTGCCTGCTTAAAGCAGATTTGTAGTGGGAAAGTAAGATGCTATAAATATGTTGAATATAGTGTGTAATCACCCTACGCTGTTTTTGTGACTTGATTTCATGCTGGCTGTTTCTGTACAGATGCAGAGCGGATCTGTCACTGTGGCTAATGTTCATGCCAATGCCATAATAATAATAATAATAATAATAACTTTATTTATATAGCACCTTTAAAAACAGATGTTTACAAAGTGCTTTAACAGACAATAAAAGCAGAAAAAGGTAAGGCTCCAGAGACAATAAAACACAAATCAGGTCAACAGAGACGAAAAGTGTCAAACATTAAAGGCACAGATGTTCATGAACATAAAGCAACATATGAGTAACATTAGAAAAGAGGGTATTTCATTTTATATATAATGATAAGGAGACAATAAATAGATAATAGATTTAAAGATACATAGATAAATTGAAGACAGTTGATAGTTGACGACATCACATCAGGAAAATGGAAAGAGGAGGGTAGATAGAGGATGGATAAAAAAGGGGAGTATATCAAAACATGAGAAGATGGTAAAAACAGGACTAAAACCATGAGAAACAGGTGAGAAGAGTAGGAGGAGCAGAGATTCAAAATAGTTTCATAAGTATTTCGATAAAATAGAATAACATAAATAGCTAACAAGGTTGATGAACAAGTATGTGAGCAGTAAAAAGCATAAAGTAAAAGCAAGTCTAAAAAAGTGAGTTTTAAGAAGTGATTTAAGAGATGTCACTGATTCAGCATACAATCCCACTTCAAATGTCTTAAACTATCCCTTTAAGTTACATGTCTGATGCTGTTGTTTGTCTCTTTACTGGAACAAAAACGCTAAACAGCTGTTCAGACACAAAAACTCAGATCTGCTGGATCTTGCAGAAACACTGCAGCAACTACAGATCAGTGAACAGCAGATTTTTATTTTTTCACAGACTTATCACTTCGTTCCTAGAAGATCATCCCGTTAATTTACAAAAACAGCAGATTTTTTTTTCATAAATCAGAATCAGAAATACTTTATTAATCCCACAGGGGACAATGGGTTGTTTCAGTTGCTCTTATACACAGTATAGCTGTAGGAATATCAAATAAAGACATTAAAATAGATAAGAGCATAAAAAATGAAGTAAGCAGGTTGTAACATGCAGAATCTTTAAGCTATATCAACTTCTTTATAAAGGAAAAATAATAAAATAAGTGAAAGTGAGACTATAAACAAGGCCAAGGAATTTACACTGTAAACATGAAAAACGGTATCTTAAACTCTGAGACAAATATTTCAGAAAGTCAGAATCACGGAGCCGTTTCTCTGTCATAAATCAGTCCGTCTGACGTCTGTCTGTCTGCATGCACCCTCTGAACCAGCATGAGCAGCGATCACTCGTCCCACTGTTTCCTTCATTTCACCTCCTCAATCTTCTTCTCCTCCTCAGGGGAGGGTCTGTCCTCCTCTCATCTCTTCCCCCTCCATCACTCCTCCGTCACCTCCTCCGACTTCTCCACTCCTCCTGCGTCTCCTCGCTTCTCTGACCAATCTGGACACTTCCTCCCAAGTCCCTCCCCCTCACCTGAGGTCTCCCCCGCCCTGCACCATCATGACTGCCCCCTCCTCTCTGAGGATCTCAACGGTCAATCAGGCAAATATGAGGCAGCATGGTGTGAATCGGTTTAACCCTGTGTGGTCTTTTCTAATAAGTCTGTGTGTCCATTATCAGTATGATCAGCTTTAGAGGTCCCTGTGCTGGTGTGTTTGACCGTTTCCATCATGTCTTAGGTGTGTATTAGGCAAGGGTTTGATTTAAGTCAAATAAAATAAAGAAAAAATTTGTCTGATGGCTTCAAAGTGCTTAAATTTGATCTTGGACTAGGTGTGCAAACTCTGAACATTGGTTTTCCGACTATTTATGCCCAAAGCACACCAACGATTGAGCCAGAATCTCAAGGCTCAGCACATTAGGGCTGAAAGATTTATCATTTTCTGGTTGAAATCGCAACTTCAGACAGCGCAATAATGTGATCGCCAAAGCTGCAGTTTTTTGCAGTGCTCCTGACTGACCCAGGATCTGTTGTGTCAGCTATTTTACACATAGTATTGTACAAATTTGCAGGCAGTTTGCATTAAGTGCTGGTAAGCAGGTCAACAACACAAAGCCTCTGTTTAGGAGTAGAAGTTGGAGTATCCCTTAAATCAGTGATTCTCAACTGGTCTGGCTTCGGGACCCACCATCACCCCTTAATGACAAGCTGCGACCCAAATCAAGGGATATTTTCAGTTTCTAAAATTTATTTACTAAAAAGATGCTGCATGTTGGATCTGGGATGGTACAGAATATTACTGTATGCCAACCCAAAAAAAAGTTAAGTGAGAAGCCAAAATGACCTGCATGTGATGATGCTAGAGAGGGAAATGTCCTTTTTTACACTCAATTAGCTGCATTTTAATCGAAACCAAAAAGTGCATTCTAGGAACACAAGGTCTTGAGTAATAATATTCAATCATTAGCAATAAATAAGCTGTTGATTATGAGGCTGTCATAACACAAAAAACACTTCAGTAACTTAAGCCTTTTTTAACAGACTCCACAGAGCTTTAATGTACAAATGTGAAAAAAAAGTCCAACTACTTAGAAGTAGTTAAATTAATATATTAAAAATATGTTGCTTAAGCTGAGTACCTACTTATCAAATATATATAAGAAAACACCCATCGATTGACGTGTGTCAAAAGCATTACAGGGTATCATGCCCACCTACTGTTAAGGAATGTGAAAAGCATAAAAAAAATAAAATAAAAAATCCCCTTCAAAATAAAAGCACAGGACTTTCTTCCTAACATTTTTTTTGCCCAGGTATAGGCTCGTGACCCATTGAAATAGGGTCCGCAACCCACTTTGGGTCATGACCCACCAGTTGAGAATCACTGCCTTAAATAATAACAGATCGTTTACCATCAATATTAGATGATGAATAATGTGTTATGTGCTTTTGATCATTGATTTCCTTTCTGTTGTCTATACTGTAAACATAGTGAATATTGCACTGAAGCTTGATTTGAAAATCGTGAATCAAATTGAAATCACAATATCTGCCGAAAAAATCGCAATAAGATCTTTTCCTAAAATCGTTCAGCCCTACGGGTCGCCCCAAATAAATGTCCCAAAATCCACTGCAACTGAAGCTGGTGTTCTGGTTCGCATCAGGCAAACATTAACAACTACGAGCAAAAGTGAACAATTAACTTCCTGAGCATGTGCGGGAGGAAGTAAAATCCTCGAACGGTCAATCTCTGAAAAACCACTCATCAGTCTTTATTTTGGACCAACTCATTCGTTTGCTGCGGATCATCGGGCAGTCGATGATCCATAAAGTCAAAGTAAGACTGACACATCATCATCCGGTCATAAAGTCCGAGTACACGTGTTAATGTGCTGAAGCAAACGGGTTTCAATGTAAAGTTGAGACAAACAGGATGAAGTCGGAGGGTGGAACACTGATGGTAACACGTGTGACCTGCGGAACAGTTTTACTGCAGCATGACAATGATGAGAAACAGACTTTATTTACTGATCAAAGCTGTTTTATGGTTGTTTTGAAATTTTTACCTGCGTCTGCTTATTGGGATATCAACATGATATCAAGTGTTAGAGATAGGTGTTCAAGGTCAATTAATCTTATTATAGATAGACAGATAAATACTTTATTGACCCCCTTGGGAAAATTCCGGTATCCAGTATCAGTTAGCGGTAATAAACAGTCCAGATCATGCGCCGCTGCCTTTGATCAGGGTGCTGTTCAGTCTAATGGGAACAAAGGATCTCCTGAACCTCTCACACTGCAAGAACTCAGATCTTAGCAAGGGTAAGTGTCTACTATCAAGTCAGAAATATCTAAAACACTTAGGTTAAGTCCCAATTGTACCCCTTAGCCCTTGACTATGCGCATTCACGTCTAGTGCAGGGATATCCCAATTCTCTGTAAGGTTAAGGGGAATGGCTACACAACACTTGAAACGAAGACAAACCAGAACCTCACTTAAAGGAAAGGGGTTTGAGAAATTACCCGTAATACACCGCGCCCACTGACAAGATGGCAGAGTGGAGACTGAAGAATGCACATAAATGTAAGAAATTCTGCATAATTATTCAGTTTCATTTTATTTAACCTTTTTAAAACAGGTTTGTCTCATTGAGATCAACAGATCTGTTTTGCAAGGGAGACCTGAACAAGTAATGATGCTCATGTTTTTATCAGATACTCAATCCTTTGCTACTCAGCGCAATTTTAACCATGATGCCAAGATGACATCTTGGAAGTGGATAAAGAATTGTCTCATCCGCCTACGATGCAGCCAGCGAGCAGCTCTGGTTGATGACATAACAGGAATTGAGTGGCGTCTTGTTCCTTAGAGGCGTGTTTTCACCCCTTCACCTTGGCCCTCAAAACAGAGGGCCAAGGGGAAGGGGTAGACAAAAGGGTAAGACAAAGGGGGAAGGCTAAGAGGTACAATTGGGACCCTTATTCCAATCCACGTTCGCTTAGCAAGTCCAGATAAATATCTTACTACATGAAATAAAAGTAAAAAATAAGGCACTGAACTGCTCGTAATAATAAGAAAATATCTGCCAATGAAACAAGCAAGTTTGATTCAGTGAGGGTCTGAAATTCAGGGTGTACCTCACCTCTCCTCAAATGTCAGCTGGGATAGACTCCTGCCCCCGTGACCTGAAAGGGATAAGTGATGAAGGTGATGGATGGATGGATGAACAGCAACAGCAACAACCTGCAACACATCTAAATTACCCTCAGTATAAATCAATCTCATATAATGTGTTTCTTTTTTGTTGCTGTGGTATAAAAACAAGTTTTAATTATCTTTGATTTTCTTTCCCAGAGCTAAATTCAACTTTAAGTTCTGGTTTTGCAACAGATTTTATGAACCTTGGTCACCCTGACCTCAGCAGATGGTGTGTTGAATTTCATACTGAAGCTTTAAGTTTGTATTTTTCCCCATGGTCACCATTTCCTTTGTTTGAACCAGATAGGACTTAATTTACACAAGATTTTTATTCTCTGTCTAAATCATAACCAGGGTTATTTGGGGACAGTTTCAACTGAAAACACATGCAGAGCAGGCTCTGAAGTTCTCTCACAGAGCACAACACATCATCTTGTGAAACCAAAATATGTTTTTGTTTCAGTAAGATCTTAACTCTGGTTTATGATGGCCCTGATTGTCAATTCAAAGTAACTCCGTCTGACTCTTTCTGAGAACATCACACTACAAACCCAATTCCAGTGAAGCTGGGATGTTGTGCAAAACAAATAATAAAAAATACAGTTTATTTGCTAATACTTTGAGACCTATATTCAGTTGAATACACTGCAAAAAAAGATATTTAATGTTCTGACTGATAAACTTCAATATATTTTACTTAAACATTCACTCATTTTAAGTTGGATGCCTGCACTCTCTTTCATAACAGCTGGAACAGGGACATGTTTATGACTGTGTTTCATCACCTTTCCTTTTAACACACTTAATAAGTGAACTGAGGACACTAACTGTTGAGGCTTTTTAAGTCTTGCCTGATGTTTGACTTCAGTTGCTCAACAGTCCAGTGTCTCCATTGTTGAATTTTGTTCTGCATAATGCTCCACACATGTTCAGTGGAGACAGGTGTGGACTGCAGCAGGTCAGTCTAGTCCACGCCGCTGTAACACGAGCAGAATGTGTCTTTATTGTCTCTGAAATAAGCAGGGACGTCCCTGAAAAAGATGGATGGCAGCATGTCGCTCCTAAACCTGTATGTACCTTTCAGCATTAATGGAGCCTTCACAGATGTGCAGGTTACCCATGCCATGGGCACTAACACCCCCCCATACCATCACAGATGCTGTCTTTTGACCTTTGCTCTGATAACAGTCTGGATGGTCCTTTTCCTCTTTACCCCGGAGGACACCACGTCCATGATGTCCAAAAACAGTCTGAAATGTGGACTCAGACCACAGCAGACTTTTCCACTTTGCCTCAGTCCATCTCAGATGAGCTCGGCCCAGAGAAGCCGGCGGTGTTTCTGGGTGTTGTTGATATTTGTCTTTGTCTTTGTATGGTAGAGTTTGACCTTGACCTTGTAGATGTAGAGATGAACTGTGTTAACTGACAGTGGTTTTCTGAAGTGTTCCTGAGCCCACGTGCTGATATCCTTTATGAATGCAGTGCAGTCTGATGAGTCAAAGGTCACAGGCATTCAGTGCTTGTTTTCTGCCTTGCTGCTTTGCGGAGATTTCTCTGGATTCTGTGAATCTTTTCTTGATATTGTGGACTGAATATGATGAAATCCTGTAATTACTTGCGGTTGTATGTTGAGAAACAATAAACTGAAGACAGAAGAATCAAAGCGTGGACTTGCATGTGTGAAAACATTCTTCTCTTGAAGAGCTGGAGGTGTTAAAGGTTGCAGTCAGACGCGTGACTGTGGTACACGGAGTGACTCTAACATCAGGTTTAAATATCGAGCTGTAACAAGACTCCTGACTGATGGTGTGTGTTGGAGACCATAACTCATGTTCTCCAGTTTCCTCTCCGGTTATTTAACACTCATACCCTTAAATCAGCAGCTTTAGACTCTCAGCAATCAGACAAAGAAGAATGAGCTGAGAGCATGAGCTTGGCTTCAGAAGCTTGGGTAGATCATGGGGTGAGAAAGCAGGAGAATGGACAGCATTTGTTTTTTTTTCCCAACAATATCTTGTTTTTTATTAATATTTAACACCCCATATGTGTTAACATACATACAGAAAATCTTCAAACATACAAGACAACAGTACTTATCCAACTGTAAGCCATGGATCGTACAAACAAACGATATTACACAATACCTGACCTCACCAGGAAGTCAGAATTTCTCAGGAACAGTGTGGATAAGTGCAGGGGCAGAGCAAAGTTAAAGATACTTTTAATATTTCGTAACACTCTGTCTAAAAAGCTCTTATCAGTGGACACTCCCAAAATATGTGCCAGCCGTTAGCTTCTCGAAATCCACTATTAAAATGATTTTAATGTCTTGTCAATCCGCAGAACAGTCTCACTTCTTATTGAGTGATTAGTACAAAAGAGGGTTTAAAACAAAGTATTCCTCATCCTTCCTGTTTTCCTCTGTTTAATTATACCTCTTCTCTCTGCAGGTCTGCTGGCATCTCCTCACTCTGCTCCCGGAAACCTCGACAACAGTAAGAACAGTGAGAGTCGCATCAACGGAGGAAACGGATGCAGCAGGGAGAACAGCACAGTGGACTTTAGCAAGGTGAACAGCGCTCCAGCTCGGCCTCAAACATGTCTTCTTTACATAAAGATAAAGCCATAAGTGCACTACAGTTTCTTGGTAAACAGGCTTCTTTAAAGGTGTTATCTGATAATACTGACTCAAATCTAATTCCATATTCAAAGTGCAAAGAAAAAGTGCCATATACAGAGAAAACGCAAACTCAGAGGGTCAAGGAAATGAAAGCAGTAAACTGGAAATATATGAATATACTACATTAGTATGATAGAAATGTCAGCATCAGACTATGTAAATAAAGATTTAGAATAATTATGATAATAAGACAATAACACAAATTGATCAATCAATGACGACATCACATTAGCGAGATTAGAGTGAATAAAGAAAAAAGGGAGTAAATTAGAACATGAAATGATGAAACACCCGTGAAGGGAACAAGAGCGGGAGATTAAAAGTAAATTTATACATAACTGAAGAATAAATAAAAAGATGAAGTACGATAAAATATATAACTAACAAAATAGATTAAGTAAATAAAGTATTATGTAAAAGAAAGTGTATAAAAATTAGTTTTAGGAAGTGATTTAATAGACGTGTGTTATCTCCTCAAGCAGGTTGATCCAAAGTCGAGGAGCTCTAACACTGATCACTTCAAGTCTTAAGCCTCGACTTTTGGACTTTGGGAGGCCCCTGGCCGAGGATCTGAGGCTGCGGACTGGATCATAAGGGGTCAATAGTTCAGATAAACAATTTGAGATCAGCAACGACAGGATGCCAGTGAAGCGAGGACAGAAGTGATGAGACCTGTTAACACCAGTTAAAAGCAGAGCCTCAAGGTCAAATGTAATGCACTGTGAGAATGATTGTACAGTTGTAAAAGTTGTAGCAGAGTTGTGTAATGGACTGTGGCATCAGCAGATCAATTTTAGTGATAAAACAAACTCTGGGTTACAGTCCTTTGCCACGAAATCAGCTTTTTCAGTGATAAGTCAATTTGCTGTTTGCAACTATTTTGGTAAACCAGGGCCTTTAAACAGTCATTTTTTATACTTAAAAATATCTAGCTGTTTTTTGAAACTGCTACTAAGGTAAAGATTTTAGAAAACTCCGTTTAGGGTGTCCCTGTGTGGACGCCTTTCCCTAAAATATCTTTTAGTTTTAGTCATAATTTAGTCATCTAAATTTTTTTCATTTCAGTCTAGTTTTAGTTGATGAAATTTCACAACATTTTAGTCGATGAAATCTACTGTAAATTTAGTCGACTAAAATATGAAGTGTAAAGGGTAAGGCATTTTTTATGTTTCCTTGAATTTCTGAAGTCATGTTTTACACTTGGATAAAATGAAACATCTAATAACCCTTTAGTCAGTGATAGTAAAGTTTGAATGTATAAATGAACAGAAACAAATTGAACTTTTGTGTGAAATGCAGTCACCTTTATTTAGGCTACCTGGCAGAGCATCTCAGTTACAATACCAGAACTGACAACAAACAGTGAACCTGCTCTACATGAATATATCTCTATTAACTCATCCAACCTTTCCACACAACCAAAGTAGCTGTGATTGGATATATTCCTAACTTGTCCCTACTTTCTACATGACCAAATTAGGTCTGATTGGATTAAATCTCTGTCAAACATTTTCGTCTAGTTTTTATTTGTTGATGAAAATGTCAGTTAATTTAGTTTTTGTTCATGTGCACTTGTTTTTATTAGTTACTGTCTAGTTTCGTCAGGGGAAAAAAGTTTTTTGACGAAAAATATGCTGAAAATTATTAGTCTACAAAATGAACACTGTTGTAGGTGCACGAGCTGGTGTGGGGCAGGGGGTCTCGGGGGGCGTGGGACCCTCTTGGCTTTGAGGTTGTTAAAATTTGCTTCAAATGTCATAACAAAAACGATGATTCGCACACTCAGCACATGCTTTCTTACGGGATCTTTGCAGTACAACGTAATTATTATCCATATTGATAAAATAAGTTAAAATGAATGATTATCTTAGTTGGGGGGGGGGCTCAGCTCTTTTTAGTGCACAGCGCGGGGGGGGTGGGCTCTGAGTCAGTCTGGTTGTTGTAGAGGATGACTGGTTTTGTTCTCATCAGGACTGCGACTGTTTACGTTTGCGGCCGATGGCGGGCAGGAAACCTCCTGTAAGTCTGTTTACCAAGTGTTGACCAATCAGAGAGCTCTCTGTGCCGTTATTGGTCTTGTGGTCATCCGTGTGGTGTATTTCAGTGACGTTGGTGTGACTCTGAAAATGATTCATCAGTGATTTGTTGTCGTGATGTGATGTGACTGTCAGTGAGAAACTGTGGATTTATGACAAGTCAGCTGAAACATACGCCCTCAGGTTAGGGCTGTGCAATACATCAGGCTTTTACATTAAAGCAGATATAATGTGTTTTTAAATGTTATTTACTCCAAACCAAAAGCCTAATTGAACGTTGGAAATTAATACATTAAAAAATATTCATGGATATATATATTATATATCAGTATATAATATCACATCAAATATCCTGATACTATAGAGTATCAATATTTTCCCCACCTCTACAAAACAGTGTAAATAAACTCATAAATCAAAGGCAATACATTTATGAATATTATCTCAGTTATGTCATATAACTGATGTAATTTTTTTAACATGCCAAGAAATCAGATTTCACCCCCTCAACATTATTTTATTCAAGCTTCAGCCAAAACCTAAATCTCCATCTCTGTAAAATACATTTAAACACCCCATTATCTGAGCTTCGTCAAATCAATCAATCAATCAAACTTTGTTTATACAGCACAGTTCGTAGAGTTCAATTTCAGTTCAAAGCACTCTACATTGAGAAAAAATTATTGATAATAGATGTATAAATAATGATAATAATCATCTTCTTACAACCACCCTGCAAATAAATGCTCAGCAAAGGTCAATCTACTGAGTGTCATTCTACTGTAATTGTAATGATAGAAGGACAGATGTCAAGAGACTAAAGTAAAAGAAATGATAAAATCAAGACGACTGATAGAATATAAAAGAAAAGAAACAAGAGAAAATGCAAAGCAACAAAACCAAAAATCATCAGACATAAATTAATTAAATGCCAAAAATACATTTAAAATAAATAATTAAGAAAAAAAATGTTAAAAATTTAAAAGAAAATTGAAAATGATTAAGTGTAAAAATATATATCAACATGATAAGATCTATAACCAAATACTAAAAATGAAATAAAACATCAGATTAAAAAAAAAACAAACTTAAATTTAATTATACTGTACGGTAAGCAAATAAGTAATTATAAGAGTCATTAAAATTATAAAGGTTGCATCTCAAATACTCATTTTACCGAGCCAACCTGAATGCATGACAATGTAATTGACCTCAAACACATCATAATGTTTCCGACTGGACCTCAAACGCATCACTAAACATGATGCACATATCGTTGCTGTCAGGCGAAAACCTCCTATCTCCAAAATTGCTCCTCTTTTGAGAATTATAAATAAAATGCTTCATTACTGAAAAATGAATATTGTACTATCATGACAAAAAATATCTTTTTTGGCCTTTTAATTTGGTTAAAAGTTAATAAAACCCACTTACTAACGAAGGAGGAGACCAATAGCATTTTATTTGGGAAATAAATCAAGTAAAATGGTTAGCTTTTATTCTGCTTGTCTTAGCATAGATTTCAGCACAGACTCCAACACTGGATGAATATTTTAACTAAAATGACTGAAAACAAAGTTTTAGGGATTTTACTACAGTTTGTTTTAGAGGAGAACATCCACAGGTAAGCATGAGGTTAATCCACAGGTGGTAGGGATCAGTGACTACAGGTATTAATTGGATCGACTGATCATGTTTTTTTAACAAATATTGGTTGATACTGATCGATCTGGGCGCCTTTAATTCTTTTATTCATCCATGATTAAGTGCCAAATGAAGTTGCCCCCTAAACTGACTGCTGCTGCTGCCACCTACAGGCTGGGGTTGATATTACAAGCATGACACAGTTAGTAAAAGCTCGTGTTTGCACGTGTTTTAGGTGGACATGAGCTTCATGAAGAAGATTCCTCCTGGTGCTGAAGCCTCTAACGTGCTGGTTGGTGAAGTGGACTTCCTTGAGCGGCCGATCATCGCCTTCGTGCGTCTGTCCCCCGCCATGCTGCTGACGGGCCTCACAGAGGTCCCCGTGCCCACCAGGTGAAACGCTCAAGCACGAGAAGCAGCCAGTTTAAGGCTGTCCAAAGTCTCCTGCCCACAAAAACACGCCAAGGCCTGGTACTCTCTGCAGTGTTTAAAATAAAGGCCCTGTCCATATTTGAGGATTTTTGGTTTATACAAATATTAAAATATTAAGATAAACCAGAAAAGCACTCAGAGAGCGCAGGCTTCCACCAAGCAGCTCAGTTACGCCAGTGGCTTTTCCACAATGCCTGTAAAAGATATAAGTCTGGATCACCAGGTCCAGAATAGAGCCAGGATCCAGACCAAACTCAGGACATACATGGAGGTTGTTATCCTGTATGAACACAACAAGTTTTGGGAACATCACTTTATATTTTGATACCATATTAATTGTTAAATGTCCCATTATAAAGGTTTTGTGGACCAAATCACACCTCTGGTAAAATTTTCATGTAAATTTATCCAGTAATTTTTCCATGAAGTTGCTAACAAACAAACAAACAAACAAACACCAGCAAAAAAGGAAACCTCCTTGATGGAGGTAAAAAAAATAATCAATATTGTTTTCTGATTTTTTATTTTTGGCTTGTTTAATGATTTTCCCATTTGTTTTTACCCATTTCTTATTTTTAGATGTTAATCAAGGTCAAGGTGTCTGTACTAGTGAAACAAAAACTTGTTTGGTGGACCTCTTTGGCTGCCCAATAAATAAAAACAACAAAAAACACCAACAATAATCCCTAAATTCAGACTTTTACCAATGATTTTGCAACTCTGTCTCTTGTTCTTCCAGGTTTCTCTTCCTGCTGCTCGGCCCGTTTGGAAAAGGTCCTCAGTACCACGAGATCGGACGCTCCATGGCCACGCTGATGACGGATGAGGTGAGACAGCAGAGAGAAAATCAATTTATCTTAAATTCTCCTTTTAGTTAAACTTAATTTTCACATTTTATTTTCATTACTTTTCACAGAATATTCCTTTAATTTATCGAGTCCAATTTTAATACTCACTATTCATCAGTGTTTTACTCAACTGGTTATTAATATCTGATGTTTTTTTGACATTTATTTACTAACCTTGCACAAAGACAGTCTTATTTGTTGTTATTTGTTCTTTACAAAAGGGGGAAGATGTTATTTGCTATTCTGTGATGTTCCTTTTTCCGTGTTCTCTTCCCTAATAAAAAGACTTAAATAAGAAATGCAATGAAAGGTTTTTTAATCAGTCATTAAAGAACAAACTATATTAAAACTATAGTATAGTATAGTTCAAAAACTTTAGCAAATAAAAACAAAAAACCCAAAAGCAGTGAGAAAAATCTCACCAAATAAACTTAGTTCAGAAAGTAGGGATATTGGTGTTTGGTCGATTCTTTGTTGTTGTGATGCTTCTTTCAGTAATATATTATTGGACAGTCTGTTTATTTTCCTTTTTTATATTTTTTATGTAACTTTTCAACTTTTATAAGACACAAAACAACTGGATCAGACAAATCAGTTACCAAAAGGGAAAACAATGTGCAAAGCTACAGATCCTGCTGTGTGACTCCAAATGCTGTGCATCGAATTTTGAGGTAGTGAGTAATAGGTGTACAAATTAAATTTATTTCCTTTTTTAAATGGTGTCACATCTGTGAGGAACATGCATTTGTGGGATGAGCAGCTGAGCTGAGTCTGTGCCAAACCATCTCAGCCAAAGCACAACAAACTAGATTTGACAAGACTGAAGTCTCAGAGCTTCTCCTCCCCTGAACACTCTCTTCTTGGTCAGATTTTCCACGATGTTGCCTACAAAGCGAAGGACAGGAATGACCTCCTGTCGGGGATCGATGAGTTCCTGGACCAGGTCACTGTGCTTCCTCCAGGCGAGTGGGACCCCAGCATCCGCATTGAACCGCCCAAGAGCGTCCCATCTCAGGTAAGTTCACTTCTGTCCCGGTCTTTAGAAGCTGAAGTTGTTACTGAAACTGAAAAGCTGATTGATTTCACTGCAGAACTTTGTTAGTTACACTAACGTCCTCCTTTGTCGAGTGTTATTAATGTATTATAAGCATGTTTATAATGCAGCATGATATGTTTTAATGTCAATCAATCAGTCTTTATTTGTATAGCACCAGTTCATAACAAGTGTTACCTCAATGCACTTTATAACAGAGCAGGCTGAAGACAAACTCTTCATTTTATAGGTCCTCCTTATGCATATATACAGCTACATATAACAAATATATTTGTACATACACATACATACATCCAGAGATGGATCCATCCAGGCAGAGACAAAGGGACTAAAAATAAGAATTTATGATAGAGACAAACCCATGAACGCCCAGATCATAAACCTGTCCTCATCACATTTGTCTCAGCTGAATATAGATTCAATCAATCAATCTTCATATGTATAGCACCATATTTGTCTTTGTTGAATATAAATTTATTAAAGATAAGCCTCTTGAGATGTGGCATCTCATTTTCAGGAGTGTCCTCATGTTTATATGGTTGTAAAGATAGTTACTATGGATGTATAATCAATACAACCATGGATAGACAGATCAATCTAACATTAACATTAATATCTATAATGAATATATTCTGGAAAGAAATGATGGTGATCATTATAATAGCATCTAGCTGCATTATAATGTGCTATGATGTGCTGAATAATGATAGTTAGGGGTGGAAATCAAAAACCAATTTCAGTTGAGAATTGTTAACAACTCCCTCAACAATTCAATATCGTTAGGGGCCGTCCACACGGGGCCCGAAAACACACATTTTTGAAAATAATTCAATAAAACAGTAAAAGCTAAAACAGATAATTCATAAATATCGCAAAAAAAATCCTTTCGCTATTTGCACAATTCAGCACACTATAGGTATGTTTATAACTCAAAAACACTGTCATTATAATGTCATATGTTTGCTATTATGAAGCATTATAGATAGATGGATAGAAAGAGAAATAGAGAGATATACAGAGAGATAGATGGAGAGAGAGAGAGAGAGATAGCTAGATACAGAGAGAGATGATAGATGGATAGATGATAGATAAAGACATAGATAGATAGATGGTAGAACGATGAATAGATGGATAGCTAGAGAGACAGATGGATGGATGGATGGATGTACTTTATTGATCCCATGCTGTGAAATTGTGGTGTTACAGCAGCTGGTTTCAGAGGAAAAGGAAGTGATAACATATACTCTAAAAAGGGACTGGGGATCTTAACAATATATAATATACAATTAATAAATAAGGCAATAGGAGTCCACTATTGATTATCTGATAAATACTTGGTATAAACAGGGCAGAGTAAGTTGCAGGGGTCAAAGTTCAGCTGTTACCATCATGATTGATCAGAGTAAAACTTCTCTGCTTGACAGTCTTGAGCTGTTGTACAGGCTTATGACTCTGAGAAGGATTATAAATAATCTGTGCATCATAACTATGACTGTACAGCATTATAAGCTCATTATATCACCTTATGGTGCGTCATAAACATGCTTATAATACATTCATAAGGCCTTGTAAAGGGGGTGTCATTGAAATTCTCCCCACTTTGTTCTCTTCAACATGAAATCAGCTCTCTCTGTGGCCTTTATGTCTCTACAGGAGAAGAGGAAGATGGCGTCCGTCCCAAACGGCTCCGCCCACGGCTGTGACACCATAAAGGAGGCGGAGCATCACACAGGACCAGAGCTGCAGAGGACAGGGAGGTTAGTCAGCACCATAGACTGTACAAGAATTGGACAAAGCCTTCGTCTCAACCAAACTTCAGCTCCGTCTACTCAGACAGAGAGGCCATGTTGAGGCGGTTTGAGCTTCAGCAGGTTGTCTTGACTGTGTCTACATGCCTAAATGCATTGAGTTGCTTCCATTTGATTTGTTAATCAGCTTTTTGTGTTCATGAGCAGTTAGAGGGGTGCATGTTGGTGTTGCTATATGGGGAAGGGTCTTATAAACTAAAACTGAAGAGAGTTTTCAAGTTTATTTTTCAGTAACATGGTACAAAATCTTTGGATTAACACCCTCAGCAGTTTAACACGACCTTGGCGTCTCTCTCAGGATCTTCGGTGGTTTGATGAACGACATTAGGAGGAAAACTCCGTTCTTCTGGAGCGACATCAGGGATGCTCTCAGCCTGCAGTGTTTGGCGTCCGTCCTCTTCCTGTACTGCGCCTGCATGTCCCCCGTCATCACGTTCGGAGGGCTGCTGGGAGAGGCCACCAAAGGAAGCATAGTAAGAGCTAAACTTTATTCTTCAAAGTTTTTAAGTATATAAAGGACAAAACAGCTCTGTTAAGTGACATTGTTATATGTCATATAACACAAATAATGAAAACACAAAATTAAGCAAACCAGTGAATGAACAAATAAATAGTGAACAGAAAATAAGAAATAAGTTAAAAAATATTTATATACATGGGCGATATGGTGGCGCAGCAGGTAGTGCACATGCTTCACAGCAAGAGGTCACCGGTTCGATCCCCGGGTTGGTCAGGGCCTTTCTGTGTGAAGTTTGCATGTTCTTCCTGTGCATGCGTGGGCCAAAAACCAAGCTCATTAGGTTGGTTGGTGGCTCCAAATTGTCCATGGGTATGAGTGTGAGCGTGAATGGTTGTCCATCTCTCTATGTGGCCCTGTGATTGGCCGCCTCCTACCCAATGACAGCTGGGATAATCTCCAACACATACATGGAGAGTGTTGTCCTGTATGAACACAACAAGTTTTAGGAACGTCACTTAATATTTAGATTTTAATTATTGAATGTTGTCAATGGGATCTCCCATTATAAAGTTTGATGTTTTTTGTGATGTCAATCTGGATCGGATCCAGATTAAATTTACCTTGATGATAGAGACATGGACCCCATGTTATCCTGTGAAATTGGAAGTGAATCTGTTAAGAAATGGCAGAGATATACATATATATATTTTTTTAAATTCTGCCCAATGTTAACTCATGGGATTTTTTTTTTAAAGTTTGGGAATTTTTTGCATCCAGACAAATATCCATACCACCACCAAAATTTAATGGCTTCTTCCTTGGACAAAACCACACCTTTGGTAAAATTTTCATGTAAATCCATGCAGTATTTTTGCATAATCTTGCTAACAAACAGACAAACAAACATATGCTGGCAAAAACATGACCTCCTTGGCGTAGTTAATAAAAATAGTGGTAAAAATAATAGGGTGGAAAAAATAGAAATAAGGGAAACTAGGAGTGGTTGCATGTCACATAAGTAAAACTCACAGAGCAACATAAACAACATTAATAACAGCATTATTCTGTGGAGGATCTCCTTAAAGGGACAGTGCATCATTATTTGACCACTTCTTTCTCTCTCTCTGTCTTTCTCTGATGACCTGATGTTTGGAAATGTGCCAACCATCTAACATTTTTATTAATTTATTTATTTGTTAATCATTTCAACAACAAAGAAAGAAACACCTGGTTGAAATGAGAAAATGAAATGTATCCCATGTTTTTGTTCATTTGTGTAACGAGCGGCAAATAAAGCTGTTTTAAAAATCAAATCTCTCTCTCTCTCTCTCTCTCTCTCTGGTAGAGTGCCATAGAGTCTCTGTTTGGGGCGTCCATGACCGGCGTGGCATACTCCCTGTTCGCCGGTCAGCCTCTCACCATCCTCGGCAGCACCGGGCCGGTTCTGGTCTTTGAGAAGATCCTCTACAAGTTCTGCATGTAAGTCAAACTCTGAGACTAGCTGCACATCCAATCTTGAATTTCCTTAAGACAAATTCAGGATTCAAGGTTCAAAGTGTTTGTCATTTGCACGTGGAGAAACATGTTTCCCTGCAATGAAATTTCTACTCTGCTGTCCACAATGAATGCAAGGTAAGAGGTATAAAAGTAAAAACAAGATTTAAATAGCAGCAAGAAAATACTGTCCAAATATAAACAAGATAAAGATGAATTCCGACTATATGCGTGCAGAAAAGATAAGTATTGCTAAGATCTAACATAAAGTGCAAGAACAGTTTTATCTGTGCAATTTGAGCTGTGTGGTTGAGGTAAATTGCAGATTCCTGTCAGCTGTTTAGAAGTCTGATGGCAGTGGGAAAGTGGGAAAATATGACTGCATCTGACTAAATACATATGTTTACCACTAGAGGATCCTTGTAGCCACATCCTGAGGGAATTATAAGATCCACCAGGACAGGTCACTCATTCATCACATTTACCCAGACATAAAGCTCAAGCTCTGTGAGACGACCCTTAATTCAGCATCAGTGTGGAGCAGCAGTGCCCTCTACAGGAGCTTCTGCATGTCAACTCAGTTGAAACCCTCCATTTTGAGACTCAGACTGGATTTCATAACAATGATGTGACATGAAAAATGATTTCAGTGAGAGCCAGCGGAACAAATGAGATTCTGCTGTTCTTTTTGTTTTGGATTATCTCTGATTATTATTTCGGTTTCTGGGTTTGAGGATCAGCTCTCTGATTGTCTTACAGTTTTTTTTACTTCAGAGTGGGTTTCCATCGTTTGTTTTTTGTCTGAGGATTAGAATATAAAAGCTTTTAATGACTGAAAATGAGGTTTTGTAACACTTACATAAAATCTGTGTTATTCAATCTGCTCTATTTTTCTGCAAGGTTAAGTCGTTTTTCTGTTTGTCATTTAAAAATCTCATAATATTTCATGGAAAATACGTCAAAGGCACTGACAACATCTGTGGATATCCCCTCTTTCATGTTAAAAACAAGCAAAAATACAGAAAAAAGTCTCATTAAAACGCTTAAATAATGGTTTTATTTGAAACGGAAAACAACAACGTCTTTGACATTCATCATTCAGCTTCTCTGTAAGAATGGGTTTTCTTTTCCCACACTGCTGTGGACATAAATGTAAATTTAAGTATTATATTATCAGGAGCATACTGTAACCATGCTTATCATTTCAGAGTAATTATACTTTCTGTCATTGTTAAAGCTAAATAATTCTAACCTGGCACATCAGATCGATCATTGAATGTATTTCACTAATCCATCTGGAAAAATCCCATAGAAAGTGTTTGGGGAGGGCAGAGTGTTTGAAAATGTATTCTCTTATCATGTATTTATTCATTTATACAACTACTAAATAAGCAACCAGGTCGATAAAGACTCCCACCCCCTCCAACACACACTCACTGCACTAAGGAGCTCCGTGAGTGACAGGATGCTCCACCCGAAGTGTGTGACAGAGAGGTATCGCAGGTCCTTCCTTCCTGCAGCGGTCAGACTTTATAACAAAAACCTCTCCAGTGTGCAATAAACCACATTTATATTTATATGTGATACCTAAAATGTTTCACTGCAAAATACCAAACATGTACATAGCCACCATATTTATATTATAATAAAACAAATCTCATCCTGTAAAATATCAACATGTACATAACCATCTGTCAAACAACAAACATGTACATCAGGACTGTAAATATGCCACTGACTTTATATTATATACTTTTTTACACTTTTAAAAAAAAAAAATATTTCTATTTTTGCATTACTGTATTTGACTTGTAATTACCTTATCTTTCAGTACTTCTCTTGTATCCTGCAGCTGCTGTATATTTTGGAATTTCCCCCTGTGGGACTAATAAAGGATATCTTATCTTATCTTATAAAACAAGCCGAAAACAAGCGACCTCCAGATATTTTTTTTAAAAAGAGAATTCTACATAAGACTTGTTTTAATCTTCATCTACATTACATTTCAATGTCACAGTGACATTTTCTCTTATTTGTCTCTTTATTTACTTCAACATCCTTTGTTTTGGAGGTGGACCATCCTTTTCATTATATAGAAGTTAAGGGAGGGGCATTTACATTTGTGTTTGGAGTGGGACAAAATAGTTTGTGTAACTTCTGAATTGAGCTTGTATTGGGCACAATAAGCCCAAAAAAACACAGCCTGCAACTGCCAATATTTACAAGCAACTTTGCAAAAAAAGAAGCCCAAAGTTGCTTATAATAAGCAGACCTGGCAACTATGAATGCGGGAGTGAATGGTTGTCCATCTCTCTGTGTGGCCCTGGGATCGACTGGTGACTGGTTTAGTGTGTCGACCACAAAATAATAGTTAGATGATGTATGTATTTATACACGACTCTTAAGGCTGAGCATAAATCCATGATGTGATGCATACTAAACAGAAAATATATTCCCATTTGGTTCTTTTGAGGTGTTAATGTTGGACCTTGCTTGCAGATGTTGTTTCTGAATTTTAAGTGAGTTTTTTTTTTACTTTTGAGAAACATCATTCCTACCAGCATGAATATAAAAAAAATAAATTTCCAAAAACATTAAATCATTTATTAAAGTCAGTGAAAGAGTAAAAAAAAAACATGAAGTCACCTTTCAGCTAACTGCCTTTTTATTTATCTGAAGAACAAATGTTGAGGTTTTTGTGGTGATAAAACAAGGTCACGAGTGAATCAAGGCCGTCACAACTTCATCACTGTGGTGCATTAACCCTTTGGTGCTGGGGCACGTCGTTAATTCATGGATTTCACTGTGGCTGCAAATGTTGATCTAAAACAAGAAATAACCAAACGGATTTGCATTTTAGTTTGCTTGGTTTCACCCAAATTATGACAGTGTTGGATTTTTCTGCTTAAAATGGTGCTGTGTAGTTTATAAATCAAATATAGGCATCCAAAGATCAGCTGTGGCTCACTTATTTATTATTTATTTATTTATTTTTATTGATCAGTGATTTAACTCTTCAGGCTCGTCCAAACATCAGCTTCACTTTTAAATCCATCCATGTCTAAATGCTCTGGGCCGGTACGGGGAACAGCAGGAACCCGCTGAAGGTGCTGTGGCGGTTGCTGTTGTCCCAGATCTGCGTGTTGTGCCACAGGGACATGGTGAGCGTGTCGCCCTGCTCCAGCAGCAGGGTGGCGCCGTTGGAGGCCGTGTCGCTGCCAGCACCGGACTTTGCCTCGTGTGCGATAAGCACGATGTCTTGATCGTTTTTGTAGAGAACGGCGCTCATGTCGAAGTCGGTGGGGGCGTTGGCTGTGAAGCGGATGTAGTAGACTCCACGAACGGGTGCTGTGAAGACACCTGGAGGAGAAAAGAGCCTTGTTAGGTTTTAATACAATAAAGATTATTTACAGATTAATTTTTCTGTATTTAATAATCTGACCTGTAGATTTGTAAATATATAAGATAAAATTGTTATTAACTGAACCATGAACAGAATTTTGATTTAAAAATGCCTTAGGCCTACAGGATATGAGAAAAAAACATGCAATGTGGGATAATGTTGTTTAATATTGTTTAATATTGCAATAGCACTGTGATGAATTTAAAGGTAGTTGATAACCAGCTTTGGCTTCGGCTGACTGCATCAAAAGGTGTAAAAGCAAAATTGTTATTCCCTAAACTTTGTTTGACCAGATTAAAAAACTTATTTCGTTATTTATTGTAATAAATTCAGACTGATCATTGTGGATGCTCATTTTGCCAATATGCCAAAATTTCTAAATTTATCATCGCCTATACCAATTTCTTTTGGCAAGAGTATGAGGTATTTCTTTTACTAAAATTGACCTGTTACTCTGATTGTGACGGGGTATTTGTGTGAGAAACATTTTATTCTCTAATAGAAAACACTATTGTTTTTAAAATATACATATTCAGCAATAATAGGGTGAAATACTGTGCTACTGTCATACATTCTGTGAGCATTTCTGCCAGTCTGTGATTTATTTAGCTAATATGTTATGGCCAAAATACTGGCAGAAATTTTGGTATCTGCCGATACTGATCTTACGCAGACAGACTGTCTTCACCCAGAGGAAGTTGAGGCCTAAATGAGGATTAAGATCACATGTGGGTGTAGATGTGCAGGTTTGTTGTCACCACTTTTAATTTTGACAGCACTTTTTAATTTAGTTTTATAGTTATAGTCTTTGCCTAAAATATCATTTAGTTTTAGTCTTAATTTAGTCATCTGAATTGTTTTAATTTTAGTTTAGTTTTAGTTGATGAAATTTCACAACATTTTAGTCGATGAAACCTCTTGTAAATTTAGTCGACTAAAATATGAAGTGTAAAGGGTAAGGCATGTTTTATGTTTACTTGAATTTCTGAAGTCATGTTTTACACTTGGATAAAATGAAACATCTAATAACTCTTTATTGAATGCACGTAAAGTCTGAATGTATAAATGAACAGAAACAAATTGAACTTTTGTGTGAAATGCAGTCACCTTTATTTAGGCTACCTGGCAGAGCATCTCAGTTACAATACCAGAGCTGACAACAAACAGTGAACCTGCTCTACATGAATATATCAATTCATAAAGAGAGGAGCTCTGATTGGATCGCTCCACAACTTATCCCACCACCATGACCAAATTAGGTCTGATTGGATTAAGTCTCTGTCAGACATTTTAGTCTAGTTTTAATTGTTGATGAAAATATCAGTTAATTTAGTTTTAGTTTTCGTCCATGTGCACTTGTTTTTATTAGTTACTGTCTAGTTTCGTCAAGGGAAAAAAGGTTGTTGATGAAAACTATGACGAAAATAATTAGTCAACAAAATGAACACTGGTTGTCACTGACCTGTCTCTGGGTTGTAGGCCTGCCCGATGTTGGTAACCACGTCTCTGTAGATCAGTTTTTTGTTTCCTGTTGTCGTCTTCTGCAGACCGTTACCGCCCAGAGAAACTGCGAAAGCCACCTTTGGTACATCTGGAGAAACACGTGAACGATTTTACACCAAAGAGGGAAAACACAGATTTTTAAGTTTAGGGACAAAGCGGCGTCTGTTCTATGCAGCCCATCATCTCTTCTGAGTCGTGCCCAAATAAATTCCAGGTTGTTAGCATTTTGTCAGCGTAGTTTGATGTCTTCTAAAAAACAACTTCCTCTTTAGCGATGGGAATTGAAAAACAGCTGAGAAATGTAAACAAGTCCCTCAAAGAATCATTATTATTTGACTTTTTGCTTATCGATGCCTTTCCATTTTGTTCTGAAAGCCTTGCAAATCAACAATGTCCTGCTCTCCTCGGAGGCGTGCCACCAAAAGCCTGTGTGGGGCAACTTTTGCCCAGACAGAAAATCAGCAGGAATCAAAGAATCGAATCAAGAGGCAGAACGATTAATGGCTTTGGTATCATTAAACTCTTTACTATTGATTCCCGTTCCTGTTCCTCTGTAATGTTTTCTAAAGTGATTCCTCTCACTGTGATTTGAGAGAAAACTGAGAGTCTCATCATTAAAGGAAAAGAGATTGACCGACCTCTGATGGCCTTCAGCTCATCCATGGTGGACTGCAGCCTTGTTTTCATATCTGGAAACAAACACAAAAAAAAACAATGAATTCAAGTTTTTGGTTATTCGTCAGCTGTTTCCTGAATCTTTATTTAAAAGCTGCAGAGAGAGGAAACATGAGGATGAAATGGTCTGTTCATGGCATGAAAGGAGCAGTGGTTCCCAGTTACTTCCTGTTGGGACCCCCTTTTAGGTTAATATTTTTTCATGACCCCTCTTTTCCCCACCTGTGAAGCCACTAAAGGGGTGGAGATTAGATTTGTCTAAACCCCTTTAAAGCATGTAAAAACGAATTACCCCATCGAGTACAAGCATCAAAACACAGAATGAAACGGTATTTATTTGCCATTTTTATTCACATTAGTTTTAAATTATATAGGGATGCACAATATTTGATTTTTGCCGATATCCAATATGCTGATATTTTTTAATTCATGATCACAGATACCAATTTTCTGGTCCAGAGCTCAAATTCTGTACTTAACAAAAATTGGACTTGTTTGTTTCAGTGTTGGAGTATATTTTTGTGAGGAACAGATGTAAAACAAGAAAAACAGCATTTAAGTCTTGCAAAAATGAGACCCTTGATTTTTAAATGTACCCATGCAGTGATGAGAAGGGGCATCGATGTTGTACATTTGTGTAGTTTGCCAATATATGGCTGATATGTGTGGCCGATATGTGCGGCTGTAAATATCTGCAAAAATTTCAATATTGGTGGATACTGATACTTAACTTTTTAGGCTGATATCAGCCAATACCAGTAGCAAACCAATTATATTGTGCATCCCTGAAATTATATTCTAATCCCATGCTCTCTTAAAAAAGCTAAAAAAAAATAAAAGATGGTGGCCCTCATACGTATTTCTTTGAAGATTTAAAGAACATTTAATTGAAGTGTCACAATTTTAAGTTTTAATACAATAAATATTTCCACATTAAACAGGGAATCAATGTCAAAAGAAGGGGGAGGAAAAGACACTGTTTAAATCACAATTAAAAGACTGATGTATTAAATGTCAAAGTATTGTTTTTAGATAGAAATCCCAAACTTTACGCCTATACGCAAAAATGCAACAACGAGGCTCCACTGTCTTTACACCTCAAGACACTCACATTAATTCTGTGAGGCTGCAACGTCTGTGGCAATTTACGCTGCAATATGGCTTCTCCAATATCACGCCTTTGTTTCTACGTCTTGAGACAGAACAAAGGGAGGATCAACTCGTTCCCCTCATTCAGTCTGCAGGGGCAGTGTGGATAGGGCTTGTATCTGAAACAGTGATCAATGGCAAAAGGACTGAATAAGTGCATCAAAGTAATCACCTTTTCTCGATTATTCAGCCTTCTGTTGACCGATCTCAAAGTATCAAACATTTTGACTGTCATGGTCTCAAACTGTTACAGAATATAACAGCATCAGGCAGTGCGTGGTGATTCTTACCCTGATTCTCAGTCTGAATCAGCTTCACAGAAGCCTGGAGATCCTTCAGCTCAGTTTCAACGTCAAACTGTGTCGGAGTTTCAACACTTCAATACAGAAAACACAAAAAAGAACTCTGGGTCAATTTAACCCCCACTGATTTTTTTTATGTGGAAAAAAGTTCATCGATGTTTAGTAGCAACAATGTCAAACACGACGCTCCTGATACTCCCCCCATGCTGTATCGATATAAGCTTCTGCAAGTTGCAGGTGTTTCCCCATACTGAAAGTTTTATGAAAATAAGACAATTTTGAACACTTTTGCCCTGTTTGCCTTGATTTTTGTCATCTTTGTTATCATTTCTACTGACATCCTCTGATGTGTGTTACACCCTTGAATTGCAAAGCATGCAGAAGAAAGGAAGGAATTGATAAGCAGAAAGACTAATGATATCAGTTCTTTGAAGGAGTGGTTATACATTCTCAACTGGCATGATGCAATCTTTACCTCCGCCAAGGAGGTTTTGTTTTTGCTGGCGTTTGTTTGTTTGTTTGTTTCCAAGATTACTGAAAAAATACTGGATGGATTTGGCTGAAATTTTCAGAAGATGTTGGTAAAGGCCTAACTTAAAAATGATTAGATAGTGGTGGTGATCCAGATAGCTGCCATTAGTGAACGATCGTTCTGTCCAATAACTGTCTAACTAGTAATGATATCAACATGATTCTGAGTGCTATGTGTGGGTTTTCAGGGTCATGAATTATATTATGATGGTAACTTTATCATTGAACTATTGCTGATAGATGTAACAGCAATATGTGAGCTACCTTGGCGGAGGTTTGTGCTCTCTGAGTTCTTTCTAGTTACGTCTTTGTATGCTTTTCTGCTGACTGCCTCTGATGAGAGCTTGACATCATTGATTTGCAAAAGAAGAAAGAAGGAAGACTTGATAAGAGAATTTTTGAGCAGAAACACTAATGATGTCAATTCCTTGTGGGAGTTGTTAACAATTCTCAACTGGGTTTGGTTTTTCAATTCCCATCTCCAGCCAGCATTAGGGCTCAGCTTGGTGCAGATTGCTTCTCTCTGAATTCAGACACAGAACAAGAGCAAACTGCACCTCTGTTTCGTCTATGGTCAGTCAAAAGTGCTTGTACCTTCCCCCCACCAGGCCACCATCCCTGATAGACAGACCTCAGGGAAGCTCTGCAGTAGCTTTGAGCCAGAGACCGAGTAGCTAAGGTCGGCAACTTTTGGAGCTAGCACATTCTTCATGGATGTCACCTTCAGTGTGAAAGACACGTGATACTCACAGAGGGAACAGCAGGAAGCCACTGAAGGTGCTGTGGCGGTTGTTGTTGTCCCAGATCTGCGTGTCGTGCCACAGCATCATCTTCAGCATGTCACCCTTCTCCAGAAGCAAGGTGGCGCCGTTGGACGCCGTGTCGCTGCCTGCGCCAGATTCCTGCTCGTGTGTGATCAGCATGATCTGGTCGTTATTCTTGTAAAGGACGGCGCTCCTGGGGTAGTCCGTGGGGCCGTTGCAGGTGAAGCGGATGTAGTAGACTCCACGAATTGGAGCAGTGAAGACACCTGGAGCAAAGGAGGAGTGAAAAAGTGCAGGGGCTTTAGTTTCTAAACAAAGACTATTTAACAGCAAAGTGTTCAGAATAAAACTTGGCTGTCCGGTCTAACCAGTCTCTGAGTTGTAAGCTCCGCCCACATTGGTTATGACATTAGTATAGATGAGGTCCTTGTTTCCTGTGTTCGTCTTCATGAGGCCGATATCTCCCAGAGAGGCAGCAAAGGCGACTTTAGGTGTGTCTGTACGGAAAGAAATCTTTGGGTGAGTTTTCAAGAAATGTGTCAATAATCAGCTCGAGTCCATAAATTCATCAATTTCTGATGAATTTATGTGCATTTTATTCCAGATAAAATTTATTCAAAGACAGAAGTCGTGAAATCATCCCTGAAGGATGTAATAAGTATTTGACCACTTTTAAAAATAGGGATAGGAATCACGGGGTACCTCACAATAACGATATAATCACGATGCAGCGATTCTGCGTTAATTGATATATGTAACAAATGTGTCACAATAATCAATTTTTTCTGTCCCTTCAGTGATGTAGAAGCCAAAGTGTATCCATACTTTGGATTTATAAGTGGCTAGGGCATCCTTTAGTGTACTTTATTTTCCACTCTGTAAACTTTCTCTTCTTGGTAATTTCAGTTCAAGTTTCTCTCATTTAAGTGTGGAGCGCCCCCTTGAGGAACCATCAAGTATCGTCTCCAGGAGATAAACCTAGGGATACACAGCAAGTTTAGACTGCCATGTATTATTAATTAAAATATTGATATTTGGCGGCAGTCAGATAATCATAATTAGGGATTTATTCTTTTTTTTGTCCCACCCCATAAAATAACTTTTGTTTTTATGTTATTAAAATGAATTCATCAGCCATTCAAATTTTTCCACCTTTGATGCACATAACCATACCAAAGATTAAACAAGTATGTCTGCTAATTTAAATGCTATTATTAATTTATGGACTTCAGTTAAGTTTTTTTAGGCTCCATGATGAGGGTCCTCTCACCTTTTATCTGCCTCAGTTCCCTCTCAGATATCTCCAGACGACCAATCAGCTCTGCAATCAAAATAAACCAAAAATAAATAACCAAAAATAAATAAACCGAAAATAAATTACTTTTGCCACTTTCCACTTTTGCATTTAGGTAGATCCTTCATAACCTGACACACCAGATGGATTGTTTAATATATTTCTCTAGTCCATCTGGACAAGAGCTCATAGAAAGTGATTGGAAATGGGCGCAACCTTTCAAAGCATATTAGGCAGGAGTTTGAAGATGAGTGAAAATATCCTTTCATAAGAGAAGTTTGTAGTGTTGTTTGTTTTTCATTTAATAAAGAAATATGGTCTAGATCTGATAAAACTGCCAATGAAGGTGTTTGCATCTATGCTAGTCTCTGTACAAGGAGTCACTCGTTTTAATCATAGCTTGGTCTTCTTCATGCTTTGAAGGACTCTGATTGGGCCTTGCAGCTTTGGGCCACTCACAGTCTTTGTAGATTGGAGCTTAGCAAGATAGATCTACCTGATTACAGACATTGAATCAGGTGGATCCATCTGCACTGCAAGGTCAGATCCTTGTTTTAGGTCAACAGATGGCCGGGTTGGTCTGACTGTGACGGACAAAACATTCCATCAGTTATCATCCAATGTGTTCTTGAATGATTCTGCCATTCACATTCAAGGTCCTTGGGATGTTGCCATGATGGAGTAGCAACTCGTATCCAATGTGAACCCGTCCATCTGGAGTGTCAGCTTCAGTAGCAGTTATATCAGACCTGGACCACATTGCTTTATTAACTGAAAAGCAAACATCAAGACTCCAAAGTTCTCCATAGAAAGGATATTTTGGCTCCACTTCTGATATGTTTTGGCGAGATTTTGCTTTACAAAGTGGCCTGAAATAATTCAATGTAATTGAAAGGCCGATCGACCCATCTCCTGCTGGATCTGCTTCTGAAACGTCCCACCCTCCCCAAACACTTTCTATGGGCTCTTTATTGTAGCAGAGAGCCTCTCTTACCTCGTCTCTCGGTCTTCAGCTCCTCCATGGTGAGCTGCAGCTTCTTCAACTCTGCCTGCAAGTCCACGGGCTGAGCCGACCCGAGCCGGGCCAGGCAGACCAGGGCCAACAGCAGCAGGAGGCGAGACATGATGAGAGACAGAGGGGAGGACGGGAGGACTCGTTTTTATAGGGTTTCGTGTGGACCATGAGCCTCTGTTCAATGGTCTGTCCTGACTTTGTGTTTGCTCACTGCTGCTCTGGTCACTGAGAACACAAACAGTAGTCCTAGATAAATACGACCAACTACAAGGTCCTAAAGGTGAACCCCACAGGAGGACTCGTCTAGATCTTTTGGTCGAACCTTCATTGATCAAATTCCACTACACAGCTATTGTCCAGGGTGCCATTAGTTACTTTCAAAGAGTAACTAAACTCTGAAATATTAGTTAATATTATAGTTGAAGCTTTTGTTATAATTTTAATCATCCCATTAATGCTCTAAACCTTTCTAACAGAACATGAAGAACTCATCTAACCTCTGACAACTTAAATTCAGAGTCTTTGTCCAACTCTATCATGCTCTGACTTTAGTTACTGATTGGTAAAGTTATTGATGGGGTCAGAGTTCAGTTAAAATCACTCTGTCTCTGGTTGGTTGATTTAGAGGTCAGAGTATCTTATCTGCAGTTTGCATGCTACAAACAATCACGTTGTGCTTGTTTTTTTAAAGTATCTGCCGCATAAACAGAAATAATTTATTAACAAGACAAATAAAGATGACACAACTTAAAACAGGCTGAAACAAGAGAATCAGATCAAGATTTATTTATTAGTTCAGCTCAGTTCAAAGAGCTTTATACGCATTGGATATATAGCTTTACATTGAGGTTATGTGAAATCACAAAAGGAAAGAATTGATTGAAAACCAAAAATATGCAGAGCTTTGCAGGATTACACATTAAAATGGGACCTGCGTGGAAAGAAATTCTATTTAACGTAAAAATGTGAATTTAAAAATTGTTCTAATAACTCTAGGTAAAAACACTTAGATTTAGACATAAGAAATGTAGAATAAATGTACATTATGTAAAACATAAACTGAAACAGAATTTGCAAGTCCTTTTTTTAACCTATATTCAACTGAATACACAACAAAGTCATGATAATTAATGCTCAAACTGATTTATTTTTTCAAATAAATATTCATCCATTTTTATTTGGTGCCTACAATATGCTTCAAAAACAGCCGGGTTAGGGCCATGTTTATCAACACTCAATACGTGTTTGGTAAAATGAGGAAACTAATTATCGAAGCTTTGTAGATGTAGTGCTTCCACCTTCTTTCTTGATGTTCGACTTCTGTTCCTCAATCGTCCAGGATCTCATTCTTTTACTATGAAGTCACGTTGTTGTAACAACAACAGCCTGCTGCTGAGTTTTAACTCTAGATTAGATTAGATTAGATTAGATTAGATTAGACTGAACTTTATTATCCCCTTTGGAAGACTCCCACAGTGAAATTAAGATTCTAGTAGCAGTTTGTAAAGCAGATTAAAAGTTTGTTAAGCAGAAATAAAGATATATAAAAAGATAACCCTAACCCTACTCCTTTCATGTTATGTCTCTAAAATAAAAACAAAAACACCTGCGATAAGTCCTTAAATCTTTAAAATAATGGATGTGACCTGATCAAATGGGTTGAATAGATATCCGAGTGTCTCAGAACTGAAAGATCTGTTTTGAAATGATTATCAGTAATTTCACGTCAGTATTGGTAAAAGATGAATCTGTTCCCTTCCTCTCCTTCCTCAGTGACTACGACCTGTCCTACCTTTCTCTGCGGACCAGTATCGGCCTCTGGACCGCCTTCCTCTGCCTGCTGCTCGTCGCCACGGACGCCAGCTCCCTGGTCTGCTACATCACCCGTTTCACCGAGGAGGCCTTCGCCGCCCTCATCTGCATCATCTTCATCTACGAGGCTCTGGAGAAGCTGGTGCACCTGTGGGAGGTTTATCCCATTGACATGCATAACCAGCTCGATAACCTCACCCACTACACGTGAGTTGAACAACGGGGCAGACAGAGCAGATCAATCAGGTTCATTCATGTTTGTTTTGTCTTTCTGACTCTCGTTATTCCCATCTCCAGGTGTCAGTGTGCCACTCCCTCCAATGTTTCGGCTGAAGTCGAAGAGGTTTGGAGTAAAAGAAACTTGAGCTTGGAAAGCATCGACTGGGAGCAGCTCAGAGTCAAGGTCTGATATTACTACTATATATGCTCTTTATTCTTCATCAGGTCAAATTTAAGACATCAGGATTCTTTTTTACTGGTTTTATTATATTTTTCTGTCACTGATTTAAGTCCTGTACATTTTATTTATAAGAAATTTCAGAGGGATTTGTCGACGTCTTTTGTTTGGTTTTGTAGTCCAGTGCGTATTGACAAAGTACAGCAGTTCTTCCAAGTTTATTGACATATAAAAAATTGACCAAAGCTGTAATGCTTACACTTCTCAGTGTCTTTCTCCTTCAGTCTCCTCCTTCTGCATCAACACACCACTGTATATAGGTCTTTCTCTCATCAGAGCAGTGCAGTAGGCCTTCACTGGACAGTTGTCTTAGAGCCTTTGTCATTCTTTTCTGAACTTCTGACTCGGACTCCAGCACAGATTTGATCTTAAAAAAGAGGAAAAAGTCACTCGGTGCTCGATCGGGTGAACGGGTGAATGGTTTTTGGGACTGAAGCTGCTTTACCAAGAGCGCAGTCTAAGCTAGAGCATTGTATTGATGAAGAAGGAAACCATTTCTCCACAGCTGTGGTCGCTTTCTTCAGACATTTTCTCTGTTTTTTTATCATGTAATTCCCTGTTAACTCTTCATGAACCCACTCCTCCAAAATGATCCCCTTCATGTCAAAGAAAACATCGACATGGTCTTCAGTTTGGACTTGATTTGTCGAGCTTTCTTCATCCTTGACAGAAACTGGACAGTAACTAATAAAAACAAGTGCACATGGACAAAAACTAAAACTAAATCAACTGACACTTTCATCAACAAATAAAAACTAGACTAAAATGTTTGACAGAGACTTAATCCAATCAGACCTAATTTGGTCATGTAGAAAGTAGAGACAAGTTAGGAATATATCCAATCACAGCTACTTTGGTTGTGTGGAAAGGTTGGATGAGTTAAGAGGGACATCCAATCACAGCTGCCTTAGCTTGGTGGTGGTGGGATAAGTTGTGGAGCGATCCAATCAGAGCTCCTCTCTTTATGAATTGATATATTCATGTAGAGCAGGTTCACTGTTTGTTGTCAGTTCTGGTATTGTAACTGAGATGCTCTGCCAGGTAGCCTAAATAAAGGTGACTGCATTTCACACAAAAGTTCAATTTGTTTCTGTTCATTTATACATTCAGACTTTACTAGCATTCAGTAAAGGGTTATTAGATGTTTCATTTTATCCAAGTGTAAAACATGAATTGAATTTCAAAGTTTGAAATTCAAAGTAACATAAAAAATGCCTTACCCTTTACACTTCATATTTTAGTCAATTGAATTTACAGTAGATTTCATCGACTAAAATGCTGTAAAATTTCATCAACTAAAACTAGACTAAAATAAAAAAAAATTAGACCACTAATTTATGACTAAAACTAAAAGAAATTCTGGGCCAAAGACTATAACTAAAACTACATTTTAAAAGTGCTGTATACATTAACACTGCTCCAGTGCAGAAGCGTGAATGCTTGAAGTGGCGTGGAGCACTATGGTTTAGCTTCAATGCAGCTGTTTAAACCAGGCTTAAAGCAACCTGACAAATGTATCAAATCATTTTAAATAAACTCTCAGATGCAGATGTTTCAAAATCAACAGTGACTTTCTGCATGATCTCGCCTTACCTGTTGAGAGGTTCATTCACTTCATAGCAAACAGCAGCAGCATCTAGTGGACGATGGAGGAGCTGCAGCCACACGCTTTTCAATAATCCTGAGGGTTTCTTCTCTCTGTTTCAGGACTGTGCAGACCTGGGCGGTGTGTTTGTGGGCCCAGCCTGCAGCCACGACGGCCCCTACATCCCTGATGTCTTCTTCTGGTCACTCATCCTCTTCTTCACCACCTTCTTCCTCTCCTCCTTCCTCAAGCAGTTCAAGACCAAGAGTTACTTCCCCACCAAGGTCTGAAGCAAACATGCTCACATGTCAGCAACATCTCAATTTATTTGGTATAACATGCTCAGATCATAACTTAATGTCTCTACAGGTTCGGTCTACCATCAGTGACTTCGCCGTCTTCCTGACCATCATGATCATGGTGTTGGTGGATTATCTGGTCGGAGTTCCTTCACCCAAACTCAACGTCCCTGACCGCTTTGAGGTAACACACCTTCAAATGATGGAAAGGCTTTTCTTTAACACTCTCCTGCAGGGCTCCTACACGTCCTTGAAAACCTGGAAAACCTGGAAAATGATTGACCAATTTTCCTGTCATGGAGAACGTATGGAAAATGAGGGAAAAAGTAAAATGTCCTGAAAAAGCTTGAGTTGTCCTGGAAAATTATTGATCTTCCTTCTACCTTGTAAGTGAACAAAATCAATCATAGGAAATGAAGTAAAAATGTACTTGGTAACTATCGGCCTTTAGCCATAAAATATGAGTGGATAAAATAATGCAAGTTAAGGAATAAAATATAAAAACTCACAATAATGGTGACAAAAAGAAATAATTAAAAAAAGGCGAAATAAAATTTAGGCTACTTAAACAGTAAATCAATAATAGATATTTATCAAAAAAAAGCAGAGTAATCACAGATTTAAAAAAAAATAAGGGTGAAACATCCTGAAAAGGCCTGGAAAATGATTTCTAGAAAAGAGTGGACACCCTGTCCTGGTTTAGATCTTCCACTTAGTTTCCAGACCAGCTGATCAGACAGACTTCTTTTAGGGGTTGAGCTTCATTATCAGCTGCTTTGTTCGTGCCTGATGGCCTTTATGTAACAGGAGAGTTCAGGTTTAAGGTCAGCTCCCTTTGCTACTGTGGGGTTTATAAATGAATGGCAAAGACCTCCAGCTCTGGTACAATCAGAGATTACAGAGAGGCTAAAACCAAACAAAACTGAAGGGAGGTTTGATGACTGATCAGAGGGTTTTGTTCACGATGGGAAATGTTTTTTTATAAGGAGAGATGAAGCTAACCTGACAGGCCAGACGGACAGTTCCTTATATCTGCCACAGAAATATTTCACTAGTCTGTCTGGAGAAGAGCCAACAGAAAATGTTTTCAGAGGCAGAACTTTCAAAAACAACTGCAGCTGGTGATTGGACGATTGTTCTGCCAGTCACACTCGTCACAGACCAATCATATCAAGCCACAGTATGATGCAGCAGCTAGATCCTGTTGTTAGCCGTTAACTTTAACTACGTTTCAACAAAGATCTGAATTATGTTGCCTTTTTTTTTCCCCCTGTGTCTGCACAGCCCACGTCAAACACTCGTGGTTGGCTGATCTCCCCCCTCGGTACAAACCCCTGGTGGACTCTGCTGGCTGCCGCCGTCCCCGCCCTCCTCTGCACCATCCTCATCTTCATGGACCAGCAGATCACCGCCGTCATCATCAACAGGAAGGAGAACAGACTGAAGGTGAGGAGCGCAGACCGTCTGAAGCTTTAGCTCTGAGAGCAGCTCAGTGATGACCCTCTGTTCGGTCTACAGAAAGGCTGTGGCTATCACCTGGACCTGCTGGTGGTGGCGGTGATGCTGGGCGTGTGCTCCATCATGGGCCTGCCGTGGTTCGTGGCGGCGACCGTTCTCTCCATCTCTCACGTCAACAGTCTGAAGCTGGAGTCGGAGTGCGCGGCGCCGGGCGAGCAGCCCAAGTTCTTGGGTATCAGAGAGCAGAGGGTGACGGGCTTCTTGATCTTCGCCCTGATGGGCTGCTCCGTCTTCATGACCTCTGCCCTCAAGGTGAACACCTGACGCTTATTTCAAGCCCTTTTCACACATGCAACACAGAGTTTTACCAGAGGATACTACAGTAATCTACCCAGAACGTTCTCTGACAGGCTTGTTCACAGATAGTCCTCACATTAAAGCTGGAGACATACTTTTAGACCAGTTAAACCCATTTTAATGCTAGATGCTGCTATATTAATCAACATCATTCCTCTCCAGATTATATTCATTATAGATGTAAATGTTAGTATTAGATTAACCTTTCTATCCATGGTTGTAAAGATTATACTTTAGGATCGAACGATTTATCGTTTTCTGATCGAAATTGTGATTTCAGTCAAGACACGACAGAGGTTGGGAAGGAGCAGTAGCCATATTTTTATTTATTTTATTTTTTATTTATTTATTTAGATTTTCTGTTTATATCTGTTATTTTTATATATCTTTCTATCTACTTTTCAACTGCTATTGGAATTTCCTAATTCCCCTGAGGGAGTTTTCCAAAGGGATTAATAAAGTTTTATCTAATCTATTCTAACGTGATCATGTGATATCCAAAGCTGCCATTTCTTGCAGAGCTCCTGACTGACCCAGGATCTGTTGTGTCTGTTTGCTTTGGCAGTGTTGTCACATGTCAGCGTTCATGTCCATCAAAGGCTGACATGCTGGTTTGGCTTGGTTGGCTTTTTTCCTTTATTGGACTTGTTAAATTTTGTTTTTCTTAATATTACTTATTTAACATTGTTTTTTTTTATTTAACATTTTTAACTTCACAGTTAAACATTTTTTTGCACTACATGTTTTTTAAGTTAAGACAGTCAAAGATGCTCTTTTAGTCCTTCAGTCATAATAACTGCCGTTGGTCAAGGACCTTAAAGAGTGTACATGCATGTTTCTTGTTAATACATTTGGAAGCAGTTCTTACCTTTAGTTTTCATCCTTGCCTTAGAGTGATAGCTTTTAATGTTTGATGGTATGATGTAATTCTGCCATGTTTGTAAATGTTACTGTAAACATAGTGAATATTGCTTTGGGGCTTGATTTGAAGAGAATCGTGAATCGAATTGAAATCGCAATACAACCATATAGACATGAGGTCCCTTTTGAAAATGAGATGCCACATCTCAAGGGGGTTACCTTTAAAAAAATTATATTCAACAAAGACAAATATGGCGCCATACAAATAGAGATTGATTGAATCTCTATTCAGCAGAGACAAATGTGATGAGGACAGATTTATTATCTGGGGGTCCATGGGTTTGTCTTTATCATAAATTCTTTTTTTTAGTCCCTTTGTCTCTGCCTGGGTGGATCCATCTCTGGATGATGTATGTGTATATATAAACAAATATATAATATGTGTATTTATATATGATATATGTGTATCTATAAACTGAAGAGTTTGTCTTCAGCCTGCTCTGTTGTGAAGTGTTGTGAGGTAACACCTGTTATGAACTGAAACTATACAAATAAAGACTGATTAATTGACGTTAAATCATACCATGATGCATAATAAACATGCTTACATACATTAATAACACACGACAAGGAGGTGTCATAGAAAGTGTTTCTAACGAAGTTCTACAGGGAGGCTATCTAGATTGTCTCTTTCATAACCAGCACTTTGAGCTGCCTGTAGCATCAGCTTTTTTACTTCTAAGTTCTTCGTCTCAGTTCCTGTGTCAGGATCTCAAATCAGGATGTAAAGATGCATCAACAAGCTTCTAACGTCTGATGTCCCCTCTCTGTTCCTCAGTTCATCCCCATGCCCGTCCTGTACGGAGTCTTCCTCTACATGGGCGTGTCCTCACTTAAAGGCATCCAGGTTTGTGTCCATCCATCTGTCTGTCCTCTAACTTTATCCATCCGTCTTAAAAGGATACACCGACATTTTTTGTGTCTTGCCTCACTCCCGAGTCCATGACAAGCAGATACACTCCATTCTTTAGACTGTGTGTGCTGTAACAAGGAACCCACTGCTAATTAGCTCAGCTTAAACACTAGGAGTCAGTGGGTAGTGTTAGCCTGCCTCTGCCCACAGTCATCAGATAAACTCTTCAGCAACGGTCCCGTGTGCTTGTTGTGACTTTTTTTAACTGCGTTATGTTACGTTATCTTCTACTATCATCATTTTATCTTCTACTCGTAAAAAGAAGGTAATATGATGATAGTAGAAGATAACATAACATAATAAGGTAAAAAACGAGTCACAACAAGCACACAGGACCATTTAGAGTTACTGTCAAGTTTATCTGATGACTGTAGGCAGAGGCAGACTAACACTACCCACTGACTCCTAGTGTTTAAGCTAAGCTAATTAGCGGTGGGCGAGCTCTGCCCATCTCTTCCTTGTTACTGCATGCAGAGGCTAAAGAATGGAGTCTATCTGCTTGTCATGGACTCAGGAGTGAGGCAAAATGCTAAAACAATAAAAATAAAAAAGTTAGCTTATCCCTTTAATGGTCTCCAGCGTCTCATATCCTCTCGTCTCTACTGCAGCTCTTCGACCGTATCAAACTGTTCGGCATGCCGGCCAAACACCAGCCTGACCTCATCTATCTGCGATACGTCCCGCTGTGGAAGGTCCACATCTTCACCGTGGTGCAGGTGACCTGCCTCATCGTCCTCTGGGTCATCAAGGCCTCGGCTGCGGCGGTCGTCTTCCCCATGATGGTGAGAGAGAGAGACGATCGACACACAGCATGTCTTTGGGTCTTCAGCACGTTTACTCTGGCTTTGTCCTCTGCAGGTCCTGGCTCTGGTGTTCATCAGGAAGCTTCTGGATTTCTGCTTCACAAAGAGAGAGCTGAGCTGGTTAGATGATCTGATACCAGAGAGCAAGAAGAAGAAGGACGACGATAAGAAGAAGAAGGAGAAAGAGGTAGACAGCTCGAGTTAGACAGAAAGTCGAAACACTGATGCTTTCTCTTTGGGCTCTTCGGTGACACCTTCATCTTTAGAATAGAATTGAATAGAATTTTCTTTATTATCATTATACTTAATGTACAACGAGATTGGAGAGCTTCTCCTTCTTCAGTGCAAACAGATAATTATACAAAAATATGCAAGATAAAATCCAACTCTATATACAATATAAAATAGTGAAAAAGGATGAATATGAAGAATATAAGATATAAAAAAATATATAGAAAAGTGTTGTATGCACTGGATGATTGAAAATTCACAGATTGGTTGTGTTGCACAGGATGGATGAATATTGAGGTAGAATTATAACAGAGCAGCAGTAACAGGTATATTGTATATTTTACATCATATTGAAGGCTGAGTTGTTGCATGGGAGAGTTCAGGGTGGTGATGGCTCTCGGAAAGAAACTGTTCTGTCAGCCAGTCGACTTTAGCCCTTCTGCTAGTTTTGTCTGCAAAAGTTGTGACATTTTCCTTGAATTTTAAAGTGAATTTGAACATTAAATGGACCCCTTTTTCCCCTTTACTGTATCTAAACTTCTTTATTGCCAGCCCTCTGAGAAAATACTAAGGAAAAATCAAGTTAAACTGATTTAAGAGTGCAACAGGAAAATTCACAATAAGCAAGTTTATATTTTCGGCAACTGCATTCTCTTTGCAGACAATAAACCAGCTTTGTTCTGTTTTTCTCACTGAGCAGTTCTCTAGTTTGCATTTCCTGTTTTTACTATAAATAACAACCAAATGTGGGGTTGATAAAAAGTCAAAAACTGTCACCTCAGCGTCAGACTTTCTTCCGTTCTCCTCCGTCTTTAAAAATGTAAAAATAGAACTTTACTCGTCTAGCATGTATTTTTTCTGTCTTTGATTCTGCTTGAGTTTTATTGGAGTGCTTGTGTTTCATGAAGTCATCAAATTAATTTAATTTTGTTTTCAGGACGCTGAGCAGATGTTTGAGGACACAGAGGACGACCAGCCGTACGAGACGGGAAACCTCATGAACTACCCGATCAAAGATATGAAGGGACGGTGAGTCTGTGACCTTAAAGCCTTCGCTGATTGAGTTTCAGCTACAGTTTTAATTTCAGCCGGTGATCATAAATATTTATCAATTAATCAATCAAACGTTATTTGCACAGCATTTTTCACAACATATGAAAAGTGCTTTACAGAAACAGAGAACAGATAGTTTGTGCAACACAAACTTAAATAACAATAAGAACAAACAAACCCAAGTTAAGCAAAAAATTAATAATGATAATAATTATAAATAAATCGTAAAAAAAACATTAAAAAACTTTGATTGAACTGTGTGTGTGAACCAGGAACTGTGGAAATGCCGTGCTGAGTTCAAAATGAGAAAACACTGGAGATAAAAGTGAAAAAATAAAACAGGATGTAAGTAATAATAGAATTGAAATAGATAAATAGATTGAGGTACATGATAAAAGATTGTTTAGTAAGAATGATAAAACAAACAAAGCCTAAATAAACATGTTACAAAGTAAAAATGGGGAAAAAGTAAGATTAAAAAAGTTGGTCTTGAGTTTGCTCTTAAAAATACTGACGCTCTGCTCCGACCTCAGATCTGCAGGCAGGATGATCCCCATGAGACGATCACAGAGCTGCAGGTTGTGTTGTGCTCAATCTGTTGAACATGCTGATAATTAGACTGATATTTTTGTGAACAGCGAATGAAACACTTAGATTTTTCATGAAAGAAACATGAATGTAGTTCACTCTAGAGTAGGGATGGGAATTTATTCGATTTATTGATGTCAATGCCATTATAAGCTTTGCTTATCGATCAGATTCTTTATCAATTCCTGCTGATTTTGAGTTTGAGAAAAGTGAGCCTACAAAGTTTTTCAGAGGCAACGATGTCAGACTCACGTCACTCCTGATATTCACTGCAGTGCTGTAAGTTTCTGGTGTTTCCAACTAGTAAGCATTGTGTAATAAGTTTGTCAGTGAGCCCGCTGTCTGCCTTTTTGACTTCTTCGTTGTTGTTTCTGCTGACTGCCTCTGATGAGAGTGTGATGTCCTCGGTTTGTAAAGCATGTAGAACAAAGTGGAAAGAACTGAGAAGGGAATTGTTAAACAAAAGGGCCAATGATGACGGTTCACTGAGGGAATCGTTATTGATTCTCAACTGGAATTGATTTTAAGTTCCCATTTCTATTTTGGAGACAGAGAACAAGTGATCAGTCTTTGAGAAATACCTATTTTTGATTTCCAATACTATATTTCTAAAATGATAATTTACCATTTAATTCCAATAAGATGGGAAACAGATCTAGATTTTCAACTGAGTTGACATACCAGAAAACAACTATGTTAGCTACAATAGCTTGTGTTTTCATTTCTGTTTTCGTTCATTTTCATGTTTATTAAACACATAAAGTGGTTGCAACACGTGTACTGAGTTAACTACTTAAACAGCATTGAAAGGCAAATAATAATAGACAAGCATTCATGACAATGAACACGGAAACCAACGTGTCGACATGCTCAGCTACTTTTCTTGGACCTGCATGTTTCACACTGCAAGCCGTCAACGAAAAAAAAAAAATCTAAAAATTCCTGGTTGTCAATCAAAATAATTCTAACGATCCCTTTTTCTATAATGAAGCAGCCCTAACTCTGTGAGTTTGTGTTTCCTGCAGAGTGGACCCCTCAGAGGTCAACATCTCGGATGAAATGGCCAAAAGCGGCATTTGGAAGTCGGTCACGATGAACAGTGACATCAGCAAAGCTCTGAAACGCAGCAACAGGTAAACCCATTTTATACTGTGTGACATCATCAGCTCCAGCTTTTCTGATTGGCTCAATCACTGTCAGGCCACAAATGGAGAGGTTTTACTCCAATCTTTGAAGAAGAGAGCTCTGCCAGCACACACTATAACCTAAAAAAACAGGTGGACTGTTTCACAGATCCATGGGGTGGGAGGGACTGTGCTGAACTTTGAGGCAGGTGTGAAAAATCCTGTGAAATAATGTTTTCACAGTTGGAAGTGTTCATAGCACCAGGTAACTACCCGCCAAATTATATTTCCCCTGACTGCCCCGTTAACACAAATCCAAGAGGCAAGCGGCAGCAACATTTTTACTTCATATAGCCAACAGCTAGCTCTGCTTTCTCACACTGCTATTTTGTTTGTCTCATTTTATTTTATTATTTTGTGTATTGATTTATCTGTATAGTTATCTATTTTTACTTATTCTGTTATTTTTATCTTTTAATTAGTCTTTTTCTTTCATAATTGTTTTAGATTTTGTATTAATTATTTATTTTATTGTTATTATTATTATTGAATTCTTTATTTTTCAGTTCTAAACGGCAGACATCAGGACACATACATGGAAAAGTAACTGAGTTTCCTCTGCAATTTATCTTTTCTTTTTCTTATTTAAGTATAAGGAACTAAATGCAACATGAGAGAGGTAAAGTCTGTGCATAAAATCAACCAAAGATACACCATAACTAGTCTGGAGAGGAGGAAAGGTGAAACAAAACCACAACCACATTGTAGTTTACTAAGATTATAAAGCACAATTAATTCCTTAGAACTTCAGCTCCACAAAATCTCTGAATGGGATTGACATATTTAACCCAGTTGGCCCAAAGTTTAACAAAAACATCTTTTTGCAGACGTAAAAAAAATTAATTCTTTTCATAGCTTAAATATCATTGACAATTTAAATTCACTCCTGTATTTTAGGGGGTTCAGGAGGCAGCCCTTATTCTATTTTGTAATAATTTCTTTAAGCATTATTTATATATACATAAATATTTTGTATTTCAAGTTTTTGTGGATTGTGGATTTGGGGAGAGGGGAGGTGTTCTCTGTTCATTTACATTCAATTCCATTGTGTTTTTTTATAATGGAAAATTAGACCTGCTTTTCACAAATAAAATTAACAATAATGTTCTTGTATGTAAATAAACAAAACAAAGCACGTCTGCTGTGGTTTGCACATCATAAATTACATAAAGTGCTAATCTTAGTCTTAAAAAAGATAACGTAACATAATGTGGTAAAAAAAAATCACAACAAGCACACAGGACCGTTTAGAGTTGCTGAAGAGTTTATCTGATGACTGTCAGCAGAGGCAGGCTAACACTACCCATTGACTCCCAGTGTTTGAGCTAAGCTAATTAGCGGTGGGCGAGCTCTGCCCGTCTCTTCCTTGTTACTGCACAGTCAAAAGAATGGTGTCTATCTGCTTGTCATGGACTCTGGAGTGAGGCAAGACATGAAAACAAAAAAATGTTGGCATATCCCTTTAATCATATCCCTGAATTTGTGTGATTGTTGGTTGAAGGGCAAAGGTTGTTGCACCAATTATTGATCTGATTTAGTTTTTTCCTTCTGTTCTCTTACTTTGCATTTTTGTAAACTTATTAACATAAACAATGAAAGTTCGTTATTTTGACAGTTTCCTCATTTTTTAGCATTTTCAAACTTAAGCACAGCTCTCAATATCACGTCCTTCCAGAAAACACCTCGTAGTCGATGTTTGTGAGGGATTTTTCATATATGCACGAATAAACCACTGACTTCTCTCTTTACATATTAAAAACCTCCAATCCTTTTTTCATACATTTATTTCAACATATATCTTTACCTTTTCTTTCTTCTAATTATTTTGTTTGTTTTGTTGGTTGTTTTTGATAAGAAGAAATAATGAACTGTTAAAAGGCATGTTGGCCTGCAGCTCTTGTTTATTTGTATTATGTGTTTAGTTAATTAATATCTTATGAGAAAGGGGCAGACTCTGTAAGATTTTTCTTCATTCTGCTCCTTTTCATTCACGTTTGAGATTTTTCTTTGTATTGAATGTTCTAGATACTAACAGAATGAAATAAAGTCCTAAACTAACTAATTCTCCCATGATATACTTTTAATGCTCTGGTGCACACTCTTTATCCCTCCCTGCATTTAGTCCCTAAAATTAAAAAAATGTTGATGGCTGACGGGAAAAGACCATCTGTTTTGATGAACTGAATAAATATGAATACTGCCATCCCAAAATAAAGAATTTAAAAAATAAATAAAAACCTCTGATCCCTGCCGTTCTATCTTCCAGTCTAGAGAAGCTCCCCAGCGTCCAGATCAACATGGAGAACGAGGACGACCGAAAAGCCGTGGACGCCGAGACGTCATTATGATGCACCGCTGCTCTCCACCACCGGGCGGCGCTGTTTGAGGGAGAGGAGGGCGACGCTGCTGTCACTGCTGGGATCATGTCGTCCTCCATCTTCTTCGGAAAAAGGTCGTCGGGGGACCAATCAGGTTCCACCTTCCTGCGCCCTTTCCTCAGGCGGAGGTGGACGTTTTATTTTCTCATCGTTTTAAGATGAAGCACGGAAATTCTGAGCCAAAATGGCCGCCACTTTTGGAAACGTCTCCCTCAGGTTTCTTTGATGACTTATCAATCATGTGGCCTGTACCTGCGCTGTGATTGGCTGCTGGAGAATCAAACTGAAGCACAGACAGATTTTTTTTTCAGACTGACGATGTAAAAACAGCTGAGATTTAATTTTTATGGTTTTTAATTTCATGTTTCTGCTTTCATGAAGCAGAGGAGTTTTTATTTAATCCATCATGCTGATTATATTTTGTATGTCTGTGTGTTTATGTGTGTGTGTCTGAGCGTATTTGTGTCTGTATGTGTGTATCACTGTCGTGCCTCACCGTGTTGCCTCCAGCAGCCGTCTGATTGACGTCAGTCCGCTGTCTTCTTAGTTTCTTCTTGAAGTTTTGAATAAAATCAGTTTGATGATGACAAAGAGAGTCGGACACTTTCATGAAAATAAAATCTGATGTTTGTTCAACTCATGAGCCCTAAAGAGGACCAATGGAGACCAAAGTTCTGAAATAAAATACATCAAATGGTGCTTTCCCATTTGTTGAATCTGCTCACTTTGGCTTAACTTTACAGTTTGGATTCAAGTGGCTTCGTTCCCCAAAGAAGTCCCAATGCAAATGAAGTTCGGACGTTGTGAATAAAAACAGAATACAATGATTTAAAAATCCTTTTCCTCTGAGATTCAATTGAATGCAGCACTATATATATGACCATATTTAATAGTCAAACTGATAAACTTTCTATTTTTTTCAAAGATTCATTCATTTTTAATTTAATACCTACATGTTTCAACAAAGCTGGGACAGGAATTTCAGTTTTTCAGCATCTACAGTCCATAATACCAGAAAAATCTCTGCAGGTATGCAGCAAGGCTGAAAACCAACATTGTATGCCTGTGACCTCAATCCCTCAGGCAGCACTGCATTATAAACCAGCATCATTCTGTAAAGGATATCAGCACGTGGGCTCAGGAACACTTCAGAAAACCATTGTCAGTTAACACAGGTCATCTCTACATCTACAAGGTCAAGGTCAAACTCTACCATGCAAAGACAAAGCCAAATATAACACGCAGAAACACCACTGGCTTCTCTGGGCTGAGCTCATCTGAGATGGACTGAGGCAAAGTGGAAAAGTCTGCTGTGGTCTGAGTCCACATTTCAGACTGTTTTTGGACATCATGGACGTGGTGTCCTCCGGGCTAAAGAGGAAAAGGACCATCCAGACTGTTATCAGAGCAAAGGTCAAAAGACAGCATCTGTGATGGTATGGGGGGGTGTTAGTGCCCATGGCATGGGTAACCTGCACATCTGTGAAGGCTCCATTAATGCTGAAAGGTACATACAGGTTTAGGAGCAACATGCTGCCATCCATCTTCTTCAGGGACGTCCCTGGACTGTTGAGCAACTGAAGTCAAACATCAAGCATGAATGAGAAAGAATTCCACCTCCAAAGCTTCAACTATTAGTGTCCTCATTCACAAACACTTATTTAGTTGTTCAGATGTGGAAAACGTGCTGATTCCCCAGATTTTTTTTTAACGTGTTGCAGGCATCAGATGAATATTTGCAAAAAACAAAGTTTATCAGTTTGAATATATAATGTCTGGTCTTTGTAGGGAATTCAACTGATTATACGTCAGCAAGGCTTTGCAGATCATTGTATTCTGATTTTATTTATGCTTTACACAATGTCCCAACTTCATTAGAACTGGGGTTTCTAATTTGATAGCACCTCTTTAGGTGGACAGTCATCATTTTTATGGCTGCATGAAAGTACCATGCATCCTCACACTAACAAAGGGAAAATAAAAAAATGTAGTTTCTTAAAAATCTATTGAACTTAAAGATGTGCTCATGCACCTGCGGATTTTTTGATTTTTTTCCTTTTAGATTAAGTTTTTCTTGGACACCGATTGTAATGGGGGGAAAAAAAGACATTTATGGAATCAAGTCAGTTTTTTCAACACTTTTTAATTAAAATCATGTTTTACACTGATTGTACCTGATATTGACAGAACACATAAGCATTTAAAGACTAGAGCCTCAATAAAAGCCAACCCAACATTCTTCAGCTGTTTTAAGAGGATTAATATGATCCATATTTTGCCCTCAGGGGGATAATTCATTATTTTTCCAAATCTATACATCACAGGGAATACACCTGCCTACATTGGTGGATTGAGAAAAATCATCTTTTTGAAAATAAACATGAAATAAAGGGTTTAAATATCACACTTAAAAGTTCACCATTATAATGCAGCTCCAGAATAACTTAAAATATAATGAACATAAAACTTAAGTTCAGACGATCTGTCTGTGGACGTGATTATTGATCCTTTAAAGCAGCGTGAAGATGAGAAGCAGCACAGACAGCAGAGCGACAGACAGACGAGCCCTCGGCGATCCTCCTGAAAACACAAAAACATTTAAATGATTACGAAGACCTTGTAAAAACCCTGATGAACACTGGGGATCGCTGGCGTACCCAAGTGGCAACACTGACATTGTTTATTCATTACTCTGATCATTTTATTGGATCCTTATTGGGACGACTGTTTGAAACTTTGCTGTTTGTCAATCGAGAGAGGACTTCATTTATATTCATCCCTCCAAAACCTGATCCTGCCATGAAGTGCTTGTTTTTTCAGAAATGTTGTATTTATGGATCCAGAGATGTTTAATATTGGAGATCCGCGTTTTTTAAATTACATTTTATCGATTAAAGACAGCAGCAGTGCCATAATCAGATCTCTACCTTGATACTGTTTATAAATGACAATTTCCTGTCAGACCAATCAGATGTGCCCAATTTTGTTTTCATGACGGAATTGTCCAATCAGACGTTGCCAAAGGTCAACAAAAAACATATTAGTTGCCTGTCAGTTCATTTGAAAGGACATTAATGTAAAGGGACATGGCCAGTTGTACCTTTGACACAAAAACTGCTTCGATGGCTGGCTCTAAGAGCTACATAGAGCAAAAAACATCCAGAGGAATAATTGTAAGTATGTTCAAAATTTTGCTGTGAGTTTATTTGGCAAACTTTATAGTTATTCTTTCTTCTAGCCAAGGTTGAAGGAACCATACTTAAATGTGAAAAGGCCTGTTTGTCATCAATCCAGATTAGATTAGATAGAAGATTTTTAATCCCTTTTGGAGAGATAAAAAGCACACAGGTATCAGAAAAGTAAAAACAATTTGCAAATTTAAATATAAATAAATAAAAATACAAATATTGCTACTACTACTGCTCCTTCCGGTCCTCTGTCCTCCTGTTACTCCTCCTTCCCCTGAGTGAGGAGTTGTACAGTCTGATGGCCTGAGGGACAAAAGAGTGCTCATACACAGAATGATCTGTGTATGATATGGATGTAGCTCTGTGAGATTTAAATTCACATTTGAGATTTTGGTTTTTCTCTACAATCATGAATCAAATTGTATAGAATCAAATGATGTCTTCACCTTCATTGTGGCTAAAATGTTTGAGGATCTAGATGCTTTGTTACAAAAAAAAAAAAAAATTCCACGTGGACTAAAAACAGCTGAAATTGGCCTGGAGTTAGAGGGTTAATTTATCTGCTTGCATGAAAGAAATCATGTGTTCAACCCTTTTTAAAAGTACATACTGTAATCTCCAAAACTCACTTCTGTCCTGAAACTACGGCCTGGTTCACACATAAAGGTTCATAAACTCTTTTTAGTGTTGAAACAGTGAGAGAGCCACACATGAAGACAGATAAAGTCAGATTTGTAAGTTTCTTCCTGTAGTGGGTGGTGATCACAAAGAGAGACACAGGAAACCACAAACCCACTGATCCATTTACCAAGAAGGCAGCACCTCTGCTCTATCAGCTTTTGATCACACGTGAACACGCGTGACTTCAATGTAAACAAACATGGCGGACATCAGAAGGCTTAATAGTTACTCTGTTGTATGTGTACTCTGTTCATACTGACCGCTGTGCAGCAGCAGGTTCTCGGTGACGCTCACTGAGCCGTTATGAGGCTCTGGCGTGATCTGCAGCAGTTTGCACATCAGGGGATAAACGTGGATACTGTCAAAAGGTTCAGACACAAAGTTCTTCTTAAAGTCCGGGCCAAAGGCTCTGAAGATGGTCTTCATGTCCATCTCTCCGTTATGATAGCCATGATCTCCTTTGTTCACGTAGACGATGAATCTCTGAGGAGGAAAAACAAAGAAATTAGATTTTAAATGTACAAATATTCACTCTGTCCTGGATTCAATCAGCTGGCACTCTGTAGGAGTGTAGTACATGTAGAATGAACCACCAAAGATTAAACACTCTGGCAGTGATTTAAATCATGAAATATACTTCATACTTAAAGGGATATACCAACATTTTTTATCTTTTCATGTCATGCCTCTCACCCGAGTCCATGATAAGCAGATAGACACCATTCTTTTGACTGTGCGTGCAGTAACAAGGAAGAGACTCGCCCACCGCTAACTAGCTTAGCTCAAACACTGGAAGTCAGTGGGTAATGTTAGCCTGCCTCTGCCTACAGTCATCAGATAAACTCTTCAAATCAGCACTTTTTGTAATTTTTGAAAGGAATACACACGAAACTAAACCCTGCGCAATCCACTGCAGACATGCTTGTAAGTAGGTCAACAAAACAAAGCCTCTGTTCACCAGTAGAAGAAGATATATATCGAGGATTATGGCCGACTTTGTAAGAGAGGACGAGGATGATTACTTTGGGGTTTAAATTTATATGTATTTCTTTCGAAAATTACATAAGTGTTAATCTTTGTCACGCTAAACTCCTCTTAGAGTTGCTTCAGAGTTTATCTGGTGACTGTAGGCAGAGGCAGGCTAACGCTACCCATTGACTCCCAGTGTTTGAGTTAAGCTAATTAGCAGCGAACTCTTCCCGTCTCTTCCTTGTTACTGCACACACAGTCAAAGAATGGAGTCTATCTGCTTGCCATGGACTCGGGCGAGAGGCTGGACATGAAAACAAAGAAGATGTTGGCGTATCCCTATGAGAGTCAGAGTGAAGTCTTAGCTCACTGAGTTCAGGTTGAATCCCAGATCTGCGATGACCACGATGGGAGGCAGACGTTTACTCTTGGCGAGATGGAAGCTCTCTGGGATCTCCTCCTTCTTCCACACGGTCAGATTGGGCGCCTTGGAGAGGGAGTCGTAAACTTCCTGCTCCCTCCCTGGCCGCGGCGTCAGGATTCCAAACCCGCCATAGTCCAAGAGCTCAAAGCTGGTGAGTTGGATCAAATTCAAATACTGGTTGAGGATGAGCTCGTCCACCTGCGGTCTCTTCTTTACCGTGGTCATGCCGTGGTCGGATGTGATGATGACATTCAGGCTGTCCTTCAGATTGTGGCGATCGATGGCCTCCCTCAGGTAGCCGATGGTGCGGTCGATCTGCCTGATGATCGCCTTCCTGTCCTCGTGGTCTGGCCCCCTGGCATGGCCCACGTTGTCCGGCTCACCGTAGTACAGCGTCACCAGGTGGAAGTCCTCTTCGCTGAACCAGCTCATCACTTTATCGATGTTCTCTCGCCACTCTGTCTCGTTGTCGTCTGGATGGCCGTAATCCTCCACCAGTGACCTGTACACCGCCTGGCCGCTGTAGTTGGCTCCGCCTCCTGGATAGTAGAAGGAGGCGGTTTTCAGACCCTGAAAAAGGTACACCAAAATTGGCAGAGTTACTAAGATTAAATTAGATTAGATTAGGTTAGATTAGATAGACCTTTTTTATTCCTTTAAGGGGACTCCCTCGGGGAAATTAAGATTCCAGTAGAACAATTAATAGCAGATAAGATGATATATATATAAAAGATAGATATAAACAGAAGAATAAATCAAATAAAAGGTGAAAAATAAAAAATAATAATAAATAAAATAAAATAAAAAATAAAACGTTCACTCAAGGTGAATGTCCTCAGAGTGGTACAGTTTGCTTCAGTTAAGTTTCTACAAGCAACCAAATAAAAGCACATAAATATTTTAAAACGCTGAATTTTGGCTGTTTAAAAGAATACGGCCACTTTTTTTTGTTTCTGTGTCTTGCCTCACTCCTGAGTCCATGAGTAGCAGATAGACGCCATTCTTTTGACTGTGTGCAGTAAAAAGGAAGACACGGGCAGAGCTTCTCCACCGCTAATTAGCTTAGCTCAAACACTGGGAGTCAGTGGGTAGTGTTAGCCTCCCTCTGCCTACAGTTATCAGATAAACTCTTCAGCAACTCTAAACGGTCCTGTGTGCTTGTTGTGGCTCTTTTTTTTGACTATGTTATTTTACATCATCTATTTTTAGACTTAGATTAGCACTTTATGTAATTTTAGAAAGCAATACATACGAAACTAAACCACAGGGCACACGCATTAACCACCCTGGATGTGCATTGTTTTGTTTACCTTCTTACAAGCACGTCCACTGTGGTTTACACATGCACCCTGCAGTTTTGAGTCACAAGCACAAGCACAACACAGGACTGTTTAGAGTTGCTGAAGAGTTTATCTGATGACTGTAGGCAGAGGCAGGCTAACACTACCCACTGACTCCCAGTGTTTGAGCTAAGCTAAGGAGCAGCGGGCGAGCTTGGGCAGTGTCTTCCTTGTTACTGCACGCACAGTCAAAAGAATCATTTCTATCTGCTTGTCATGGACTCGGGAGTGAGGCAAGTCAAGAAAAAAAATGTTGCCGTACCCCTTTAAAGATGAGCTGATTGGATTTTGAAGGTCAAAAGTCAAAGTCACAGAGCCTTATGTTTCCCTGCTGCATATGAAAGCGATTTTGTAAGGGGATTTCAAATGATTGCTAAGAGCAATTTTCTTCAAACTTGGTGAAAATGTTCAGCATGACACCAGGAACAACTGGTACGATTTTAGAGGTCACAAGTCAGAGGTCAAGGTCATGGAGGCTCTAAGTCATCCTTTTTGACATTTACACAATATCTTAGGAATGCTTCTAGGGAATTTCATCAAACTTTTGCACATATATCTAATTTGTATAGTGTGTTAGAAGATAGTTTTTTGGAGGTCATTGGTCAAAGATCAAGGTCAAAGCTCTCATTGTCATTATTTGCTTGTAAACACAAATTCTGTGAATGTGGAATCCAGCGAGGCTTTTGGGGATTTTCTCCAAACTTTGCAGAAATTTCCCGATGACAAGGGAGTATACTGATTAGAATTTGGAGGTCATAGGTTAAAACGTGAAGGTCATTGGGCCTCTTGGTCATCCTTTGTTTTTGAAGTGCAATATCTAAAAAAAATATGTTCTCGAATAATTTGCAAGCTTTTCTCAGGTGTCTACTCTGAATTATAGATGAATTGATCACACTTTGTAGGGTCAAAGGTCAAGGTAAAGAGGCTTTGTAGTCATCTTTTGCGTGTAAAAGTGAAAAAGTGAATAAAAAACAATAGAAATGTATGCTTAGAAGATTTATGTCAAGGTCAAAGAACAAAAGTCCTGTAGTCTTTCTTACCACCATCCTTTACGCTTTATTTCATAACATTTATAGGTGTTCCCGTCAAACGTTGCTAAAATGTCTACTGTGAATAAAACATGATCTGCTTAGAACTTCAAGACATGCAACTATGGTAAATGGACCTGATCATGGACTCACCTGGTTCTGCGCAGTGATCCATAACGGCAGAGGTCCATTATCCCACCACACCGATTGTTTCAGCGTCATTTTGTGAGGGAGCTTCAGATTGGTTGCTGCGTCGAACCTCATGTTGTGGACGACTTCATGATCCTCCACCCACCTGCCTGAGACACAGGAACGAGAGACAGAGGTCCAGCTGTTTAACACTCTGCATATCAACTAAACAAGTAGAGTCTTTTTTCAGTTCAACGACAAATGTTTTCTTAGGACACCGTTTACACAACAACACTGTCACTAGAAACAGAAAGGTTTTTCCTTTGTGTTTTCAGAGAGCTCCGCGTTCATACAGAGGCGATGTGAAAAAGATACGAGTTCACACGGATCTTCAAGAACAACTGAAAACACTGCAGCGTACATGCCAGGCCAGTAGTTGACGATGCAGATTTGTAGTGAACAGCGGTGTTTCAACACGCGTACACTTTCCAGTGAAGACAAACAACAATGGCAAGTGGACGCACGAATACACAGGAATGGAATTCAGCATATGTCACATCCCAGATAGACATGTTGGAGTTATGAGCTGGTAAGTCAGGATAACTGAAGGACATCCATCGTCGAAGTGGGAGATTCTGACCAAAGGGGGCGTTCCCACTGAGATGGTCTAATTTGCAACTCGTCTACTTTGTTCTGTGCAGTGACTTTTTGTCTTGTCTTTTGACTGAAAGTCTTTTATTATCCTGTTTTTCTTGAGTGACACATGTTGCATTTGTCTTTGTGATTATACAGATCGCTTCACATTAACAGGCAATTTCGAGTCTGATAGACTTAAGATTGGTACGAAGGATTATGGATGACTTTGTAAGAGAGGATGAGGATGATTTCTTCAGTTTTAGTTTCTTATGTATTTCTTTTGAAAATTACATAAAGTGCTAACTTTAGTCTAAAAATAGATAACATAACATAATGCAGTAAAAATATGAGTCACAACAAGCACACAGGACCATTTAGAGTTGCTGAAGAGTTTATCTGATGACTGTGGGCAGAGACAGGCTAGCACTACCCATTGACTCTTAGTGTTTGAGCTAAGCTAATTAGCTCAGAATGGTGTCTATCTGCTTGTCATGGACTCTGGAGTGAGGCAAGACATATCAAGACACAAAAACAAAAAACACACACAAAAAAAATGTTGGCATATCCCTTTAAGTCATGGCAGCCCTCCTTCTGCTGAACCACCACAAGCTGGAAATTTCTTCAGGTTCCCTCTAGAGGTTTTTAGTTGTTAGACTGCCTTTACATGGACTGGCTGAGAATGTCAGAAACAAAAATATTTTTAAGTATAATATTTACTTTCATCAACATTGTATTTCAAAATTATTATTGACATATTCTTTTCCTTGCAGTGCATTACTAAAATAATCCCTCAGTATTGATCAAAATTGAGAAAAGTAATGCAACATATGCATTAAAAGAAGTGGAACATACCTCAGCTCTTGACAAAATAAATAGAAGAAAGTAAATATAGAGTTTAACTAATAAAAGGCACAAAATAAAGTAATGCATTCATTTATTTAAAAGACTTTTTCATGATTTGGTTAACAAATGAGCTAAGCTTTGAGCTAACATGCTGAAAAAATAAAAGATTTTTATATTTCTTTACCTCACATACCTCACACTAACTCAACCGGACACCTATATTGGGAAATCTAAACTTTTTTGCACCTTTTGTTCATTTATGCCCTGTGAAAAAATCATCCTAGTTATAATATCCAAGATAATGAAACCCAGTTCACAAATTAAACTGAAACTTAACAAAAATGTATTGTCCTTGTAATATTTCTTTTCTGTTTTTAAAAAGGGAAAGGTAAATATTACTAAAATTCAAATGGGTATTGCAGGTATAAATGTATATTTTTTTTCTGCACTTAAAGTACACACAAAAACAACAAAAGCTTTGAATTAAAAAAACTTTTCCAGAATAAATACTTTAATGCTGATGGCGGGATGCCATCACAGAGACATATTTGTCTAAATGGATCAGTGGATAAAAACAGTCCTGCCTTTTTGAATTGGCCAGGGTTTTTTTTTCATATCCTGCCCTTAACCATGTAAGATGGCGAGCTAGGGATGGACATCATCATCATCATCATGATCATCATCATCATCATCAGACTTCAACCCATTTTCATCTACCAGTGTGAGATCAGGACATTTTCTTTTCCCCCATAAAAAACTGAATGTTTTTTTAATGAACTGGCTGAAAGACTTGAAACCTGATTTGGTAATTTCACCAATTGTTTTTGTTCTGATTGTTAAAAAAAATCATTTCTTTTTGTTCATTTCTTAGTTCAAATATTTTGATAACATCTATTTCAGTCTCTTGAGTTTTATTAAACATTATCAGTTGTTTTTAATTCCTTCTTCCAAGTTTACTTTCCTCTGATTTAGGATTAACCATAAATTATGTTAAGCTGGTTACAGGTTTATGTTACATTTTTATTTCTGAGTAATGGTGTGTTACAATAACTAAGCGTTTCCTCGCTCGTACCTGTGATGGTGGTGAAGTGTGACGGCGAGGTCATGGTCAGCATCGGGGGCGTCATGTACTTGGCCTTGACTCCGTCCAGGACCAGCTGGTCCAGGTGCGGCGTGTCCACGTCCTGGTCGTAGTCCCACCTGAATCCATCGAAGGAGATGAGCAGCAGTTTGTTCCTCTGCGTGGTCTCCCTCAGAGGTTTGGCAGCAGCGTAGATCGCTGCCGTGACGATCAGGAACACCTGGAGCTTCATCCTCATCTCCACCTGGACTGAAACTCTCTGCTCACCTGGAGCGGCTGCTGAGTTTAATCTTTAACTTTGTTTCTGTGATTGAGATCAGCTGACTGCAGGTGAAGGAGGGAGACCTTCAACTCTGATGTATTCTTATCGTCCAGAGCTGCATCGATCAGTTTTGATAATCAACGGACAGCTGATAGCAGCTCTGAAGTCATGATAATCCTACGCAGCAGCAGAAGTGCTGACACTGATTAATCAAACTTTACTGCAGGCTTTTACTCTAATGCCTACAGGGCCGGGCTGCATATCACATTTTTTTAAGATCTATCCATGTTTATTCTTATCACGATGGACGATAACATGATATTGTTCAATTTTTCTGAGGTCATCTGGCTGTTGGTGGCTGCAATGATAAATGTTCTGAATATGAAAAACAGATGTGAAGCCTGCTGCTCAGTAAAAATGTTTTTTTTTTTACAGTTCTGTAACCGTGTTTAGTCTGTTTCATCCTTTATTAAGGAGCATTTTTATCACTGGAGTCTGAAACTTCTGCCCGCCTGGTTTATGCCTCATTAAGGTGTACAAATGCCAGACAGTGAAAGAGCAGTGATGGGTCCAGAGGGTCAGGGTGGTCTGTATGGTTGTGTAATACATCACAAACATGAGGTCTAACGACCTTGACCTTTGACCCTGAATCTGTCAAATCAAAGAGGAAGAAAATCTCTGTGCCGGAGACAGGTGAGGCCAGAGGCACGGCTCCAGCCTGGAGTAGAAACTTGTGCAGATCATCTTCTACCAACTCCAACTGTGATGACACGTATGTGTTTTGATAAATGAGGAGGCTGAAAACAATCATCATATAAATGAACAGTGAATATTCACAGTTAGGCCCAGGATTCAGACATGGAGGGGAAATGAGGGTAGAAGAGAGGAATATTTAAAGAGTGGTAAGTAACCAGCTGTGCTTCAGCCGGGGTTCGACTCCCCCCTGAGGCACTTTGCTGACTGTCCTCCCCTGATCTTTCCTCCTACACTTTCACAGCCTTTTCCACTTTCTCTCTCCACTGTCAAAAAACTTCTTTGAGCTTGGAGGCTGAAAGAAGAAGATCCTTGATGTCTTCAGGGTGCAGTCGGGTTATGACCACAGCTACATCTTCATCTACGCCATCTGTATATATACAGTGCTCAGCATAAATGAGTACGACCCTTCAGATTTGTCAGAAAACCTTGAGTTTCCTTTCAAAATCAACATTTTCTATGGCATATTATGCCACAAAATACTCCCCCAAATGTGGGCCATATTGCAAACAAGATTTTTTAAGTCTCACACAAAAAAGTATTTTTCTCAATTTAAGATCAGGATGCAAAAATGAGTACACCCCAATCAAAGGGGTGGGAGCAAAGCTAAATTTAAGTTATCATATTACCCTTGTTTTCATCTTATGGTAAAAAAAAAAAATTATGTTAAACTCAGCTTTGTCAAACCTCTGGAAATTGTTCTTTTGTTCATTTAGATATTGAGTAATACATTACTTTTCCTAGAGGGTGTACTCATTTATGCTGGGCACTGTATATGTATGTATTTTCCAACGAGAACTGTTCCCCGTGGTTCCAATTCCTCACTATGTTCCTCACAGTGGAAACTGATGGCTGAAATCTCTGAGGTAGCTTGTTGTAGCCCTCCTGTAAGTCATGATGTGAAGAATCTTTGTTTTCAGGTCATTTGGGAGTTGTTTTGAGGGCCCCATGTTGCCACTCTTCAGAGGAAGGTCAAAGAGAAAAACAACTTGAAATTGGCCACCTACCTTTTCTGATGATTGGATTTGCAATTTTGTGTGCAAACTAATCAGTGCGTAGGCATTCAAATCAATAAAATGACAAGGGTGCCCAAATTAAAAACAAAAAGAGATCAATATAAACCTGATAAAAGACATCATAAAATTATTAAACCTTATGAAGTGAGATATGGCAATAAAATGATCATGGAAAATAAAGGGAAAATGAAGAGCAATAAACAAATCATAAGAGACTTACTGGGCTTTATAAACAAGTTACATAATTGAGGGCAGGGTCAATCAAAATTAAAGGATGAGACTAATGTCTCACAAGCCAAAGTCGAACACAGGGTCAAGTTTACAAGCAGCCTGCTGACAAATGAAAACATTTATTTAATTTATTGTCAAACTGTAGAAACAAGTTTAAAAATAGTATACATAAGTACAGATGGAGCCACTTATATTTACCCCCACTTTCCTTGACTGAGACTTGATCTCATGTGGACATTTTGAAATTGCATGGGTTGATGTGTTTCTGGTGGAATTCAGACACACTGACAGAAATGTTTGGGACCTCCCAGTGGCTGGCGATTGGCTGGAACTTGGCCGGCTTCTGGCTGGAAAGGGAAAAGTAAAGCAGCTGCATCTGTACACCACACTTGTACATAGGCTATCCTTCAAATAAATTAGAACAAAAATACATATATGTTCTCATGAATGTCAACACAACAACCCAGGGTGAGAAAGGACAGGGTGAAGCAAAATGCTTATCTTGTCCTGCTTTTTCACGTATTAGGACGAAATACAGACTTTATTTGTCAGGTTTACAGGATAAAATACAGCACTTATTTATTTTTGGAGAGCCACCCAGACGTTTAACTGTTACTCATTTCACTAAAACACAATCATAATAAGTCCTAAGTCGTTGTAAATGTGACTGATCAGGCTTCTCGACGATATTAAATACAGTAATTATTGGTGTAATAAAAGGGAGGAAATAACCGACTGACGTCTTTTTGCGGAGTGTAGTTCAAAGTCGCTCCACTCCAGACCGACAGGTGGCTGTGATGCGTCTTCCAGCTCATTCTCAGCCGCCAATTGACAACAACGAAGAAGAGGAAACGACTTCCTGTAGCATGTGCTGAACAGTGGAGACCTTGTAGAAATATTCAATAAATATGCGGTAAAAAGCTTCTAATAACTGAAGTAAACATTATTTTTTAGTCTCTCTGGATCTTTGAAGGTTCACCTTCTGCTGTTTCATCCTGGACTCTGACTCGGTTCGTATAAACAGTTAAATATCAGATAACCTCTGTGTGCTGTGTTCATGAGCTAATGCTAACTGCTAGCCAGCTCTATATGACTGATGTTTATGACTGCTGAAGTGCTCTGTTTTACGTTTATAAATATATTTAATCATCATAATAAGAGACATATTAGCTATATACACATCAGAGCACACGTACCCTCTTGGTTGAATTCGTGTGAGCCTCACCTGTTAAAAACACGACTACACTTTTAAAGCCAAATCTAATTTACTGTTTTGTTTCTTTATGTAATTGGAAATTAAACATTTACAGTTCATTTATGAGGGTCATATGTTAGTTTAGGATGAACTTTAATCCTAAGGTTCTGTTGATTCCCTTACTAGATGTACACATTTTGTTTTTTAAGATTATATTTACATTAATAAGTAGAATATTCCTCCAAACTGATGCTGAAGACAAGCAGTATTTTTCTTACTGACACCTTTTAGGCTGTGTATTCCAAAACTAGATCTCCTTATTAACAATATTAAAAATGATAAAAAAAAATAAAACTTCATGGCACAGTGTGTAAAAACTGGCATCCAATCCACTTTAATTATATAAAACATTTTCAAAACAACAGTGTTTACCAAAGTGCTGCACACTGACGTACAAATACAAATTAAATCAAATCAAAATGAAGTAAAACCAATGATTAAAAATATGGTAGAATCATCAAAGCTAGGTATGCACAGTATTATTGGTAGGATATCATTAATAACTAGTTCTTTACTTCCTGTGGTTTATGATGTCATAGCTATACAGCCCCCACCCACACGTGAACTTTCTGCTCATCACAGGCAGACGCCATGACCATCTTTAAAGTCCGATCTGCAGCCTCTTAACTTTCCTCCCCCCTCATCAGACATCATTTGGGCAGCCAATCAGTGCAGAGATTATTAGCCATAGCCCCCCTGCCCCCTCAGATCTGAGCGTTTCCAAAAGGGAGGGAAAAGGAGCTGCATCTAGAATAGATTAGAATAGAATGCCTATTATTGTCATTATTATGAATTTACAAGATTGGAGAGCTTCTCCTTTTCAGTGCAAAACTGTAAAGTATAAGGCACAAAAAATATACAAGATAGAATGTGCAATTGACTCTATATTCAAATATAAGATAAGAAAAAAGGATTAATATTAAGAATATAAAAAAATATAGAAATGTATTGCACAGGATCTGATCCTCGGTAGAGAAGAAATTAAATTTTTTTGTTCAAATTCTTGCCTAATAGACACCAAATTCATGATGTAAACAATCAAACACATCAGGACATTGAAAACAGGAGATTTTTTTTTCTAATGATGTCTAACACCAAAACTTAATGATTATGGATGCATGATATTGGATTTTTGCTGTTATTTTTTAATTAATTATTGCCAATACTGATACCAATATTTCTGGTCAAGAGCTCAAGCTCTGTACTTAACAAAAGTGGACTTGTTTCTTTCAGTGTTATTGTATATTTTTGTGAGAAACAGATGTAAAACAACAAAAACAGCATTTAAGTCTTGCAATAATGAAACCCTTGATTTTTAAATGTATCCATGCAGTGATGAGAAGGGGCATCAATATTGTACATTTGTATAATTTGTCGATATATGGCTGATATATTGGCTATAAATATCTGCAAAAATTTCAATATCTGATACCAATACTTAACTTTTTAGGCTGATCTCAGCCGATACCGATATCAAACTGATAATATCGTGCATCCCTATTTATAATCTCTTGTGTTTTCTTTCAGGGATGTCGTCTTTATGGAGTCTTAGACCGCTGCTGACATCCTTGTTACAAGGTCAGTAAACACATCTGTGCCTGTTTCAGGTTAAAATGTTCATACTGCACATAAGAGATGGATTTTAGACAGTTGAGCCCCTTTGGGCTGCTTTATTATGTGTTTATAGGGATAGTTCAGTTTTTTTGAAGTGGGGTTGCTCGAGGCCCATGGCATGAGTAAATCTGAGTGCCAATAAAAGAACTGGTGAGCTTTGTCTGTCTTTTCCAAGAAAAAGAATAATAGCATTAAACTGGATAAACAGTTGGAGACCTGGTAGTTTTAATAAAATGTCTGTTTATACCCTCTGAAAAAATCACATATTCACTTCAAGATAAACAAAAACTATTCCACAGGATCTGGGACCCATTTATTCAATATCTCAGGGAAAAGGACTTTTCTAATTTGCTAGATGAAGTTGGAGAATAATAATAAATGTATGTAATGGAGGACATCTCTTTATATATGAATATGTACTCTTTTCATTTGTTTTTATTTTATTTATTTATTTTACTTTATTTTTAAAATTATTTTAACTGTGTAATCACAGGGTAGCTTTTCTTTTTACTATATAGAACTTTGCTTTCTGCAATTTTTGTTATTGTAAATGACTGTAATAATTGAACCTGAGAGCATACAAAGGTCATCTTAGTGTGCTCAAACTGTATTTCTTTACTTTTTTCAATATTAAATTTTGTCCATCTACCCTTTTTTTAGTTTATTTCTCTTTTTCTCATGTATTCAATATGTTATTTTGGCATTTTGATTTTATTTTTGCAAAATTGAGGAAAAACTCCATGAATATGTTGCTAAGAAAGATGTACTCTTTAAATATTTTATGTTTAAATAATGTATTTGATATATTTAATTATATGTCCCTCTCTTTAGCCACTCAGCATGCCCCGGCCTGGACGCCCCCCCTCCTCTCCAGGACGATGGCTACCCTGAACCAGATGCACCGGAGCGGTAAACCCAAACAGCCCCCCAAATCCCTTGGCGCCACGTTCGGCCGGCCTCAGCTGAAGGGGGTCGTCCTGAAGACGATGATCAGAAAACCCAAGAAGCCAAACTCCGCCAACAGGAAGTGCGTCCAAGTGCGTCTGTCCAACGGGAAAGAGGCGGTGGCGTTCATCCCCGGGGAGGGACACAACCTGCAGGAGCACAACGTGGTGCTGCTGGAGGGTGGCAGGACGCAGGATCTGCCCGGAGTCAAGCTCAAAGTGGTGCGAGGGAAATATGACTGTGCCCACGTGGTGAAGAAGAAACAGTAGAAGGACTGTGACGACCGTGGAGAATGTTTGTTTAGTGTTTAATAAATATGTGTGACATTATTACCACGGCGTCAAACATGGAGTCACATTATTACTGTGAACGCTCGGTCAGAGAAGAAACAAAAGCCTTTAAAGAGAATATTTTGTGAGACAGCATTCTTTATTTTGATTTACCTTTGTTAAGAATGATAAATGCACATTCTAAGAACAAAAATCTCAGGATAATCATCACTTGTGAATTAACCAATCATACTCAAAGGTACTAATCATCATTTATGTGTATAGGTTGAAACACAGTCTTTAACTGTCAAAAGAAACGGCAACCAAGCTCAAAGTAGTTATACTACATCTGCAGGGTCTCTCTGAGGCAAAGATTTGGTCAACTAAGGAAACAAATGGCTGTAGGAGGCTGAAAACTGAGTGAGAACAGCCACACTCTGCTACTAAGGTGAGGTTGAAGACAGCTTAATGCCACAGGTCATGCACCATAGTAAGACTGAGCACAGCAACAAGACACAAGGTAGTTATACTGCATCAGCAAAGTCTCTCCCAGGCAAAGATTTCATCATGGACCGGGGTTTAAAGATGCGCTCAAGCTCTTGAAGAGGCACAAAGAAACGGCCATGACAGTGCTGCAGGTGGAAGATGCCATCAGATCATGATTATAAACCACAGTTAACCACGAGTCCCATAACACAAACCACATACAATTATTGAACTGAAATGCTCGTAAATCTATGATCCTGTAAGTTTAAGAAAAAGCAATAAATGAAAATAATTGTCAAAAACATACGATATAATCAAAATAGAGATTGAAAAAAAACAAGTGCAACATGTGGCAATAATCTTAAATCTTGATCAATGTATTTTCAAAACTTTTGGGAGGCTGTAATTAAAATTGTAATAGAAACACGATTTATTGCCCTGCTCTAGTCCAGGTACATCCATCTACTGTCTGTAGACACCTGTCCAGAAGTCTTCATGGATGAATTGTGGCCTGCGGAGGCCCTTCGAAAAACTCTTTGAGAGGGGAACTAGAAGAAATGATACTGTGATCAGTGACAAAAAATAATCTTTGAACACATTCATTTACAGCATTTTTTTACACCTGACCCAAAACGTATGCATAGTAATGTACTTTTTATGAGGAAATTACCATTTAATTAACTTTATTTAAGGTATATCTTTATTTCGGGTAATAATCAAGTGGTGTTGTTGCCTGTTTGGTATCACAGCAACAAGAATAGAAGTGCTTAACACACTTTTTGGTCTATTTTTGTTTTTAATCAAAAATTTTCCAAACAATATCATAAAAAACACTACAAAAATTGCAAAAAATGCATTTGTAACTTAAAAAATGTGGTCCTTGCCAGCTCTGAGATGGGAAGCAACAAATAATATAAGTGTAGGTAAGAAAAACTGATGCAAGATAAACTAAAGTTATATAAAATTGAAGGACATCATTATAAACAAAGTGATCTGATTTGTTTAAGGGTTTTCTCATCTTTCAATCAGTTCCACCCACTTTTGCAAATGTTCCCAGCGAAAAATTGAATATTGGAAATTTCCTCACCATTAAACAAGAACCAGAGGTGTTTAATGACACTGTCTTACTTTAAATGAATAATTTGTGTTGTTTCACAATTTAGAGTATGTGTGGGTTTTTCTGCTATTTTAATTGTTAGAAATGAAAAATTGTCCAATATTGGGTGTCTGGGGCTTCTGTTATTGGGGCAAGGGGATCAAAAATCTCGCTACGGTGAGCAAAAAGTTCACCAGCCCAAAAATTTGTGACACATGATGGTCAAGTCCTGCAGTTCATCTTCCAGCCAGCGGCGGCAGCACTGAACCTGGAGCTGTTGTCCCAGCTACTGACTGAGGAAGACAGTGTCGGTGTTGCCAGGTCCGCATGATTTAAGCAAGTTTGGTTTCATTTTCCCCTTTATACCTCCTGCATGACTTAATACCAAAAATCTGAGTTTTTATTTATTTACTGACTTTTAATGATCTCTGCACATCGTTCAATTTTTACTAATGTCACTTTTTTATTCCTGCTTTAACCTACTTTGTTTTTATTGATTCCTTATAGTTTTTAAAAATTACTTTTGACTTTAACTACCATGTTTTTATTGGTTTGTGGTGATCATATTTTGTCTTGTGTCCTTGGGTGTTTATTTTGTGTTTCATGGTCATGAAGGAGGACACATGTCGCCTTCATTGGAAAAATAAAATGAAAGATGAACGGAGAGAAAGCAGAAGAATGCAAGCAGCTTCCTGCTGAAGGTCAGAATAGGTTTCCTAAATTTGAAGTGTGAAATGATTGAGCGACTTGTTTGTGGATTTAGACAGGTTAAGATTTTTCCACCTTTTTCTGGTCAAGTTGTTTTTAAAGGAATAGGACAGTCTTGGTGTACAGGAATAATGTTTTTTTTTGTTTACATTTAGAAGATATGTGTTTTTTTCTGCAGTTTTGAGAGTTTATAATGAAAAATTGTCTAACATCGAGTGTCTTCAAAAATGACCCTAAGGTGAAAGCAGTACACAGGTGTACAGCATCAATGGTAATATTAAGAAAAGTCAATTATTCCCTTTTTCTAAAGTTTGGGTCATGACATTTTACTTTGAAAAAAACATCATTTAGGGGTCACTTTCCTTGTTCAAAATTATTTCTGGTCATTTTTGACCCTAAGATATAAGGGTTAAGTATGACACTCCATCTTAACTCTTGATTGTATGGAATATGGAAAACAAGTTTCAAATCATCATCACCTGAGCTCTCTCTTAACATTGTGGTAAATGAGGATGTTTGGGATTTTATTTAGTTATTGATCAAAAAGGAAGTCGATATGGCTCAAAGAATCTGCATGTTGCAACCTTAATTCATTTTTTACTTGCTTACTTACTTTTTTTAACTTATTTTTCATGCTCTTATCTATTCTATTTGATATTCCTAATACTATACTGTGTATAGTAGCTACTGAAACAACTGAATTTCCCCTTGGCGATCAGTAAAGTATTCTGATTCTAGAAGAGCAAAGTCGCTGCTTCGGAGCTTGTTTCTCCCTCCAGATCTGGCAACACAGGACCAAAGCCGCATCAGCGCTGACTGTTGACATTAGCTAATTTCATCGGTGTAAGTTGTGTTTTAACCACTTTAACGACCTTTTACACAAACAAAACGTTACCGGAAGGTTTCCAGAAGAGTCTCTCACCTCATGGGCATGTCTTTTCAACCGTTTCTGCTGAAACTGGACGTTAACGTTTAATTTTAGAAGAAGGCGTCTCAGTAAAACAGCCATTCATTGATGCAGCTAGCATGTTTGTCTGTTCTAACGGAGATAAAAACGATGGTTAACTGTTTTCAGGTCTTTTCTCCGGTTATTCTGTCGCTGTTTTCCGCTCCTGTTGTCTGGAGGATCGTTATAAGGAGTGACCGTGTTAGCCGGTGACTGTCAGCCTCTGATGTGTTTGGTTTTAGTTGACACGGTCACCGTTTATTCCATAACACCACAGCTGCATTATTATAACTGACTGAGCTAAAGGAGGAGAACTGTTTAATATCATTACGTCTGTCAGAGTTTCAGCTTTAAAACAGACCTGTGGATCTTCTTTTGAGCAGTGATGCTGATGAGTTAAAGGCCCATGACTGACAGGAGACACTGAGATATTATTATATTCATATAAGATATGAGACAAACATGTTAATCCCATAATATTGTTCAGTATTGGGATAAGGATATAGATTGATTTAATGATGGATAAAAGTGCATTTGACCTGTAACTTAGTGCCCTGAAATTTAGGGATGTACAACATTATCAGAGCAATATTTTTATTGGCAGATAATTACTGAAAAAGTTGATTATCAAATTGGCAGATATGAAAGTTTTACTGATTCAGTTCATTTAGATAAGTTAGTTAATGATTAAATTCATTGAGGTTTAATAAATTAACGATTCAGTTAGATTAGGATTGTAGAATACATGATTCAATTAATTAAGGATTATTAAATTGATGATTCAATTCGATGAGGATTAGAAAATGAATGATTCGATTCATTTAGGATTATTATATTAATGAAACAATTCGATTAGGATCATTATGTTAAGTGTTAAGTTCAGTTAGAACCATGAAGTTAAGAATCCTAATCAAACTGGTGAATATGCACAGCTCTAATACTTAACCCTTTAAAGTCTGAAATCACAAATTATAGCCAGAAAATTCTAGTTTTTTGGAGCTGAAATGTTTATTTCACTCTCTACTGAAATTTAAAAAAAAATAAAATTTCCATAAAATTTAACATAGATATTTTTTGTCTCTCATTTGATACAGTGGGTGTTTTTGGCAACTGATAATCCACTTGAGGACATTTTAATCATTTGTCTGATTGTATTCAGATGGGTTTTTTTATGGTATGTGTAGATTCTCATTCATCCAGGTCATGGTCATCTTGAAGATTCAAAAACAAGGCAACTGGACTGTGTAGAGTTTGTTGGGAAGACGTTTCACTTCTCATCCAAGAAGCTTCTTCAGTTCCAAATGGCTGGTGCTGGAAGCAGATATTTATCTTGCTAGAGGGGAAAACAACAACAAAGGAAGGGAGGAGTTGGAGAACGACTCAAAGAAACTCATCACAGGGTGATGTAACCCCTGAGAGTCGTTACCCTGAATGGGTCATTAACTCCCCCTGTCATGTGAGGTGTTATGGTCACATGTGCCCGGGTGTGAATGTTTGGAGAGCTTCCTGGGGAGAGAGCTTAGCACTGCATTATATGTGGGTGAGAGGTTTTTTTATGGTAATTTGTTGATAATATTGATTAGATAGAGGTATCATAAAAGTATGTATCAAATATGATACGGCAGGCTTTAAGGGGTTAATAATGATGAGATGAATTGTTATGGTACATTTATAAATTCTCTCAATATATAACAGCTAACATTCTGGATATTTATGGACAACTTTCACACTCAAAATTTTTTTTCCAAAATTACATAAAGTGCTGATCTTAGTCTAAAAATAGATAATGTAACATAAAGCTGTAAAAAGAAAAAAAAACTGGACTCAGGAGTGAGGCAAAAGAAAAAAAATATTGGTGTTCCTTTAAAAACAAAGTTGATAAGGTCTGACCTTGTGCCTTTTACGGGAGCATACACCCTTCCTTGTTTTACGCCATTACTGACTAATGTCTGTGTTTCATGGTCCTCAAGGAGGAAACGTTTCCCCGTTATTGGAAAAATAAAATGAGAAGATGAATGGAGACGAAGCAGAAGAGTGTGAGCAGCTTCCTGCTGCAGGTCAGGATCATTTCCTTCAATTAAAGTTTTTTTTTTTTTTTTTTACTGGTAACGTTTTTTTGCACACTAGTGCACGAGTAGACCTTACGCATAAAGCAAAATCGTCTACTAGTAGACAACTTTGTGTTATGTAACTATGGTTGATATTACCGATACCAATTTCATGCCCAAACGTCTTTCCATACACAGCATCAAATCTCTAATGTCATCCATTTATTTTATTTCAGAAACTGTTTCCTGTAAAGATGAACACACGTTTTATATTTCTCTCTTCTTCACAGAGGAGTTTTTCTCCTTCATGGACGCACCACAAGAACCTGCTTTAAAGAAGAAACACCGTAAGAAGCACGCCTCTCACCCCTGTTCGCTCTGTGACAGGGTGTTCGTCTGTCCCTCTCGCCTGTCCGACCACTTAGCTGCTCACGCTGGAGAGAAACCGCACAGCTGCCCCGTGTGCGGTAAGCGCTTCACGAAGAGGGTCAACGTGACGGTGCACCTGCGGGTCCACACGGGTGAGAAGCCGTACACCTGCTCCGACTGTGGCCTCAGCTTCACTCAGCGCGGCTGCCTGCGGCGGCACCAGCTCACCCACGCCCCGGAGAAACCCTTCGTCTGCCTGCTGTGCGGGCACGGCTTCGTCCAGCGGCGGCATCTCGTTCAACACGAGCGAACGCACACCGGAGAGAAACCGTTCGCCTGTGAGCTGTGCCCTAAACGCTTCGCCTCCAGGACGGGCCTCAGCGACCACCAGAAGACCCACACGCGGGAGAACCTCTCGTGTGAGCTCTGCGGGAAGAGTTACTCCACGCACTCGTCCTTCAGAGATCACATGAGGAACCACACGGCGGAGAAGCTCCACCCCTGTCTGCTGTGCAGCAAGAGCTTCAACCGGCCGAACCTGCTGAAGAAACATCTGCAGAGACACCAGGTAAGCTTTTCCTCACAGATGTTCTCATGTTCAGCCTACTGGCACGTCATGGACTATTGCTGCTCAGCCAATGACTGGTTTAAACAGTGCTGTGCGCAAGGCAGGTGTGAACCAGTGTGACTTTGACAGCACTTTTTAATTTAGTTTTAGTTATAGTCTTTTGCCTAAAATATCTTGTAGTTTTAGTCATAATTTAGTCATCTAAACTGTTTTAATTTTAGTCTAGCTTGAGGAGGAGGTCAGACTGTCTGTTACAATGAAAAAATACTGATTCACTCAACTATCACACACTTTAGTGCCTGTTTCAGTGTCTTTAAAAGGTGCATTTTCAGTCGCATTTCTAACCAAGTTAATGCAGGTCAAAATTGTATTTTTTTAATTTATTTATTGTTTATTTGACGTGGACATCATGTTTACATTGGACAAACCAAATGCATTGTTTGAGTGTTTTATAGGACATGTGCTGATTCGCAACACTTGTCCACAGGAGGCTTTTGAAATGATAAAATAGTAAAAGTAAAAAAGAAAAGAAAGACAAAAAAGCATTACAACAGTAAAAGAGAAGCAGTTTTTCAGATTAAATAAATTTATAAGCTACAAAGCAAAGGCAACAAGGTCATGAAATCAGCCAGTTAAAACCATTCATGTGAGCGCTGCTGCCATTGTTCGAGTCCTTTGGTAAAAGCATTACTGCTGGTCTCTAATTTCAGATCAGTGGGTAGAGAGTTCCAAAGTTGTCCCACTGTTACAGAAATATATCAGACAAAATTCTTAAGAAAAAAAAAGCACATGAATGACTGATAAAGTAATCCTGCTTCGTCTCTTCAGGAGGGAACCATCCATCACTGTCTGAAGTGCGACAGGTATTTTTCCTCCCTGGAGAAGCTGCAGCAGCACGAGGAGCACCACCAGACGGCGCTGCAGTTCGAGTGCAGCATCTGCGGCCGCAGGTTCAACAGGGCCTGTCAGCTGAAGGAGCACGAGCGGGGTCACACCGGGGAGAAACCGTACCAGTGCGACCTCTGCAAGAAGAGATTCTCATCGCAGAGCGTGTTCAAGAAGCACCTGAAGCTCCACATCAGGAAGGGAGAGAGCGTCCCCACGGCGACCGACAACGGATCCACACAGTCAGAGGAAGACCGGGAGGTGAGGGGGGCGGTCTGGGATTTATTCACACATCATATTGGATATGGCCGATTAACGTTTTATTATGTGACATAAACCTCTTTATTTTATACCTCAACATAAAACAAGAGTCCTAAACCCACTTTTTATGGTTTTAATCATCAGATGTTTCCTTGTCAATAGTATTTATCATTAAAACCATAGAGATGGATTATTTAAAGTGTATGATTTAAAAATTAAAACAATTTTTGTGTTAAAAATTCAGACTTCATCCAAGATGACAACCCCTCTCTTCTCTTGGAATTTTATTTTAATTTTATTCATTTATTTGATTTTATTTCTTTATTTTCTTTATTTATTTTTCTTTATTTATTTAATTTATTTATATAATTCCTTGGGAAACAAAGTGACGGAGAACCCTCATTTCCAATAGGGCAGACGTATGACAGCAATAGCAGACAAACAAAACCAGGTAGATGCAGACACAGTTATCAATAAAAGGGGATAAATAAACATAAATTTCTTGTGAAAAAAAAGAAAAGAACCATTTTCAGTAAGGTAAATAAAACAATAAATTAAAACAATTAAGATGTTCAAAAAAGAAAAACTAAAATCAATAAGTGGTCTCTCTGAAAACAAAGCTGATTCACCCAAACTGATCGCACTGCTGTTGTCTAAACAGGAACCAGACAGGCCGGACAGTGAAGGCAGCACAGCGGCAGGTTTGACATCGGGCCTCAGTGTGAACGGGCTTCGGGGGATTAAGGTCGAGGTCGTAAATGATGGTGGTGATGGACGGGAGAACAAGCAAACACTGACTGGTGAGTGGAGAGAGCTCACAGAGTTTCCAGTCTGTTTCAGAGTTCCCAAAATTAACAATGATTCATGGACAAATGAGACATCCATGAACTTTTAATTAGAGATATGATACACAACACTGCTGTATGGACCGTTTCTTTAAATTAATAACTCCATCTCTTTTTGTATGTGCAGAAAGTGACCCCAACCTAAATCAGCCGCCTGGACACAACGACAAATCAGAGATTGACGCCAACGAGTCGCTGCACCGCTGCTCCGTCTGCTCGGAAACCTTCAGCACTATAACTGACCTTAAAGCTCACAAGAAGAGCCACAGAAAGCGTCACGCCTGCAGCATCTGCACTCGCAGCTTCTTGAAGCCCTGCTTACTCCGCCAACACATGAGGACGCACATTAAAGATGGACTGTTACAAGACCCTGCTGACAAGGTGAGATTCAAGCCTGATTCACAGAACAGTGTTAATTTTGTTGACTAATTATTTTCGTCATAGTTTTCGTCAACAACCTTTTTTCCCCTGACGAAAACTAGACAGTAACTAATAAAAACAAGTGCACATGGACAAAAACTAAAACTAAATTAACTGACATTTTCATCAACAAATAAAAACTAGACTAAAATGTTTGACAGAGACTTAATCCAATCAGACCTAATTTGGTCATGTAGAAAGTAGAGACAAGTTAGGAATATATCCAATCACAGCTACTTTGGTTGTGTGGAAAGGTTGGATGAGTTAAGAGGGACATCCAATCACAGCTGCCTTAGCTTGGTGGTGGTGGGATAAGTTGTGGAGCGATCCAATCAGAGCTCCTCTCTTTATGAATTGATATATTCATGTAGAGCAGGTTCACTGTTTGTTGTCAGTTCTGGTATTGTAACTGAGATGCTCTGCCAGGTAGCCTAAATAAAGGTGACTGCATTTCACACAAAAGTTCAATTTGTTTCTGTTCATTTATACATTCAGACTTTACTAGCATTCAGTAAAGGGTTATTAGATGTTTGATTTTATCCAAGTGTAAAACATGACTTCAGAAATTCAAGGAAACATAAAAAATGCCTTACCCTTTACACTTCATATTTTAGTCGACTAAATTTACAGTAGATTTCATCGACTAAAACTAGACTAAAATAAAAACAATTTAGATGACTAAATTATGACTCAAACTAAAATATTTTAGGCAGAAGGCTAAAACTAAAACTTAATTAAAATGTGCTGTCAAAATTAACAGTTTCACAGATTTTCTGCTATATTTACATCTAGAGACATTCACATTAATTCCAACATCTGTCGGTACACACTGCACTAATGCTTGGATGCGGGTGACATGGCGTGTGCCCCCCCACATACACACAAAGGCAGTGATGCTCACTCGCGGTGCTCCTGTCTCCCGCTGAGTACTTAATCCCCCCTTTCTCCAATCACACCTCTGTTACTACCGCTAGAGATGGAACAAAGAGGGGGTCAACTCAATTCCCCCATTCTGTCCCCAGGACAGTCACAGTGGAGGTGAAACGCCACAGAAGGGTAAATATTATGCCTTAAAAAACAACAGAATGAATCAGGCTTCAGATACCTGAAGAGGGACTGAGGATGGATTCTGTGAATTCTCCTTTTTTCCCATCATGATTGCGTTATTTGTCTCTGTTTTTATTTTATTCACCTTTTATTTAACCAGGACAGCCTCACTGAGATGAAGACTTGTTAACAAGAGTGCCCGAGTCAAAACATGCAGCAGCACATCTAAAAAGTCACAAATATAACCAGCTACGAACACACATCAGCACAAAATAAACAAATCAGTTCATCATTCAAGGGTCAAAAGACTGATATGAACATTGAATTTGCCATTCTTAAATGCAAATTGCCTGCAAATTTAAGAATGGCTCGCAAATGAACGGCTCACTCACAACTGTGAATTGGTTCTCATTGTTCACTTAAAAGAGCAGTTCAAAAGACTCGACTCGTTTGCAAACGTCACATCTCTGGCTCAAAGTAGGTCAGCAAAAAAACGCCTATGTTTACCAGTAGAAGAAGATAATATGAAGATAGAAGATGACGTAACACAAAACAAGTCACAACAAGCACACAGGACCATTTAGAGTTGCTGAAGAGTTTATCTGATGACTGTAGGCAGAGACAGGCTAACACTACCCATTGACTCCCAGTGTTTGAGCTAAGCTAAGTAGCAGTGGGCGAGCTCTGCCTGTCTCTTCCTTGTTACTGCACACACAGTCGAAAGAATGGTGTCTGTCTGCTTGTCATGGACTCAGGAGTGAGGCAAGACATGAAAAGAAAAAAAAGTTGGCGTATCCCTTTAAGAAAGTGCGCTGCAGAAATGCAAAACTGTTGATGAAGCCGCAGACTCTGCATACATATCGATGCTTATTAAAATCAGACATGTTTACATGCAGTTGTGTCATCTTGCAGTCCCACAGTGATGTACAGCCCTGCACTCTGTGTCATGCATACGTAGAATAAATATAAAAATCTCAGTGTAATGACAGCGGCCCTTGTCTATGATTCTTTTGCTCCATAATGAGGAACATTTTCTGAAATTATTGTTAAGTCCAAATGATCATGCACTTTTGTTACTATGTTTCTTGTTTTATTCTTAGCTGTTAATTTTTGCAATAAAAAACATTCAATCTTAAAAATAAAAGGACGAAAAAAACATCCAAAAGTGAACCTGAATACAGTTAACTGTGTATTTTGTTCCAGAACTTAAAATCAACCTCACTCATAGCCGCCCTGATGCTCTTTTAGACGACATAGCTGAAGTGTTGAAGCGGTTGATTGTGTTGACTGATAAAGTGATCTGTTTTGTTTCAGGAGTTCTGGCAGAACATGAAGATGGAGGAGGAGGTGAAGAACCTGATCCAGAGGGTATTTGAATCTGCTCCATTATTTTCATACATTAATAACCAACAGGAGACCAGGATCAAGATGTTTACTTTGCCTCATGTCGTCTGCAGGAGATAATGGCCCGCTCTACCTCCACCCAGTCCTTCCTCACTAAGCCTGGATCTCTAGCTGGTAACCATGGTGACCAGGAGGTCTTACTGATGAAGGAGGAAGAGGAGGAGGTAGAAATTAAGGAGATAGACGCCAGTGGTTTGATCAACTCTGATGGAGAAGAAGAGGAGACACGAAAACCAAAGCTCATGGGTAAGTAACCCGCTGTCGTATCAGTATAATTAAATTTTATATTTTAATGAACCAAAAACAAAACGCTGCACTATGGCTTGGATGCGCGTGACATGGCGTGTACCCCCCACATACACGCAAAGGCAGTGATGCTCACTTGCAGCGCTCCTGTCTCCGGCTGAGTACTTGTTTCCCCCTTTCTCCAATCACACCTCTGTTACTAGGCAGGCTAACACTACTCCCAGTGTTTGAGCTAAGCTAATTAGCAATGAGCTAGCTCTGCCCGTCTCTTCCTTGTTATTACACGCACAGTCAAAAGAATGGAGTCTATCTGCTTGTCATGGACTCAGGAGTGAGGCAACCCTTTAAGTATGTTCGTAAAGAATAAAAGAATCTAAACTGAAATGCAGTCAAACTGAGTCCCAGTTTACACGACAACAACCAACTGTTTTAGATTTCTTTGTCTTGCCTTATTTCTAACTTAAAATTTAAGTCTCAGCACCTGTTTCCTAATTTTTTATCCAATAAAGTGTTTCTGCAGTCCTTAGACATCCATGCTTCTTTATAAGTATATATTTATATTTTATTTTTAGAGTCCCCTATTAACATGTGCTACATTTTTTTGTGTGGAAAATGCTATACAAATATAGTTTGGTTGATTGATTGATGAGTCACTGTGTCCTGTCACTTTATTTAATAATTGGAGTGATAGGAATAAAAATTTATTTTATTGAGTTTATCCGATGACTGTAGGCAGAGGCAGGCTAACACTACCCATTGACTCCCAGTGTTTGAGCTAAGCTAATTCGTGGCGGGCGAGCTCTGTCTGTCTCTTCCTTGTTACTGCATACGGGAGAGAAGAAAGACATGGAAACAAAAACAATGTTGGCATATCCCTTTAATGTCCCACATTAACCCTCCTCATGTCATTAACAGCTCAGCACGTCAGCCCAGGTCATCAGGGCGTCTCAGGGCCTGTCGACGGGAAAAAGAACCACTGCTGTCCCGTTTGTGGTCGAGACTGCTACAAGGCGTCAGCGCTGCAGAAACACCTGAGGATCCACTCCGGCGAGCGTCCATACCAGTGCCCCACCTGCGGGAAGAGCTTCATCCAGCACATCCACATGATGGAGCACCAGAGGACCCACACAGGGGAGAAACCATACTCCTGCACCATCTGCGGGAAGCGCTTCACCTTCTCCAGCGCCCTACGGAGACACGAGCAGCTGCACACGGACGCCCGGCCCTTCAGCTGCCCTGTGTGTCAGAGGACCTTCAAGCAGCTGAGAACTATGAAGAAACACCAGCAGACGCACAAACAGGTCCGCTTCCACTGCCCGCTGTGCGAGAGGAGCTTCAGCGAAGCCACTGAGCTGACCTACCACGTGGAGAAGCACGCGGACAGGCAGCCGTACCTCAGCAACATCAGCAAGACGGATTGTCATGACACTGGGATTTAAACCGTGACGGGATTCTGATGAAAATCTAAAGATACTGAGACATGTTAAAGGGATTCGCCAATTTTTTTTTTGTTTTCGTGTCTTGCCTCACTCCAGAGTCCATGGCAAGCAGATAGACACCATTCTGAACTAATTAGCTAAGCTCAAACACTGGGAGTCAATGGGTAGTGTTAGCCTGCCTCTGCCTACAGTCATCAGATAAACTCTTCAGCAACTCTAAATGGTGCTAGTTGTGACTAGTTTTTACTGTGTTATGTCACATTAACTATTTTCAGACTAAGATTAGCACTTTATGTACCTCCACAGGAGTGCTCTGTTTTGTTGACTTACACCACGCAACATAACGCGATATAAAAAATTAGTCACAACACGCACACAGGACCATTTAGAGATGCTAAAGAGTTTATCTGATGACTGTAGGCAGAGGCAGGCTAACACTTCCCATTGATTTCCAGTGTTTGAGCTAAGCTAAATAGCGGTAGGCAAGCTTTGCCTGTCTCTTCCTTGTTACTGCACACGCAGTCAAAAGAATGGTGTCTATCTGCTTGTCATGGACTTGGGAGCGAGGCAAGACATGAAAACAAAAAAAAATGTCGACGTATCCCTTTAAAAGGAGACGGTGGGGGGTCTGCCCTCAAGCTCCTGGTGCTCACTGAAGGAAATACTGAAGGAAAGGAGAGGAAAACCTTAAACCAAAAAGTGTTGGTTTGAATAATCCAGAATCAGGAACTCAGGATGATTTAAAAATGTAATAAAATTTATTTATTATTATTATTATTAAAACTCTTCATATGGTCCAGAGAGTCTGCACAGCCTCTGCTCTCTGCTGGTTTAATGGACTTGAGTTTGTAAAGTGCTTTTCTTTCTTTCTTTCTTTCTTTCTTTCACTCAAAGTGTTTTTACACACCAGCCCCTTCACCCTCATCCTCTCTCTGATGGTTGTGCGTCAGTGATCCGTCAGAATTAGCTAACAGTGGATCTTAGGTCGCCATGGTTTGTCATGAGGCAAGTCCAGGTTAACCTTTCAGTGCAGCTGGATCCACCTGATTCAGTGTCAGTAATCAGGCAGATCCATCTTGCCAAGCTCGGAGTCCTTTAGAGGAGGTAGAGGTGGAGCTACGAGCGAGACGACAGCAGGAAGTAGTGGCTGTTTTATCAAATCTGGACCACGTTTCTTTATAAAATGAAAACAAATATCAACACTACATTCTTCTCTACAGTAAAGATACACTGCCTGGCCAAAAAAAAAGTTGCCACCAAAAAGAAAGGTCACACACTCTAATATTTTGTTGTACCCCCTTTAGCTTTGATTACAGCACGCATTCTCTGTGGCATTGTTTCGATAAGCTTCTGCAATGTCTCAAGATGTATTTCCATCCAGTGTTGCATTAATTTTTCACCAAGATCTTGTATTGATGATGGGAGAGTCTGACCACTTCCATTTGATTTTGCCAAACGTTTAAGTGATCGCCAATCAGGATCATTCAGGATTTCTTTCCGACCACATTTCTTCCTTGAAGAATCCACTATCCTTCCAGTTTTTTAATAATGCGTTGAACAGATCTTAACCCAATTTTAGTCGTTTCTGCAATCTCCTTAGATGTATTCTCTGTTTGAAGCATGCCAATGATATGACCCTTCTTAAACAGACTAACATCTTTTCCATGACCTCAGGATGTGTCTTTCCACATGGTTGTTTAAGAAATGAGAAGCTAGTCATTGCATCAGCTGGGGTTAAATAACTTGTTGCCAGCTGAAAGATAATCGCCCACGCAGTAATCATCCAATAGGAGGCTCGTACCTGTTTGCTAAGTTAAATCCAGGTGAAGACTTTTTTTTTTTTGGCCAGGCAATGCATTTTCATTCTGCTCCTCTTGTTCTACTGGTTGATCTTTTAAACACTTCTAACAGACCTTTGAGACGAGGTGTGTCAGGTTATTATGTGACTGATTACCGGTTTGACTTCAATCAAATCAATCAAACTTTATTTATATGTAAATGTCAGTGCTCTTTATTTATACAGACCTTTACAACAACACTTTCGGTGAACGAACGTGCTTTATATTAGTTAGTAAATAAAAAGGAATAAATAAAAACAATAAAACCAGTTTTTACCGGTGCCTTTTGGTTTTAAGGTTTCTTCTTTCCCTGATGCCTGTGGGTCAGTGTTTCCTGGACTGTAATCAAACACACAGGGCGATGATCTCAGAGAAAAGCTTAATGACACAGAGAAATGGAAGAGCAGCTTGACAATGTCCAGCATTTGAAGGATTTCTTTGAGTCTGAAATCAGATGAAAATATTCTTATTTAATATTTGATTTGAAAATATATATAAAACTTAGGATTAGTCTAAATATATATAAATAAAAATAGGTTTAGGCATTTTATACTAAGAAAAAATTGTTCAAATTATATTTATGCTTGTCAAAAAAAAGTTTGTAAACTTTATTTTGGTTGATTATTTCTCTTGTTGGAAAGCCTGATCAGCCAACTTAACCACAAGGTACAAACTGTAAAGACTGTGCATTCCTGAAATGAGCAACACAGCTAAGCATGTGGGTAATGCCCCACATAACCGCTCCAGTGTTGCCAGATTTTCCTACTGAAATAAGCAACCAAGTGGATAAAAACAAGCCCAAAACAGGCAACCTCCATTTTTTTTTTCTTTTTTTTTCTTTTTTTCAAAAGAAATCTACATAAAGCATGTTTTGATTTTTATCTACATTACATTTCAGTGACATCTTTTTCTTTTTTGGAGCCTGCAGTTCCTCAGTGAAGCAAGGGTGGGGAGCTGGCCTTGTTGGGGTGTTGTCTTCCTGTGACGCCCACTTCATGTTACTCATTTCACGAATTCACCATCCTTTTTTAGTTTTACGTCATTGAAAAGTTGACTAATCAGGCTTTCTAAAGATATAAAATACCATTTTTATTGTTTATGGGGAGAAATAATCAAACCAAATAACATCTCCAAACTTTTTTTTTGACTCCATCATATCTAAATTTCTGAATGCTCTGATCTAAAACATGATTATTTTCTTTTGTTTTCTCTTAAGATGATTTTTAACGGTTTAGTACTTTTTCAGGGCTAAACAAACAGTGCACCAGTTTGTAGAAATGTTACAAAATTAAGCAAAAATGTTTCAATACTAAAATCAGTCACACCACAGAGAGATGATTTTTTTGTTTGGTCTGAATTTTTCCCTGAGATGTATGAATGTTTAATCTCCGTCAATCTGTTTCATTATTGGTGCTTAAAACGATCATAAGAAGCTTTAACACAAACAGACAGATGTGGCTGTGCTGACATCACTTTATTAAAACCTCAATTCCAATGAAGTTGGGACGCTCTCTAGAACAGAAGTGAAACAGTACAATGATTTGCAAATCTTCTTCCACGTATATTCAATTGAATACACTCCAAAGATGAGATATACAATGTTGGCACTGATAAACTTTTTTTTTTTCTGCAAATATTCACTCATATTTGATGCTTTCAACACGTTCACTTCTAACAGCACCTAATAAGCATTCAAGAAACTGTATTCTGTTTTTATTTATGTTTAACACACTGTCCCAACTTCATTGGAATTTCAGTTTGAACAGAGGTCAGAGGTCAGCCTCAGTGCAGTGGAGGGTCAGTGCCTTGCTGAAAGGCACTCTGTCAGAGCAAACAGTAAAACCCAGAGTGTGTGTTTGATACACCTTAGTCATGCAGGAGCATCGTGGACACTTCTCTTCATTTATTTATAAAATCACTGAAAGTTAATTATTGTTCATTAAAGACTGAAATCATCGATGTTTCTCCGTTAGTCTTTTACTCAAATCTGAACACATGTGAACTGGAGAGAATATATTGGGGTTTTTTTGTGTGTGTGTGTGTGTGTGTGTGTGTGTGTGTGTGGCAAGACTATAAAGATAAAAATAAATGTACTTTAAAAAATTGTATACACAAGTTTTAATGCATTGAAAATGCCTTAAGAAGGCTTCAATTCTGTTTCTTGTGTCCAATTGTGTCTTGTGACCTATTAATTACCCAAGATTTTAATAACTGCTACCTTAGCTAAGTTGTCTTTGAAATAGAAAATCTTTTCTAAAACCTTAAGATAATAACAAGGTGAAAATACATTTACCAATTTAAAAAATTGTATACACTCATCTACTACATTGCAAAGTGCATTTTATTGTTTTATTGTCATTAATGTATGTCTCACATTAAATTTAGCTTTACGATTGGTTTTAAAGCTTCAGATAACTTTCAGTTACCCAAGATTGCAATGATTACTACTATATATATATATACATATATAAATTTATTTTATTGGCTTTAATTGCATGTTTTGCACATTTAATTCTCCAAAGACTCCCGTACCTGGTCTGTAGGATCATGAGGTCTGTTTTTATTCCTGCAGGTGGCGCTAAAGTAGCATTTCACCGCCCCGGTCCCTCCTCAGCCTTCTGGTCCAGCTCAAGGGGAACATGGTCAAAGTGGGCCTGGTCAGGGAGAGTAAAGCCAGCCCCCTGTTTGATGGTCTGGGATAAAACCTCCTCTGAGGCAGAAGAGTCCCACATCCAGTCTGAACCCTGATCCACGTTCACTCTGCTGCAGCCTGGTCCACGTCCTCATGATGGTCTCTGTTCAGAGTCTGCAGGATTTAAGCAACAACACCGAGAGGAACACCACCACCCCTCAGGACTGGACTCAGGTGAGCTGGTTTGTGAAGGTGGACGTGGTCTGCAGCCTCTTTAACATCAGCGATCATCAAACATGTTTCTAGATTAATAATTCAGATTATTCATGATGGAGGAAATTGTTTCTTTGTTTAAAAAAGTCATTTTTGTGGGTAAAACATGTTTGTTTATATTTTTCAGTGTGGATGAGTGAGCCTCTCCCTGAAAAGCATAATGTCTCCACCCCACAAAAAACGACTTTCAAAAGTGGATTTGTTCATTAATTACTCTTTTTTTAGAATCAATTATTAATAAAATATCACACTTAAAAACATGTTTAAATGTCTTTAACTCATATTTTTAATCATTTTTTTAATTTCTTTCTTGATATATGGGAAAAATAAGACACATTAATTTAGAAAACTATTAATTTCCCAGGATTGTAATGATTGCTACCTTTCCTAAGTTTCCTTTGTAATAAAAAAAAACTTTCTTTCTTTATATTGCTTTAAAAAATTGAAATTTATTAATTTTAAGCATGTAAGTAAATCATAACTTTCTTGTCTTCACTTAGGTGTTTTTAAAATAATTGATTTTTTTCTGCAACTTTAAATCTTAATATCAGAAAAAAATTAAAAATAAAATGTCAAAATGAAAATTTTTATTCTAGCATTAATGATTATTTTTTATTTTATTATTGATTCATTTACAATTTAACAAATATCAGACTATGGTTGTGGAGTCTTCGTCAAGTTCAATTTACAAAAAAAAAATAAAAATAAAAATAATAGCAATAAAAAGATAGCAGTGGGTGAAAGCCTACCTCCTCTTTTCTACGTTTATTCCAAAAAATACTTCCTCAAAAATATTTACAATATATTTCTTTGGCAAATATTCATACTGTGCCCCATGTAAGGCAGAATTTGTCTGAGCAGAGCATTTTGTCTTGGTTTGCTCTCTCGTTCTGCTCCTGCACCCCCTGGAGACGCGCCTCGCTGGTTTAGAAGATCAGCATCTGTGGCGTGAGACCTGAAGTTTCAAAATGAGTCAGAGTCAGTTTATTACAATTACAGAAAATAAAACTGATGTTTGAAAACAGTACAAGGCTGTAAAGATAGCATTAGAATCAGCTCTTTAGGCAATTATCTCCTGATACCGTTATTGTAAAAATAATATTGTGCTAAATTGAATATACTATAAAGTATCATATTAATATCTAATGCTTTTTTGTTATTTTTTCATGGGTATTTTGCTGTAATATTTTTGTCCTCAAATGCACCATATGCTCAGAAAAAGTCACTCTTTCTGTTGATGTGCACAGCGATCACTTTCTCATTCAGAAAAACTTATTTAATTTGCTTAAATCCCATATACAGCTCTGAATTACCTCCAGGGGACCATTTTTTTTTATTAAGTTGAGATTAATTGAACCTTGCCTCTCTGTGTGGAGTTAGCATGTTCACCCTGTACATGTGTGGGCTCCCTCCAGGCACTCCAGCTTCCTCCCACAGACCAAAAACATGCTTGTTAGGTTAATTGATGTTTTATTTTATTTAACCTTTATTTAACCAGATAATTCGCATCACATTAAATACAAACTGAAGGAAAGATTGTGGCCTTGTGATTGGCCGCCTCTCACCAAATGTCAGCTTGTTGTGTTTAAAATGATGGTTACAAGCTAACTGCTAAAAAAGGACTACAAAAATGGCCGGGGGCCCTGCTGCAAGCATTTCTGATTGTTATTTAATAATCCATAATTTATACACTATTGCCTCAGCCATGAGGACCAATTTGACCAGATTACTCAGTTAGGAGGAAATCCTCAAACAAGAGGTCACAATAAGACGTTAAACACTGGAAATATTTTTGTTGTTTTTAAGTCGAACCGCCATGTTGTAGTTCTATAATAGCTTAATGTTAGCTTGTTATACTCGATGATTATGTTTATGTTTGAACATTTCTGAAAAGTAGGTTCGTTTGTTAAGATTATCACAAAGTGCAGGACATGTAAGTTTTATGATTCTTTGTTCACTGCAGAGCTGATTATTGGCAAGCAATGATCCAAAACACTAGCTATAGGCTTTTAGTCGAGGGAATTAGCGCAATGCTAACGTCCACATTAGCCTAGCCATCATCCCTTCACAGCTCTAAAGAATCGATTGCTTTTCCTAAAATTCCCCGATGTTGGGATTTTTTGCAAGGGGATTTTATTCTGTATTGAATATTTTGATGCTGAAGACATTGAAAAGTGAAGATGAAAATTAATAATTAAAGAAAAATCAAACACTAAAACTCAGATGCACAATTTCATTGCATACATTTTCAGTGATAAAAGTAATTATTTAATTAAACACTGTTTACCTGCCCAGGGACAACAGAGGCAAATTAGCTATCAGCTAACTCTGGTGTAATTACTTAAATTATGCACTGCCTTTGTAAAAATGAACAATAAAGTGCATAAATTAATAAGATTCAGTGGATTTTGAAATTATAAAATCTGATGACACAGTTTCCATTCTGTAATGTTCATTTACTAACCAGGACTGAAAGTGTCGAATCAGGTGGGAGGGCAAGTAAGAAAACCAAGTCTCAGTTTGTACACTATGTTTAGGGATGCACCATATTGAATTTGTGCGGATATCCGATATGCAAATCAAATGTTTCTGAGCTCATCATCGCTGATACTGACTTGTTTCTTTCAATGTGACAGAATATTTGTGTGAGGAACAGATATAAAACAAGAAAAACAACTTTTAACTTAAAAAAATGAAACTATTGCTTGAAACATTGATTCAAGGTGCAGCAATATGAGACATTTGTGTACTTTGCTGATATTACAGCCAATATACGGCTGTAATATATATGAATGGCTGATATATTGGCAGATGCTGATGTTTTGGCCGATACTGATATTGTACCAATAATATTGTGCATCATTACTGATGATCTGCATATTTTGAAGGCACCCTCGGTCCTCAGCTGAAGTAAAAAGCTGCATTGAATGGATGTCTTTCCTCTTGGGGCTTCTGTTTATTTCATTCCTCCTCATTTAACTCAGCTCGTGCGGTAGCTTCACCTGCAGCAGTTTTCACTCTGTTTCTTCTTTCAGACTCGGTGGACTTTTTGTGTCTTTCCTTCTTCTCTATTTTCAGACTTTCACTCTCAGACATCTGCAGCCTGATGTGAGGAAAGCTGGTTTTCTGTCTCGAAATGATTTGATCTTTCTGAAGGTCAATAACGGCTCCACCAGAATTCAGTTTCAATGTGCACACAGCAGCCCGCCCATGTGCATTTCTATTCACTCAGGGTTCAAGGCGAAGTTCAGATTCCTTCATTCACTTCCTCTTCCTGACTCGTATTTCTATTTTTACTTGAATAAGAGTGTTGTTGTTAAATATTCTTTTTTCATAGACATGCTTTAAAGTTTCACTTCCACTGAGTGTAAACTTCTTATTTCCTCTTTGTGTGTTTATGTGCAGGTTTATGAAGCCGTCCAGTACATCCAGCTGATCATGGCTCTGCTCAGGTCAGTGTCTTCTCCTGTGACCAGTTTATGAAAAAATAATCAATCAATCTTTCAATCTTTATTTGTATAGCTCCAGTTCATAACAAGTGTTATCTCAAGGCACTTTACAATAGAACAGGATGAAGCTATACCCTTCATTTTATAGATGCACATATATGTGTATGTATCTATACAAATACATCCATCCAGAGATGTATCCATCCAGGCAGAGACCTAAAAATAAGAATTTATGATAGAGACAATCCCATGGACGCCCAGATCATAAATCTGTCCTCATCACATTTGTCTCTCCTGAATATGGATTCAATCAATCAATCTTTATTTGTATGGCACCATATTTTTCTTTGTTGAATATAAATTTATTGAAGGTAAGCCCCTTGGTCCTCATGTCTATATGGTTGTAAAGATGGTTACTATAGATGTATAATCAGTACAACCATGAATAGAAAGATCAATCTAATATTAACATTAATATCTATAATGAAGATAATCCGAAGGGGACTGATGTTGAATAATATAACACATTAACACACTCGCTGAAGCATAAGAATGAAGAATCCAAGCATAAAAGACACAAAAAATAGAAATACTTGAAAAAACAAAGACTCCCCCTTAAAATAGTTTATTGTCTCACTTTCAAGATTCATTTTGATTTGATACAGCATTCAGCAAAATTGTGCATTTAAACATCCATAAAATACTGAAATATAATCAAGCCATCATGTCACCCATATATCTGCACATCATATCCATCGGGCTGGTAGATGAAGTCGGGATTAATAATTGGTCATTTGCATTTATTTTAGGGAACTTAAGTGCATGTGTGCCATACACAATCGACGCCCACTTCATAAGGCACACCTTGCTAGTACCACATTCAAAAGATGGTGGTTATGTTACAAGGAAGCCAATAAACAAAGGAAACATTAGTTCAAGTAATGGCAAGCTGGCATTAAATCAGTTAGTAAGATGAAAAGAGGAGGTTAAAGCAAAATGAGAAATGATCAGACACTTAAAAAATAGAGCAGCAGAGGTAAAGTAACAAAAATGAATAAGTTAAGATTGATGTTTCTGATCATGCACAGCTTTTCTCCTCAGGCTGGTCATTTAAGGTCAAGATCTCTTATGTTTGAATGTTTTATTTTAACATCACTTTGTTGGTCTGTATTTCTCAGTATCGTCGGGTCCAGCTTCATCATCGCCTCTTTGCTGGTCCAAAAACTCAGACGTAAACCAGAGGTCAGTACCTGCTGCACAGCAAGAACAAACATCTGATCTTATCTGAAGCTCTGTAGGTGAATTCTTTCTCATTCTTTCTTGATGTTCGACTTCAGTTGCTCAACGGTCCGGCATCTCCATCGTTGAATTTTGTGCTTCATAATTCTCCACACATGCTCAGTGGAGACAGGTGTGGACTGCAGCAGGTCAGTCTGGTACCTGCACTCTTTCACTCTGAAGCCACGCTGCTGTAACACGAGCAGAATGTGTCTTCATTGTCTCTGAAATAAGCAGGACCGTCCCTGAAAGAGCATAAATGGAGCCTTCACAGATGTGCAGGTTACCCATGCCATGGGCACTAACACCCCCCCATACCATCACAGATGCTGTCTTTTGACCTTTGCTCTGGTAACAGTCTGGATGGTCCTTTTCCTCTTAGCCCGGAGGACACCACGTCCATGATGTCCAAAAAAAGTCTGAAATGTGGACTCAGACCACAGCAGACTTTTCCACTTTGCCTCAGTCCATCTCAGATGAGCTCGGCCCAGAGAAGCCGGCGGTGTTTCTGGGTGTTGTTGATATTTGGCTTTGTCTTTGCATGGTAGAGTTTGACCTTGACCTTGTAGATGTAGAGATGAACTGTGTTAACTGACAATGGTTTTCTGAAGTGTTCCTGAGCCCACGTGCTGATATCCTTAACAGAATGATGCTGCTTTATAATGCAGTGCTGCCTGAGTGATGGAAGGTCACAGGCATTCAGTGTTGGTTTTGGCCTTGTTGCTTTCATGCAGAGATTTCTCTGATTCTCGGAATCTTTTGATGATATTATGGACTGTAGATGATGAAATCCCTTAATTCTTTCAAATTGTACATTGAGAAACATTCTTAATCTTCTGGACTATTTGCTCTCACAGTCTCACACCATCCTTGTTCGTGAATGACTGAGCCTTTCAGAGATTCTCCTTATATACCCAATCATGACACTCACCTGTTTCCTGTTCACCTGCTAAGTTTTACAAACATTTGTTTTTTTGATCATTCATAAACGTGTCAAGTCTTTTGTTGCCCCTGTCCCAGTTTTTTGGGAACATGTTGCGGACATTAATTCAAAGTGAGCGATTACTTGCACTAAAACAATGAAGTTTATCAGTTTGAACAGTAAATATCTTGTCTTTGTTGTGTATTCAATTGAGTTTAGTTTGAAACAATTTTACAAAACATTGTATTCTGTTTTAAGACACAAAGTCCCAACTTCATTCGAATTGGAGTCTGTGTTTTTTGGCAGTCTGTGCCATGCTCATTGTGTAAAGTTAACAGTGATGTCTCTTTATTTTGTGTGTTTGTTTGTGTAGCTGCAGCCTCTCTTCCTGCTCAGTGTGTCCGACCTGCTGCTTGCTCTCTGCTGGCTGATTGGAGCCATTCTCTTCTCTCAGCACTGCAACAGACTGAACAGACACTGTTTCCATCTGCACACCGTAGAGCAGGTAAGACAAACACACGAACCACACACATACAAGCCAGTGAGTTAGAAGAACTTAATTTATATAGCATTTTCAGTTTTGTTTAAAGTGAGTGAGAGCTAACACTGATTGGTTTGATGTGTTTCACCCAAAACACACCCACGTAGAATCAAGGCACTTATTGCACAGATAAAGTGCGTCATCAAAATAGCAGAATATAGACCTGCATGCCCCAAACCACCGTGCACAAGCAATTCAAACAATGAGCTTCACGCTGTCAAAATAGGGTGCCAAGGTATAGAGTGCATCACAGAAAAATAGCAATAAAATAAAGTCACATGGAGGGAAGGATACAGCCACCAAGCAGATGAAACAAGCACAAACAAGGCTTTAAAGGGATATGCCACCATATTTTTGTTTCGTCTCTTGCCTCACTCCAGAGTCCATGACAAGCAGATAGATACCATTCTGTCAACTGTGCATGCAGTAACAAGGAAGAGACAGGCAGAGCTTGCCGAAGGCTAATTAGCTTAGCTCAAACACTGGGAGTCAATGGGTAGTTTTAGCCTGCCTCTGCCTACAGTCATCAGATAAACTGAAGTAAAAAGACAGACTGATCCAATTAAGATACCATAAATAAAGCTGCTTGTTAAGTGGTTTACTATGATTAATTAGGTCCCTAATGGACAAAACATTATGTAATAAACACAGAACTGTTCAGATTTATGTCTCTCATGTTGAAACCACATTTCTCATTTAAAATGCAACAAAACAATCAAGTCTGTTTTTGCTTTCATTAAGTGCAGTTTTGTTATTACAGTATGATAAAGACGTAGGTCTTATGATTCTCTGCGCAAAATAAACACTTCGTTCTTTGAAGAAATTTGGGTGCTTTTTCACAGATGATGAAATGTGTAAATAATTATCTTCAACAAAAACATTGTGATGCGTGTGTCCCTAAAAATAATCAAAATGAAGGAAGCTGGGTAGAGATGCCACCCAACTGGAAAATCTCGACTTCCTCCTGAGACACGCAGCTGAAAGTAAAAGCCCTAAAATGTCAACTGCAATAATCTGACACTCTTCCCTTTTAAACAAATATCAACGGACTTAACAGAATAATCAGTGAGCTCTGACAGAAACAACACCAAGTCTGACCCAAAGTGTAACATTATATGTGAGGCATGGGGTTCCACAGGGGTACGTCTTTGGTCCACTGTTATTTCAACTGTACCGGGCACCACTGTGTCAAAGTTTATGTACATACATCAGTGGTTCTTAGTTACTTTTTGCCATGTCCCCCCTACGAGACTGATTGTGATTCTGTGATGCCCCCTCCCCCCCAAACACACACCATTGAAGAAGTCAGTCAAGCTAAGAGTTTTCTAAATGTATCCAAACATGTGAAATTTCCCATTAAGTATTACATGTAAACGTAGGTATAGAACTATATCATAAAATAAATAAACTTGAATCATAAACATTTAATTATTTTTTTTGTTCATTAAATAATAAAGTCTTGTTTTTTCAGACATAGATAAAATTAGATTAAAAAACTCATTTATATAGATTAGGAAGGGCAAAAAACTGTGATACTCATGGAATATTGACAAAATTGATCAAGTCATTTGAAAATTTCATAAACTCAGTAGCAAACATTAAAAATTGAGGGGTTAATATGATAGTATAAGTGAATTAATAAATGAGAATGACAAAATAGTGTTATTTTCCCCCCACCACAGGTTTTTTGAACTATAAAAGCCTTTATCTGACTTATATTGATTCATACTGGCTTCTTTCAGTTAAAAATTTTGCAGTTGACAGCGTCAGGAATTGATTCATGTGTAGTCAGAGTATTTTACAGACTCATTCATTAGTTGTTGTTATGATCACTCATAGTTGCACAAATTCCCAATACAAGCCAGTTTGCCCCACCACCTCTGCTGTAGTGGATTAATTACTGGAAAAACACCAATTACTGAAAAGCCTGACTGACTTTAATTAATCCAGACGTTCATAATCCTCATCGTCTTATTTCTGTAATGGAAGAAGGAAACTTCAATTCTTTCCAGGTAAATAACAGCTCCAGGGAAGGAGCGTGCTCTGCTCATTGGCAAGTGCTCTGCTATTTAATTATGGGATTTTTAATCACGTGGCAGTCATACAGTGTACACAGAGAAATTAACGGAAGGTTTAAGGATATTAAGATCTGGATACCAAGTAATCAACTGTATATTATAGAGAAAGTGCTGTGCAAATTAAGCCTGTAAAAGAGAGCCCTGCAGGTTGGACACCCCTGAGAATTTGTTTAAATAATCAAGAAAATAAAATGTAGAAAGTAATTCACTACAGTCAACTTCAGAGTCATTTAGGATATGGATTCTCCTGAGGAATCGAAGGTCAGTGGCATTCAGTGTTGGTTTTTGACCTTGATGCTTACATGCAGAGATTTCTCTGGGTTCTCTGAAACTTTTGGTGATATTATGGACTGTAGATGATAAAATACCCATAACATTGTTCTTAAACTGTTGGACTATTTGCTTGCTCAGTTGTCCACAGCGTGCTGAACCTCGCTACATTTTTGCTTGTGAACAACTGACCCTTTCGTAAAGCTCATTTTATACCCCAAAATGAGTGAATATTTGCAAAAATTAATAAAGTTTAGCAGTCTGAACATTAAATATACTTTATACTTTGTAGTGGATTCACTTGAATATAGGTCAAAAAGTCAAATGTATTCTGTGAAATCATTGTATTCTGATTTTATTTCCATTTTTTTTCTTTTTCCAGCTCATGCATCACGGCCTCATGCCAAGTGCTAAAAGAGAGGGAGGGAGCATTTAGGTCCAGTCTGCCTCATCATGTGTTACTATGAGCTCAAGTTTAGTCTTTGTCTGTCACATTGTTTTTTAATCCACAGAAAGGGCACAGCAAGGTGTTTAACGTAGTAGTAGTAGTTTATTTTGTGACATGTAAAATAAAAAAAATAATAATTAAATGACTATTGTAATCATACAATAATAGACAAATGTAACAACACAATACAAAACTGACAAATATGAACAAAAAATATGAAAATGAAGGCTATGATTTGCATATCCAATAAGGAGGGAGAAGAAGTAATACATATTTCATCCCACCCCTTATTCATAAAATATTATTTGGCTTCCTTATCAATATAAATCTATACAATAATTAATTAAAAACATAAATGCAGACATATATACAGACATAAACACATGTCCCTACTCATACATAAACCTGAAAGTAACTCCCCCAAATTAAAAAAAAGGGAAAAAAAGAGAACAAGACAACCAAATAATTCAATAAACAGTAAACACGTTGTGGTTGTCAAACACCTTTATTCCTATATCTTCTGAAAATCATCTCTTTATACTTCTTTTTAAAGTAGTTTATGCTCAGACATTCCTTCAACCCCACATTCAAACTGTTTCATGGTTTCACTCCACAAACAGGAAGGCAAAACCTTTTTCTTGTTATGCAGAAACCATGGATTTGAATTGAAACATCCCTGTAGATTATAACCCCCTTTCCTTTCAGTGAACAATATCTGAATATTTCTATGTAATAAATTGTTTTTGGCTTTAAATAGTATTTGTGCTGTGTGTAATTTAACAATATCTTTAAATTTTAGTAATTTTGATTGCAAGAATAATGAATTTGTGTGATCTCTATATCTTACCCCATGAATGATCTGTATTGCCTTTTTTGCACAGTGATTAGTGGTTGTATTGTACTACTGTAATTATTGTCCCAAACCTCTGCACTGTAAGTTAGATGAACTATTGAGCAGTACAGAAAAAAAGTCAGGTTTTAGTGAAAGGGCAAGAGAAAGGGGGCTGCTCCCATCAAAGATGAAGCTCCAGGTCATTAAAAGTCTGTCTAAAAGGACTTGGACGGATGGGAATTATGCAGAAAATTAGACAAAATAACACTTCTTCATGGCATGTTGACACTTAATTCTATCACGGCTGTTGGCTTTGTGAATTAGATCCAGACAAGGCAGAGGTATTATCAGCTGAAGTCAGACTCACAATCAAATCATCTGGAAATGTGGTGTCCTTGATAATATTTAGACATCGATACTGAAGCACAGAGATCTTCCTATAGACGAGTTCCTGTCCTGGTATTTTTGGCATTTTGTTCCCAGATGACCCGGTTCAGATCTGATCCTGATCTGGGTCAGTCTGGGATGAATCAGAGCAGCAGAGGCAGGAGGGACCATGGACTGGATGTAAAGAGTGTAAACAGAAAAAAAAACAGCTCTAACATTCCTGACCCAAATGTATTGTTCAGAATCATCGGGCCTCGATCAGACTGCTGTTTGCGTCTCTTCATCTTCTTAATGAGGAATGTTTACTCCAAAACAGTCTGAGCGGGAGATGATAACAAGCTCTTGGTGAGATATTTATCATCATATTTCATTTTAGGGAACGATAAAGTCGGTTTCTTTTTTCTTTCAGATCCTCTATATGGCCTCCTTCTTCTACACGCTGAACTTTGTGTGGAACCTTTACACGGGAATCAGAGAGAAACTCTACAGTTGTCTCAGTGGATACTCCGTACAGGTACAATCCACCAATCAGTAACTGCTTCTTTTTTATCATCAATCAAAATTTTCCTCCAGGTCCAAAAACAGAGAATTTTAGACTATTGTGAAACTCACTTTGTGTATTTATGACCCTACATAAAGTTTTTTTCTAAGAGTTAAGAAAATATTGGGCGAGCCTGAGCAACGTTAGCTGTTTGGTTTCTGATGGAGGCTTCAACCAGTGAAAACGCTGTCTAACTTTAGATCAACCTATACCCAGGCAGCAAACGCTCAGATCTGAGGGGGTATAACCAGGATATAAAAACAGAGCTTTTAACGAAGCATTTCTCTGTGAACTGAAAGTTTAGTAAAAGCTGTCACGTTCCTCTGCTCCACAAGCCCCTTCAACAACATTAAAAGTAAAGAAATTTGATTTTGCAGGACATGGGAGCTTTGATTAATCTTTTCTATTTACTTTTTCCAGTTTTCCAACAGGGTGAGCACGGCCAACAGATTCACGGCACTTTTTTCAGGGTGAGTACTCAAACGCTGAAGAAACCAGAGCTCTCATGTGGTTTTATGCTTCAGCAAATTATAGACTGTGATTTCGACATATCTTTTTTGATACTTAAAACTTGTATTAGCTTTTTCTAACAAAAAAACATTTTAGAAATACAAACCAAAACCAAAAGCACAGCACAGTTGTGCCACAGCCAGCAGTTAGACATGTTCAAGTCCCAGGATCCAACCTCGATTACAGGTTTCTCAGGGTTCATGACTCTTTTACAGGATGCATGATAATCAGAGCAGACAGTCAGGTGTAGATGGACATTTTAAGAGTCTGTGCAGAAGATCACAAGGTTCTCGAATATTCTGACATATATAAACTCCATTTCCTCAATCTTGTTGTGTACAGATGTTTTTGTAGTCTGAGTAAATATGTCAGTCTATATATACACACACACACACACACACACACATATATTTATATATATATATATATATATATATATACATATATATATATATGTGGTCTGATGCCAAGCTATGTTGAGCTTTAAAAACCAATAAAAGAATCTTGAAACCCAGTTTCAAAACTCAGACCTTGATGATTGACCTTTGATCATCATCATTGTATTACTTCCTGTTTGAGATGGGAAGTAGACTAGTTTTAAGTTTGAAGAAAGTCCCTGAAAGCACTCTTAAAGAACCAGACAGACTGACGAAAGGACAAACAACCCAAAAGGTTTGTCCTCTGACTTTAGCTGAGAGAGATGCAGAGGCGTATAAAAGTGTTTTCTTAACCCTTTAATGCCTGTTGTATCATATTTGATACATACCTTTATGATACCTCTAACTAATCAATATGATCAACAAATTACTAAAAAAAAAACATCTGAATACAATCAGATAAATGATAAAAATGTCCTCAAATGGATTATCATTTGCCAAAACCACCAAATGTATCAAATGAGATACAACAAATACATATGTTAAATTTTATGGAAATTTGATTTTTTAGGATTTCAGTAGAAAGTGAAATAAACATTTAATCCCCCAAAAATTAGCATTTTCTGGCTATAATTTGTGTTTTCAGGCATTAAAGGGTTAAATTAGTCTGCCACTGTTGATATTTAAAACCTGGATATGTGGACCCTGAATTGTCAGTGTAAATGTTTTTGACACTCCTCTGATGTTCACAGGATATTTCCTTTTCTGCTGATGATGCCTGTATCTGTAATGGAAAACGTCAGGCTGTGTCAAGCTAACTCCAGCCAGCCGTACAAGTGAGTCAAACACCTGAAATCATCTGCAAGGTTTCACTTTACACCAGAACTACAGCAACCACATGGTGTATTTATGCCTGCGCAAGGTGATCACTGTCAGTGAGTGAGAGCACAGTGGTGGGTCACTTGGTCTTGCTTGTCTGTCTTACTTTTAGCAAGATAACTGGAAAAGTTATGGATGGATAATGTTAAGATTTAAAGGGAATGTTTGTCACGGCACAGGGAAGAAGTGATTAGATTTTGATGGTGATCTACATTCGAAGACAGGACTTTTTTAAAATAATTTGTCAGCATTGTGCAATAGGCCAGTTCCCACATTTTCTATAATAACTCAGCTAATGATGTCAGAAATACCGCGACAGAGGATTGTGCTTTTGGAGAACTTCTTGTTTAAATGTAATCTGTTTATCATCAAGTTATAGCGGACATTTGTGCAAAGTCTGGTCAAAATCTGGGGCGAATTCCTTAAGAAATAAGTTTTGCATTCACAAAATTGGGATAAAAAAGCACAAAATAATGGTGAGACATAAAACCTTGGCCTTCATCCTTTGACCCTCAAAATCTGTCAGGACAAAAGCTGCGTTTCCAGCAAGCAGTCCGGTGCAATTACTGTTTTTTTTTTACTGTCAAATGAGGAGAAACGGTACCCAATAACCAACCCCCTCAGGAAGGTGGAGCTAAAAGCGCAGCGGTCTGTTGATTGGTCACAAAAATCGTCAATTCTCATGTGACAGCAACAAAAATGAAAACACAAACCTCGCCATAGTCAAATAAGCCGTGGATTAAAGTGAATGGCTCTCTACTGTCCTAACAAAACACTGGAGTGCGGGAAGTCAATCATGGTCTACTTCAGCTCACATCCCTGCCCTCAAGTGAAGGTTCAGCTGGCAGTGGAAACCCAAACAAGATCAGAGTTTACGAACTGTACTGAACCAAACCAGACCGCTCAGTGGAAAAAAGGCGAAAGTCGACGTGTACAAAGTTTGATGAAATATGGAGAGCCGATTTGGGCATAAAATTGCCATCTTTGATATCAACTCTAGTCCAACTAGCAGCGGGTAGACTTTAATAGTGAAGCAAAAAGTGTCACTAGTACTACTTGTAGACTGTTTTGGGTCTACTAGTACTACTAGTAGACTTAAAAATATTCAGTAGTAGTACTAGTAAGCCTTATATACTAATAAGGGTCGGGAAAAAGGCAAATTCAGGCTTACTATTGGCTTTTGAAAATATTATAACCAAACTAAACAGGGTGCTGGATTTGTTTATAATCCCTCCTACTTCATTTGCATTAGATCTACTAGTGAATCTTTTGACATTACTTGTACTGCTAGTAGACTAAAAACAATCCAATAGTACTAATGGTGAGACATTTTGAGTTTACTAATAGTACTAGTAAACCAAAATTTTGTTTCACTAGTAAAGGTTTTTGGTGCAGTAGTGTGCAAGAAGACCTTACTAGTAAAGCACAAGTGCCTACTAGTAGACAATTTTGTGTTACTAGTACTACTAGTAGAGCTTTGTGTTTTTACTAGTAACATTTTTTAAGTAAAAAAACTTTACTAGTAAAACAAAATTTTTGTTTACTAGTACAACTAGTAAATGCAAAATGTCTCACTAGTAGTACTAGTGATGTATTTCATTTTTGATCTACTAGTAGTATTGTGACACTTTTTGCTTCACTAGTAAAGTCTACTCAGGCACTATTTAACCAGAATTGAGTACATGTACTCCAAATTTGAGTACTAGTAGAGCTGAACTATGGTTGATATCACCGATATCAATTTTATGCCCAAACAGCTTTCCATAATGAAAATCCCTTAGAAGGCTCTTTTGGACATTGTGTTCAAAGGCAAAGGGTGACGAAGAGGCTCTATGCCCTTGACCTCTGACCTTCAAAATTTTACTAGATCATCCCAATCCCATGTTGGACATTTGTGCCAAAAAAGAAAATCCCTCAAAGCATTCCTGTGATTATGGGTTTACGTTATTTCTTTCACAAGCAATAGAGAAACACAAGGCTTTTTGACATTTGACCTATGAGTGAATGACATCTGTATGCACCACAGCTTTGAGAGTTTTAGGAATATTTTAGATAAGGCAAGCTCACAACAAAGTAATAAACACATAGCATAGGGTAAGACTTTTCAAGTTATCAGTTCAGACATTTCATTCAGAAAATTCGAGACATTAAAAAAAGCCAATCTGTTTTGATTTTTGTTGGTTCATTTTGATTTAATGTGTGTGATGTTCTCGTTTCACTCTTGGTTTGCTGGTTTTGACCCTCGTTGCGCTCTGTACCAAACCAGGTGTCTTCTGATGCACACTGGAGCCCTTTATCTCACCCCAGAGGAGGACCAGCCAATCAGAGTCTGCAGACGTCTGCACGTGTACCGGATCACCATCTTCCTCGCTACTTTCTTCTTCACCCTCCTCGGCATCATTGTGAGTCACATGATGAGAACAACATGACTCCCACTGAATGTTGAAACCCATGTTAAGACCATTTTTCACTGTGTTTTTGGCCACAGGTTCTCATGGTCAAAGCCCGTCATATTTACAGGCGGGTCGTGACATCAAACGGTTACCTTGGCAACCAGCAGAGGGCCTCATTCCGAGTGATGGACAAGAGGATGATCCTGTACCCGCTGATCTTCGTTCTCTGTTGGGGTCCAGGTTGGTTTTTAATCATCTAAACGCCACGATAACCAAAGAAAGTCAAGGCTCAGATTCTGATTAGATGATGTGGCTCTTGTGTCGTTTCCTCAGCTGTAGGTTTGTCTTTTCTTCGCCTGGTGAAGCCATTAGCGGGTCAAGGCGAGGCGGGCGTCGTCCTCTACATCTCACAGGTCAGTCTGCAGGAGAAATACATTGACATCCATTTGTCCCTCTGGTCTTGTCAGAATAAACAACTCTTTTTGGTCAACCTGGCTCCACCGGTCTGTTGATGAGAATGCTGCTCAATTTCAAAACCATTTGGACTCCCTCACTCCCAAATTCCACCGAGTCCCTGTGTGCAGAAACTTCATACTCTTGACAAAAAGCATCTGTATTAATGTCTGTATCAGCAGAATTGAGTTCTGAAACATCAGAATATACTTAAGTAAATCAGAAAAAACTTGCATCTGTACATATTTTCTGGTGTTTACATGACAATATATTGTGTTTATATTGAGTAAAAATATGTCTAATTTTAAAATTTTCAGTACTTTTTTGATACGGATGCACGATACCGGATCTTTGCCGATATCTGATATTTCTGAACTCATCATGGACAACCCTGATATTTCTCTGTAAGAGCACAAATGTATTTTACAAAAACAGATTTGTTGCATAATGTGACAGAATATTTTTGTGAGGATCTGATATAAAACAAGAAAAACAACATTTAGCATTTAGCTCTTGGAAACACCCATGACCTTTCATGCCCATTTACATGCCACTGATGCAGCAGTAAGAGCAACTTGAGGCTAAGTGTCCTGGACACTTGAACCCTCAACCTGCCGATTGTTGGTCGAGTGTACTACCAGACTGAGCCGCTTCGTGTGACATTCATCAGACTAGAGGAAGATGTTTTTACAAATCACTCTTTGTCAAGTTCTCTGGGAGTTTCAGCTCTTACTGGAGTCAGTGACAAGCCGTGTCTTCTGACCCTCCCTGTTCATAAGTTCAGCCTGTTTTGTCAAGTTGCTGCTGCTGTTTACATCCCCTGTGTCCTGTTAAACAATCCAATCCACTTTGTTATATAGCAAGATTTAAAAAAAAAAAAGAAGTTTACCAAAGTGCTGCGCAGTGGCTACATCAGAATAAAATAAAATAAAATAAATCACAGATAAAACCAAAAAGTAAAAGAAGCTACAAAAGCTTTATAAAACACATAAAACAAGCTAAAATTCAAAAAGATAAAATGATAAAAATGATTGTAAGAAAATTAATTATTATTATTATTTTCTGAACACAAACCAAACTTGGTCCGCTTGGAGGCAAACTGAGACCCCAGTTTTTGGCAGACAAGGGTACAGTTCTTCGTCTGCAGCCCAAGCAATCCAAACTTGACCAAGAAAGAAACCCGGGATTGTTTGGTCCAGACCAAATGTGTGTAAGATGGTCTCTCAGACAGAGTGAGAATACAGCTGGATCAGGGTGGTCAGTCTGTGAAAGCCAGAAGGTGTATTGAACATTAGTGATCGTGAATACACTCCAGCAGTCATCAAAACCTTGGTCTGTTTCTTGTCCCTCAGGCGGTGACGTCGGCCTCTCAGGGTTTCCTCAACAGCCTGGTCTACGGCTGGACTCGAGCCACTCTCTGCAGAACGCGCCGCCGGGTTTTGTCTCGAGACGTGGACACCCAGACGCCTCTGCTGAGGGCACAGAGGCAGCAGAGGAGCTACCAGACGCACCGCACTGTGGGCTGAAGCAGAAGGAACAGACTGAAAGTGAAAGACGGCAGCTGTTTTTCTGTTTTCTGCCTCGAGGACTGAACTCGGGAACCGCTGCCATATGGGGGAAAACCTGTGCAGAAGGAACATGCCTCCCTTTCTGATCCTGGACCACTGAGGCGTAAAAAAGAGAAGAAGGAGGAGGGGGGAGTTTACACTGAGGGGAAGAGGGACATGAAAACAGGATTTGAGAAAGATGTTGCTGCACGAGCTACAAACCACCAAACCTCTCAGGTGGTTTATTTCAAGGTTTTCTCACATGCACTTTTTAATATGGGTTTGTATATAAAGAAATGTGACTGAGAACAGCCAGATTGCAGGGTTTTTTTTATTATATTGGCATCATTTGTAAGCTTTGACAATAAAAAAATAAGAAAAAGTGTCCGAGCTGTGACTTATTTCAACACTTGAACAAAAACATTCAACAGAATAAGGTGCTCCCCCAGTTTCAGCCTTTTAACACATGCATTTATCACAAAGCTGCATTTTTAAAAATAATTCATTGCAGTTTTTCACATACAAGTTATTATATTTTACATATTCATCAATCCTTCCTGCAACTTTTATACAATTTGAATTAACCATCAGAAAAAGATTTTACGGGCTTTCAACCATCTTTTTCTGAGATTGTTATTGACATTTCAATTTCTCATTTCTCTTTTTTAATAATAGTTCCCTTTAAAAGCTTCTGCAGGTTTAATATTATACCTCTTTTACTATCCGTATATCTGACCATAAACTATCAGAGCATGCATTCTCTGACCAAGATCCTCTTTCTGCTGTTTAATCTGTTTAGCTCCTCACTTGTAAATACTTGAAAAGATGATGTTTGGATCACTTACATTTAGTTCTTATTGTCTCAAAATAATCTACCACATTGTTTTTACATCAAGCTGCATTTGAGGAAGAATTTGGGTACAAGGTTTGTACTGATTTTCCCATGCCAGTCAAGTCCATCCAGTTTCCAGCCAACTTCCAGCATCTGGGAGTCTAAACAGGGACTAGTCTTTGGGTTTTTGTTCTAAATTATATTTTTAACAGCATTTTATTAAGATTTTTCAGTTTTTTAAACATAAACTATAAACAGGAAACAAATAAAACAAAACAGACTAAACAAAACAGAACCGGGCTCATATTTCAAGACATTATGCTATGTTGCAACGCTAGCACAGTATGTCTCAACACAAACATATAAAGAAAAAGGTAAGCAGTATACACAGCTCACTGTCCTGGAATACGATCAAATTGGGCGAGGCAATCCAGAAAAGGTTGCCAGATATTGGAAAGCTAATCGAGATGCTATGTCTGGGTCAAATTTAAAAACACAGCCACACTTTCCAGAAAACCAGTTACATATCTCACACCAAAAATCAAACAGCCGTGGACATGTCCAAAAACGGTGGGCCAAGGAGCCCTCAGCAGACTAACAATGATCACATAAGGAGAAATAGGAGGAGAAATCCTGTGAAGTTTAGATTTAGAATAATGAAGTCTGAGTATTACTTTGAAATAAATTAACTCATCATTAACATGTATCCCCAGATTCTCCTCTTAGGCCCTTTTTAGATGGAGTGTGGCAAAATTCCCTTCACCTTTACAAAGCCTGAAATTAAAGTTTCTGAGAGTCTCAAAATTGGTCATACATTGACAAATGTAGTTCCTTATTTGCAAATACCACAAAAAGTGAGTGGAGGGAAGAGAGAATTTGTTTTGAAGTTGGGCATCCATCCATCCATCCATCTTCTTCCGCTTATCCGTAGTCGGGTCGCGGGGGCAGCAGCCTGAGCAGGGAAGCCCAGACTTCCCTCTCCCCAGCTACTTCGTCCAGCTCCTCCCGGGGGATCCCGAGACGTTCCCAGGCCAGCTGAGAGACATAGTCCCTCCAGCGTGTCCTGGGTCTTCCCCGGGGCCGCCTACCAGTGGGACGTGCCCGGAACACCTCACCAGGGAGGCGTCCAGGAGGCATCCTTACCAGATGCCCGAGCCACTTCATCTGGCTCCTCTCAACGCGGAGGAGCAGCGGCTCTACTCCGAGCCCCTCCCGGATGACCGAGCTTCTGACCCTGTCTCTAAGGGAGAGTCCGGACACCCTGCGAAGGAAACTCATTTCGGCCGCTTGTACTCGCGATCGTGTTTTTTCGGTCACGACCCAAAGCTCGTGACCATATGTGAGGATAGGGGTGAAGATCGAGTGGTAAATCGAGAGCTTTGCCTTGCGGCTCAGTTCCCTTTTTATCACGACAGACCGGTGTAGAGTCCGCATCACTGCCGACGCTGCACCGATCCGCCTGTCGATCTCCCGGTCCATCCTTCCTCCGCTCGTGAACAAGACCCCGAGATACTTGAACTCCTCCACTTGGGGTAGAATCTCGTCCCCGACCCGGAGAGGGCACTCCACCCTCCCCCGGGTGAGGACCATGGACTCGGATTTGGAGGTGCTGATTCTCATCCCAGCCGCTTCACACTTAGCTGCGAACCGATCCAGTGAGAGCTGTAGGTCTCGGTCTGACGAAGCCAACAGGACCACATCATCTGCTAAAAGCAGCGACCCGATCCTGAGGTCACCGAACCGGAACCCCTCAACACCCTGGCTGCGCCTAGAAATTCTGTCCATGAAAGTAATGAACAGAATCGGTGACAAAGGGCAGCCCTGGCGGAGTCCAACCCTCACTGGAAACGGTTCTGATGTACTGCCGGAAATGCGGACCAGGCTCTGGCACCGGTCGTACAGAGAACGAACAGCCCGTATCAGGGTGTCCGCTATCCCATACTCCTGGAGCACCCCCCACAGAACCCCACGAGGAACACGGTCGAATGCCTTCTCCAGGTCCACAAAACACATGTAGACTGGTTGGGCAAACTCCCATGCACCCTCGAGGACCCTGTGGAGGGTATAGAGCTGGTCAATAGTTCCACGGCCAGGACGAAAACCACATTGCTCCTCCTGAATCCGAGGTTCGACAATCCGGCGGACCCTCCTCTCCAGTACCCCTGAATAGACCTTCCCAGGGAGGCTGAGGAGTGTGATCCCCCTGTAGTTGGAGCACACCCTCCGGTCCCCTTTCTTGAAAAGGGGAACCACCACCCCAGTCTGCCAATCCAGTGGTACTGCCCCCGATGTCCACGCGATGTTGCAGAGTCTTGTCAGCCATGACAGCCCCACAACATCCAGAGCCTTGAGAAACTCCGGGCGGATCTCGTCCACCCCCGGAGCCCTGCCACCGAGGAGCTTTTTGACCACCTCGGCGACCTCAGCTCCTGAGATAGCAGAGTCCACCACAGAGTCCCCCAGGTCTACTTCCGCACTGGAAGACGTGCTGGTAGGATTGAGGAGGTCTTCGAAGTATTCTTTCCACCGATCCAGGACGTCCCGAGTTGAGGTCAACAGCGCGCCATCCCCACCATAGACGGTGTTGACAGCACACTGCTTCCCCCTCCTGAGACGCCGGATGGTGGTCCAGAATCTCTTCGAAGCCGTCCGGAAGTCGTTCTCCATGGCCTCACCGAACTCCTCCCATGCCCGGGTTTTTGCCTTGGCAACCACCGAAGCTGCATTCCGCTTGGCCTGCCGGTACCTGTCAGCTGCCTCCGGAGTCCCACTGGCCAAAAAGGCCCGATAGGACTCCTTCTTCAGCTTGACGGCATCCCTCACCGCCGGTGTCCACCAGCGGGTTCGGGTGTTGCCGCCACGACAGGCACCAACGACCTTACGGCCACAGCTCCGATCAGCCGCCTCAACAATAGAGGCCCGGAACAAGGCCCACTCGGACTCAATGTTCCCTGCCTCCCCCGCCACATGGTCGAACTTCGCCCGGAGGTGGGAGTTGAAACTCTTTCTGGTGGGAGACTCTGCCAGCCGTTCCCAGCAGACCCGCACAACACGCTTGGGCCTGCCAGGTCTGACGGGCATCCTCCCCCACCATCGGAGCCAACTCACCACCAGGTGGTGATCAGTTGACAGCTCCGCCCCTCTCTTCACCCGAGTGTCCAAAACATGCGGCCGCAAGTCCGATGATACGACTACAAAGTCGATCATCGAACTGCGGCCTAGGGTGTCCTGGTGCCAAGTGCACATACGGACACCCTTATGTTTGAACATGGTGTTTGTTATGGACAGTCTGTGACGAGCACAGAAGTCCAGTAACAAAGCACCACTCGGGTTCAGATCGGGGGGGCCGTTCCTCCCAATCACGCCCCTCCAGGTCGCACTGTCGTTGCCGATGTGAGCGTTGAAGTCCCCCAGAAGAACGAGGGAGTCCCCAGAAGGGGCACTCTCCAGCACCCCCTCTAGGGAGTCTAAAAAAGGTGGATAATCTGGACTGCCGTTTGGTGCATAAGCACAAACGACAGTCAGGTTCCGTCCCCCCACCCGAAGGCGGAGGGAGGCTACCCTCTCGCTTACTGGGGTGAACCCCAACGTACAGGCGCCGAGCCTGGGAGCAATAAGTACTGCTACCCCTGCCCGGCGCCTCTCGCCATCGGCAACTCCAGAGTGGAAGAGAGTCCAGCCCCTCTCAAGAGGACTGGTTCCAGAGCCCAAGCTATGTGTCGAGGTGAGTCCGACTATATCTAGTCGGAACCGCTCGACCTCGCGCACCAGCTCAGGCTCCTTCCCCACCAGAGAAGTGACGTTCCACGTCCCTAGAGCTAGCTTCTGCAGCCGGGGATCGGACCGCCAGGGTCCCCACCTTCGGCTGCCACCCAGCTCACATTGCCCCCGACCACCTTGGCCCCTTCCACGGGTGGTGAGCCTATGGGAGGGGGGTCCCACGTTGCCTTTTCGGGCTGTGCCCGGCCGGGCCCCATGGGCGCAGGCCCGGCCACCAGACGCTCGCCATCGAGCCCCATCCCCAGGTCTGGCTCCAGGGTGGGGCCCCGGTAACCCGCGTCCGGGCAAGGGAAACTGGGATCCAATGATATTAGTCTCCATAATGGTCTTCGAGCCACGCTTTGTCTGACCCCTCCCCCAGAACCTGTTTGCCTTGGGTGACCCTACCAGGGGCATAAAGCCCCCGACAACATAGCTCCTGGGGTCATGGGGGTACGCAAACCCCTCCACCGCGGTAAGGTGGTGGCTCCAGGAGGGGTGAAGTTGGGCAAATGATGCAAATTGTTCATCAATATACAGGTTCTTTAAGGTGACTGTGCCTTTTAGTCTCCAAGTGTCAAATGTTATATCTGAGAAGGACAGAATGAATGCATGGTTAAGGTACACTGGGCTTTGAACAGAGGTCTCCTTCCTTATTTGCTCCCTTATTTTCAGGCAGTTCAGGAGTATATGGTTGTTCACTTTTATTGTTGCAGGCAGATCAGGTGATGAGAAAAGAAGAGCTGGAAGAGAGCTGTTTTCAACATCATTCTTCTCAGTGGTGACCCATGCAGGAGTGTCTGCTGAAAGTTATTTTCTAGAACCTTCCTGCCAGTAAGCAAGACCCCTCAGATTGGCTGCCCAGTAATAATGGCAGTCCTAACCCACCCCTCTCTGTTGACTTCTGTACATGTATTTTGGAAATTTGGTGAGATTTGAAAATCCAGTTAAAAGATATTATTAGTTAGACAATTATTGAGCAAAAACGATAGTTCCCAAATGGTGGTTATCTGGATCACCACCGAAATCTAATCATTTCTAAGCTAGGCCATTAGCAACATCTCCTGAAAATTTCAGCAAAATCTGTCTGGTAGTTTTTGAGTAATCTTGCTAACAAACATACACCAGCAAAAATAAAACCTCCTTAATCTGAGACCTTCTGACCTCCAGCCCTTTCTCTGTCACCTTGAGCTTTGGAGACAAACATCTGTTGGACCTTCTGAGATGTCTTGACTTCTGTCTTTGGACATTAGACTTTAAAACCAGATCTCGGTGGATCTTAAATAAATTGTTTGATTTTTAAGGCCTTAAAGTTTTTAAAAGTCTGTTATTCCATTGTTGAATTTTAAGGCCTTAAAAAGTCTTGAATTAATTTCTTGAATCATTAGGCTTTAAAAAGCCTTGAAAGTATTGAAAAGATTTTAATATGATCTTGGAATTTCAAGGCCTAAAACTGTCTTACTAAGTACTCAGAAGTCTTAAATGAGAATTCAGAAATATGTACAAGGCCTTATAATGGGTCTTAAAAGGTGTTTAGCAAGGATGTTAAATTATAAGCCTTAAAATGCTTTGAAATGGCTTAAATAAAAATTTTGAATCTTAGGTCCTTAAAAAGTCTTTAAATGTGTTAAATAAGATTTCTGAATTACAAAGCCTTATATATAAGGCCTTAAAAGGTTTTAAAAGTCTGTTATTTGATGGTTGAATTATAATGTCTGTAAAAGTCTTAAAATGTCTTTAATTTCTTTATTAGATTATTGAAATCATTAGACTTTAAAACTTCTTGAAAAATATTTAAAAGTTTTTCCTGAGATTTCTGAATTATAAAGTCTTTAAAAGTCTTAAAAGGTCCTTGACGATTTTAAGGCCTTAAAATGCTTTCAAAAATCTTAAATAATATTTTTGGAATAATAGGGCCTTTAAAGTCCTGAAATCTCTTAAGATTTCTGAATTACTAGGCCTTAAAAGGCATTCACAAAAATTTTTGAATCAAAATGGCTTAAATAGTCTTAGAAAGTATTTAAAAGCTTTTAATAAGAATCACAAAATACAGGGTCTTATAAAGTATTGAATTAGTATTTAATTAGTATTAAACACATCTCAGAAGGACCAACAGGTGTCTGTTGTGTGGCTCAACGAGATAGAGAAAAGACTGAGGACTCATGGTCCAGGGTTCAAGTCTTGTCTGATCTCAGTGGATTTTAAAGTCTAATGTCCACAGACCGAAGTCAAGACCTCACAGAAAGACCAACAGGTGTCTGTCTCCATAGTCCAAGGAGATAGAGAAAGGGCTATGGCTCTGAAGGTCCAGGGTTCAAGTCTTGCTTGGTCTGGATGGATTTTAAACACCCTTATCCCAAGTGTGGAGGATAAACTTCCCCTGAAAACATTCCCCATTGTAAAGGGCGTTGATAGTCTGGTGGTAAGATGTGCAACTCTAGGCATCAAAGAATTGGGAAATTCTGGGTTCGACCCCCTCCACTTTGGTAACTGGGTCAACAAAGGTGAAGCTCGGGCTGGACATTATTCCCCCGGTGCTCTGGGAGAGGTATCAGCAGGGGGGTTATGAGACAGGATGTCAGCCACAGCTGACTTTTTACAGAAGGGTGTCAAAGTTTGTATTTCCTGTAGAAAACCAAGTGGCGGGGATTGAACCCAGAATTTCCTGATTCTTTGGGGCCGAGAGTTGCACATCTTACCACCAGACTACCGACGCCCTTCACAATGGGGAATGTTTTCGGGGCTCATTTATTCTCCACACTTGGGATAAGGGACTTTAAAATCCATCCAGACTAAGCAAGACTTGAGCCCTGGACCTTCAGAGGCATGGCCCTTTCTCTAGCTCCTTGAGCTATGGAGACAGACAGCTGTTAGTCTTTCTGTGAGGTCTTGACTTCGGTCTGTGGACATAAGACTTTAAAATCTGGTGAGGTCAGACAAGACTTGAACCCTGACCATGAGTCCTCAGTCCTTTCTCTATCTCGTTGAGCTATGGAGACAGACTCCTGTTGGTTTTTCTGTGAGGTCTTGACCTCTGTCTTTAGACATTAGACTTTAAAATCAAACACGTTCATCTCAGACTTGAACCTCTGACCTTCAAGCTCACAGTCCGCATTCTTACTCCTTGAGCCATGACCACAGAAGTTGATGGTCCTTCTGAGAAGTCTTAGAGACAGACACCTGTTGTGAGATGTCTTTAATACTACTTAAATACTAATTTAAGACTTTATAAGACCCTTTATTTTGGAATTCTGATTAAAAACTTTTAAATACTTTGTTAGATGATTTAAGGCCTTTTACTTAAAAAACCTGATTGAATGCTGTTTTAGGCTTTGTTATTCAGAAATCTTATTTAAGACTTTTAAAACAATTTTCAGGCCTTAAAACTCTTCTAGTCTTATAAGGTCTCTTATAAGGTCTCTAGTTTTATGAGAACTTTTTACCCTCCCGGAGCCACCACCTTATCGCGGTGGGAGGGTTTGCGTGCCCCAATGACCCCGGGAGCTATGTTGTCGGGGGCTTTATGCCCCTGGTAGGGTCACCCAAGGCAAACAGGTCCTGGGGGAGGGGCCAGACAAAGTGTGGCTAGAAGACCACTATGGAGAAGGACAATGGTTTCCAGTTTCCCTTGCCCGGACGTGGGTCATCGGGGCCCCACCCTGGAGCCAGACCTGGGGATGGGGCTCGACGGCGAGCGTCTGGTGGCCGGGCCTCACCCATGGGGCCCAGCCAGGCTCAGCCCGAGAAGGCAACGTGGGACCCCCCTCCCATAGGCTCACCACCCGTGGAAGGGGCCAAAGTGGTCGGGTGCAGTGTGAGCTGGGTGGCAGCTGAAGGCGGGGACCCTGGCGGTCCGATCCCTGGCTGCAGAAGCTAGCTCTAAGGACGTGGAACGTCACTTCTCTGGTAGGGAAGGAGCCTGAGCTGGTGCGCGAGGTTGAGCAGTTCCTACTAGATACAGTCGGACTCACCTCGACACATGGTTTGGGCTCTGGAACCAGTCCTCTTGAGAGGGGCTGGACTCTCTCCCACTCTGGAGTTGCCGATGGCAAGAGACGTCGGGCAGGGGTAGCAATACTTATTGCTCCTAGGCTCGGCGTCTGTACATTGGGGTTTACCCCAGTGGACGAGAGGGTAGCCTTCCTCCGCCTTCGGGTGGGGGGACGGAACCTGACCTTAGAGACAGGGTCAGAAGCTCGGCCATCTGGGAGGAGTTCGGAGTAGAGCCGCTGCTCCTCCGTGTTGAGAGGAGCCAGATGAGGTGGCTCGGGCATCTGGTTAGGATGCCTCCTGGACGCCTCCCTGGCGAGGTGTTCCGGGCATGTCCCACCAGTAGGCGGCCCCGGGGAAGACCCAGGACACGCTGGAGGGACTATGTCTCGCAGCTGGCCTGGGAACGCTTCGGGATCCCCCGGGAAGAGCTGGACGAAGTAGCTGGGGAGAGGGAAGTCTGGGCGTCCCTGCTCAGGCTGCTGCCCCCGCGACCCGACCACAGATGAGCAGAAGAAGATACATGGATGGATAAGGACTTTTAATTCAACAATCTAATCTAATCTAATGAAAGACTTTATAAGGCCTTGTAATTCAGAGATCTTATTAAAATATTTAGATACTTTTCAAGACTTCAAAAGCCTAATGATTGAAGAATCTAATAAAGAAAATCAAGACATTTTAGGACTTTAGAGGCATAATAATTCAACCAACGAATAACAGACTTCTTTTCATACCTTTGTTTTTCCTATTAATAACCAAGGCTTGGGGAATCCATATTCAGATGTGAAAAGGCTTGTTCATCATTGAACTGTGCGAGATTAGTTCTGTGTTATTTAAGTTCTGATCTGAGTTTTTGTTTCGTCTCTTTGGTGATACAACTTTATATACATTAATCTGACGACATAACAGCACGAATATTCTGATAACACAGGCTGTCCTAAAGAAAAGGATGTCTTTAGCTTGATTGTGGTTGAACAGCTACAAGCATCATTGCAGTAACATCCAGGTGGACAAAGAAATAGTATAAATTGGCTTGGAGTTGCAAGGGCACACAAGGGCTGCACAATTATGGCCAAAATAATAATCACGATTATTTTGATCAATATTGTAATCACAATTATTCATCATGTTAGGGAAAACATCTGTATTTTTATTGCAATACTTTTAAACAAACAATATGTGAACAGTTTTCAGCACAAAATGAAACTTTAATTAAGAATAAATGATAAATAATAAAAGAATAAAATTTTACCAAGAATATAAAATTTACCAAGGGCTAGCTGAAAAAATATGCTATAACAAAGTGCAATCACGAAGTGCAACTCAATGGAAACAATTACAGCTTAGGTAATGCCACTATGGAGAAATAAATGCGCGAGGGGATCGCATATTTCTTGTCCAGGGTTTTGACCATTTTTCAGCCGCTGTACTTTCTTCTCCCGACTCGCTCTCATCAGTCCAGCAAAAACTATCCATAAATCTCTCCAGTAAAGATTTTCAATATAAAAGCCTTGGTTGTTTGAAATTATCTAACTCTTGTTCAGCAAACTATCAAAGTAAAAGTGTATAACTAAATCTTTTGAGCTGCCCTGATAGCACAATGATCTTTGCATTAGCTCCTTTTTTAGCAACCCATTCACAAGAGAATCTGCACTAATTGCATGCTGATGCTAACATGGCTGCAAAGTTTGGCAGCTGAGCATAATTTGCGCCTGTACTTAAAGGATTTGGTTCCCCAATTTTATCAAAGCCGAGATTGTTTGCCCCAATTGTTTGACTTATTTCAAAACTGACTCTTGGCCAAAGCCCTCCAATCAAACACTAATTAACAGTCATGTCTGCCCTCACGTGCTCGTGTTGCTCCAAGAATAGCTGCCAGATATTCGTCTAACTGATCAGATGGTTTGACTCATTCAAAGACGTTTTATACATCGATGAGATTTAATTTGATTTGGACTTAGAGTGTCTCTTCTGTCAGTGTGTTCTGGGCCATTAGCAATGATTCTCACGTTTCTCAGGGCTTTGGTTTATGACCTCTGCTGAGGAGGTTACGTTTCAGCTGGTGTCCATCCATTTTTTTGTCTGTCTGTCTTTGAACAAGATATTCAGAAGTTCTCAATGGACTTTGATTAAATTCTCAGGGAATGTTGGTCATGGCACAAGGAAGAAGCATTTAGACTTTAGTGGTGATCTGACTACAGATGTATGTCCAGGAATTTATTTAATGATCTGTGAATGTTGTGAGATATGGCAGTTTTCCATGTTTTTGATTATAACTCGGCTAAAATGTCAGAAATGCCTCGGGAGAAGTTTGCGCTCTTGAAGAACTTAAAAATCAAAATTAAGAGGTGGTTCACCAAAAAGATATTTACAAGGGTAGTGTTAAACTCAGACATGAATGTACATGAGTTATTGGATGGATGGGTGGATGAACAGACTACTGAGAGAGTAGATTAATTGATAGACAAAAGGAGGGGCAGATGGATGAATTTTTATTTGTATTGATGGTTTGGTTCAGTTGATAGATAGATGATAAGTGGATTGAAGAAAAGTTAGGTGGATGGATGCATAGACTGATCATTGGATGGATGGTAAGATGGATGGATGGTCAGACAGAAGGATATATGGATGGATGAACAGATAGAGTGATTAAGGGATGGATTGTTTGGTGGATAGATGATTGGTATATGAATAGATGGATGTAGAAATAGATGATGGATGGATGGATGGAGGATAGATGATTGTTAATTTGATGGATAAGTGACAGATTTACAGATGATAAATAGGTGAATGCATTAATGGGTGTTTGGCATCTGGATTGTTAATAGATTGATGAAAGGATGGATGGACAGATGAATGGATTTATATTTGTAGTGATGGATGGGTTCATTGGTTGGATGGATGTATTTACAGATTTTACTCCTGCCTGTGTTGATAACAGTGATGTCAGAGTCATATTTACAGACTGTATTCACACACCATTGATTCTGAAGTCACACAGAAGTGGGATTGTCCTCCTGATCACTGAAGAGTCTCCTGAACCTGACTCCTGAAAAACGTTATTTGTTGATTTAAAGGTGAATTATGTTTTAATATCCTCCCTGAATGAACCAGAATGAACCCCTGACCTCGGATTCCTGGCTGCCGTTCTGCGTCGCTGCAGACAAACCGTGCAGAAACTCTGTCACACCACATGACCATGACTCCATTCACAGAGATGCCGCCTGACGCAGGAGCCTGACCTCGCTCATTAAAGGAAGTGCTGCTCCCCACCTCCCCACCTTCCCCACCCCAGCTCAGCTCCTCTCTGTGGGTGTTCATCAGACTCTGCAGCAGAACAATGACTTTGTTCTTCAATCAGACCTCAAACTATCTGAAAAACTGAAGTTCATCAAGTCACAGCAGGGAGCCGCAACTGCACGTAAATGGAAAGAGAAATCAGTGACACAAAATGTATGTCAAATATTTCAGACCAGACTTACTCAGAGATTTAATTAAAATAGTTTGATAGTTTGACTTTTGGAGCATAGAAATAAAAAATAAGAAAATTAATGGATAAAGGGACTACAAGTATTCACTTGGTAAGAATATTTTAGGGGTATAATCAATACCAAAAGAGCTCTTGTGAAAGTATCGACACTTCCAGCCCTATAATTAAACTCAAGTTAAAGGAATACGCCAACATTTTTTTTTTGTATTTGTGTTTTGCCTCACTCCCAAGTCCATGACAAGCAGACATTCGTTCAACTGTGCGTGCAGTAACAAGGAAGAGACGGGCAGAGCTTTCCCACCGCTAACTAGCTTAGCTCAAACACTGGGAGTCAATGGAAAGTGTTAGCCTGCCTCTGCCTACAGTCATCGGATAAACTCTTCAGCATCTCTAAACAGTCCTGTGTGCTTGTTGTGACTCATATGTTTTTACTGCGTTATGTTACATTATCTATTTTAGACTAAGATTAGCTCTTTATGTAATTTTCAAAAGAAATACATATGAAACAAAACCCTGAAGAAATCATCCTCATCCTCTCTTACAAAATCAGCCATAACCCTTAGCACCAATCTTCTTCTACTCATAAACGTGCTTTGTTTTGTTGACCTACTAACAAGCATGTCCACGTTGATTTGCGCACCTGTGGTTTAGATCATGTGTGTTTCTTTTGAAAAAATACATACAGTGCTAATCCTAGTCTAAAAATAGAAAACGTAACATAAGGTGATAAAAAAAAAAGTGTCACAACAAGCACACAGGACCATTTAGTGCTGCTGAAGAGTTTATCTGATAACTGTAGGCAGAGGCAGGCTAACACTTCCCATTGACTCCAAGTGTCTGAGCTAAGCTAATTAGCAGTGGGCAAGCTCTGCCCGTCTCGTTGTTACTGCACGCACAGTCGAATAAATGGCGTCTATCCCCTTGTCATGGACTTGGGAGTGAGGCAAGACATGGAAATAAAAAAAATGTTGCCATGTCCCTTTAACTTTGAGTTCAATTGTAGGGCTGGGAGTATCAATACTTTCACAAGAGCTCTTTGGGTATAGATTAAAAATATTCTTACCAAATGAATACCTGTTGTCCCTTTATCCACTAAATTTCTTATTTTTTATTTCTATGCTCCAAAAGTCAAACTATCAAACTATTTTAATTAAATCTCTGAGTAAGTCTGGTCTGAAATATTTGACATACATTTTGTGTCACTGATTTCTCTTTCCATTTACGTGCAGTTGCGGCTTCCTGCTGTGACTTGATGAACTTCAGTTTTTCAGATAGTTTGAGGTCTGATTGAAGAACAAAGTCATTGTTCTGCTGCAGAGTCTGATGAACACCCACAGAGAGGAGCTGAGCAGGGGTGGGGAAGTGGGGAGCACCACAACCTATAATTAGCAATAGGTGTAAAAAATAAAAAAAATGTTGGCGTATCCCTTTAACAAGCCTGTAGAGCAAAAATGTGATTCATTTTTTTTTAATTGAATCAAATTTCGAATCTGATCCAACATTTTCTTTACTTCAGTGTCAAATTTGATCAAATGGTGAGGGGTTGACTCAAAGTTTGGTGAGGGCCCATCAGCTTCAAAAGTACAAAAGTCCCTAAAATGATGCATTGTTGTATCATAAAAGGTCTCCTTCACGGGAAAAGACTGAACTGAAATTTTAAAAACTGTTGGACAAGAGTGAGCTTTCTTAAAGTGTGAAGTGTATAAGGAAGGAAATCACAGTCAGAAATCCCCAGTTAAGGTGATTAAATACACATTATTTCACAGGTTAAATCAGTTCTGGATGAAAATTCCACAGGATACACTTGGATCCCCCTCACGTGTAGATTTGTACCCCTGCTCTGTCACAACTTCATGTGTAAATTGCGTAACTTTTACGTAATCCACGGCGCCAAATCAATCCATGTGGTGACATAATCTCTGCCAGCACTTCATCACAACCGATTACACACCTACAAACCCCGACTGTTCTTGTGCACAAACACTCAGATCAGAGGTGAATGAAGGTCCACATCATGGCAGAAAAAAAAAACAGCTATGTACACACAATCGTGGAGAGAAGAGGAACAAGCAAAGTGTGAGGAGGGTCTTTGTTCTCTGATGCCACCGCTCAGACGTATTCATGGTGGACATGTTTGGACAAAATGTCAGAGCCAGTCCCTCCATGAGGTGACCCTGATGGATCCACATGAGACCGAGGCCTCAGCAGAGAGAGGAGACATGAAGAGCATGCTGAGTTTGCTTGTTAATCCAATCAAAGCCTGTCTGAGAAAATCATGTCATCAGGCTTTGGAGCGGGAACTACAGTACCACCTGATGGTTTAATGCCACTGTGAGGTGAAAACCCCAGTTCCAATGAAGATGGGACGTTGTTCAAAACGTAAATAAAAACAGAATACATTGATTTGTAAATCCTCTTCGACCTTTATTCAACTGAATACACAACAAAGACAAGATATTCAACGTTCAAACTGATTAACCTTTTTTTTTTAATCAAATATTCACTCATTTTAGGCCTGCAACATGTTCCAAAAAAGCTGTGACAAGGGCAACAAAAGACTGGGGAAGTTGAGGAATGCTCAAAAAACTCCTGTTTGGTACAGTCAACAGGTGAACAGTTTTACTGAAGACAGGTGAGGGTCATGATTGGGTATAAAAGGAGCATCGTCGAAAGGCTCAGTCGTTCACAAGCAGGGATGGGGTGAGACTGTGAGAACGAACAGTCCAACAGTTTAAGAACAATGTCTCTCAATGTACAACTGCAAAGAGTATAGGGATTTCTTCATCTACAGTCCATAATATCATCAAAAGGTTAAGAGAATCACAGAAATCTCTGCATGCAAGCAGCAAGGCCTAAAACCAGCATTGAATGCTAACCTTCAGGCAGCACTGCATTATAAACCAGTATCATTGTGTAAAGGATATCAGCATGTGGGCTCAGGAACACTTCAGAAAACCATTGTCGGTGAACACAGTTCATCTCTACATCTACAAGGTCAAGGTCAAACTCTACCATGCAAAGACAAAGCCAAATATGCACTTTAATACTTTAATTATATCCTCCATTTCCTGTAAACCAGCTTTTATTATCCATATTGGTTATGTTATTTAAATATTGCACATTATTGATTCACTTCACTGGTCTATTATTGCACAATACATCTAGGTAAAATAATTTGCACTGTTAAATGTACTGTCATTATCTCTGCTGTTACCTCATACACTGTCACTTTTACATTACTGTCACTATACTGCACAGAATGGCTCAGTTGTCCTGTATGGCACTTAACTTTAGTTTTAATTTTATTTTATGTTTGATCGTTGTAAACACCTCCACCTATTATATTTTGGTTTTTTGCTACTGTACAGTTTATTGATCTATATCTCTATATTTTTATGTTATTCTATTGACCCTTAAAGGATAAGTTTTGACACCTGGACCTTATTTCTAGGATTAAATACGCTCGTAGACTCACCCAGACAATTTTGGCGGAGCTCAGAGCCGTTTTCGAGCAATTTAGATCTATCCGACGGCGTTTTTCTCTCATGCCGTAGTAGCAGACAGGGCCAGAAACTGTATTTTGGGGGACATCAATACGTGTTTCCTCTGGTCTCAAGTCCCATTCTGAGCAGCAAAGGCACTCCTCCTCTGTTGTGTTTGCCGTGCAATGTCCACAACATCACCACCAGTTAGTCCCCATATGTGGACGTACAGTGGTTGCTTGTTCTCTGGCTTCAACAACAGCGGCTCTACTCATGTTCTTGTCTATGACATCACCAAAAGTTACCCATCCTTGTAAAGCCCTGGATGACCGTAACAACACAGTTGAGCTGACATGGTGATAACACTGGCCATTCATTTATAAAATGTAGCTGAAATGAGTGAGTTTCGCAGCAGATAATGTCTAATTTAGGGGCTTCGATTTCTTACGGCATGAGGAAAAACGCCGTCGAATCGATCTAAATTGCTCGAAAACGGCTCCGAGCTCCGCCAAAATTGTCTGGGTGAGTCTACGTGCGTATTTAATCCTAAAAATAAGGTCCAGGTGTCAAAAAACCGAACTTATCCTTTAATGCATGCTACTTACCCTTGTACCTACCCCTGTACTGCTGCAACACCTGCATTTCCCCTCTAGGGATCAATAATGGACTATCTTATGCTATGTGATGTGATGTTATGTTATGTTCATGACATTATGTACATTTCAGACTGTTTTTGGACATCATGGACGTGGTGTCCTCCGGGCTAAAGAAGAAAAGGACCATCCAGACTGTTATCAGAGCAAAGGTCAAAAGACAGCATCTGTGATGGTATGGGGGGGTGTTAGTGCCCATGGCATGGGTAACCTGCACATCTGTGAGGCTCCATTAATGCTGAAAGGTACATACAGGTTTAGGAGCAACATGCTGCCATCCATCTTCTTCAGGGACGTCCCTGCTTATTTCAGAGACAATGAAGACACATTCTGCTCAAGTTACAACAGCGTGGCTTCAGAGTGAAAGAGTGCAGGGACTAGACTGACCTGCTGCAGTCCACACCTGTCTCCACTGAACATGTGTGGAGCATTATGATGCACAGAATACGACAACTGAAACCCTGGACTGTTGGGCAACTGAAGTTGTCACATAACTTCTTAAAATCATATTTCTGACGTTCTCAGCCAAGTAAGTGAAAATGTGGAAAATTGTGTTATTTAGGGACGGTAACAAATCCTTCAAAAAGTTCTTGGATCCACATCAGGATTCAGATCAACACCAAAATCGTGGCACTTCTTCCCTGTGCCATGACCATCATGTCCTGAAAATGTCATTAAAATCCACAGTCTTTTCTAAAAGACAAATATTTTACTTTTACTTCAGTTTGTCAGATGAGTTTGGTTAAAAACACAAAATTAAACAACTACCTAGAGAATGAGAAAACAAATGTTGTGAAAAGTGTATTAAAAGGTGGCAGAAAACCTCAACTGATGTTTCGACTTCTCCAACACAAACAGTAAATAGATATAAATGTCTATAGCGCCCTCTAGTGGATAAAAAAAAGGACATGACAGCTTATAGATGTTTTCAGGTTTATTTCAGGCTGAGGGGGAAATGGATCAGCACGTCATGAAATCATCATTTCTGATGATTATTGATTCATCATGCGTCCAGATGCCAGGTGACAGTTATCGGTGAGGAAGTTGTATTCTGGACCACCGGCCCCCACGAGGTCAGAGACTGTCTTCCTGCCATAATAATTCCGACTCTGGATGACCTGAGGAGGTAAAAACACACAGATGAGGATGCAGGCCTCTGAGAGAGAAGAGCGGTGTCATGAAGGGAAGTCCGTGAGGTGAGAGGGATCTACCTCCCAGTTTGAGCCCATGTGTCGGGCGGCTGTCACCACCGTGTCCGAAGAGATGCCGTAGTTTCCTCCTTTATGAACGAGCCACTTAGTGCCGTCAGCCAGAGTCACCCTGAAAATACACGGACCATGTATTTAGAGCATGGTGCTCCAGTGTGAACCACAACGACAAGTACAAACACAACAACATATCACAAAACACAAAAATAAATGATGTGTGATATGTAAATTAGGTGAAGTTGAGAATGAATCACATTTTCTTTTGTACAGTCCCTTTTTACGATGAGTTGATCCTGATATGTTTTGGTTTACTGATGACGACTGACTGAAATGGTTGTTTAGTTATATTATCCACAAAATGGCCTCTTTTGTAACCAGAGCTGGAAAAAACGTCAGGATAGTTTATTTTTGTGAGATTATTTCTTTTTGTAAGCGTCTACAATGATCTCTGAACTCGGTGATTGAATAATGATGCCTCGTAAGCCTGTTGGGCTGGGCATATTGTATATGCATGACACAATCATAAAAATCAAAATGAAATAATTAAATAAAATGAAAACAAAACAAGAAACACAATGACAAATACAAATACAACAGATCACAAAGATGTCAATAAATAAAAACAAAACATAAATACAAATCACAGAACATGTCAATAACTGAAAACAAAAAAACACAACAACAAACACTAATACAAATACAAATGAGAGAACATATAACAAAATGAAAACTGAAGCAAAAACACAACTACAAACAGATAATACAATGAATACCAAGCAAACAACAAATGAAAACAGGACAAAAGCACAACAACAAATAAAAATTCAACAACAAATCACAAAACATGACAAGTTCACACAAGACACAAAACACAATCACAAAAAGAAAATAGAAGAAAGCATGAACATAACAACAAATTAAAACTTTTATGCTTTTGTTTTCTGTAAGGTGACCTTGGGTGACTTGAAGGGTGCCTCCAAATAAAATGTCTTATTATTATTGTTATTATTATTATTATTATTCTTATTATTATTATTATTATTATTATTATTAACAGGACAAAAAACTAAAGACAAATAAAAGTCAAACAGCAACCCACAAAACACGACAGCAAGTTAAAACGAGACAAAACACAAAATCACAAAAAGAAAATACAACAAATCAAACATAACAAATGAAAACAGGACAAAAACCACAACAACAATTAAAAATCGAACAACAATCGTAAAACAGGACAAACAACACAGAAATTGATAAAAATACAACAAAATACAAACATAGCAACAAACGAAAACTGGACAAAAAATAATGATAAATTATAATGCAAAAAGCAAGTAAAATAAAAAAACCCCCATCAAATTAAAAACGCAACTGAAAATAAAAGTACAATAACAAATCACAAAACATAACAACAAATGAAAATACGACAAAGTGGACAAAAATGTATAAAAATACAACAGAAAAATCACAAAACATGACAAATAAAAACAAGAACACACCACAAGGAAAAATAAAAGTACTACGTATCACAAACATAACAATGAAAACAGGGCAAAACACAAGGATAAATGCAACAACAAAAAGACGTGACAGGATTATGAGTAGAGAACTGGGAGCTGATGTATTTGTCTTTAATGTGATGTCTGTTTTTTTAGAACGGAAACATCTGCAGTTTTCGGGTCACATTTCTCAGGAGATAATTAAACTGCATAAATATTTATTTTAATTCCTTAGTAACCCAACAGTCATATTTCCTCAGATACTGTTTTGTCTTTAAAATGCTGAATTAACAGGGCGGTACATTGTGGATAACTCACAGTAGGGGGCAGCCCCTAGTGGACACTCAGTAAACTGCATTTTTCTGGACTTTCCCGTAAGCCTAATTTTTCTGCCTTGTGCCAGACTGACCTGACCCCAGTGTGGCTGATTGGTCCGACAGAAAGAGGCAACTGGCCCAGTGGCCTCCTCACCCTCTCTGCCAAATACACCGGAGAGTTGTAGAGCCTCGTCAGGGCCGCTCCTGACAGGTCGTAGTTGTGGTTTGGAGCTCCACCTGTTTGAGAAGATCACACCATCATTATCAGAGCCGGCTGGCCCTTTAGGCAATATAGGCAAATGCTAAGGGTGCCATGGCCTCCAGGGGGCGCCACAAAATCTGGAAAAATTCACCTTAAATATTATTATATTAAAATTAGTTATTACTATTAACTCTTAAAATGTAAAAGCTTACATTGATTCAAATGTAAAGAAATGCCTAATTAAAATGACTACAAATAATGAGTGTAAATGGAGCTTATGTATCGAGTTCTTGTGTGCAAAAGTGTGTGGTTATTTTAATTGTTTGATGTTGAGAGTTGTATTTATAATTTATTACTATTATTACAATTTATTCACTTATTTCAAAATATTTTATTTTATGGTAAGGGTATTTATACTGGATTTCAGATTTTTCTGTATTTAATCGTGTGACATGTTATCTTATAAATGAAAGACAATGGTAAAAACAAAGCTATTCAGTTTCATTTGTAAGCACACACTTACATGAGGAATAACAAGCTTACCGGTGGATGACTCCACAGAGAGAGCCAGCAGACCCAGAGCGAGGGCACAGAGGAAGATCTTGATGGAGATCATGTTTAATCTGGATCACTTCAGGAGAAGTTTCTGTCCTGTGGTCAGTGTTCAGTGAGGCGATTAAAGGTCTTTTAAATAGTCTGTAAATCTCCTCCCTTATTTACTGTTTCATGCACAGGTTAATAAATAACTTCTGTTCACTGATGAGAGGGAGGAAAAACCAAGATTTCATCACATCAGAGCAAAGAGCAGGACTTTTTGTCAAGAAAAATCTGTGTTTACAAAAATGACTTTACATAATATCACTGCCAGGTCGACCAACAGAGCATGAATCCAATCAACGAAGACTGAATGTGAATAAATCCTCTCAATCTCTTAACTTTGTGGAGAGAGGATTTGGGGATATGGAGGTCTTTTTGCTGCTTCTCTTCTCATTTTTGAATGTGTACTTTAAGCTACAGGTGGCCTGCAGCCGTCATCTCACATTAATGAATATTAATACAAGAAGGACCAGAAATGGAGAGGTGTTGGAAATAAATGTACAGAAGTAGAGCAAAGTTTTCTGAAACACAAAAAAACCAAAAACAAATTTCATGCATTTGATAGTTATGAATCAAATATATATACATATATATTTATATATATATATATATATATATATACACAGATATTTATTCTCCAATCTAATAATACCAGTTTGCACTGCGGTTGCAAAATCTGGGAATTTTCAAATATAAAATATATTGTATCATAATCTTGACTAAATCAACCAGATTTCATGCAAGTGTATTTGAGAATAATTATACTACTACAAGGTCTCAATGAGGACCCTGTTCCTGATTGAGACATATCTCAAACAGGAAGCTGGCAATTTGGTTTTCAAAATAAAACTGCCCCAAAAATTGCTTTCCAATCAAAAAATATCTCCTCTTAGGCTGTAAATGGTATCAGTTCAAGAAGCACACAGATCACACAGTAGGCCATGCTGATCAAAAGTTCTGAAGGAATTTGATGTTTTTCTAAACTTCAACTTAAACTGTCATATCTCTAAAACAGTCAAGACAGTCTGATTTGTAGGTCCAAGTCTTTTGCCTCTTCTCAGCTTCAAATCAAGTCTGTAGATACAAGTATTTTGTGACAACACAATCTCGAAAAGGGGATGGGTTTCCTGACTCTCTCCATTCAATGAACCAATACTTCTCTGTCTGTCTGCAGTAATGCTGGATCCTCACAGAGCTGCAGGCACACACATCAGTCTAAGTTTAAGCAGGTCAAAGGGGGTCAGATGAAAACTTCAAAATGGAGGGACGTGTGACAGAGCGTGGACCTGACCAACGCTGATTTTATTAAAAAATGAAATAAACACTGAAAATGAAATGAAATGAAACATTTTCTGAAGATTTCATAAAAATCCACAGTGAACTTTTTGAGTTGTCTTGCCCACAGTCAAACAGAACATAACCTCCTTGGTGGAGGTAAATACCCAGGATTAAAAAAAAACACACTGGGATTAAACTTTTCTAAAAGACAAATATTTTACTTTTACTTTAGATCGTCAGATTAATTTGGTTAAAAACACAAAATTAAACAGGTACCTAGAGAATGAGAAAACAAATGTTGTGATTAAAATTGTATTAAAAAGTGGTAGAAAAGCCACGATTAAAGTTTCAACTTCTCCCCCGGAGACAGTAAATAGATGTAAATGTCTACGGCGTGCTCTAGTACGCTCTAGTACCAAGATGGCGGCGCCCGTGTCAGCTGCGGCTGCTATTGCTCCTGACGCTGAAGCGAGTAAAGTTAACACTTTAACTGCTTCAAGCAAACGCAGAACTCTATTGCACTAAACTGCGACTGCACACCTCACTTTGGAAAACCCGCTGCTACTCTGCACAAGAGGTCAGTCCTAGGACCTCAAAAAACATAACTACCTCACTGTATATAAAAAGTCTCTGTGTATTATGTAAATATCTTTAACTTGCTGTAAGCGTCATGAGCCATATGCAATGGAATTTCGTTCACTGTGTACTGCTGGTATAAAGTTGAATGACAATAAAGAAATCTTGAATCTTGAATCTTGAATCTTGAATCTAGTGGATCAAAAAAGACATGACAGCTTGTAGAAGTTTTTACGTTTAATGGATCAGCATATGCTATAAAACCATCATAAAGCATAAAACCAGCATTTCTGATGATTACTGATCCATCATGTGTCGAGATCCCATGTGATAGTTATCAAAGATGACTTGGTAATCTGAACCACCGGCCTCCACGAAGTCAACAACCTTCTTCCTGCCCTGAAATTCTAGAACACCCCATTTTTTCCAGTTTTTTACTGAAAATTATTCAGTTTAATGTCTCATGCACTCTGAAATGAAAGCATAGTATGAATAAGCACTTGGAGTAAAAAAAGAATCATAAAAAAAATCATGAAATCATTTTATAGGCCCAAATGTATTCTAAACTCTTGACTCATCAAAGTAGCCACCTTTGGCAGATATAACAGCTGAACGCACTCGGGGCACTCTTTCTACAATAGAAATCAAATATTCTTCAGAAAGTTCCCATAAATGTGTGGCACTTGTAGGTTGCTTTGCTTTTACTCTTCTGTCCAGTTCATCTCAAACCAGCTCAATGGGGTTCAAGTCTGGAGACTGTGCTGTCACTCCATGTTTTCAAGCTTACCGTCTTCTTCTGTTTTCCTGAGGTAGTTCTGGCATAGCTTGGACTGATGTTTTGGGTCATTATCTTGCTGTAGGATGAACCCCTGACCAATTAGGCACATACCAGAGGGTACTGCATGGTGCTGCAGGACGCCGTGGTAGCCGTTTTGGTTCAGGGTGCCTCTCACTCTGTACAAGTCACCAACCCTGGATCCAGCAAAGCAGCCCCAGACCATCACACTTCCTCCTCCATGTTTGACAGTTGATGTCACACACTGTGGACCATCCTTTCACCTACTCGACAGCGTACAATATATATAGATACATTAAAAAAAGTTTGGCAACTTTATTTTGGTTGATTATTTCTCCTTCCTAATAATAACAGTTGGCAGTATGGTTGCAAAATCCAGGAAAATCCAAAGCTGGAAACTTTCCATGGAAATGAACAGGAACATACCTAGAAATGAACAAAACTGGAGCTTGGCCTTTAATGAGGATTTTAAGTATAGTTGGAAAAATATATTTCAGCATAATCTTGACAAAATTGACCAGATTTCATTTCAAGGAAATGAAAATGGCCACGCTAGAATCACATATTGAAGAATAAAATGTTTTTCTTCAAATCTATTTCAACACAGGCAGACTGTGGTCAAAATAGTAATAAATGTATTTATTTTATTTATACAACACCTTTCAAAACAGATGTTTACAAAGTGCTTAACAGACGAAACAAAGGCAGAGCTCTGGAACTTTAAAATGAAAATAATAAATCAGGTCAAACAACAAAATTTCCAAAAGAGTCAAACAAGAGGACAAGAACCACATGCAATCACAGAGGATCGAGGACAATAAAAGAAAAAAAGAAGTGAGAGTTATAAACGGGAAACAGGTACTGTATGAATTATACTACATTAGTGCAGAGTAAAATGTCAACATGTACGCATAAGTGAGATAATAAAGAAGGTTTTAAAAAATAAATAAATTATAAGAGGACAATAAGGGTTTCTGATGCTGTCCATATTCTTAATATCTATTCATAAACCTAATATCTATTCTATTCACATTATTGTTTAATGAACAGTTTTTAAAGCCAGAGGCTAAATTGCAATTAGATAGATACATAGATAGATAGATAGATAGATAGATAGATAGATTACTTTCACTCCTGGTGTAAACACAGATATCAATACAAATCATTAACATTATTTATGTCTACTTCAAATACCTCTAATTAATAATGATTTTAACAAAAAAAGTAGTACAACAGAGTGATAACACTGGAATTTTTCAGGCTTGTTTCTGAAGATTCAGAGAGACGTTGTACCTCCAAGTTTACAATTTAAAGTTACAAAACAAAGAAATGTGTCTTACGGAAATACAAAGACGGCTGTTAGCAGAAACAAGGAAGAGACAGGCAGAGCTCGTCCACCGCTAGCTAGCTTAGCTCAAACAATGGGAGTCAACGGGTATAGCTAGACTGCCTCTACCTACAGTCATCAGATAAACTCTTCATTAACTCTAAACGGTCCTTTGTGCTTGTTATGACTCGTTTTTTTTTTACCGCATTATATTATGTTATCTCCTACTATCATGTATTTTCTTCTTCTACTCATAAACAGAGGCTTTGTTTTGTTGACCTACTTCCTCAGTGGTCTGCACTTGGGATGTGACGTTCGCGAACAAGTCGAGTCTTCTGAACAGCTCTTTTAATTGAACCTATTTGCAGTCGTGAGTGAGCTGTTCATTCAGAACCATTCTTGAAGGCAAATTGCTTGCAAATTTAAGAATGGCTCGCAAACTAATGGCTAACTCCCAAATGTGAATCGGGACACTCACCTATAAATGTGAAAAGAAAGTTGATCTAGTTGTTATCGCAGCTTTCGGTGTTGCCCCTAGCAACTGTGAGATGTCTAGACATCAATCATATTTAATAGCATTTTCAACACTCTTGTCATGCTGACTTATTCTACTTAGCTGGAAATCACCGACCCCTCCATCACACTCCCGCTGGATTCACGAGGTAATGACAGTTTTAAATTAGAAATAATCAGATGCACAGTCAAGGGCTCATTGAAAAGATTTAAAAAAAAAGTGGTACCCCTCCCTAGACTTTTATGCAAACAAATTAGATGTGAACACCCTAAATCAATAGCACTCCTCATCTCTACCCTTACCCCCTCTTCCATTCTCCCTTTCCTCCTCACTCCTTCTTGCTGGCTGTATTACTTTATTTGCCTCCTTATACTTATCCTGTTGTCATTACAAATAGACGTAACTCATATGGGCAAAGTATGAAAGATTCATCTATCATCAAACTGAAAAACAGCACATGCACAACAGAGCTCTTCTGTTTTGTTTTTTTTTTTTTTTTCTTCGTTTGCTGTGATTGTTTCTTTGCAGTATTCTAATGAAAACTCATTAAAAATATTTAGAAAAAAAATACTCACCTTTACAGCCTGGTTCAAAAAACAGCTTCAGTCTAAAACTATCATACATTAATGTGGATTTTTTAAATATTGTATTTATATTATTATGATTATTATTATTGTATCTTTCTCTATATTATATTTAAATAATACTTATATATATTATTTTTGTATTTATTTTATGTATTTGTGTTTATTTATATTATATTTATATTTTAACTTTTATATATTTTTCTATGGAGAATTCATTAAGGATTTCCCATTTAGGAAATGTGGCGACCTCTCTTTTAAGCTTATTTCCTGTGCACTATGGCAGCGTCCATTAAAGGGCATTAACAAAAGCTCCTATGACTTGGCCTCATCCAGTTCTTTTACAGTCTAAACACAGTAATTTTGATATTTTTTACATATAATATTGGCATGCCTGCAGGTGCTGATTCTAAAATACCCGTCCAAAAGCAACCCACAATGCACTGCTTTTTGGTTCGGCCCTTTGGTCAGCACCAGAGTTCGTTAGCATTCCCACCGCCCCAGATCACACGAGCTTTCCAGCAGAGCAGACCAGAGTTTGTTTAATCTAGAAGCAATCTTGAACCAGAACATCTCCAGTTCAGTTCATGCATAAAACTCAGATGGTGAAGTTACAAGCCAACATTGCACAAGAGTTTAACGAAAGACAACCCTAAACGATGAATAACCCCACGTTAACACCATTATTAGACCACCTTCAGCTCTGGACCATCATCCTCAGGGCTGCTCAGGGAAGGAACACTCTCCATTGAATGGTCAGTTTTGCTGCTCCCGTCCGGACTGACCAGAGGATTCATTTTCCCATCTTTGCTTTGTCGCCACATGTGGAGCCCTCCGAGTATCAGGACGCAGATACAGATGACCAGCAGGAAGGTAACCACGACCAGCTCGCTGAAGTACGTCTTTTCTCTTGGGGTGCCATCTCGCGACTCCTTGAAGGAATCAGAGTCTCTGTTAGTGGTCAAGTTGAAACCAGGGGTTTGGTTTTTAAAGCTGGTCTCAGTTGTCTTTGAGCTGCTTTCACTGTGGTCAATCTCTACTGTCGGACTGGTCTCAAAATCCTCATTGATCGTGGTTATCTCTGGGTCCCCTACCGTTTTTGACGTCGGCTTCTCAGTAAGAATCCCCTTGTCCTCACATGCAGGGATGGGTTCTTGGTCGTTCTTTGGTGAGGGTCCCATGGAGCGAGGAGAAGGGCTCAGTTGGACATGATAGGTGGCCACCTCTTCCCTGTGTCGGCCTTCCTCTGCCTCACAACGGTACTCCCCTGCGGTGTTGTCGGTAGCGATGAATCTCAGGGTGCCGTCAGTCGACTGGATGAAGAGGTCCTCAGGCAGAGTATTGAAAAGAGAGGAGCTCCAGGTCAGAGTGGACGGGTTGGAGGGCTTCTGACAGGACAGACTCACGGCTTCATTCATCTGAACGAGGATTACTAAAAAACAGAAAGTCTTAGATTAGGGAGAGATCAGGGATGGCACTGTGTGATGATTCTTGTCTTTAGTTTTATCTTTTCATGTCGGAAGCAAAGTGCTCCAATGTTTACCTCCGCCAAGGATGCTATGTTTTCGCCACTGTATGTTGTGTGTTTATGTGTTTTTCTGTTGGCAAGATAACATAAAAACTACTACATGGATTTACATGAAAATTTTTACCAGAGGTGTGATTTGGTCCAAGGAAGAAGCTACTCAGTTTTGGTGGTGATCCACATATTTGTCTGGATGCAAAAAAATTCCCCAAATGTTCCAAAAATCCCGTAAGGTAACGTTGGGCCATATCTTAAAAAATCATATCTCTGACATCACTTAATGGATTCGCTTAAAAATTTACAAGATAATTTATATAATATGTCTCTACCATCACGGAGAGTTTCATCTGGATCTGATCCAGATTGAGGTAAAAAAAAAAAAAAAACATTGAATTTTGTCATGGGAAATCCCATTACCCCAATTTCTCCTCGGCTGCTGTGAGGCATTCTCTGAGTGCTTTTCTAGTTTTGTTCTGCCTTTATTGGAAGTGTCCTGTATTTTTGCATTATCTGCTGGTTTGGAGAAGTGTCCAGTAAACTCTCAGGCGTCCTGTTGGCAATTATGGATCGCATTTATAAACAGAAGGATTAAAAAAGGCATTCAACATTGTGGGTGCCCTCTAGGTGGCGTTATTGTGCTCCTCTGTTCACCGAAGTAGATCCAAACCTTCTTTTGTTCTGCAAGCAATCATAATTTTCATGAACAATGAGAAACAGTCATGATAAACAGGTCCAGTAGTCTAGGTTTTTCTTTGCTTTCTTCTCTGTGCGAGTACCTTGTTTGAGTTTCTAGTGACGTTGATGAGTTTTTATTTGTTTGTCTTTAAAACTGTTTCAGTGTTGATGTTGTATTTTGTTGCCAAATGTCTGTGATTCCTGCCACACCCCAATTTTCCTATGGGGACAAATAAACAAAGTAACTAACTAGTTTTTCAGTCATTGAAGCAGTGGGACTCTATGGAGGGAAATTTTGGCCAGTGCATTGTTAAAGGGCCATGTCCTACAAAATCAATTCTCTTTGCTGTTAATGTTGTTAGAGGGCACTCAAGGAGCGGAAGAACATGACACCTTTTACTAAACTCTCAGTTTACAGAGAAATGCTCCATCCCTCTTCAAAGGAAATTCTCCTTAAAATGCTCTGTTTTCTACTTCCTGGAGTTTATGATGTCATAGCAATGCAGCCTCCACCTGCTTGTGTTTTCTGGTTGTCACAGGCAGACACCATGACTGTTTTGAAAGTCCTCTCCATGGTCTGTAAGCCCTCCTCCCCACTCCTATCAGACATCATTTTGGCAGCCAATCAGTTCAGAGCTCATTGTCATAGCTACCCCGCCTCCTCAGATCAGAACGTTTCCAGAGGGGAGGGGAAAAGAGCTGCATCTGATCCTCTAAAGATATGAAATTTTTCATTTATTCATTCAACTTAAATCAAATACTTGCTTATTAGACACCCAAGACATGACAAAAAAGGCCAAACACACCAGGACAAGGGATTAAAGAGGTCATACTTTGCCTTTAATCTGGTTCATATATCCTTTTGTGATGACAGCTGGAGCCTGTTCACTATCACTCAAAAGCCTTTTTTACATACAGAGTACACCCTGATCCAGCTGTATTCTCTATGGTCCAAACCTCAGTCAGAGCTCCTGTCATTTTTCATTTAAATGTCATGTTTTGCGAACAAATTACGCTTAAATCAATAAAAAAACAACAAATGTGAAGTGTGTCACATTTTAAAACTATATTTTCTATCCAACTTTGACCTACAGGGGGTCAAAGTTTACATTTTTCCATGCTGTGCTGACCCCACCTTTATTTAGGAACATTAAATAAACTTAGTAGCCCCCCATAACACTCCTCACCTTTTTGGTAGCTCTCTGGCTCAGAAAAGTTGGTGACTCATGTTCTAGACCATTCTTAGGTGTTCAAAACACAAGGGGCTACTTTGGGGGAAACTCTATGTCTTTTATTCCAAAATAATTTCTTTCCTCAATTCTAATCAGAAAAAACGTTTCATACAGATTATATACACACTTGACTAAGTGCATTGTTGTAACCTTGACACAAAAACATTACCTTTGATTGGATGGTTTTTGGTTTGTCCCTGACATTCCTCTTCTGCATCGCCGTTCTCTACGTCTTGAGCTCTGAGGAGAAAACCAACAGCCTGTTAGTCAGTAAACACACAGGGTTAAATGTGATTTTAATCTTTATCTTTGATTGAGATTTTCCAGTAGATTAAACATGGTAACAGCTCGCTCAACCCTTTGACTGGCATTGCAACCGTGCGGTTGACTTTTTGCCACCATACCACTGTATTTAAAACTCTGAAATCCCATCTTTGTCTGTTTTCCTTATTCCCCTCTCTGAATAGTGTTTGTAACACCAATATATGTATCCACAGGGTGGCGCTGCTGTACATGACTATAAATGTTTGAAAACTAGAAAATTAGAAATGAATTGTTGCTGCATAGCTCCTCAGAAATCTTACAGAGTAAGAAAACATCTTTTCACATGCTTTATCCTCTAAAAATCATAATTTAGTTGAAGGAAATAAATTTGGCAATAAAAAGTGTAACTATGACTCCCCAGAAAACTGAGTCAACCACCAAATATCTAAATTTTGCTCTCTGTGATGTTTTCATATGAAAAGACAAAAATTTTGTTGCAGAGATTAAAGAAATCCATTCAAGCCCAGGATAACCCTTAACGGGCAAGCCAACCAGCTGGTTGATCAACATATCTGCTTCCCAATTGGGTAATCTGAAAAATAAAACCTGAAATGTTGCTAAATGAAGGGGCAGGAACACACTAACAAATGATTTGTTTCAAATGTATTTCTTAGTTGGAAGTTGGGGGTTAAAAAGAAAACAGTATTTAAAGGGAAATCCTATCCCGGAGGTAAAAACATGTGACAATAAATAACAACGAGGGATGAGAATCAAAAACCAATTCCAGATGAAAATCAGTAACAACGATGTCATTAGTCTCTTTGCTTAGCAATTCCTTCATCAATTCCTTCCTCTTGGTTCTGCAAGCCTTGCATATCAGAGGCAATCAGAAGAAATATGAAAAGAAGTCAAAAATCATAGCAGACGTGGCAAAACTGGTCAAAATTGTTGCTTCATTTCCACAAAATGATGCATTCAGTCGAAAACAAAGTAAAAACCAGGTTGAGGCATTCATCTGCGCAGCACAGCACTGAATATCAGTGATTAGTCTGACATTGTTGCAACAGAAAACCTGAGTAGACAGATTTTATTAACACAGAAAATCAACAGGAATTGACAAGGGGATCAATCTGATAAGCAGAATTGTTCGTGTCAGTAAATTTGATCAATTCTCATCCCTAATTGTAACACCAAAGGAGAGATGATCTTTACTTACATGTCCTGTAGACCGTCCTCCACACGTGTGCAGACCCTGCCGCTCCGGCTCCATCCACACAGAGGGTCTCTGGACAAAACACACTGGCTGCAGGTGGTGTAGGTGGAGCATCTGGCTACAGGGACACCCGTCACGCCCTCAGATGTCCCCACGTACAGCACGCCCTAAAGACACAAAAACACCAAGACGTCTCTGTAATGTCAAATCTCAACCACTTAGAGGGCTTTCACACCGGCACGGTTCTGGTTCTGGAAGCATTTCCGCTCTGTACTCTCAGAACTTTGGTGCTGTCTAGCCAATCAGCCCACATTCACATCAGTTTAAGCAGAATGAAAGCAGGAGGGCGTTATTCGGTGTTACTCAGGCAAAAGCAAACAACACACCAGCAAAATGGTGGATCCCATCAATACTCCGAAAGCGTTAGTTGCTTTACTTAGAAAGAAATTTCCATCAAACATTTTGTCTCCTCAACTTTATTTTACTTTTAACATTCATTTACATAAGCATAAACAGAAAAAAGACATACAACAAAAACAACAGTAATAAAAGGCACAAAAGACATTAAATAAACTGAATAAAATAAAAATAAAATTAAAATTAAATGAAATAAACTTCATGGCGACCTCCAGTGTTAATTTTGTTGTCCATGTGTACTTGTTTTTATTAGTTACTGTCTATTTTTCATCAGGGGAAAAAAGGTTGTTGGTGAAAACTATGATGAAACTAATTAGTCAACAAAATTATCACTGCTCAGCAGTCGTGTTTGTGAATCAGAATAAAGGAGTCGGACCCTGGAGGTGTGCGAGTTACCTTTGCAGAGGAGAGAATGAGGCTCTTCAGTGGCTGAGCTTCAGTGAAAACCTGAATCTCCTCAACAACCCGAGCGCCCCCTTCAGCCAAAACCACTTTATGGAGAAATCCAGATTCTGCATCAATAAAACAAAATACAGATTTACACTTGAGCCGTGGAAAGAGAACAGGAACATTATACTCAAAGAAACAGCTGCTCTGGTTAAAATATACACAATATACTTAAAATAAAAACTGTGCAGAGCTTAAAAAAATCCTTAGTCCACCTCTCATAAAAACAAAAAAACATAGATATTTTAGAAATCTTTCAAAAGCTTCTTTAATTCTGAAAATATTATTATTACTGGATGGACATGTTTGACCTTTTTAACCCCAAATCTGAGGGGCTCACTGGGCTTCTCTGATATGTCGGAAAATAATCAAGCACAACATTCAACCATTAAAACTGATTTATCTGTTCAGGGATGCAAATAAGTAACTCTTTTCTGACATCTTAATCAAGAAATAATGATTTGCTTTACTATTTTGTCTGTTTTTTAAGTATGAAAATTCATGTTTAACAATAATAATTATATTTTAGCATAAAGAACATTATTTCTGTTAAAAAGCATCAACATAATGGTATATTAAGCATCACAGAAAAATTAAAATGATTTCATCTGTGGCATAAACCTTTCAACAGGTGGTGTTCTTATAAATTTGTTGTATATAAATAATTTCTCTTGTATGTCCATTGAAAAAAGAGGCACAGAAATTCTGAACTCATACCAACTTGATCAATTATATGCACATTTTAATTGTGCAATGAAATGACATATTTTGGTGTCGTGGAATAATTACTACATGCTCTGAGAGCCAACATGCCTGTTTCATCAATTTATTTATGTATTTAATAAAATGTGATTGGTTTAGTTATTCTTTAAATCAAATCATTTGTTTTATTCAAATGTTTCTGTGTTTGTTTTCGTTAGCTCTTTGGTTGATCTATTTTTTAATTGTTTATTAATTTATTTGTTCATGTTACTTCATGTCATAAATTTATTGATTTGTTTTTTAATGTTTGTGTATCTATTTGTTTTTATTGCTTGTTTTTTTGTTGTTGCTTGTTTGCTTTTGTTAATGAATACAATTTTCTGCTTTTGTTTGTTGGTTATTTCTTTGTTCTTTTTTGTTTGCCAGTTTATTTACTCTCTTCACTTCACTTTTCATTTATTTGTTGTTCTTCTTGTTTTTGTTTTTCCCAGTTTGATAGTTTCCTTGTTGATTTGTTCTTTTTGGTCGATTATTTCTGTTTTGTTGTTTTTTTTGCTGACTGGAAATTTATCAGTTGTCTGCATTTTATTGGTTTATCAGTTTATTTTGTTTACATATTGTGTGTTTTTGTTGCCTGCTTTAATATTTGTTTTGATTGTTTTTTGTCTGTATTTTGTTGTTTGTTTATTGCAGATTGTTTAGATTTATTGTGTTTTGTTGATATTCAGTCTTAATATTTGTTTGTTTCTTGATGTTTAAACATTGTTTCTGTTTTTGAGTTTTGTTGCTGCTTACTAACTGTCTGCATTTGTGATTTGTTTTGTTGTTTTAGTTGTTGTTTTCCCTTCTATATTTGTTTTTCATTGGTTTCTTTAATTAAACATCTGGTTTTTGTCTGGTTTTTATTTTTGTTTTTGTTGTTTGTTTATTTTTTTAACTCAGTGACAGATATTGCTCCTGAGATGTCCTAAAGTACACTGAAGAATAAGTATCTTCAGTAACTATTTTTAGTAAATAAAGCTGCTTTCTGTTCTGGGCTAAACAGAAAAATGTTGCTCTATGTGAGTAAACGTGTGCAGGGATGTCGACATCTCACCGGTCAGAAGGAAAAGCAGCGTGTGCTGTCGGCCATCAGCTGCCTGTGTCCTCATGGCGGCCACTCGGCTGTACTGCTGCCCTGCAGAGACCACGGCCGGGGCGTTTCCCACCGGGGTGACCGTCCCGCTGGTCAGGAAGCTGTTCTTCACCTCCTGCAAATCTGAATCTGTGGCGTTTTCAAGTCCACACTGTTGAAACAACACACAGGGTTAGAGACACGTGAGCACAGAGACAGTATCTGATCAATTACTGAATTAAAAAAGAAATAGATGAAGAGCAGTGTTGCCAGATTTTTCGACTGAAATAAGCAAACAGGTCGACAAAACAAGCCCAAAACAAGCAACCTCCAGCTATTTTTTTTTCTAATGTGATATACTACTTTTAAAAAGAGACATCTAAAGCCTACTTTTGCATCCACATTACATTTCAGTCTCACTGATATTTTTTCTTATTTGTCTCTTAATTTACTTATGCACTGGAGGTGGAACATCCTCTTCTTTATACAGAAGTGAAGGGAGGGGCGATTGTTATTTATAACTCTGTTATCACTAAACAGTCTGTCCAACCTTGATTTTTGTAACCAAACAGACATAGTCAGGCTTTAATCCAAGTTTTATGTTGATCCTCTACAGATTTATTACAGTGAAACAGCAACAGCTATATTACAAATAAATAAATTCTGGCTATAAAGATTTCTTTTTGGTGGAAACATCATTTTTTCCTCTTTTCACAGTCAAATTTACATTTGTGTTTGGAGTGGGACAAAATAGTTTGTGTAAAATTCTGAATTGAGTTTTTATTGGTAGTAGCGTGTGCATCCCTCATTATTTAATTTGAAGCCATAGTTGCCAGGTCCATTTAATAACAGCAACTTTGGGCTTCTCTTTTTCTGAAAAGTTGCTTGTAAATATTTTCAGTTGCGGTTCAGTTGTGTTTTTGGAGCTTGTTACAAAAGTCCAGTTGCTCATTTGGGCTTGTTGTGTCCCCAAACCCAGGAGGGATCTGATGCTCACTCTTCTACCAATATAAACTCAATTCAGAAGTTACAGAAACCATTTTTTCCCACTCCTAACACAAATGTAATTTTTACTGTAAAAAGAGGCAAAAAATGATGTTTCCACCAAAAGAAATCCTTATAGCCAAAATTAAATCTATTTCTTATGTAGCTGTTACTGTTTTCACCATAATAAAGCTGAAGAGGATCAACATAAAACTTAGATAAAAGCCTGACTATGTCTGTTTGGTTACAAAAATCAAGGTGAGACAGACTGTTTAGTGATAACAGAGTTATAAATAACAGTAGCCCCTCTTTTCACTTCTTTACAAAGAAAAGGATGCTCCACCTCCAAACAAAAGGATGTTGAATATGTAAATTAAGGACCAAATAAGAAAAAATGTCACTGTGAAAACTGAAATGTAATGTAAGTGAAAATCAAAACATTCTTTATGTAGATTTCTCTTTCAAATAAAAAGTAGTATATCACGTTAGAAAAAAAAATAGCTGGAGGTTGCTTGTTTTGGGCTTGTTTTTATCGACCTTGTTGCTCATTTTAGAAGAAAAATCTGGCAACACTGGAAGGAACCGGAAGTTTAAAAGACAAACTGATAAATCCAGATCACAATCATTAACATCTTAAACTGTGTGTTATGCAGCACAGAAAACCTCTCGCGTCTGATCTGCGCCTTGAAGTTAAAAACGATATAAAACAAACAGATTTTACTGAAAAGAAAATTTGGGATGATAAAATAACGGTCTGACCTTTCTCTGTATTTGTCTGCTTTGTGTTTGACTCAACTCCATGGTCCTCATGTCGCGCGTCAGGTAGCTTCCTCCGAACACTTCTTTGATGTCCTGAAGTCTGAAGGCACAAACTGCAGATCCTGAAGTTGAGGACCTAAAAGAAGACAGAACAGACTTTCAGGGTTTATTGTTTGAGGGGGTTTATTGCGTCTCCTCTGGGAACCAGCTCTTTTAGTGATGACCTGTCTCTGTAGCTAATCTGTGTTAGCTTTTACTCCTACAGCTCGGTCACTTTGTCCTGAGTTGAATTTGCATATTACCTTTAAAACATTTCATGTCCACAGGAAAGCATTTCAAAGAGGGCCAAGTCACACAAAAAGGCGAGGCTGGCCTTATGCCTTTGTTCACGTCACACTCTGCATTATGAGAAAGAAGTTAACAGGCTAAGCTAACAACAAAATGAGTTGCTGACGTATGTTCATAGATAACTTGATTTGATCCAATTTTGGAGGTGCTAGTAGGGTTGGACAATGTATTGATTAAACAATTAATTTGTGCAGATTTTAGAATTAAAAATCCTGACTTTTTTCTTGATTTACTCCAGTTGTAAGTTGTTGTGCAATGTTTGAAAATATAAATACTGAAAGTTTACAGTTTTCATGGTGGTAGGCCCTGTCAGGTTTTGCACAAGCACTTTTATAACCTTTTAACTGTTTTTTTTTTAAATGAGATTATATTTTGATCAGAGTGTTTCATGTTAATATTCTGTGTTAACAGCTCAGCCTTCAGTGTTTATGTAGACAAACCTGCGTAAATATGAACATAATCAACATTTTATGACACACACTTAAACTTTAAGAGGGAAATTCTGTTTGGTTTGAGATTATATTTTGACAACATAAGGCAAAACTTGTTCATATCATTTTTGTGTCACTTGATTTATTTTTCTTTTTTCTTTGAGACAGAGAGAGAGAGAAAATCCATTAAAATTGTAAAAAGAGTGTTGTGGGAAAAAATCAGGGACTTTATTTTTAGGCCATTTGGCCCAGCCCTGGGTGGATTGTTTGGGGTCTCTTTGTACATGTAAGAGGGTCTAACAGAACCGGGCGTTAGAGCTGAACATTTTCAGGAAAAGGTCTAATTGGGATTTTTCTGGCAGATGTTGCGATTTTAGACAACAGTAAGGAAATCAATGATCAAAAGCACATAACACATTATTCATCATCTGATGTTGATGATAAATAATCTGTTTTATTTATTTAAGGGATACTCCAACTCTACTCCTAAACAGAGGCTTTGTGGTGTTGACCTGATTACCAGCACTTTCATGGTGGAGATGTGACGTTCGCAAACACGTCGACTCTTTCAACAGCTCTTTTAAGTGAACAGTGAGAGCCGATTCACAGTTGTGAGTAAGCCGTTCATTTGCAAGCCATTCTTAAATGCAAAGTTTGCCTTTGTTTTGTTTTTTGTTTTGTTGGATCACTAAATTATTGCGTGGAAACTGTTGTTCTTTTATAAAATATGAGAGCATTTATGTTTAACTAACTGATGGAGAAGGGGTGAGACTTGATAAGTTTTACGTCCTCCTACTCCTTTGCGAATATATTGTATGTAACGATTACACTATATTCTTTGTTCTATTCTGTTTTTTTGTCTCTCTTTTGAATATATTAGAAATAAATATGGTTGAATATAATTCAATTCAATTCAATGCAAATGGCCTGCAAATTTGTAAAATAGTATGTGTGAAATAGCTAACACAACAGATCCTGGGTCAGTCAGGAGCCTTGGCGATCACATGATTGTGTTGTCTGAAATTGCTATTTTGAGCTGAAAACGATAAATCTTTCAGTCCTACTGGGCGTGGAACACTTCTGTCATTTTTTGTCCCCTTTGGCAAAGTCCTGATTTAATTTTATCCCCAGATTTTACTGCCAGACAGAAAAGTTGTTTCTGATTCAAATGGTCAAGCTCTACCCTTTTAAGGAAGTGAAGCTTTATCAAGCCCCACCCCTCTTAGTTAACTGTCACTTACGAAATCTGCTATTGCTGGCCTCACTCCCCTTTGGAGTAACTGAAACGAATTAATTTTTGACTAAAGTTTTTTTTACCTAAATGAAAAACAAAGACAAATCCAGGATTTCAACAGAAAATTGCTACTCATTCTGATACTGTTAAAACAATTGAAAATATATTTGGCAAATGGCCTTAGTGGTGTCATCTCACATTAGCTATTTACACCAACAAAATGCTTTTATTATTTTCAGTAAATATTCTCAGAACACCAATTAGTGTCACTATCACAATGTTCTGTCATACTTTTGAATGTAAATCAGATTTCTTTGTGATTTTAAACAAATTCATTTTAAAAACGTCACCACTTATGCCAACACAGAAATTGTCTGACGAGGTCACACGGCAACAGCTGCTTGATAAGGGGCTCTTTGGTTCTGATTGGTTGATTGGTGAACCAATCAGAGAGCAAACAAAGGGTCAGTTGGATTTCATATATCATAATTGTCTGATTAACAGCCTTTCTTGTTTAATTTGTCAACTGTTTCCCAGCAAAGTCTCATTAAAGGCCCGATGCCATTCCCTCCATACCACTGTGAGGTGAAGACACCATAGAACAGAGTGTCGGAGCTGTCGTCGCCCTCTGCTGGCTGGAGGGGGAACACGTCCTGGAGGAGATTGAAGGGAAGCTGTTTATGAGATCGACAGAGCAGAGGAGCTTTGGCGAAGGACGTCCACTTCTTCTGAAGAGTCAATTGACCGCCAACATCATCCTGTAGTCAAAAACAAACAAACAAACAAACAAACGAAAAAAAAAGAAACGTGGTCAAAGTTTAAAGCAACTTCCTCAAAGAAGTTCTAGGTCATAGCATTCACAGTGATCCTTGAACAGTGTTGCCACATTTTTCTGCTGAAATAAGCAACCAGGTAAATAAGACAGGTCCAAAATAAGCAACCTCCAGCTGTTTTTATTTCTAATGTGATATATTACCTTTTTTTTTTTTTTTTTTTTAAGAGAAGGCTACATAAAGTGCGTTTTAATTTTCATCATCATTACATTTTGATCTCACAGTGACAGTTTGTTATTTGTCTCTTAATTTACTTCTTCAACATCCTTTTCTTTATACAGAAGTGAAAGGAGGGGCTACTGTAATTTATAACTCTGTTATCACTAAACAGTCTGTCTAACCTTGATTTTTGTAACCAAACAGACACAGTCAGGCTTTTATCTAAGTTTTATGTTGATCCTCTACAGAGTTATTATGGTGGAAACAGTAACAGGTACATTAGAAATAAACATAATTCTGGCTATAAGGATTTCTTTTTGGTGGAGACATCATTTTTGTCTCTTTTTACAGTAAAATTTACATTGGTGTTTGGAGTGGGACAAAATAGTTTGTGTAACTTCTGAATTGAGTTTATTTTGTTAGTAGAGTCTGCATCAGATCCCTCCAGGGTTTGGGGACACAACAAGCCCAAATGAGCAACTGCACTTTTGAAACAAGCCCAAAAAAAACACAACCTGCAACTGAAAATACTGACAAGCAACTCTTCAAAAAAAGAAGCCTAAAGTCGCTTATAATAAATGGACCTGGCAACTATGCACTTGACCTGTAGGAACGTAGCAAAGGACAACACAGCCGTCACAGCAGGTGCATAAAAGTTTCACTTTTTTAAGAGCATGTAAATGTTTTAAATTAAATATAAAAATCAGTTGAATGAAAGAAAAAAATTGGGCCTATTCACAGTAGCCATCGAGGCCCGCTTGGTGGAGGTGGGCTTCAGTATGGCATGCTTGCTCATGCATGAGCCCAGGCATGAGTGAGACTGCTCCACACAGTGGCAGGCAAGTCAATCAGGCTTAAAGGGTACAACAACCTTTTCTTTCTTTTCATGTCTTGCCTCACTCCCGAGTCCATGACAAGCAGATAGACACCAACAAGGAAGAGACGGGCAGAGCTCGCCCACTGCAAACTAGCTTAGCTCAAACACCGGGAGTCAATGGGTAGTGTTAGCCTGCCTTTGGCTACAGTCACCAGATAAACTATTCAGCAACTCTAAACGGTTCTGTGTGCTTGTTGTGACTTGTTTTTTTTTTTTTTTATTACAGATTATGTTATGTTATCTATTTTTAGACTAAGATTAAAACTTTTTGTAATTTTTGAAAGACCTCGTGCAGAACTTCTGCTGCTTTGTTTTGCTGACCCACTCACAGTTGAAAGAATGGTATCTATCTGCTTGTCATGAACTCGTGAGTGAGGAGAGACACAAAAACAAAAAGATGTTGGAATGTTCCTTTAAGAGTGGAAGGAGCTCAGACAGAGTGAGGATAGAGGTGGATCAGGAGCACTCAGTATGCTAAAACTAGAAGATTTTCTTGAATATAAATGATGTCAAACATACCCCTTAATCAAATGAATGAGTAAAAGGAGTCAAACCAAACATGGGCTCTTTAAATCAGTGACTGAAACAGTCCGCTTATCATCACATCAAACAGTCGTCTCACTGTTACCTTGCAGACTTGGGCAACTCGAGCGATTCGCAGCTTGTCTACAAAGCGGAACTCTTCCCCGACCTCAGTGAAGAAGAAGTAGAGTTTCCTGTCAGACGGGTCCAGAGATGAGCTGATGAATGTCGGATCTGAAAAAGAGGAAGTGATGGAGGATGAGGAAGCTGGGGCGACTTGTGCCATGGGGCCTTATGGTTAGAAAAGAGATGTGAAAGCAGCTTAAGAATCGCACTGAGTAAAAATCAGGTCACACCTTCATCATAGGAAGTGCTGATATTAACTCTGATAGTGTTCATTTCTCTATGCAGATTTGAGTGTCTATTTGCATAAATAAAAAGGTTAATAAGTAAAAAATAATTAAAAAACAGTAAATATTGTGTTTACTACACTTCAGTTTTGCTGCTTTTATTTTAACTTAAAAATCAAAATAGAGGTAAAGCACATTTTTAGAAAAGCACCACATGTTCCTTTTCTTTAATTACGTTGGTATATATGGTGCCCAGCATAAATGAGTACACCCCCTATTAAAAGTAATGTGTTAATCAATATCTAAATCTACTAAAGAACAGTTTCTAAAGTTTTGACAAAGCTAAGTTTAACATAAATTTTTTTTTACCATAAGATGAAAATAAAAAAATCTTGTTTGCAGTCATTGGCCCACATTTGGGGGAGTATTTTGTGGTACAGTATGCCATAGAAAATGTTGAGTTTGAAAGGAAACTAATAGTTTTCTGATAAATCTGAAGGGGTGTACTCATTTATGCTGAGCAGTATATATATATATATAGTTTTTATTGCATTATCAACATCACACGTATCCATAACAATGTACAAATTACCCATCTCTTTACTTATACAAACACACATGCTTAACAACCAAACAGATTAAACCCCCTTCCCCCAAGATATGAAAAATGTTCCTGCGAATACTAAGTAACATAATATTAAAAATAAATAATAATACTTATAATAATTCCCATTACAAATAGGGCTGTACAACATAACTGAGCACAGAAATAATATTATTTGCTTTATGTAACTCTCAAACATTAGTCATCCAGAGACTGAAGAGAGTCAACAAATGACAGAAAAAGACCCCATCTCTTGTTAAACATTGTCAGAGTAACCTCTAATGCTGTCCTTAATTTTCTCTCAATAAAGGAAAGAAATTAGGTCCCTCAGCCGAGAATAAGGAGATAGTGGTTTGTGGTCTTTCCAGTGAAGTAAAATATGCTTCGGTCCACAAAAGAAGCAAAAGCCATAACACTCCTCTCCCTAAGTTGGTCTATATTTTAAAAAACAAGTATTTTTGCAGTTTGTTGTGTGGTCCTCCAACTCCCTGGATAACACTGATGTGACCCTCTGGGTGGTTAAAGTTGGACGTCCCTATATTAAAAGGTTTTATGGCACAGGACCAATGAGACCTGACGGCAGTATCATCAAATATTATCAAGCTTGTAGGCTTTGAAAAGGTTTTAAAGTTCCTGAATTTGCATATTTACACAGAAATGAAAGAAAATGAAAAGTTCTAATTGGATGAATTGAAACGTATTTTTCAGACGGTCAGGTTATGATTATTGCCTCACAGAATTTGACCGACATTTCCGAAGAACAAAGGAGGAATCGACTCATTTGACAACAGGAATTAGAAAGAGTTGTGTAACAAGCAGCAGTGCGGTTATGGTGAAAACATGTGAGGACATGCTTTTACATGTGAAGTTTGTTTGTGGTCTCTAAAGTTCTCACTGAAATACCACAGAGTGCTGAGCGCTCTTGTCAAAGACCTAAAAAGATTATTTATCACTGAATTAGGTAACAGCTGGTGGGTCAATGCTTAAGACATGGACGTTCTAGGCGGGGAAAGAGCTGGACTGATGTCAAGAACCAAGTAGATCCATGTTGGTTTTTGATTATTACGGTACATGTCAATTATTATTTCAGCATCTACATTCATAAGTCAGGGCTCTCAGACTCTGACCTATGGCCATGACTGACTTTAGTTCATCCTACTCACGCAGCATGAGGCCATCCGGCCAATAGGGACTGCGTGGATGTGCAGCCATGTCAGTCATGACTTTGATTTTTAAAACCAGAAATCCTCGCTAGAATAAAAACATAAAATAATCACCCTCCTCACAGTGAGAGCACACACGTGTGTTAGACATTTAGGCTGAAGCTGTTTTTGAACCAGGTTCCTGCAGCCAGCCTCAAGTGGACGCTCGAGGAACTACAGCTTTTGGCACCTCCACATGAGCCTCCATTTACAGCCCGGGAGGTTGAATCTTAGTCAGAAGCCACTGAAGAAAGGCTTTACCCGAAACATCTTTGTGTGGCATTAAAAATAAAATTGTTTTGTTACTGGAGTGCTGTCCTGTGCCTCTACGAGTCTTGAGCTCATTGGCTGGATGCACAACAAACCAACAAGTAAATGTGTAAAATTTGTGTGATATAAGACTGATTCTTTCTTTAGACAATCATTGTGTCAAGTTTTAGTGGAAATGCTTTCAGTGAAATGAGAGTAGAGTTAAATTTTAACATTTTCTATATGGTTCAGTGACCATTGTTGCTCTATGTAGCTTTTAATTTTGCTACCAGAGTGACATCATTGCCAGAGGCCAGATTGTCCAAAATTATTTTTATTTTTTGTTAGCACAACTGCATACAGTCCACTACACATAACCTACTACACACACACACACATATATATTTATATACAGTATTTATACAGTACTTTACATATTTTTAGGATACCTGTCACAAAAACGAGATTTCTGTCATAGAAATCTTTCAAAAACTTCTTTAAAACTGAAAATGTTTTTGTTATTGGACGAACAGGCCTGAACAGGAATGAGGAATTTCACTGAGTTTCTCTGAGAAGACAGAACTAAATCAAGCAGGACCTTTCAACCAATATGACTTATGTTTTTGTTCAGGGGTGCAAGTTAATGACTATAAGTTGACATTTTAATCATGAAATAATAATGTGCTTATTGATTTTTTCCTGCTTTTGTTTTGTTTTGTTTTGTTTGGTTAAACAGTAATTTTGAAAATTCATGGATGAAAACAATAATATTTTAGCTTTAAAGTATCATTTTGGTTAAAAAGCTTTAACTTTTTACTGCATTAATCATGATAGAAACATAAAAATGATTTTGATTTTATTGATTTTAAATTAAGGGCAGCTGTGGCATGAATTTTGATGTGTAAATGTAAAATATAATTCATTTTCTGATATTTATAAGTAGAAAATGTTATGTTAGGAGTATCTTACAAGGAAGTAAGAGTTGTTGCTTTAAATTCAGTTTTCATATTCTTACACTAAATATAAAGGGAAACAATAACCTCCTGACTGGGAAAGATTTAAAAGACTGAAGTGTCCTAAAGTTCAGATTCAGAGCCTGTTTCATGGTGCTTTAGTTTGTCGTCGATCCATCAGAGCAGCAGGCTGGTACTTTTGCTCTCTCTCTTTGACATCTTTATTCCTGCTTCTCCATTTTCCTTTTCTTAATTCACCACAACACTTTATCCTTGTTTCATTTCTGCTTACTTGGTCTGATCTTCAGCTGTTAAAACAAAAGTTTCTGGGTCAGGGTGTCTCAGTTCTGCAGATATGAATGAATTCAGCATTATCTTTTGTTCCTCTCACCCTTCAACAAGTTGACAGGAGAGTCAAGGCAGACGTCAGGGCGGCCATCTTTGCTGAGGTGGCGGGAAATCTGCGGCGTCTCTCCTTTGAAGTCGGTCGTCGTGGCGGTGAACAGCTCCTCATCTGCACATGATCAAGCAAACAATAAGAGGCTGAGTTTGACCTCTATCTCCTAAAGTGCTAGTCTCCGGTTGTATATATATATATATATATATATATATATATATATATATACCATCCTGCCAATAACTGCTCAGCAGAGGTCCATCTACTGAGTAGTACTCCAGTGTAATTGTATTGATAGTAGGCAGGAGACCAATGCACACCAAAAAAGCTAAAGTAAAAGAACTGATAAAATCAAGAAGAAAAGAAACAAGAGTAAATGCAAATCAGTAAAACCAAGAATCATCAGACAGAGATAAATGAAAAGCTAAAAACACGTTTAAGATAAATTAATTCTCTTGCAAATTACCAGGTAACCCAGTTTGTTTTCTAGGCTAAATCCAAAACCTGTTTAACAAGCACACAGGACCATTTAGAGTTGCTGAAGAGTTCATCTGATGAGTTGTAGGCAAAGGCAGCCTAACGCTACCCATTGATTTCCAGTGTTTGAGCTAAGCTAATTAGCGGTGGGCAACCTTTGCCCATCTCTTTCTTGTAACAGCATGCACAGTCAAACGAATGGAGTCTATCTGCTTGTCATGGAGTGAGGCAAGACACAAAAAGAAAAAAAATCTTGACGTATCCCTTTAAAAAGTCCCATTGGTCTTGAGGAAGTGATAAACTAACTAGGCTCATTGTTTTAGGACTTATTACTGTACCACTCTGGATTTTCAGCAGTTGGTCAGTTTAGCATCATGATGAAATTTCTGTATCCGTCTGTGTTTTACTTTTTGACTTATCAATGACTGATCTGCTCATGAACTCATATAACAGGATACGATTGGCTGTAACAGCAGGTTGGACTGACCGTGTGTGATGGCGGTGCTCCGCTGGAAAGGATTGTGTGGGCAGCGGGTTTTTTTCACAGGTTTGATCTGGACCATGGAGAGGCTCTCGGCGTTCTGTAGGAAAACAGGCACACACTGAGCCCTTCAATCATCTTTGTGCATCCCTGTGATATATTTGATTCCTTCAAATTACCTTCTAATAGTGAAGAGACCCCTGACCCACCAGCATCTACATACATTTCTGAGGAGCTATGATCAGCTGCATGGGCCTTTGCTGTCACCAGCTTCAAATGACTCAGGCTCTGTCCATGCAAGCTCCAGGTTTAGACATGCTGAAACTACCTTCTCTAGTCCTTAATCATGAGTGCCTGGGCCCCCAGTCTGCATTACTGCTCCTCATCCAGATCCACTGAAGGGCTCCTTCATTATCTGTCGCTGGTTCTGTCCACGGACTCCCTGCTCTTTTAGCACCTGTAATTTCTCGATTATAACACGCCCTTGATTATAACATGCACCCCATTATTTCATGCTTTTCGCCTGGAACAACGATGTACTCAAATATAACACGCACCCACATTTTGCCTAAACCTTACTCTCTCAGACAGCTCAAAAATGACCTTTATTCAAAGTTTTAATCGAAGAAATTTCAGTATTTTCACAACAAATACACGATTTTCTCTCTCAAATGGATGCGGAAACACCTTTTGCTTCATGTATACACAGTTACTCAATTTATGCCCCAGCATGCTCAGTCATAGTGTACCGACCAATCAGAGAGCAGCTATCAACATGCCAATGTCTTCAACCAATCACAGCACAGCTATTTTGGTCCCCTTGCTCACAAGATGGCAGCACCCTGTGTTTGCACGTGAGTGGTACCGTAACACTTGAGAATTACAGGATCATTACACAAAAGTAAACTAATTAAAACCCAAAGTATTGGATTAGAACAGTTTAACAGTCGAGCTCATAAGAATTAAGCAAGTTAGGTGATAATGTTTCGCAGAGAGAGAGAGAATGTTTTGGCTTTTTGTATCAGATGTGTTGTAATCGCGATGTTGGCGAAATGAAATATTTTACATATTTTGCTTGTGCTTGTGTATAACACGCACCCAAAAATTAGATCTTATGTAAGAGCAAAAAATGCGTGTTATAATCGAGAAATTACGGTAATGGGACTGCTGACTTTTCAGTGAACCCTCTGCACCGCACCTCTACTTAGATACAAATACTTAAGTACAAAGAGATTTATACACCATGATTGGCTTGTTGACTTACGATGAAGGCATCTTGGGGGCTGTAGGCGTAGCTCCCACAGGCGTACAGATGGGTGGCATTAATCCACTTCAAAATGTTGACGTAGTTTGGACAGTCCACCTGCAGGAAAATAAGAGATTTAACACTTGCTTTAAGTGTAAGAGCTAGAGTTAAGTTTCTTGTACGGATGCAGCCACTTAAAACTTCGCCACTTTCCCTGATAGGGTCTTGGCTGGTCCATGGCAGGTCCTTCACGGCGTCTGCCCAAGTTAAAAGTTTTAAATTGTAAATTTTGTTTTTTGACCAACTTACAAGCATGTTCGTGGTGGCTTGCACATGTGCCCTGCGGTTTAGTTTCATATGTAGTTTTTTTTTTAATTTACATAAAGTGCTAATCTCAGTCTAAAAATAGATAATAACATAACACAGTAAAAAAAGAGTCACAACAAGCACACAGGACTGTTTAGAGTTGCTGAAGATTTTATCTGATGAGTTGTAGGAAAAGGCAGGCTAACGCTACCCACTGACTCCCAGTGTTTGAGCTAAGCTAATTCACAGTGGGCGAGGTTTGCCTGTCTCTTCCTTGTTACTGCACGCACAGTCGAAAGAATGGTGTCTATCTGCTTGACATCGACTCGGGAGTGAGGTGAGACACGAAAAGATAGAAAATGTTGACGTATTCCTTTCCTTTAACCACCAAATCACCAAAAAGACTGTGATTAAAACAAACTGAGCAGGAGTGACTTCATGTTTGATCTGTTTTAAAGAAATCCAGTAATCAGTCACTACAAGCCAAAATTCAAGCGTGAGAACAAGTGTATTAAAGCCAAACCCAGCAAAGAAAAACACAAAAATCCCAAATGAAACAGCCAAGAAAAGTAAATTGCCAGAGTGGCTGGCTACAAGTTTGCTGATATGGACTGATCTCACTTGCAAATGCTGAGAAAAAGTTTATAAAAGTTTTAGAAAGTTAAAATGTTTTACTAAAAATATGTTAATTCGACCAAAATATTTGTAATGTTTTTGCTTTTTTCTAGTATTATCATTCTTTTTTGTTCACTAAGAGATGAACTGGCCCTTGTAATAATGTAACTGATGAGCCCTGCTGTACACTGAAGCTAGCCTGGCATTAAAAGTGACCTACCACCAGTGGCGGCCTGCTCTGTGTTAAAACATTAAATCATTACAATCCTCAGACGCAGGCAGACAGATAATCATGCTTCTGTCGCACATAAAGAGGTGTGAAAACTCTTACTCACCACAAAAGTATTTTTGTTTCAGATCTCTAAGCAACAAAAAAACTGTGACTGATGTCATTCTGTCACCTTGAACCACTCTGACCATTCTCTCCAGACCTTTGGCATTGGAAATGCTGCTTACTGGATGTGTTCTCTTTATTGGACCATTCTGGGTAAGTTTTTTAGAGATGGAGAGCAGCCCGTCTGGCACCAACAACCGGGCTAAAATCACCTTTCTTCTTCATTCTGATGCTTAGTTTGAGCTTCTGCCGGTTGTTGGACCCTGTCTGCATGCCTAAATGCATTGAGTTACAGCCATGTGGTTGTCTTATTGGCTTTTTGTTTGTGGAGCAGTTGACCTGGTGTACCTATTTAAGTGGCCACTGAGTTTAAATGACAGAGTTACACTTAATATAAATGGATTGTGTCTCATAAATACTGGGACTTAATGTAATATGTAGTATTGATAATCTGTTATGGTTTTAGTTGGGATGCACGATGTTATCGGTTTGATATTGATTTGAAATTTCCACATCTGCCGATATTTCTGTTGATATTTTAGTTCTATATTATCATTGAATTTGGAGTAGTTTTGCTTGTTAAATATGAGCTCCCAAAAAAGGGCTGATTTAATGTCAGCAAATAAGTAAATCAGTGGTTGTAGCATTATTTTACTGTTACTGTTAAATGTGGCAAAAGGTGATCCAAAATAACCTGCTTTATGTCATTTTTGTATATTGGTATCGATGTCAGCCAAAATAAGGTTTGAAGTATCATTATACTGGTTATCAGCAAACATCCAATATCATGCATCCCTAGTTTGGTTTAGCATTTTGTTTTCCTTGCATCGTGGTCTACCTGCAGTACCTCCAGGGCCCAACAGAGGGCCGGGGCCCATGCTTTCAGATAATATATTTCACGAGTACATCGGGGAAAGAGCACATACAGGGCAGAACCTTTCAGAAGCATATCCGGCAGGTGATTGGACGAACGTTCTGTCAATCAAATATGTAGTAACTAGGCGCCACTGCCACGGAGTAAAGTACAAAACATAAGCCGCTTTGTAGAACAAACTCCTGCCAAAACATGTCAGAAATTAAGCAAAAATATGCTTTCTAAGGAGAAATTCTTTCACTATTGTTTGTTTTTCATTTAATAAAGAAATGCGGTCCAGATCTGTTTAAACTGCGAATGAAGCTGTTAGCATCTATGCTAATCTCTGTACAAGCAGTCACTTCCTGCTGTTGTCTTGCTCGTAGCTCCACCTCTTCCTGCTCTACAGGACTCTGATTGGGCTGCTCTGCTTTGGGACAAGCACAATCGTTGTAGACTGGAGTTTGACAAAATGAATCTGCCTGATTACAGATATTGAATCAGGAGGATCCAGCTGCACTGCAAAGTTAGGGAAATATTCCATTAATTAGCAAAATAAGGCCTGTTGATATTTACCGAGGGGTTTTTCCTTTTGTATTCACATTGTTTTCTCTCTTCGACAGACGGGCTCCACTGCACCTGGACGAGAAACAGACAGAAAAATAAGAAATGGATTGATAAGAATATTTAAACATACTAAGAAATTTTTTTAGCACTTTCAGACTGATGCTCTGATGTTTGTAGCCTTCATATTATTTTTGTTATTTTGTCTTAGGTTGTCTGCAGTGTAGCTTTATTACTTGAATAAGTCGATATAAGAATTACAGATATATTAGCTGTACATTAACACATTTTGTTTTGTTTTTTTGGTCAAATTATCATCCAGCCTCGTGGTACACAGCAGACTGATGCAGATCCTGAAATAAACACCTTTTAATAACGTTTATCGTGAATTTGGAAATCGATTTTGAATCAAATCTGACCTTGAGAAACAAAATATAATTGAATCATGAAGATTTTACACCCCTAGTGAAAGCAGAGTTTCTGCAAATAATTTCCAAAATGCACATTTTTGGACAAAGTTTTTTAACACATGGCCATTGTACCATAAAAACATCCAACAAACAATTTTAATCATTCAATCAGCACACCTGGATTCAAATTTATTCCTTTTTTTTAATAATACTGCGCCATTTAACCACTGTGGCATATGTGAGCCAATATATGCATTTAAAAATATCAAAACACATTTAAGTGAGTATTTTAGTCAAACAACGTCATGTTCAAGAACAAGAAATCTGAAAAAAGATTAACTTGCGCTTTTATGTCTGATTTTTTTTTTTCTATGTAAAATGATTGAACACTGTGCATTCAAAGTGGTACTAGAAGGGTTAAAGTTTTGATTAATATGTTATATCTTTGGAAAGGACTTAAAAATAATAATCTAAGTAATTTGATTTATTATGTAAAAAGACATTGGTTTGTTATTTTTGATGTGTCCACCGTTTGGACACTCGAAGTCCATTATTTAGAGGTGTCAGAGTGAACATGTAAACATGGCCTATGTCCCTGCACCTAGGCTCACCTTGTTCTTCAGCCTGATGACATCACTCTGATTGACGTCCAATGAGAGCACAGCATCCTGCGCTCCTACATAAAGCGTAGACTGATCTTCACTGAGCAGCAGAGCAGTCGTGTCTTTGACATCAGTGAAGCTGAAGACAAGCAGGGGTCGTTCTGTGGAGTCTGAGGACACATCAAACCGTGAGCGTGACTTTAGGACAGAGGAGCTGTTTGATACAGACAGGAACCGTCTTGTAGTTCTGGGTTGAAAACATGGCTGTTTCAAACATGGTGCTTTAAGATGGTTACGAGAGGACAGTTATGAGGCCTTAAAAGGTCTCTGCAGAAGGACCGAATGATGACTTTGACAGTTTGGTCTTTATGTGTTCTCCATGAGCCCCCCTCCCCTAAAGGCTCCAAAACACATTTTTATCCGTCTGTCTGTCCATCTATCTATCTATCTATCTATCTATCTATCTACCTATCTATCTATCGATCTATCCTTGTCTTCCATTGTCATCCATTCATTGAATCATCCCTCCGTCTTTTATTATCTTAGAAGCATTAATCAAAGATTTCCTTTTTAAAATCACACCTTAAATAAAAACATCAGATCATTTAAATGATTGCACAAAGTCACCTCACGCTGCCTTGTCTCACTTAATGATTTAATAAACTTTAATTTAAACATCACTCTGGTCTTTGCTGCAGCACCTTCTGAATAAAAGCTCAACCCCCCAGAACAAAACCATGATGCATGTTCTCTGCACACGTGATGCTGCCGTACGGTTTTGACACATCTATCTTCACACAGACTAAGACCTAAAGAAAGACCTGCTTCTTTTCACAGGCGTATGTAAATAGAGACATGGTGAGGTTTGAGAACAAGAGGGGTAAAGACAATCACACCACACTTTCTGCTTCATGACTGACAGCACCACTTCCTGTTTCTGAGGCTGAAAATATGGGTAAAAGTTAGAAAGGAAGTTCTTTTCAGAGAATCAAGCCATCTTTATCACAGAGCTGTTTTACTGACGCCTCAGCAGAAAGAAACTTTAAATATGCATACAACGTCAAAGGAGACCCTCGGGACACAAGACCACTAATACCTGGAAGTTCATAGTTTGACATCAGTTTTGGCTGACGGATGGACAACACGCGGTCATAAATGTAAATGAATCATCAGTGTAGCGTGAAAACCTTGAGGAGGAAGATCAGAGGGCCTGTTTCTGAGAAGAGCAGGACTGGGCAAAAACTACGCCTGTACGTCTTACTGAAAGCACCAATGAGTCAATTCTGAATAAAACAGACATAAAAAGGTCATGAAAAAACTGAACCTGTTGTCAATACGTAAAACATGCAACAAGACCAAATGCATGTCAGCCCTGTGATTGGCTGTTGAACAATCTCTTATTTTGATATATACAAGGTGTGTACAAGTTTTCCCCTTCGTAGTAATCCCCCTGGAGTCTAATGCACTTTCCCATCCTTCTCTGCCACGCTTTCATGCACTCCTGGAAGGATAGTAGGGAGGTTGCTCCAGCACGGCGATGTTCTCCTCGGCCAGGAACTGTCGATGCTCAGGGCACTGTGAGCAGGCGCGTTGTCATGGTGAAGCAGCCACGACTTGTCCTGCCACAACTCTTGCGTCTTCTCGGGCACTGAACGAAGCAAACATCGCAGTATCTCTTTGTAGACATGCTGGTTGATCGTCTGGCCCTGTGGCAAGAAGTTTGAAGTTTGGGCTTGAAATAAATCCATTGTGACACCACTCCTGGAAGTTTTCTGACACACCTTGTATTTTCTCCTTGTGTAGCTTACGTAGTTTTACTTTCCATGTTTACCTGCCTTAGTTGATCTCCTCATGTGTCACCTGTCTTGTTTCACTCACCTGTGAGTCTATAGGTGTGGTTTTCACTTAAGTCTTTGTCCGGGTCTCTGTGTTAGGCTGTTAGTTTGCTGTGTTTCTCTGTGTTAGTTAGCCATGTTAGATTGCTGTGTGTGTTTTGCCTGTTAATCCAGCCTGTATTTTTCTGTTGAGGATAAGGCCGATGCAGTTTTTTGCAATATATATATATATTTTTTTATTAAAGTTATTTTTTGGGCTTTTATGCCTTTAATCAGAGGAGAGAGTACAGTGAATAGAGTAGAAGACAGGATGAGAGTGGGGAATGACATGCAGTGAACAGGCCACAGGCAGGATGTGAATGTAGGCCACCTGCTCAAGGGTGAACCTCATGGGGCACAACCTAAACCACGAAGCCATCTGCGCCCCAATTTTTGCAATAATTTATGTCATTTTTCCTACTGCAACACTGCAACACCGTATTTTAGAGCTCCCCCACCTGTTAAATCCCATTTTAACCACTGGATGGATGGAGGGAAAAGTGGATGGATGAATGGATCAATCGTTGGATGGATGGTTTTCTGAATGAATTGATTGACAAATGGATAATGGATAGCCGGTTGGTTGGTTTGTTTGGATGAAAGGACTGATAAGTGGATAAGTGAATAGATGGATGGCTGGATGGATGGACATTTTCAGGTTGGATGATGGTCACTGTCTCTTTTATCTTTAATTCTTCTGTTTATTCAAATCAAAGTCAGCGTCCATTTTGACACCAGAAGAAGAAAATAATGTAATTTTGATGAGTCATCATTTCTCATAATCAAGCTGCAGATTTTCATGTTAATGAGGGAAAACAGATGAACCTCTGTTCCCTCTCATCCTTTGTCTGATGTGTTTTCTCTCATGAGTTTTCATGAGTCACAGCGATGACACCGGGGTCACATGTTTGTTCGCTCAGACTCAGTCAAGCTTCAGCCCGTTTGTTACAAACAGGAAAATGATGAAACCTGAAGTTCGGATGAAGACGGATGTTTGTGAACATTTTAGTCTTGTGTTGATGGATTTCCTGCAGCTGCTGCTCAATGTTAAGTGATTGTTTTCCTCCTCTGCTCTTCATCTCTGGATGTCCACACTGACAAAGTCCGTCTCTGATGGTTAAAAATCACATTGTGGAAAATGTCTGTTAGATTTGTTTCTTCTGGAGTTTGTGTTGGGTTCATTTTAAAGTCTGTTAGATTTTACTCCAACGTTGGGGACAATTATTGATTATTTCCTTGACAAAGCTCCTGTGTTTGGAGCTATTTTGTGACTTAACAAAGGGCCACGTATCCTTCCGCCAGCAGCTCCCCTCATCAGATCAGGTCCTAGCTGCAGTGGAGTCAGGTAGTGTCACTGGAGCACAAACTGATGAAAACCGAACTCCCTGGATATTACAAAGATGGGTCAATTTTACCACATTCTGTTGGGTGGCGTGGTCCTTCGCCAACTTGGGCTTAAGTTTTAAATATGGACATCAGGACACACCCCTCGTGTTTGCAGTGCCCATTTTACTGATCAGGACCACGACACTCGACAGTTTGAAGGCTTACTGAAATCAAAAAGCTCTGATGAAAGTCCAGGAGAAGCCGTGCTACCAAGTCCTCGTCCCAGCATCCTAAAGTTCTAAACACAGGGGCTTTGTGGAGGAAAAGCTAAACTCTGTAAAGGCAGATCAGACCACTGAAGGGGCTGTTTCTGTGAAGAGTAGGGGTTGGCAACCAGTGGCCCCAAAAGCCACAAGGATAGGCTCCTGCCCTACACCTCCACAACCCCTTTGAGATTCATTTAGGATGGATGGATGGATGGATAAATAAATTATGTATAGTAAATTGTTACATCCCTTATAACTTGGTTTAACAACTTTTCATCCTCACACCCAGCAACTTTCACAAAAAAAGTAAAATAATTGTTCAGCTGTAAATTAAAACCACTTTAAATAAAATTATCTCTGTAATCAGGGCCACTGACATCGAACATACTCTGGAAGTTTGGCTTTGGGATGTGTTCGTCCTCTAGTTTCAGAAGATTTGGACTGTTTTTACCTCGTCATTACTCGTATGTTGTAGAGTAGTATTTCCTTGAACTAAAGCTGCAGCACGGTGAAGTAATGCCACCCATTTCCTGTGTGCCGGGTAATCGTCTCCGTGTTGGTTATGCTGATGTTAAATGTGTGTGTGCTGGTGAGAAGAATAAAACCCAACACCTTGCCGAGCAGAGCTTTAGCGAAGAGATTTTATCACACCAGCAGAGTTTTCTGATCTGTGAATTTTGATTTTGAGCGAGCAGGATGTTAAAGTCGTGTTTATCAAAGACATTTACAGAATTTACAGCTAGCTTCAACTGTCAGGTGTTATTTTATTAAGCTGGGAAATAAAAAAAGAACTATGGATTCATATAAAACTCTTAATGATAGCTTAAAACAGAACAGACAGCCACAAAATGTGCAGTCAGTACTGTGGGCAACAGTGCAATACTCTTACTCTTACTCTATCTGTAGCTGCTGGTAAATTTTTATCATATATCTATATTTTTAATAATTGGTTAATTATGTGTGTTTCTAATGTTTCTTTTGATTCTTTTATTTGTTCTGCACTCATGGTAGAAGGCTCAAACAAATTCAGTTGTATGTACAACATGCAATGACAATAAAGGCTATTCTTCTCTTCTTCTTCACTGGTTGTGCAGTCTGATAGTGCCCTTAGTCACTTATCAGAAGGTTGTAGGTTCGAGTCCAGCTCTGGATGTCACATGTCGATGTGTCCCTGGGCAAGACACTTAACCACAAGTTACTGCTGCGTCAGTGGTGCAAACCTCTGCCAAGGTAACTCAAATATTGCTGTTGTATCTATACAATGCTGTTACAGTCATTTTAAAGTTGGGCCATTACCGACATCTCCTGAAAATCTCAGCCAAATCTGTCAGGTAGCTTTTGTGTAATCTTGCAAACACACAAACAGACAGACAAACAAACAAATAAACAAGCATACACTGGCAAAAACATACCCTCCTTGGTGGCGGTAAAAGGGATTGAAAAAATAAAAATTTAAACTAAAATTTCAATGTTTGTTCTTGATTTTTTTAAATAAAAACACTAAATTCAATTAAAAATAAGTGTAAGAGAGGTTTTTTCAGTTTAAATATACTTTTGATTCAGCTCTGTAATTGTTTTAATAAAATATTTTATTATATTTTTTTTCCATGTGATTTGTCATTTTTTTAGTTGCAGGATTCATATTTTCAGACTCTTATCTTTTGGCCTGTATTTAGCTCCATACGAAACAGCGTCACCGTGTTAGTTGATACTGATGGACCCCTGACACAGATACCCAAACCATTAGTGAGTGAGTGTGAGAGTTAATAGGTGCAGCGTTGCCAGATTTTTCTACTGAAATAAGCAACCAGGTCGATAAAGACAAGCCCAAAACAGGCAAACTCCAACTATTTTTTTCTAATGTCATAAATCTTTTTTTTTTTAAAGAAAAAGAGAAATCAAAGTAAAGCGTGTTGTGATTTTCATCTACGTTACGTTCCAGTTTCACAGTGACATTTTTTCTTATTTGGCTCTTAATTTACTTCTTCAACATTCCCTTCTTTATACAGAAGTGAGGGGCCTGTTATTTATAACTCTTTTATCACTAAACAGTCTGTCTAACATCTTTGTAACCAAACAGACATAGTCAGGCTGTAACTAAGTTTTATGTTGATTCTCTACAGCTTTATTATGATGAAAACAGTAACAGCTACATAAGAAATAAACTTAATTCTGGCCATAAGGATTCCTTTTTGGTGGAGACATCATTTTTACCCCTCTCCTGGGTTTGAGGGCAAAACAAGCCCAAATGAGAAACTGCACTTTTGGAACAAGCCCAAAAAAAAACAAACAAACAAAAAAACACAACCAGCAACTTCCAATATTCACAAGCAACTTTTAACCGTATAATATGGAAAGAATTAAACAGAAGAAAAGAAAGCAACATCTTTGTTGGACAAAAAAATGGGTTGAGGAAAGAAAATAAAAAAATAAATAAAAAATTCCAGAAAAAGATTAAATATACGATTCGAGTTACCTGTATCGTTTTATGTCTGTTTGCTTGTTTTATTTGTCTGTAATGCTTTTTCTTTGAGGAATTATCATAGTAAAATGAATAAAAGTCCTTTTTTTTGTCAGATCGTGTTTGTTTGCTTTTGGCATCCTTTTTAATTTATTATACAGAATATTACCACGTAAATACAAAATATAAGGTCATCTACATTTATGTTGACATATTTTTCATTTATTTTCTGCTTTTTCTCTCAAAACTATCAAATAAAAAGTACTTAAATAACAAAAGAGACATTTGTGATGAGGACGGATTCATCATCTGGAAGTCCATTTGTCACTGTCATTAATTCTCTGCCCACCTTTGACCTTCGCCCACTCACATCCCCCAACAAGGCTTCGGCGGAGGTGTCAGATAAAATTTACAAGTATGGCATCAGAGTGTCTTGAGATAATAAAGATTGATTTCTGTGTTTGTTTAATTATCATATATACATACAGTATATATATACACATATATAGATACGTAATGTGAATGTAATGTAAATGAAGACACCTTTGTGATTAAGGTTCCAAAGACAAATGTGATAGAAGGTTATGATGAAAATAAATATTACAGATATTAGATATTATAGATTAGATCGAACTTTATTTATCCCTTAGGAAGTCTCCTTCAGGGAAATTAAGGTTACAGTAGCATTGAATTGTACAAAGGTATAAAAGAACACAGGATATCTAAAAGTAATAAAATAAAAACAATTAGCAGATATAAAATCTATCTCTACATACATACATTAATAAATCTAAATAAAATAAAATAAAATAAAATAAATGGGGGACATTGCAAATATGTGAACGGTTGAGATGTGATGGACACTGCCGATGCTTGCCCTGTGAATGTTTCTACTGATTCTCTATTTTTGTTCATCACAATGTTTGTTTTTTCATTATTTTTATGTGTATATTTTGGTTAAATGGCTGGTATATTTTCTTTACTTTTTATTTTAGTATACTATTTTGTTTTGTTTTCTCTAATTATTTATAGCTATTGCATTGTTATTAATGTTCTAAAAGGCGGTAAAAAGTGAATTACAAAAAAAAAAAAAAAACATCACTGAAAGTTTGAAATACCAGGCGTGCTCGCAGAAATAACTGGGCCCTTAAGAGACCCTGTCTCAGGGCCCCCCATCTGTGACCTTTTTTTAATCAGAATACGGAGCGGGCTAAAAAAGCTGGTTGAAGGTCTTAGTGCAGTGATTTACAACAGCATTAATGCACTTAATTACTGGTGAGCATTAAGATTTAGAATTAAAGATGATAACTGTGTAAATTTAAGGTGGACCGTGTATTCGCCCCTCCATCATACTGGGCCCCTGAAAGCTTCCCCCTAAGGACTGCCTTGTGAAATTAAGCAAATTTCTGTTAGTTTCCTGTGTTACTTAATGTTTTATCAGACTGAAACTACCACATTTAATGAAGGTGGTGTCAGACTTCATATGAGTGAAACTTTTCTGGGTAAATTTGACATTTCATCATTGATGCCAGACGTGAGAAACAGGACCATGAAAGTCTGTCGCCGGGATGACCTACATTCATGTCTGTGGTGAAGCTGGTGAGGGGAGCTCCTCATTTCTCCTTTCAGTTTCTATGATGTGGCCTCGTGGCATCTGTTGGTACTTGTAAATAATGGGGGACGGGCGGCATGATGGACTCTACAGGTGTCACTCACAGGTTCAGAGTTCAGAGTGAAAAGCTCATCGGGACGTGGGAGCTGCGTCACATCCCACTAAACTGTAATCCAGTTTTGAGCTGGTGAAGTCCTGGCAGTGAGGAGGGCACGGTGGCGCAGCAGGTAGTGCACGTGCCTCACAGCAAACAGGGAGCAGGTTCGGTCCCCGGGCCTTCCCGTGCATGCATGGGTTCTCTCTGGGCACTCCAGCTTCCTCCCACAGACCAAAAACATGCTGTCTCCAAATTGCCCTTAGGTACGAGTGCGAGAGTGAATGCTTTTCTGTCTCTCTATGTGGCCCTGTGATTGGCTGGTGGCTGGTTCAGGGTGTACCCTGCCCCTCGCCCAATGTCAGTTGGGATAGGGATCAAAGATAAGTGGTATAGATGATGGACGGATGGAGCGTGAGAGTGAGTTCACTGTTCTCCAGTGACCTCCACAGTCACCAGATCTCAATCCAGTGGAGACTAAAAACTTGGGATTTTTAATTTATTTTATTGTTTTAAAATTAAATTCACAATAAGCAAGTTTTTTATTTTTTTTAGGTTAATTACTGAAATCTTATCGTTATATTTTTACTTGGATTATGTAAAGGTTGCAAATATATTTATTGTTATTTTATTGAGATTCTAGTTTATCTTAATGCTGTAAATATTATCCTATTATCTCCGTTAGATTTGATTTAGAATTTACTAGCCTTAGATTGTAGTGTTGTAAGTATCCTTGTTTGTATTTTTTTTTGTTTGTTTGTTTTTATTTATTTTATTTTTTATATACTTCTTATGCCTAATACCGGGACCTCAGTTACTAGTTTCCTTCTTTTCTCATGTGAGCGCAGACTGGAATGACAAATAAAACTCCTTTGAATCCTTTGAATCCTAAACTAGCCAAAATAAATTCAACACTTAGGAAATTTTAATAAAATTTTTTTTTCAGGAAGTAAGGATTTGTACAAAATACATTTCAACTTAAGGCTAATAAGAAAAATTAATAGAATATTTTGAATTTGTATTTATTATGACGTGTGCTGCTGACCTCTTGGCCAGGTCGCCCTTGTGAAAGGTTAAATAAAATAAATAAAAATAATAAAAAATGTAGTTAAAGAAGATTTAAGTTAATTTAGGGATTTTTTTCAGTTAAGGTTAATTAAATTCAGTTAAACCTGTAGTCAAGGTGAATTGGATTCAGTTTAAATTCAATATGGTTTAAATAAATGGTTTTCAGTTAATTAACATAGATTAAGTTTACAAAAATCAAATATGGTTAAAGGGGAAAACAAATCAATTAAATAAACTTATGTTTATCTCGAGAAGCTCAAAGGAATGTGTGAAGTTGTGAGGTTGAGACAGAAATAAGTTTAAAATAAGTTACAGTATTAATTAAATATATCCTCTAAAAGAATAAAATGCAAACCCTGTGGGCGTGGTGGAACAAGAGATTCTCATCTCGGACAAACTATGATGGAGATGTGGACCAAAACCTCGGAGGGATGTTTGCAGTAAGAGGCATAGTGTGCCTAATGAAGTGGCCAGTGTGTGTGTACACAGAAAAATCTGCATAGACAAAGTAACACTATCAGAGTCGATATCAACACCTGTTCAGTGTCTGAGTCGGTCCACACCACACAGTGCTGAGAGATGAGTGATGAGAGTTGGTGCTTTAACTCTCATCAGTGTAATGATCGACTCTTTTTGGCTTTAACACTTAAATCTCTGTTACACTTAAGAGTGTGATTCTTTATCACAGCTTCTACGTAGTGTTAGCAATGCACTCTCTCAGAGTACCGTTTAACTACCTAAGTGTTAATATTAACACTGCGAAGTCTAAACATTGCTGTATTGGTTCAGTGATGGGCAGTAACGTCACTGTAAAGAAAGTCAGACAGATTTTTGGTAGTTTAGGATTCAAAGGAGTTTTATTTGTCATTCCAGTCTGCACTTACATGACAAAAGAACAAAACTAGTAACTGAGGTCCTGGTATAAGCCATAAGAAGTATATATATATATATATATATATATATATATATATATATATATATATATATATATATATATATATATTAGGCGTTAAAATTAAGAATAAAATATGCAGTAAATATATATATATATATATACAGCCTTGTACAATAAATATATTTGCAAACCTTACATAATCCAAGTAAAACTATAATGATAATATTTACAGCAATTAACTTGAAAATTAAAACCTAGGTGAGATGAGATAATGATACTATTAGTTACCTCCACCAAGGTGGTTATGTTATTGCCGGCATATGTTTGTTTGTTTGTTAGTTTGTTTGTAAGATTACACAAAAACTACTGGACAGATTTTGCTGAACTTATCAGGAGATGTTGGTAATGGCCCAACTTAGAAATGATTAGATTTTGGTGGCGATCCAGATAACCAAAATATCATTTTTGCTCAATAACTGTCTAATAATGATATCAACATGATTCTGAGTGCTAGGTGTGGGTTTTCAGGGTCATGAATCATATTATGATGGAAACTTTATCATGGACCTGTTGCTGATATATGTAACAGAAATATGTGAGCTACCTTGGCAGAGGTTTGCGCTCTTCCAGTGCTTTCTAGTTATTGTATTGATCGAGCGGCGTCTAAACAAGCTCCACGATTCCCTGGTCAGAGCAGCAGCAGAAGTCTCTGTCACAGTCCAGAACAGTTTTAAAGACGAGGACATGACGAGAGCGAACACTCAGGTGTGGAGCTGTAGCTGACATATGCTGGGTATACACTGGGTATTAAACTGATATTGGTGATTTCAACCACAGTTCAGCTCTACTAATTCTCAAATTTGCATGTATACTACCAGCAAAGCTTTGAGTATTTACTAGTAACATTTTTTAAGTCTGCTAGTAACCCAAAATTGTCTACCAGTAGATGATTTTGCTTTTCTAGTAAGGTCTACTCAAGCACTAGTGCGCAAAACCTTTACTAGTGAAACAATTTTTTGTTTACTAGAACTACAAGTAACCTCAAAATATCTCACTAGTATGCTAGTAGACTGTTTTTAGTTACTAGTACCACTAGTGAAGCTGAAAGCTTCACTAGTAGTACTCGTCAGCCATTATAACCAAATCCAGCACCCTTATTGGTTGTGATATTCAGACAATTGGGGTCGAGTCATAGGGACTCGGAGTCGAGTTGACTTGAGTCACTAATTTGACGACTTGCAACTAGACTCGGACTTGGGAAGTAAAAACTCAAGACTCAACTTGAGACAATGACTCAAGACTCAACTTGAGACAACAGGAGTCGGAAAAAATTGTAGCATTTTTTTTTGTATGTTTTTTTTCACGTGGATATCATTCTAGCTACTTCTAAAGAAATACACTTGAAAAAACGTCAGAAAGGCAGATTGAGCCTGCAATTTAAATGCTGCAAAATGTTCCAAATAAACACCTTTGTTTGTATCAAACATGCCATTTTTTTAATGGGATGTTTCCCTTCTACCTCGGTCTAAATGATCAGACATGTAGAGTTGTAATGGATAAATGAACAGCTTTATGCTGGTTTAGTCCATGCAGACTAGTCTGAATGCTCTTTTTTGACAATGACCTTAGGAAGATAAAGTCTCTCTCTTCAAGATATAAACCTGAGTGCTTTTTGAGGGGGCTGAGGAACAACTCAACTTGATATAACCTTGTGACTCGACTCGACTCGACTTGACTAGACATAACCTGTGACTTGACTTGACTTGCCCACAACAGAAAGCACTTGGGACTTGTTGAGACTTGGACCAAATGACTTGACAATCGCTGGGGACTCGGATCGAAGGGACTTGGGCAATTGTCTGGCAATATTTTCGAAAGCCAATGGGAAGCCTAAATTTGCTTTTCTCCGCCCCCTTATTAGCATATACATTTTACTAGTAGTACTAGTGAACATTTTTAAGTGTACCAGTAGTACTAGAGACACTTTTTGCTTCACTAGTAAAGTCTACTCGTGCACTAGTTGACCAAAATTGAGTGCATGTACTTCAAATTTGAGTACCAGTAGAGGTGAACTGCTGTTGATATCACTGATATCAGATTTATGCCCAAATGGCTTTACATGACAGCGTGTTTTATCCACAAGACAATGGCACCACTGTCTCATCCTTCACACCTCAAGTGTCCGTCATGAGCCGAACACGGGGACAGGTGAGCGGGGATGTGCACACAGATGATTCACAAAATTAATCACAAAACAAACATTAACATTTTTAAGTCTACCTTACTACTAGTGACACTTTTTGCTTCACTACAGTTGATATCACCGATATCAATTTTATGCCCAAATCGGCTCTCCATAGTGACGGATCTAATTTGCAACATGTAGAATCCGACTTCCAAGATCAACCTGAATGCACCAAGAGATCGAACAGGGACACCTTTACATTTGATTTGCTTAAATGTCTTTTTAACTCTTGTTTTTGACACCAACTCATTTTCAGCTGAGAGTAAATTTGGTTTATATTTATGTCTGTGAATTTAACAATTTAATGGAAATTGAAAAACATATTTAAATTATTAATTATTTATAAATTAGGCTTGAGGCCTAATGAGCTCTGTGGTCCATCATGGGGCTGTGGTCCCACTCTGGACAGTTCAGAGGGCAAAATGACCAAAATGCTCCTAAAACTGGAGCAAACACACGTCTAAAAACTGAGACTGAATCTCAAACAGCACCAGGATATTTACACTGACCAAAACCCAACCTCCATGTCATGAACCACTGCTGAGCAGGACCAGAAGAGTCCTAACTCTCCCGTTACGTGAACATAAAAAGTCACAGAACAAACAAACCAAACAGATAAATGTGAGGGCTGCGGACTCACCGAGGAGGAATGTCCTTCTCGGGGGAGGCAGGGAGGCCGAGGAGCTCAGGGCCGCCGTGAGGGCGAGGAGGAGAAGGAGTGATGGAGCCATGATGGAGGAGAGGATGAAGATCTTAACGCATCAACTCTAAGTGGCTGATGGCAAACACTCAGAAGACTTAAGAGCAACCACAGCTTCCTCTTTCTGAGTTTCGGGTTAATGGGTGGAGCCTGATCGCCCCAGAGCAACAGAGAGAAAGTCATCTTCGTTAAACAGAAGGAGGAAGAGCCCTTGAGAAGTTTCAACATCAGTGAAGGAGAGACCTCAAGATACACAAAAGGTTTATGTAACTGTTAAAGTGACTGTCTGCACTGTGAAAACTGTTTCCTGATATGAACTTGAAAAAAATACTCATTCACAGTTTTGCTCAAGTTAAAAAAATCTAATCTACAATAATTGTGCTCGGCCCAAAGCGGGACGGCCCAATCAGAGTCCTCTAGATCAGGAGGTGACCACCTTTGAGCTTCTTTTTCTGAAAAGTTGCTTGTAAATATTTGCAGTTTTTTTGGGGGCTTGTTGTGCCCCCAAACCCAGGAGGGATCTGCTGCACCCTCTACTAAAAAATATCCTTACAGCTAGAATTAAATTAATTTCTAAAGCACAGTATCTCACAAAAGTGAGTACACCCCTCACACAACTGCAAATATTTCATTACATCTTTTCATGGGACAACAGCGAGGAAATGACGCTTTGATACAGTGTACAGTAGTGAGTGTCCAGCTTGTATAACGTGTAAATTTACTGTCCCCTCAAAGTATCTTTACTTTATGGTACAGTAAACTAAACCGGCTAAACCAGTTAAATGATGCTGTTATTTTTTTTAATGAACAGAAAGCACTGCAAAAAATCAGACTTAGGCAAGTGTGTTTGTCTATTTTCTTGTCAAAAATACCCAAAACACTAATTCTAATCCACAGTCACTTAACCAGTTGAGATATATACCTTACATTAAGGGAGGAAAGGCAAGAATAAGGCATTGAATTGCTTGTAATGATAAGAAAATATCTGCTGATGCAACAAGGAAAGCTCGACTTCATGAGGGTCTTAAATGAAGGTTTAATATCTGCTCAAGTTAAATTTGTCTTGTCTTATTGGCTGATTATTTTTCCAATTATTACAAGCAACTTAGGCCTTTTTTTGTTTTTATATCTTCAAATAAGATCTTAATCCAGACATGTAAAATTTGTGCAATTGTGGATTAGAATAAATCCAGTGAGATTTTTTTGTCTTGAAATTGGACAATTACTCTCACTTAGATCTGAGGTTTTTCAGTGAGTCCAGCAGGTTTGATTTTTGTCTTGCTCCGATGATCTGTTCCTCCACATCAGAGACACTGACTGATGAGAGCACAGAGAGCTCTGCATGTGTGACGATCGCTGATGTAAACAAACCGAGGTTTGCACATTGAGAGCATCTCAAGAGCTGAGACAGAGGAAAAGTCTCTGCCCTGATGATGTGTTGTAGAGGAGCTACCACACAGTGGTGTAAAACAGCAGAGACACTGCTGCACTCAGCAAACTAACACATCATTCAACATCACATTTGTAGATAGAAACAGAGTCCTGTACTCTTAATACAGTCTGTGTTAATTTTGACAGCACGTTTTAACTTAGTTTTAGTCTTTTGCCTAAAATATCTTAGTTTTAGTCACAGTTTAGTCATCTAAATTGTTTTAATTTTAGTCTATTTTTAGTTGATGAAATTTCACGACAGTTTTAGTCGACGAAATCTACTGTAAATTTAGTCGACTAAAATATGAAGTGTAAAGGGTAAAGCATTTTTTATGTTTCCTTGAATTTCTGTAGTCATGTTTTACACTTGGATCCTGCCACCACAAAGCTAAGGCAGCTGTGATTGGATGTCCCTCTTAACTCATCCAACCTTTCCACACAACCAAAGTAGCTGTGATTGGATATATTCCTAACTTGTCCCTACTTTCTACATGACCAAATTAGGTCTGATTGGATTAAGTCTCTGTCAAACATTTTAGTCTAGTTTATATCTGTTGACGAAAATGTCTGTTAATTTAGTTTTAGTTTTTGTCCATGTGCACTTGTTTTAATTAGTTACTGTCCTGGTTTTGTCAGGGGAAAAAAGGTTGTTGACGAAAACTTTGAGGAATATCACATCAGATGTTACACGCAGTTGGTTTGACCTTGGCCTAAGACGGACCAAGTTTTGACTGCACTTGAAGTTGCCTCGTGTGCCTGTTGCAGTCCCTCTCTGTTTACAGTCCAGACTGGTCTCCTGTTGAAAATGTGTGGCACAAAGTATGACAAAGGAGACCCCCGACTGTTGAGCAACTGAAGTCAAACATCAAGTAAGAACGTGAAAGAATTCCACCAACAAAGCTTCAACAATCAGTGTCCTCGGTTCACAAACTCTTACGAAGTGTTGTAACAGTGGTAAACACGCCCCTGTCCCAGTTTCTTTAGAACATGTTATAGGTATCAAATTCAAAATGAGTGAATATTTGCTAAAACAATAGAGTTAATCAGTTTGAACATCAAATATCTTGTCTTTGTGTTAATATTTGATTTGCAGATCATTGTATTCTGTTTACATTCTACACAATGTCTGACTTCATTGGAATCAGGGTTTGTGAAACCACCTCTGAAGTTTCATGAAGAGCTCCTGAATCACTGAGATGGTTTCAGTTTCTCTGACTCATCTCTTTCTGTTTTACATCCTCCACCCTGTGCTTTCATACCTGAGGCATCTCGTCCAATCAGAGGCCTTGAAGAGAAAAGCTCACATCCCTCTCTAACCTGGTAGAAGATGTGGAGTGGTTTCAAACTGAGTCGATTTTGAACTGCCTTCTCTTTTTATGGGTTTTATCTGAAAGTGGAAACATGGCTGCATCATTGGTGATCATCGGGTTAGTTTTCTGTGCTGGTGGAGCTCCACAAAGACGACTGCATGAGGGTGGAGCAAGAGGATTGTTCAGACGTGGCTCCCCTTCCACCTGCTCTGCTCTCCTCTTCCAAGACTTACCCTCTTAAGCAGGGTCCACGCATGAGGATTTTCTAAATCTAAAAAGATGTTTTATCTGTTAGAGACCCCACACATGAAGATCAAAAATCAGGCATTGAACAGTTTTGGTCGTACTGTGTGTGGTGTGCTCTGATAACACAGCACACCACACACATAACCATTCTGTCCCACCACCGGTCTACAATCTAGTCCTCCAAGACAGAAATCTGATCAAACGTGATCTAACAAAAACGAAGAAGAAGAAACACAGCAACAACCGGAAAACACACGAGACATACGAGAGGGAATGATGGTGGTCTTGGGACTATTATTGATGGAAAAATCCTGACCTAAAAAAAAGAAAAAGACTGTGGAAAAAATCCTGGAGACAGCGTGAACATGTGAGCTGGTCCTCCATTTCTGAGGTTCACTAAACTTTGTGTTTCAGGTCGGCCATGCTTGTTTTATTCACGCCTGCTCCTTGTTCCTCAGTCAGCTCGCTTCTTGATTGGCTACATTCACAGATTCATGACTCGGGAGTCGTTGGCTTCCCCACACATGAAGATTTTTGGACATGAACATTGAACAAGTTTAATATTTATGATTGTCGCCCCGACCTGTTTTGGAGCCGATTATCTGGACAAATTCACCCTTAACACACCTCAGACCACAGGATGATCTTATAGAATAATCTTACAAGACAGAAGATAATCCGGCGTTTGCCGTCCTTGGTTGGGAAGGAGGAGAGTCGAGACAAAAACAGCCCGATAATCTTTATGTGTGTACCACGCTTTAAAGATGGAGCCACATGAATTTGCCCACTTTCCTTGACTGAGCCTTTACTGGACCAAACTGACCTCATCGCTGTGACAAGATCCCCTGCAATGGCGTGACAAACACGAAGTGACTGGTTAACACTCGCACCCACTTCACACCCCAACATTTTGTTTGCATGTCAGCTCTGGTGAGTGCTACCACAGCTTTCACAACCCAAGAAAGTCGTGCAGCATCAGCTCGTCTTCCTGCTGTCACAGCTGTATCTCAAGACATTTAACAACAGCACAGGCTGAAGCCATACTCTTCATTTTATGGATACACATATATGCATAGGTGAAGAGAAAAAGGGACTAAAAATAAGAATTTATGATAGAGACAAACCCATGGACGCCTAGGAAACAAATCTGTTCTCATCACATTTGTCTCTGCTGAATATAGATTCAATAAATCAATCTTTATATTCAATCCAACATTAACATTAATATCTATAATCAATATATAATCTGTAGAGGAATGATGTTGATTAATATAGCAGCTGAACTGCCATCAAAATGGTTTAACTGGTCTAAAAGTATGAATTTATGTTAAATGATATCATTTCTGTTGATGTTTTTTTATACATTACTTTTTGGGGCATTTTCAGGCCTTTATTGACAGGAAAGAGAGAGACAGTGGATAGGATTGTGAAAAAGGGCGAGTGAGAGTGAAAGTTGCTGAAGAGTTTATCCGATGACTGTAGGCAAAAGCAGGCTAACACTACCCTTTGACTCCCAGTGTTTCAGCTAAGCTAGTTAGCAGGGGCGAGCTCTGCCTGTCTCTTCCTTTTTTTTGTTCTCAGTGTGTTTTTTTTTATTTGTGGAGTGTATCCGTGTTTGTATTTTCTTCTGACCTTTAGTTGTGTTTCTCTTTTGAATCTTTTCTGTTCTTAAAGTTGTTTACCTCTTATTGAACTGCTGTTTGCCCTTGTTGGCCACTGTAGTCATTTCACAAATCTTCAAATTAAGTCTATTTTCTATTTCAATTACTGCACTTTAGTTTAACTCCTTTAAGATAAAATTCATGACTGCAAACAAACTTCTTTTCTTTGGTTAAAGACAATTTATTCTTGAGTTTTTGCGCAGCAGCTCTGTTTTATTCCATCCATTAAACCTCAGAGGAAAGACGTTTTTCTGTGAAGAGTCGTGTTGATGTCGAGTGTCAGAAAAACAAATCAAATGTTGGCATTTCAAAATAAAAGCAGAGATGAATAACTGTTACAGCATCTTTGGTGTGACTCTGTGACTGATTGACTCCCACCGTCCTGATGAGAAACCTGGTGGACGGAAAGAAAAATAAAAACTTCATTGGGACCACAGAGCGGGGCGGAAACAGGTCTACTGTGAGGCTGAAGTTCACTTCCTGTCCAGAGGACCAATGAGGAAAACTGAACCTCAGAAGAAGTTTATCCAGCAGTGAAATAGTTGGTATGGTGACACAAGAGGAGGAGGAAATGAAGTCTGAGAGCTTAAGAATAAAATAAAAAATTATTTAGAGAAGTCATACAGTCACATTATTTATCATCTGTCAATACTACCTTAAAACTGAGCTTATTTGTCCGACATTAAGTCAAAGAATTTCGTAAGTGATCCTTCATCAAGCCCCACCCCCCTCGCTGCCTCTCTCCTATTCAAAACCATTGAAAATGACTTTTTGACTAATTCTTATTCATTTAATTCATTTTGGGGGGGACTAAAGTGCTTGAATGGTAACTCTCTTCCACATTTTTTGACTCACTCCTTCACCGCTCTGTCAAACCAAGTGTTCAGACATTTTTTATCTTTAATCTTAAAATCTCAGACTTCTTACCCAGAATGCATCGTAACGTGCAGCAACAATTCAAACCTTTAATCCTTCGGTCTGAAGTCTTTTTAGTGTCACAACCTGATCTTCTTAAGAGGATAATTCCATGATTTATATCCTCTGATAGACCTGTAGTCCTGTTTGGGTCCATCAGTTTTGTTTTTGTTCATCTTCTACATTCACCTTTTCAGCTAAAAAAACAAAAACAAAAAACAAACTTATAAAAATATCTATTATTTCCAGAGGACCCTCTTTGGGGTCCTGCACCACAGGTTGGGAGCCATCCAGCTCTTTATTTAGTCCCCTGGTTTGGTTCCCGTCTCGTAGTCTTTAAAAAAGGCACTGATCCTCTGCTGCCTCCAGGGGGCGCTGGATCTCCACTCCAGGTAAGTGTGACATCATCACCAGCAGCTGTCAGTCAAATGTCAGGGGTTCGATTCCTGAGTGTCCACTTTCCCCATGCGGCATGCAGCAGAGCAAGGCACCAAAGGAAGAGGAAGTTATTTACAGTCCGAGGTCGGAAGGGATGAGGAGAGGAATCAGACGACGGCGAGGGGAGTCGTCCTCATCTTCATCGTCTTCATCGGGTAAGTAGAGGCGAAGCGTCTGCAGGCTCCAAGTGTCAAAGGTTAAAGCGGAGACGAGTCGACTTTGTGTGAGGATCCGGGTCGGATTGGAGGAAGAGGAGGTCGTCTGTGAAGAAAGAATCAACAAACAGTCCTGGTTTTTGGTCTTTTATCCGCTGAGCAGGACTTTCTGACTGATTCACCACAAACACATTAAACATCTTTACTTTTTGACTTCCTTTACGTGTTCTGCCCCTCAATTAACAATCCATCGTAGAAACTTTCTATACAAGCTCCTACAAATGATCAGTGTTGCCAGATCTTTCTACTGACATAAGCAGCCAGGTCGATAAAAACAAACTCCTTTAATTGAAATAATTGTAAATACTTCTACTTTATTCTATTTTGTTTGTTTACTATTTGTACAGTTTATTAATCTACAACTATTATATTACATGTTATTCTTTTGACCTTTGATGCATGCTCCTTATTTCTGTTCTGCTGCAACACCTGAATTTCTCCTCTAGGGATCAATAAAGGATTATCTTATCTTATCTTTTCTTAATAATCCGGAATTTTTAGATATGTATATTTTTACTTGACCTTTTTAAACATACCAATCTTTCTAATATAACTTACCAATCTAAGAATGTCTTCATTTTCAAAAAAGGGTAAAGACATCATGATTTTCTTCCAGTATCTCTAATTTCTAAATACTCGTTCTATAATCGTCTTCACTTGCTTCTGTTAAATATCGACCTGTTTGTGACTTTTTCTTTGAGAAATTCATTGATTTTCTGAAACTATCTTGACTTTATTTGATGTAAATATTTGTCAAGTTTCACGCCAACAATGAAAATCTTTTCTTAAATAACCCTCCTCAAACAAATTAACTCTATATTCAGAAACATCCACACCTCCTCTTGTTCTGCTCTGTGATTGGTGGATCAGTTGTACCTTTGTATCCCTGCTGCAGGTGTCACCCCTCGGTGATGTGGGGGTTTGGTCCCACTGGTGTACCCGGGGTGAGGGGGAAGGGGTGGCTGCGATGGCGGGCCTTGGGTCCGGGGCTTAACGGGGACCATGGGTTTGAGTGGAACAGGGACCTGAATGATGCATGATAGGAAAAATATGAAAAGTAAGGGCTACAAAAAAAAATGTAATTGTGTTGATTTTTAACCAAAACAGATATTTACAGTTTAAATAATTATGACACAGTGAGGTCAGCGTCCGTTAGCAAATTTACCACCAGGTGATACATTCACTGTCCCATCTGAACAATAGAATGAACACCAGGTGATGCATTCACTGTCCAGTCAGTAGATTTAACACCAGGTGATGCATTCACTGTGCCGTCTGAACAGTAGAATGACCATTAGGTGATGTATTCACTGTCCTGTCAAAACAGTAGAATGTCCACCAAGTGATGCATTCACAGTCCAGTCAGTAGATTAGCCACCAGGTGATGGTTTCACAGTCCCGTCCAAACAGTAGAATGACCACCAGGTGATGCATTCACTGTCCGAACAGCAGAATGACCACCAAGTGATGCATTCACTGCCCCATCTCAACAGTAGAATGACCACCAGGTGATGCATTCACAGTCCGAACAGTAGAATGACCACCAGGTGATGCATTCACTGTTCCATCTCAACAGTAGAATGACCATCAGGTGGTACCATCACGGTTCTTTAAGTAAAATGACGTTGCATTTATGGCCTAACGGTAAAATGGTAATTTGATGATGCATTGACAGTCCTGTAGGAAAAATGAATACTAGGCAATTCATGTGCTGTCCAGTCTGTAAACTGAATTAAGGCCATTCATTCAGGGTCCACTGTTATATGAAAACTTGGTGACACATTTTGGTTTATTTTACTGGTAAAACTTTTTTGAAGCTCTTAATAAAATAACAGCTGTGATGCATTTATGCTCCAACAGGTAAAATGACAAATAGGCGATGCATTTGCTGACCCTTTGGTAAAATAACTACAAATGAATGCATCTACAGTCCCTTGAGTAAAATGAACATTCAGCAATATATTTGCACTCCTATATTTAAAATTTGCTGATGCATTCAGTTTCTGTTGATAAAGTGAGTGCTAAATGATGCATTCAAGGCCCAGATGACATCTTGAAGAGTTAATTGTTAAGCAGAAGAAAACACTGAATATGATCAGACAATCACTCTCACTTATAGATAGCTGTTTATTGATACTTGCCAGGTGACTTGACTGGGGCATGGATGGGCTAAATCACTTGATGTGGATTAAAATGTTAAAATCTGAATGAACTCCATTATTTAAATGATTAATCCAGTCGGATTACCAATCACCCATAATCACAATGAATCCTCACCCTGATTCAAACAAAACTCACAGATAAGAATCACCACAAAGATTAGAGACAAAACTTTTAGGATTACCTTCATCTCCTCATTCAGTGATCTATCAGATTACCTCTACATGCTAACCACATGCAGCTACATGCTAACAACACCCAGCATGCAGCTGTACCTGTCCAGGTGTGGCGGGGTCAGGGGGGAGTGGCTTGTTGGGCGGAGCTGGTCGACTCACCAGCAGCTGGAAGGTTAGTGAGGAGGAAGAGGAAAAGTTTGACACTTTTATAGAAACGTATAAAAGTCAAAAGAGAACAGGAGGCAGCAGGCGGAGGATTTAGTTTAATATTTGAATATTGTCACAGTAAATTTAGGAGTTAAAACGAGTAAAAATTAATCTGACAAGGCATGATACTGAGTGCTGCATGCAGATAGGAAAAGAGGAAATTTGGACGAACATGAAAAACTCACAGCAACCTTTAAATCAGTGACATTTCAGATCAAATTTGTTTAACAGGTACAGAAAATTAAATCATCTATGGAAAATCATTTGGGCATAAATTTGATATCGATGTTATCAACCACAGTGTCAACTAGTGCAAGGACAGACTTGACTAGTGAAGCAAAATTGTGTTACTAGTCCTACTAGAATTCTTAAAAAATCTTACTAGTAAAAACTCAAAACTTTATTAGTAGTACTATTAACACAAAATGATCTACTATTAGACATTTTTCTTCACCAGTAAGATCTACTCGTGCACTAGTGCACCAAAAACCTTTACAAGTAAAACTAAATTTTTATTCACTAGTACTACTAGTAAACTCAAAATATCTCATTTGTATAACTAGCAGACCTAATGCAAATGAAGTAGGAGGGATTATAACCAAATCCAGCACCCTGATTGGTTGTAATATTTTCAAAGTCAGTGCGAAGCCTGAATTTGCTTTTACCAACTCACTTTTAGTATATAAGGCTTACTAGTAGTACTAGTACTCTTTTTGCTTCACTAGTAAAGTCTATTCATGCACTAGTTAACTAAAATTGAGTACATGTACCCCAAATCTGAGGACTAGTAGAGCTGAACTACGGTTGATATCAATGATATCAGATTTATGCCCTACAGCTCTCCATAATAATCCAAGCACACAGATTAGTGTAATCCAGCTCTCTGATATTTACATGTCTAATAAAGCTCTGCAGAGTTTCATTTCACACTTAATCACTTCCTGTTTCATTCGTCCTATTCACACCGCATATGCTCAAATGTGGTCTGCTTATGTTCCACTGTCACTGAGAGATACATAACAGTCCCGTCATGGTGTAAAAACGGCACCTGCAGCCACTTAATTCACGCGGTCATGGCACTGCGGACTAAAACTGCACTGTGTACCTGTGGGACGTGCACCAGCACAGCTTAACCGTGTTAAGTTACATTATCTATTTTTAGACTAATATTAGCACTTTATGTAATTTTCTAAAGAAATACACAAGAAACTAAACTGCAGGGCGCATGCGCAAACCACAGTGGATGTGGCTGAAAGTAGGTCAACAAAACAGAGCCTCTGTTTATGATTGCTACTAAGGATTATGGCCGACTTCATAAGATGAGGACGAGGATGCACACAAGCACACAGGAGCATTTAGAGTTGCTGAAGAGTTTATCTGATGACTGTAGGCAGAGGCAGGCTAACACTACCCATTGACTCCCAGTGTTTTAATTAAGCTAATTAGCTGTGAGTGAGCTCTGCCTGTCTCTTCCTTGTTACTGCACGCACAGTCTAAAGAATGAAGTCTATCTGCTTGTCATGGACTCGGGAGTGAGGCAAGACACGAAAACAAAAAAAAAAAGTTACTGCCGTATCCCTTTAATGCCATTTTTTGAGTTTTTGGATAAATGACTGAGACAAGGTTTGTGGTATACAAAAGCTAAATGAGCACATATTTTGCTTTAACTCTGGTTATTATGTTAATCTTTGATGACTTTATTCATTTTTGATGATTGAATTTTCACTAATGCCACGATTCTGCGTCCTCAATTTAGCAAAGCATTGACCCACACACCCCAGATTGCTGTGCTCCACTCGTTTTAGACAACTAACTTCACACCAACAGGCTTTGTGTTGATGAAACCAGCGCGTTGCTAACTTCAGGACTGGCCTACGAAAACATGTCATGGCTGCACCACATACTTCGTAGCGTCTTCTTATTATTGAAAAATGCTAAAGCTAACATGTGCTAAATGCTCTACTTACGCCTGGACCTACAGAGGAATGCTACCATCTGTAGCATCACCTCATGTGTTTTGGACAAACAGGACAGACAGCAACACTACAAGTGACTGTACCTGGTTGGGGGGGTCGGGGGGCAGAGGCTTGGTAGGGGGGGCAGGACGCTGTTTGACAGATTGAAGCAGCAGAGAGAAAAGTCAGCCAAGAGCAGGTCACATGGTTAAAGAGTCTGTTTGAGTCCTGATGGTTAATTATTCAAATTAGGACGTTAAAGGGACAGTTCACATTTTCTGATTCAGACAAACTAAGAGCTAGGTTGTGTTAGTTACCACCAATTTATCAAAATGTTTAGTACTGTGGTACTTTTTAACAACTACTGTTATTAAATGATATGATCTCTGTTGTTTTGATGATCGGCAGTGTCAAAAAGTACCAAAGATAATAAAAAACAATAACATCGATAACATAAGACGAGTGTGCAGGAGAGGAATATTGCTCACAGCTCCTACACACTGTCCTAATTTATAAAATCATTGAACCTCATTCACTTACTGAACTTTGGAATAAATTCACACCTGAAACCCCCCAGCTGAGGTCAGACTGAACGCTAGAAACAGCATTTTAGTAATATCTGACATTTGTAGTATTGACCTCCTGACAGAAAGTCAACATCCTTCTGCCCTGATGATTTGTTCACTTATAAGACCAGAGGGTCAGGGTCATTAGCAAACTGAGTTCCTACACATGGTTCTATATCATATCTAACCTTTGAACTGTATAAAGTAAATTAGGGAAATCTTTTTTAATATATGAACAACCAGGTTTCGGTCAGTCGAGTCCTGACACATAATTATGACTTTGTGATCCACTAATCTGACATGGTGACCAGTGTGACAAACACATGATAATGACCTCAGCTTTCAGAACTTTTTTAGAAATAAAAGAATTGATAAGTTATTGGTGAATGAGGCCTAATGTCTTTCTGCTGGTAAAAAGTTGTTAAACCAGCAGAATGTGTTTTACTCAGAGCACAAAGTAGGGATGCACAATCATGGCTCAAGTTTATAGAATACTGATATCAATACTGAAAGGCTTCATGCTTTTTAAGAACTATAAACAGCTCTGAACAGGCAGTGAGATCTATGGAGATGAAATCAAGAGACTTCTTTTTCTCAATAAATAAGTAATGAAATCCTGATAAAACAACAGGTTTGTGGGTTAATTCCTGAAATTCAGACCAAAACTTGTGCTCTTACAACTCACTTTAAAGTTTGATCAAAGAGAGTGAAACTAAAAAAACTCTACCTGAGGCTGATTTGTTAGCTCTGCTTTTAAAATCCACTAATTTATGCTCACAATGGCCTTCATTTATCAACCTAGTGTAGAATTTTGCACAGATTTTGGTGCAGAAAATATCTTACCTCCCAACAAGCGTTTTTGGCCAATCCCAGCGTAAAAATAGGGAGGCAGAAAAAAAAACAACATTGGAAATATTCTATGAAAAGACTAATACAAGACCAAACTGCTATTGTACAACTTTTTAGTGAACTAAGTTACATTACTCCAGATGATCGATTGAAGTTTTTGTTTCTTTTCTGTCTATCTCCTCTCCAAATCAGTGTTAATTTTGACCACACTTTTTAATTCAGTTTTAGTTATAGTCTTTTGCATAAAATATCTTTTAGTTTTAGTCATAATTTAGTCATCTAAATTGTTTTAATTTTAGTCTAGTTTTAGTTGATGAAAATTCACAACAGTCGATGAAATTTAGTCGACTAAAATATGAAGTGTAAAGGGTAAGGCATTTTTTATGTTTCCTTGAATTTCTGAAGTCTTGTTTTACACTTGGATAAAGTCAAACATCTAATAACCCTTTAGTCGGTGATTGTAAAGTGAACCTGCTCTACATGAATATATCAATTCATAAAGAGAGGAGCTCTGATTGGATCGCTCCACAACTTATCCCACCACCACCAAGCTAAGGCAGCTGTGATTGGATGTCCCTCTTAACTCATCCAACCTTTCCACACAACCAAAGTAGCTAAGATTGGATATATTCCTAACTTGTCCCTACTTCCTACATGATGAAATTAGGTCTGATTGGATTAAGTTTCAGTCAGATATTTTAGTCTAGTTTATATCTGTTGACAAAAAATGTCAGTTAACATAGTTTTAGTTTTTAGTTTTAGTTTTTGTCCATGTGCACTTGTTTTTATTAGTTACTGTCTAGTTTTCATCAGGGGAAAAAAGGTTGTTGACGAAAACTATGACAAAAATAATTAGTCAACAAAATTAATACTGATCTAAATGATATTAAATTAATGTAAACCTGTGAACACAAGCTTAGACCTAACGTTGAGTTTGGTTGTATCCTACGCATACGTTCAAATCAGGTTCAGCTTGATAAATGCTCGTTCAGTCATTAGCATGTTTGATAAATAAAGGCCACTGTGTTCACACGAAGAGCTGAGGTATCAGGTTTATATCTGCCAATGAGATTGTGCATCCCTGCAATAAAGGTCAAAAGTTTCCAACATGTAAAAACTTTGACGAAAAAACTCAAACATGAAGCTCGACTGGATCAACAACACAACAGCTACACGACAGCTACACGACAACCACACAACGACCACGACGACACAAGAAACCACAACACGACCACCCAGAGTTTGTCAGCAGCAGAGACACAAACAGACGTGAACACCTGGAGCTCAGGCGAGGTTACCTGCGGCGGGGGTTTTAGGGCGGGGTCAGGGGGGAGTGGCTTAGAGGGAGGAGCAGGTCGTTCCTGTTCCTGATTGGAGAAAGAACAGGAAGTAGAGTGACACATGCACTGAGGAGGAAGTCAAAGGTCAAACAGGCAGCTGGGTTAATGTGAGCAAGAAAAAAAAGATACATGTGCGGCTTCCTTCTACTGAGATTTTCACAATAAAACCTTGATGACAAACTTTTGTTTTATTTCACAACTCTGCATGAGGTGAAACTAAAGCAGATCGGTTTTGGTTGAGCAGTAAAACAATCTTCGGGATTCTTCTTCAACAAATCAAATCTTGACTCTGTATGTCTGTGTAAGATCGTTAAATATGTGTCATCTTTTCTATGATTTGTGTTTATCTCCCAGTCACTTGGATCCCCCTCAGGGACACAAATGTTTCTGTTATTACTGTTTTTTAATTCATTATCAATATGACATGTAATATGGGAACAATCAACACTTCTTCAGTCATACTAGTCCTGTGGAGAATGTGGAGAAAAGTTGTTTTGTGCTGTTTCTGATTGTTTGTAATGTTTATTTTATTTACTGGTGAAAGAAAGCAACAAAATCCAAACTTAAAAAGTCTAATCTTCAACATAAATTCATACTTTTAGACCAGTTAAACCCATTTTAATGGCAGTTCAGCTAGATGCTGCTATATTAATCAATAACATTCCTCTCCAGATTAAATTCATTATAGATATTAATGTTAATATTAGACTGATCTCTCTCTATCCATGGTTGTATTGATTATACATCCATAGTAACTATCTTTACAACCATATAGACATGATGTCCCTCTTGAAAATGAGATGCCACATCTCAAGGGGCTTACCTTTAATACATTTATATTCAACAAAGACAAATATGGTGCTATACAGATAAAGATTGATTGACTGAATCTATATTCAGCAGAGAAAAATGTGATGAGGACAGATTTATGATCTGGGCGTCCATGGGTTTGTCTCCATCATAAATTCTTACTTTTAGTCCCTTTGTCTCTGCCTGGATGGATCCATCTCTGCATGCATGGATGTGTATATACAAATATATTTATTATATGTATTATATGCATGCATGTGTATCTATAAATGAAGAGTATGGCTTCAGCCTGCTCTATTGTTAAGTACCTTGAGATAACACTCTTGGTGCTATACAAATAAAGATTGATTGACTGATAATCTTGAACAGAAAGAAGCAAAAAGAAGAGTAATATTATACAATCTGATCTCAAGACGCTGATTAACAGAGTACATAATCAAACACAAAACTTAAAATTAAGTACTTCTATCCCGAGCAGCAGGACATGCTCCCTGCTGAGAGGAGCAAGTGTGAACAACCAAGTCTGTGAATTACCTGGGCAAGCTGCCCTGACTTATCCTGACAATATCAGGATTTCATGTGTGATGACAGAAATGACGGAATTTGCATTTGTTTTGTAATTGTTGTAACTTACAATTGTACAAATTTCCAAGGTGCACCAAGCTCTGCTTTAAGGCTTCTTCTCCCATCTTAATATCAGGGGAAGCTTTATGATCATGTAAGAAAAAAACATCTTAAAAAGTGTGACAATGAGGTGCAAGAGCAGAGCACAATAAAATCTTATCATAGTGGATAACTATAAGTCCACACTGCAGCTCTGTATCAAGTTCCCTTTTTGTCTAAAAATATTCTGTAAGTAGTAGGGCTGCATGATATTGGATTTTACCAACATCTGATATGTTGATATTTCCAAACTCATTTTTGCAGATACTGGTATTTTGTGTCAAAAGCACAAAGATTCTACTTAACTAAAACTGACCAGCTCCTTTTATGGTTTCAGTCCCTTTTTTGGAAACAGATGCAAAGAAGGAAAAACATCCTTTTAATATTCAATAAGTTACACTTTTGATTCATAAAAGTGGACACTGAGTGATGATGAGATAAACCATCATGGTGTAGTTGTATATTTTGAATTGAATTGAATGAGTTATTTCGAACATGTAAGAAAACGAACAAGGGTCGTCACCATAAAAAATATATGCATATACCGAAAAATAAAATAAAATAAAAAAAAAAGGTAAACTGTTGACAATGTCTTGCTTGTGCAGCAAGTTTACATGCTCAAAAAGGAATAGGAAGAAGTATAAACTTATTTAATCCTACCTATTTTATTACCATGTACTATAGTAAAGTTGTTTAATTTCTTCATATTTATAATAATACAATATTCACCATCTATTCTAGAACCAATGGTCTGTATAATATATTGACTAAAATATATAATAAGCCATAAACAGACTAGTATCAAAGCAAAGATATGGAATATTTATGGCCAAAATACAATCAAAATATCGGTTGTAGAAATCTGCAGATCACAAATTGGTTGGATAATATCTTGCATCCATAGTAATTATTCACTTTTTATTTATCCATTTATGGACGTACTTTCAACCAGGACACCTGCTGGACAAGGACTCACAGTAACAGTAAACGTAAACCCTGGTCGGGGTGTATGATTTTTTCAGATGGTGGATGAACCAGATTCATAACAGAAAGAAAATACCAGGATAAACTTGGATTCTTTATCCAGGTTGTTCTCTTCAAAGTTTGGTTAAAATTTTACCCAAGCCGTGTTGCCTTTTGGATCAAGCCAAAGTTACCATGAATCTAAATGGCCGTAAACCATCACAGACAAATCCAGAGTTGTGAACACTGATCCCCTCATGATGCCACGAGGTGACGATGCTGCTATGGTTACCTCTGTGCGGGGCGAGGTCAGCGGGATGTCCGTCTGTGGCCTCAGGTGGTATCTCAAAGGTCGGACCTGCTCGCCGTTCCTGCCATCCACTCGCTCCATCACCGGCGTCCTGACCAGACAGAGATTAACCATTAAAGAAGATCCTAAACACCTAAATACATATGTGAAAATGTATAAGTAAGTAAATGTAAAGTTGAACTATTTACTTAACGTTTTAAAAGCTAATACTGTTCTTATAACTCTAAGGGCCCATTTCAACATTAGTCACACTCATACAGCAAAAAGTGCAAAAAATGCCTTTTTAATTTTTTAAACCAACATCAGTCCAAATCAAGCACATCAAATATTTAGGAACTTTTACAGAATTTAACCATTAAAATGCCAGATTGTTGTCATGATGCCACCACGTTCTTAGATGAAAAAAACAAACTAACAAACAAAAACAACAGCAAAAAAAAAAGAATAATTTTCAGTATACTACATACAAGGTCGATTTTTTGGATTATGTCATCCTGATATTTTACTGATTAGCAGCAACATTAAATTAAAGGTATTATTATTATCTAATTTTTCTGTCAAATTTCCACACTCATTTTCATATGGTTAAAATAACACCATCTGTTGGAAAGTAATAAAAAAGATCAATTAAAGGCAAAAGCCCAGATTGACACCCAGATATCATAACATTCATTTTTTCTGCTTTAATGGAAAGGAGCTCAAAAACTGCAGTTTGAATGGGTTTCAATGGTGCACTTCTTGCCCTTAACAGTCTGAGTGTAACTCTTGTTTGTACTCAGTGATTTTTGAACTTACTGTAGGAGCTGAGCTGGAAATAACAAGATCAAAAAAAAATACAAAATCCTGCTAAAATTCATGCCACATGCATGAACACAGCCAACAGTGCCTAAGGGTTTTGTTTGCATCACATTTATCTCACTGCTTTAGCTGCTTTGTAATATAATTCAGTTTAAATTAATTCAAATAAATGTCATGTTGTTGTCTCATTACCAGCTGCAACAACAAAGTGATGAAACAAAAAAAACCCACATTAATCTGCTTCAGTTTGGACACAGGACATCAACACTTGACAAAGTATTTTCTACTAATTTAAAATCTACAACAAAATCACAGTAACAGCCACAAGGAGATGAAACACGAGGGGCATTAAACAGCAACAAACACGTCACATGAACACAACAGTGACACCTGCTGGAGGACAAAGGGTCAACATGAGGTGGTCAAGGACCAGCAGAGGAACAATCATAGAGGTTAAAGATATGATCAAATTAAATATCAATTAAAACACTTCGTTCCTCTGACTCTACAGGGAAAACTACAGACCAGGTCTCAACACAACTCGTGGTACCTAGTGATGCGGGCAGTGTCAAACTCCCGACCCAGCGCCTCAAAGTCTGTGACACTGCATTGTGGGTAAAAAAAAATAATCAGTGTGAACTAATACTTACTGAGAGAAATCACAGAAGAGTTATTAACAAAAACACTGATGGACACATATTTAGACTTCTTCTGTGTAGACTACATTCAGTGTGTATTATTATGCATCAAAATCACACACTCTAGGGCTGGGAAATATTGATTTTTCAAGAAATATAACCATATTCTCAATCAAGATGGTATATAAGATAGTATATTTAATGTTGCATTAAATACGTAACATGTTTCTCAGGCTTCATCTGAGCATTGGTATGTGCAGTGGTGAACAAACTGGTTAATTTGTACTGTGGGTTATATTTGAGTTCATTTTTGGTAATAAGGGGTAGAAGAAGATAAGGGCTGTGCTTTATCCTACATCCTTTATGAACATAATATCAGACTCACTGAAGCAATTCTGTATTGATCTTGATCTGCCGTAGCTTTCTGCTGTTGTCCAATGTAGGTTTTTCATTTTTTTAGATGTTTGAAATAAACCAATGAAAACAAACAAACAAATAAAAAAAACAGTTAAAATGGCTGACAAGCGAAATTCTGACTACAAAGACTGCTTATGCAATAACCACTAACTGATAAATGACTGTTTAGCACAAGATATTATTTGATTTGTAGGATTACATCGAAGTTTATAATTGTAGTATTATGACAACCATTTGTCGCTGTTGGTCCAAAACCCCTTACCTCCATTTTTTATGATTTTTATTTTTTTCTATTAAACAGTGCTATTGTTGCCATCTATGTTGTGTAATGGTTTTTATAAATTTAAAACAGATTCAATGTTCAAAAAATTGTTTCAAAACAGGACAATACACTATTTATTCATGCAGTTGATCAGCATTTTTGATTGCCTAAAAAGAGTAATTTTGGAGATTAAAGGTTTGTGCCAAACAGTTAAAATTTATTATAATAATTATTTAATTCAATTGGATACAATTCATCTCTGTTCAGCTAAAAAAAGGTTAAGATATCTATTTTGTTTAACCTCTAAAGGCTCTCTCTGAGTTTTACCGGCTGTGTTGTCGAGCTTTATGAAACGGGCTGTTGACGCAGAGGAGGCTCCGTCTGAACCGCGGGAAGCGCAGAGCGAGGAAGAGGAGGACGACGGGCACGATGAAGAGGAAGATGATGAGCAGGGCCACTCTCACCGGGTCCGACTCTGAGGGAGGAGGAGTCAAAGATAGTAAATAACCATTACAACATTAGCTTCGTACAGAGAGAGAGTGCATGTGTGTCTTACCTCCGGTCGATCTGCCCGGTCCGCTGTCCACGCTGCCCCCGTGACCCGAGAACCTGCAGTCCGGAGGAGCCCAGCCCACCTCGCAGTGACAGTTCTTATTACTGTTACACACCTGGAACACACACATGATAATCATTACACAACATGTACACACAACGGATGGGAATCACAGGTGCCTCACGATACAACACATGGTCCACGATAACGATATAATCACGATGCAGCGATCATATTGACATATTTGAAAAAAAAAATGTAACAATATGTCACAATAATCCATTTTGTCTGTCCCTTCAGTGTTGTAGAAGCCAGAGTGTATCCACACTTTGGATTTATAAGTGGCTGGGGCATCCTTCAGGGTACTTTTTGTCGTGCTGTTGTTTGACATTTCTATTCTGTAAACTTCTTCTTCTTCCTTGGCTGGTAATTTCTGTTCAAGTTTCACTCATTCAAGCCTGGAGCGCCCCCTCGAGGGGCCACCAAGTAGCATATCCGGGAGATAAACCAACAGGAACATAGACCGCCATATTTTATTTATCAAAATATCAATACTTGGCGCCAGCATATCGATAATCATATCGCGAGAGGGAGGACGACAATAATTGCCATACTGACTTTTTGTCCCACTGCTAGTACACACTCACAGACACTTCGTACACAATAATGAACCGCCTGTTATCATGTAAGCATTTTTTTTCTGCTTCACTATACCTATGAGTGGGTTAATTATGAGGCTTTCAGTGGCACCATATACTGCTAAGTACTGGCTACCCTCTGCCCCCGTATATCTCCCCCAAGAGACAAAGATGGAAGTTCCTTTATTGGCTCTCATATTTACTAGTGCTAACCCTTTCACAAACTTTCTGCATGTATAGCAACTTTCTTAGCACATCTATCTTCATTTGCAGCCTTTAAATAATTAAATACAATATTGTAATATTATGTAGTTTGTTCATATTTTTTGTTTTTAATTATTTATGTAGTGTCATCATCACCAGCTGACAGCCAAGGGAGACAACAGGGCTTCATGGTTTGGCCTGAGACTGATCACTAAATGCTCTCCTTCAACTTAATTTAAAACTCGTACATAGAGTGAAAACGGTGTCAAACAACTTAGTAAATACATCTCTGAGGACAGTTTCGTTATTCCATAAAGCCCTTAATTTAACTCTTGCAGCTCCAACCGTTGTCTGTTTTTTTGATCTGCCTGGACTTTTTTTTTTTTTAAATAATGAATGTTGAACCTTAATCTGTCAAGCACAATCAAACTGAAGACAACTTTTATTCAGGACACCCTGGGGAATATTGATGCTGTATTGATGTCAGTTTGACGTATTTAAAGTTGTTACCAGAGAGCTAAAACAAAAATTCAAAACAGAAATTATACAAAATCACATACAGATTAATTATTGACAAGCCTTTTCACATCTGAATATCGTCCACTCAAGCCTTGGTGATTATGGGAAACATATAAGTAAGAGAGAGAGTAAGAGATAAAATATCTGAAATAAACACTGCACATCAAAGCTGGATTATCACGGACGTATGTGACCTGAAGCCATTTTTAAATTAAAAAGAGAGTGATTTTCCAAACACAGTTGTCTCCATAATGATCCATATAGTTACAGAGATATAAGTAAACACTGTGTTACTGCTTGAGGCTGCCAGAGATCCCAAGGAGTGGAGAGGGTTAAAAAAAGTGGGCAGGGGCGATGGGCCAAGCAGACAGCATGTCTCTACACGTCAGTGTTTTTTTGTTTTGATTGCATGCCCTCCGAAGTGCTAATTCTACAAACTGTGCACTCTTTGCTCTTCAGTGTGTTGGGTCATCACTCACCCCGTGACCGTTACACTTCCTGCGACATTCCTCCACTCCAAACACCGACACGTCCTGACACTTCTGGTTCAGACAGGCCTGATCATAAACATAAACCATCTGAGTTTAATAACAGGGTCAATCACTGGTTTAAAATAAAGATTATATTTAAGACCTTCTTTGGCTTTTATCCACATTTATTGTTTTAGGTCACCGTCTGACCTTTCCTGGAGCGCAGGCAGTGCCCTGGGCCACTGTGGCAGGGTCCGACACGTCGTCCCCGAGGTGGAAGAAAGTTCCTCTGCAGACCAGATCACTGTGGTTAAACTTGACTGTAGTGGTTAGAATCTCTGCATTGGTGCCCAACAGGGGGCGCTGCCTCCCACCCTGACACTGGATCCTACCGCAGTGCACGTCTCTGCAAAACAGAGAAGAATAGAATAGAATAAACCTTTATTCGTCCCACACGAGGAAATTTGCAATGTTACAGGAGCAAAGGGGACAGCGTTGATAAAGAATAAGTATAAAAATTGTATAAAAATAGCATGAAAATAGCAGTATGTACATTATTCTACCAATATAAATATAAAAAAAGGGCTTGAATACAGAAACTTAAAACCAAATCCTATAAGGATTGTTAACACATTCACAAAGTAATTGCACATGAATGTAAGTGATTGCACATGGGTGAATTGCACATTGTCAAGAGAGTTAGCACAGTAATTGTACTTTGTAATTGCACATTGTTAGATCATTGTTCAATTTATGGTGACTGGGAGCAGTGCTGGTTGTAAAGTCTAACAGCAGCGGGCAGGAAAGACCTGCGGTAGTGCTCCTTCACGCACTTCGGGTGACGCAGCCTGTCACTGAAGGAGCTGCACAGGGCTGTCAGAGTGTCCTGCAGGGGGTGGGAGTCCCTCTCCAGCATGGATGCCAGCTTCACCAGCATCCTCCTTTCTCCCACCACCTGCACTGAGTCCAGGGGGCACCCCAGGACTGAGCTGGCCTTCCTGATCAGTCGATGGACTGATCAGGAAACACCACGATGGACACTAATGCAACGCAACGAATATTGATAAACTCAAACAAACACAATGAATGAATGGCTGATTTACACAGAAAAGACAGACAGCTATAACTCCAATGACTGCATAATACCTTGGTTTCAAACCTGGGGTCTGGGGACCCCTATGGGGGGGGGGGGGGGGGGGCGCCAGAGGGTCTCAGGGGGGCACAGCGCACTGACAGCTTAATTTACCTAGCACCTACTTTCATTGAAGATTTCTGTACAAGAATGTCAAGGCCTGTTTTGATTTGATTTGACTGACTTTTCAGAGGTCCTGTCATGGGAAGGGCAATAGTTTAAGTGTTCTTCAGTTCCGTTGTTTTTTCTTGAGTCCTTGTTTACAATTAGAGTAATTTATCTTTGTGTTTATGGATATTTAGTTTTTGAATTTTAGCTTGAAAGCCTTTTAGTTTTGCTAGCATTTTTTAGTTTTCCCTTTCTCTACCTCATGTTGTAAATTTACTTCCTTTTCTTTAAGTAATAAGTAACTTTAATTTAAACCCTTTAAATCTGGTTTATCATGCTGCTTCCTTTTTGCCCTATCTGAGCTGGGTCAGGTTAAATGATAAGTTAAATCAGTGGTTATCAGTTGGTAAAGCCTCAAGATCTACCAATAACTCTTGAATGAGAACTGTGACCAAAATTTAAGACAAAATTCACCCACATGACTTTATTTTCTTTGTTTCGGACCATGCCTAGAAAAAAACATGACTGAAGAAGATATAGGACTAAACAGGCATGTTTAAAAATGTCTTGTTATTGCAAAAGCCTGAGAGCCCTTGTTAAGATCTTTAAAAATCTAACAACAGTTAGGAAGGGCTTGAGGACGAGAGGAACGCGACACCTTATACTAAACTCTCAGTTCTTGGAGAAATGCTCTACACCTTGTTGAAAGAATTGAAAGTACATGCAATTGTTGGATTAATTTTGTTTTCTCTGTGCTATTCAAATTATTAAAAGTATATTTTTACAGCCTATTTCTTGACCAAATTAAGCTGTTTCTCGCAACATCCTAAAAATGTGTCCCCCCCTCACATCCAAAGTCTTTCCTCTGAACTGAGCCTAAGATTTATGTTCAGGTGTGGAGGGCCCTGAAGTCCCTCAGTGATGAACTTTGTGTGCACTCACGAGCTTCCACAGGGAATGTAGGAGCCGTTGGTGAGCTGACCACAATTTCCAAATTTGTTTCCCTGTTTGTTCACCGATGAGAAGCACACTGGTGGAGCACTGGTTGCATCTGAGGACAGAGATCAATAAACTGTAACACCAGTAAAAATCAGAGTATGGACTGTTTCTTTATCTGTAATGTTCGATAAAGTTTCATCTGTATTTAGGATGGTGTCTTACTTGGGCCCCACAGCAGCTGGCACTGTGTGTTCATGCTTGCACAGACTCCTCCGTAGCAGTAGGAGGCGCTGTCCTCACAGGGCTCCCCGTTCTGCAGGAAGACGTTGGGGGGGCAGTAGGGGGAGGAGCCTGTGCAGAACTCGGGGAGGTCGCACTCACCGAGCGGCTCCCGACAGACTGACCCGGCCATGCGCAGCTGAGGAAAGAGGGACGTTGGGTTTAGATTTAAGAAACACACTGGAAATCAAAGATGTGCATTTCCAGAAAAAATTCTTCAGTTAATTACAAAATCAAAAAAATCTACACTTCAGGTGTATAAATTTTAAGATGAGCAGCTTAAATATTTTCTTAAAACCTCAAAGAAAGAGAAATTCTTAAGTAGCACGCCAAGGAGGTTATATTTTTCCCAGCGATTGTTCATCTGTTTGCAAGACAACTCAGACATTTATGAACACATTTTGATTCAATTTTCAGGGAATGTTGGTCTTGACACAATGAAGAAGGGACAACATTTTGGTGATGACCCGAATCTGGATCCAGGAATTTTTTTCAAGGATTTGTTCAGATATCCAGACAGTGCAGTTTTCCACATTTTCACTAATTACTTGAAGTTTTAAACTGATTTTTCATGACATTTTCAGGGAATGTTGATCATGGCACAAGAAGGAAGTGATCACGAAATCCAGATGTGGATCCAGGATTTTTTTTTTGAGGACATCTGAACAGTGCGAAATAAGTTAGTTTTCCACATTTTTGACGATAAATTGTTTTGTGTTCTTGGAGCACTTCTAGTTTTTAAATGATTTTCTCCGACACGCTACAACTTTTTTCCACAAGACAGAAATGCTGGTCCTGTTCAGTAAACACAAAGTACGGGGGGCAGTTTTTAACTTATAACAATAATAACTTTAGTTGTACGGCACTTTTAAAAACAAAGGTTTCCAAAATGCTTTGACAAACAGACAGGAAATTAACCGCAAAAAGAGCTAACTAACAAACAGCTCAATTTACGTAAATCCAAGAACCTTCACAAACAAACACAGTAAGACCTAATTGGAGAGAGCACGGGCGTCGCTGGTGTCTTTAAGACTAACGGTGCTCATGGATCAGAGATTATTTCATGGGACATGAAGAAACCTTAGGCCCAAAAAGCAGGCACAATGATCCAGGCCCAAGCACCCACGCCCACCCCCGGGTTCCAAGTTCCTCCCATCCTCCTTCCAGAAAGAACCGGTTCTTATTTCATAAAAACCCAGACAACACATGAACCGAGCCACATAAAAGAAGACCATGACTCCTTAATTAAAAAAAAATCAACAGTGAAGGTGGGTGGAGGTGGTCATTCTCCATCTTTTTACACTCTTTGGTATTCATCCATGTTTTGTTTAGTTTGACAGTTATAACAAATATTTGGCCATTTTTTTAGCCCCATTTTAGTTCATAGTCATTATAGTTGTTCATGTAAAACATTAGCATGATCTCCATATCCATGGTTGATTATATATCCATAGTAACTATCTTTAGCACCTGTCTGGCATGAGTTCCCTCTTGAAAATGAGAAGCCACATCTCAAGAGGCTTACCTTTAATACATTTATACTCAACAGAAACAAATGTGGTAGGAAGTCTGTATGTGAGTCTGTCACTACCATAAAGTCTTATTTTCAGTCCTTTGTCTCGATTAAATTATAGGGCTGTAATGATCCATCGATCTGGATCGAAATATCGATTGGTTAAGCAATGATCCAATCAAATTGTCATCTTCAGCGCCTTTATTTTGAAATTCTGACCGGATATCAGTTTCACTGCTTCCGCCCAATAGCGCCTCGTTCTGAAGTTTCAACTTTAAAGTGCTCTCAAGTCTCACGCATTCAGCGTATGAGACGTGCACCTTTTCGCTCTCTCACACAACACACCCGGTATTTCTCCTGCTTCAAAATGTACTGTGTAGCACCCACTGAGTAACACCGCTATATGCTAATGTGTAGCAACACGCTGTTAGCATCACAGAGCTAAACGGGAGCTCGACATGTCAGCCAATCAGAAAATAGCACTGCTGTATCCGGGTAAGATACGGTCGATCTGACAGCAGAGGACGCATGCTGCACACACAAGACAGGAGTAATCACAGGAGTACAGTAAGTTACCTCATCATTTGATTTTGTAGCGCACTGATTAATGAAATTACTTATTGTATGAAAGGAAAACAGTGAGAGCGTGTTCTTATTCTTCCTCCACACCTACCATTAAACAGTGAAGCAAAGTCTAAAAACACCTGACAACTAATTAACTCAATTTTAATTTCAAACATGATTAGATCATACAGATGGTTATAATCCTCTATAACCTATCATACCAAAAGGTCAGCACACCCCTGAATCGTATCGCATCGAAATCGAATCGTGGCAGACTTTGTGATATCGGCAAATATTGTATCGTTGTCCAAAGAATCGATATTGTATCGTATCGTCATGAAACTGGTGATTTACACCCCTATTAGATTACTACTCTTTTCATGATTATTATTGACTACACTTCTATAAAAATTATCACTACATTCATACAGACATGAGGACCCTCCTGAAAGTGAGATGCTGCATCCTAAGGGGCTAACCTCTAATAAAATGATATTCAGCAAAGAAAAATATGACAAAGACAGGTCTATGATTGGTCCATGGATCTGTCACTAACTTTAGTTCTTACTTCAGTCCACTCGTCTCCACTTACCTCCCTTCCTTCACTCAAACACCCAACACAGCATCGTGTGAATCTGCTGTTCATCATGAGACTTGGATCCACGTTCAAGATTTCCTGCTGCTTAACAGAAGGTTTTTTCTTGCTGCCATGATGGAGGGATTCATGATTGACTATATGGATTCATGTTGGGTGTTGGGTGTATGTATGTGTATATTTACATGTGCATTTTTATATTTTATATCTATTGTAAAGAGTCTTGAGATAACACTTGTTATGAACTGGTGCTATACAAATTAAAGACTGATTGACAGCCCAACAGCAGACTCTTATATACTGTGTGTTCAATTGTGTGTGTAGGTGTATGTATGTATGTGTGGTTGTAATAATAATAATAATAATAATAATGATAATAATATTGATAATAATAATAATTTTTCATTTCTCAATACAGCTCTTTTCAGAGACCCAAAGACACTGTCCATTAGTTAAAAGCTCAAAACAACATTGTGTGGGTGTGTTTGTTTACCTTACAGTCCTGACAGCAGATGCCGTCAGACGAACACTGAGCTCCAGGAACCAGCTGACAGGTGGAGGCGTTACAGCAGGGATCATCACACTCCTGTCCAATCAGAGCGCAGGGACACGTCAATAACAAAAACAAACGCATCTCCAAATCTCAAAATGATTCACACTCCAGCCATTAATGATAAATACATGGCTGATCAGATCATTCTCTTAGTCACTGTTTTGATATTTTTCTAAATACATCAATGTGAGCACTGTGCTGAGCTTACACTGCAAAAAATAGAAAATATTTAACTATTAAATTCTTGATCTGGTAGAATTAAAAACTCCACAAATACAGAACAGAGCAAGAAATGATAGGCCACCCAGAACTATCCAGAAAATGTTCATTGTTTTTCAGACAATGAAAAACTTTTGTATCAACCGTGGAAAAAATGAGTGTGGAGATAAAATATATCTCTGACATCATTAAGTTTAAAAAGAGGCATTAAGAAATGATTTTGACTTAAAACCCTGCTCCCAGGTGAGGGTACAGCTGGCAGTGGGAAACTGAAAATCATACCAAACTCCTGACGGGTAAGCAAGTGTGTGTGGTTCACTTTGAGCCTGAACTCAGTGGAAAACAAATCTTATTCTCCAACTGACAAATATGATATGAGAAAAACTGGCTACTAAAGTTGTCAAGCTGTAATGGGAAATGGAACTAAATGTGACATTGGGTGATGATGACTGGGAAATATTTGCTCTGGTTGTCAGGGGGGTGGCGAGTCAACTGAGGAAGGAGTTTGACTGGAAGGTTAAAACACGATTTTTCAGAACTGCATTGAAATCTTTTCTCTGTGAGGTTGGGGTTAGTAACAAATGTTGGACAAATTGTGGACACATATTTTGGGACTGCCCCGATGTACAACGTTTTTGGACTGACGTTAAAGGCATGTTAGACAATCTACTTGAAGTGAACCTCCCTCTGGACCCTTTAATGTTTTACTGGACACACTTGCTGATGGTCTTTCCCTCGATCGTCTCAGGAAAAATGATAACAATTTGCTGGTAGAAACTTGAACCACCTGCAGTTACACAAGGGATGCAAAAAAACCATACAAGTATACTCAGTGACAGCACGACTACAGCTGAAGACTCCAACCTTTGAAAGATGATGGAGACCAGTCTCAGGCTTTGTTGGACAGGACACTTAGTAATTATATATTACTAATTGTGTGTTAGGGCCCAGTCTCAGGACAATTATTGTTATTGTTATGATGCACATTGTTAATTTTGACAATAAAAGTAAAAAACGTATAACTGTCAAGCCGCAAAACAAGAAAGGCTCTAGCAGACAAGCTGGTTACCTCGATCAGACCGCAGTCGCACTCCTCTCCTTTCTCCACATACAGGTTTCCACAGCGAGGTCCTCCCAGCAGGCGGTCAGGCTGCGGCACGTTGAAGAGACACATCCCGCCGCCGTGCAGCAGGCTGATGGACAAATCTGCAGCGCTGCAGCTGCTGAACTGCTGCCCCGGCATGAAGCTAAACACCAGATATCACAGACAGACGAGGGTTAGTACAGGTTAAGGAGATAAAGGAAGAGCACTAAGATACAAGAGGGTGACTGTTTTTGCCTTTTTGCTCTGAAGATTATTTTTGCTTCCTGGGAAAAGTGTCATGGGTACTCCCTCAGTGTTTGGTGACACTGACTATCATTAAAACCTGTTTTTCCTACAAATAACCTGGACAGAGTCCTCCTCAGTCCCTGATCCTCTGCCCTCCATACAGCGAGTTATCGCAACTTACACACACAGACTGTCCTGACTTTCATTAACAATTAAAATAGTTTTTTGGCTGTATAAAAGGACAGTGGAACAAGTGTATTATGTTTTTTTAAAGTTATAATTTAGGGACTTTTGGGTTGTAAATCAAAAATCAATCAGTCAAACTTTATTTATATAGCACAGTTCATACAAACTCAATAGCAGTTCAAAGTGTTTATAGTATATAATGATAATAATCATTCTCCTACAAAAACCCAGGTAATAAACCCTCAGCAGAGGTCCATCTACTAAGTATATTTCTCTGTTATCGTTATGATAGTTTGTAGGATGTTAAGAGGATTTAGAGACTGATGCACACCAGAGAAGCCAAAGTAAAAGAAATGATAAAATCAAGATGACTGATAAAATAAAAAAGAAAAGAAACAAGAGAAAATGCAAAGCAATTAAACCAAGAATCATCAGACAGAGACAAATAAAACATTAAAAATAAATTCAAATTTTAACTCTATGGACCTTTTGGGCTTTTTCAGTGACTCTGGGACTCTTCAGTTTTTAAATTGATGGATTTATGTAGGACAATTTGATTTAACTGACTGATCAGAATTTTTTATATTCTTTCAGTTTCTCTAATGGCAGTTCTTCCTTATTGTCTGAATTATTTGAAACAGTATAACATAAACTTTATTTTAACTTTCTTTTGTGTAGTGGTTTTTATTTAGTAATCTCAGCCCTGAGACTGTTTTAATGACAGACTTAGCTGTCTGTCTGGGGCCCGATTAGATCTATTTTAGTATTCTGGCTTCAGTAACGCTACACTTGGCATGACTCGAGGTACTGATACTTAAAAACAGTTGCTGAGGAAAAGATGCTCTGATCTTGGATTCGGTTTTTGGCGTAATAAGTGCATGATAGAATACGTATATATATATATATATATATGTATATATATATATATATATATATATGTATATATATATATATATATATATATATATATATATATATATATATATATATATATATATATATATATATGTATATATATATATATATATATATATATATATATATATATATATAAAAGTTAAGAAATTATAAACTGACAGAAAATGAAAAAGTACAGTAAAATGCAAAATATATGTGTAAAACAAAATATTTTTAATCATAAATGACAAGCTTATTTTATAGAAGAAATGTTTCATCTAAAATCAATTCTAGAAGTTGAGTCTTAGCTCCATGAAAAACATAAAGAGAGAAAAGTTTGGTTCATCTTATTTGTTAATTAAAAATGACTGTTTCATGTTTCTGACCCTGTTGAAGGCTCCATGATACAACCCCCGAGCCGCGGTTCGTTCTGACAGGAGCAGTGTCGCTCCGCGGTGTCGTGGCTCATCCCCAGGTTGTGACCGAGCTCGTGAGCGACAGTAGAGGCCACGCCGAGCACGCTGACCAGGTGATCCTGAGGAAAAAGACAGGTGTGTAAATAAGGCCACAGCAGACTGTTTCAGCACATTTACAGCGACGTACTTTTCTACTAACAAGCCTCTTTGTTTAGGTGCTACTTCAGAACACAGCGAGGCCTTTGAGTCCATCCACCAACAGAGTGCTGAACAACATCTGATCTAACAGCCCAAATAGAGATTAATTAAATGAACAAAAGTTGATCAGGCTAAGCAGAGTAATGCTGACAAAGGTTGTTGTTTTTATCTCGGTAAAGTGATCATTAGAAGCAGGACTCCTGTCTCTATACAACACATACTCATTGTTGGCCATCACTTAGCATGAGGCTTTATTCTACTCAGTGATATTTTGATTTCTAAAAGGTCTCAGACTTAAACAGATCACAGACTCACCACGTTGACTCCTCCTGAGCGGTCTCTGGAGCACATGGACGACTGGGACGCCATCCCCACCGTGGTACCGTCAAAAGAACCCCCCCTGTGTAACAGACAGGGATGTTAAAATAAACCGATCAGGAACTGAAAATGTAACGTATTTTTTAAGTTATTTTTTCTCTAACAGTTACAGTGTCAGGACAAAACAGATTTACGTCATTCATCAATCCTCCTTATATCAATGTCCTTACTGTCCAGTGAAGGCAGAGGCGTCCTCTTCTGTCCTCCTGAAATCACTCCATTTTTCCCACTTTTTTAAAAATTGTGTTTCCTGTAATCTTAGTTTGTGGGTGAGTTTCTACATTACAAATATTTCTTCAACTGCTCCCCAGTCTGTGGTTCTGCTTTATACCACAATCTGCTAATTACTTTTATACTTGTCGATAATAGTATTTTAACAAGTTCTCATCTTTTCTTTGTATTATATAACATGTCAAAATCCCAAATACAATGTCTTACACGTTTTAAGTATCTGATATCCTTTTTTTTTCCTTTTTTTTTTTTTTACAAACTTTGCCATATTTCATCCCAATACCGTTTTATTTTTTGGCAAGACCAGAATGTGTGTGTGGTCAACATCCACATGTCGTGTAGATACCAATTCCTTCCTAATCTTTGGAGTAATAAAAAATCTGACAATATTTTTCCAATTAAACTCCCCAAACTCTGGAGCTAGTGGCTTTGCACTGCAATTTACACATATAAACCATTCCTCTTCTGCTATTAGTTCTTTCATCTCTTTTTAATTTTTCTTTAAAATATAGCGAGGAAGAGTCCCTGCATGACATCAAACTTTTATATAAAGTTGAGATTACTCTGCTCTTTTTCTTCTCATGGGCTCTCTGAAATCCCCCAACAACTCCATTATCAGCCTCCTTCTAAAAATAATCCTCTAGTTGTTGGTGACGATATCATTCATTTTCATCTAGTCTAAATTTGTCCCTTAACTTCTCAAACTCTGCAGCCCACACCGTTCCACCATTGTGCATATTGCTGTGATTCCCTTCTTCCCTCATTGCTTAAAATGAAAATGTAACTCATAATCAAAACCACGCTGTCGTCCTCCTACATGATGAGTTGAGCGTTGTCATGGCGATGGCGTGGCAGCAGATCTTGCGCCCTCCACTGCAGGAAGTTGCTGAGCGTGTCCGTGGGATTCCTCTCCACCTTGATCTTATCACGGTCGCTCCAGATCTCCAGACCGGTCAGCGCCACACGGACGTTCAGAGGACGGTAGAACTGAGACAGAGACATCTTGGTTAGCCTTCTTCTTCTAAAGAATAAAGCTTTAGTTTACTTAGGGCTGGGCAATATATCAATTAAATCAATTAATTTGAATTCTTTTGCAGAAGAAAAAAATCAAGATTATTTTTCTTGACTTATTCCAATTGTAAGTTGCTGAATGTTTGAAAATATAAATACTGGAAATGAACAGTTTCATGATGACAGGCCCTGTCAGGTTTTGCATGAGCTTGTATTTGTTTTTTAAATTAGATTAACCCTTTAACGCCTTTTGTATCATATTTGATACATACTTTTATGACACCTCTATCTAATCAATATGATCAACAAATTACTAAAAAAACATCTGAATGCAATAAATCATAAAAAATGTCCCCAAATTATTATCAGTTGCCAAAAACACCTAATGTATCAAATGAGATACTAAAAATATTTATGTTAAATTTTATGGAAACTTTGATTTTTTAGGACTTCAGTAGAAAGTGAAATAAACATTTCAGCTCAGAAAAATTAGAATTTTCTGGCTATAATTTGTGTTTTCAGGCATTAAAGGGTTAAATATTGATCAGAGAGATTCATGTTCATAAACTGTGAAAACAGCTCAGCTTCCAGTGTTTATGTAGACAGGCCTGTCGACTACATGGTCAACATTTTATGACATGTAATTTAACTTTGAGAGGGAAATTCTGTTTAGTTTTTGAATATATTTTGACAACATAAAGGTTAAACTTGATTCATGTACTGGTAATTTTTCTCACTCAGGTTTTTTTTTTTTTTTTTGAGAGGGAAAAAATTGATTAAAATCGCAAATTGAGTGTTGTGCAAAAAAAATGGAAGATTTTATTTTTAGGTCATATCGCCCAGCCCTAAGTTTACCTGACAGGTCAAAGGTCACAGAGCTCACCCAGTCCACCTGGTTGGCCACGTCCAGCATGCGGTAGATGATGGTCTTGTTGTTCTTCTGGTAGTTGAGGAACTGTGGCGGGCAGAGAGAACTTTGTTTAGTGTTTCTGATGTTTGCCACTTTGTGACAGAAGCTGTTAGCGTGCACTGACCTCCTGATGGTCGGCCACCAGCACCAGCTCGATGTATTTGGTCTCAGACAGGATGTCTCTCTTCCTCTGCAGACGGAAAGACGTTAGGTTAAAGGTCAGGAAACGCCACAGGAGCACAGTACCTGATAACAGCTTCAGAAAGTTACAGACTTTGTGAAGGCTTAGCTGGCAGGGCTCAGTTTTAGTACAAGCTGCCAACTTCTGCTTTCGCTTCTTTAGCTCAAAAAAGGGCCTCGGCGTCAGCTGTGATTCACGGCCCACTCTTAGTTTAAGAGTCAAACATGGGACAGCACCAAACTCATCAATGGTACGTTTCCCTCGGCTTGGGTACAAATTCCAACTTGCAACTGGTTCCAAATTTGTGGATTCAGTGAGACACAGAACTTTTGTTTTTTTTTAGGTTATAAGAGCTTCATAAATCTTTGAAGATTAAACATAAATGAGAATAAAAGTTCACAGTTCTTTCAGGACTGGCTGCGTTACTGTACAGAGCTCCCACTCTTGTCTAGAAATCATTTTCCAGGACTTTTCCAGGACGTCCCCCTCTTAAAATGTATTTACTCCTAACTCTCGGCATGAACATTGTCTGCAAGCTTTAGTTTTAGTCTGGCTTTTACGTAGTGTCTTACTATTATAAATTTATGTTTTAAACTTACTTTTTTTGTTGATTTACTGTTTAAGTAGCCTAAATTTTATTTATTTTTTATTTATTTCTTTTCCTTGACCTGCATTATTTTATCTAATCATATTTTATGGCTGAGTGTGCATTAGTAACCAAGTAGATTTTTACTTCATTTCCTGTGTTTGATTTTTGTTCAATAACATGGTAGAAGGAAGATAAATAATTTTCCAGGACAATTCAAGCTTTTCCAGGACGTCTGACTTTTTTCCTCATTTTCCATATGTTTTCTATGATCGGAAAATTGGTCGATCATTTTCCAGGTTTTCCAGGTTTTCCAGGACGCGTGGGAACCCTGCTGTAGCATTATGCCATTTATGTCACAGAGCATAAACAAAGTGATGAGAAGAGGATCGTGGTAGACTACAGCAGCCACACGCTTGGCTAATTACACAATAAAGATAACAGCATGTACTGTGAAGACATTTCATACTGGGAAGGCTGTAGGGGTGTAGGAAAATATTGATTCACCAATATATTGCAATATTTTGCAGTTAGGGATGTAACGGTCGCCGATAAAATGATAAACCGTAAATTTTCAACGGTTAGCAAGTATTACTTCAACAGCAGCGGCACTAAAGCTCAACAGAGGAGTGAAGCTGAAGAGAGGCTGAGCACAGGTGACCTGATGAATGTACTGAGACATGCTTCTTATTTGGTCTTTTTTTTCCTTTTTGGATGTAAATGCAGACAGTAAAGGGTTAAAAATCACAGTATATCATGATGTTCAGTATTGCAATACTTTGCATATTGTAAAATTAAATCGGGACTAAAGTTTAGCAAACATATGGTACTGTGGGGCCACTGGAGATTCCAACCCCTACTCTCTGTTACATTTATTACTGTTAATTTTGTTACAGGAATACAATAAACTTTATCCATGTTGCAAGGGCCATACTTTAGAAATAACACTGACCTGAAACACATTTAATGTACAGTGCTCAGCATAATTGAGTACATCCCTTCGTATTTGTCAGAAAACCTTTAGTTCTCTTTCAAAACCAACGTTTTCTATGGCATACTATACCACAAAACACTCCCCCAAATCTGAGCCATTGATTGCAAACAAGATTTTTTAAGTTGCACACAAAAAAGTACTTTTCTCAATTTAAGGTCAGGATGCAAAAATGAGTACACTACAATCAAAGGGGTGGGAGCATATTACCCTTATTTTCATCTTATGGTGCAAAAATATGTTAAACTCAGCTTTGTCAAAACTTTGGAAATTGTTCTTTTGTTCTTTTAGATATTAATATATTACTATTAATAGGGGGTGTACTCATTTATGCTGGGCACTGTATATAATATTGTGGTCTACTACATCATCTGATTGGCCTGTAAGTGTGATTGACAGAATGACTGTCTAATGACACTCTGGATATGTTTCTGAAAGGTCCTGCTCCCCCCATGTGCTTTTATTGGCTGTTGCCCGGATGGTCCAGTGATATATCCTTCATAGTATGTACTGAACTGTCTATCTGTCATGTCCGGTTAGTCAGACCAGACCTAAAGAATACATCTAAGGGAAGCTGGAGAAAACCAGAGTAACCCAGCAACAATAAGAGCTGTTGAAAAATGCTCTTGATGCTGAGGATGTGGGCGCTGCCAGAAAAAGAAAAAGAAGCCATCCATGAACACAGAGCCCGAGGAGAAGATTGATTTTGTTCCCTGGTGAGTCTTTTCACAAGGACTTAAAGGTCTCAATCTCTGGTTTAAAGTCTTTTCCAGATCAGCAGTGAATTATCGTCACTGTCAGGCAGAAAACTTGTTCCTTCACTTTTTATAAATCAGAGCTATGGGTCACCCTAGGCTTCTGTGACAGGGTTTTATACACTTAAATTCACTTATAACTATTGTAAATTATGATATGATGTACCAGAATTTTATTTTAAATGCAGGATTATTACTTTGCAACAAAGACTAACCGTTAAAATGTCACAACAACTCCTGCTGGCCCTGTCAGTCTCACTACATTTCTTATACATTTTATACATATTGATATTAAGCCCTTTTCATACATGCAACCCTGATTATATCAGGATAATATCCAGGTACAACCAGCAACCTTCTTGCTGTGAGGCACGCAAACTACCTACTACGCCACCATGCTGCCTTAAGTAGTATGATGATCATTATTATTATTTAGTTGATGAAGTTCTGGTAAAAAGCACCAATGGAGTTTCTTCTGATGCCTTTGAATGTGGTGATAAATATTTCCCGCCTCAGCAGATAGTTGTTTTCTCACCCTGTGAGTGTGCGTGGATCTGTAGATGGGGGGCACAGCGGTGCGAGAGACTCCACAGCCTCCAGCACTGTCGCCCTCCAGAGGACTGGTGGAGAACAGCAAGTGGACCCCATCCTCGTCTTCAACTCCTCCTCCGCTTCCTCCACTTCCATCTCCTCCGCTCTCCCCTCCTCGGACCCCTTCCTCACCCCGGTGGTGGAGGTCGTCATCCTGGGGCTTCAGCTCAAAGCTCAGCGTGGAGTTGATGGCGATGATGCCACTGCAGGGGGAAAAGAAGAAATTGAAGCATGAGAGATCATAACTTTTCTTATGACGTGATAAACACCTGGTGATGAACCTAAAGTAACTCAGTAGAAAGGCGGAGAAACAGAAAGGCTGGTGTATTGTCACATGGACTGATGGATGGATGGTGATGATAAATGACTGGAAAAAGTTGGATGGATGACTGGATGGAGTAGCAGATGAATGGATGAACAGATGGATGGAAAGGTGGATTGATGGATGGTTGAATGAATGGATACATGAATGGATGGATGAAGTAAATGGATGAGAGATGGATGAACAGACAGGCAGAAAGATAGACAGATATAAAAGTGGACTGAAGGATGGATGACTGGATGGACAGATAAATAAATGACGGACGGACAGACAGATGATGAGATAAGTGGATGAAAATGGATGCACAAATGGATGAATGAATGGATACATAGATGGAAAAATAAAAGGACGTATGAAGGATAGAAGCACAAATAAATAAATTAATGGAAGAACAGATGAATGAATGGATCTATGGACAAATGGATGAAGAGCTAAGTGGATTAATGGATGTATAGCTGGATTAATGAATGAATCGTTGGATGAATGGTTTGATGGATGGATGGCATAAGGATAAATAAACAGGTGGGTGCACAGAAGGATATGTGGCTGCATGAATGAATAATTAGATAAAAGGATCATTGATACATAAGAGGACAGATGTTTAGAAGAAGGGTTATAGGGATGAATGGATGGATGGAAAAATAAACAGATGAACAGATGGATGAAAGGACAGATGGTTGTATAAATAGATGGATGGACATTTAAATGGATATATGGATTAATTCACATATTGATGAATGAAAATATCGATGAATGGATGAATGGATGGATTATTAGATGGACCAACAGATAGATAAATAAACGAGAGAATGGATGGATGGATGGATGGATGAATGAATGGATGGATGGAAAGATAAACAGACAAAAAGATGGATGAATAGACAGATGGTTGTATAAATAGATAGGTATTTAAATGGCTGAATGGATTAATTCACATATTGATGAATGGAAATATGGATGAAAAGAAGGTTGGATGAATATATAAATAACTGCATGGACGAATAGATGGATGATCGGTAGTATACTGATGGATGGATGAATGCATGGCGATGAATGTATGGAGGAATGACGGATGATCGATGGATGGATGCATGGAAATAGATGATAAATAAATAGGTGGATAGAAACAACAAATATAGACAGACAGACAAATACCGTAGGTAGATGGATAGATAGAACATACAGATCAATGTGTTTGTTGATTATTAAATCAATTAATGAATTGACGGATGAGTGGATAAATAGGTGGATATATACAGTAGATGGATGGATGGATACATAAATAAATTGATGGGTGGATGAAATAACTGATGGACTGATTATAGGTGAATCCTTATTTTTACTGTTTTTTAGTTTGACCTTATTTTTGGCATTTTATTATAATTTCTTTCCTTTGTGAGGATACCACATCATCAGAGTTCTTACAGTATAGATGCATGAAGCTGTGAAATCAGTTTGTTACTGTTTTCATTCAGTATGATCTTAATATTTCAAAGAAATCGTTTTGATTACTGTGCTGCTCATCCGTCATCTCCATGTTTATTTTTGCCAGATTTAACTCCATGAACAGCCTGAACTTTTGGGTCAGTTTGAAGGAAACCTGAAGCATGTACATGAATAAAGGCCAGCAGCTCCCAGCTCATAATCCTCTTAAAGGTTTATTTCTGTATTTTTAAACATTGGCCTTCTCTGAGACATGTTTTGGGATCCAATTACCACACAGGTCCAACATTTAAACTGGTCCAGTCGATTGTTCTGTCCTGCTGCAGGTGAACAAGCTGTCTGAAACGTAATCCTCCACGGATCAACAAGTCTATTTTTTCATGAAATAAAAATATATTCATTTTCTTTTCTCTAACACATACTTTTGAGTTTCATTTGAATGCATTAAAATAATATTTAAGTTAATAAAATGTCAAAATTCTAAGTGAGATTTTTTTTTTTTTTTTTTTTTGCATATTTTAATATTTATTGTGATTAACTGCATGCCTGACAGACGAGATTCAGGTCAAAATGAGCCCATTTTTCAGTCTGTTGGTTATCCTTCTTATATCAAATAAACTGTGTATTTATAATCAGCCTTATTAATAACTTTGTGGCCCTTCTGAGGTCCCTGAGCTGACCTGAAATACTCAACTGGACCGTTTTCTGCTCACGTGTAAGCTCTATAACCTTTAATCCTCCTGCAGCGTCACACCGCAGAGCGAGTGTTTGGAATGATCCGGATCATTCGACGTGCAGAGGGACGTTGACAGTTTGCTCACGTTTTCTGCTGAGATCAACAAACACACAGAGCGAAGGAGAGCCTGGACTCTGAACAAACCGATCAGAGGGTTTAAGAGATTATGTTTTTTTTTTCCTTCAGAGTGTTTGAACCTTTTCTCAGGGAATGTGAAGTGTTAAACTCACGGCGATCCCGTCCTCTAATAAACTCACTAAAAAGTTTTAATCCCGTTAACACATTTCTTCTCTTACTGTTAGAATTAGTGAAGTTTCACATTAAAATTCCTCTTCCTCTTCTCTCTGGCCTGTTTCCTGGTGAATGCTGGATTATGAAATCTGATGGTGAAAGATGTTTTCAATCTCCAGGGCAAAAAAACTCCTCAGAATGCTGCTTAAAAATTTCTCCATTTGAGGTTTCACAACATGAAAAAAGCACACTCTGGGCAAATAAACTATTCGTTTTATAAGTATTTGATTTATAAGTATTAAATTCAACTGTAGATAGCAATTAATCACATTTAGAAAGAGTGTTTCAAGTTCAATTATTTGTCATTTTACTTTATAAGCTTATTTCATGTTCGGATAATTTACTTGTGCTACAGATAATTTACAAAACCCAAAACCAGTGAAGTTGGCATGTTGTGTAAATCGTAAATAAAAACAGAATACAATGATTTGCAAATCCCTTTCAACCTATATTCAATTGAATACACAGCAAAGACAAGATACTTAACGTTCGAACTGGTAAACTGTGTTATTTTTTGCAAATATTAGTTCATTTTGAATTTGATGCCTGCAACATGTTTCAAAAAAGCTGGCACAAGTGGCAAAAAAGACTGAGAAAGTTGAGGAATGCTCATCAAACACTTACTTGGAACATCCCACAGGTGAACAGGCTAATTGAGAACAGGTGGGTGCCATGATTGGGTATAAAAGCAGCTTCCCTGAAATGGTCAGTCATTCACAAACAAGGATGGGGCGAGGGTCACCACTTTGTGAACAAATGCGTGAGCAAATTGTCGAACAGTTTAAGACCAACATTTCTCAACGACCTATTGCAAGGAATTTAGGGATTTCATCATCTACGGTCCGTAATATCATCAAAAGGTTCAGAGAATCTGGAGAAATTACTACACGTAAGCGGCAAGGCTGAAAACCAACATTGAATGCCCGTGACCTTCGATCCCTCAGGCGGTACTGCATCAAAAACCGGCATCACTGTGCAAAGGATATCACCACATGGGCTCAGGAACACTTCAGAAAGCCACTGTCAGTAACTACAATTCGTCGCTACATCTGTAAGTGGAAGTTAAAACTCTACTATGCAAAGCGAAAGCCATTTATCAACAACACCCAGAAACGCCGCTGGCTTCGCTGGGCCCAAGCTCATCTAAGATGGAGTGATGCAAAGTGGAAAAGTGTTCTGTGGTCTGACGAGTCCACATTTCAAATTGTTTTTGGAAAGTGTGGTCGTCGTGTCCTCCGGACCAAAGAGGAAAAGAACCAGCCGGACTGTTATAGGCGCAAAGTTCAAAAGCCAGCATCTGTGATGGTATGGGGGTGTATTAGTGCCCAAGGCATGGGTAACTTACACATCTGTGAAGGCACCATTAATGCTGAAAGGTACATACAGGTTTTGGAGCAACATATGTTGCCATCCAAGCAACGTCTTTTTCATGGACGCCCCTGCTTATTTCAGCAAGACAATGCCAAGCCACATTCTGCACGTGTTACAACAGCGTGGCTTCGTAGTAAAAGAGTGCAGGTACTAGACTGGCCTGCCTGTAGTCCAGACCTGTCCCCCATTGAAAATGTGTGGTGCATTATGAAGCGTAAAATACAACAACGGAGACCCCGGACTGTTGAACAACTTAAGCTGTACATCAAGCAAGAATGGGAAAGAATTCCACCCGAAAAGCTTCAAAAATTGATCTCCTCAGTTCCCAAACGTTTACTGAGTGTTGTTAAAAGGAAAGGCGATGTAACACAGTGGTAAAAATGCCCCTGTGACAACTTTTTTGCAATGTGTTGCTGCCATTAAATTCTAAGTTGATGATTATTTGCAAAAGAAAATAAAGTTTCTCAGTTCGAACATTAAATATCTTGTCTTTGCAGTGTATTCAATTGAATATAAGTTGAAAAGGATTTGCAAATCATTGTATTCTGTTTTTATTTACGATTTACACAACGTGCCAACTTCACTGGTTTTGGGTTTTGTATTTTGTGAGCCACAAAAGGGTCCTGATCCACATTTGGCAACAATTATCAATCATGCAACTGAAAAAATAAGAGGAGGAAAAGTTTGATTCAGTGAGGGTCTTAAATTAAGGTTCAATATCTGCTCAAGTTAAATTTGTCTTGTCTTTTTGGCAGATTATTTTACTTATTACAAGCAACTTTGGCCTTATTTTTAGTTTTTATATCTTCAAAAAAGATCTTAACCCACACGTAAGGAAACTGTGGATTAGAATAAGTCTAGTGAGATTCTTTTTGTCTTGACATTGGACAAAAACTCTCACTTAGATCTGAGTTTTTTCAGTGTACAATTAATTCATTTGGTAAATCAACAACTGTCTGTAACATAAAACTGCTTTAAGTCTGAACAGATCACTGTGGAAATACAGTTTTATTTCCACTTTTGTGCATTGTCATTAATTTCTTAAGGATACTTTTTGGCTTCTATAGGTCTGTGTTGTAGAGGAAAGGCCAGTGGATGGAGCGAGGAGGTGGGGATTGAGTTTCTATTATCAGGAATCAGGCAGTCCAGGCCGGATTCAAACCCAGACTGTCCTCAATCTTCAGTACATGGAGCTCTTAGATACAACAGTCCGGCTACCTGTGCCCCACATTTAGTGTATTCTTTATGTGTTAAACTGTATATATGACTATTTTGTGAAAGATCCATGAAAACCCTTTAATCATTGTTCCAAAGCCACATAACTGACTCCAACATAGTGAGGGGCTGGTACCACAGTGCCACACTAATCCAGTGTACCTCTATAAGAACATGATGTGAAGGCAGCTTAATGCAGAGACTAGCAGCAACAACAACAACAACAACAACAACAACATCTCATGTGTGTTGGATGCATTTTGTGTGTGTGACCGACCGAAGTCCTGAGCACGTGCTCAGAGCGACTCTTGACTGGGGGAATCCTCTGACGTTGCCGTGGTAATAACAGTGAGTCTGCACACAAACACAAACATGTTACACAAACACACATCTGCAGTTTGAGGCTGCGTTAGGGTTTGGTCGCTGACTCACCACAGGGTGGGCTCTCACAGACACCCCAGTGCCATTCGGGAGGTAGTAAAAGACATTTGGAGGTTTGGGTAGAAGGTCGCTGCAACAGAAGAACAAAAACACTCTTAACACATCAGACACTTCGTGTTCAGAGTTACTGAGGGCCTGATTCACTGAGAATGGACCACATCCTCTGATGTCTCCAAAATTAGATTAGACAGAACTTTATTAATCCCTTTGGAAGACTTCTTCAGTGAAATTAAGATTCCAGCAGCAGCATCATATTACAGATAAACATTGAACATCCATTTTTTGTCTTTGAAAAGGATAAGCAAATCACTGTAGTTTATGTTATTTATGTTAAACAGAATTTCCCAAACTTCATTGGAATTGCATTAAATTATCCAAAAAATGGCCTTTCTTTAAACTGTTGAATGATCTTCATCATAACACTTCACTTAAAGCATTGATACAGTGCTTCATTGCAAAATATCGCAATATCTTGGAGGATCGATATATGATATACACCCCTAACCCCTGTCATTATTCTACAGCCTCTATGGTGTGTGGAGAGTGCTTAAACATCAGGGGTAAAGCCTTAGACTGATTAAAAGAGGCCAGATTTTAACTAAACTCATGTTCATTCATTTTTTATAATTACAAGAGTGTGTTCACAATAAGAAAGGTTAAAAAAACCCTCTAGTTTTCAAATACCGAGTACCCTGATCCAGCCGTATTCTCACTCTGTCTGAGACGCTCTGTTACAGCTCCTGTCCCTTTAGGGCCCTTTTCCTGAAATGGGCCCTGTCCGCTCTGACTGGTTGGACCCGTCTTCTCTGTGGTGATTAGTTAACTTTTGTGATACACTGATTGTGAAAATCAGAGCTGATGCTGAATTAATAACATTTTTTGGCATTATTCTCTCACAATGCCAGTATTTTCTATCACATCTGATAATAAAAACAGATCAGAGTTTTTCCAACAGGCATTTTTTACAGCGCTATAATAAGAATATTTTATACAACAGCAGTTTGCTATGCCAGACGTCAGAATTAAATTGGATTGACATAATAAACATCTGAAAAATGTTATTGTTTCAACCCCTATTATTTTGCAGATGTTTGTAAAAAGTGTTAATATAGGTCAATACCGATGTTGAACTGATGCCGATTTGCATCCTTTATTAGTTCAGCTCTTTGGTGCCATGTTGTTGCCATATTGGTGTTTGTTCTTTATGTATCATGTGATGTTCTGACACTCTTCACAGCAGTTAGGATGTAAGTCTATATATAAATATAGGGACAGTATTATTCTTTAAAATTCTGTACCTTATCTTCTGCTGGTTATATTGTATACTTTTGTAATTCCACTGTCAATATAGTCAGTATAAACATCTGTATATATTTGTAATTTGGAGAGAAATGCTGATTATAACCACATGTTTTGTCTTTCATTTTTGGTAATTAGATTGTGATGAGTTCCAGCTGGATTTGGTCACATGTACCTGTGTATACTGAAAATTAACTCACTAATCACTCTGTAAGTCTGAGGAAGAGCCGTGCAGCTCCAAACCTCACTGACGAAGGGAGCTACTTTTGGTGTGCAGAACATTTGTGGGAGATGTTTGGGTCATGCTGACAGTCTGAAAGCTCTGACTTAATAACATGCTCGTCATCCCACCAGTAAAATGCCTAAAGTTTGAAACGGCCCTCAGATGGTATCTTTCTGACTCATTGGTTTTGCAGGCCGTGCAGTCCTTCAGTGAACCAGACCCTCTGTTATTATGAGGTTTAATGACACTCACTGGTTCTTCTCCAGGTCCAGCAGATAAAGTCGTCCTCCCACCTCCAGCCCACACTGCAGCGTGTCAGGGTGACCGTTCTGAAATATGAGGAGGACGAAAAGGTTCACATGCCAAACACTAGGAGGGTGAAAATGGACAAATCTTGACTGAGAAACTTTTATAACGACTTTATCAAGATGAAGTCAATCAGGCTGTGATGGAAATGTGAAAATAAGGCTGTTAGAGAGCGAGTCATCCGAGCCGCTCCCATCTCAACATGTCAAGACAGCACGGGGCAAAGTGCCTCACACTGATTCAAATGATAAATGATAACTGGATGGACTTGAGCTTATATACATGTTCATCATTGCAATTTAAGAATCACAACTGCTAAGGACACGTCGTCATGTGACAGAAGGAGCTGGACTTGAACTTGCAACCTTCTGATTACCATCCAATCACACAATCAGACTGAGCCACTGACGCCCCAAACATCAGCAACAATCGGACAAGAAGCATGAGCTGGACCTGGGTGGGTGCTCCAACCTCTTCTCCAGGTTTTGCCAGCTCTTGTGCAGTTTACCCAGAGCTCCCCCTCTTTTGGTTAAGAATAATACCACAGATGGGTTGGTGGTTAGGCCGACTGGTTAGTAACCATGCAGGTAAACATTTATAACATTTATATGAAGGCTCTTGGCCTGTGCAGGCGGCCCTGGTTCCTTTCCTGCCCGAGGCCCATTTGCTGCATCTTCCCCCTCTCTCTTCCGTCAAGAAAGGCAAAAAAAATACTCCAAAAGTGTATTTAAAAGAATAATAACTGAGATCCTGTTAATATATTTTTTAAAATTCCAAACTTTGATGCCTCTCATCAAAAAACAACAACGATTTAATCTCTTGAACATTTTGTATTAAAAACTATCAAAGCTTTGGGAAACTTTAAATGAAATATATTAAGCTTGTGCAGCTGATAATCTGTTCATAAAGCAAACATCTGACGGAAATGCTCTTCAATCCTCACATGCACGCACACACACATAAAAAAAATGGAGAAAGCCTGCAGGCGTTGTTCAGGAAGTTTCTTGTCTTCAAAGAGCGGCTCCATCAATGGAAAGGAAACGAACTGATTGGATAACGGATGTAGTAAGCCCCGCCCACTTCCTAATGGACTAAAAAGAGGAAGAGAGGCGGACAAAATAAAACTTAATTCATTCAGCACTATCTCTATTTCTGTTTTTGATCAAAAACTGTCCTGAGGATACAAAAATAATCAAAACTAAAATAATCTTATTTCTGTTTTGTTTCATCTGCAGCAGGACGAGTGTCTAAATCAAACTTCTCTGCAGCTCTAAATAATTCATACAATTAATTTCATTATCTTAATGTCCTAATGATGGCATCAGTAAAAACTAAATGTGATGAATAAGGTTTCCAGCAATGAGATCATTAGGTTGTTGAAATAACTCTGCCATCTCAACTCCTTATTAATTAGATTAGATTAGATTATATAGAACTTAATTAATCTCTTAGGAAGACTCCCTGAGGGAAATTAGGATTCCAGCAGCATTATATAGTGGATATACAGATATATAAATAAGATAGATATCAATAAAAATATAAAGAGATATAAATAAAAATATGGCTACTGGCTGGCTACTGCTCCTTTCCATCCTTTGTCTTCCTGTTACTCCTCTAATGGCCAAAAAATGTTTGATACTTATTCTTCTTATTAAACCACTCTTTTTAGAGAAAAAAACCTCTTTATTCTAGTGTTCAACATCATCCTTAAATCCTAAACCCTAAAAAAGTTAATCCCTTTAGTTTGAGCCACAATATTATTTTTTTTGTCCATCATCTAATATGCCAGTTTTCTTTACTCAATTAAGTCGATGTAAGTCCTGCACTTGAGTTTATTCTGACAGTATGAGCTTTAGAAACAAACAAAACACAACACTTGATTTCACTGCAAATCTATGAATTTTTTTAACAGAGACAAATCAGTGATGAAATTTAAAGTCTCTTCTGAGGGGAAACATCAGGGTTAAACTGGTGATCATATGTAAGGATGATATATTGAATATGATATATAGATCAATGACATGATGGCAGAATTTTTCCTTCCTACCATTTTAGTGTAATAAATATCTATACTTACTTAATTCTAATAAAAACATTTGATATACTGTTTTTTTAAAACTAGGGTACACATTATGGATTTTTGACAATATAAAAGTTGTAGACATTCCTAAATTCAATACTGCAGATACCAATATCAACACTGATGTCCATGCATGTTTTTGTCAAGGACACAAAGTCCTTGGTGCAATAATGGGCAATTACCTTTCATGGTTAAATTCCTATATTAATTATCTTTTAAAAAATAGAAGAAACATACCAAATGCATTTTCCCTTTGGTTATAATGTTTTGCTGATTAGTTCTGCCAATAAATCCGCTGTGAATGTCAGAAATTCCGACGTGTTAATAGCAATAATTCACTTTTTAAACTGTTATCTGATGCATATATTATTATTATCCAGATATAAATAGCGATCCCTACCTTCAGTCCTATATTTCACTCACTCGTTTCCAACTGCAGGATATGTTGAGACATTTGGGAAAGGGACAACACTCTCTCTGCTGATCTTGATCTTTTTAGAAATGGATCAAATGTGCAGGAGTGTACCATCAATTATACGATTGCACAATGGTTGGCTGCATTTCAGAAACTAAATGTTTTCCGATGTCTTAGTGGAATCTGGCATTGTGAAGGAGCTTTTCCGGTATCCTTGATGGACTTCTTCCTCTTCTACAAACCTTTCTCATGAAATAAGATCTTAAGTTTTGGTACTTTCTGATGCTAATCAGATCATTTAAATAACAGAGACCGCCATTTTGAATCATGCAATATCAAAGAAGTATGGATGGTGGCGGCTTCAGTGAATAATTCAGAAAGACAGAGCGTTCAAACTGATCCTTGAAGAAACATCTGGAGCGATTTAGTGACGTCTGAGCGTCTGAGGACGTGACCTCTGGAGGTATTTTTGGGTGGAGTGCTCCTTTAAAATGAGCTGAATTCCCCTCCGAGGCGTGTTTTTTTTCTCCACCCTCTGTACTTTGTGCGGTGGAGGGGTCAGATCATTGTGCAGCAGGATGAGGGGGGAGCTGAGTCACGGTGAGAATGAGCGGATGGGTCTGATTGTGGTTTAATATGTTAACATTTACTTAAGAGATTAAAACGGGACTTTTGTTCCACATTTCTGTCAAAACGTGAAAGAGAGGAAGGAAGACGTGACGTTAAAATAACGACATGGAAATGGTAGATGAAACGTTATTTTATGGTTATCTTGGCGTTAATATCAGCGCTGTGTGTAGCTTGATAGATTAATGATTTCAGCTAAAGAGTGGAAAAGAATTCACAGTATTTGTGCCCGTCATATGACATAAAGGTAATCTTCCCTTCCTTTTAACTCTTAGTGAATTTTCCTGAGAATTTCCTGCCGCGCTGACAAACCATCTCATCCTGATTCCCACGAAGCGGAAAGTCAGGTTGAAAATATTCAGCAATTTCAAAAGCCCTTTTTCAAGTGAATTATTGAAAATATGCGCCTCAAGATGTCCACATTGTTTCTGTGAAGATGGGATACTGGTGTTGATTCACAGTGTGAGAGAGCAATAAGGGAGAAAAGTTCTCAAAAGTGGACTTTCTGGTTCACGCTGTGAGCTATTTTCACAGCGTAGGTAGGGACAGTGGGAATCTCGTTCATCCATTCATGCGCGTCACTAATTAGATGACGAGGTATTTGGCTACCTTTAGAGAGTCATAGTTACTCCCGCCATTTACCCACGCTTCATTGAATTTCTTCACTTTGACATTCAGATCACTGGGCAGAAATCACATCGTGTCAACACCCGCCGTGGGCCTATCTTGTATTCAAATGTTTATTTATAGTCAAGTACGGATTTTTAGCCCCATGCTCAAATGGCTATTCGAATATCAAGTAGAAGGTGTTAGCCCTAACAAGAGGTAAACAGCGGAGGTGGGCAGAGTTGGCAGCAGGCCACTGCTTGGGTTTGATATGTTTAGTTTGGCCACTGAACTACAAGATCGGGGAATGAAGACACTGATAACAAGGGAGAGTTTTGGTGACAAAGTGGGCAGCAGCCAGAGAAATATTGTGGTCAATCTCAAGTAAGCATCACATGAATGAGATACAGAGTAGGGATGGAAATCTCCATCCCCAGGACGATACGATATGCATCTCTATATGTAGGCTACGGTACGATACAGTAACGATTCACATGAAGCATCTACCAATTCAGGACGATACAATTGCGATGCAATCACGATGCAATTACAATGCAAATCTGTGCAAATTCAACTCAACTTTATTGTTCCTTCAAGAACATAAGCAGTATCATACTTATCATCATTAAGAAGCTTGTAACGAATGAAGACAGATCACTTACAGAACGCTACTTAAGCAGTGAGGACTCTTGAGAATTTGACAGCCGAGAGATAATTATGGAAGTGAATTGACTAAAAATAATAATTAAAAAAATATACATATAATAACATGACATCGGATTTTACATGCAAAGCTTTTACAAGGCGATGCATCGTGGTTTCAGCCGAGTTTCTAATCCGATGCACACCACTCCAACCGATGCAATTTACCATAGGCCCTTGCCACGATGCACTGATTGCACATCAGATAAAATGCCCATCCCTAATACAGAGACAGGAGGCGGATAAGTGCCGACCTCATGGTGGATTTATGTTGGGTTTATATCATGATAACATTAACAGAAGAGTATAGCATTGACCTGCACTTTTGCAAAGCATCTTGAGATTACCAGATGGACCAGTCAGTATATTTCATCAGTCCATCTGGACAACAGCCCATAGAAAGTGTTTGGGAATGGGCAGAACCTTTTAAAAGCACCACCGGCAGGTGATTGGACGATCACTCAATCATGTTCATTACAGGCCAATCAGATAATGTAGTAGGCGGGTGTTAATGCCACGTGGGAAATACAAAATGTATCCTATGATCACATTTCTGACTTTTTTGTTGTCATTTTTGCTGACTGCCTGATAGCATGGCGTCTTTGATTTACAAGCTATGTAGAGCAACCTGCAAGGAACGATAATGGAACTGATAAGCAAAAAAAAACAATGACATTTATTTCTTTAGGGACTCGTTCCAATTCTCAACTGGAACTGGTTTTCGATTCCCATCTCTAGTAACACTTCATACTAAAAATATCTTTAGAGAAATAATAAATCCACTTCACAGTCTCATCTGACTACATGATCTCATTCAAGACATCAGATTGTTTCTGTTCTCTCCAGCATGAGATAAAAACCTCTCACAGGATTTCTAAACAAACATTGATCTCATCTTGTGTTACAAAGTGCTCACAGCAACAACTTCACATCAATCTTAATAAAACAAGAAATAAAAAAACTAAGTTTGCCCATAAAAAGTAGGTAAATCTAAAATCTCTCCACTAAGAGGTTGTTTTGTAAGAAGATTTAAAAGTGGGAAATGATCCTCTGACCTGGTTTCTTCGGTTCACTCTTTCAGCTGTTTCACTGAGGACCAGAAACAATATTCAACACTCTGTTACAATTGTCTCACATGTCCATAACTGAAGCACACTTTACTGTCTTTGCTGTTGTGGAAAGTTCATTTAGAGACTGAAATAAAGACTTCACACAGGCGGGAAAGGCCATCGTTGTCATACAGAATAAAGTCCTGACCTCTGCAAGGTGAAAATGACAGAGATGGCCGAGTGAAGAGAGTATTAATCATAAGAAGCAAGGCCAGAGATAAAGGAGACAGACCACCTATTGTTCACTTTTGTTTTGAGTAGAGGGTCCATGACAAGCAGGTAGACACCATTCTTTATACTGTGTGTGCAAAGATGACGAGGAGAGCTCACCCGCCACTAATTAGCTTAGCTCAAACACTGGGAGTCAATGGGAAGTGTTAGCCTGCCTCTGCCTACAGTCATCAGATAAACTTTTCAGGAACTCTAAAAAGTCCTGTGTGCTTGTTGTGGCTCGTTTCTTTTTCCACAATAAGTTACGTTATCTACTTTTAGACTAAGATTAGCACTTTATGTCATTTCCCAAAGAAATACATACGGAACTAAACCGCAGGGTGCATGCACAAACCATCGGGGACATTGCTTGTAAGTAGGTCAACAAAACAAAGCACGTCCTCGGTGGTTCTCGCATGCATCCTGCGGTTTAGTTTCATATGTATTTCTTCTGAAAATTACATAAAGTGCTAATCTCAGTCTAAAAATAAAAATGGGTCACAACAAGCACACAAGACTGCTAAGAGTTGCTGAATAGTTTATCTGATTACTGTAGGCAGAGCCAGGCTAACGCTACCCATTGACTCCCAGTGTTTGAGCTAAGCTAATTAGCAGTAGGCGATCTTTGCCCGTCTCTTTCTCGTTACGCACAGTTGAAAGAATGGTGTCTATCTGCTTGTCATGGACTCTGGAGCGAGGCAAGACACGAAAAGAAAACAATGTTGGCGTATCCCTTTAAGAATTGTGAGGATCACCATGGCCAGAACAAAGAAAGTCAAATTAGATGAAATATTTGCACTTCTCCAGTCAAACGTAATTCTTTCCCTCAAAGTTAAGATAACATTGTAGGTTAAATGAAGGTTTAATTCATGATGCCGACACCTGAGATGGCATGTCTGCCCTTTAAGTAATTTACTGAAAGGTACTTAACAAACATATTTATCAGTCAGTTGACATTTCTTTTCATGTAACAGACCAGAGAACAAAAAGAAAAAGTATCTTAGACAACTCTGACTCTGTTTCAGCCTTCGTCCTGTAAAAACATCTTAAGCTGGCCTGGCTTTAAGTGGGACAAATGTTTGACTGACATTATGAGTGCAAACCAGGCTGCAGCATAGTTTCAGTTATTTCCTGAATATTTTTCATTCCAGATTCCTCTGAAACCTAAATCAGTTTTTCTCTGAGTAATAACAGGTTCTGAAAGAAAACAGCTTGGGTTAATTCTGCAGAGAACATGAGTAACAGTCTCACTGTGTCCTCGGCTGTCAGACTGTCCTCTTTTAGATACTGAGTGCTTTAAAATGATTTCTGTTAATGATTTAGAAATACAAACATCGCTGGAAAACTCCTACACACTCCTAACTGAATGAATGCATCAATTTAGTGATCATATGTTTAACATCAATCAGTTTATTAACTGACTGTCTCCTTTCTGCCCACCTATTCATCTGTCCATTCATTCATAATGCATAATTCATCATAAATCTATAATTCTACCATCGCTTCATTCATCTATTTATTTATTTATCCATTCAGTGCTCCATCAATCCATCCATCCACCCTACATCTTTTAATTCACCCATTAATCCATCTATACCCTATTTTATCCATCCATCCATAATTCAATTAATCCATCATACTTAGATTTATTTCATTCTTGCGTCTATTATTCTATCCATTCATCCAACATCCATTGTATCCATTTATTCATCACTTTCTGCTTATCAGTTCAATGAAACTGATACAATCACATGTGGTGTAAATCCAAACACACCTTTGGCATTTCAACAAATCATCTGCCCAATTTTCTGCTGCTCCGTCATTCTCATAAATAAACTGTGCTTCTTGTAGTCAGAATCAGAAATACTTTGGTAAATCCCAAGGGGATATTCGGTTGTTTTAGTTGCTCTTATACACAGTATCGCAGTAGGAATATCAAATAAAGACATTAAAACAGATAAGAGCATAAAAAAATTAAGTATGCAGAATTTTAAGCTGTAACAACTTCCTTTTGAAGTCAAATACATATAATTAAAGTAAGACTATGAACAAGGCCAAGGAATTTACACTTTTAACATTAACAACATTTACAATATGAATATAATATGACAGCACTGTGGGACAGTAGACCACATTTCACCAGAAGGCTAAGTTTTGGCAGTAAGGATACTGCACTGGATACTACGTTTGCTTATTAACTTAATAACAAACATCAGAGATGAAAACAGTGAAAAACGTTCTCCAGGACCTGACGGAGCAGTGATGTTGTAGCGAGGAGTTATAAAGTCTGATGGTCACAGGCAGGAATGACTTCCTGTGGCGCTCTGTGGTGAATCGTGGCGGGATGAGTCTCACACAGAATGTGCTCCTGTGTTATGAATAGTCAAACTATTCATCCAGTGTTGAAGTCTGCCTTGAATTTTGCACTGAGATCATCAAGAGTCTGCTTAGTTCACAGCAAGTATTTTCCGGCTTAATCATGATTTTGGTCTGTGGGAGGAAGTTAAAGTAACCACAGAACAACCACATATGCACAGGGAGAACCCCATACAGAAAAGACCTGTCCAACCAGTTTTGAACATGGAAACTTTTTCATGTGTGGAAACAGCTTATTAGTCCTCATTTTCACTGATTACTCTGTGTTTTTTACCTTTACTTTTGCTGATTAAATGCAATTTTGACAAAAAAGATTTTTAAGCTGCTCCAGGCTGGGAACATCCCCAACTATGAGCCATGAGAGCTGCAGTGTCTATGGCTCAATCAATCTTTATTTGTACAGCACCATATTCGTCTCTCCTGAATATTAATTTATTCAAGGTTAGCCGCTTGAGATGTGGCATCTCGTTTTCAAGATGGTCCACATGTCTATATGGTTGTAAAGATACTTACCATGGATGTATAATCAATACAACCATGGATAGAGAGATCAATCTAATGTTAACATTAATATCTATATGAATATAATCTGGAGAGGACTGATGTTGATTAATATAGCAGCATCTAGCTGAACTGCCATTAAAATGGGTCTAAAAGTATGAATTTATGTTAAATGATCAGACTAGAAATGCAAACATGTATTTCAACTACATATACGTACAGTTAAACTCAAGCAGTAAAGATATTAAAATGGGAATAACACTGTTAGACTGTTTTCACGTTTCATAACACCTCCCTCTCTCTCTCTTTCTCCCTCTTAGTGTTTTACAGCCTCTCTCGCCCACTCCCACCATCTGCTTCAAATCCATCCCCCAAATCTACTTGTTGTTCCCCTCTCTCCTCATAAACTCTCCCTCCCTCTCTCTCTCTCTCTCTCTCTCTCTGTAAGGTGAGGTCATGTCTCTCGCCCGTCTCCAGATGATGTCAGAGCTGCAGATTTTGGGCGAGGCTCTGAGCCGAACATCGACCACAACATAAGAGGAAGAAAGCAGAGAATTCAGACAGTCCGGGAAGACTTAGCATTTACTGAATGACATTTTAATATCACTTGAAACAGAAGTGAGGGCACTGAAGTCTTAGCTCCACACAAACCCCTGTAAACAGTCTGAGATCAGTTACAGCCTGTTGCTGCGCTCAGTGTCATTTCACAACCTCTCACTGTCTTATCCCACTACTAAAGACATCAAGCCACAAACATAAATCCAATACAAATACACAACAAAGTAAGACTGGGTTATTGTCACACAGACTCTGACAGAATGCTTGGTGTTCTTGCACTCCCGATGCTCTCTCTTAAATGCTGAACAATACTCCCCCGAACTTCATGGGTCATTGCCTATAAAAAAGTCACATCTATAGCATGGTTTCTCTGGAGTTATCTAAGACGACTGCTTGTTTACAACACAGAGAACCAAGAGGAGGAGCTGCTGTGTCTACTCATGCTAGAGAGACAAAAAAGGAGGAGGAGGTCCGAACAGCTGCGAAAGAAAAGAACAACAAGATATATCCGTCTCACAATTTTTCTTGTTTTCCTCAATTTTGTAAAATTTAAATCCAAGATTTTTTTTTTACAGTCAGGCTGTCATGAGGTTCTCTCATGAAGGAGTCATACAGGAGTTTATATTTTATCATTACAGTCCTTGATATCAACTTCAGAGAGGTCAACAAAATTCTGCATCAACCATCAACAGAAATGACATCATTTAACAGAAATTCATACTTTTAGACCAGTTAAACTATTTTAATGTAGGTCAGCTAGATGCTGCTATTTTAATCCACATCAGTTCTCTCCAGTTTATATTCATTATAGATATTAATGTTAATATTAGACTGATCTCTCTATCCATGGTTGTACTGACTACACATCTATAGAAACCATCTTTACAACCACGTAGACATGAGGACCCTCTTGAAAATGAGATGCCACATCTTAGGGGGCTTACCTCTAATAAATCTATATTCGACTAGAAAAGCACTCAGAGAGTGCAAACCTCCGCCAAGCAGCTTCGGTCCACTTTGGCGAAAATGGTCCTATGTGGCAATGTTAAAGAATCTTTTAAACAATTCCTGGATCCAGACGATCACCCCCAAAATTTAATCAGTTCTTCCATATCCCATTTCCAACAATTCCTGAAAATTTCATCCAAATCCATTCAGAACTTTTCAAGTTATTTTGAATACAAACAAACAGACAAACAGACAGACAGACAGATAAACGCCAGCAAAAACATAACATCCTTGGCGGAGGTAACTAGAAAAGCACTCAGAGAGCGCAGACCTCTGCCAAGCAGCTTCAGTCCACTTTGGCGAAAATGGTCCTATCTGGCAATGTTAAAGAATCTTTTAAACAATTCCTGTATCCGGAAGGTGATTCGGATCAGTCCCAAAATATAATCATTTCTTCCTTATCCCATTCCACACATTTGCTAAAAATTTCATCCAGATCTGTCCATAACTTTCATCTGTCCATAACTTTCAAGTTATCTTGAACACAGACAGACAGACAAACACACAAACACACAAACTAACCAACGCCAGCAAAAACATAACCTCCTTGGCGGAGGTAACAAAGACAAATATGGTGCTATACAAATAAAGATTGATTGATTGAATCTATATTCAGCAGAGACAAATGTGATGAGGACAGATTTATGATCTGGGTCTCCATGGGTTTGTCTCTATCAGAAATTCTTATTTTTAGGATGGATCCATCTCTGGATGTATGCATGTGTATATACATATATTATTTATATAATTTATATAAATATATTATGTGTATTTGTATATATGCATATATGTGTATCTATAAAATGAAGAGTTTGTCTTCAGCCTGCTCTATTGTAAAGTGCCTTAGGTAATACTTGCTCAAAATGTGGCACAGTAATCAGTGGCCAATCACAATCTTGATTAAATTTCGATTTATTTCCCTGCTCTAACTCGAGCTACAGGAGAAAAAAGTTACATTATCACACTGGTAGGTCTACTTATGGGTTATACAGCTGTTTTAGGCAGTTACTGGTGTTATGAACCAGAAGACAGGGAGAGCTCCCAATGCTGGGGACTTGCTCAAAGCCAGAAAAACACCACGTCCCGAGCCTCTGCTGTTGCTGTCCTGAAGAACTCAAACTATTTACTTTCTGAATGAATCTAGAATACATCAAAGTTTGACTCAATCAATCTACAGGAAAAATGACTTTTTGCGACAAACACATATTTTCAGGTGCACCAATATTAGGCTCCTGTCATGAAGGGGCCCTGGCCTGGTTAGCCCTGCTAACAGCTCTGCGTCCTCACTGATGACTTTCTGGTGGAATGCACACTTAACGCTCTCCTCCTCTCTCCTGTTTCCTCCTGATCGGGTGGAGTCGGGGTGGGGGGGATTTTACAGGAAGTGATCTCAGGGGCTTCAGTCAGCTGCAGGGGAAGTGTCCGTCCACTAACGGACCCCCCCACCCCCTCCATACAGGAAGCTGCTGGTGAAAGCGGTCAGCGGTCCAGCTTCCTCTCTGCCCGCTCTAACAGTCAGACTGATGGAGGAGCGGCGAACAGCACAATGTGAGGAGGAGGCGGACCGTTCCTCCTCCACACTCAGGGCTGATCCTCATTTCCTCCTTAAGATTTCTTATTTTAACCAAAGACAGAGTCCTGCTCCCATTCCTGAGAGTCAGGTCTGCAGTCTCTCTCTGGGGTGAACAGGGGAGTCGAGGGATTAATGTTTTAAAAACATTCAGTCTCATTGGACATACCTGTTACTTACTCATTAGATAAAGCAATTATATGTCATTGTTATGATAAAGGTTAAATTTCATCCCTGTATGGTTTGCTAATATCCGGGTCTGATGAATCTTCAAAACACAGAATGAGACTGTGGATTGAAGATATAGGTGATGAAATATCACTACAAGCCTGGAAAGGGGCATGTGTGAAAGCTCAGAAACAAACAATTAACAGCAACCTGAAACTTATTCGATATAAATGGCTGATGCGTACATACATGACCCCAGTCAATTTGAACAAGTTTAATAATAAAACCACTGATACATGTATTAAATGCAATGAAACAAGGGGAACGCTGTACCACTGCATATGGAAATGTGTGAAAGTGAAATCCTACTGGCAAGAAATTATTAATATGATTGATCAAATATTAGCTAAGAAGTTACCAATGTACCCCAAGCTTTTCCTTTTGGTTATATATCCAATTATCCCACACTTACAGAGTAAAGAATCTAGATATGTAGATATGTGTATATTACAAGCTAAATGCATCATTTCCCCTTATTGGAAAAATGTTGACGGACTAAGAATCGGAAGGCGGATTAAAGATGGCATCAAACATGCAATGGAAAAGATAACATACATTATTAGATGAAAACAACAAGTTTTTAATGACATCTGGAGACCTTTTATAAGTTTATTAAGACATGATGCTAATGTTGGTAACTTGCTTCAGCAGGAGGAAGCTCTGAAGGAGTACAATGTCCATGTAGTTTGATATAATGAAAGAAACGTCCTTGAAATTCATCAGTGTTATAACTGTTTTCAGTATTTGTCTATATAATTTAAGTGAGAGTGTGCATATATGTATATGTGGTACATACTGTATACCATACCCAATATCTTATTGCTATCAACACTGCTTTATCTTTTATTTTCTTACTTTACTTTTTCTTTTCTTTTCGACTTTTTGATTGTTTAAACACGTTTTCTTATGAATTTTTTTTTGGTGAGGGAAAGAGGAGATGGGAGGGAGAAGAGAGAAGAAAAGTTTGCTTTGTTGGATGTAATGATTTCTTACCCTTTAATCTGCTGTAATTTGCAAACAAAAAGCTAATACACATGTATAAAAAACAGTCCATCTGAAACATATCAGTTACAAATAAATCTAATTTTAAATGAATGATCACAAACAATGTTAATAATTGTAGGTAATAAAATTATCCATACATACTTCCACATGCAAGAGAAGAGACAGATGACAATCTCACAGTGAGCTCGGGCAAAATTACACATTTTAAGCTTTTATTACCAATAATATTCTTCCCACCAGACCAGTACAGCACCTGAAATAACTGGAACCAGACCAGAAACACCATTAAAGGACAGTTAAGACCAGTTACAGTGGAACAGCCTGACCAAGTGCCTGGATGCCAGTTAACAAATAAACATCTGAAACTGACATCAGCTCATCCAACACTCATTTGCTGATGGATGATGTTTGTAAAAAGCACCAGGGCTGTTTCCTTATACTCGATATTTGAATATCCGTTCATGCATGGGGGTAAAAATCAGTGCTGTAAGTGTAAATAAACATTAGAGTATAAAAAAACAGCTCAACACCACATTAGGGTGCCTGGAGCAGTGAACTGCCTGATCGGTCAGTGCTCCCTTGACCTCAACAACAGCTGCATCTCGTCTGCCGGAAACAAGCAGAAGAAGACACATCGAGGAAATGGAAGACAGGCAAAGCCTCTCCGAGCAGACAAAAACAGGAGTGCCTTGTGGAAGCACATTGGGCTCCATTGTGTGTTGATTATGTGCAAAGCAACTGGCCCACTACGGCAAACCCACAAGCCTGTTTGTCATCATTTTACCCACCATAGTCTAGCGGCGCCTTGTCAAGTGCTCAGCCCAGTCCTCCCCGAGTGTCCCAGACAGAAGTGTGGAAAAAAGCCATACCAGGCAAGATTGCAAGCTTCATATGCAAGGACATGTGGCCTCGAGAGAGGTAAATATTAATATGATCGAATAGAAATACCTCATGTGTGTTACAGCCAAGGAGGGAGGACATACATGTAAGGAACAGAATATCCTCTATTTTTACCGTGTATGCTTAAAAATCGGTTGAGTTAGATTTTTTGGAAAAGTAACAGCCCTAAAAAAAAGCACCAGCATTGGCAGATACAGATGTTAAACCGATGCAAATGTACATCCCTATTCTTTACTCAAAAATAGAGATTGATCTGAACTATTTAATCAATTTTTTTTTACTCAGTCCTAGTGAAAAGTGATCTAAAGTGATGAATTTTACACAAAATTAAGCTGACTGTGCAACTATCAATGTTTGAAGCTGTGTGATTAAAGTGAGAGTGATGATACCAGCCACATGCTGAGCATTTGGTGATGAAGCTCAGTATTTAGAGTGCCGAGTTTGATGCTGACAATCTATATGGGCTGACAGAAAGTCTACAGGAAAAATGGATAAAGTACTAGGCTTATAAGCAGAATTGATAATGGCCTCTATCTCTAATACTGATAACTACTTTAAAGTGTAGTTATTAGTTATTTACATAAACAGTGTCATATACTAGTTCACAATGTAAATCAATTATTATCAGTAAGCGTAATGTAAAACCAAAAATCTGTCAAATCAAATCAGCAGCTGTATGAAAATGATGCAGTCTGAAGACACAATCATTGTTTAGCGGTAAGATGTGTTTCTCACCTGTAGAGCTTCAGAGAGGCTCCTCCTCTGTCCGTCCACCAGGATGAAGGGTCGAGTTTTCCCCAGCAGGGGACGCCACCGCCTGTCCACACCTGAGAAAGGCAACACTCTGTGTAAACTATGAGTTGAAAACAGACCGTAGAAGTCTGAATGATGTCCTCCATTTAGCTACTAAAATGTCTTTTAAGTCCAATCTACAGCAGCCACCACGTTGGAAACACTCTTAAACTAACTCAGGATCAGCCAAGACACAGGAAAAGGGGGCGAACTGAGGCGGGGCTTAACACGATAGCTTTTAGTCAGATCAGCTGCATAGCTGTTGTCCTTTAGCGTAAAATATTTGAGTTTGAGAACAGTGTGAGAACATAAAGATGTGAATCATTAAGACTAAAATCATATTTCTAATCAGGCTGTAAACATGTTTATTTCTGTTGTAAGACTTGACATTTTAACATGGAGCGTGTGTGTGTCTTCTGTTGCTTCTGCAGACAGCCTCTAGTGGACACTAAAGGAACTGCACTTCAGATTTAACTTTCATTTTTAACTCTGTATGGTTGGCCCTTGGCATTACAGAAAGAAAGACAGGAGGACAGAAAAAGAGACAGACAAAAAGAAAGACAGACAGAAAGAAATGAAGAAAGACAGACATAAAAACAGATGGACAGAAAGAAAGACAGAGAAAGAAAGACAGAGATAAAGAAATACAGAGAAAAACAGAGAGAAAGAAACAAAGACAGACAGAAAAAAAGAAAGACAAACTAAATAAAGACAGAAATAAAAAAAAAAGTCAGAAAATGACATAAAGTGAGGCTCTGGCTGACCCCCATCCTCTCTCCTCCCAGACCGGCCCTAACAGAAAAACCTTGAGTAAACATTGATATTTTTGTGTGACAAAGCCTATTTTAGAAAATAATAATTTTGTTTATAATCAGTTCAGTTTATAATCAGTTTTTAGAGGGGAACTAAATAACTGGATACAGTTAAAATAAATATGCAAAATGACTTGCTCTTGTGTTGTGATTGATGAAATAAAATTCTGTGGCAACTTTTTGAAAAACTTGCCACAAAATCAGGAATTTTTTGCAAATGAGTAAGAACTTATGCCCTAACAACTTTGTTCACACTGAGGCAGAGTTACTGAACTCCACTGCTGTAATCTGGAATAGTGGATGTGACTCAATCTCATCACAATGAGCCTTTCCAAACGTGGACCCCCTGCTGTGATAACAGGATATAAGTAAAGCATTTGAATCACATGTATTGTTATAGGAGTGTCTTTATAGGATGTACTGATGATGAATGCAGTAAAAAAAATAAACCAGAACAATGGAAACATGATCAGTATCATTCTGAGCTTTTTATGAAATGTGACCAATATTGATCAATGCCCGATCTATCTGAGTATCGCTATCTATCGCATCTATTTTCCTTCAAAAGACCTGGTTCAGTAATAAAGAACAAAACATTAATAACATTATTTTATATATTATTGCTTTTGTTCATCCAAATCTAAAGTTGTTTTGTTTACTGATGTCATGATAGCAACAACCATACGTGAAGCACGTGCATGCGGCATTAATTAACCTTATAACATTTACAGCACTTTCCTGATCCATAGGTTAATAATGTCATCACGGTTACCCTGGCAACAGGCCCGGCATTCAACCAGGTCAAAGTTCACGGTCAAGCAGGGTGACACGGCAGATTAACTTGTAATGTCTCACGTGCAGAGAAAACATAACGGTTACCTGTCCCGGTGAGACGGTCCGCACCGTCCGTCTGTGATGCCTTCAGGGACCGGGCAGAGGTGACCACACCATCCCGGGAGCAGAGCAGCAACAGCGGCAGCAGCAGCGTGGAAACCCCGCTCCTCATCCTCCTGCGTCACCGGCAAAAAGCAACAGGTTGCTGCCTGATGTTTCTGAGGCAACCCCGTTACCGTCCCGTTACCTCACCGAGTCCGAGCACCGCGAGAGGATCCACGGATAGAGCTCCATGCTGCCCCCGGGAACATCCACAGGAACACCCGGGGCAGAGCGGCTGTTTGTCCCGGGGCAGAGCTGCTGTTCTATACGGGAAAAGTGAGCTAAACTCGGTGTAGAGCCAGCAGACCGTCCGCTACCTACGCAGCTCCCGTTAAATCAGGGGGGAGCCGTCAGGTCGGTTCGGAGAGGCTCGGTTATTACCGGCTATGTTCGTTCGGACAGTTCGGTTCATGTGTCCCAGAGAGACCTCACGTCGGATAATTAACGGAGGACATCGAGCAGCTCGTGCTTTAATGGAGAGCTAAATATGACGTCATGTAGCCTAAGAAGCTAACTGGAACTGAGGAAAAGAAGAACTACGGCTGTTCCGCCTTCAAAATAAAAGTAACCCAAAATAATTATAAACAAAAATAAATAAATAAATAAAATTGAATTAAAAATTATTGACCATGAAGACTTGTTTTTTTCAGCACTATTGGTATTACTGATGATTAGAGTTTCACAATTATTTAAGGAATTAAAATTCTAATGGAGTAAAAATATATATATTTTTTTTTGGTTCAAATTGAAAAATGCAGCATAATTTTAGTTCAGTATTTGATCTGATTTGTAAGGAAGGGGCAGGGCCAGATAAGATCTTTGCTTCCTTCTAAACTGGTTGTTGTGTTGACATGTATGTACTCAAGTGTGTAAATTTATTTGACAGACATATACAGCTGTTTGATGTACATATGTATTTTTTAGCATCAACATTGTTTTGTTTGTTTTTTAAAAGTGTGAGATAAATAAAAAAGGAAATAAAAAAGAAATTAATTTTTGCATGCTTTGAGACAAATAAAGCTTACTTTTCATAAACAATAAAATAAACACATACACACTAAAAAGTGTGACTGCAAAAACTAATCTCAATTTTAGGATAAAAGCAAAAGGGAGACATTAAAATGACTTACATTTATTGTATTTAAGTTAAGTCTAATTACTGAAGCTTTCAGAGTTTAATAACTGTTTTAATACCAGCACTGCACTGAAACAATCACAGTTTTAACTGTTTTATTGAAAATACATTTGAGTTACATTTTAATTACAACACTGCTTTAACATTTGAAATGAGTTAATTCTGAGTTTTGAATTTCAATTTAAAAAATATACTTGCTTTATTAGTATTAATTTATTTGTTGTTATATTTTGTGGTTTCATTGAGTCTTTTCATAAATGCATTATTTTGATGTGTTTTTCCATTATTGTTGTGTTCTAATGTTTTCTGTGATGCACTTAGAATTGCCTTGCTGCTAAAGGTGCTACACAAATAATATTTCCCTGCAGGGCTGTAGCATTTTAACAACCCATATTATACATAGATAAAGACTGTAATATTTTAATTATTGATTAGGTCTGGGCTTTGTATCAAGATCAAATTGCACAATATCACTGGTGACGTTAAGACAGGAGGCTGAAGCTCTCACTTTTTTGTTTGTTCAACCAGAAATTTACACTCCATGACATAAAACTCACCATAAAAATGAAGTTAGACATATCATTATTAGACCCCCTGTTAGTCTCGGGGCTCTAAAATCTTCATTATTGCTCTGACTGTACAGCCCCACACAGTGTGGTTGGTGAGCATTAGTGATTGAACTGGAATTAAAATATTTTAATTTTATACAACAGTCTGCTCTCAGTGTTGACAGTAAAATCAGGGTTAATCTTGAAATATGGCTGATAAAATGAATCATATTGTTAATCTAATGATGGCTGTTGCAGTTACCAATCTAAGAGGCTTATCACACATAAACACAAGGTGTTTCCTCATGGATTAACCCCTTCCTGTTTCTGCATGAGGAGATTACAGCAGCCGTTATGAGCTGAGCAATGAATAATCACCTCACTGACACACTGCAGAACATTTCTGCTTCTGCTGGGTCTGAGTTTTTATAGATGTACTTTCTGAGGCTTGTTTTAAAAGATTTATGTGCAGTGAATACAATCATTAAGACAGTTATCAGTCATAAATCCAAAGAGGCAACTTATCCGTCAGTTTTTAGTTTCATGCAAGTTGGAAAAATAATGAAAGGATGTTTGTTTTTTATGTTAAAATACATGTTTTGATTCCAAGGCGAGGGAAAACAGAAAATTCTGTGAGAAAAGAAATGCTTGAAAAAGATAGAATGTCAGACTTTCATACTGGTTGCATCATTTGCTTTGTTCAGTTAAACATTTTATCTTTTTATCAGCACTTAAATAAAAAATAAAGTGAGGCTGTCAAAAATTTGAAACTTCTTTTGACACAACATGGGTTCAGATGTGTCAGATATTATTCAAAGGGTTCCTTTACGTCTTTTAAATCAAATTCAAGATTGTTTCAGGACTTCTTAAAGGGATACGCCAACTTTTTTTGTTCTCATGCCTTGCTGAGTCCAATCCTGAGTCCATGACAAGCAGATAGACTTCAGAGATGGGAGACTCCATTCTTTTGACTGTGCGTGCAGTAACAAGGAAGAGAAGGACAGAGCTCGCCCACCGCTAATTTGCTTAGCTCAAACACTTGGAATCAGTGGGAAGTGTTAGCCTGCCTCTGCCTACAGTCATCGGATAAACTCTTCAGTAACTCTAAATGGTCCTGTGTGCTTGTTGTGACTTGTTGGCCATAATCCTTAGTATCAATCTTCTTCTACCGGTAAATGGAGGCTTTGTTTTGTTGACCTTCTTATAAGCAGTCTGCAGTGGTTGCGCTTGCACCCTGCGCTTCGTTTGTATTTTTTTTGAAAATTACATAAGTGCTAATCTTAGTCTAAAAATAGATAATGTAACATAACATGGTAAAAAAACGAGTCACAACAAGCACACAGGACTGTTTAGAGTTGCTGAAGAGTATATCTGACGACTGTAGGCAGAGGCAGGCTAACACACAGTCTATCTGCTTGTCATGGACTCGGGAGTGAGGTAAGGCATGAAAAATGGAACCAAACAGAGAAAATTTGGACTTTTCCAAATGTCTGACATGTTTGCACAGGCACATTTTAAGGCTTGTGTTTGAACAATGAGTTTGGATGCTGGTACGAGAGATTCATGTTGTTTTTTGTTAAGATGCATCTGTTGGTGTTTGTGTAGAAAAGCCTCCCTGCATCTAAACTGTATCGTTTACCCTCACAAGATTACAGCATGCACTCTAGCTTCTGGAAGGAAATCCAGTTTGTGTTTGGGACATACTTTGATCAAACTGTAGTAGGACTTGATTTTTTTTTATTTCAGTAACAGTTGTTAGTTTTTTCTTTGCAAGTTGAAGAAACTTGATGAAATGGGAAATTGAATTTTGAGTGAAGGAGCTGATATTTTATTTTTTTGGCCATATCACCCAGCCCTAACTACTGTGCATGTGTTCTTTTATGACATATGATCAGTAACCAAATTTAATTGCAGTTCAGCTAGATGCTGCTGTATTATTTAACAACATAAACATCTCTTATAATCATTAGAGATGTTTATGTTGGTATAAGATTGACCTCTCTATTCCATGGTTGTTGTTGATTATACCTCCATAATAAATACATTTACAACCACATGGACATGAGGACCCTCTTGAAAACAAGATGCCACATCTCAAGAGACTAACCTCAAATCAGCTGTTGTGATTTGGCACTGTACAAATAAAGATTAATTGGTTGATTGTAAATGTAGACCTGAGTCGCTTATGTATATGTGTATATTTTTGTGCTTGGACGTGTACTAACATTTTAATGTAATTACGGATGTTTTGGTGTATTGCATAAGAGTCAGAGCCAGTGACAAATGTAAAATAATTTGATATTAAAATATCAATTAAGTCATTAACTAAGAGGTTGTATCTCCATCATCAACCCTTGATCTTCCCCTTTTATTCCTTTTTTCCTTGTTTTTATTTATTTATTTATTTTTGCTTAATTCTCTGTAATTTCGCTTTTCTTTTTTGTAGTTATATTTATTTAGTAATTCACAAATCACCAAGAAGATTTTATTTTTGTTGAATCAACTGTGAATTGATCTATGGAGCTATTTGCTGAAAATAAAGTATTAAAGAAAAGATGTTTGTATTATCAGATTAATGCCGATACAAGCCTTTACTGGGGTATTGTTAATAAGAATGAAAACATATTTGGCCTTTCTTGTATTTGTTAAAAAAACATGGTATTATTTAATCTTGATTTACAAATTTCTACATTTTTACGTTTTCATTTATATAATTTAATGACTGTGTGGATTTTTTTACTCTTAATATGTTTATTGATTTGGACTCATTTTAAAATAAAATAACATTATTTTGAAATTGTTTTTATGATTTATGAAGGCAGTTTAAGTAAAAAACAATTGACATATCAAATGGTTATGATGGTGCTGAACTGAGGATATCAAACAGCTTTTAAAGTTTTTTGAGTGTTTTTTAGGACCTAAAATATCAAATACTGCAAAAAAGCCTCTCGACATTTAAGCGTTAAACATTCGAAGTGCAAAATAATCCAGTTTTAAAAATGTGATAAAAAAATGTGATTGATTGTGATAAACTACCATAATTCAAATATTAAATGCAATAAAACCTGTTAATCAGTCCTTGTAGTCGGTTCATAGATTTGAACAGGAACATTGAAAAGGGGATCAGCTTTAACTCCTCAGCTGCTGATTCAGAGTCGGTGGGCTTCAGGTGAGCGCGGCGACCCCGATGACATCACAGCGTGCTGATGTGAACTAATCGAGCATCAATTCGAGGTACAACCTTAATCTGTGAATGAATCAGAGCTGCACGTGCTGCTGCTGAGGATCAGCTGCTTATACAACCACCCTGTATGTCTGTAAGCTGATCATGTGACGAACACACACACACACACTATACATACACATGAATGCACAGAAATGTTTGTTTAGTTAATTGCTTTAACAGTGTAAGTCGAAGCATTTATTGATAATCAGCTCATTTCAATCTTCTGTGCTGCTTTATTTAAAAACGTGTTTTCATATTAAACTCATCTGAATATAATCATTAAATAAATTAACAGTTGTGAACATAAACAAACAGGATTAATAAACTATCTTAAACTAACTCGAGGTTGTTCTTTAGTAGTGATCATCAGACAGAGCTGAAATGTTTGAATCATCAGAGCATTGTTATTTTTGCTCATACATGTTTTAAATTTTATTTCTCCTCAATACCTCTTTTCCTCTTATTCTCACACTGTAAAGTCTGCAGCAGGAGTCGGGACGTCCTCTAACCGGGGCTGTAGTGTGTTTCCTCAGAGTCGGACACTTCCTGTTCTTGGCAGTGACAGAGGCGAGACCACCACCTGTTCAGACGCTCAGACACCTGCAGGAGGAAGTTCAAGAGGCTGATATAAGACGACTTTCTGTAGACATACTCGGTTTGATGAATATAATCTAGGACTATCAAAATCTGTCCCAAAACTGAGCATTTGCAAGAAACACAAGGTACGTATGTCCTAATGACAGGATAAGCACTCAGTGAAGAGACCCTGACCCCTCTAGTGCCTTCAATCAATCACCTTTTCATACACAAGCAAATAGAGCTGTACTTGGCAGTAATTGTTTCTGTAAAACTCAAATTTATGAAAGCATTTTTTAAATGAAAATGTTTCTTAAATATACTTTAATGATCAGTAAATACTCTGTACGTCAACCGTGTATCCTTCAAATTCCAACAATTCCGCCCTCCGGCATTAAGTACAAAATTAATGTGACCCTCTTGGGTATCAAGTTGCCCATCCTTACCAGTGTTCATTTTGTTGTCTAATTATTTTCATTGTAGTTTTCGTCAACAAACTTTTTTCCCCTGTAGAAAACTAAACAGTAAGTAATAAAAACAAATGAACATGGACAAAAACTAGAACTAAATTAACTGACATTTTCATCAACAAATATAAACTGGACAAAAATGTTAGAAAGTAGGGACAAGTTAGGAATATATCCAATCACAGCTACTTTGGTTGTGTGGAAAGGTTGGATGAGTTAAGACGGACATCCAACCACAGCTGCCTTAGCTTGGTAGTGGTGGGATAAGCTGTGGAGCGATCCAATCAGAGCTCCTCTCTTTGTGAGTTGATATATTCATGTAGAGCAGGTTCACTGTTTGTTGTCAGTTCTGGTATTGTAACTGAGATGCTCTGCCAGGTAGCCTAAATAAAAGTTCAATTTGTTTCTGTTCATTTATACATTCAGACTTTACTATCATTCAATAAAGAGTTATTAGATGTTTCATTTTATCCAAGTGTAAAACATGACTTTCAAGGAAACATAAAAAATGCCTTACCCTTTACACTTCATATGTTATTCGACTAAATTTACAGTAGATTTCGTCGACTAAAATGTTGTGAAATTTCATCAGCTAAAACTAGACTAAAATTGAAACAATTTAGATGACTAAATTATGGCTAAAGACTAAAACTAAAGCTGAACTAAAAAGAGCTGTCAGAATTAACACTGGTATTTACTCTACATTTCGATGACGGGGTCCTCACAGGCTGCAGAGTTTGTACACAACGCTACATGTGGCTTCAGGCATAAGATGATTTTTGTCAAATTATAAACGAAAAAGCATAAAAACATCTGAATGGATCAATGTGCAGCTCAAACACCCAAATTAAACATAAAGGTCAATCTGCTCACCGTGCGCCTCCTCGGTTCCTCCCTGTTGGTCTGTTTCTTGTCAGAGGACATCCTTCTCTGGAGCCACAAGTTGTAGAGAAACAAAACTCTCTTCTTCTCCCTCTGTTAAACACACACAGACATACATTCAGTTTTATTTTAACTTATGTTTTTTATTATGTGCTATTTTGATTAGTGGGGAGCAGATCATAGACGTAAAGGGGTAATTCAGTACGTGGTCTCAGCTCAGCTCGACTTTACTCGGCTGTTTTTGTTTTCCATTAGTGAATGAAGCCGAGTCCCTGGCACAGTCTTTCCTATCACCTCCAGCGGGTTTCAGGTGAGCTGAGACAAGGCTAAACATGATGTGGAAACACCGCTGACCTCTGAATGGTCAGAGAATTACTACAAGTCCAGGAACCTGTCACACCAGATGGACTGTTTCACATATCCATGGGACATATTTCACATCCGTCTGGGAAACATCTCACAGAAAGTGACTGGGAGAGGCAGGGCTTTAAGAAAACCTTTTTATTTTACTGTGAAATGAGACAATACAGTGGGACAGACAGACAGACAACATGTGAACAGCAACATTTGTGGTTGTGTGTGTGTGTGTTACTAAAGAATATGATTAGTGGTATTCATAATTGCTTTATTACAAAGATAGTTGTGATATTAATAGTGGTTAAGGCAATAATAATGATAGTAACAAGGCTTGCACGATAATAATAATAAAAATTACTATGATTATTACACAGTCACAAGGAACAATAATAAATATAATAATAATTACTACGATTGTTAAACAGTCAAAAGGCATGATAATAATAATGATAATAATAATTACCATGATTATTAGGCAGTCAAAAGGAACAACAATAATAATAATAATAATAATTACTATGATTATTAGACAGACACAAGGAACAACAATATAATAATAATAATAATAATGATAATAATAATAATAACAGTAATAATAATAATAACTATGATTTCTAGACAGTCAAAAGGCATAATAGTAATAATAATAACAATGATAATAATTACTATGATTATCAGACGGACACAAGGAACAACAATATAATAATAATAATAATAATAATAATAATAATTAAAATAAAAAATAATTATAATAATAATAAAAATAATAATAATAATAGTAATTACTATGATTATTAGACAGTCAAAAAGATAATAATATAATAATAATAATAATAATAATAATACCGGACAAAAAGCAAAACTAAATTAACTGACATTTTCATCAACAAATATGAACTAGATGAAAATGTTTGACAGAAACTTAATCCAATCAGACCTAATTTGGTCATGTAGAAAATAGGAACAAGTTAGGAATATATCCAATCACAGCTGCCTTAGCTTGGTGGTGGTGGGATAAGTTGTGGAGCGATCCAATCAGAGCTCCTGTCTTTATGAATTGATATATTCATGTAGAGCAGGTTCTCTGTTTGTTGTCAGTTCTGGTATTGTAACTGAGATGCTCTGCCAGGTAGCCTAAATAAAGGTGACCGCATTTCACACAAAAGTTCAATTTGTTTCTGTTCATTTATACATTCAGACTTTACTAGCATTCAGTAAAGGGTTATAAGATGTTTCATTTTATCCAAGTGTAAAACATGACTTCAGAAATTCAAGGAAACATCAAAAATACATTACACTTTACACTTCATATTATAGTCGACTAAATTTACAGTAGATTTCTTCGACTAAAATGTTGTGAAATTTTATCAACTCAAACTAGACTAAAATTAAAACAATTTAGAAGACTACACTATGACTAAAACTAAAAGATATTTTAGGCAAAAGACTTCAACTAAAACTAAGTTAAAAAGTGCTGTCAAAATGAACACTGAAGCAAACAGAAATACAATATTAGATTATTCTTTTGTCTGCTTCTTTTCATTAAAGATTTTAACCAATGAATGAAATAAACATTTCAAACAAGGTGAAAATGTGAAGATTTTGTCTGGTGTTTGACCCCTCTTAGGCTCTTTGAATCCCTTGTCACACTGCAAAAAAATCAAGTCTAAATGAGAGTATTTGTCCAATTTCAAGTCAAAAAAACTCACTACACTTATTCTAAGGCACAATTTCCTGACATGTCTGGATTAACATCTTATTTGAGGATATTAAAACTTAAAATAAAGCCTGAATGGTGGTAAAATAATCTGCCAATGAGACAAGCCAAATTTAACTTGAAGGGTGTCTAGATATAGATATATATAGTAGATATTAAACCTCAATTTAAGACCCTCACTGAGTAAAAATTTGCTTGTTTCTTTGGCAGATATTTTCTTAACATTACAAGCAACTCACTGTCTATTTTTTCCTTTTTATTCCTTGTTGTTAGACATTTATCTAGACTTGTTGAGTGAATGTGGATTAGCATAAGTGTTTTAGATATTTCTATTTGAAATCAGACAAACACACTTGCCTAGATCTGAGTTCTTGCTGTGTAATTAATCTGTCTTTAATAAAAATCATTTATATTCAAAGTCAGACCTCTGATATGCCTTTAATGAGTGTCAGTGAAACTACAAACACGGTGACATGACAGTCCCCCCCTCGTCCTCCCTTTCTCCACCAGCTGCTCTGTTTTAATGCTATTACATTAATCTGCTCTCTGATCAGACTTACTGCAGCTCACACACTTAAAACACGGTGTGTGTATGTGGATGTGTGTCATGCTAATCATATTCACATACTTGCCTCTTCCTCAGCGCTGCAGAGGAAATTACATCAGGGCGAATGTTTTTATTGTTACTCAGTCTTTTCTATTTATTCATCGAGTAATCGGTCGTCTGATGCTCTGCTCCGGACAGACGCTCTAATTCAGTTATCCAACAGTTTTAATGTGGAGGGTTGATCCTGTAAAGGTCTTAATGTGTAATCTTGTTTCAGAGATCATCACCTGTTTTTACTTTCTCACTGATGACTCTGGTTTAGCTTGTTTCACGATTTGATAATCATTACTTTAAACACATCTATCATCCAGACAGACACATCGGTTTAACATCAGTATCAGCTGATATCGGGCTTTTTTTACAAACAGCAGACGAGGCAAATGAATGTGAGATGAACAGATGTCAGCTGAAAATGACACACACTGACTGGCCGCTTTATTAAGCACGCATTGCTCGTGCCTCCAGTGCTGCTTTAATTCTTCAATAGATTCAATAAGGTGCTGAAAACAGTCCTTAAAGATGTTGGTTCATATCTCCATTACAGCATCACACAGTTTTTGCAGATTTATCGGCTCCACATTCATGATGAGAATCTCCTGTTCCACCACATCCCAAAGGTGCTCTATTGGATTGAGATCTGGTGAAAGATCTAAAGACAGAGTACAGTGAACTCGTTGTTCATGAAACTAGTTTGAGATGATCTGAGCTTTGTGACATGGAGCTGCAGGAAGTCTCCATCAGAAGATGGTCCACTGTGGTCATAAAGGAATGGACATGATCAGTGACAGTACTCTGGCAGACAGTGTTGCAGATTTTGTCCACTGAAATAAGCAACCAGGTCCATAAAAACAAGCCCAACCTCGAGATATTTTTCTTTCTTTCTTTTTTTTCTTTCTTAAAGACAGATCTACATAAAGCATGTTTTAATTTTCATCTACATTACATTTCAATTTCACAGTGACATGTCATCTTATTTGTCTATTAATTTACTTTAAACATCCTTATGTTTGGAGGTGGAACATCCTTTTCTTTACACAGACGTAAAGGGAGGGGTACTGTTATTTATAAGTCTGTTATCACTGAACAGTCTGTCTAACCTTGATTTCTGTAATTTAACAGACATCATCAGGCTTTTATCTAAGTTTTATGTTGATCCCCTACAGGTTTATTATAGAGAAAATAGTAACAGCTACATTAGAAATAAATATAATTCTGGCTGTAAGGATTTCTTTTTGGTGGAGACATAACTTTTGCCCCTCTTTTTACAGTAGAAAAACAGGGATTAAATCGGGTGACAGGAGGAACAGTTGATATCAGACCACTATACAATTTAATTTAATTTCACTGTGCAACCTGTTGCACAATGACAAATAAACTTCCTTATATCCTTACAAAAACAGTGCAGACATGGAGGACACTCACACTTTTTCAATTCAAACTGTAAGGTGTGTATCTTTGTACCTTTGGACGGTAGAAGGCCACGATGGCCCGTCTGAGGCGGTTGGTGTAAACCTGCAGGCAGGTGAAGACGACCAACAGCAGCACATGAACTACACAACTGATGTACACACCAGCAGAGAGAGAGGAGGGGGGGGACACACACTCTATAGGGGAGAAGCAGAGAGGGGGAGGATGTCAACACTCTGTCGTCCTCTGCTGGTTCATTCTGATACGACAAACAGTAGATTCAACATTTATGGACACTGCAGTGGTTTGGTTGGTCATGGGCGGAGCTTCGTTCTCTTTAAGTATAACAGATTTATCTCATAACTTCACCACCCAGCGAGGTGACAGATGTTTAACTGACAACAGGTGATTGTGCTGCAGGGTCTCTGTTTCACATACTCTGGTTGTCGGTGCGGATGTCAAAGGTGGACGAGCTGTTGAAGGCTGAAACCGTCTTCCTCAGGAGGCGGGCCAGCATGGAGTCTCCGCCCACTTTAATGTCCACCTGGTGACTACCTGCAGAGCAAAAACATCTGCCTTCATGCTCTGAGCTAAGAGAAGGGTAAAGGTTTGGCTGTAACAGAAAACGTGGACCTCAGTGATGGAGGAGTTTGAAATAAGTAAATAAATACAGATTTTGTTTGTTTTTGTTTATTTTCATCCCACATAAGGTCTGATGAATACATATGTGTATGGATATACAGATGCTTTAATGTATATTGGATTATTTTGCAAATATTTGATCGAATTTGTACATTTCTTCTTAGCATAGTGATTACATTTTATCATTTGCAATTTGTTTAAACCCCCTCTTTGTTTTTCTTTGAGAAATTAAAATCTTTGTCTCTATGAAGTGCTGTAAAACGTGCCTCACTTTGAAAAAAATAATAAAAATGTATAAGATGAGGAAACTTTTTATATTTTAAAGTGATTAAAAAGCCAAAAGGCGTATTTATTATAAATGTACTTCATTTTAATTGTTTCATTTAAACTGCAAAATTGGTAAAAGAGTAACAAAAAGAGCAATTTGAATTTGCATAAATATCAGAATCTAAGTTTTAGCACAGTTCTTAGAAAAAAGCAAACAATGTTGAAACATGTTCTGATTCATTTGATTAGGAATTCAGGGAACCTTATTTTAGAAAATACCTAAAGCTGAGACATAAATATTAAACAAGGTTGTTTGAGTGTAATATTTTAACATTAATTATTGTTAGATTAAAGTTACATTCATATCTCTAAGTATTTGATGTTTTCAAAAAGTCAAAGAAATATATTATCCACTGTAAATGAATTATATATTAAGTATAAAATAAGGAAAACCATTACACTTAAGCATTAATAAAAATGAGAGAACTACATTTGAGTCTAAAGAAAACTGATGGAGATAAAAAACGAACCAAATTATTTGGTTATTTTAGACTCAAAAGCAGGATAACTTAAAAAATCAACAAGGGAAGACGATGAAGGATTTGCATATATTTCAGATTTTTTTTCTCTATTTGTCTGAAAGTATAATTATGTGTCTGTGCTGAGTGTTTACTGGTGAGGTTGAGCTGGGTGAAGGTGTGTCTGCTGACGATGTCCAACACGTGGAACAGAGAGAAGTCCAAGGTGAAGAGGACGAAAGACAGCAGGATGACAGACAAAACCTGGAACAGGCCTGAGGTCTGAAAAGAAACGAAGACAAACATACAAAGGTTAAACATGTAGATGCTATTGGGATATTAGACAGGCATTTGGGGGCCATACCTATTAATAAGTCACATGATGAGGCAGTGTAATTCTCCTATAATTTAGAAAACTCTGATTTATAGTGTGATTGTCAATCCAGCTCTCAGTAGGATGATAATTTTGGCCTCTACTGATCACTGTTGCGGGTGGTGCAGCAGGTAGTGTATCCTGCCTGCCTTCATTTACTAAGTAGGGTCCACTGTGGGATTCTTTACACTCACCACCTGTTTGAGTTCCTTCGGGTGAATATATAGACTCTTAACGTCGATGAGCTTCTTCTTCTCTGGTTCTTTCAGAGGCAGCAGGTGACGCTTTCCCTAATGAAGAGGCATGAGATGACAAACACAGGTTATTTACACACGGAGAGATCCTCCTCACATGAATGGTAAATTAAACATGTCCTGCATATTATGATGATGGTCACCATTTCATTTTTCAGTCAATCAGTCTTTATTTGTATATAACAAGTGTTAATTCAAGACACTTTACAACACAGCAGGCTGAAGACAAACTCTTCATTTTATGGATACACATACATGCATATATACATATAAAATACACATCTACATATATATATACACGTACATACATCCAACACCCAACATGAATCCATATGGTCAGTCATGAATCCCTCCATCATGGAAAGAGAAAAACCTCTGTTTAGCAGCAGGAAATCTTGAATGTGGATCCCAGTCTCATGATGAACAGCCATCCACACCATGCTGTGTTGGATGTGTGGGCAGAGACAAGTGGACTGAAGTAAGAACTAAAGCTAGGGACAGATCCATGGGCCGATCATTGACCTGTCTTTGTCATATCTGTCTCTGCTGAATATCATTTATTACAGTTTAGCCCCTTCTATGTATTTTGATATACACCAAGTCAATTTTGCACTATTCTACCCATCTTTATACTTTATTTTATCCTTCCTGATCCTTATTTTTATTCTTGTTCTAACTATATGTTGATTGTTTTTGCACCAGGTCATATTCCTTGTATGTGCAAATGTGCTTGGCAATAACCACCAACTCTGAAAAAACCTCAACATCAACTTTACCGCTCTCTCCCGGCGAGCATCAATCTGTCTGAAGTAGGTGGTGATGTAGACGTTGTCAAATCTGATGTCTTTCCTGTAGCTTCTGAGGTAGCCGAACGCTCTGAGGAGGAAGAGGAGGAGATGATGGTGAGGGACTCAGCAGACACAGTTGGGAACAACTTGATCACTTGCTGTGAGGTGTCTTGATGCAGTTCCTCTCCACTCTTCACACTTCACAAGTGGCCTCGGTGGCCTTGCAAGTGAAAGTATACCTTCTGTTAGAGGAAGAAGCTGAGACTCTGCATGAAGAGGATGGAGAGGGTTTGCCAGAATGACCTTTGCCCTCTGATTGGCTCTAGCTTTGAAAACAAATTCAAGATCATTAGGCTCATGCCACACTACAAAAGCTCAGATATCAGCAAGTGTGTTTGCCTATTTTCAAGTCAGAAATATCTCAAACACTTATTCTTATCCACATTCACTCCATAAGTCCAGATAAATATCTTACCACATGTCATAAAAGGCAAAAATAAGGCATTGAACTGCTTGTAATGATAAGAAAATATCTGCCAATGAAACAAGCAAGTTTGACTCAGTGAGTGTCTGAAATTTGGGTTGAAAAATCTTCTCTGGATAAAAAAAAAATAACTTCAGATTATTTTACTCGTTTTGAGCAATTTAGGCTTTATTTTTAATTTTTATATCTTCAAATAAGATCTTAATCCAGACATATCAGGTAACTGTGGCTTAGAATAAGTCCAGAGATGTATTTTTTTTAACTTTATATTGGACAAATACTCTCACCTAGATCTGAGCTTTTGCAGTGCAATAGTTTCTGTGGCAGAGCTTGACAATGCCAGAGTCTGTTTGAGATGCTGAGGTTACCACACCAACAGATCACAGCAAAGGTTAAAAGATAAAAAAGAAGTACATCATATAATCATGACAGACAGGATGGAAATGGTCAAAATTGTGTCTTAATTTTTGACAAAATGATACACAACACAATGTTGTGTTGTGGAAACATTAGCTACTTGAAGAAGCATTAATCTTTGCTGCCCGGCATTTAATATTGTGCCATGTGTTTGCCACCGTTGTCATTGATAACCTATGTAGGCTGAATTTAGCCCACACAGAAAACTCATGGGGACTGTTGAAGAATCAGACCGATAAGCAGAATTGATGATGAGAGTAGATTAGTTAAATCTTATCAATTCCAATCCCACTGGCACAAAAACAGGACTGATGACACATGAAGTGGCTGAAGTTTAGTCAAGTTTGAGAATAAAGACTGAAATATTCTTTGTAAACAACAACGCACCAATGTGCATATGATGATTCTTCAACCAAAATTCCTAATAAACTGTGCCACCACTTTACAGAATCATTAAGTTTCCACATCCAGAGCTGTGATCTGGATCATGCAGGAAGCACCCCTCCACTCTGCCTCTCTGGAGATACGTGCCAAGGCTAATTTCAGCGAGAGTTGCTTCAAGACTAAGATTATCTTCCTCGAGCAGACTGACCGAAACAGGAAGTCAGACACGAGACACAAAGAGTACAAATCCCCTGATGCAGACTTTAAAATGTGTACGCCTTCACTTTATAGGTATTTCACCAAATCAGGAAGCAAACAAACTACAAATCAACCATCAACCGTGAAAACCCATGCATGCACCCGTATGATGCGCTGTTTCAGAAACAGACCCAGAGGTCGAGGGCTCACGTGATCCGACAGACAAAAAACAGAGAATATGTGGAATTTAGAGTTAAAGGAAATAAGAGAGGACACTCTGACATTTGATTTATCTTACACCCAAAACACACTTTATCTAAGTAACCAACCCAACCTCTTTATTTATTTTACACAAGTATAGAAACACAACGCACATAAAAACATCTTTAAAAAAGCATGTGTGGGAGTGGCTTATTTAAACCACACCCAAGAGACAATGGAAGGTAAATACTGAACCACAAAAAGTAAAAGTCAAACATCAGATATAAAGTCCAACAATATCATACAAAGAAACACAGAAAAGAAAAAGTAACAGAGTACAACAAGGAAGGTGATTAGGAACTGATAAATAAATGACACTTTTATGTGTTGAGGTCATCAAAAAAATCCCTCTGTCTTTTTTTGTACACAGGGCAATGACACAGAGGAAGTATTCATAAGAATTTCTTTATGTTCCACAAGAAAACTCCCCAATATTTAATTGAAAATTGATGAAGAGATGTTTTATATAAGGGAACATAAAGGTTGATAGCTTGCCTAATTGAATAATTATGAAATTTTGAATTACTGACAAAATACAAATCGGTAAATCTGAGTTTTGATATAAGACTTTAAAGACAAAAATGCATGTTTGGAAAATGTTTATGTTAAAAATAGTTAACAAGAGTTGCACTTGGTGCTAAAGACTTGGAGAAGGTGGCTCATATAACAAATTGTTTCTGAAGCTTTAGTATTTTTTTTAGAGATATAAGGGAAATGTGCCCAAACAATGTGACAACATGATAAATAGAGATAAATAAAACTATAAAAAAATGTCAGGAAGCAAGAGTTATTTAAAAGAGCCCTTATTTTTCTTAAGATGCCAAGAGTTTTAGTGACTTTTTTACAACCTGTTTAAACCAACCGGTTCTCTCCAGCTGAGTTTGTGATTGATCTCAACACCCAAAAAATGAGAAATTTGGCTTTTTGACATTTAAAGACAAATTATTTGTTTGAAACCATATTGAGCAATTAGACAGATCTTGATTCAAGACTTGAATGACAGATGTTAAATCTTTATTTGGAGGTTGGTGTCACCTGCAAAGAGCATTGAGAATGAAACATTTATACTGAGGCAGCATTAACATAAATAAGAAATAACAAAGGTCCTAAAATTGATCCTTGAGGAACACCATAATTAATAATATCCTCCCTGACTGATGGCTTTTAAGTAAAACATATTGCACCCTATTATGAACATAGTCACTCAGCCACTTACCATGAAAACCATTTTTTAACATCCTTGAAAGCAAAGTTGAATGATTCACAGTATCAAATGCTTTTGAAGGGTAAAAAAATACACTTATTGCATACTCTTTATTATTCAGAGCTGCGTGTATTTGGTCTGTGACTTCTAAAAGTGCTAAATAAGTAGAGTACTTTTTGTGAAATCCATACTGATGAGTGTAGAGGATTTTATTGTTGTCTAAATATTTGATTATTCTTTTATCTTTACATCCAGACTGTTCACTATGTGGATTGCAAAATGTATTAAGACACAGACCAAATCAGTCTAACCCATGCTTTATGCCTTTTAAATCAGTGTAACTTCAGAACATAAACATGGAGATGAATGCTCAGATCTTACTTTGTAAAGACAGTGATGCAGGTGAAGGACAGCATCAGCTGAAGGACGTCCAGCACCTGTGTGAGGGTTCTGTTCAGTTTCTGGAAGTTTTCTCTGACGGCCTGAGTGAACTCCTCATCTAGCACAGCTCCACCAAACACCGTCTGCCGCTGTTCCTCCTGTAGGGAGTCAGGGGTCACACACACATTCATAAATCTGGACTAAAACACAGAGAGTCTGTCTGGAGGAGTTTTTGACCTGCAGGACGAACTCAGTGCTGAATTCTTTGGACAGAAGATCAACAGAAGTGCTCAGCTGATCAAAAAGCTGACCGAAGTTTCCCTCCACAGGAATCTGCTCTCTGCACCACGGAGTCATCACTGACGGGGAGAGAAGAAGAAGAAGAAGAAGGAGCAGAAGATAATACACTGTTAGTTTGTTCATCCAACCAGATTGATAAAATATGAACTTGCATCTTTTAAAGAAGCAATTCACCATCAATTTACATCAAGGTAACTGGTTGAAAGTTTCTACTGAATGGTTCCAACATCATAGCCAATAATCAACTACACAAAGGTAATATGGGCAGCACAGTGACACAGCAGGTAGTGCACGTGCTTCAAGGTCGCCAATTCAGTCCCTGGGCTGGGCAGGAACTTTCAGTGTGGAGTGTGCATGTTCTTCCCGTGCATGCGTAGGTTCTCATGCACTCCTGCTTCCTCCCACAGACCAAAAACATGCTCAGTAGGTTGATTGGTGACTTTATATTGCCCTTAGGTTTGAGTGTGAGCGTGAATGGTTGTCTGTCTCTCTATGTGGCCCTGTGATTGGCTGGTGACCAGTTCAGGGTGTACCTCACCTCTCACCCCCTGTCAGCTGGGATAGGCAATGGTTGCCCACTACCCTAAAAGGGATAAGCGATATTCATAATGGACGACATGGACTATAAGATGTTGTGGCTGATGGGAGAATGAAGCAGTGAGTGGGCGTGTCTAATCCCTTGCCCCTCCCAACCCTGTCCAAAATTATTGACATCTGATATTTTAGAAACAGTTTTTGCGGTCCAGTATAGATGCACCTCAGCCATAAACTTTAGAGAAAGTCAGAAATAGCCAAAAAAGACAATTTCTTTGATGTGAGTCAAAGTTCATATGAAATATTTTATGACCTTGACAGTGTGACCTCTTACCTCTCATGACATCACACAGGAAGTGGAACTTCATGGACACACAGAGGATGTGGTTAATGATGGGGACCGGGATCGCCTCCATACACTCTGCCCACTTGGTGTTGAACCAACCAGCACAGCGCTGCACGCCCTCGTCCACCACATCTGGATCATAACAGATGTTTTTATATGTGGTGTCCTCATGGTAATTAATTTAAGCTAACTTGATGTTAGTAGATGTTGAGTTCTCTCACTGTCGCACTGCATCATGGTCTTTGCAGTGAACTGCTCCTGCGTGTTACTGCCGGTGGGGATGTCTTGTCTGTGTTTGAATCGGTCGTATCCGTACTGAAGGATGACTTCATCTCGGATGTCCTGAAACTTCCTGCTGACGGTCATCGTCTCTGACTGAAGCTCTGCTTCATCACCCTAAAGATAAGAAAAAAAAAAACAGGGACTCAAGAATCTTCACAACCACCATCCTTCCACCTTATCAAGCCTCAGGGAGTTATTAGTGAAGCTGCAGGAACATTGTCCTTAATTCTCACCATGAGCTCCTCGGTGATGAGGATAAACGGCCTGATGGCGTCTCTCCACAGTAACTTGCTGTGATGAACCTGTAGGTCCAGATTACAGCTCAGAGACAGAGCTGCTGTTTCCATGTTATGTCCAATGTTAGAAAGAGGACCTAAAATCAAACAATGTAAAAAAATTAAATAAGATATCTACAGATGGCAGTGTTAGCTCACTCCTATTACCTTGGATTTCAAGGGGATGACGGTCTCCCTTCTGTTTGTTTTTCTTTTTTGCAACATTAATGAAAAAATAGATGAATAATTGGATGGATGGATGCATTAATAGATAGGTGGATTGATTGATGAAGTGTTAAATGGATGAACTGATGGTAGATTGATGGAGGCTAGATAGAAGGATGGATGGAGGAATAGATAAATACATGGAAGGATCAATGCATTAATAGATTGGTAGACTGATGGATGAATAGATGAGTGGAAGGCTAGACAGGTATATTGATCAGGGTTCCCACATATTTCCCTTAATCAAAGTCAGGACCTTTTAAAACCAAAAAGGTCTTTGGTCACAGCATGTACACCAGACTAGCAGTTATACCTGTTAAGTTGCAAAGAGCAATGTCTAGTAACAGAGAAACACTTTAATTCACCTGAAAAGTGTTATTTTTCATGATGTCATCATAGGAAAATGTAGATTCTAGGCAGATTTAAGTTTTAAAAAATGACATAAATTAAACTTTTGGAGCCATAAAGTTACATTTATAATAGAGGCTTGATTTGCCTTTGATTTACCAAAATTTAATGTCTTGATTTTTCTTTAGCATAAACACTAGACAGAAAAATAAATTGGGTTAATATTATTTTGTCTCGTTGTAAATCTGAGGTTACAATTACAATGACCTGCTCGACTCCATGTGCTCTATCCTGCATCAACCATCAACAGAGAGGACATCATTTAACAGAAATTCATACTTTTAGACCAGTTAAACTCATTTTAATGACAGTTCAGCTAGGTGCTGTTATATTAATCAACATAATTCCTCTCCAGATTTTATTCATTATAGATATTAATGTTAATATTAGATTGATCTCTCTATCCATGGTTGTATTGATTATACATCCATAGTAACTATCTTTACAACCACATAGACATGAGGACCCTCTTGAAAATGAGATGCCGCAGCTCAAGCGGCTTACCTTTAATAAATTTATATTCAACAAAGACAAATATGGGCTATACAGATAAAGACTGACTGACTGAATCTATATTCAGCAGAGACAAATGTGATAAGGACAGATTTATGATCTGGGTGTCCATGGGTTTGTCTCTTTCATAAATTCTTAGTTCTAGTCTCTTTGTTTCTGCCTCGATGGATACATCTCTGGATGGATGGATGTGTATATACAAACATGTTTTTGTATATATGCATGTTCGTGTATCTATAAAATGAAGAGTTTCTCTTCAACCTGCTCTATTGTTAAGTGTTTTGAGATAACACTTGTTATGATATGGCGCTGTACAAATAAAGACTGACTGATTGATGTGTGTACGTTTTTACCCTTGCAGAGCACCGATAGGATTAACAGCATCAGGTATGCTCGACCATTGGAGCCGAGCATGCTGGGAAACATCAACAGGAGTGAACACATGCAGGAAGGAGACAAAGCTCCGCCCACTACACAGAAACCTGGAACAGACAAAGGTGTTTCAGCCGGGGGCTTCACCAAACGGAAACAAGATTTAAGTTTCTCCTTTTCTCACCAGTAAAAACACATCCTGCTGTGAGCCAGGGGTTAAAGGTCAGTGGGAGATTGTGGCACACTCCGAGGAAAAGCACTAAAAAACAAATGGAATGCAAAGGGTCAGTTGCAGGGTATATAAATTCCACTACCTGGAGTCTCCCAGTCACAATATACTGCAGCCTGTCTTAGTCAGGCATTCTTGAAATGGGATTTATTATCTGACTGTTTTTTACTCACCTGAAGGAGACCCGTCATGCTCTTAGATAAAAGCCTGACTATGTCTGTTTGCTCAATTTAATACATGAATATAGCAATATAATGTTGAATTACCACACTACACTTCAAAACAAGAAAATATGTAAAATAACTCTGTTTTATCTGATACAGTAGAAGAAAAATACACATTTACCTGCTCCAATCAGCCCTCCGAACAATGCTCTGACCACCAGGTGAGCCACCTGCAGCTCTTCTGATTGGCTGAACATAAATCGATGGACAGCATGAGGGAGGATGGACAGACTGCTCCTCTCCAAGGCTGAACAACAGAAACACACCAGGCAGACATATACAGAGGTTTAAAATAAAAAAAAAATCAGGTCTGTAAGATTTTTACTTGAGCTAAGGGATGGGTAATTTTGGTTATTATGAGCATAGTTGCCATGTCTGCTTATTATAAGCAACTTTGGGCTTCTTTTTGAAAAGTTGCTTGTAAATATTGGCAGTTGCAGTTTGCAATTTTTGGGCTTGTTCCAAAAGTGCAGTTGCTCATTTGGGCTTGTTGGATCCAAAACCCAGGAGGGATCTGATGCACACTCTACTTATTATTTAACCTTTATTTAACCAGATAAAAGACCCATTGAGATCAAGATCTCTTTCACAAGGGTGACCTGGCCAAGAGGTCAGCAGCACACATCAGAAATGAAAAAAACATATTAAATGGTGGTAATATACAATAACAAGTCAGGAACACAGGCACTGTTCAAAGGTCTCACGCTGTTTATCCATCATCATGGACCAATATAAACTCAATTCAGAAGTTACACAAACTATTTTGTCCCACTCTAAACACAAATGTAAATTTGACTGTAAAAAGAGGCAAAAACTATGTTTCCACCAAAAAGAAATCCTTATAGCCAGAATTAAATTTATTTCTAATGTAGCTGTTACTGTTTTCATCATAATAAAGCTGTAGAGGATCAACATAAAACTTAGATAAAAGCCTGACTATGTCTGTTTGGTTACAAAAAACAAGATTAGACAGACTGTTTAGTGATAACAGAGTTATATATAACAGTAATGTAGTACTTCCAAACAAAAGGATATTGAATCAGTAAATTAAGAGCCAAATAAGAAAAAATGTCACTTTGGAATTAAAATGCAATGTTGATGAAAATCAAAACACGCTGTATGTAGATTTCTCTTAAAAAAAAAAAAATATATATATATAGCTGGAGGTCGCTTGTATTGGCCTTGTTTTTATCGACCTGGTTGCTTATTTCGGTGTAAAATCTGGCAACACTGACCATGAGGGCCACATCAGCTCTGTCTGTAATTTTTGGCTTCTCTCATATTTAAACGGTCTGGCAGGCCGCACTGAGGGAGTGGGGGGCCGCATATGGCCCCCAGGCCTCCGGTTGCCCGCCACTGCGCTAGCTACTAGCATTAGCTTGACGTTAGCTGTTCGGCTAACAGTAGAACTTACTGCTGTGAGGAGCTCGGGGTGTCCGAAGGTGAGTTTTCGACTTCATTTCTCTTGAACAAAGTCTCCAACAGAAACACAAACAGATCTACATAAGTCTGAAAACGCACTCACACAATTAAGAACAAAAATTATGTCACAAAATGTCGAAAAAGTCGATAATTCAGCGCACAAAACCTTCGTCCGGTGGAGATTCTGAGAGGTTTGATGACGTCATTTTCCCGGTTGCCTGGAGACGGCGAGGGTTAGTAACGGCCGGTGTAGAGGTTAACAAGGTGATGTACTGAGTAAGAATGAAGTGCACATTTGAATATAATCACTAAAGCCTGCTGAAATATTAAATTATTAATAAAGGTCTCCTCATGAACAGAATAAGCACATGTACTGTTTTCTCCTTAATACCGTCATTCTCAGCTCTCTCTCTGTTTTTGTGGGGTTGCAGTGATCGCTCATATTCCAGCAGGCGGGTCTTTCAAGCTGACCTTCACCACATGCGTGGAGGGGCGCAGGGGTGCTACCGGGGATTTCGGGCCCCATGAGAAGAAATTTTACTGGGCGGAAAATGTTGATACTGTTTTATATAAAACTGCATTTTAATGATATTTTAACTATCATTCCTGTGTTTGTGAAAAGAACAACGAGACAGTTACTTGGCGGGGGGAAGCTCTGAAAATACAATGAAATTCATTTAGATTCAGTTATTTGATGCAAGACTGGTCCTCTGTATTCCAAAAACCCATCTCTACCTTTAAATACTTGAACATAAAATTATCTTAAGAATAATTACCTGAAAATACAAAACTTAAGTACAAATAACCTCTTCCAGTAAAATTGATTTATTTTTATGAAGAATTTGTGTTTTTATTTACTTATTTATTTTTTTATACATTTATTTTTCTTTCTGTTATTTTCATTCTATTCCATTTTTTTTATTATTTTATTTATTAATTCAGCACTAATTTACTTCAGAGAAGTGGTATTCCCACTGAATGTTTGTTATGCTTAACAATCATATTTAGGAGTATTGAGCACTATTGTGATTGTACAATATATATGTGTAAAATTCATAAAAACAATTGAATATAACCTCAGTTTATTCAGGACTGGCTTGTCACAACAAAAATAGTTCAGTAACAGTAGAAGAAAAAGCTGAGGACTCAGAGTCAGTATATGATTTTATTTTATTTTTGATCAAAATGCAGACAAGGTTTCACAAGGCAAGCTCGACACTAACAAAGCCAAAAGGATAAACTCAGTAAACAAGACCCTACATTACGAAATCATGACCCTGATGCAGCACATTTGGCTTCAGACAGTTATAATGTTTGATGTAAAAACACAGAGTTGAATAGAGTAGCCTCAAAAATCAGCTTTAAAGGTCCTGTTTGAAGTTTGATCTGGTTAATAAACAGACTTAAAATATTCTGATGCCTCCAAAGAGGACAATCATCAAGAGACTGCTCTACCAAACTTTGTCTAAAGCCTAAAGGCGGCTCAGTCGGGTCGGATCAGACTGGAATTAACAACATATTTCAGGTTCTTTTGTTTAAAAGAGCTTCTTTTTTATTATCATCACCATTGAATATCTTTAATTAAAATCAAATACACAGGAAAGCAAAGCAAAATGCTCTTAGCCAGAATCCGTACACATTTGTTATTAAACATCTTCTGTTCATAAATGTGTGAGGATGATGTGCAGAACTTTTCCAGTCCTGAAACCTTTTGAACAAAAATGAGTCCAGATCCTTTCAGGCTCAGAGCCTTTGCACATGAAGGTTGATGCGAATAAATGATAAGATGCTGCAAATACTTCTGAGGCATTCAAAACCATGAAACCTCCTCTTGGAGCTAATCCAGTATGGATCCATAGACCTCCACCTCACACAAGCAGAGGTGCTGCAGTTTTCCAGGAATGACTATATTGACGTAGCGACCGTCCATCCCGGGACAGTTGAAGGTCTTGGTGAAGCCAGCAGCGATGTGATGGATCACAGCACACCTAGCAGAAGAAGAGAGAGCACCACGTGATCAGGACCATAGGATCTACACAGACCACAAGACGCACGCTCACAGTCAGATCCTCTCACATTTGTCACATTGTGAAGAGACGCAGACCTCCAACACTGAGATATTCAGTGTTACTGAAGATTCGTACGTGGAGGAATGGTTGCTCGAGGTAGTATCTCACCTGAGCAGCTGTAGAAGTAAAAAAGAGATGTTCCTCTGATCTGCTCCTGTTCATTCATCAGAGAGGCTGATGTCTTTTATTTTGAGCTCATATTTTGTCTTAACTCAGGCCCATATCTTCCTTTTTGAGGACTTCCAAGTATGTCCTCAATCACTGATGTTCAAAGAACATTCTAGTTTTCATATCCAGAGTTCCCCTGATCCACCTCTATGCTCTCTCTGTGGGTCCAGTCCACTCTGATTGGTTTACAGGTCTGCTCTGTGGTAATTGGTCGGCTTAGCATTGCTCTACACCATGTTGTCAACAGCTCTGCATTCTTCCTACAGTCCATTAATCTTTTTCAATCTATCAATCAAACTTTATTTATAAAGCGCTTTTCATACAAAGACTGCAACTCAAAGTGTTTTATATAATATATAAAAACATTCCCTCAAACCCACCTACCCACCCCTACATACATAAGCATCTACTCACATGCATGCACGCGACATTTCACTCATGCACAGATACGCACGCACGCACGCACACACCCACACACACACACATACACACACTAAAATAGTGGACATTAGGCTAAGAACAAGAGGCTGAGTACAGACAGACCAGTTGAGAAAGTGCCATCAGAGGAGCCGTCTGCACCAGGAGCAGGGAGTCAACCACAGCCACAGGACACCAACGCACATCCCAGAGGAGAGAGGATGGACCTCAAGACTCCACCAGGAACGTACGGAACAGAATCCTGCAGCCGTAGCCGACCATAGCTCGTGGTGCAGAGGGCTCCCCCAGAGGAAACACTGGAGACCAGAATAAAAGTATGTAAAAACTAAAATATGAATAAAATCTAAGAACAAGAACTTAAAATAGTGCAACTAAAACACTAAAGTAAGAAAAGAATAAAATCCATAAATAAAAACAATGTAAAGGTCTAAAATAAATAAATGTCTTAATTAAAGTCTTAATTAAAAGCTAAGCTAAAAAGATGTGTCTTGAGCCAACTCTTAAAAACATGAACGTTCTCTGCGGCCCTGAGGTCCTCTGGCAGGCTGCTCCATAGTCGAAGGCAGTAAAACTGAAAGGACGCCTCGCCGTGAGTGTGTGTCCTGACCTTTGAAATGACTAGGAGCCCGCTGCCAGAGGAGCGCAGGGTCCGCGAGGGTTTGTAAGGTAAAAGCAGTTCTGAAAGATAAGAAGGCCCAAGACCATTAAGACATTTAAAAACCAATAAAAGAACTTTAAAGTTTTGCCCTTACTGACAGTGGAGGACATGAATGGAGTCAGACAGGAGGCAAAAAAATGGGGGAAGGCACTCAGAAACAGCGGCCACCCGGATATTGAGCACCGCATCACCAGGCACCTGGTGTGCAGCCATAACCCACTGGGCCACCGGCACCACCATTTCTGTGATGGACTACCTACCTGGGATTGTTGTTGCCATTGTGGTCCAGAGAGTTTCCGATGCGGATCTCAGCTCCGTTGATATTATTGGGATAGTTGTAGTAGTTTGTTATTTTGACAGAGAACACTCTGTGGGTCTTGCCCAGGTCCAGTCTCCACCAGGGGTTATATTCTCGGTTGGTGCAAGTACAGGAGCCCTGGGCCCATTTGCTGGCTCGATTCCCATCTATGGCGTAATAAGCTCCTTCACTTCTTTCTTTGGATGACTGTGAGGCGTGTCCCTGCAGAGCCAGATTCTCTCCTGCAATAAAAAGGCAGATGTAACGTTAGAAAATGCACAAAACTTTATTCAAAACAGGAAGGTGCAGTAAAAATGGCCTCCAAAGTATTCATAACTTTGTGCCATTTATTTGCATCACCCTCAGTGTAGCAGTGACCCTGCAGAGCAGAAGAATTAACCAGATTCAGTGGCTGTCCAGACTGAGACGAATTTAGGAGTATCTGCTTAAGTTTTTATCGTTCTGTGTTTTCGTCCACATGGAAACAGCCCACAAACAAGCATTTTTGAAACAGCACTGTTATATCATCAACACTGTGAGGGTAATTTTTCATCAGGTGCCTCAGATGCTGTGCTTTCTTCTTTTTCTTCTCATGTTTGTTCTTAAAACAATGGATGAAGCTAAGTGTCGTTATTCTTTAATAACAGATATTCAGGACATTCTTCAACAAAGTTAAGCACTAACAGATAATATTCTACATTCAAAGCTTCCAGCAGCCAAAAGATAAACCCTCACCAGTCGGGGCCCTGTATCCGTACACCTCCACTTCACAGAGTGTGAGGTACTCTGCTCGACCCACCAGAGCCACGGTCACATAACGCCCCTCCACGTATGTGGTGAAGGTCAGCTTGAAAGATCCACCTGCTGGAATATGAGTGATCACTCCAACCCTACAAAAACAGAGAGAGAGCTGAGAATTTCTGTGAATTCATAAATGACTTTGGTCCATGCACACACACCCCTATTTTCCAGTTTATACCTAAACACATTACTTTAGCCTTGTGACCTTCAACTGGCAGCCCTGAAGCCACATCAGGCTCATTATCTGATTGGCTGTGGTGGATGTGATTGACAGCATGATCGTCCAATCACCTGCCGGATATGCTTCTGAGAGGTTCTGCCCTCCCCAAACACTTTCTATGGGCTGTTGTCTTGAAGGACCAGTGAAATATACTGAACAGTCCATCTGGGGTCACGGGGCTGGAGCCTATCCCAGATGGCATCATGCAAGAGGTGGGGTCCACTATGAACCAGTCAGCAGCCAATCGCAGGGCCACATAGAGAGACAGACAACCATTCACTCTTATGTTCATACCTAAGGGCAGTTTTGAGTAACCAATCAATCTAATGACCATATTTTTGGTCTGTGGGAGGAAGCTGGAGTGCCCAGAGAGAACCCACACATGCACAGGGAGAACATGCAAACTCCTCTAACACACTGTCAAACCAAAACAAACATTTGGGACATTTGTAAAACCAGCATAACATTGATCACTCACAGCGGGTTTGCGACTCCGTTGTCGTTTAGAGAGTTCCCGATGTGAATCTGGGCCCCGTTGAGCCTCTTTGAGTAGCTGTCTCTGTTGGTGATGACGATGGAGGTGATGATGTACGAGTCCAGCAGGTCCACCCTCCACCAGGGGTTGGTGTGGTACTGAGTGAAGCTGCATGATCCATGGCGGTAGTTAGGATCACGGTTCCCATCAATGGCCTTGTTGGCCGATGCTTGGCTATATTGTCTGGACTGGGTCGCTTTTCCACGTAAGGCCACGTTCTCTGCAAACAGGGAATACAAATGATTGTTAAACCTGCAGGCTTTGTTAAACTTTGGAGACACAGAGGCTTCAGAAACAACATTAAAATCAAAAGATTTCACACACGCTCTCCTCAACCTTCCTAAACCACCATTTTGGTTTAATGAACAAATGTCACAAAGAAGAGGGAGAAAAGCTGTTAAAATGGCCTCCAGGATGCTTTATCACACCAAAGATAGACAGACAGATAGATCTGTCCCTCTGTTGGTCTATCTGTCTTTCATCTGTTCATCTGAAAATTTGTCCATCAGTCCATCTATTATTCTGTCTGTGTCTATCTCTCATCTGTCTGTCCATACATTTGTCCACCTGTCTATATTTCTCACATCCACCTGTCTATCAGTTCATCCATCTATCTGTTTGTCTTCCTATCTGTCCATCCGTCTATCCATTTGTCTGTCTATTTATCTATCTGTCTTTCTATCTATCTGTCTATCCATCTATGTATCTGTCTTTCTGTCCATCCATTCTTTCACCTGTCTATGTATCTATTAATTCTCCCATCTGTCTATCTATCTGTCTACAGCAAACCACCATTTTGGTTCTGTTCTCCCACTCTTTCTCTCTCTTGATTTTTCATCCAGTCCCCAAAAAAGGCATTCAAGTTGTTGAAAATAGCAAACGAGGGCATGTTAATAATTATAATCTTATTTACCATAAGTGTAGGCCCAGCATGTGTCCAGGAGGAGGAGAAGAAGCAGCTTGGAGGAGGGCTTCATTGTTCTGTTTCAAACAGACAGAAGAAAGGGCAATATAAAATATAATCGATGCTAGAGCAACCTATAAGAGTCCTATTTCATGCTGGGTTTTGGATCTATGTATGTTTATTTTACATATATATGTATGCATTTATGTGTATCTATAAAATTAAGAGCTTGGCTTTGTCATGCTTTATTTTAAAGTGTTTTGAGAGAACACTTATTATGAACTGGAGCTATACAAATAAAGATTAGTTGATTGACACTGAGGTATATAAAGGTGTTTGAATAAAAAGTCTTAACTCCTAACTTTAAGAGGTTAATTACTTTTATTGCAGTTTAGCATGGGCAACGCTTACAATTAGACATCTTAATTGCTGATTAATGATAAAGAAACATCCAAATTAATAGCCAACTTTCTAGTGATGGAAGCTTCAGAACACATGATAATGCATGATGAGCAGGCAGGCTCGGATCAGTAAACGCATCAACTCACAGCCTGTAGCCTCAAGCAGTTCTACATAACCCATCATTCACCGCTAACTACTACAAATTACTGACCAGAATCTTATGACATAAACTTTAGAACAGATGGATGTGTAGTTTTAGTTATAGTCTTTTGCTTAAAATATCTTTAAGTTTTAATCATAATTTAGTAATCTAAATGTTTTTTTTTTTTTTTTTTTTCCTGCTCTTGTCTGTTTTATTTCAAAGCTGAAAAAAAACAAAACCATTCCTTGTCAGAAATAAGTCACAAAAATTACTTCAAATTTGATTTAAAGCAAAATAAGGACATTTGAAGAAGAGTCATAATCTGAAGATCTTCATCCAATATAAAAACAGCCATGCTAGCAGACCCTGTAGGCTTCAGTCTCTCAGCAACACTGATGCTTTCTCTGTGAACATCAGCATCCTAAAATGCCCACAAAGTGTAACAAAAAAGAAAACATACTGATAAAAAAGTAACACTTTTAAAAACAAACTTAACCAGAACCGCCACCAAACAAACCTCTGCCAAGGTAGCTCATATATTGCTGTTACATCTTTAAGTAAATGATAAAGTTACCATCATAATATGATTCCTTGATCCTGAAAACCCACACCCAGCACTCAGATTCATGTAGATATCATTATCAGTTAGACAGTTATTGAGCAAAAACAATCGCCTCAGAAGTCAATTAAATAATTTACCGATAGTCATTATATTATGGCAGGGCTCTTAGGTTTGACTTTTTTTTTTTTTTTTTTTTTTAATAATATTTTTATTAGTTTTCAAGTTTTATATTGAGAGATAAACCAATACTGTACATTGTATTTACTATAAAGAACATGTATCAAAATACAAACATCCACACATTCACACATTCATACTAAGTAGATTTGCACCAAATGACCTAAATACATGTGTATACACACCCGTCCACATATATATGCTTAAATATACACCCATACACGTACCTCAGTAACACATAAATACATATATTCTTATAAACATACAAGTATACACACATATATATATATATAAACCCATATGCACAAACATATATATACATTTACTCTCATACATGTGTGTACAGAAGGACAAGACTAAACTATTACGGTAAAAATAATGTTAAAAATAAAAAGGAACATTGATAATTCAAATATCATATCCCTATTTTCCAGATGCTATAATGTACATATATGGCTCCCACAAAAGTACAAATTCCTCCAGTTTCCCTTTGGTTATATAAGTCAATCTTTCCAATCCGATGCATTCTGACAGTTCTTTTATCCATTGTTTTACAGAAGGACCTTCCATGCTCTTCCAGTTCAATGCAATAGCTCTTCTTGCGTGCAATAATCCAAAGTCCAACACTTTAATTTGTTTCTTTGTAGATACAAAGTCTTTGGGATAAATGCCCAGCACACAAAGTTTGGCACATACAGGAATCTTCATTTTAAATACTTCAGACATACAGTTAATTATATCTTTCCAGAATCTCTGTATCTTTGAACACTCCCAAAGACAGTGAATAAGAGTTCCTTTACTATCGTGGCACTTAGCACATGTATCTGGAATATAGCTTGACATATGATGGAGTTTTTCAGGAGTTACATAAATCCTTGTTAACCATTTATATTGTAATAATTTAAGTCGTGTGTTTATGGTTTGTTTTTGGGCTTTCAGACAGGCCTCGTTCCATTCTGTTTCGTCTATGTCTTCCTGTACATCCTTTCTCCAGGCATTCAATCTATCTGTTGCAGAGTCCTTAAAATTCATCATAATCAGATTATAGTATTTAGATAGCAAGCCTTTTTCTTCTTGTTTTAACATTTGTTCAATAGATGACAATACAGGAATACATATTATTTCCTTAAACCTAGATGACAAAAAGTTTTTAACCTGCAAATATTTATAAAAGTGCTTTGTTGGAAGTTCATATTTTTCAGATAGGTCATTAAATGTGAGCAATTTTCCATTGATATATAAATCCTTGATTGCCTGGATGCCCTTATTTTTCCATAATTTAAACCCTCCATCATTTCTGCCAGGTGTGAATTGGTCATTATTCCATAAAGGGGTAAATTGGGACTTTTTTGTAGTTTCTCCCATATGTTTGTGTGCTGTGTACCATACAATAATAGTATTTCTCAAGAAGGGGTTTTTTGTCTGTTTCTTCAGCTTATGTAAGTCTGCAGAATAAAGATAATTGCATATTGGCAATTCTGGAATAGATTGTTGTTCAATATTTACCCAGGCTGGAGGTGATTTTGTATAAAAGTAGTGGGAGGCTGATGACAGCTGTGCTGCCATGTAGTACCATCTTAAGTTTGGAATTTGCAGGCCCCCTCTTTCATAGGGCAGGTATAATAATTTAAGACGTAGTCTTGCCTTCCTATTATTCCAGATGAATTGGCTAATTATCTTATTTAAATTATCAAAGAAAGAAGGTGGCAATGGCAAGGGAATTGTCTGAAAGTAATACAAAAATTTAGGCAAAATTGTCATTTTTATAATATTTATTCGTCCTATCATGGATATGGGTAAATTAGACCAGCGATTTAACAATTCTGTAACCTCTTCTACCAGGGGATTATAATTTGTAGTAACTATTTTGTTTATATTTGGAGTAATTGTAATGCCTAAATACTTAAAACCATGCGTAGCAATTGTAAATTCAGTAGTTATGGTAGGGTTTTTCCAGTCTTCTTCATTCAAAAACATAAGTACAGATTTTGTATTATTAATTTTATAGCCTGAGAATTCCCCAAACTCTTCAATTAAACTTACCAATTTAGGGAGAGTATTTTTAAGATCTGTCAAAAAAAAGATAATATCGTCTGCAAACAATGAAATAATATGATTTAGACCTCCAATGTTAACACCTGATATCCCCTCTTGAATCCTCACTGCAATAGCCAAAGGTTCCAGTGCTAATGTGAACAACAACGGGGACAATGGACATCCCTGTCTAGTTGAGCGCTGTAAATTAAAGGGTTTTGAGATGTTATTATTGGTGATAATTTGTGCTGTAGGATTTGTATATAACAGTTTAACCCACTGTATAAATGTTTCTCCCAAGCCAAATCTTGGAAGAAGTTTCAAAAGATAGTTCCACTCAATTCTATCAAATGCCTGACATGCATCTACTGCCAACATCGCTGTATCTTTTGCTCCATGTTTCTCAAATAATATGTTGAGAACACGTCTGATATTGTGATAACCTTGTCTTTTTTTTATGAAACCTTGTTGGTCGTCAGCAATCAAATTTGGCATGTATTTTTCTAATCTTTTGGAGAATACCTTGCATAATATTTTTGTATCACAACCCATGAGACTAATTCCCCTATATGACGAGCACTCTGTTGGTGGTTTGTTAGGCTTTAAGATAAGAGTAATTGTTGCCAATCTTAATGATTCTGGGAGAGTACCTAGTTCAAAGGACTCTCTGAACATATTAAGTAGGGGTTGTATCAACTTATTTTTAAAAAATTTATAAAATTCTACTGGCAGCCCATCTGGCCCCGGTGTTTTGCCAGTATTCATGTCGTTTATTGCTTCTGATATATCATTTACTGTGAGTGGGCTATCAAGTATTGATTTATTTTCCTCAGACAGAGTTTGAAATGGTAGTCTATCTAAAAATTTGTTTTGGACTTCATCATTTGGATCACACTCTGATTGATATAATAATTTATAAAATGCTCTAAAGCTTTCATTTATCTCTATAGGGTCTGAAGTCAAATTATCCCCAGCTGTTTTAATACTAAGGATTGCTCTCTCGGCTTGTTGTTTTTTTATTCTCCATGCCAACAATTTGCCAGCTTTTTCACCTTGATCGTAAAATGTTTGCTTAGTCCACATTAAGTTTTTTGCCACTTTATCGGTTGTCAATTTATCGTATTTGGCTCTCATGAGAATTAATCTATGTAGCTTTTCTGGTTCATTACTCTTATAGAATTCATTTTCTAAGGTTTTGATTTGCTGTTCTAATGCCAGTACTTCTTGGTTATATTTTTTGTTTTGCGTACTTGTATAACTTATTATCTCTCCCCTTATATAAGCTTTAAAAGCTTCCCATCGTATACTGGCTGAGGTCTCTTCCTTATTATTTTCAAAATAATCATCTATACATTTTTCAACAAATGTGACAAATAATTTGTCTTTCAGCAGAAATGTTTGCAGTCTCCATCTTTTTGGGTTTCGTTCAAATTTACCGAATTGTATTTTCATAGAGATGGGTGCATGGTCACTTATCACAATACTGTTGTACCAACATTCTTCCACATATGGTTGTAGTTCAATCTAAATGGTTTTAATGTTAGTCTAGCTACCCCCACCAAGGAGGTCATGTTTTTGCCGGCGTTTATCTGTCTGTCTGTTTGTTTGTTTGTCTGTTTGTGTTCAAAATAACTTAAAAAGTTTTGAACGGATTTGGATGAAATTTTCAGGACTTGCCGGAAATGGGATATGGAAGAACTCATTAAATTTTGGGGGTGATCCGGATCACCGTCTGGATCCAGGAATTTTTAAAGGATTCTTTAACATTGCCAGATAGGACCATTTTCGCTAAAGCGGACCGAAGCTGCTTGGCGGAGGTCTGCGCTCTCTGAATGCTTTGAAATGAAATCTACTGTAAATTTAGTCGACTGAAATATGTGGTGTACAGGGTACGGCAATTTATATGTTTCGTTAAATTTCTGAAGTCATGTTTTACATTTGGATAAAATGCAACATCTTATAACCCTTTATGGAATGCTAGTAAAGTCTGAATGTATAAATGAACAGAAACAAATTGAACTTTTGTGTGAAATGCAGTCACCTTTATTTAGGCTACCTGGCAGAGCATCTCAGTTACAATACCAGAATTGAAAACAAACAGTGAACCTGCTCTACATGAATATATCAATTAATAAAGAGAGGAGCTCTGATTGGATCGCTCCACAACTTATCCCACCACCACCAAGCTAAGGCAGCTGTGATTGGATGTCCCTCTTAACTCATCCAACCTTTCCACACAACCAAAGTAGCTGTGATTGGATATATTCCCAACTTGTCCCTACTTTCTACAAATGAAGTCTGATTGGATTAAGTCTCTGTCAAACATTTCCATCTAGTTTTTATTTGTTGATGAAAATGTCAGTTAATTTAGTTTGATTATTCAACAAAATTAACACTGATATTGAACAGATCTTTGTTACCAAAGTATCTGAAAAAATCCATCACATAAGCTTAAAATACTCATCATAAACTTCAGAGAATAAATGCATCTATGACCTGATCCGCTGCTAAGAAGTCGAATCTTCTAAACAGTAGAGTAAGCAGATCGAGTCGGGTTATCCACGGCTCTCAGTCTCTATCAGCACCGCCGTCTTCTGCTGGTTTGAGATCTTGATAAATGGGACTTTTCTTGCCCCTTTTATTGAGATGCTTTTTCCACCAACATCCTTGTTGTTCCCGTCAGGCCCCAATACACACCAAAGGCCTTCCTGAAACAGCACATGAATATTCATCAAGGCCTTATCATTGTGGTTTTCTAGAAACTTCAAGAGTCATCCTTACTTTGTTGCCCAACACATGAACACCTGTCCACTCCATTGGTTGCTTCCTCTTTTACCAATGACTTCTCCTTCTTCTGCCGATGACCTCTCTAACAGTTCTTCTTTTCTTCAAGGTCATGTAATGTGCTCCTCTCTTTGTTGCACGTAAACATCTTTTACCTTTTGAACTGCACTATTATTTACTTATAATCATTAAATGCTTAACTGCATAAGCTTTCTATCATAGATCAATAATCAATACATGCTTCTCCATTATTTCTGCTGCCAGTCAGCCTGACCTGCTCTTCTATCATGCCCATGACTTCGCCTGCTACCCCACTGCTACAGGCCTGCTGCGGTAAAAGTTTTGTCTCTCCCAATACCCATTGGGCCATCACTTGCCCTTCTGGTCTCAGATTAATTTCTAGGCCTGAACTGTGACCTCAAATCATGATCATCATGGCAGGTTATTATTTTGTTGCAGTGAAATGTTCAGAAAATGAGACCATTAAATCAGTAAATCTTTAAATCAGACAAAGGACAGAACAACACATTAAGATTAAGGGAGTCAGAGAAAAATAAACATTACAGACATGATATTCAACCTTTTACTCAAATGCATTAACTTATTTTAAGGTTGTCTGACCAAAAGCAGCACAGCCATTCTTATAGCTGTCACTCATGTTCTTAACTCTGCATGAGCCAAAATCCTAAATAAAACACAAATACCTGAAATACAAAAAAAAATGTACTCCCTGAACAATTAGAAGACTAAAATAAATCAACTTTTCCTCCTAAAGCTGTTTGCCGAATCAGTGAATATAAAAACTTCTGCTGTAAAATAACTTTTCTCAGTTTTGTTTTTCTGCAGCTGGTCTCGAGTGCACACTGCAGTCTCTGCTGCACAACACTGGCTTCAATTTTTAACACTGGAGTTTTCCTCCAAACAGAGCCCATGTTGACCTTTGATGGCAAGTTCTGACATAAAATGCGTGAAAGAGAAGACTCCGACTCTCTTTAGCTTTGGCTGATAAAGATTGAGGACATTTCTGCAGCATTTCTATGAAATAATTTAGGTTTGATTTTCTCACAATGTACAGATATATACATATATACTCATGCAGTCGAGCAGCAGCCTCTGCAGGATTAAACCATTACTGACTGACTCTGCATCGATGCATCTTTACCTCTGTCTGCATCTCGATGCACCGATTGAAGGATCTTGTTGAAAATTGGCTTGATTGACTGATAATTATTATAAATTCTATTTTGAAGAAATTAGATCTTTAATTTATGCTGTGTGCACACTTCAGTTAGTCTTCTTCAGCTGCATGTACACCTGTACAAACACACCTGAGCAGATCTCACAAGTGTCCCTTCTATTATGATGCCTCCAGTATTCAAACAGACCTTATAGTTGCAGATATGCTTCATAAATTAGGCATTAAATACTGAAAGCAGGGTCCTAAAAGCTCAAATTTTAGTCCTAAATCAGTGTTCTGAGGGGAGACGAGACCCTCCTCCATCATTGAACATCACCTTGTCTCTCTGTAAGGATGAGGTGAGTGTTTGCACAGAGGGGTGTTGGCGTAAAGAGGAATGAAGAACGAGGAGGATTAGAGATCTCCACGCAGACAAACCAAAAATCCTGGCACAGCTGAGACGTGGAGGAATGTTTGAATAATTAAGAAGATTATTATTTTCTGTCTTTATCTGGGCTTCTCTGAACATTTGTGACTGCTTTTTAAACAATGTTTGATGATTATCAAGTCTGCATTTTAACTTTTCTCTACTTTATTATTTTCAACATAATATTTCTTATTTTGAGCTTTTTTTTTACTTCTTTCATTTTATTGATATTTTAAATTTTGACTCATCTATTTTTTTAGTTTTGTCAACTTTGTTTTAGTTTTCTTGTCTTTGTGGCATCTTTTAAACATTTTATCTTTTTTCTTTTGAACTTTTTTCTATTTCATGTATTTTTTATGCGATATCTCTTTAACAGTTTTTCTCAAATGTTCATCTTTTTTCAGAACATCCTGGCTGTCTTATCATTTCCTGTCACATTTGACTTTATTTCTCTAAATGTTTGAACTTCTCTTTCTCCACTTTGCATCCTCTTTTTCACTTAATAGTGTTTCTATCTTAAAATTGAGATTTTTTTTCCTGATATTATAACTTTTGACTGTTTTAGTTTTTTAAATATGTTTGGCCTTCTTGGCTTTATATATCACACACAACTGGGTTTCGGTTCTCATTGACCACGTAAAACAGCTGTTCAAAAGAGCTGAGTTGTTCACAAACGTCACATCTCCACTGCAAAAGTGCTGTTAAGCAGGTCAACAATACGAGGCCTCTGTTTAGGAGTAGAAGTTGGAGTACACCTTAAATAACGAAAAAAGATTATTTATCATCAATATTAGATGATAAATAATGTGTTATGTGCTTTTGATCACTGATTTCCTTACTGTTGTCTATACTGTAAACATAGTGAATATTGCACTGAAGATTGTTTTGAAGAAAATTGTGGATCGAATTGAAATTGCAATATCTGTCAGAAAAATCACATTTAGACCTTTTCCTAGATTTGTTCCGGATAGTCTTAAAACTGTTGTTTTTGAGTGTAGATGAAAATCAAAACACACTTCATGTAGATTTCTCTTTAAAAAAAAAAAAAAGTAATAGTAAGTTAAAAAAAAAATAGCTGGAGGTCGCTTGTTTTGGCCTTGTTTTTATTGACCTGGTTGCTTATTTTGGTGTAAAATCTGGCAACACTGACCATGAGGGCCACATCACTTCTGTTCTTGTTGGCAGAGGGAAATTTTTGGCAGCTTTCATAATTTAAACTGTCTTGCAGGTCGCAATGAGGGAGTGGGGGCCGCATATGGCCCCCTGGCCTCTGGATGCCCGCCCCTGCGCTAGCTACTAGCATTAGCTTGAAGTTAGCTGCTCAGCTCACAGTTGGACTTACTGCTGTGAGGAGCTCGGGGTGTCCGCAGGTGAGTTTTCGACTTCATTTTTTTCTTGAACAAAGCTCCAACAGAAACACAAACACATCTACATAATTCTGAAAACGGATTTACACAATCAAGAACAAAAATTCTATCACAAAATGTCGAAAAGTCGGAGATTCTGAGAGGTTTGATGACGTCATTTTTTGGTTGCCTGGAGACGGAGTCAGTCAGTAACGGCCGGAAACGCCGCAAACGCCGGTAACAGTAATGAACGGGAGGTGAGGATGTGGAGTGTAAACGAGAAGAAACACCTGATGAAACGTCACGTCAGGATACAGGTCGAGAGAGATGGAGTCACAGGAGCTGCCAGAGGCGTCCTGACCAGGTGAGAGAAACTCCAGATGTTAGCTAGCCGAAGCTAATGGCTAACGATGCTAATCCGTGAAACAGTTAGCATATTGTCATTCGTCTGTGTTCATTCGAAATGGAGTTTTGAAGGAAACGTTGGTGAATATTGGCATTATTGGAAACTTAAAGCGACAAAATGTAACTTTACACCTTGAAATGATAGTTTCTAAGGGTGTAAAGTAGTCAATAAGATCTTCCCATTCCCCCACATATTTCAAATTTAAAAATAATTTCTATATTTTACCAACATTTGAATACTTTTTACCCCCAGTCCTACCATTACATCGCTTTGAGCCGCAGAGAATTCAAGAAAAAGTTCCTCAACCTGCTGGTCTAGGCTTCTCCCAGACCCCATGAACTAACTTGGAAAGGACCAGGACCACAGCAACCACCCAGTAAAACCAAATCAGGCTCAAGACCTCAACACACCTTAAATTAGACCAAGTCAAGTTATTAACGAATTGAAAGAAATTTATACGAATACTGGGAAGGAACAATCAAAAACAAAGCAAATTAAAAATGTTATTTACCCTTAAAAGAGAAAACAAACTGACAGATTACCTAAACACTGTAAAAGACCCTTCACTAAGTAAAGTCCTGATGAGGTACAGACCCAGTGACCACACTGGTCAAGCCATATTCAGAAAATACCATATTTACTGGGAGAAAAACGTATAAAAAATAAATATAAGTGTGTGAGGACTTGAGGGCAACCAGTAGAACCTGCACACACTTAGTATCAGCTTTTTTGCTAAGTATATATTCATATACTGTTTATACATCTAAATGTATCCATTTCTTGTATGTTTGTTAATTTTATCCATTGTTATTTTATTGATTGTTGTACAGTGTTCTTGAGTGTCAAGAGAGGCACTATTATAATTATTATTATTATTTTAATTATTATTAGCCAGCCAGTAGATATATATATATATATATATATATATATATATATATATATATATATATATATATATATATATATATATATACATATATATACACATTAGGGTTGTCATGATACTAAAATTTCAAACTCAATATCGATACCCAAGAAGATATTCGATACTCAATACCATTTTCAATGCCAAGGCAATAAAAATGACAAATACTTAACACTGCTTAAAAAAACATTTTATTAACATGACAAACAGAACCGCAGATGACTAATCAATAAAATAAAATAATTAAATAATTAGAAATGGGGTGTCTGGGCCAGAAGAGCGTGGTCCGTCGTTCAGGATCATCTATATTAATCACTTTGTTTATTCACTCATCTATTAATCACTTTTCATTTATTCTCCATCTATCTATCTTTCTATATTAATCATTTTCTGTTCATTTTTTCATCTATCTATCTATCTATCTATCTATCTATCTATCTATCTATCCAGTGGTGTAATCTGGTTTATTCTAGTGGGTATACTCTGACATACTCTGATAGATGTTTGTCCTCTTAGGGCCTCCATACACTGAAGACATGTTTGCCACAGTTTTACCTGATTTATACACCGTCCACTGAAAACAGCTCTGAGACCCACTTATGGGCCTCGACCCACAGGTTGGGAACTGCTGCACTAGTAGATTGTATTTGAAGCTTGATCCTTCAAAGACTGTTCTTATATCATGGAGAATAAGTGATGCAGTATACCTCAGGATGAATTGATTATTTAGAAAACAGAGAGTGAAAACAAGAGCTGGACTGATGAAGAATGTAGAGTTTTGAATCATCTAAAGGCTGACTCGTCATTTCTTACGTCTTTGTGTTCACGTAAACTGTGCTCATGAGCTATCAAGACACTGATTGAATCATAAAACCACACAAAGTGACTGATGATCCCTCACTGTCCCTGCAATGCGCATCTGTCTGCGTTTTTACACTCACCTGCACACGGAGCAGCGCGCTGTGCGAGGATTTAGATCAAACGTTCACATTTACATCGGATGAAAATCTCTGTTCATCCTCAGCTTTTCCTTTCCTTTCTCTGCTCTGTGTGAAAGCGTTACTTAAATCAGTGAATGTTTCATTCATGTTATGCACTGTTTAACTGAAGGCAGCGTTTGTTTTGTTGAATGTTTTTATGTGAATGATCAGACTTTGTGCGGGACAGAGTGGATGGCTTATGCAGCGAGCAGTGTAAATAGTCAGACAACAGGATGGAGAAGGATCAGAGGAGAGGAGAAATGCATTTAATGAATGTAATGAAACGGTAGCAATGCATTAGACTCTAAAATTGCGCAAATAAGAGTTAGCTCTTTTATTTGATAAAAAAGAATGCCTGTTAAATGCCCTTTTGATTAAAATAAAAATCAAATAATGGATGTTTTCTTTACATCTGCACTTGAATACATATATATATTTATATATATATAAATGTATGTATGTATATACATACATACATTTATATAGTTTTATTATATTTTTATTTTATTTATATTTATTTTTAGTTTTGTTTAGATATATCTTTTTTTATGTGTATCTGAATCTGTAATACTCTGAACTGCTACTGAATCTGAATTTCCTTGAGGAAGATTTTCCAAGAGGATTAATAAAGTATTTTCTAATCTAATCTTATCTAATCTAATCTATTAGTATCACAATATAACCATATTAAACATATTTGTTTTTAATTTTAAACATTTAAACATTTTTTACTTTTTATTTTTGTGCTTTGGCAATAATGCCCCACATTCATGCCTGTAGAACTCTTTAAATTGTGAAATCATGTCACGGTGATCAAGTCGCATGTTTTGTGTAGTAGTACTATTATTAGGTAGTTTCATATATCAGTTATTTAATGGTAAATATTTTTAAGGTGTTTGTGCTTAGTTATATTTGTAATCAGATTTGAGAACTTAGTCAAATCAATTAAAGCTTAACCAACAGAGTTTTTAATTAACAAGTGTTTACATGATACCAAAATTGAACTCCATTACTGACACATATTTAATAATCATTACACTTCATACGTAGATAGAGCTTCAAACTTACAATATCCATTGAATTTGTATCAGTGAAACTTATTTAGCTCCCCTAGCTGCTGGAAAACTAGTGTTAACGTTCTTCCTACATTTTTGTTGTACTTTTCCGATTTTTAGAGTCAATTTAAATTTTCTTTTTCTCCAAAAATGACAGGATGACTTGAAAAGCTAATAACTGATTTTGTTTACATTTTTAGGAAACACTGGTCATATCACAAGAAGGAAGTGATTAGATTTTTGTGGTGATTCAAAACAGGATGCAGATCCAGGAAGTTTTTTCAGGGATTTTTTAACAGTGTGAGATAGGGCAGTTTTTCACATTTTTGCTAATAACTCCTTAGGCTCTCAACGAATTTTGATGACATTTTCAGGGACCGATGGTCATGGCACAGGGGATAAGTGATTCAGTTTTGGTGGTGATTCGAATTGAGATGTGGATCTATGATTTTTCTTGAAGAATTTGTTAGCGGTGTGACATTGGGCAGTTTACACATTTCTGACAATAACTTACCCAACACTTTAAGGAGTGTCTTGTTGGAGGTTTGTGCGCTTCTAGCACTTCTCTTTTTTAACATACTTGGTAATAAACTTGATTCTGATTCTCTTAGGTCAACAAAACACTCAGACAGACGCATCAGATGGAGAGAGATCTTGGTTCACCTGCAGGAGGAGGCATGGAGCATGGTGGCGTTCCTTTGTGGGCTACTGCTGGCGTCATTATATGGGGTCGCAGCTCTCTTCCTGCAGAAACAGCCACTATGGTTTTGTGCTTATAGCACAGTCATTGTGGCCGCTCTCGCAGCCTACAGTTTGGGCCTGTCCCACGATGTCAGAGTCGACATCATGGTGATGCTGCCCACGCTGTGCTCCGGTCAGTCTGATGTGTTCTTCACTACCTGTCCTGCAGAGAAAAGCTCCACAGTGTTTTACGATCCTCCAAATTGATATGTATAGATATGTTATGATTTCAGATGATACAGTCAAGTTATTTAAATGGTCAATTGCATTGAAAATTACTAACGCTTTAAAGATACTGCATCTTACATGTTTTATGCTCATCATATAACCTTGATAAAAAACTACATGCCTCAGCTTCTGTGAAAATGTACACGCTTATGTTTCAGCTCGTGGGCGGAAATTCCTGCTCTTCTTGTTTGCGTCATTGCTGCTGTCTGGTCCACTCACCAACACCCTTGAAAACATGGAGCGAGCCGCAGCCAGCCTGCTGTGTGGAGCTGAGCTTGCAGCCAATCAGACGCAGGAACTGATGCATAGATCAGCCACGCCCCTGTTCTGTAATAACCAATCATCTCTGCCCTTACAGTAACATCTATACTATTAAAACAGTTTTCTTAAAAATACATTTAGGGATATAAATGGAGGCCTCTGTCCTCTTGTAAAGCAAAATCATCAGTCTCATAATGAATTATATTATTTTCACGTGGTTAATTCATAATGATGGACATCTCAGAGCTGTGGGTTTGTTTGTGTGTTTGCAGCTGCCTTGGACAGAATCAGAGAGATCAGCAGAAACGCTCACGCTTTTGCTGGAAGAGTCCAGAACTTCATTCACGCTCTGACCGACAGCGTTCGTCATGTTGGTATGGGATCAACATCAGACAACAGCGTGTGAAAAAAACAAATAAACAGAGACAATGTTTATTTTGGGTTATTTTTTATCAACTTTATTGGCCTGAAAATTAGACCTGAAACAAGGGGTGGGAATCAAAAAGCAGGAAGAATCAGGCAAAAGTATCCAAAAATCAGCAGGCAAAAAGGTGTAAAACATGACTTCAGAAATTCAAGGAAACATAAAAAATGCCTTACCCTTTACACTTCATATTTTAGTCGACTAAATTTACAGTAGGTTTCGTCGACTAAAATGTTGCGAAATTTCATCAACTAAAACCACACTAAAATTAAAACAATTTAGATGACTGAATTATGACTAAAAGTAAAAGATATTTTAGGCAAAAGACTATAACTAAAACTAAATTAAAAAATGCTGTCAAAATTTACACTGAGTTGAAGTGGCGTTTGTAGAGGAGTGCTCTGCAGAGAAAATTACCAGCTGTCCTCTCTCCTCCCTGGAAGAGCTGGCCACCTCTCGCTACATCACCTGCACAAAAAACATAATTAGGGACCTGTCTCACCCTGGTCACAACTTCTTTCAACTGTTGCCTTCAGGCAGACGTTACAGGGAAGCTAAAATGCTCACATCCAGACTTGGAGACAGTTTTTATTCCACAGCTATCAGCACACTGAACGAACAGATGATCTTTTTACTAGTCACAACATCACTTTATAGCACTCAGCCCCTATCTTTAAAATCATTCTCTGTCTTTTTTTTCCTGTGTCTTGTTTTTTATGTGTTGTTTTTAAGTTAAATTATAAGGAAATACACTGACTGATTGTCACACTGTTTAGATACAGTAACAACTAGAAAAGCACTCGGAGAGCGCAGACCTCCGCCAAGCAGCTTCGGTCCACTTTGGCGAAAATGGTCCTATCTGGCAATGTTAAAGAATCCTTTAAAAAATGCCTGGATCCAGACGGTGATCTGGATCACCCCCAAAATTTAATGAGTTCTTCCATATCCCATTTCCGACAATTCCTGAAAATTTCATCCAAATCCGTTCAGAACTTTTCAAGTTATTTTGAACACAAACAGACAAACAAACAAACAGACATAAAGATATTCTGATTGTGAAATAGCATTAAAATTTGAGGATTCCATAATTATGTTGGAAAGTCTAAAATATGTCATTTAAATGGAATTAATACAGAAAACATGTTTTTTATTATAACTGTATTCAGGCTAAATGAACTACAGCTGTGGCTGCTCTCCCTGCAGCTCGCACTCTGAGGAACGTCCTTCACTTCCTGGTGGACATCGGGGACGTGTGTAACGCCAAACTGGGCTCTCCATACAGGAAGTGCCGGGCAGTGTTCGCCGATGCTAAAGCCGACTGCTCCGACCTGCTGGGAGAGCATGACTTCCTCTGTGACATCATAGATGGCTTTCTGCCGCTCTGCAGCCTCGCACGCGGTGTGTTCACTGACAACTTTATCTCTGAAAATGAATTTTAAAGAAAGACTACACTTTGTTTTTTCACATAGGACATCAACATCTTCAATCAGCGTGATGCCTTTCAATACTTTTCCTCCTTGCTTCAGCCTCTTGTCCAACTGTTGCCAACTTATTTGTGCACCAATCGATCAAACTTTATTTATATCATACAAATTCAGTTGCAGCTCAAAGTGCTTTATACTGAGACAAAAAATTGACAAAAGATGTGTGTGTATATATATATATATATATATATATATATATATATATATATATATATATATATATATATATATATATACACATATATATATATTTATATGTATACATATGTGTGTGTATACATATATATGTATATGTATATATGTATACATATATGTATATATATACATATATATTTATATGTATACAAATATATATGTATATATATGTATACATATATGTATACACACACACACACACACATATATATATATATACATATATATATTCTACATGTGTAGCTCGTCTCACTAAGACAGTGTGAAAGGACTTTTCTGCAATTTTTAGAAGTGAGAAATGAATTAATTTTTGGTTTCTGGCATTTCTGATGTTTTTGGCATATCCATGAAACAGATATTGTTTGTATCTAATTTCTCGAGAGTTGTTTTGAAGTTCATACCCGTAGTAAAGCTCTCAGTGTTTTTCCAGCTGGAGAGCTCTTCTGCACCATCCCGTCCTACATCGCCAACCATCTGAAGAAACGTCTCGCGGCTCGTAAGTTCATCGTGTTCATATTTTAGCTTGCACTGACATTTTTAACTCTGCTGATTTTAACTGTTAAATCTTTTCTCTTTCAGCCGTTGTTGCAGCATTTGATCAGCTGAAGCGAGAGTTCGACTTTAACCTCACAGCCTCTGTGAAGTTCGACCTCGATGCCAACCTGAGCCGCTCCCTGCAGCAGATGTCCCAGGACATCATGGAGGAAGTTTCCTCAGAGCTTCATCTGTTACAGAAACTTAAAACACCGCTGATATACAGCAGCCTGGTCCTGCTCGTCCTCTCCTATCTGAGGTTGGAAATCACTGATTTTAAAGTTACAGGCATGTCATTTATTCATGTTTCCCTGACAGCACACAGGCCTCAGATTCTTGCTTTCTTCTTGCGTCTCTGAAAGTGACGTAGAAAGTGGCGTATACGGCAAGTCACGTTTTCAGCATGAGGACAACTCACATGTAATACATACCAAGCAGCCAGCAACACAAACCCAAACAACAATGAAGTCAAGTCAAGTCAAGTCAAACTTTATTTATAGAGCACCTTCATAAGGACAGCAGTCGATCAAAGTGCTGCACAAAAAATACGTGGAAATAAATAAATAAATAGATAACAGTAAAAACAACACATTGAAATAAAACAGTAAGAGTAAGTATATATAATGGAGGGAGAAGAGAGATGCATGCTTTCTAGCAGGAAATACAGCCACTATGTTGAGTTTGTGTCAGCTAAAGATGACAATATTAAGGTTCGTTGTACACTCTGTGCGGGAGACAAAGTGTTATCTAGCTTCAAAAACACTACATCAAATATGAAGAAACATCTGGAGTCACAGCACAGTACAGTCAAACTTACAGAAAAGTCCCACCAGGTGGTGTGAAGCAGAGAGCTGTGGCTATAATGCATTAAGTCTCCAACCACCCAAACAACAAAAACTTGACTTCAGTGCAAAACCAGTCAGTGGGAGAGTTGAAGAAGTTGGTCGGGCAGAATGTTGTAGAGGAAATGCTGTCCTTAAACACAGTTGACTCGCAATATGTATAATATTGATATATATTGAATGTAAGTAATAAAGTAACTTGTAATCTACCTTAGTTACTTTTAAAATTTAAGTAATCAGTCAAGTAATTAAGTTACTTTTTAAAGGAGTAATCAGTAATTTGATCACTTTTTCAAGGTAACTCCAGCAACACTGTTCACCAAAAATAATATACAAATTTTACATCACTAAAATGAGCTGTTTAACGGTCATTTTTGTAAATGGGTGTAATGTCCAGCATAGCCTGAGGGGGGCAGCACTGAGTTTACAGGTTTTGAGTGTGTGTGTTTGTGTGTGCAGGGCGATGCGGTACAGGCAGAGGTACCTCTCAGAGCTGGACTTTGATAACATCTACATCAGCGCTCAGTTTGAAGAGCTCGACCATCAGCTGACCTCAGAGGGCGGGTCTTCTGTCCTGCCAATCACAAGCAGGGAGGCAGCGACCTACATCACACCGCGTCAGTTTGTTGTACAGCTTTCTAGCCTCTTAATTCTGCAGCTGCTGATTGGCTGATGATGAATGATGTCATCACTTGTGATGAAGGCTGAGGTGAACTTTGGGGTGTTTCCTGCAGTGTCTCTTCATCTCACCGCCGGGGAGTGGCGTGCGGCGCTGTTGGCCGTGACCTCGGTGCTCAGACACATGGTGATGGGCGGCCTGCTGGTGGCGCTGGACTTCCTGGTGTTCTGGGTGCTGGATCAGGTGCAGCAGCAGGTGAAAGGGGACGTGGTGGCCCGAGGTGAGACAGCCTGTAACATAAATCGTACTTTGGTAAAATGAAACATTTTTGATGAACTTTCACCTTCATTATTTTGGACATCTCCTCCTTCCCCTCCCACTCTCTTGTCTCATGGAATAAATTTTTTTAAAGCTTGTTTTTTTTCTCACCATTGCTCATTATAAAAGAGACTGTATTGTTTTAAGCCTTGAAACGTTGTATCGTCATATCCCGTCAGCCCCGGTGACGGTGGCAGTGCATGTGAACGGGTCAGGTTACGCCTCGGACATCTTCAGAGACCTGGTAGCTTCGTTCAATATCCTGCAGGGAGGAAACATCACAGTGATCAGCAAGAAGTGTTTTCAGGAGCTGTCAGAGCCCTGACTACCACACATGCTTTACCCTCGGTGAGAAAGCACACAGGAAATGACATCACAGCCACAGGAGAGTGTTAATGCTGTTTGGCAGCAAACATTCAGCCATTTGACTCTTTCTTTGTTACATTTATTGTCATTATTTTACTGGAACAGACAAACAAGATTGTCCATGTTGCAGGGGCAATGTAACCTTGCAGTGCAGCTGGATCCACCTGATTCAATATCTGTAAACAGGCAGATCCACCTTGCCAAGCTCCAGTCTACCACGATTGTGCCGATTGTGTAGTAGCGGTTTTATCAAAGTTTTGACCGCATTTCTTCATTATTAATGAAAAACAAATAACACTACAAACTTTTGTATAGTAAGGATATTTTCATTCTACTTCAGACATGTTTTGATGAGAGTTTGTTTTACGGGGTGGCTCAGGTTCTGTAGTGCAGTAGCGCCCGACTACTACATTATCAGATTGGCCTGTAATGAATGGGATTGACAGAATGATCGTCCAATCACCTGCTGGATATACTTCTGAAAGGTTCTGCCCTCCCCAAACACTATCTATGACTTTAAGGTAGGGCTGGGCAATTAATCGAAAAAGAATCAAAACCGACATTTAGACCCACTAATCGAAGTAATTTTACACATGTCCACTTTCGCCAAGAGCGAAGGACGTGCTGCTAACATGGAGGAGACAAGCACCAATCTATCAGAGAAAAATGCCTTCTCCGTTGTTTGGGCACATTTTGGGTTCTGTGCAGAGGACATGGAGCAGAAAGAAATTAAGTGTAAATACTGCAGGAAGACCGTTTCGACGACCGTTGGTAACACCACCAATTTGTTTCGGCATATCATAAAATAATCATTCATTAATTGTAATCGAGGTAAGAGCTCAATTAATTGTGATACTGAGATTAGATAATATGCCCCAGCCCTAATTCAAGTTTTTTTTTCCCTGACGGACTTGTGAAATACACTGTCGTGCCAGGTTAGAGGCAATGTTTCAGAGAAATAACACTGATAAAAAAAGAAAAATAAGAATTTAATATTGTGGGTTTTTTGTACAAATAAATAAATAAATACTATTTAATAAGTAAAAGTTATATATTGCCCCTCTGATATTGCTATAAACCTGACATATTGGATTCTCATCCTTGCCTCAGAATCTGATTGTATCCTGAGATTCTTGCTAAAACACATCCCCAATATTTTGCCTTTGCTTTTGTTTTACAAATAAAATGCAGAACACCTCATAACACATTAGTGATAAGATTGTGATCTTGTAACCGTCTCTGGAACAAAACCTGTCTCCGATGTGTAACAAAAAGCTAGAGGCCAAGAACCAGGTACACCATCACCTCCATGTTTTGGCGGTTTGACGCTGCTGCACTATCATGACCCTGTCCCTGTTGAGGAGGCACTTTAAAGCAGTTGCTGTAATGGAGGACAAAGTGCCTGATGCCAAACCAGAGTGAAATCAGGACAAGTTGAGCTGCACACATATGTGAAAATGCACCTTTTGTGTTTTGTTTTTTTCTGCAGGGCTCCTGTTGGGTCTGTGTCTGCTGATGTCTGTGTGTGGAGGATTAATGAAGCGCTGCAGAAGACTCATCTGTGCGTCATGCTATCCACAAAGAGAGCAGGTCAGTTACAGCCAACAGAAAACAAGATTCAGGATGAAGGAGGATGCAGAGAGGATGAAAATACAGAGTGAGGCTGTCAAAGTTCGATAGTTTATGAAACCATGTGGACAGTCTCTGTCATGGTTTGAAACCCAAATAGAAACAAAAAACAAGGTGAAGGACCCAAAAGCAGATAAACACAAAAAGGCTTTATTAACTCAAAAAGAATCCAAAAACCAAATTGGATTTCAGAGTAAAATGGGAAACACGAGAGACAAGGGGAACAAGAGATCAAAACCAGCAAAAACCATGCAAAAAAATAAATAAACAGAAACAAGCCATATCATAAGAAGTCTCTGTGATTTTGGTGAATGGACTTGAGCTTGTACAGATCTTTTATTCATCTGACCACGCAGAGCAGGGATTGGCAAATAGTGGCCCCGAGGCCAAACCTAGCCAGCCAGTAATAGTTTCTGGCCCTTGCCATGACCTTGAAAATAACTTTTATATATGCATTCACTCATTTCTTTTAACAAACAAAACTTTGACGGTCATTAACAGACAAAAGTAAAAGCTTCAGGCACGGCATCAGCTGACTCCTCCTCCTGACGCAGACACTCAGAGCCTCCACACCAGAGTGAAGTCACCAAGCCAGACAGAGACTTTGATTTCTGGATGATTTTTTTAATTTAAGTCCGATCATCTTATTAACCAAAGTGCTTCTGTGGTGAGAGAGTTTTAAGGCAGACATGATGAGGGGCAACAAACATGAAGAAACCAAAAATGTGCTGCTCAGTGCTGGAGAAGTTTGTTCCCATAATGTAAAACCTGATGTTACAGCAGCTCACCCTGAGTGAGCCCTTATTAAAGTCATTATGGGAATATTTTTCATTATTATTGTGAACCTAAAGGTGGACGCTCTTTCCTGATAAGAGATCGCTGCAGAAGAGAAATAAAACAGCACAGAGCCAGAACACATGGAGTGAGCCATAGAGCAGAACAGATGAATACAGAGAGAAAAACTTAGTTTTATCATCTGTTCTGATGTTTCTTAATTTATCTCAGACAGGAGCAGACTATTCACTGACTGAAACTGTCTCATAGAAACATATACGGTGATGAGATGTTCATCAGTGGATCATCAGTGATCTGTAAATTATGAAAATCTCAGGAACACGTCTGTATGAACCTTCACTGTGAATGTTTGTTTTTTTTTATGGAGAGCTGTTAAAAGCCACTTCAGCATGAATTGACTTATATATTTTTTTATACCTCCCGTGCAAATTGCCCAATTCCCATTCAATTTTTTATATAGCTTGCACAATTCCTTTTATATTTTTTTTTATATATAACTTGCACCTTATCATCTACTTTTATTTATAGTGTACTTGAAATCTGTAAACTGTAGCCTTTGCAACGAAATCTTGTTCTGTATACACCTGCTGCATACTGAATGACAAAGTCTGTCTAAGTCTAAGTCTAATTTTCCCTTAATATTCTAATAGAATAATAAAAACATGACTTTCCACATCCTGACAACTGTTATTTCCTCCTGACAAATCCCGATAACGATGTTGGTGCAGTGTTATTAAACTCAGTTTAGCAGACATCTGAATACAAAAAGCATAAAGACGTATGATTCATGGTTTTTTGTCTCTTATTCTGTGAGTAATGGAGGCACCAAGTGTTGACCGCCCTAGTGCTCTCGCCCTCTCTCTCCTTTATACCTTATTTAATGCTTGAAGAGGCAAAATCAACTAAAACTCTTTATGATAGGAAAACAAGGATAGCATTGTTTTAATAATCATCTCTATATATTAACCTCTGCCAAAAGTAATTGGCAACCCTTATCTTAGAGCACACTTTTTGACAGACAAGCTCAGTTTTACATTGAGAGTGAAAACAGTCAAGTCCAGACAAGTTAACAGTTTGTCATTAACAGACACATTCAAAAGTCTATTAGATAATACAGCATGAACATACTATATACAAACACATTATATTTATTTTTTATTTAACCTTTTTTAACCAGATAAGTCCCATTGAGATCAGGATCTCATTGACAAGGGCGACCTGGCCAAGAGGTCAGCAGCACACGTCATGATAAATACAAATTCAAAATATGGTTAAAAATTCAGCAATATGACAGTGACAGTGACAGAAAAAAGTAATATTACACATTAGAAAAAAACAGCTGGAGGTTGCTTGTTTAGGGCTTGTTTTTTTTAACTTGACATGCCAGACAGACCATTTCATATGTCCGCCACAGAAATATTCCACTCGTCCATCTGGAGAAGAGCTCATAGAAAATGTTTTCAGGGGCTGAACCTTCAGAAACAACTGCAGCTGCTGATTGGACGATCAATCTGCCAGTCACACTCATCATAGACCAATCATATCAAGCCACAGTATGACAAAGCAACTAGACCCAGTTGTTAGCCGTTAGCATCAGCTATGTTTGAGTTTCAGTTGTAAGACTATCATCTTACATTAAATTATACCACACAGATGTATCATTTACCACTTATATGTCAAAGAACCTCGTCAAAGAAAATTCCCATCAAGTTCTCTCTGTAAACTTCTGAGGAGAGCAGATTTCGCCTGGTGTTGTTGCGTAACCATGACTCCAGGCTACCATACTACCAGCATCATTCACGCAGCATCTCTTCCAGTTTCCCAGCAGTGATCCCCGGTCGGGAGAAGGGTTAGCCTCTCTTCCCTGATTGGACCGTTAAGCATTCAGCCGTGAAGTCGTTGGTTAATGTAAGTTGGCAAGACGGACATGCAGGATTTCAGACAATGAGTCAGGCCGGTCCATCTGCTCGGCAAGGCTATTTTTTTTATCAACTTCATCGCTTATTTCATTGGAAAAATCTGGCAACATTGCTGGTGACCGATTCAGGGTATACCCCGCCTCTTGCCCTAGTCAGCTGGGACAGGCTCAAGTCTCCCGAGACCTTGAAAGGGATATGCGGTCCAAGTAATGGATGGATGGCTGGATGTTATGTGAATACTATAAAAGAAAATCTGACTCCAAGACTTAAAATTCTGAAATAGAGAAAAATCTGCAAGTCAAACATCAAGTCTAAAAAGAACAGATGCACTCATTACTTTTATTTTATTTGTTTATTTAACCAGGTTTGTCCCATTGAGATCAACAGATCTCTTTTTCAAGGGAGACCCGACCAAGAATGGCAGCAAAACACAGTTTCATCCATCAGTACACTCAAGACTCATACAAAACAAATTAAGTGAGGAAGTCATCAATTAAAACAGGGTCTAAAAGACTTTAAAGTCTCACGTTTGATCATTAAAAATGTTTTTTAAGCACCCTTGTTGTTCGAAATGGGAAGTATCTTCAATAATGGCTCTTGTGTTCCTGGAGGGTTTTTGAATGAAGGCCAGAAAAGGAGTGTGATGTTGCATGATCCTGTCGCTGTGAGGGTCAGGTAGGCAGCAGTTAGAAAAGGGGAGGAGAAGCTGTCACCTGGGGCAGGTTCACAGCACCTTCTGGAAGCCCCTCCCCCTTTTTAACTCTCACTGCAAAGGCAGGATTTCATTGGACAGATGAGCAGATACCAGATCTGCAGATATCAGGATGAAGATCAGCTTCAAACACTCAGGGGTAATTTTATAATGTTAACTCAACCCAACAACACCAAAATGAAACGGTAATGAAAATGAATCAGAGCATATCTTCTCTGCGGTGTTCTTCATTATTTATTATCTTAGAAAACTCAATTGAAAATATTGTTTTAGGTAGTTTGAATAAATGTGGTAAGCATGCCATTCAAACACAAACTACAAATGACAGAACCGGTGTGGTCATGTATTTATTTTAGCGCTGAAGTGAGAACGCACACAAACAAAGACGCACACTCCCTCAGTCAGCTGTAGGTGAAAGGTCAGCGAGCGGAGAGGAATGCAGAGAATCTGCAGAATGAGGACTGAAGGGAAGATTCAGGTCTGAGCGTGCTCAGAAACCCACCAACACTCCGACAATCCCGAGAGACCCTGAACGCTCCACTGGGCTGAAGCACTCACATGAAGCAGCCTATCATTTTTTATCATGATGCTAATTTTTATTTAGGAAGTATTTTAAAAAATCAGGTGAGAGTCTTTTTAAACAGTTTAATTAATCTGTTAAATTAATAATCTGTTGTATCAAAAAGTTAATCTGACACTCCAGATGGACCATTCAGTATGTTTCACCAGTCCATCTGTGAAACATCCGACAGAAAGTATTTCACCTTCTCAGCACAAACACAACTGAATTTTGTCCTCTTAGGCACTGAACTATTGTGATGTGAAATATCAGCTGTGGCTTCAGCACAGGTTGTGTTTCCCCACACAAAGAGAAAAACTTCATGTTTCAGTTGAAACTGCTGCAGGCCAAACTGCGCCCTGTGCCTTTCCTCAGCTCCAGTAACTCTTTATAAAGGAAAAAATGGCATGATGTGTGGTAATGAGAGGCTCCTGTGCAGCAGATCATGTTTTATGAACCATGATGTGATGGGGACAGACGCTGAACCATGAAACTGATGAAGCCCACATTTGTTTGTATTTTTCAGGAGAGGATCCGGTTCCTCCGGCAGCAGATCCTGGACCAGAGGAGGATGGTGGGTAGGGCACTGAGGTCTGCAACTCAGAGAGGTCACCATGAAGAGCAAGGAGGAAGAGCAGGGGGTCGTCTTCGAGCCCTCCTGCTGCGGTACAAACCATTAGAAAGACAGATAAACAGATACTTAAAGGGATACGCCAACATTTTTGTTGTTTGCACATGTTGCCTCACTCCTGAGTCCATGACAAGCAGATAGACACCATTCTTGACTGTGCGTGCAGTAACAAGGAAGAGGCAGACAGAGCCCGCCCACCGCCAAATAGCTTAGCTCAAACACTGGGAGTCAATGGGTAGTGTTAGCCTTCCTCTGCCTACATTCATCAGATAATCTCTTCAGCAGCTCTGAACGGTCCTGAGTGCTTGCTGTGACAGGTTTTTTTTTTTTTTTTTTTGGTTTGTTACAGTCCCCAGGTCAGCTCGCATCAAGAAGACCGAACATAATTGTTACGTTATCGATTTTTAGACTAGCACACAAGATTAGCACTTTGTGTAATTTTCGAAAGACATACATACAAAACTAACTGTTCCACTTCTCAGCTTCTTTTCGTGCACGCTCAGCTTCAGAAACATGTAGTTATTCTGGTTCAAATAGGTAAGGTTGTGGATCCTCATCCTCTCTTACAAAGTCGTAATCCTTAGTACCAGTCTTCTTCTACTCGTAAACAGAAGCTGCTTTGTTTTGTTTCTTACAAGCACATCTGTGGTGGTTTGCCCATGCACCCTGCGGTTTAGTTTCATGTATTTCTTTTGAAAATAACATAAAGTGCTAATCTTAGTCCAAGAGTCGATAACATAACACAACGCCATAAAAAAAACGAGGAACGGCAAGCACACAGGACACGTTTAGAGTTGCTGAAGAGTTTATGTGATGACTGTAGGCAGAGGCAGGCTAACACTGCCCATTGACTCCCAGTGTTTGAGCTAAGCTAATTAGCGGTGGGTGAGCTCTGCCCGTCTCTTTCTTGTTACTGCATGCAGAGTTGAAAGAATGGAGTCTATCTCCTTGTCATGGACTCAGGAAGTGAGGCAAGACACGAAAACAAAAAGATGTTGGCATATCTCTTTAAAGATATGATCTGTACTGATATCAGAAGTTGGGAAGCTGAAATTGCAAACATAAATGTCCGATCTTATTTTACATATATTACAGTTAAATAATGACATTACCTAGTAAATTTATGAGAGTTTTTAAAGCTTAAGAAATCCTCCGTGTTTATACCTGAGACAGGTCGTAACTTGTTGTTGCATAACAAAACAGCCATGACAGACATGGCTTGTCAACTGTTGCCTTGGAAACATGTAATGTTATGTTTGAGCTTTCTGTACAAAGGTGAAACCTGCTTGTCAGTTCTACTGATGTTCCTGTGTCTCATTCACATTTTGTGCCACTTTCTTGTGTTGGACCACCAGCTCTCTGGCAGTCAATCAAACTCCCCCAGTGTCACCCGTTACTCGGTCCGACCCCATTATCTCAATAACTGAACTGCATTTCTAAGTTGAGTTGAGACTTGTGTCCATGATTTACTTCTTGTTTTAAAGTGAGGAGTCTGTTAAACAAAAAACAGCATTTCTTTGGTGCACTTACTAAGGCTATGTCCACATGTAGGTGGATATTTTTAAAAATGGAGGTTTTCCTCTAGCCTTGCAGAGCAGCTGGATCATCTGATTCATTGTCTGTAATCAGATCCATCTTTCAAAGCTCAAAGTCAAAACAGCTGAGCTTGATCTGAAGAGGCACGGCCCAGTCAGCATTGGGTAAGGCAAGAAGAGGCCAGAAAGCAACGCCTCTTTCAAAGATTAGCATAGATGCTAAAAGGACAGCAGGAAGGCTCAATCCCTGTGCAGGCCAAAATCGTCCATGATGCAGTTCAGCCTGATTTGCCACTACGACATGCAGGCAAGATGCATCACAACATGAACGACTGTAAAAATGTCAATTTTAGGTTGTAATAACTGGTCCTATTTAATTTTTTTAAGGAATTAGTAGATATGAAATGTTATATTGATTTCTGTAAAGATCTTTTACAAAGCATTATAATACTTTCAGTATAAAAAAGTCAAATATACTTAAATTGCCATCAGTAACTAACAGTTTTATACCTTGATAAGTTACTTTTGTCAAAGATATTGTCATTCTCAGTTGTGCTGGTTAATATAAATTCATTAATCAAGAAAGACAATGAACACTGTTTCTTTGCACTAAAAAGTACCTTTCATTGTCTTTTATTCTGTGTTCAGCTCATTAATGTAGCTTTACTGTTTGGTTTTAATTTTGAAAGTATATTTGTCAATTATTCTAAAAGTTGGATTTTTATTTATTTATTTTTTGACTAAATGATAGTATCCTTTTTTTTTTTATAATGATTTGGCCCTTTGACACTGATAATGACAATAATGTGGCTCTCATGATAAATTTGCCCACCCCAGGTGTAGATAATGGATGGAATATAGACACTAACAGTTTCAGCAGCCATTACTTACATCTGGACCGCATTTTTTTATCAAGTAAAAAGCGAATAACACTGAAGGCATAGAGAGGCTATTTTGTGGAATGTGGTAAAGTAAGGAGAGCTCTTGTTAAGCGTCCTGTTTATCTCTGTGTTCATATGTCCAAGGGTTCCTGGAGGTGCTTATTTGTCCCACCTGCTTTGTCATCCCTCTGTTACCTGTCTGTCCTGTGGTGAGGAGGTGAGACAGAATGAGGACAGCATGGTCGCCTGTGATGTCCCTCAGTGTCCAGGTAAGGATGCATTTAGAGTTATAGATTAGCTTTGGGACAGATTTATTGTTCAGAAGTTTAATTTCTGTTAATCCATTTTCTTTTCATTATCTTACTTGAGCAGATTTACTACACATTTGGTGTTTGGATATCTCATTGTACCATGTTATTACTATTTTATTTTTTATTGATTCATATTTCACTATAGAATTTTTATCTCATGATTTTTTAAAATTAATTAATTATTTTATTTTGTTATGTCTTTTTGATCCTAGCTCCTGTGTTTCTTAATTTTTTCCTCATCCTGAGCTCCTGTGTTTCCTCATTTTTAATCCAAGATAGTGTTTCCTCAGTCCTCTAATTCTGTTTTCTGTTAGGATCTCTTCTTAATGTCTTTGTGTGTGTGTAAGTGAGTGTGTATGGATAGCGAGGGTGGATAGGATCTTGTATTTTCATTTTATTCAATCCTCTACTTTGTATTTTATTGTATTTTATTATGTCTTTTGTGTGAAGCACTATGAGCTACAAGATTTTGTATGAAAAGTGCTGTTCAAATAGAGTTTGATTGATTGATTGATTGATATTGCCCAGTTCTAACTCAGGCTATTACAGGCTGCATTATAAATGTAACTTTCTGGTTTCAGAACTTTTGTTTAGCCAGCTTAATATCTGCATTTTGTATGATGAACATCACGAAAAATAATAAGGTCCACTGCAAAGTCATACTTACAAGTCACTCTTAAGCTGCATTAAAGTGTTTCCCTGTTTTTAACACCAGCATGAATTACCAGGTGTTGTTCTCTGCCGCTCAGTGTCAGTCTGTGTGAGGTCAAAGCACACCCTGTATATTACACCTCAGTTACAACCTCTTGAGATGGACTAAACAATGAGTCAACCCTTTCACCTCATTCTGCCTCCGTGACACTCACAGCGGAGGCGAAACATCATAGTGGCGCAAATATCATGGCTTGAAACGGCAGCGTGATCAGGGTTTTAGATGATGGGAACTTTACCAACATTGGTGTCTTTGTCAAAGTGGGCGTGGCCTGTCACAGATTCACTCATGTCTGGAAATGCCCTCATAGAATTCAGATAAAATGCTCTGGAAACATCCGTAGTTGTCTTTTTAATAATGAACACATTCATTCAATAACCGTTAGAGTCAGGAGAGTTGGTGTCTTGTTACTCTGTGTGTGTGTGTGTGTGTGTGTGTGTGCAGAGGGAGTGTCCTGTTGTTGACTCAGCTGAAGTCAGACAGATAACAGTAACTGAAGCTCAGGCTGCTTTAACCCTTTAGTGTCTGTTTTAAAACATTAATGCTGCAGAAACACTCTTCAACCATCATATTCCAGAAAAGATTTAAATAGAAGTGTTATCAACTTCTACAGCTTATCACTGCTTCTTGTTTAATCCAGTAATTGTTCTAGTGAAAAACAATTCACAAAGAAGAAAAAAATAAATCTGGTGTCCAAGGAAGGAATGTGTATTTTAAGGAAAGCTACCCAGTTAAATCCACTGGCAGTCTTCTGGAAGGATATGTAGTTAAGTAGGAGGGGGATAATCCATGGGAAAGAGGTCCAAGGACAGATTTAAACTGACACCACCCTCAACAACAATATCAGAAGTTATGGAGAACAAACATAACTGCATGGCTTCTATTTATCAAGTACAAACTGCAAGGTACTCTTTTTATGGCATAGTCATGTAGACCTTACAAACAAACTTCTTGGAGTCTTTTCTTGATAAATACAAAATGATGTGAATCCCAGGGAGCACCTCAAATAAATTCTTCTTTGAGTCCAGGAAGCACTCCTTTTCTTGTACGATTATAAGATATCTGAGTCTGTTGGCCGGCCTGCACATTGTGTTCTCTCAGCAAGAAGTTTCCCGGTCGAAATCTCAACCCATCAGGTCATATCTGATTGGAGTTTTCGTGTTCTTCTCGTGCATTTGTGGAGTCTCCCAAGGAGCTCCTGCCTCCACCCTCAGATCAGAAAGAAGCTCAGTAGGTCAGTTGGTGATTCTGAGTTGAAAATAGTTCTGAATGTGAAAGTGCATGGTTTTCTATGTCTATATGTCAGCCCTGTGATTGACTGGCAACCAATACAGGGCGTGCCCGCCTCATGCCTGGTGACAACTGGGGTTGGCTCAAGCCCCAACAACCCTAATGGACTTTAGGATTACTGGTATACTGGATTAATGGTTCCCAAAGAAGGGTTTAAGACCCTCTAAGGGTCAAAATACCCTCCCATAAACAAAATAAGAATTTAATATGATTTCAAACAATATTCTGCCCATTATTCTAAAATATTTGCATGAATGAATGCAATTTTGGGGCAGCACATTGGCACAGCAGGTAGTGCATTTGCCTCACAGCAAGAAGGTTGCTGGTTCAATCCCTGTGTGGCCAGGGCCTTTGTGAAGATTGTTCTCCCCTGGGCACTCTGGGTATCTCCCACAGACCAAAAACATGCTCATTACGTTTCGCTATTGCCCTTCAGTATTCCGAAAACGGGACATTTTTCAGAAATTAAGGAGTTTCTTTAAAAGTCTGACCTAGCAAAAAAAATGCAGATCCGTAAAAAACAGTGTTGTAACTAAGGTTTAACATGTCCAAGACTGTAATTTCCCATCCAGAAAATTTCATTTTGCATTTCATATATGAAACATACAACCATCTAAACAATAAAATTGACACTTAAATAGTTCAAATTGGCATCTAAAGAGTTAAAACTGTGAAAATGATCGAATATTTGGTAGTTATGACCAAAACTGAAATTAAAAGAGATTAAAAGATTTATAAAGAAAAAAGTAAAAAAAAAAATTAACATTGCATTTTTAAGACATTTTGGAAGGGGACAAAAATGTCCCTTTTAAGGCTCTGTGTAACAATTTTAGCTACACAGTGAAGAAATGTGTGATAAAGGATTTGTGTTTAAAATATAAAAATTTGTGAAAAAATGCACACCTGTACCAAATATATCCACTTCAAAATTATTAAAGAAAGTACCCCATCAAGGGGACAAAACATTCCCCTTGATGTATATGGGTTAAAAAAATCAGAAACGGGTTAATATTTTCAGTCTTCCTCTGGTTATTCAGGCTCTCATGTCTGTATCCTCTGCTGTCTTGTTTTCACAGGCGTGTTCTGTCGGCCATGTTTCCACAGTTTGGGAAACACATGTGTCTTCTGTGTGAGACCTCTGGCCTTTCAGGAAGACGGCGAGGAGGAGCTGTGAGTGCATCGATGATGAATGAAATGATGTAAAGAATTTTTATCGCTGCTGTGGGGGTTTGTCTCACACCAAGAGCAGAAAGAAAAATAACAGAAGACTTTGACAAACATGCAGAACAGATGATAAAACATGGAACAGATTCATCAGTATGATTTTTTTTTACTTTGGGAAGTTTTCACAGCCAAACTATAAAAACACTAACATGATAAATTAGAGGCCATGATGCTTCAGTGTGCATCAAACCGTACGACAGAACATGCTGCTGCAGGGATGATGTGTTTTTGTTGGCCGACCCGGAACTGAACATCCCACAGGCTCCATCTATAAAACGCTGATAGGCTTCTCCGTTGGGTTTTGGTTATAAAAGCTGAAATAAACTCTTCCAACAAAAAATAGACTATCAAATCTTTCCTGATAGAATTACTAACAGGAGGTGGGAGCAGGAAAGTTTTATGTCACCTATAAAATGCTTTCTCAAATATGACTCTAAATAATACATTACATGTAAAAGACAGATGGGAAACTGAAATGGACATAGATATTTCAAGAGAGGTATGGGATGAATTATGCACCCAAGCACACCTTGTAACCAATTGCTATTAACTCTTGATGTAGAGCTGTAAACATTGCACCATTTACTCTATTAAATAGCAATCCTTATCATATTGCAAGATAAATGCTGTCACTCAATCAATCTTTATTTGTATAGCTCCAGTTCATAACAAGTGTTATCTCAAGGCACTTTACAACAGAGCAGGCTGAAGACAAACTTCAATTTATAGATACACCTATATGCATATATACAAATACATATAATTAATATATTTGTATAAACACATACATCCATCCAGGCAGAGACAAAGGGACTAAAAATAAGAAATTATGATAGAGACAAACCCATGGACACCCAGATCATAAATCTGTCCTCATCACATTTGTCTCTGCTGAATATAGATTCAATCAGCCAATCTTTATTTGTATAGCACCATGTTTGTTGAATATAAATTTATTAGATTAAATTAGATAGAGCTTTATTAATCCCTTTGGGAAAACTCCCTCAGGGGAGTTAGGATTTCAATAGCATCTTGAAAAGTAGATAGAAAGATATATAAATATAAAAAAGCAAACGATAGATATAAACAGGAATATAAATAAATATAAAATAAAATAAATATTTAAACAGTAATAATAATAATAAAAATAAAAATATGGCTACTGGCTGTCTAGCTACTGGTAAAGGTAAGCCCCTTGAGATGCTGTGTCCAACTGTTTGACTGCCAATACGTTCATTAAAATAACGTTAAATATAAAACAAATTATAACAGCTGAAAGTCAAAGTGCAGTTCCAATGGTAAAACTTCAACAGACAGAAACGTCATTTTGAATCCACCTTAATATCCAGTAAGACTGATTCTTGTCCCTGTTTTTCTCAGAGACTCCAGTGATGACGAGGAGGTCAGTTTGACTCACGTCACTGACCGCAGAGTCAGAAGGAGGACGGTGTCCACAGCATCCCACCAAAGACCAGCTGAATGCCCCAAAGAGCCAGTTAGCTTCGGGAACGCTGACAGTGAAGGAGGTGCTCTCTCAGACTCAGTACTCAGGTAGGACACCGCAGAAGTATTCATACTGTCAGCTGAAATATCGTCCCCCTCATAGAAATGACAAACACCTTCTGGAGCTAAAACTGAAAACACAGCACTCTGTTTTCTGCCCCTGACAGTGAAGCAGACATGACCTACCAGGAAACACCAGGATCAGACAACAGTGACGCCTCGATCGCTTCCACACAAACCCGCCTGCAGGACGAGACGCTGCAGACTGTTATTGTACACACATGACGGTTTCCAAAACCTCCAGGACTTTCCAAGGCTCTCCAGGATCCAGATCAAGGGCAGTCTGCTGAGTGAGAGGTCTGACTGTTTAATAAATGGAATAAAAGCATGAAAATAAAGGAGAGACTCATTTTCCTAACACATCAAACATCAAACTGAGCTCTTCTGATGAAGCAGTTTGAAGGTCTAGTATCATGTAAAATACACTTTTATTATTTATTTATTGACCTTCATTTAACTGGGAAAATCAGAATCAGGAATGCTTTATTAATCCCCAAGGGTAAATTCGGTTGTTTCAGTTGCCCTTATACACAGTATAGCAGTAGGAATATCAAAAGACATTAACATAGATAAGAGCATAAACACTGCAAAAACTCAGATCTAAGTGAGAGTAATTGTCCCATTTCGATTAAAAAAATAACTCACTGGACTTATTCAAAGGCACAATTTCCTGATAAGACAAATGCAACTTGAAGGGTGTCTTAAAATGATTTTTTTTAAAATCCAGAGCAGATTTTTAACCTGAATTTAAGACCCTCACTGAGTCAGAATAAGTTGTCTCATTGGCTGATTTTTCCTGATCATTACAAGCAGCTCAGTGCCTTATTTTTGCCTTTTATTTCATGTAGTAAGATATTTATCTGGACTTGCTAAGTGAATATGGATTAGAATAAGTGTTTTAGATATTTCTGACTTTAAACAGACAAACACACTTGATGAGATCTGAGTTTTTACAGTGAAAATTAAGTAAAAATAAGAAAGCAGGTTGCAACATGCAGAATCTTTAAGCTATACTTCAACTTCCCTATGAAGGAAACAAATAAAACAGGTAAAGTAAGACTATGAACAAGCCCAAGGAATTTACAGTAAACATTACCAGTATTACAATAAGAATACAAACATGACAGTACTGTGTGACAGTAAACCACATTGACTGAATATTGCACTGGATATCATGTTTGCTTATTTACAAATATTAACGAATATCGGGGTGACAACAGTCAAAAACAGTCTCCAGGACTTGACATCGCACTGATATTATAAACCTCATTGAGATTAAAAATCTGTTTTTCAAGATTGTCCTTGCCAAGACAGAAGCAAATTCAACAGTTTTAGACAAACACACGCAGTCACAAAATTAAAATAAAAAAACAAACACATACACAAAACTTCAGTATATTAAGAAAGATAAGTCACAATTTTAGACAGCCAGTTTTGCTAAAATTTTGCTGACGAAACATAAAACCAAGCGCTAAGTGCCAAAACAGAACCACAGCAACTATCACTGACAAAGTGCCCAGCGCCAAAGTGCAACGTACAGTCAGTTAAAAGGGGGACAGTCTGTTGAGGTCTGTTGAGGTCTCTGGTGCTTCAGGACCTGGACAATTTGCTCTAGTTGATGGGTGATGAACTCTTCTCTCTTCTGAAAGAGTGGAGGAATGTCCAGCCATCAGTCCATGACCTTAAGCTCAAACACTCTGGTCATGCAGCAGGACAATGATCTGAAGCACAACAGCGAGTCCACCTCTGACTGGCTCAAGAAAAACAAAATGAAAGTTTCAGAGTGACCGAATCGATGACATGACCTTAAACAGGCCGTTCATGCTCAAAAACCCTCCAGAATGAAAACAATTCTGAAAGAAGAGTAGGTCAAAACTCCTCCACAGCGATGTAAAAGATTCATTGCCAGTCATCACGAACACTTGATTGCAGTTGTTGCTGCCACAACCTGTTATGAGGCTTAGGGTTCAATTACTTTTTCACATGGAGCATTCACATTTGGATAGCTTTTTTGCCTTAATAAATGAAATCGTCATTTAAAAATGCTTTTTGTTTACTCAGGTTGTCCTTGTCTGATATTTAATGTTTGGTCTGAAACATTTAAGTGTGACAGAAAAGCAAAAACGGAAGAAATCCTTAAGGGGGCAAGGACTTTTTCACAGCACTGTGAAAAAGTCCCCTCAAGTCCCTTCTTACAATATTTAAAGTCAAAAAAATGATTTTGCAGGATATACGACCTTTAAATATGAACAGTCATCTTCTTAAAGCCTCTTATGGTAAAAACACTATCAGAAAGAAGACATATTCAAGCTTGCAGTGATAGTCGAGTCATGTGATCACATTTGTGTTGTTTTTAAAACAATTATGAACATTTTTTTTTTACTTTTTGGCTTGGGACAGGCTGTTTTGAGGACTTTTATTGAGCTTATTTAAAATGGAGGCTGCTTTAAGTGTTGGAAGTGTTATTATTCTGTATCCTTATTTCCCTAATTTAAAAGTCTTTTTGCAGGATTAACAAATGTCTCCTACTGAGTCATGATGGAGACTGCTTTAAGTGTTATGGTTCCTACATGCAATGCAGTGTGCAGTTTAATACACTGCCTGGCCAAAAAAAAAAGTCGCCACCTGCATTTAACTCAGCAAATAGGTGCAAGCCTCCTGTTGGATAATTACTGCATGGGCGATTATCTTTCAGCTGGAAACAAGTTATTTAACCCCAGCTGATGCAATGTGTGGCTTCTAATTTCTTAAACAACCATGTCGAAAGACACATCCTGTGGTCATGGAAAAGATGTTAGTCTGTTTAAGAAGGGTCAAATCATTGGCATGCATCAAGCAGAGAAAACATCTAAGGAGATTGCAGAAACTACTAAAATTGGGTTAAGAACTGTCCAACGCTTTATTAAAAACTGAAAGGATAGCTCTAATTATTTTCGTCAACAACCTTTTTTCCCCTGACAAAAACTAGACTAAAAAACAAGTGCACATGGACAAAAACTAAAACTAAATTAACTGACATTTTCATCAACAAATAAAAACCAGACAGAGACTTAATCCAATCAGACCTAATTTGGTCATGTAGAAAGTAGGGACAAGTTAGGAATATATCCAATCACAGCTACTTTGGTTGTGTGGAAAGGTTGGATGAGTTAAGAGGGACATCCAATCACAGCTGCCGTAGCTTCATGGTGGTGGGATAAGTTGTGGAGCGATCCAATCAGAGCTCCTCTCTTTATGAATTGATATATTCATGTAGAGCAGGTTCACTGTTTGTTGTCAGTTCTGGTATTGTAACTGAGATGCTCTGCCAGGTAGCCTAAATAAAGGTGACTGCATTTCACACAAAGTTCAATTTGTTTCTGTAAATTTATACATTCAGACTTCACTAGCATTCAGTAAAGGGTTATTAGATGATTCATTTTATCCAAGTGTGAAACATGACTTCAGAAATTCAAGGTTACACTTCATATTTTAGTTGACTAAATTTACAGTAGATTTCCTTGACTGAAATGTTGTGAAATTTCATCAACTAATACTAAAATTGAAACAATTTAGATGACTAAATTATTACTAAAACTAAAAGATATTTGAGGCAAAAGACTATATCTACAAGTATATTAAGAAGTGCTGTCAAAATTAACACTGTTGAGGTCTTAAAAATGTATAATAAAGTATTAAATTTGACTTTTAAAATGGTACAAGAGCCCTGAGTAACTTGTCTAACTCCTATCCCTCTTTCTGGCCTCTGATGGGACTATAATCTACTGAAGGACCACCATGTTGCATAAAAGACTTAAGACTTGAAACTCATCAGGAAAATGTTTATTAAAGGACCTTATTAACAAACAATACAGGGTGTACTGCTTCTGAACATCTGAAAGACTTTATTTTTCATATAATTAATGTGAAGACAAGTCATCCTGCTCAGAGTGTAGGTGAGTTAGAAGTCTGATCTCCCTCCAGGTGAAGAATTTCAGCTATCCAAACACCTTCGAGGCTCGTAGGTGTCGTCCAGGAGCAGGTCGGTCAGCTCCCTGTGAGTGTGTGTGTGCATATTTGCTTGGATGTGTGTGAGGATGTGGGTGTGCCCGGTGTGTGGAGGGGGGAGGTCTCTGGGATTCTGCAGGAAACAGTGTGTGAGTGTGAACCCTCCACCAGTCCTCACTCTGCCTGTGTCTCCGTGTCTCTCTCTCTCTTCAGGTGTGTTTGGGTGTTTTTGGCGGGATAAGCTGCACAGATGGCAACTAAGGTAAGATGACCAGCCAGCTGATTGTTTGATTATCAATGAAAATAGTCAGATTGTAGATTGAGTGAAAGCAGAAGAATTTATCCTGAAACTAGGACGAGTTTGAGCTTCATTTATCTTCAGTTTGACACCACAAGTTTAGAGGGAGAATGTTTGCTTAAAGTTTTAGTGGCAGGCAGGAAATAAATGACCTTAATGTGTTGGTTATTTCTTGTTAATCTCTTCTTTTATTCATATCTTTTGAGTTTTAAATGATCTCATTATGTCTTTAGTAAAGCCAACTTTAAGCTGAGGTGTGTCAGTTTGAGCGTCTGAAGGGTGGGTCCAAACTCCCCTCACTCACTGCAGCACCTTTTAACATCTGCAAATCTGAGAGTAGTTTTTTTTTTTAAGTATTAGAACTCTCATTTCTTACTATGTTATGTGATATTATATTTAATATAATTAATTGTGTATGACTTTGTTAGGGTCTCAAAAGTGAAGCTCATTATAAACTCATTTAGAGCAAAAGTAAAGCTTCAAACATCCTCTGATAAATTAAAAAAATCAAATATAACCCCAAAATTCAATCCCATGTAACTTATAAGACTTTTTTTTTTACACTTTGAAAGGCATATTTTTGCTTACTTTTTTTAAAAGAGCGACTTTCACATACTTTAAACTATATTAAGACACAAAACAAGTTTTCTTCATTTAATCTTTCCAAATTTAGCTTTATTTATTAAAAACAGATGAGTTTTCTTGTACAGTGCTTAGCAAATTTATTCGACCACCTGTCATACAAATGAAAAAATATATAAGAAATCTTTCAAAACTTGATTAAAACTGTCAGAATGTAATTAAGCACAACATTTAACCTGTAAAACTAATTGTTCTGATCAGGAATTCAAGTTATTAGCTATAATCTGACATCTTAGTCAAGACATAATAACGTACTTTGCTATTTTTTTCTGGGGGGGCTTGTGTAAAACAGTCAATTTGAAATTCTTGGATAACAATAATAATTATATTTTAGCATTAAAATATGTTTTTGGTTAAAGAGCCTCTGCATACTGGTGTATTGATGGTAACAGAAACATAAAAATGATTTTGATATTTTCTAATGCTATAAATTTAGAGCAGCGGGGGCTTAAACCTTACACTGGGTGGTGGTCTAACAAATCCGTTAAGCACTGTGCATGTCCGGTGGATCGATGGGTGGGCCTGGATGTGCACAGGCCCACATCATCATTACATGTCCTAAAAGGAGTGACTTTTTTCAGCTATTTGGATGGGGCAGTGCTTATAAAAGAACATAAAATGTTAATATGCTGGATTTAGCACAATGCTAATTTCCATCCGTAATCCCAAACATAAAAGAACAACATAAAATCAAAGTTACAGACATATAAAACCAGTACAGACAGAATCACACAGAAGAACTTCACACTGATTTAATCCAACCCCTTCTCCAAATGTCATAAGGAAAATTGAAAACTCAGTCATAAATAGTTGTATAGTTGTGATAATAATGTTAATAACTTACAGTTGTACAAATCCCCAAGACACACTTAGACTTGTCTCAAGGCACAGTGGTGTGCTCCGCCACAAAATTTGATAACCACTGCTCTGAGACACCCAGTTTGGGTAATCGCTCGTCTTTATTCACCAAAAAGTGCTGCCAAACTCCTACACACAGTTTCACACGTTGCTCTAAAATGTGAGCAGCATTTGGACAAGAGGGTGAAGGGGAGTTAGGGTTTCCATCTTACAATGCATGGTTTTAAAAACTCTTATATCAAACAGCACTGATGACTTTTTCATGCTACGGCAACTAAAACAGAAGTCCTAAAGTTTCAGTTAGAGATGAGAATCAAGAAGCAGCTGAGGATCAGTTACCGTTTTTTTTAAGAATCATTTTAATTTGACTTTTTGTTCCACAATTCCCTAATGGCCCATTCACGTCAATGTATATTAGCTGACTTTGACCAACGTCGAGTTATCATTAAAACTTCGGTGAAAGTACGTTCCCTGGAGTCAACTTTGCTTTGTTCAGGTCGACATATCTAAAGCGGAGAATACTGTTGTGCTGGTGCAGTGTGATGTTTCCCGATGGCCCCCTGAGTAACTGTAGACGGACTCTAAACATTCGCCTTTGTAGATATAGTGCATGGGTAGCGCACTCAGCTTAAGGGAACTTTGGCCTAACACAGCTTGGCCCTACTGAACGCTGTATAAACTAATTGTGACGTCACTCAACAAACACCATATATAGTGGACATATATGCCATTTCACCAAGTGCAGCTTCAGCTGGTCTCAGTATCCTAACACCACACCAAGAGGACAAAAGATGGCTCAAGTCGTACAGCAGGAGGAAACAGTTTGAGCCGACAGAGCTGACGTACGTTGAACTACGGGCAGGCCCTAACGTTTGCCAACAGAACTGCTTTAACTGAGGGTAGTGAAGACAGGGAGGCCAACACTTGCTGGTGTTGAATCAAACCTTGGAAATTTTTAGGCTTGAATAAAACTTGTCGACGTGCCAGACGAACATCAGTGTTGCCAAGCTGATGTTAACTTAGTTACGCATGGCCTGACTTAGCTCGATGCGGCTTGACGTTCCAAAGGTTGGCCAAGCCATCAGTGTGTAAATGCGGCTTTATCAACGCCCTCTGCTTACTCCTGTGTTCCTAAGAAAACATCAGCCCTTTTCACAAAAGCGTCTCAACAAAGCTCTGCCACAATTACACGTCTAGACATTCACATTAATTTCCAGATGACATATTATTGAAGAAAACTTCAGTGGATTAAAAAAAGACCAATCCAAAGAAACAATTGGAGCACACAAGTCACTTTAGATATTATAATCAGGTGCAAACGACTGACGTTTTTATGGGCTGTACGTCTTCATGGTTTTGCCTCTGGTGAATACATAGGGCGAAATGTCAGTCCTTTGCACCTGAACAAAATATCCTGAGTGACTTGTGTGCTCCATTTTTTCTTTGAATTTGCCTCAAAAACAGAGAAAGGCAGGCATACATACAAACAGCAGTACTCGCCTCCTGCTTACTCCACTCTCACCGATATTACGCCTCTGGTACGCCTTATGGAGGCGGGGCAAGTGGGGAGATCAACTCGTCCAAACCCCACTCAGTCTCCACGAGTGAAGTTGAGACGTAAATACATGAAATGGTTGCATGAAAGAGGCCATCAGCACAAACAACTGACCCTTCGATGGCTCTCTGATTAGTTGGCTGACCCACCAATCAGAATCTAAAGCCCAGTCCACAGTGCTTTCACTCAAAAGTGCCGCAAGAAGGTTCTGCTGTATTTACATTCAGAGATATTTACGTCAATCCGCCAAGCTCACTCGCAGCGCTCCTGTCTCCAGCTGAGTCCTCGTGCCTCCTTCTCAATATCATGCCTCTATTACTACCTCTGGAGACAGAGAAAAGAGGGGTCAACTCGTTCCCTCCATTAAGCCTCTGGGATGTTCACAGTGGACATAAAACGTCACGGAGGGTAAATATTACGCTTTTAAACAGCGGCGTGAATTTGGCCCCTTCTCGAAGCAGCCATTGCTGGGTTACCCCAGTCAGACAAGCTCTGTGTTGGCAGAGGCTATTTTAATGCACTGTGGGAAAGTTACTCTCTTAATTTTTTTACTTAAACTTTGAAAATCACGAAGAAAATATACTCAAATGTCAGAGATTTTTAATACTGTCAATATTTGGTGTTCAAGGAATGTTTAGATGAAATAACAAAAGCATTTTGTTGATGTAAACAGTAATACTTAGTACATACACCCGACTATAGTTTTGTCTTTATTCTTTCACTCAAGCCAAGTTTTTAAAAGTATCAGATTAATTAAACATGAATAAAAGTTAGTGAAAAACTAAGTTATTTGCAATTAGCAAAAGCAGATTTTGCTTAAACTAGTAACACTTACTAAGGAGGGCGGGGCTTGATGTAGGTTCACTTATTTTAAAGGGCAGGGCTTGACAAAGGGTCAATTAAGGGCTGCTTTCAAAACCGCTTTCCCCACACGCCCATATACTGCACACTCACTGTTAGCTGTTCGTTAGCAACCATCCCTTTAAAGACGCTAAGAAGCTTTAAAATTCAACAGCGAGGCACTGTTAGATGCATTTTATGTTGCAAAATGAAACGTTAAAATCTGGTATATAATCTGGTGTCTGTGTTCACCCCAGACTTTATTTCAGATGCTAATCTGAAAACCTATCCTAAAATTCTCATAAACCTTTGGCCTGAGGAACCATAATGATAAAATGCTAATTCACGGATTAATTTTTGGACTCACTCCTGCACCACTCTATTGTCAAAGTCTCCTGATTATTCTAAACTATTGGGAAAGTTTCAGTAGAGAAACCTCACTCCTCTTGAGCTCCACCCCAGCATCCATAGGTTTCCATCTTATTTTAACTCATGAATTAGTTTGCAAGAGTTTGCCTACATTTTGTATCATTATAATCAATAAATAAATTCACTAATATTGTGTGTTATGGACTTTTGTTTCTTTGGTATCATACAGGTGTTATTGTTGAATGTAGCTCACATGCAAATTTGGAAACAAATCCAACAACCAGACCGAGTTTTGATGTAACTCTAGCAAAGAAAAATACATGCTCAATATCACAGCACCATAAAATGAGGTTCTAGAAGTTCCAAAAATACTTAATTTAGTGTTTTTAATCATCAAAATTATAGACACACTTGCTCATGTAATTGTTAACATACAAGGGCAACATCTGGACAAGTGAATGGAACTGGAGATGAAGCAGGGAAACTATTTGCCTGCAAGTTATAAACCAAGAAATTACCCAATAAAGACTTCTTTTGTGTTGAAAATTTGGGTTAAAGTGTTGAATTAAGTGGTGTCTCTTTTCAACACTCTGTTTGAGGCACAGTGTCTCTCCCCAACAGGAAGACAAAAGGCATTCAATTCCCAAAACTTTTCATCAAACTTTAAAAAGCATACCGTAAATGTTTTCCCACCCTCTCGCTCTGCTGCCTGTAAAGACAGAACCAGATGGCTGCAGGGATCCTCTGAAACTAAAAGACTAAACTGGTTTCCAAACTGGTTTTCTATTTCTGACTGGTGTATCTCTTGTTTTTTGTTAAATCGTGGCGTGTTTTTAGGATCAGCACTTTTTCGGTTGAACGCTGGCCGAGCGTCTTTGCGGCCGCCGCCCTCTTTCACAACAGCCCGGGTCCTCGGAGAGAGACAGAGAGAGCAGCTCGATCTGATCTCATTCAGCTGTTAAACGGTTCAGCCTGAGGCGAGCAGGAAAAACCAAACAGCTGCTCGGGGCCCCTCACACTCCAGGGGCCTCGAGCTCTGTCAGAATTTAAAGATACACTCCCTAGAACTCTCAGCCTGCGTGAGCGGGGAGGGAAGGAGAGGCAAAATTTGGCAGCAAAGCAGCATTTTAGGGCCAATTTATTTCATGTTTGTGAGTTTGGATCCCTGGAAATGATTATGATTTCATTAAAGAAAAGATTTAGTGAATGATGCACAAAATAAAGAATGTGTTGGTTGGTGACACGACCGCTCAGAGGATGATTTAAACAAAAACACAAGAGACGTGACAGCGGAGACACTTTCCCTGCACTAAATAAATCCTGCAGGAGGATTCTTTATCCTGAACTGTGAATACAAACTCAGGGGAAAATGTATCACCTTTCAAGATTTACTACAAGCCCATCAGGGCTGTTCTGACACAAGGAACTTTGATATGATATCATACAAAACACCAATGTCGTTGATACTTTGATTCTCTTTCATGGCAGCAAATGTGTTCATAATTATTAAAAAGTTCCACCATAATTTCCAAAGATTTCTGGTGAAGAGGTGTTAGTTAAAAGTTTGCCCGCATTAGTAGCTGAATTAGTGTTTGGTTGTTAAAGTTTTAATGCAGATAAATGAATCCAAATCCTAAAAAGTCTCCTTAAATCCTGCCTATTAAAAAAAGGATCTACTACAGCACTGCTTCCTCAAAGCAAAAAAGTTCCCGGTTTGAATCTTGGGTGGTTTTTCGCATCTACAGCTCGGTTGTTTTGTTCTGATTCAGGTAAAAGAAACTCTTCAATTTGCCATAAGTCACTTTGGTTGTTTCATATCATATGGAAGTATTTCAGAAAGGAACAAGACACATGAAAGGCCGTCATTATGTGACAGCCAGCAATGGTTTGCTTGACTATAAGTCGTACTGTGCATTATGGGAACCAAGCTCAAGGTTTCCTTATACGTCTGTAAAATTTGGCCAAGTCAAACGCTCCACATCAAACATCATGCCAAGTACCTCAGTGCTTGAGCACACTCGTTCACCTGGTTATATCTAAACAAAGATACCCACACATGTGCAAAAATATTTATAAAGCTACAGTGCCCCTACTATCGAAGTGTTTTAAAACAGGTTTTTGATTCACAGTAAATACAAAGAAAAAATAGCTTGTTTCTCTGAAAAAGCAGCAGGAACATCAGTTTGAAACAGATGTACATGTTCCTCTTCCAATCCTAACCAGGCTGTCGGCCTTCAATTTAAATCTTGAGGTGCCATACCACTGTATCCACCACCATCGCCTGAATGCTAGAGCTACATTCAGTGTGTGAATGCGCCTTTAGCCTTTCACTTTTATGTCCTCACTTTCTGGACAGGAGCATTATTGCAGCTGAAGCAAGTCAATCTGAACTGAGCCTAACTGGTGGTTTGTCTCGCTATGTTAGCTCTGTGATTGGCTGGCAACCAGTCCAGGGTGTACCCTGCCTCTCACCCAATGAGAAATGAGAAGGGCACTCTCCTTCCTTGGCCCTGAGTAGGATAAGTGTCACAGATGAAGATGGATGGATGGATAAATGTTGAAGAAAATCTTGATCTGACAGCCCTGAACTCTCTGTTTCCTGTATCCACGGGGGGCGCTAAAAACAAACTTAACAAAAAGATCTGCACATATACTTTAAATGAAGTATTTAATGTTAATATTGATGCCATTTTTAAAAATATTTTAATGAGGACAAATGTTTCATCTTAACTACTGAAATGTGGTTTCTTTGTCACAAAAACTGAATATCATGTTAGTGTAAAATCCATTTGTAAAAATGTTTCAAAATATGCTGTTTTTTTTTTTTGACTACTTGGATATTCTCATTACATTTTTCCTTTTAAAAGCCCTACACTGGGATCAGAATAATCCTAATTTTTTTTAGTTTGAAGCTATCATAATCATTCAATAAATTTTTAGATTCAATCCTGATGGAAAACTTTTGAACATCATAAAACCTTACAATATTGGGAACGTTTTGTCGTAGTAACATTAATTTTTTTTTTTTTTTTTACAATCTGGAGTAATGGCAACCCTTCATTCAACATTTCCTGCAACATTATGACTGTAGTTGTTATTTTATACTCTCCCCTAATGCATACACACAGACTGTTGGCAGATAACACTGTGCAGCGTATTTTACAGTGAAAGTCTTGTGTTTTATTAATGAGTAACCACATCCGTCCTTCATATGCTCTGCATGTCTCTGTAGAGTCTAAAAACACCAGCCTTTCAGCAAATAAAATCAGAATAATCATCATACGTACACACTCAAACTTTGTCCTGATGCAAAGTCATCCACACATGTTTAATGTCTTTAACTCTGTTAAAAAGAGAAAACACAGTCAGATGATTTATGGGTAAAGCTGTTGACTCAGTACAGTCTGCACACACTGACCTGAATAAATAAATGTTTGACTTTGACTGTTACTCATGAACTCAGCACTGTGTGAAGTTAAAATATAAAGCCAATCAAATAAGAGCCAAACAAACATCGTCTCTGATTGGCTGATGGAGTCCCTGTTTGTAACAAAGAGCCTGTGTTTGAACAGTGAGAGCCACAGCCTCAAATAACATGAGCAATAAAGGAGAGGCCGTATGAAGGTGGTTTTGAGGTGATATAATTACAAAAAATGTATTCTCTTTTTCTGAAATTTCCTTCAGTACCTTTACAGCTTAGTGAGGATGTAAAAATATTTAATAGCTTACATTATATAGGTGATTAAAATGACAAATAAATGGATGGATAGCTGAACAGACTTAGGGATGAATGATGTATAATTACTGCAACTGTTTGTCTGTAAGCAAAGTCTAACTAAACATGTCGTGATCAACTATGACTATAACAAGAAGGCTGGGAAAGTGACGCTCAGGAACAACAAACTCGCAGCAGAGACACGAGGGTTGAATACATGAGGTGATTCGGGTAGATTGGGCACAGCTGGACTGAGACAGGAAGCAAAACCTACGGAAATAAGGAGACGAGGATCAGATTTCAAAATAAAACAGGAAATACCAAAGACAAGAGATAAAACGAGGACAAAATAGGTAACTTAACTAAATGACAGGCAGGATCATGACACTGATAGTTGGAGAGCTGGACAAATAGATGGATGGATGGAAAGAAAGATTAATTAATAGATGGATGAATAGACACAAATGTGGTCGGATGATTGGAAAAATAAATGGATTGATAGATGGAAAGATGAGCTGGTGAATGGATTGATAAAGTGTCTTTTTTGGAGAGTAAAAAAATGGATAGACTGATGGATGGAGAGCTGGACCAATGGAAGGATAGAAAGATAAACTGATGAATGGTTGGATGAATGATACAAATATGATTGAATTGTTGGATGGATGAATGGATGGAAAAATAAATGGATTGATAGATGGAAATAAGGATTGTTGTATGGATAGATAATTTGGGGGGGGGGGGGGGGCGTGAAAAGCTGGATGAATGGATGGATAAAACATACAGATATTGTTGTATTGAAAAAAATGGATAAATGAATGGAGTGATGGACTGATAGATGGAGAGGTGGATGAACAGATGGATGGATAGTAAGATAAACTGTCCAGTGAATGGATGGATGATACAAAGACGATTGATTGAATGAATGGATGAATAGATACACAGTTGGTTGGAGTATGGAAAATAAATGGATTGATAGATGAAAAGATGAAGTGGTGGAAGAATTGATAGTTGGTCTTTTTTGGGGAGTGAAAAATGGATGGAGAGCTGGACAAATAATTAGATGGATGGATAGAAAGATAAACTGTTCGATGATTGGATGGATGAATGATACAAATATGGTTGGATTGACGGATGGATAGATACAAGGTTAGATGGATCGATGGAAAAATAAATGGATTGATAGATGGAAAGATGAGCTTGCATGGGATATGAATATGCAGAACACTGCAGTTTTGCTCAGGTATTGATATTGTTAGTTAGTTTTACTTACTGTAATTTCTCGATTTTAACACACACTTTTTTGCTTTTAAATAAGCTCTGATTTTTCAGGTGTGTATTATGCACAAGTACAAGCAAAATACTTCAAATATTTTGTCTCACCAACATCACGATTACAACACATCTGTTACAAAAAGCTGGACTATTCTCTTTCTCTGCGAAACATTCCCACCAAAATTGCGTAATTCTTATTAAAATGACTGTTCTAATCAAATATTTTGGGTCTTAATTAGTTTAACTTTGTGTAATGATCGTGTAATTCTAGAGTATTAGCACTCACTGGAAAACACAGAGCGCTGCCATCTTGTGAGCAAGGGGACGCAAAATAGCTGTGCTGTGATTGGTTGAAGACATCGGCATGTTGATAGCTGCTCTCTGATTGGTCGGTACACTACGACCGAGCATTCTCGGGCAGAAATCGAGTAACTGTGCATGCATGAAGCAAAAGGTGTTTCAGAGAGAGAATCGTGTATTTGTTGCGAAAATACCGAAATTTCGTTGATTAAAACTTTGAGTAAAGGTAATTTTTGAGTTGTCTGAGAGGTTTGGGCAGAATTTGGGTGCGTGTTATATTCGAGTACAGTGTTTTTCAGGCAAAAAATGTGAAACTATGGGGTGCGTATTATAATCAGGTGTGTTAAAATCGAGAAATGACGGTATTTTTTATAACATCATCCATTAAACCTCTCTGGACCACATTTTAATTTTACTTCACTGATCTGGATAAATGACACAGATTGCAATCGCTGATATTTTCAGTCCCTGTAAATTCCTTCAGAGTGAGACGTCTCGTCTGTATCTCCCGTCTCTGCTCGTCTCATTGTTGTCGGAGTTTTGAGTTTCCTCCCCGCTCAGATTGTGGAGATTCCTCAGATTCCAGCTGTGGGGAGTTTCTGCTTCAGACTGTCACAGCTGGAAGTAACAACCGTCTGAAATATACTGCTGCTCCACTTAAAATCTAAACCACTCCCAAACTGTCACAGCTGGAGATTAAAACCATCTGAGGGACACTGCTGCTTTATTCAGCACACACTGACTGGATAACACAGCAGTGGCAAGACTTAAACCTGTTGCTTATTAGAAAGAAGAAATAAGCCCTTAAGCTAACAAATGAATCATAGTTTTAGTCCTTCCTGTTCCCTCGTCTCAAAGTCCATGGGATCATTGGATGGGTTGTTGGTCAAAGGCTAAAAGAAATAGTTTGTGTGATCACAAGCTCAAGACGTTCAACATTTTCTTTTCTTCTTAAAATACATCTGCAAGTGCCCTACTTGGTAATTTGGTCTGACTGGGACTACTGCTCGATGGTGTTTAAAGTGCCCCTCTCTCCTTTTGTTCATCATGTCTCAGCGTGATACAGCACTTTTACGAACGTGACAAAAAATTCTGTGACGTAAGGACTTCTCCCTCTCCCCCCTGTATACAGCGCCAGTAGCCGCCTTGACTGGCTCGTTCCAGTTTAGTTTGTGAACAGAATAAGTTAAAAACTAATAAATATACTTGAATGAAATTTTCAGGGAATGTTGATCATGGCATAAAAAAGAAGTGATTGCATTTTAGTGGTGATCTGAGTCTGGATGTGGATTCAGGAACTTTTTTAAGGATTTTGTAACATTGGGAGATATAGTAGTTTTCCACACTGTTGACAGTAACTTGCTAAACAATGTTGGAAATGCCTCGGCTGAGGTTTGAGCTCCTGGAGCATTTTTGTTGGTTTTCTCTTGATTTTGGCAAAGTTATGCTCTTTTCCCATGATAACAAAGCTGTTCAACAATAAAAACATTATTCCATGACAAAAAATTAGGCCACGTAGGGACTTCTCCCTCTCCCCCTGTATACAGCTTATGGCTCGTTCCCTTTTTGTTTGACTGTGAACAGAATAAGTCAAAAACTAATAAATACATTTTCAGGGAATGTTGATCATGGTATAAGAAAGGAGTGATTACATTTTAGTGGTGATCTGAGTCTGGATGTGGATTCTGGAACTTTTTTAAGGATTTCGTAACATTGAGAGATAGGGTAGTTTTCCACATTGTTGACAATAACTCGCTAAACAATGTTGAAAATGCCTCAGCAGAGGTTTGAGCTCCTGGAGCACTAAAAGTTTTGCTGTTTTTACCTATTATGACTGATACATTTTTGTCGGTTTTCTCTTAATTTTGACAAAGTTATGCCCTTTTCTTTTGATAACAAAGCTGTTCAACAATAAAAATGTAATTCCACAAGATCTCTGGAAATATAAAATATAGACATGTTATCATGCAGAAATGATAACATACTGCCAGCATTTTCCCTCTTTTAAATGTTTTTAACATAATTTTCAATCATATCTTAATGATATGAGATACATTAAACTGAAGCAATGAAAAAAAGGAAAATAAAAGAAGAGGAAAATTAAAAACAAACATAATTACACTTAACATTCATAAAGCAGGACACAATCTTTTCAAACAGGTGTCTGTAAAATAAATATGAATTTAAACTAAAAAGGGAACTTCAGAGCTTTGCTTTAAATGCAATTCCCTGTAATGGAATAAAACACAAAAGTAACAGGACAAAACTAAGTGCTATAGTTTTTGTTAAATACTTTAATATTTTTAAAGTTGTCTCTCGATTTCTCAGTAAGGAGTTGGGGCTCCTGAGGTTGGGCCACTGCAGTAGATTAAGTGAATATGGTGTAGAAATCGAGTATGACAAGTCCTGCACTTCAAAACTGTGACAATATCTTAGTTAAAAAGGTATTAAAATATGTCCTGTTATGCTGAAAAACCTGGAAAATAATGATATGATAATACTTTATTGATGGAAACACCTAAACCAGCCAATTAGTTTGCAAAAAAGGAAAAAGCAGAAAGAAGATGTGGACTCTTGTTTCAGAGTTTTACTTATAATGTTATTAAAAGTCTCTCATGTAGGAAAATATTTCTTGCTCAGGAAATGGGTGGTTTTGAGGATTTGGCGCTTACAAGGAGGTTTGTTTTTATGTTATAATCTCCCGAGGAGCACAGCCCCTCTAAAGTCGGATCCTAAAATCCCTCCGACTTCTATCTGAGTTTTCCCACCAAAGCGTCTGATTGTTTTCCACTGACACGCTCCGTGAGGATGTCTTAAAGCCAGCGGTATCATAAGAAGAGATACTGTTACTAACCTCGACTTCACTGTCTCTCTGCGTTTGTCTCTCAGCTTTCTGATCTGGAGCAGGCCATAGACTCGCTGGTCAAAGAGTTTCATAAAGCTGCAGACAATGCACCGACCATGAACACCACACAGTTCCAGACCATGCTGTCCAATCAGCTGCCAGCATTCGCCAAGGTACGCACTATGACATCACACTGACAGGGTTTTTGGACAGGTCACAGGGTCCTAATGGATCCTTAGAAAGTCTTAAAGGACTTAAATTTGATATATTGAAATTAAGGCCATAAGATGAGTTAACGGTCTTACTGTAAAATGTTGACGGTTCCTCACATAAGATTGTTTTTATCAAATCTATTTTGTGTAGTAGGCAGTATATGACTTTGAGTCTTCTTCCTCTTGTTTTTAGTTGGTTGCAGGACAGTTAAAGGGATACGCCAACATTTTTTTTGTTTTCATGTCTTGCCTCACTCCCATGACAAGTCCATGACAAGCAGATAAACACCATTCCTTTGACTGTGCGAGCAGCAGTGTTAATTTTGACAGCACTTTTAGTTTAGTTATAGTCTTTTACCTAAAATATACTTTAATCTTAGTCATAATTTAGTCATCTAAATTATTTTAATTTTAGTCTAGCTTTAGTTGATGAAATTTCAACATTTTAATCGATGAAAGCTACTGTAAATTTAGTCGACTAAAATATGAAGTGTAAAGGGTAAGGCATTTTTTGTTTCCTTGAATTTCTTAAGTCATGTTTTACACTTGGATAAAATGAAACATCTAATAACCCTTTATTGAATGCTAGTAAAGTTTGAAAGTATAAATGAACTGAAACAAATTGAACTTTTGTGTGAAATGCAGTCACCTTTATTCAGGCTACCCGGCAGAGTATCTCAGTTACAACACTGACAACAAACAGTGAACCTGCTCTACCAAGGCAGCTGTGATTGGATGTCCCTCTTAACTCATCCAACCTTTCCACACAACCAAAGTAGCTGTGATTGGATGTATTCCTAACTTGTCCCTACTTTCTACATGACCAAATTAGCTCTGATTGGATTAAGTCTCTGTCAAACATTTTAGTGTAGTTCGTATCTGTTGATGAAAATGTCAGTTAATTTAGTTTGAATTTTTGTCCACGTGCACTTGTTTTTTTATTAGTTACTGTCTAGTTTTCGTTAGGAGAAAAAAGGTTGTTGATGAAAACTATGAAAAAAATAATGAGTCAACAAAATCAACACTGGCATGCAGTAACAAGGAAGAGATGGGCAGAGCTCACCCACTGCTAATTAGCGTAGCTCAAACACTGGGAGTCAATGGGAAGTGTTAGCCTGCCTCTGCCTATAGTCATCAGATAAACTCTTCAGCAACTTTAAACGGTCCTGTGTGCTTGTTGTGACATCTTTTTTTACTGTTATATCATGTTATAAATTTTTAGACTGAGATTAGCACTTTATGTAATTTTGCAGGGCACATGCATAAACCACAGCAGACAAGCTTGTTTTGTTGTTGTTTGCACATGTGCCCTGCAGTTTAGTTTCGTATGTATTTCTATCAAAAATTACATAAAGTGCTGAAGCAAGATACAAAAACAAAAAAAACATGTTGGCGTATCCCTTTAACACTTGGTTTTCAAAGCTTTTTAAAAAAACTAAAGTAGGGATGCAAGATATTGGATTTTTGCCGATATTTGATATGCTGCTACTTTGGAACTCATTATCACAGATACCACTATCGATATTTTTTTTGTCACAAGCTCAAATCCTGCACTTGACTCAAACTGACCTTCTCCTTTCATGGTGACAGTCTGTTTTTGTTAGAAACAGATGTAAAGCAAGAAGGTTAGTAATGTCTTCCAAATTTGACCAAGTTTAATGTGTCATCCTCCAGTTAGCTGCTGTTTTTCAGCAAACATTAATGTGTTTTCTCAGCCCATGTCTCATAAAGACTTCATAAGGTTTAAAAAACTTTGCAGGTTTTCTTATTGTTCTGTTTTTAAAAAACGCGATCCTCTCCGTGGCTCTCCAGCTGATGAAGCACTCGCAAGAGCTTTGTGAGCAACACTGCCACCTGCTGGGAGAAATATGCATGGACAGAAAAATGGGGCTGCAATTTACTGGATGCCCAAAAGTTAATGTATGAGTGAACAGCTCTTCAGTATCTCCCTGCTGAAATCTGATCACTAAAATACAACCTATCAATTTCAACTTTATAAAAGTTGAGGGATCTGATGCTCACTCTGCTACCAATATAAACTCAATTCAGAAGTTACACAAATTATTTTGTCCCACTCTAAAAACAAATGTAAATTTTACTGTAAAAAGAAGGTAAAAAATGATGTTTTCACCATAATAAAGCTGCAGAGGATCAACATAATATATGTCAGTTTGGTTACATAAATCAAGGTTAGACAGACTGTTTAGTGATAACAGATTTATAAATAACAGTAGCCCCTCCCTTCACTTCTGTATAACGAAAATGATGTTCCACCTCCAACAGAAGGATGTCGAATAAGTAAATTAAGAGACAAATAAGAAACAATGTCACTGTGAAATTGAAATGTAAAGCAGAAGAAAATCAAAACATGCTTTATGTAGATTTCTCTTAAAAAAAAAAAGAAGTATTATATCACATTAGAAAAAATAGCTGAAGGTCGCTGGTTTTGGGTTTGTTTTCATCGACCTGGTTGCTTATTTTAGTAGCATAATCTGGCAACACTAATCTCAAGATCTACTTTTTAATTCACATTGCACTACTCCACTTGAAGCACCAACAGCCCAACAAGGTTTGGCAGCTTCTTGCAGGTTTCTCGTGTTTTGTGTTTGACTGATGTTTCGCAGGTTGTGTCTTTCCTCTGTGCTGCACAGAGCGATGGTCATCTCCTTAATCTTGCGGTAGCTAAGGTCAACAAAGGGCCTCTTTGAAAACTGATCAGCCACCCCTAAATCGTAAAGTCTTAACTTTGATACTCTAAAAGTGAGGTGTAGCAAAGATGCCCAGCCTTAACTCTCAGCTTCAGATGAGGGACTTCTCTCTGTACTTGTCTCGCCAGATCTCAGCGCAGCCTTTGACACCATAGATCATAATGTTCTTTTACAGATGTTAGAGGAATAACTTCAGATTACAGGGACTGCTTTAAATTGGTTCAAGTCTTACTTGATTGATTGATTAATTACGCGTACCTTTCTATATTTAGCCCTTGGCAAAAAAAAGTTTGGACACTCCTCATGTAGGAACTTGGATGTAAATACAGAGTGGATTCATCGCAGAATTATGAACCAGAGTAACAAGTCCAAACTTGAACCACAGATTTGTCTGAGGGCCCCCGCCTCCACATTAGAGCCCTGGGTATTATTCGGTAGTCCCTCGCCCCGCTGATACACCCCTCATTACAGCCTCTGCATGTCTTTATTCTCTTTCTTCAGACAGTGGAGAATGAGGAGGCTCTGGCGACGGTCCTGAAGCAGATGGGCGTGGAGAACGGGCAGAACATTTCCTTCGAGAACTTCTGGACTCTGATCAACAAACAGGCCGTCGATCTATTCAGCAACACGTACAAAGATAAAGGAATCAAGTGTAGCGGCTGTCTGATTCAATGAAAACACCCACGGGGAACAGTAGATTATGGAAACACCACTCCACGCTGACCACAAGGGGGCGCTGCAGCAACAGCCCAGAAACAAGAACGTCTTTGTCTGATTTTGTGCATCTTTTCGTTTTTTTTTTATTGAAATGGCTGTTGGATAAAAGCTGAAATATATACAGTGAGTAAATGTTTAAACTAAAAGCTTGAATCATTTAATTTGACTAAAAACAAATCAATATGTCAAAAAAAGTTCACAAGAAATTGATATGTGTGAAAAAACTGTTTTTTGTGTGAGTGACTCGGATTTATTATGGGTAGACCAAATTCAGAAAACTTTTTCTTTAAGTTATTCCTCAAAAAACAAACAAGGTAAATCAAGAATTGGAAAATAATTCATTTATAAAAATCATTCAAAAGCAGAATGAGACTTTTCCAGGTTGGTTTTTACTATTTTTATAAACAATTATTTGTTTTCTTCATCTCAGCTCATTTTACCCCATGATCCAAATACGTTCAGATTAATAAATAAATAAAATTTTGGTCCCTTTATTTTCTTTTTATTTAACTCAAATATAACCGCCACATAAATGTCTGCATGCTTTCATGTGAGTAATACCATCATACCAGTTTTAAGCATATTTTACCTGTGAAATGTGAGTTTTCAGCTCATTAAATGTAACTGTGACTTCATATAAGATTATTTACCTGTTTACCTGCTTGTTCATCTCATTAACTGTGCCGTTTTGATACTAACATCAGCCTTTATTTTGAGTGTTATCAACCTGTTTTATTGTCACACTGAATTCTGATCATAACATACGTCAATATTTATGTTCTCTCTGTGAGTAAACTTTTTGATAAAACAAAGTTTCATTCAAATTTTTTTATTATTTTTTTAGTTTCAGGCTCTTGTTTCCCCATAATTTCTTGTGTTCTTTCAAAATAAAAGCATGTTTTTAATGTATAACTTAATCCCAAATCGACACACAGATAAGTTTGATTAACGTCAGTGTTTCAGCAGTTTTCAGTGAACCACATGATCACAGACTACATCATCCTTCGGCTCAGCAGGGGCCGCTCTCTTCTCTTTGTGGAAAACCGTCCCGTCAGGCTGAGTCCTCCACTGCAGCTGCACATCTGCCCCGAGTCCGCCCTCCAGCAGCTTCTGCTTCAGCTGAAACGAGTGACACAAGAACCTGAAGTCATCACTGCTGATCATCATTGCGATACATCGAGAACAAGAAACAACCAATCAACATGATCGATAAAAATCATTTTATTAAACCCTGATGAAGGTGCAAAAATATAATCTGAAGTAAATCTGTGCTGCAGTTCCCCTAAAATCCACCGGATGGTGGTGTTTTCACAAATGAAGCTTTAATTACAGTTTATGACCAGTGTTTCAGATTCTTCTGCTAAAATAAGCACCAGGTCGATAAAAACAAGCCCAAAACAAGCAGCTGTTTCTTTTTCTAAGGTGATCAATGACTTTTTTTTTTAAAGAAACTTTGATAAAGTGTGTTTTAATTTTCATCGACATGACATTTCCTTATTTATCTCCTAATTTACTTCTTCAACATCCTTTTCTTTATAGAGAAGTGAAGGGAGGGGCTACTGTTATTTATAAACCTGTTATCACTAAACAGTCTGTCTAGTCTTGATTTTTGTAACCAAACAGACATAGTCAGGCTTTTATCTAAGTTTTATGTTGCTCCTCTACAGCTTTGTTATGGTGAAAACAGTAACAGCTACAATAGAAATAAACTTAATTCTTGATATAAGGATTTCTTTTTTGGTGGAAACATCATTTTTGCCTCTTTTTACAGTAAAATTTACATTTGTGTTTAGAGTGGGACAAAATAGTTTGTGTAACTTCTGAATTGAGTTTATTTTGGTAGTAGAGCGAGCATCAGATCCCTCCTGGGTTTTGGGGACACAACAAGCCCAAATGAGCAACTGCACTTTTGGAACAAGCCCAAAAAAAACACAACCTGCAACTGCCACAAGCAACCTTTCAAAAAAAATGGACCCCAAAATCGCAGACCTGGCAACTATGTTATGACTGTCATATCAAAAAGTAACTGAAGGCCAAGTGAATGAGACGCTATAACTTTAACTTTATAACGGAGCATATTTTTCTTATTAAAACGTTACAGTGCGAAGAAAAAAAGGACATGAAAGTGGAATAACACTCTGTTAGGCCTAGCCTTAATCTTTTGTGGGCCTAGCTTATGTCTTTGGGCAAACGGAGAGTGGGGACGAGATGGCAAACCAGTGCTTGTTTCAGTCAGTTCTGTCAGTTTATTTTAGGATAACACAAGCTTTTTATGCAGTGTGACAAACAAAGATGTGTTACAGGCTTTACCCTTTACTCTTGATCCCATTATTTGTTAAATTGCAGTTGTTAAATTCAATGAATTAGTAGATTTCAGTATGTTGCAGATTATGTCTAAAGCTCAGAAAATTTTACCAATCAACAAAAAGGACTGATTTGAAAAAAGAGAAAGTTGTTATAATTTAAAAGGATTGAAATATGTGAAAAACCAAAAAAAACATAAACAGATTCCTCTCGTTACAGAGAGAGGAATCTGTTTATGGAACAATCTGAGCAAAGAAACGAAAGAAGCTCAATCAAATTTTGTCTTTAAAAAAGTATCAAGGCCAGAATGTTGAGTAAATACAGGGAAATGTGTTAATCGAAGTCTTACTGTTTGTTTTCTGGCAAAATGTGAATTAACGTGGTCTTTTTTGTTTGTTTGTTTGTGAAAATAAGAAATAATGAAATATCCCTTTAACTACCAGCTCAACTATTTGGCAGAGGTTATCCAAAAAAATTGAGGGATATTTAATGCTTTAAAGAACAGAACAAATCAAATCATTGTTTGATTCTGTTAACACTTCAGGGAACAGAGAAAACTACAAACAAACCAAGAACCAGATATTTTCTTGGTGTGGGATTTAAAACTTTTAAAAGCTAACAGTTATAACATGATATACACAAATATTTGGGACAAAATCAATTAGAACAGGCAGAAATGTTTGTAAATAAAATAGCAAAAATAACTTAAAATAGATGATAGTGACTTTGACAAACAAAAAAATGTTTTGATGAATTACATTAAACTACATTACATTATATAAATAATCATGTTGGTAAATAGTTAAGTATTTAAAATACTAATGATGGTAATAATAATAATAGCTTTTAGCTTTTTAAACCTTTAAATCCCACACAAAGAATATATCAGTTCTTTTGGTTTGTTTGCAGTTTTTTCTGTATCTTAAAACATTGACAAAAACAAACAGTGGCATGTTATGTTTTATAAACACATTAAATATTCCTGAATTTGTTGACCTCTGCCAAACAGTCGAGCTGGGAGTTAAAGGGCATGTTGGCCTGCAGCTCTTGTTAATTTGTATTATGTGTTTAGTTGGTTAATATCTTGTGAGAGAGGGGCAGACTCTGTAAGATTTTTCTTCTTTCTGCTCCTTCTCATTCACATGTTTGAGATTTTTTTTTGTTTGTATTGATTTTTTTATTTAATGGCAGAATGAAATAAAGTCCTAAACTAAACTAAACTAAACTATTTATTATGATGTGTGCTGCTGACCTCTTGGCCAGGTGGTCCTTGTGAATGAGATCCTGATCTCAATGGGACTTATCTGGTTAAAAAAGGGTTAAATTAAAACAGAATAAAAAACCTGCCCCCACATGTGGAGGGTAAGATAAAGGCTCAGTAACCTCACATAAGAGCAGGGTTCACAATGATGTTTAAATTTTCCTTACATCAGGAAGTATATATTCACACCGTTAAAGGTTTTTCCTCTGACCTGCTGCAGGAGGGCCAGCTGAATCTTGGGGTCATTGAGGTCAACGGCTCCTTCAGGCAGCTGAAACTTCAGAGACGTGGTGAGAGTTTGACTGACAGCTGAGGAGAGGAAAAAGAAGAGGTTAAGGGGATATTTCGGGTTTGTATGACCTCAACCACAAAAAACTCTGTTCTGGTGACAAAAACTGTCTCTGTGGTCTCAGGACTAAGCTCTGCCTCCCAGTGAAGCTTCATGACTCAGAGGAACCGGACCTCTCTGAAGGACACGGTCTCACCTGAGGAGCACAAGACGCTGTTTCTGTCACTGCAGGCCGCAGACCTCCACTGGCCTGTCGAAGCATCCAGCACGGCACAGTCCAAACCATCGACAGGCTCCGAGAAAGACCAGGATGTGTAGGAGGCGGGGCTCTGATCTGACCACGCCCATGACCCTTTGAACAACCCTAACCAGGCTTCAGAGGGGGCGTCGGAGGTGACGGAGGTGTCGGATGTGGGGATGGTGACTGGGTTGTCGGATGTGAGCGAGGTTTTGGAGGTGTCGGAAGTGACTGAGTTGTCGGATGTGACCAAGGTGTCGGATGTGACCAAGGTGTCGGATATGACTGAGTTGTCGGATGTTAGCGAGGTTTTGGAGGTGTCGGATGTGACTGAGTTGTCGGATGTTAGCGAGGTTTTGGAGGTGTCGGATGTGACTGGGTTGTCGGATGTTAGCGAGGTTTTGGAGGTGTCGGATGTGACTGAGTTGTCGGATGTGAGCGAGGTTTTGGAGGTGTCGGAAGTGACTGAGTTGTCGGATGTGACCGAGTTGTCGGATGTGAGCGAGGTTTTGGAGGTGTCGGATGTGACTGAGTTGTCGGAGGTGACGGAGGTGTCAGATGTGGGGATGGTGACCGGGTTGTCGGATGTGAGCGAGGTTTTGGAGGTGTCGGATGTGACTGAGTTGTCGGATGTGAGCGAGGTTTTGGAGGTGTCGGAAGTGACTGAGTTGTCGAATGTGACCGAGTTGTCGGATGTGAGCGAGGTTTTGGAGGTGTCGGATGTGACTGAGTTGTCGGAGGTGACGGAGGTGTCAGATGTGGGGATGGTGACCGGGTTGTCGGATGTGAGCGAGGTTTTGGAGGTGTCGGATGTGACTGAGTTGTCGGATGTGACCAAGGTGTCGGATGTGACCGAGTTGTCGGATGTGACCAAGGTGTCGGATGTAAGGATGGTGTCCTCCTCCTTGCTCTCCTCGCTCTCCTCACTGCTGACCTCTGGGGTGACCTCTGTGTCTGATCTGCCCTGCAGCAGACTGATGATGTCATCGTGGTCGCTCTGGTCGAGGACGCTGCTCAGGCGTGTGTGCCTGGTCCTGCAGTAATCCTGAGCGAGGGACCAGGACATGGACTGGGTCACCAGGACGTGTTTCTGGGAATCTTCTGAGAGACAGAAACCAGACAGACGACAGAACCGTGAGGAAAAAAACACATCTGAAAGAATTTTAATCCAAACTCTACAAACCACAGACTGCAGGGCTGAGCAGCATGGAGAGCTGTTTGGGCATAAAATCAACATCAGTGATATCCACCATAGTTCAGCTCTACTAGTAATCAAATTTGGAGTACATGTTCTCCATTTTGGTCAACTAGTGCACGAGTAGACTTTACTAGTGAAGCAAAAAATGTCAATAGCACTACTAGTAAGCCTTATATGCTAATAAGGGGGTGGGGAAAAGCAGATTCAGACTTCCCATTGGCTTTTGTAATATTAAGTGGAATAACACTCAATAGGCCTAGCCTAAATCCTTTGTAGGTCCAGCCTACGTCTTTGGCCAAAAGGAGAGAAGGGATGAGACAGCAGTCCAGTGCGTGGTTCAGTCAGGTCTCTCAGTTTATTTGAGGAAAACACAAGCTTTTTATACAGTGTGGCAAACAAAGATGTGTTAAAGACTTTTGTCCTTCTGCCTCGACATGTAGAATATATGACCAAAGATCAGCAGTTCAATCTAACAATGAAGTCCTGAGACACACGGAGCATATGATCAGGGTTCAGTTATTTAATCTATCAATGAATCCCTGAGACACACGCGGAGCATATGATCAGGGTTCAGTAATTTAATCTATCAATGAATCCCTGAGACACACACGGAGCATATGATCAGGGTTCAGTAATTTAATCTATCAATGAATCCCTGAGACACACACGGAGCATATGATCAGGGTTCAGTAATTTAATCTATCAATGAATCCCTGAGACACACACGGAGCATATGATCAGGGTTCAGTAGTTCTACCTAAGAGCAGGGTCGAATTTTTAATTTTCCTCATACCATTAAGACCAATCACGGTGCTGGATTTGGTTATAATCCCTCCTACTTCATTTGCATTCAATCTACTATCACTACTAGTGAATCTTTTGGCTTTAAAACAGTCTACTAGTACTACTAGTGAGATAACTTGAGTTTACTAGTAGTTCTAGTAAACAAAACATTTTGCTTTACTAGTAAAGGTTTTTGGCACACTAGTGGGCGAGTAGACCTTACTAGTAAAGCAAAGTCATCTACTAGTAGACAGTTTTGTGTTACTAGTACGACTAGTTGACTTAAAAAAGTTACTAGTATAAACTCAATTCTTAACTAGTAGTACTAGTACAGCCAAAAGATTCACTACCAGTACTAGTAGACCTAATGCAAATGCAGTAGTAGTTTTTATAAATTTATTATATATTTTTGTTGTTGTTTTTACATGAAATCAAAGTTCAAAGGTTCAGCGTATATGTTTTACTGTATTTTACTGTGGTAACTTTTACAAATTTCCTGTATATTCCTAAGTATACCGTACTTTAGCTACCACAACTGCCAGATTTTTTTTGGGTTAATTTCTAAATTAATTGGTTTACAGCTGAGCTGTTCTTTTTGGACTTTTTTATTTTATATTTTGATATATTAACCATGTAATTTTTTGTTGTTTTGTCATGAAATTAACGTTAAAGATCTCACCATTTCTTTTTTAACTGTATTTTACTGTAATAAGCACTTTATATTTCACAGAACACTTTTGCAACCACTGCTGCCAAATTTTTTTAGTTGTAAATTTAACATTGTTGGTTTACATCAGAGCTGATATTTTTGTATTTTGTCATATAGCTTTTTATGTTTTTACAATAAATTAAAGTTAAAAGGTTTATCATATATTTTTTACTGTATTTTACTGTATTAAATTTCATAAATATCCTGTATATTACACAGTATACTTTGGTAACCTACAGCTGCCAGATTTTTTCATAATGAACATTAATTGCTTTACATCAGAGCTGTTATTTCATACATTTTGTTGTATACTTTTTGTTTTTACAAGGAATTATATCAAGCATAAAAACATAAAAGGTTTAACATATGTGTTTTTTTTCTGTATTTTACTGTAGGAACTTTTACAAATTTCCTGTGTATTTCACAGAATACTTTGGTAACCACAGCTGTCAGATTTTTTAATGTAAAATCAATCATTCTTTTTTACAGTGTAATAAAACTACAGAATAGTCTCACCGTCGTAACAGATCACCTGATACTGATTCCCACAGTCTCTGGTGAACCATCCCTGCGTGGTCGCGCTCACACAGTCACCAGAACCCGTCTGATTTGGAGCCCACTTCATGAAGGTGTTCAAGACAAGGTCCTGACCCTCAGTTGACCACATCCATCCTCGACTAAAGCCGATCCAGAAGCTTCCCTTCATGTATAGACCCTGCACCTCCTGGTGGTCGGTTTCGTCCCCGATGGTGGCGAGGTCTGAGTACTCCACCCTGCAGAAACTCTGAGCTTCAGTCCAGTTCATCTGAGAGTAAGAGGGTTGGAAACGTTGGACAGGCTGACCCATGGAGATGGAGCCTGAGGGACATCAGAGAACAATTTAAAGGTCTCATATTTTAACCTTTTTTTAACAAGTTTGCACTGGTCTGAAATGTCTCTTAAAGTTTCTCTAAGATGTTAGATTATGGCATGTCTATACGCCCTGCTCAAATGTTTACTGGCGATATGCTCTACAGATTCCTCCTGCTGAACAAACACCAGGCTCAGGGAGTGTGTCCATCTGTGGGAGGTGGTAGATCCCCTAATGATGCCAGTCAGGGCTGTTTTAGCACTCAGCGAGAAGAGATGGAGCAAACAACAGTGGCAGAGGACGGACTTTTCTCATGAAACCGATGGATTGTTCAATGGAAGAATGAATGGATGGAGGGATGGATGGATGGATGGATGGATGGATGGATGGATGGATTGATGATGGATGATGAATAATGGATGGATGGGTGGATGGATGCATGCAAAGATGGATGGATGGATGATGATGGAAGCATGGATGGATGGATGGATGGATGGATGGATGAGTGGATGAATGGGTGGATGGATGGATGGATGGATGGATGGATGGATGAGTGAGTGGATGGATGGATGGATGGATGGATGGATGCATAGATGGATGATGGATAGATGGATGGATGGATGAATGGTTGGTTAATAGACGGATGAATGGTTTAATGGGTGGAAGGTATGAAAGATGGTTTGAAGGATGGATGGTTGATGGATGAGTTTTTGGATGGATGGATGGGTGGATGGATGGATGGATAAATGGATGGATGGATGGATGGATGGATGGATGGATGGATGGATGGATGGATGGATGGAAAGATGGATGGATGGATAAATGGATGGATGGTTGGATGGATGGATGGATGGATGGATGGATGGATGATAAATAGATATAGAACATTATAGAATATTCTAATTTTCCTTATTTCAAATATAAGCACACCTGGTAAATTATACTTCCCTAATAAATTAAACTTTATTATTTTAGTTAAAAATAATTATTTCCTTATTTTAAGTTTAAAAAACTGAATATAAGCAGGAAGAGTATTACTTACTACACAGAATCATTTCAAGTGGTCTTAAATCGAAAATGTCTTCAAATTTTAACACAGAGGATCCACTGAAGAACAAATTGATGGGTTTCCAATATCCAGATTATGGTTTATTCTTATTGCTCTTTTCTATAGTTTAATAATTGGTCCAAATATTGTTTTAGTATGTTTTTAGGGCACAGTAAGACATATGTGGTATAAAAAATATTAAACCCTCAACCCTGCTATCAGATCAAACTCTGGTCATATGCATTGTGTGTGTGTGCTCAAGAACAGGAAGTCATTGATAAAATTGGATTGCTGCATAATGGCTATATGCCCAGTAGGTCTTCGCTGAATTGAATTACTGCATTACGGTCATATGCACTGCATGTGTGTATGTGTACTTAGGAAGTCATTCATAGGTTGACCTAACGAACTCTGGGTATATATACTGTGTGTGTGCTCAAGAAGCCATAGATAAACCAATCGTGGTCCACGTGTTTTCCTACATAACTTGTTTAGAAAGTAATGCAATTTAACTCTGGTCATTAGTCAACATGTTAGAGCAGGGGGAAGAGCTAAAGTCTCTAACAAATCACTGTCTGTCACACTGTATATATATCTTGTGTTTCCCTGAAATAAACCGAGAGAAAGGACTGACTCTACTACGCACTGGTTTGCTGTGTCTTCCTTCTCTCCCCTTGATCAAGGATGCAGGCCGGGCCTGCACCCAATATGTGGGCTAGGCCCCCGCCAAATATGTGGGCTAGGCTCACACCTATTTAGGCTAGGCCTAACAGAGGATTAATATAATTAATCCATTCTGGTGTCAGAAGTGGGATTTCAGAGCATCGTCATCGGAACGCGGGCTGAACAACGGAATTAAATCTCCACTTTGCGCGCACATTTCAATCCTTCCAGTGGCATAGACAGACCAGCTGCTGTGAAGAAGAGGTGTGGGATTGAGACTTCCTCACCAGTCAGCGCGGCCCGAGGCATTGCTGCTGGAGTCCTCTGTGACCCGAACCACAGCCTTCCTGAGTCGTTTTCCTGGTGAGTGCCAACCTCTTTTTGAGTAATTAGAATGGGTCTAAGTAGGTCTAAGCATAAAAGTAAAGGTAAACATGTTTCTGCAATATGTGTCCTTATGGAGAAAAAATATCCAGGCAGCACTGAAAGGGTTCCTATGTGGGAGAAGAAATTAGGATTTCCAGAAGGGGGTAGTCTGAGTGTACAGCAATTACAACAACTGAGGAAAATATGGAAGATTTGCATAAAGGTAAATGGCCTACACATAAAAAGAAATCAAAAAGAGTAAAACTAACCATACAGGACTTTATCTGTTTAACACAGTGGGAGCGAGAAGCAAATCTCAGGTTACATAAATCCAAAAAAGAAAAAGAACTGATACCAGAATCACTATAATGGATGGAATAAATGGGTTTGAGAAAAATTGGATTTCATTGTGTAAACAGTGGAGGCCGACAGGAGAGGAATGCAAAAAGTTGTTAAGTATGATAAGTAAAGATGAAGGTTACAAATGGGATAAGTTGTTTGATGATTATAAATGGGTGGAGGAAATTGTTTCCAGACATGTACAGTGGGAAGTAGATGATCGTTACCAGGAAATGGTAAAAGCAATAATTCACTTTGCTAAAGAAACCTGGGGTAAATATTCAGGACTTCAGAGTGTTATGCAAATGACCCAGGGACCTGGGGAAAGTGCTCCTTTGTTTTTGGCTAAATTCCTCAAAGCATATGAGCAGCAGACAGGACAGGATAAAAGTCAGTTTGGTTCCAGCCCTATAGGTTTTTTTGAGGCAGCTTATGTAGCACTTGGGCTTAGCAGGTTAAATCAAGAAACGCAGGCTTTAATCATGCGACAGAAAGTGGGATGGAGAACTATGGGGTGGGATGACCTTGTAACTCAGTCTCAACATTGGGAGGAGCACCAGGCTAGAGTAGAGAAGGAGAGAAAAACTAAAAAAGACACACAGCAGGTATATTATGTACAGGAGTAAGCCCTGGTGTGACCCTTCTGACATCCCTCTGGACGCAGGCAGCATGGTGTTTGTAGATGGTTGATGCTAAACAGAATCAAAAGGGTGGTAAAGAGGTAGGGTATGCTGTAGTGAGCGCTGAAAATTTTTTTAAAATTTGTTAGACGGCCATGGGCAAACACATCTAAAATAGTGAAGAAGTTCAAAAAACTGCTGGATGCAATCCTTTTACCCAGAAGAATAACAGTGATACAATGTATAGCACACAAAAAGAGACAAAAAAGGCAGCTGAAAGTAAAAAGCTAATAATACTGAAAGCATAGACACTGTACCAGCTCAGGATTATTTTGGTACCTCAGTACAAGACATTCAAATCAAGCAAAAAAAAAAAAAAAAAACTGAACTCAAAACACTGAAAAATATGCAACCCTAATAAATGGAATATAGCAATCTGAAAGGGAATCATGTTTTCTATGGCCCTGGTATAGAAAGCTGCAGAAAAAGCACATAAAATCATAATGGATAAAATAAAATGATAAATTCAATTAGAAGAGTTTGGCACTGCTCAGGAATACAGCAGGTAAGTGGCAGGAGCCTGCCTTAAGTGTGGTATTTGTGCTGGGCACAACGTGAAAACTGCGCAGGGGAAGTTGCAACAAATAAAAAGAGCTCAGAGTTCAAGCCATAATTGACTGATGGCTTTTATTGAATCACATGCATGTCAAAGAACTAAATATGTATTAACAATGGGGTGTTCAGTTACAGGGTGGCTTGATTCACTAACAATCAATGCATGATTTATAACTGGGGAAATACTATGAGATGCTGGCAGATATCTTCTCCTCTTTGCCCAGACTTGACCTGACCAGAGCTGATATGGGGCCCCTACACGACCTGGTGCCAGATGACTACATGTGGGTAAAGAAGTGGAGACAGAGAAGCACCTTGGATCCATCACCATCACATCTAAAAAGCGACCATTGACAACCTAGAAGAATAACTGACTACAGACCCCCACAGACTGAGACAGAGACAGACTTAGACACAGACAAAACACAGACAAAGCCTCAACATAACTGAAAGGAGCGCTCCCTGGAAACATCAATCCAACTCCTCAGCCTAAGGCTGACACTTAGAGGCCATAATAATGCCTCAATAAGCTGGTTCACTGACGAGTGACCGAAGAAACGCGCTGAAGACGGCCAACACTGTTCTTACAAGGCTTTGCGTGCCTTGGGCAGTGACAACAGACCTTCAGATCACACTTTTCCCTAAACTAAGTGTGCAACAAATGCTAAAGGACTCAACTTTTGAAATTGTACACCCAGCACACACATTACACTCTCATAACATTACACAGACAGTGTCTCTGGTGACCTGATTTCAGCTGGAAACCTAACGGTGCCAACACTAGGTTGAAATCCCACCACACAAATCAGTTAATGAGGTCCACCTCATATTAACTGACTGGCTGTCTCCATAGCACTCAACACATACAAGTTATTAAAATACATAGGATAAGGTTTATTTAAATGTTGTATTGTGAACAGTGTGACAACGTGATTGAAATGTTTTCATGTTTTATATTTTGTGTAACAATATTGGGTATTCATTGTTCCCTGCTGCAGCACAACCACTAGAGCCACCTGAAAGAGAAAAACCCTAATCTACAAACATTTGAAACCAGGTGGATTAATATAGTTCGCCCTTTAGGATTGAAACCAGACAATCGTATAATCTGCTTAATGCCATGACAGACGTATTTATTTATTTTATTTTTATTTTTATTTGTCAGGGACCATGTACAGAAAAACACATTAAACTCATCAGAGTAGAGATGCTCTGCACCAGATTATAGCATTCTAGCTAATTTCCATCTGCAGTCCCTGTGAAGTATGAAGCTGTAGGTGTAGCTGTAGATGACTGCGAGACCCATGCTATGATTAAAAGATCAGATACGTTAACAAGAGAAAATACCTCTTGTTAACACAGGCACCCTCTAAATACACATTGATAAGTTCTACCCTGTGGTCTCCAAAAAAGTTTGCTTGATAGATTGCATCTTTTTGTCAATGATAAACAAAAACTTTGCCTACATGCACCAACTCTGGGAAGTAGAGTGTCCTAGACCCCGTAACATACTCAAGCAGCTACAATTCGAGCCCCCAGTTCAGGAGAGCCCAGCAGTGAAGGTTGCTAAGTTCTTCTGTATCAGAGTGGGTTCTGGAGATGCAAACTTGCCTCAAAGCTACCAAAAAGTGTGTTCAGTGGATAGGAACTAACGATTCACCAGGCAGAGGTAGATGGCTATCTGAGATCATTGGCAGATTGGATTGGACTCCACATATCTTTTTTGCATGAGGAAAAAAGCAACACGTAAAAGCAAACCAGAGGAGGATGAGAAGTGTGCCGTAGTCATGCTTGCAGAGAGAAGTGCACTGTCATCTCTGAAAATGTGGATCAGATAACTAGAGTAGCCAGGGATACTACGCAGGTTCGGGTGACGGCCTGTAAGGCCCATCAACGTCTGTGAGCATCCCCTGGCCTGTGCCATTCCATATGTTCCTATTTTTTGGTTTGATGATTCTATATTTGTTCTGTTACTTTTACATATAATATCATACTCCTCTTTACTTTTACGTAATTCTGAAGAATTAAAAGGGTGGAAATGGTATAAAAAATATTAAACCCTCAACCCTGCTATCAGATCAAACTCTGGTCATATGCATTGTGTGTGTGTGCTCAAGAACAGGAAGTCATTGATAAAATTGGATTGCTGCATAATGGCCATATGCCCAGTAGGTCTTCGCTGAATTGAATTACTGCATTACGGTCATATGCACTGCATGTGTGTATGTGTACTTAGGAAGTCATTCATAGGTTGACCTAACGAACTCTGGGCATATATACTGTGTGTGTGCTCAAGAAGCCATAGATAAACCAATCGTGGTCCACATGTGTTTTCCTACATAACTTGTTTAGAAAGTAATGCAATTTAACTCTGGTCATTAGTCAACATGTTAGAGCAGGGGGAAGAGCTAAAGTCTCTAACAAATCATTGTCTGTCACACTGTATATATATCTTGTGTTTCCCTGAAATAAACCGAGAGAAAGGACTGACTCTACTACGCACTGGTTTGCTGTGTCTTCCTTCTCTCCCCTTGATCAAGGATGCAGGCCGGGCCTGCACCCAATATGTGGGCTAGGCCCCCGCCCAATATGTGGGCTAGGCTCACACCTATTTAGGCTAGGCCTAACGGAGGATTAATATAATTAATGCAATATGCAGCATTAGAAGTGAATAGTATAAAATCTTAGAAAGTTTTATTTAATTAATCTCTAGGTTAATAAAGAATTACAGTAGGGTAGGATGAGTTCCATTCATTGTGTTTGATACTTAAAATATTTTTTTTTCATGTGATAGCAACATTATTGACCATTTGACCCTATAGGTTAGGGTCAAAGGGGGGATTATGCTGGAGCGAGATTGCTCACAATGACAGGAAACAGTTGTTATTACAGGATAAAATGTTGCTGCCTGAAGAGGGGAACTATTTTGCAGATGTTCCCTTCCATATAAGGTCATCTTAACCTGACCTGATGAGGAAAGGAGACTTGGCAGGACAAAATGTTATAAAACAATTATACAAATATTTCAAATTACAGCTCCAGGACGGTAAACAGGACTGGAATGGGTGGGCTTGAGCCCGAGAAGCACCGACGTCACTGAAGCACTATAAAAGTCACAAGAGAAGCTGTGACGGGGGTCCGTCTGTTATGATCTGGTTTGAAGCTGTTCTCTCATTAAATTCACAACACGCTGCAGATTGATCCTGTCTGTGTCTTCCTTTTAACATCTGGGAACTCTCGAACAACTGAAGGATCAATTGTTGGACTGATGGATGGATGGATGGATGGATGGATGGATGTACAGATTGAAAGGCTGAAAACTCCTGCTCTTCGGTCTAAAGTCTGTGTCACACTGTGATTTGACATATTTGGAGTCATTCTGAGGACCTATTTGAAGACAGACGTACATCAGCACCTTGAGGACAAACTCCCACTGATCTTGTCACACATGATGAACATCAGCGACGCTCCAAACTTTAACACCAGAACATTTGTTGATCCATTAAATGAAGTCTCTCAGCAGGTCAGAGTTGCTCTGTGAACCCCAGAACATGCTGAAGACCACAGACCCTCAAAGACTCTCCTGCTGCAGGGAGCTGGACTTTAATAAAAACTCTCTCTAAGATCAGCCACACAGAAAAAACCCCGAGACTGTTCTACTGTGTTTTGTTAATAGTTTGGTTCTGTTTGGTTCTGGTCACGGTGACAGCAGCTGGTTTTCTCACCTAAAAGCAGCAAGAAGATGGGAGCTCTTCTCTCCATGGTGACCAGAGGGAGGTCTGTGGAGACAGAGTTACAATATCTCCATTACACCATCATTTTATTAATAAATCATCATTAAAACAGTGCTTTAGCTTTGGCCGTCCCAATTTCTGCGACTGAGCCAAAGCACTTCATTGTTTTTGGACAAATATCTCCTGCAGCTGGATTAAATTCAGGGATAGGCAACTTCGTCCTGAAACTAGTAGAATATATTATACCAACACATATTGCATAGGTATGCACGATATTATCATTTCAATATCAGTATCAGCATTTAAAGGGTTAAAAGGTGAAATATTAGTATCTGCAGATATGAAAAATTCTGCCATATTTACAGCTCATATATCGGTCATACATATAGGCTGTACATGTCATCTTGGCAGAAAGTCTTAATGCCACATAAAGCTTCACCTCAATTTCATTTAATGTCTACATTAAGACATTACCATTATCTTTTATTGAGAAACAAATGTGTTTTTCTTGTTCCTTATTCTGTTTCTAACACAAATAAAATGTAAAAGAATAAGAAATAGATCAATTTTAGTTAAGTGAAGACTGCACACTTTGTCCAAAATATCCGTATCAGAAATGAGTTCAGAAATATATCAGCAAAAATACAATGTCATGCATCCCTAATATTATTTATACATGTTGATGTTTCAAACTACAAAACATGGAATTAAAAATGTAATTAAAGCCAATTAAGAGTATAATTTCATTTAAAATGAAGCACTGGTCTAGCTAACCTTCCATTTTTCCAAATGCATTTAACAATGCTCTATAAAACACATCCACAGAAACTTTTACTTCAGAAATAAGTCTTGTTTTTCTTTTGCTGCTAAAAAGCATCTTGTTGTTGCTACTTTTAAGCCTCTGCTTGACTGTGGTGATGTTTTTTTATCTGCATGCTTCTCCTCACTGCCTTAAATCTTTGTATACTGTTTATCATGGAGTTTTAATGTTCATAACAAGTCAGAAGGTGTTAAATCATCACTGTGCTCCGTATGATGGAGTTGGCTGGCCCTCACTGGCCACTCGAAGACTGAATCATTGGTATGTCCTCATTTACAGGGCTAAACTTAACCTGTTTCCTCCAGACTTCAGTATAAGATTAAGATAAGACAAGACAGAACTTTATTTATCCCTTGGGAGGACTCCTTCAGGCAAATTGAGATTCCAGCAGCATTGTACAGTACACAGGTATAAAACAATACAGGATATCAAAAAGTAAAAAAATAAAAATAAAAAATAGCAGATTATATATGCACACATGTATTAATTAATCTAAATACTAAATAATAATAAATAAAATAATAAAAATAATAGTAAAAATAATAAATAAATTAGTAAAATAATGGCACTGTACTGGAAAATACTGTCTTTGCTCTGTGACTCAGTCACAAGATTTGTTCTTACTATATGTCCCCAAAGTTTATCTTGGTTATGGTGACCAGACGTCCCCGATTTCCGGGGACAGTCCCCGTTTTGTGGGCTAACGCTAATGCTAGCCATCATCAAGTAAACTTATCATTAAAACATGGTTGTTTCTTATAACAATGAACAGTCAGTGTTAGCCGAATACTTACTCTGAAGATAAACTTTCATTCAGCATTACTTATTTGTCCTCTAAATTTTAAAAATGTTGATTTGGGTCTGTACAAGTATAAATGTTCATTACAGCAACGAGGATCTGCATGGCGAGTGTAACAGACTGCAGATTTCCATACATCAGCCGCTGCTGTCCTGTGATCCTGAAACACCCTAAAGCATCCTGAAGTGTTTTTACCAAGTCAATCTAGTATTTCGCTAAATTTGACAACATGCGCCCAAAATGTATACACCTGCATCCACAGGTAACCTGGATGGTCTCGTGTCCCCCAGTTCCCATTGAAATTTCTGCCATTTATAACTCAAACCCGCTAAGACTCCATCAGCAGAGGTTTTACTGTGTGTACTCAGTGTTCATGCAAGTCTCCTCATATATCCAAAACAAACGGCGGTGATAGTCCCTGGAAATATCACCAAGTTATCTCACTGGGTCGGGCTTTATTTTCCTATACTGAGCCTCCATGTGACCAGCCGTTCCCCCCAGAGTCTGTCTGACTGTGCAGCGGCTATTTCAGTCTATAGTTCAGCCTATATTTTCTGTTTGTGAGGTGACCAGACTCATGTAACAGACTCGGGGACAGATTTGCCAGATTTTTCTACTAAAATAAGCAGCCAGGTCGATAAAAACAAGCCCAAAACATGCAGCTAATGTGATGTATTACTTTTTTTTTTCGCAAAAAGCGTGTTTTGAATTTCATCTACATTACATTTCAATTTCACAGTGGCATTGTTTCGTATTTGTCTCTTAATTTACTTATTCAACATCCTTTTCTCAGTAAAGCGATCGCCTGCTGTTATCTAGAACTCTGTTTTCACTAAACAGTCTGTCTAACCTTGATTTTTGTGACCAAACAGATATAGTCAGGCTTTTATCCAAGTTTTATGTTGATCCACCACAGCTTTATTATGGTGAAAACAGTAACAGCTAAATTGGAAATAAATCTAATTCTGGCTATCAGGATTTCTTTTTGGTGGAAACATCATTTTGCCTCTTTTTACAGTAAAATTTACACTTGTGTTTGGAGTGGGACAAAATAGTTTATGTAACTTCTGGAATAAGCCCCCCAAAAAAATAACCCGCAACTGCCAATATTAACCTTAAAAAAAAAAGAAGTCGCTTATAATAAGCAGACCTGGCAACTATGATTGAGAACAGCAGCACGTTCACAGATAGGCCTATATATAAAATTATAATGAACATAATAAGAGAGGAGTTTTAAAAAGATGTAAAAGAGGTGTAAACCTACCTGTTGGGAGCAGAATCACCTGCTGGATCCTTCTGGTTCTCTATAGCAGTCGTCTCAGTCCATCCCATCATCAGAATAAACCAGTGAACATTTAGTCTACACTTCAGGTCACGCATCACAGCTGTTTATTAAATAGCATTTTCAATTATCATCATTTAATTTGAATGATGCCGAGACTCACTTCAGTCTGAGACTATCGTTAATGAATTATTCAAATTAAAAGTTAATTATACAAATCAAAGTTTTATTTTATGCAAAAAAAAAGAAAGAAAAAAAAAGAAAAAGAGGATCTAATTATCCAAAACATCAAGTGGAATAAATACAGTTGTAAGGAAACATTCAGGACAATAAACATCTGTGATCTTAAAACCAATAAAGATAAATGCAGAGAAATTTGTTTTCAAATTTCAAATGCAGTGATCATCAACTGGAGGCTCCAGGGCCACATGAGGCCCCTCCACAGCTTTTCTTCTAACCCCAGCTTATTATCAACATCAGAAAAAGGTTACCAGGAAGACAAGTGCTGTGGCATTAAGGGGCTTAAAACAACAACAAAACAGTTAAGACTGAAACAGCTTTGTTGGGAATGCAGTGCTGTCTGAGGGATTGAAGGTCACGGGCATTCAATGTTGGTTTTCTGCCTTGCTGATCACAGAGATTTCTCCAGATTCTCTGAATCTTGTGATGATATTATGGACTGTAGATGATGAAATCCCAACATTTCTTGCAATTCTACTGTTCTTTAACTGTTGGATTAACCTCGCCTCGTCCTTTCTTGTAAACAACTGAGCCATTCAGGGGTGCTCCTTTCATACCCAATCATGACACTCACCTGTTTGCAATTAACCTGTTCACCTGTAAAATGCTCCAAACAGGAGTTTTTTGGAACATTCTTCAACTTTCAGTCGCTTGTGGCCCCTGTCCCACTTTTTTTGTGTGTTGCAGGCATCAAATTAAAAATAAGTGAATATTTTTAAAGAGAATGTAGTTTATCAATTTGAAACTTAAATATCTTGTCTTTGTAGTGTATTCAGTTGAATATAGCTAAAAAGGGATTTGTAAATCATTGTTTTCTTCTTGTATTTGTTTTTTAAACAACATCCCAACATAATTGGAATTAGGTTTTGTAGTTGATGATCCCTGTCCTGAAAATTAAAATGTTGAAAATGCTGTTAATGACTGAAATATAAGGATGAAGTGGTCATTATATGTGGAAAAAGTGAGACATTTTTATTTTTCTGGATATTATTTTGTCCCCTGGTTAGGTTTCCCTGTTCAAACACATTACAGCTCACTTTTCCTAAACACTTCACTCTGAAATGCTCCTGACTCCGCTCGGCCTGATTTGATTAGAGTCGTGATTATGAGCCTTCAAATGAGAATCCACTCTTTCCCTAAACAAATCACTGAAAACTCATTCAGCTAATTTACATGTAAACATGAATCTTCATCTGAGACTCATAATCGTTCCAGAATCAGAAAATTAATCAAGTATTTTTGACTCTGAAATATCAGAATCAGTGGGTTTCAGATTTCCAACCTGATCCAACTGATGAAAATTTTTAATTGAACTCCTCCTCCTCTCTGTATAAAAGAATTTATAACGTCATAGAAAGTGTTTGTTCATTTTTAATAGCGTTGCCAGATTTTTCAAGCAGGTTGATAAAGACACGGCCCAAACAAGCAACCTCCAGCCATTTTTCTTGCTAATGTGCTATATTACTTTTTTCTTTTTCTTTTTAAAGGGAAATCTATATAAGGCTTTTTTTTATTTTCATTTACATTACATTTCAGTTTCACAGTGACATTTTATCTCATTTGTGTCTTAATTTACCTATTCACCATCCTGTTGTGTGGAGGTGGAACATCCTTTTCTTCATACAGAAGTGAAAGGAGGGACTACTGTTAGTTATAACTCTGTCTAACCTTGATTTTTGTAACCAAACAGACATAGTCAGGCTTTTTTCTAAGTTTTGCGTTGATCCTCTACAGCTTTATTATGGTGAAACCAGTAACAGCTACAATAGAAATACATTTAATTCTTGATATAAGGGTTTGTTTTTGGTGGAAACATCATTTTTGTCTCTTTTTTGTTGTAAAATTTGTGTAACTTCTGAATTGTGCTTATATTGGTTGTAGAGTAAGTATCAGATCCCTCAACAAGCCCAAATGAGTAACTGAACTTTTGGAACAAGCCCAATAAAACACAACCCGCAAATGCCAATATTTAAAAGCAACTTTTCAAAAAACAAAACAAAGAAAAAAAGCCCAAAGTCGCTGATAATAAGCGGATCTTGCAAATATGACCAGCGGTTGTCACAGTGTCCGGCAGGTGGCGGTAATGTGTGCAGCTGGTTTCTTCAGCGCCATCTAAATATAAAGAAACAAACGAAGAAGAAGGCGATCCCTCCCCGATCCACAGAAGAAGAAGAACCGAAGAATAGCTGAAGCGGTTGGAGCCGTTGAACTCGGAGGAGTCTCTTGGGGCTGCAAACAGCTTCTGTGCTAAAACAACCGAGTGAATAACCCGATATTCGGATGTTTCACGTCTTAGAGGAGGGTTCAGATGCTCCTCGATATTTTCTTCGACGGTCTCGTGGGACGGATTGATAGCACGGTGAGTAGCTTAGCATTAGCAGGAACATAGCGGCTTTTGTTTGTTGCTTGTTGATGTGAATATTCTGCTGTGATTTGTGCTGTTTTAATGTGATACTCACATTAATGCGTTTGTCACGACGACTGTGTCCTCTCTGCTCCACTACACTTCACAGTAGAAGTGAGTAAACAAGATGATATATTGAGTAAGAATGAAGTGTACATTTGAATATAATATAAATAAAGTAAAAATATCACCGAGCAGAGATGTTTATATAAAAACAATGTTGATTTTAAACCCTCATACCTGATACCAGAAACTGCTTAATTTCTAAAAGGGGATATTTTTCCCCTTCAAAAAGTAACAAATGACTATCATAACTATCGAGTATTCATTCAGTTATTTTTCTCAACAGGTGTTAATTCTGATTGGCTTAAAGGGATACAGCAACTTTTTTTTTGTTTTCTTGTCTTGCCACACTCCAAAATCCATGACAAGCAGATAGACACCATTCTTTGGACTGTACATGCAGTTTAAGTTAAGTAATTAGCTTAGCTTAAACCCTGGGAGTCAATGGGAAGTGTTAGCTTGCCTCTGTCTACAGTCATCAGATAAACTTTGCAGCAACTCTGTCCCGTGTGCTTGTTGTGACTTGATTTTTTTACTGCATGATGATTGGTTATCTTTTGCTGTTGTTGTGTCATCTTCTACTCCTAAACAGAGGCTTTGATTTGTTGACCCACCTCTGCGGTGATTTGCGCTATAGCTGTGACGTAGCGATCAAGTTGAGTATTCTGAACAGCTCTTTAAGTGAATGATGTGAACCGATTCACGGTTTTGAGTGAGCAGTTCTTTGCCAGCCGTTCTTAAATTTGCAGGCAATTTGCATTTAGTCAGAGGCAGGCTAACACTACCCATTGACTCCAAGTGTCTGAGCTAAGCTAATTAGCAGTGGTCGAGCTCTGCCTGTCTCTTCCTTGTTACTCGGGGTTCCCACGCGTCCTGGAAAACCTGGAAAATGATTGACCAATTTTCCAGTCATGGAAAACATATAGAAAATAAGATAAAAAGTTAATTGTCCTGGAGAATTATTTATCCTCCTTCTGTTTTTATCTCCTTGCTAGTGAACGTAAACAGCTTAAATAATTTGCACATGGACGACATGTCTGTTCTCTCAAATTTGAACTGCAGGGTTTCTTTGCCTCTAGCCTGTGCAGCGTGCATTATTTTTCTTACAGGCCTAGCCTATACCAGTGTGGGCTGAGCCTATGTCTTTGGCCAAAGGGAGAGAAGGACAATACCGCAGACCAGTGCGTGGTTCAGTCAGTTCGCTCAGTTTTATTTCAGGAAAACGCGAACTTTATATACATAGTGACAGACAAAGATGTGTTAGAGACTTTTGTCCTCCCCCTGTCTCTGATGGACATATGACCAGAGTTAAATTGCATTACTTCATAAACAGGTTACTCAGAAAAACATATGTGGACCATCATTCGGTAATTCAATTTATCGATAACTTCCTGAGCACACACACACAGCATATATGCCCAGTGTTCGATAGTTTAACCTATGAGTGACTTCCTGAGCGCACACACATACACACACACACACACACAGTGCAAATGACCATTATGGAGTAATCCAATCTATCAGTGACTTCCGGAGCACACACACACACGGCATGTACGCTCAGAGTTCGATCTAATAGCAGGATTGAAGTTTCAATATTCATTATACCACAGCGCCCTGAATGACTCTATCAGCCAATCAAATTTGCATGTTACCCAGTGTTTCCATATGACATTATCTCTAGATTTACAAACTTGTCAGACCCCAGCAAGGACTTTTTTTGTCCCTAAAGAAGCCCCAAAACTGGCGACTTTCAGTTCAGGATTGTTGCTGTGTTGTAGATGGAGTCTCAGTCTCCTCTGTTGAGTGACAGACAGAGGGGCAGCACAGAGTTGTAGTGGGCTGAAACGTCTGAGTAACGGGGACAGCTTTAAGATGGTAGCGGTTAACAGGTAGTCTCACTGGGCCACGTTTCTCTCAGTATCTCACACTGTTCCAGAAAATACATGAATGAATAGAAAAATGTCATTAGGAATTCAGCTCCATTCAAATACTGTACAACATGTGCACTGAGAGAAGAGATTAGCCACTTTTCATGCAGTTTTTAGCTAGCTATTTTCTAATGAAAGTAGTTGTCAACATCTGTGTGACGTCCTGGAAAATAAATTCTAGAAAAGAGTGGGAACCCTGTTACTGCACGCACAGTCAAAAGAATGGAGTCTATCTGCTTGTCATGGACTTGGGGGTTAGGAAAGACATGAAAACAAAAAAATAAGTTGGCGTATCCCTTTAAATTCAGATCAGTATAATTAATCAAGTGTTTTATAGCTATATTTGCATTGACTAGAATACAGGCCTCATAAAGAACTGTAAGCCTGATAAAGGTCTGAGGACAGAAGGAGTTTTTAGGCAGTATTTATAACTATATAAAACATCACAATAATCACTCACAAGTGTTCTTTGTATCACTTAAGGTTGCCATTTTGATGATTAAATTTATTAAAGTTATTTTTTTATATACACAAGTTACACAGAAATCTATCAGTGTCTGATGGCGCCTGGTGCTCCAGTGAAATTCCGGGAAACCACCTGAAACCCCTAACATGGAGAAGTTATTGTGGGAAACGTACCTAAACTTCCACCGGAACAGAATAAGAAAATACACAAACACACACACAGAATAGAAATAGACACCATTAGAATAAAAAAAGGCAACATATGAGAAGAAATTACACCACTAGGGGCGGTCTAGAGTGAGTTTCTTTTTTTAAAGGGTGGAACCTCAAAAAAAGGGGAGGAGCTTCAGTACTTGGAGTATATACTGCGTTACATGTACATCGGAGCTGTGAAGAGGGGAGTGGGAATGACGTCATATCCAAGCTATCAGCGGTCCCGTAACAAAGTCGGAAAAAATACTTGCTGATCTACCAGGCTATTGTTAGCCGTTGTTAGCATGCCCTGCGTTGTAGTTCGCACATACCACATGAAGAATATAAATAACACTATAGCAGCTTTTTATATATAACATTACTATGTATACGGCTGATTTAGTGCAACAAACACTTGTGAGAAGTGCTAATAAACAGAATATTACAGGAGATTAATAACTGTTTACACAAGGGGCAGCCGTCTTTGATTTTCAGTAGGGAATCCCGACCTCAGGGGGCGTTCCAGTTGAAATTTCCCACTCGGAACTCTGAAATCCCGACTTCCCAGTACAGTTGGAACGCAGCAATAAGATGGAGCACACCGGTCTTGACAGCCAAACCGTCCTGTTTGTTGCTGTGTTCATTTTGCTGAGTCTTTAATAAACTTTGTTGCCCCGGACTCTGCCTGCCGCTTTTCCCTAAGAAGCACTACTTTTGGGAAAGACACTTTTTACATTTAATTTTCTAAAGCAAACTCATCAAATTTTTGAGAAGTTTTGATTAGGGCTGAACGATTTAGGAAAAGATCCAATTGCCATTTTTATGGCAGATATTGCAATTTTTATTCGATTCATGATTTTCTTCAAATCAAGCTTCAGTGCAATTTTCACTATTTTTACAGTATAAACAACATTAAGGAAATCAGTGATCAAAAGCATGTAACACATTATTCATCTAATAGTGATGGTTGTATTTTGGATTTTACAAGGACGCAGAGGGGAAACTAATTGAAGACGGTCACCCCATCTGCAGGAAATGCAGACAAATACTGCAATAATAATAGCCGTGATAATTTCGGTCACAATTACTTGATATGATAATTTCATACTGTAACATCCCTACTGCCTAGTCCAAGGTCTGGGATCAGGTTGATCATCTTCAGTTCTCTGGAGACGCATGCATTCCATGATATTGTTGAATCGATATTATAGGTTAGGAAAAATGAATGTAAACCTATGAAAAAATAAACCAAATAATTAAGTTTAACTAACTAAAGCTCTCATTTTATTTTCTGTTTCGTAGCTTTATTAAGTCGTATTCCCTCCACAGTCACTCACTATCCTTAAATATGTCAAGCTACTGTTCACACGCTTCCTTTGTTATTTAAGGTGTTCATTACTCATTATGATCATCATTCATTTTACTTGTTGTTTGTTGTTTCATTGCCCTTAGGTAGCAGTGTGAGAATGGCTGTCTGTCTCTCATTGTGCCCCCGCCCCCCCCCCCCCCCCCCCCCCCCCCCCCCCCCCCCATTGACATGATAGCGTCACACAGTTATTTGCTGCCCATCTCATGTTCCACCACAGCCTTAAAAACTTTATTAGATTGAGACCTGGTGACTGTTGTGCCCTCGTTAGCTGACACAGCAGTCATTTCTGCTGGATATCAAAGCTTTATAATGATCTTTTTAATCTACTTCAGAGTATTTACTTCCTTTTTAGCCTTTCTTGCTGCAGCAGATGAACAGTCTTGTTATTGAAAAAGCAAATCTATCCAAGGTTAATAATTCAGACATTTCTTTTTGTTTCTCATGAATATTTCCCTGTCTTTGTGTCTCCTGATACCACCTCTGGCCTCAGCATGGACCTCGTAGTGCCACCAAGAAACACAATTAACCTGCAGGTAACACAATCTCTGGATTATAAACTTCAAACTGCAGCTCTTTTGGTCATTGCATTTGAATCTGAGCTGCTTCATCATCATTTGTGCTCTGTGTGCTTTTTCCTTTTTTGCTAATTTTATCACAACAGCTGATCTGCTAGTGGATGAGGATTTTTGTTGATGTGTAAAATGTGTAAAAACAGTGAATTATGAGTATGACAACTGCAAGGCTCGTATTTAATGAAATAAGTCAGTATTTTAAAGTAAATTAACAAGAGATCAGCGGATGCCTTACTCTCTTACTTCTCTGCATACAGCTGCTCAGGTGGGACTAGGGATGGGAATCAAAGACCTGTTCTAGTTGAGAATCCCTAACAATGCCCACAAGGAATTGGTATCATTAGTCCTTTTGGTTACAGATTCCCTTATTGATTCCTTCCCCTTTGTCCTGCATGATTTGCAAATCAAAGACTTCTGCTCTCATCAAAAGCCCAATTCACACTGCTGTTTCAAGGTGTGATAATAACCCCTCTGGGATGTCTCGCCTTCACTGTGACCGTCCTGGAGGCAGAACAGGAGACGACTTGACCCTCTCTTTGTTCCCTCTCTTAACAGTAGAAACAGAGGTGTGATATTGGAGAGAACGGCTCATCCAAGCTGTACTGCAGCGTGAATTGACACAGATATTTCAACCTCGCAGCATTAGTGTTTAGTTTAGGACTTTAATTCATTCTGTCATTAAATAAAACATTCAATACAAACAAAAAAAAATCTCAAACTTGTGAATAAAAAGGAGCAGAATGAAGAAAAATTTTAGTCTGTCCCTCTCTCACAAGATATTAATTAACTAAACACATTAAGCAAATTAACAAGAGCTGCAGGCCAACATGCCTTTTTACATTTCATTATTTCTAATTTTCAGAAACAACCAACTAAACAAACAAAAAAAAAAAACAAGTTAATTCACATTTTGCCACAATACTAACACAGCAAGACTTAGATGAACACATTTCCCTGTATTTACTCAAAATACTGGCTTTGATACTACTTTGATACTACTGTTTTAGATAAAATTTGAGTTTCTTTAGTTTCTTTGTTCAGATTGTTCCATAAATGTGAATTTTTCAAGGTCGGACGGTGGGCAGGAGTGGTAGAAATTGTAGCTTAGTTTTCCACAAAATGACTGCACACCTTTCAGTAAGCAGGCCGACTTGCCACACAGAAAATCAGCAGGAATTGTGAAAGAATCAGATTGATAAGCAGAATTGTAAGTGGCATTTGTAGTAGGAATGTCACGATATGAAATTTTCAGAACGATACGATATGATATGATATTGCAGTTTTATCACGATATCACAATACAATCATAATCTCAGAAATCTCACAGTTCTTCTACTAAAATGTATAAATGCTGATTGAAAAAAACATAAACAAGTATTTTAAAGAAAATACTTTAATGAAACAAAACCCAAACAATATTTTTACCATTCCCTTTAATTGGGATTTTTAAAACTCTCTGTATTCACTATTAATACAGTGTAGTCTACCACACTAACATACATCCACACACAAAGACTGCCTCCATAACATCACATGACTATTGTGGCACGATAGAACGTGGAAAAGCTTATGAACAATAACCGTGGCCGTTCTCTATCTATCGTGACATCCCTAATTTGTAGCACACCTTTACTCAAAAAAAATGTTTTTACATAAAAGTGTAACCAACATAAGATAATTAAGGGTAAATTCCAAATCAGAAGAAACTAAACCAGAAGGAGGAAATAAAAACAACTGATAACAATATTTAATAAACTCAGGAGACTGAAATAATTTGTAACAAAATTTTGTATAAAGACCAAATTAGGATCAAGTCTTTTAGTCAGTTCTTTAAAATACAACCTAACAAAAAAAATCAAGTTCAGTTTTTTAAGGGGAAAGAAAATGTCCTGATCTCCTATGGCACTGGTAGGTGATAATGAGTTAAAGTCTGATAGGATGATGAATGATGATGATATCCATCCTTAGCTTGCTATCTTTCATGTTGAGGTCATTTTAGGAAAAAAACCCTGGCTTGAATGAAACAGAATCCGAGCATCTATGGTAACTTTCTAGTTCCTTAACAGTAGCTTGTATAATTTAATATGCCCCACATAAATAACACACAGTAAAATATTTTATCCAACTTGTGTTTTTTTTTACAAATCGTTACATTTAGAAAAAAAAGTTTGAATTAAAGCAACGGAGTCAATCATAGCCGAGTATTTTGAACTTACCAGTAAAGATGCACTATATTGGATTTTTGCTGATATCCGATATGGTGATATTTTTTTAATTCATTATGGCAGATACTAATGCTGATATTTCTGGTCTAAAGCACAAGCTCTGTACTTAACAAAAATGGACTTGTTTGTTTTTGTGTTACAGTATATTTTTGTGAGGAACAATGTAAAACCAAAACTTTTAACTCTTGCAAAAATGAAACCCTTGATTTTTAAATGTACCAATGCAGTGATGAGAGGGTGCATCAATATTGTTCATTTGTGTAATTTGGCAATATTCCAGCTGATATATGGCCAATATATTGGCTGTAAATAACTGCAAAAATTTAAGTATGTGCTGATATCGTCTGATACAGATATCAAAGTGATAATATCGTGCATCCATGCTGATCCGTTTAGGCAAAATTCCTCTGTGATGGCATTCAGCTATCAGCATTAAAGTATTTATCCTGGAAACATTTTGGAAATATCACTCTATGTTTTTCCCGAAGCTGTCTGGTGTCTCTTTCCTGGCTCTCTCTGACGGCAGGGTTCTGGTTCAGGAACCAGTTCCATTATGGATTCTCAGAACTTGATGCTTTCAAGCAAACCAGCCCGCTTTCATACCATTCACATTGTGATTTTTCTGGCAGATATCCCGATTTCAATTCAATTCATGATTTTCTTCAAATGTGCAGTGCAATATTCACTCTGTTTACAGTATAGACAACAATGAGGAAATCAATGATCAAAAGCACATAACACATTATTCGTCATCTAATATTGATGATGAATAATCTGTTTTCATTATTTAGGGAAACTCCAACTTCTGCTCCTAAACAGAGGCTTTGTGTAGTTGACCTGCTTACCAGCACTACCGTAAATTTAAATTACCTGCAAACGTGTAAAATGTATTTGTAAAATAGTTGACACAACAGATCCTGGGTCAGTCAGGAGCGCTGCAAAAACGATAAATCTCTCTACCCTACCGGCTGCTGTAGAGTTTGGCGGTTGCACCGCACATTTGAAAAAGCGAAGCGCTTTATTCATTTAAATGCAAAATACAGTTTCACCACGAGATGGGAGAGCAAACTACACAGTGTGGCTTTAAGGACATAAAAAATGTGTATCTGCTGAAAAAAACATTAATAATAATTACCTTTTCCTTTTTAAAAATAGATTATGTATATTTCTACAATAAAACATTTTAAGTTCAGCAGTTTAAATGTAACTTGGGTTACACATTGGTATCAAAAAATTCTTAACAATTCCCATCCCTAGGTGAGACATTTACTTTACAACCCTGACAAGTAATAATCCTGAACTGAAGGAGTGTTGGAGGGCTGTGTTTAGTCAAAAAAATGAAAATAAGACACAAAAGGGTCAAGTGTATCCCACTCTGTGTTGCCCTCTGTTAGTGTTGTCATGTAGTCCGTGTGCGTGACGTGATCGTGCTGAAGCGTGACTCAGACAGAAACAATGAGTGCAGGGCAAATCACAGGCCAAAGTGTTTCCTCAAATTTGACCCTCACACCATTTAACCGCTGTTTCTGTTAAAGTTGCATTCCAGAGTCTCACTTTCTCTCCCTCCCCCGTACCGTCCTCTCCTCCTGTCCTCCTCCTCCTCCTCTTCCTGTCTTCCTCCCCCTCATCCCTACTTCCTCAGTGCTGCAGCTGCGACAGCCCCTCCTCCTGTTGCTGGTGCGTGGACTGCAATGAATCCTTGTGTGATGGCTGTTTTTTGGCTCATCGCAGAGTCACCATCACCAGGGCTCACCGGATCCTCGACAAGCCGCCCAAAGGTACGAGGACAATCTGCTGGGACTGAACTCACAGCTTAAATAAGAGACTCTGTTGAATCACAGTTAAAGGAACTTACTTTTAGTGTTCGTGTCTTGCCTCACTCCTGAGTCCAGGACAAGCAGATTGACACCACTCTTTCAGCTGTGCGTGCAGTAACAAGGAAGAGACGGGCAGAGCTCACCCACTGCTAATTAGCTTAGCTCAAACACTGGGAGTCAGTGGGTAGTGTTAGCCTGCCTCTGCCTACAGTCATCAGATAAACTCTTCAGCAACTCTAAATGGTCCTGTGCGCTTGTTGTGACAGGTTTTGTTTTACCCTCTTATGTTACATTATCTTCTACTTCCCTCGTATTCTCTTCTTCTACTCCTAAACAGAGGCTTTGTTTTGTTGACCTACTTCTGCGGTGCTTTGAGCTTGAGATGTGACATTCGGGAATGAGCCAAGTCTCTTTTTTTTGTGTTTTCAACAAATGTCATTCGGAAACCGTTTGAGAAACAACAAATTCCTTCAGAACTGTTGATCAACAATGCCTAGTTTGTCATCTGTCCGCTTTTCAAGCTGATACCATTTACGGCCTAGGAGGAGATAATTTTTTTTGGAGAGTTGTAATTTTGTTTTGAAAGTCAAATTGCCAGCTTCCTGTTTGAGATAGGTCAGGGGTGTCAGCGTGTGATTTTTGGTTCTTGATGAGACAAACGTTTTGACGTTGGTTTGATCTCTTTATGACAGTCCTAGTGGCTGTGACAACCATTTTTGTGCACCATATTGTACTTAGGTGGCGCTAGAGAGCACATTTTGGAATGTTATGGGTTAATTTTTCATTTTCTGGAATTCTGCACCCCATCTGGCATGTGTGTCAGTTTTGGCATGGCTGTGAGCACGTTGGAAGTGTCAAATTATGGTGCAAGGTGGGGACGATCCGGTGAGCTCTTATTTTGAAATCCAAATTGCTGGCTTCCTATTTGAGATAGGTCAGGGGTGTCAGTGCGTGATTTGTGGGTCTCAATGAGACAAATGCTTAGGCGTTAGTTTGATCTCTCAACGACATTCCTAGTGGCCGTGAGGGCCGTATTAGTGTGCCTAGGGGGTGCTAGAGAGCTCATTTTGGCATGTTGGGGGTTAATTTTTTCATTTCATCAAATTTTTCGTCGAATCTAGTGTGTTTGCCAATTTTGGTGAGTTTTTGAGCATGTTTAGGGGGTCAAATTAAGGTTCAAACAGGTGGCAGGAGAAAAATAAGAAGAAAGAAATGCTACAAAAACAAAAAATGTGGAGGAAAAGTTATAAAGAATCTTACTGTAGCTTATCATCAAGGCTGTGTAGTTTTTGAGTAGTTATAACCTATAAGACAGTTAATTACAAGGCTTTTGGCGGCACCTTGTACTGCTATGTACTGGCTAGCATCCACCCCAGGCATCTTGCCTCAGGGACAAAGCTCACAAGTTCCTTTATTGGCACTCGTATCCTCTACTCCACTTTAATTAAAAACAACAACCCCTTTAAAATCAGTGTGCGCCAGCTGGCTTGTGTTTAGCTATTTACTCAGCAGAGGTCATTACACTCAAATTCAGCTTTATTATTTAGTTCCTCTCCTTTCACTGAGCCATTACACTCAAAGAACACACATAGGGCACCAGTGAAAATGTTAATGCTCAGATTACTGTTCTTTTTGGACAAAAAAGCATGCCAGAGCACAAGAGACAAGAGAAAACACGAGTCGAACACAGAAAGCCTGGGATAATATCTGTGAGCATAATTTTCGGTGACTTTCGCCGGTATGCAGATCCAGCCAAACAAGCTGGCGAGCAGACTGAGGTGTGGATTTAGTTTAAGTTTGGTGACAGTTAGTTGATGTTATTGTAGATAGATGAGAGTTAGATGGTGATTCAGCATGTCAACATATGGATCAACAGCTTTACAAAACTTTACTACTTAAGGGATATGCCAATATTTTTTTTTGTTTTTGTGTCTTGTCTCACTCTTGAGTCCATGACAAGCAAATAGACACCGTTCTTTCATTCACCTACATCAAGTAGGCCAACAAACCAAAGTCTCTGTTTATGAGTATAAGATGATAACAGAATGATAGGATAACGTAGCATAACACAGTAAAAAAAATTAGTCACAACAAGCACACAGGACTGTTTAGAGTTGATTAAGTGTTTCTCTGATGACTGTAGACAGAGGCAGGCTAACACTTCCCACTGACTCCCAGTGTTTGAGCTAAGCTAATTAGCAGTGGGTGAGTTCTGTCTGCTTCTTCCTTGTTACTGCATGCACAGTCAAAAGAATGGTGTCTATCTGTTTGTTATGGGCTCAGGAGTGAAGAAAGACATGAAATCAAAAAATGTTGACATATCCCTTTAACAGTAAGTTTAGCCGTCACAGGAAGTATCACTTGATGTGCTAAAACTTGCGCCAACAGGAAAAGTTCCTGCTTCGTTATGTGCTGATTTGTTTTGTGGGCAGAGCCACACTCAGATGTTTCACACTCTGACTCTGTGCTGCTGTGAGGTGATAAAATATTATCTCCACTGCCTTCCTCCAACATCATCTGTCTTTGTCAGCAGGAGCCAACCAGACTCCAGCCACAAGGTTCTGCAGGATCCACCCCACTGAGCCGCTCAAGCTCTTCTGCTTCACCTGCCAGCAGCTCACCTGCAGAGACTGTCAGCTCATCTCTCACATGAATCATCGGTGAGTCTGCTCCACCCAGTGCCTCACGGGTCATTCTAGAAAACAAGTGACTTTAATACTCAAGCAGAAAGTGATTCTGAGGTCAGAGTCCACGAGCCTGTGTCTGTTACTGTGGTCACGGTATCTTACTAGATAATGACAGAGACAAAAACCTGTGACAACACTTGGAAACTGAGGACGTCCCTGATTCGACAGTTGAATGGGTGTAGGATGTATGGTGTGTAACCATACAGAAAAACTGTTTGGTGCATAAAAATTGAAAATTGTTCCCTCCCCAATGCCACGGTCTTGGTATTTTTTTCTTACATACATATGAGGCCATCCATCAGACTACTAAGTGTCATTTTTTCACAAACATTTTCAGTGTTTCACCCATGGGGCCTGTTCTTATATCACTCACACTCACACTCTGCCGGTCTGGATCATCTTTCTCTTGGGGATTGTCCAGGAGAAAGATGGCAGAGACTGAGGCAGCTCGCCTAACGGAGGCGAGCGGGGGACAACGCAGTGACCCTCATCACTGTTGCCGACTTTACGCTGCTTGATTGGTGGAAGATTCCACTCCTGCAGAGCATGGACTGGAAAGATCAGGCCTCAATGCATCATTGAACTTCTGATATTTTGTATTTTTTTAGAAATAATTGAAACAATTACTGAATGATTTGTTTTGGTATTTTATCCCTGCTTATTTGCAGTACAGTTAAGAAAGTTAAGATAACCCGTATTGAAAGTCATGTTAGTTTGTTTATTTGTCCCTGTAGAGAATTTGGGGTGTGGCAGGAATCATAGACATTTGGCAACAAAATACAACATCAACACTCACGCAGTGTTAAAAATAGACAAATAAAAACTCATCAGCATCACTAGAAACTCGAACAGAGTTCTCACACAGAGGAGAAGAGAAAAGGAAACCAAGTAGGGATGGACAGGCATGTGGGTCTAGACCAGTTAGACTTGTTTATCTTGACTGTTTCTCTTTGTTTATTAAAAAGTTTCTTTTCTTCTCGTGGAACAAAAAGTTTGGATCCGTTTTTGGTGAACGTAGGAACGCAATAACACCACCTAGATGTCAGCAGTGTAAATGAAAGGGCCAGGGGGTGTCTCTGATCACCATCACCCACAATGCTGAATGCCTTTTTCGGTGTTCTCCGTTTATAAATGCAGTCCGTATTTGCAAGTGGCCAATGTTCCTGAAGGATTTTTACGTGCTTCTGTTGCACCTCTGAACCAGCAGATAATGCACAAAGACAGGAAGCTCTCAGTAAAAGCAGAATAAAAACATTGGAGCACTTTGCTGCTGACATTAAAAGATAAGTTTTCTTTAAAAGAAGAGTTTGCTGGGCCTTTGTGATCGTCAGAGAGAGGGTTCCTATTAGTACTGGGCGATATATCGATATTAAAATTATATCGATATATTTTTAAATGTGATATGGAATTAGACTATATCGTATATATCGATATAGTTCAAATTTGCGCTGTGATCCTTGCTCTGCTGCGCTGCTGACCCGGAGCTCTCTGCACTGCTCCGCGCGCCCCCTCCTCTTTCGTGGACAGAGGGGGGAGGGGCAGAAAGACACACTCCGGCACTCTTCAACAAGCATGGAGGAAGCAACAACTGCAGAGCACGCGAAGGAGGAATTGGTCAGTAAAAGAAAAAGCAGTGGCTCAGTAATTTGGAGATGGTTCGGTTTTAAAATATCAGACGAGCAACAAAATCACGTTATATGTAGGGAGTGCTATAAACAAGTTACAGCCAAGGGTGGAAGCACGACAAATCTTTTTCACCACCTAAAACAGTGGCACAAACTGCAGTACGAAGAGTGTGTGAAGCTGCGCGCTGCAGAGGCTCCAGCCGCAAGCCATCAACAACCCGAGAAAGCTCCAGCCCTGAAACAAAGCCCATTGCAAGCCTCATTTTCCCGCAGTGTGCCTTATGAAAAGAAAAGTGACAAGTGGGGTACTATAACAAAAGCGGTGTCCTATCACATCGCTAAAGATATGGTCCCTGTTGCAACTGTGGAACAAGTTGGATTCAAAAAGCTACTGAAAACTATGGACCCGAGGTATGAGCTTCCCAGTCGCAACTACTTCGCACGAGAAGCACTGCCACAAATGTACAATGAAGTCAGGCAGAGCCTTGCTGACCAGCTCGCCGACGTGACCCATTTTGCGTTGACCAGCGACATGTGGTCAAGCAGGACGTGTGAGCCGTACATAAGCGTGACAGTTCACTTCATTCAAGACTGGGAGCTGAAAACAGCGTGTCTCCAAACGAGTTATTTCCCCCAGGATCACACCGGTGAGCATATAGCTGAGGCCCTGCAGGACACAATTGCAAGCTGGAAGCTCCGAGAAAAGCATCTGGTTGCTATAACAACCGACAACGGGAGCAACGTCGTTAAAGCGGTTGAGCTGAACGAGTGGCTGAGGATGCAGTGCTTCGGTCACAGACTACACTTGGCTATTGGTGAGTGCAGTGTTGTAAGGAGTATTCAGATATTTCACCTTGAACAAAAACATATGAAAATGTTAGTTTTTCCTTATTTTCCTTTGTGTGTCTGTCTGCAACTTTGTTTTTATGCTGCTGTCTTGCCCAGGACTTCGTTGAAAAATGTATTGTTAAATAGAGGTTAAATAAATTAATAAGGCACAAAACTTAAAGTGCTAAAAGTAAAATCACTTACAATACAGAATGGTAGATTTCATAACCATATTTATTAGATTATTGGATAAGAATTAGTGATGCACTGATGTGTTTACCACTTTAATGTTACAGCTGGTAAAGGTGAGGTAATTATGACTTTAAAATGCTGGTTACCCTGTTAATATCATCAAGGTAACATACAGTATATTTAGCTATTATGATAGACTATAGTTTTTTCTCTGGATTGAAAGAGCAAACTGCAAAATATCTAGAAACAAATGTTAATACATAAGCCTAAACATTGTGGAGTTTTTAGTGGAGTAAAAATATGAAGTAGCATTAAAAAATAGCATAAATACTAAGAACAACAGAAAGATTGGGGCTGGTGTTGATTAAGAAAATAAACTATGAAACAAGAAAATAATTATATATTATGATGTGGAGTATTTCTAAAGCTTGATTTTGGAAAGCACTCAGTTGTATGAGTGTGTTAAAGTGAAACCAGAGTCAAATTTCTCACATAAGCCCATTTGAGTAATAGTTTTTTATTATTCTGACAGGACATGGCATGAGTGACAAGCGCGTCACCCGGGCCATTTCTCTGTGCAAGAGAATTGTTAGCTGTTTTTCATACAGCTGGAAGAAAAGGAGACATCTTGCTGAAGTCCAGATTCAGCTGGGTCTGCCAAGTCACCAACTCATAACCGAGTCTGCTACACGCTGGGGATCAAGGCAGCAGATGATAGAGAGAGTCCTGGAGCAGGAAGGAGCACTGGCCAAAGTCCTGTCTGGTGACAAAAAGACCAGGCACCTTGTCCCTAGCTGGCAGGACTTGGAGGTCCTAGAAGCTGTTCAAAAGGTACTGAAACCTCTCCAGGAATTTACAGATGCTTTGTCAGGTGAGGAGTACGTCACTCTATCATATGTGAAACCTGTGCTGCACCTTTTTAATGAAAGTCTCCTGGCATGTGAAGAGGGTGACAGCGAGCTTTGCAAATCAATCAAGACCAGCATTCTTGAGTACCTCAACAGCAAGTATTCTGACCCAGCCACTACTGACCTAATGGAGATGGCTTCATTTGTGGATCCACGGTTCAGGGCCACCTACATCCCAAGTGAAAAAGTTGATGCATTGAAGCACAGAGCTGTCTTGGAGGTGGAGATGCTACTGGCTGATCAGAGCAGCTGTCAGCTGCCTTACCTACGTGTACCCACTGTGCCTGAGCCTGCAGATGGAGAAGCAGCAGTTGCACCAAAAGCTAAGAAGACACTGGCAAGCTTCTTCAAGCAGCGCACAGCTACCACCACAGCACCAACCCTGAGGGGGGCTGTTGAAAACGAACTGTCAAGTTACTTGCAGTCAGCAAGTGTGGAGAGTGACACTGATCCCCTCAAGTGGTGGAAGGATCATGAAGTTGTCTTTCCAGCTCTGAGCCACCTGGCAAAAAAGTATCTCCTGGTTCCAGCTACCAGTTCACCCTCCGAAAGGGTTTTCAGCTGCAGTGGCAATATCGTGACCTGCCACAGAGCATCTCTGAAGCCTGATGCTGTTGACAGGCTGGTGTTTCTCGCACAAAATCTTTAAATGAAGGAGGACACGCTTACCTGTCTTCTAATGTCTACCTCAAGACAGCACTACTGTTTATCAAAGTAGAAAAAGAGGGGGAAAATGTTTATTGAGTTGATATTAGTTTCTTGTGCCACTGGTTGAGACTGTTCAGACAAGAAATTGCTAAAGGAACAAAAGGAAAAGATAATCTCAAGCTTATGTTTACATTTTTTTTTCTTAAACTGAGCACTTTATTATGTTCTTTCTTTATATATAAATGCTGCCCTTTACTAGGGGTTTCCATATTTTGTTCTTTGTAATGTTCATTATTTGCATCTGTGGATTTGTTAGAAAGGAGAAGAAAATCTTTAATTTGATTTCAATAAGCCATTTATAGTTGTAGAATAAAAAAACAACAAAAATGTTTATTGTACTTTTTAGATTTATTTCAGAAAAAGATTGGCCTATTTTATTTTATAGGCTATTTTTATTTAAGATATATGTTTATTTAAATGTGCACCTTACAGAGCTTTAATTTCAAAAAATGTACTCCTGTTGTTATACAGTATTTATGTTTACATTTTAATATTTGAACAACTTAGCGTTTTTTCATGAACCAGGTGAAGAAACCTGTTTATTATTATTCATTTGATTTTGCTACTGTTCACTGAAATAGCCGGTTTCACTAAAACTACTTGTGACATGTCATATTTGGCTTTGACTTTGACTGAACATTTGCTCTCACTTTGAAAAAAAAATATCGGGATATATATCGTATATCGATATTCAGCCTAAATATATCGGGATATGACTTTTGGTCCATATCGCCCAGCCCTAGTTCCTATGTGCTTTATCCTTTATATTACGAAACTGTCGGCGGAGACAGAAAACTACGTGCATCATTCAAATTACTGTAACTCCTGAAGTATTCACGCTATCCAAATAATTCCCACAGATTCTGAAAGCTGAGAAGTTGAGCTTTCCAGTGATATATGGTACTTACGGTATGGCCTGGTAACTTCCCAAGAGACGCGGAGTGAGCAGAGCCTTAGAGCAGAGTGAGAATTCGCCAAACATGAGTGAATTATTGGTGGCTTATCAATATTTTCTGTGTAAATAATGTACAAATATTGTAAATAGTAGCATAAGTATCATTGTGGAGTGTTTTCTTGCCATTCTTTTGCCATATTTTCAATGTGTTTTGCCATATTTCTGACACATTTTGCCGTAATTTCGACATGTTTTGCCATATTTTCCATGTGTTTTCGCCATGGTGAATCTTTTTTGTCACTGACCATCCTTTTCATCATAGTTTGTGTAAAATGGATTTCATAAATAGTAGTTTTGGAAATACTGGAGAAAGAAAACAAGTTTTTAAATCAGTATTATATCTGTATTTTCCATGTAAATAATGTACAGATATTGTAAATAGTAGCATTAGTATCATTGTGGGGTTTTCTCTTGTCATTCTTTTGCCATATTTTCAATGTATTTTGCCGTAATTTTTACGCGTTTTGCCATATTTTCGAAGTGTTTTCACTGTGGAATCTTTTTTGTTATTGACCATCTTTTCCATCATAGTTCGTGTTTTATGAATTTCATACTTTTGGGAATATTGGAGGAAGAAAACAAGTTTTGAAATCAGTCCATGTTGACTATAGAGACGGTGAGAGATGTTCACCTGTTGATATTTTCATGTATGTTGTGCCTGAGCACAGAAAGTTACTCTGGGATCAGAACATTTTTACCAAGTAGTAGTTTGATATCAGCCTGGTTACCTGGAAGCTGGGATGCAGTTGTTATTGCTGCTGCTGCTGCTTAAACTACTGCAGCAGTGAGCAGTGTGATGAGTTAACTCGTCACCCTGTTTGTGTTGTTCCCTGGTCGATTGTGTTCTGATTACAAACAAACCGCTAAAGGTGCAGAGAACGCTTCTTTCAGCCGATCTCTGCGCAGTTATTTGTGCCGAAGCAGTGATTGATTGCTGTGTTCATATGTATGCAAACAAACTGTGCCAAGCATGCAACGCCCACTTATATTGGAGATACTTCCCCAAACTGTCATGGTGTGAAAACAACTTTAGTCTCAGCATCTGTTTTTAATTGTTTTTTCAAGATACTTCACATTTTACTTACAAAAAATAACCATGTTTTTTTGTTTTCGTTGGATAAAAGTTATATTGAGGCATGTTTTGCATGACTAAATGTTCATAAAATAGCATTTGTATAAAAGAAAAAGCACTAAACAACATCTATCAGAGGATTTTATCACCATTTATGCTTTTTTTCTGAAACGCATATTTAATGCTCCGAATACCTGTAAATTACTCATAGAGCATTGTTAAATGGACCAATTATTGTATAATTTCTGCTGCTTTAAGCTTATTTGTGTCAACCATTACAACTTGGCTGGAAATTTTTCAGTGACCGTTTTTTTGCCATCACATTTTCTATTAATTTATTGGACTGATTGATTTTGATTAAAAGATTGTGCAGAGCTGATTTGGGACAAGACCTGGTGGGTTTCCTTTTTTGTGCGCTGAGCAATGATGGGAATTGATAAGATTTTATTGATACCAATGCCAGTATCGGTTCTGCTAATCGATCCAATTCTGTAACGATTCTCTGATTGATTCTATGCGGGAAATTCTGTGCCAAGCTGCATAGATTAATGCTTTTGCAAGTTGCTGGTGTCTCCAGCCACTAAACATTGTGCAGGCAACATCTATTTGCCGGAAAGAAGCCACAGTTTTCACCACTTTGATCTCCCGTTCTGCCATGATCACATTTTTGACCTCTTTCAACCTCCTGCCCTCTGGCAGCAGATGCAGAAGCATGAAAAGCAGGACTAACAGACAACAAAACCAGTTTTTATCCATCAGACTTTGAAATTCCTGAGAGTGGCCACAAATGTGCAGTCAGTCCTGTGGGCAATAGTGCAGTACGTCCAGGTTACTTTATTTGGACCTGCTGGCAAATTTATGTCAAAAATATTTATATTTAGAATTTTAAATAGTTTGATGATTGTACATTATATTCTTTACTTGATGTCTGCGGCCCTATGCTGAATGCTTTCTACCAATCAGTGGTAGAGAGCGCTCTCTTTTTTGCTATAACCGGCTGGGGCAGCGGCATGAAAGCTGCAGATGAAAACAGCTTTAACTTTTTTATGCATGGTGTCCACTACAGTAGGCAGATATTTGGGAAAATTTTATACAATTTAGGTTGCAGTACCATGTCCAACTACCAGGTGATATACTCCCAAACTTCTGCCTCAAGTTACATAAAATGTTTTCTTTGCATGTTTTTGTCATGTTGAGATATTGTTTGTGGATCTTTAAGTTCCATTAAATTACCATTTATACCGCTGATGCATGGTGCCACTGTAGAGGACAGATTCATGCCTCCCTCAAAGTATAACACTGAAAAATGGCCATGGTTTTTAACTTGTTTGAAAGTAAAAAACATTTTAAAAAAGAATTCCTTTGTGATTTAATAATTCATGCATGAAATGGTTAACAAGCTGCTGAAGGAGACTGGGTCTGTTCTCTGGAGCCTGGGAGTGTGGGGGCTGAGAGAAGGATGCTGAAGAGACTACTGGCCATCATGGACAAGCCCTCTCACCCACTTTACGACACCCTGACCAGGCAGAGGAGCCTGTTTAGTAGCAGGTTTACTCTGCCTCGGTGCACCACAGAAAGACGGACGCTCCTTCTTGCCCACTGCCATGAGAATCTATAATGCATACATGTGTTGACACAGACTAGGGACTGTGAGTGTGCACTTTATTATTTATGGAACTTTTATTGATGCTCCTTGCTTGTTTTATTGCCTTACTTGTTTTACTGTGTTTGGGTGCGGTCTTATGATCTTGTGATTTTGTGTGTTTTTAATTGTCGTGTTATTGAAGCTGCTGTGACACCCAAAGTTCCCCAAAAGTACCTACCTACCTACCTAAATATGGCTTTAATGTTTCTTTTATTGTTCTGCACTGATGGTAGATTGCTCAAACAAATTACTTGTATGTACGGCATGCAATGACAGTCAAGGCTATTCTGTTCTATTAATTGTCATTTCTGCTGACTGCCTCTGATTTGTGTGTAATGTCCTTGACTTTCAAGGCATGCAACTGATCATACTGTGAAAGACACATGCTCTGCCCTCCTTATAAGATTATAATCATCACCATGATCATAATGCATTACAGTCTGGTGGTTCCCCATCATCACCCTGGGCAAAGTGATGTGTAAAAGCTGCACGTCATTATCCAAAAGATTTCCTCCTTTTTTAAAACGTTGTCCTCCTTTTCCTCTCAGGTATCAGTTTGTCACTGAGGCGCTGCAAAAACTGAAGAAGCATGTGGACGGCCTGCTCCAGCCAGTCAGATCACAGAATGAAGCTACGATCAAGAGCATGAAGGACATGGAGGACAGGTACGGACAGAGCGATGTGTTCAGTTTATTTAACCACTGAGAGAAAATAGATGTGATGGTGTGCAGCAGTTATTATAGAGATAACTTTATTGATAGAGCGCCTTAAAAACAGGTGTTTACCAAGTGGAACAATAAAATGAACATCTGGAGTCAGGTCAAAGGGCAGGACAAAAATGCAAACAAAGTCGAAAACTGGTAATAATTGGAATGAATATGCTGCTTTGGTTCAGGCAAAATGTCAACATGTGCATGTAAGTGACATTATTAAAGAAACTTTAACGATAATAGATTATGAGTTTGTTTGCACTTTTTGAAGCTTAAAAACTGAAGACAGTTGATCTGTTGCCAGTTGCACTTGTGCTTAAAAGTGCTTCAGTATTGTTCGATTTTATGAGCATCAGAATTTATAGTTGTGTTATTTTATAGCAACTTTTCTCAAGAACCAGGTTTTCGTAACAGCTGAGTGATCGGTTTGTCCTTAACCATCATCGTACTAAAGAGCAGGATCCTTCTAGACTGGGTCATTATTTTAACATATTTATACATGAATATGTATATATGAATATTTGCATGTTTATACTGTATAAAATAGGGATGTAACCAAATAACTTAGCCCAGTGTTGGGTTTTCAATTCCGTTTTGAGAGCCTTGCCCATCAGGGTAACCTTCCGCAGCAGTTGGAGCCACCTGATCCATCTTGCCAAACTCCAACCTACAATGACTGTGAGCGACCAAAAACGGCACAGTTCAGTCAGTGTCCTTTAGAGCAGGAAGAGGTGGGAGATTTTAGCACGATTGGAGCAGGAAGTGACCACTCGTATTGGCAGGAGGGGCAGCTGCGGCGCTTTCCTGAACCTGATCCAGCTCACCATATACTGGGTGCGGGGTATAATTTAACATTTACTATTGGAATTTATGTGTTCTCACAATTTAAATGCTGTCCAGAAGCATCCGTGTGCTTACCAGTGGATTTTACTCAAAACGGGACATTTTCATTACATTTTCCTACTTTGCTGTGTCTGTTTCACTTTTTACTTAATTTTACGATACAAGGAGGAGAATCACGGGGGAGGAGAAGGTGACCCTGGGAGATGAGAGCATAAACAAATGAATCAAATAAAAATCAGAAAAATAAGTCGGAGATCCATTTTGGTACACATTTTAAAGGGCAGTTTTACTCCAGAAACATACGTATATACTGTTTATACGTATAAGTTGATGAGCTGCTGTATAAAAGCGCGTATTCCTTCAGAAAGTAGTCAGTTTGTCTCTAGACAGGTTCAGGGATAGCATTTATATTTCTCTCATGATTCCAGTCCATCCCTCCTGCTGTGGCTCAGCATTAGAATCACTTTTCTTGGATTTGTTGGTTTAGTCAGTGTTTCCTTCTACCTTCAATGTGTTCTGCTTTTCTTTCAGACATGTAGGAATTATTGTTCCCTAAACTGCGTTCATATGGTCAAAACTGAAACTCTTCTTGCCTGGCTGGCTAGCACTCTGGGTGCTCGAGCACCCCAAAGCTCTGATCTGGTCGTACCGTATGGCTCAGTATTCTGTTGAGAATTGTTGCGTCACAAATATGAAATGAAACCTCTGGATAAACCCCTGGACTGTGCTGTTGCTGTGTTTCAGGCTGAAGGACATTGCAGAGAGCGAAGTTCAGCTGGAGACCGAGCTGAATCAAGCTTACAAAATGCTGACCCTTCATATGCAGAAAAGAATACAGGAGATCCTCGTTGCGGCCAAGGTAAGACGTTTGGTGCAGATCCATGATGTGTTTTCAACTATACTTGACTCCATTCTTTGTAATGTCCCATTATGCAAAGCACTCGGCCTACGGGGTAAAAGAACAGCGCTGTGCGATTACACTGTCCAAGTGTCTAATAGTGCCTATTAGCTGTAACTTACACTGCCCCAGCCAATGCTGTTCCTCTGTTCCTCTTCCTCCTTCCACCCCAAAACCAGAGAAAAAGTCATCGAGCATGTGCGTACATCATGAGAAATGTGAACAAACTCTGGCGTTCGGGTTCTCCGTGTCCTCTTGTTGGTCACGGTGGTCATGGAGGAGCAGAAGATTTTACTGTAAAAGCCAAAACAAGTTCAGGAGCTTCTGCAGCACGAGTGCAACACCCTTTTCTGCCATTGTTGTCAGGGTTCGTGCATGAGTTTTAAACGAGAGGTGGGGCTGTGGCTTCATCAGTTCTGACGCTAACCATGTTGGTTGTCACACGGAAACGCTCTGCTGACGTTTTCAGATTTATCAACTCTGAAACCCATTTTCCAAATTGGGCATTTTTACCGTTTCCATGTGGATGAACTGCCTGTTGGATTAAAAACTTGTGAGGAAATGCCTGAATTTGCCTCGGTGTGGACGTCCCTTTAGTGAGATCAATTCAGACATGTCTATTGCGAAGGCGTAGCAGTAATGATGCTGTCATGATTAATTGGATTAAATATGGGCCTAAATCAGGCAGGAGTTGGGGAAGAAAGTATTTAATCAGTTGTTATATGAAATCTCACAATGTACTTATGAGTTGTTATTGTGATGTTTTATTAAGAGTTTATTTTTTTGTATATATATATATATATATATGTATATATATATATATATATATATATATATATATATATATATATATATATATATATATATATATACATAATAAGCAGGAAAATGTAACGGTGTAATGGAATGAAGGAGAGGTTCAGGAAACTCCCTCGAAGCTCTTAGAGCAGTAAGGTCATGGGAAATTACAGACAGATTAGGTCATGGTCAGTGAGAGGCGGTATGAACACTCACGCACAGATTATGAAGGATTTATTAAAAAACAAACACCTTTGAATCAAGAAAAGCGACACCCAGAAACAGAAGAAGACACCATAATAACCGGAGGAGATCCAAAATGACTTTTTAAATATAGGGGCGGAGACTCAGAACTCAGGGTTTATAAGATGGAGCACACAGCTGGTGTGATGATTTGTTAGAGATTAATGACATTGATTTAGGAAACTAATATTAATTGAATAACATACTTTGCACTCGTTAAAGGGGCAACACCTACCAAAGTGGGAATTAATTATTTAGGCAGGCTATTAAAAATCAATCAGTGATACTTAACCATAATGTTTTATATTTAAAATAAAACTCTTTAAATTGAATTTATATATATATATATATATATATATATATATATATATATATATATTTATATATATGAATATAAACTTTTTGTTTTGTCACAGTTTTTGGCGTAGAACTCAAGACTGTTGCGGACATATTTTAGCCTCTAGACATAAAGTGAAGATGAAATTAATTGTTTAATAAAAAAATAAAACTTGATTCTTGATTGGAAGTTTTACTCACAAATAAATCTGTTAATGTGTTTTTTAATTGTACTACTCTGCATGCTTGTATGCCTATGACAAAACAAAGTGTTCATATTTATGTTTGGATATGATATAGTTTGTTTAAATTACGCCCAATTTCCAGTTAATCACCACAAATTCTCATAATTCCCATGGAAAGTTTCCAATTTGAAATATTTCCAAAATTTCCCAGCCTAACTTCTCAAGGAAATTTTGGACATAGTTCTGTAAATTTACCAGACACTTTCCACCCCTTCACAACCCTAAATATTTTATTGAACAATCAACGTCAGCTTCACTTTGTGTAGTCCACAGGATCAGATGTGAGGCCTCGATTGTCCAGGGTTCCAGAGTCATCTGTGCACGTGATGGCCTCACGGGGCGTGGCCTCAACACCCCTGCAGTCAGCAGCGTGCTGCGTTCATGTGTTTCCAACTTTAAAACTCTCAGAATTTTGCAACCCTCGTTCGTCCCAGGAGAGAATTGATGTTGTAGGTCTTACACCTCCTGTATTTACAGCATACACCTTCCTATGTTCCAGTGACCAGTGAGACATGTTGCACATTCACAGTCTGTCCATGAAAGCCTCCACAGTGTCGGGAGGAGGCTCTTGTCAACACCAAGTATGTTTTACCAGCTGAAGTCAAAGGACAGGCTCTGCGGCGTCACCCTGCTCAGATCACAGCTCTTAGCCTCCCACACAAATGGGGAGTATTTTCTTCTTCAGTCATTCAGAGGTCACAGCGCACTCCTTCTCCCTCTCTCAAGATTACTGCATCTGGTGATTTCATTCAGCTTTTAAATCTTTGTATGTTGCCATGAGGAGAGGCCATCAGGAGGCACGACATTTATTTTCAGAGCTGTGCTAATGACTCATTATTTACAGAGCTGGGCGATTAGTCGAGCTTTAATGTGAATTACAGTTAATGCCTTCCACAGTTATGAAGACCAGGTAATCAAGATTAAGGATTACTGTGCTGCATGACATGTTGAACTTCTTTTTCTTGTTCCATATTTATTATTTGAAACATTCAGGGTGGGGTGCTGGTTTGGCGGCATGGTAGGCAACCAGGCATGACCCATACACATACTTCTACCGGCAGGCCTCAAATCCAACCTGTGGCCAGTGTGCAGAGTGTCTTCCTCTGCTCTTTCTCACCCCCTTTCACAAGCCTATCCACTATCACACTCTCCTATCAATGAAAAAAAAAAAAAAAAAGAAAAATTAGAGTGTTTTGTATTTTTACAGGTAAACTTCCTTGTACTGTCTGATCTTTAATGTTCAATATGATGGCATCAAGAGCACATATGAAAGCATTTGGTGCTTGTTTTGAACTCAGTGAGCAATCGTGTTTCATAGTCATGGTCTCTGTGTCTTGCAAAATATTTATGATTATGATTTTTGCCATAATTGAGCAGCCCCACAACCTTATATCGCCAAGTTTCCTGATGACAGAGCCAGTTTTAACTGTATTTTAGACGGCAAATCTTGGATGGCAGACACATTTTTACACGTCAGTCAGGACAAAACTCAGGCTTTAATCATCTGCTCAGGTCCACAGACAGAAGAGCTGGATAAAAAAAACTACTAACACTGTCTTTTAATTCCTGTTAGCAAGTTTGAAAGTTAGGTGTGATATCTGAGACAGACCTTGGACCACTTTGTACTGACCCCTGCAGACTGGGAACACCCCACAAGAGCTACAGTTTTGGAGATGCTCTGACTTCGTCGTTTAGCCATCACATTTTGCCTTTGCCAAACTCAATCAAATCCAATTTTTCCTGCTTCTAACATGAACTTTGAGGGAAAAAAAAGTTCACTTGCTGCCTAATATATCCCACATACTAACAGGAGCATAGACTACCAAGAGATAGTCAGTGTTGTTCAATTAAATCAATCAGTCAAGCTTTATTTATATCCCACATTTCATACAAATATAATTGCAGTTCAAATGCTTTACATAGAGGCAGGAAAGTGACAAAAGATTGAAAAATATGTTAGTGATAATAATCATAGATTGTTCTTACAACTACTTTGCAAATAAACTCTCAGCAGGGGTCCAGCTACTAAGATGGATGTCAAGAGGATTTGGAAACTAATGCACACCAAAACAGCTCAAATAAAAAGCAACAATAAAACCAAGATGACTGTCAGAAATAAACAATAAAAGAAAGAAGACAAAGCCAAGATTCAACAGTACGGGCGTCCCGATACAACTTTTTCACCTCCGATACGATACCAATATTGCAGCCTTGAGTATTGGCCGATACTGATATTGATCCGATACGATATCAGCAGGAATCAAACATACTTTTATTACTTATATTGTAGTATGGACTGTAAGAAAAGGCTTGATCAAGTGAGATTACTCAAACAGAGAACAGTAGTCAGCAATAGTAGGTATGACAAAAACTGACCCATTTATTATTAACCAATGGGTTAAATAAATTTTAACCTTAACATAAGAATATTCTACAATTAAATAAAATAAATAATAAAAATAAGAAGTTCCTGAAAAGTAACCTCAATAAATCCAATAAAAACAAAAACAGTTATTTTTGAATTGCAAAATAACCACTGTGTTTAACTTAGGCATAAGCATATTCTACAACTGAATTAAATAAATAAAAAATAATTTAAAATGGACTGCTTGTATCGGAGTGCTTATATCGGAGATTTTAGATGCAGGCCGATGTAATCCAATATCAGTTTTTTTTGCTGATATCGGACCGATATTCGATATTAATATCGGATCGGGACCCCCCTATTCAACAGACACGAAAAAAGGCTAAATAGCCATAGCACTTTTTATTTTTTATTTATTTATTTGAAGAGTAGCTCCTTAAGATGGACCATCTCATTTTCAAGGGGGTCCTTACATGACATATCCAGTACAAATAATGCAATACAAAATAAAACAAAACAGCATAAAGTACAGAATACAGACACAGACTCACTCATGCACCTACACAATGCTCTCAAATGCTAAGTCACTTCCCCTCAAAGTGTTTCAGTTCTACATGGCAAAGAGTGAAATGCAGTTTGTGGCAGCACACACAGACCAGTAGAATGCAGCTCTTTATACATATGTTTATATCTGATATTCAGTCATAAGCAGGTAAAATTGGAACAAAGAAGTATCTGTTTAAAAAACACACAAAGAACAAAATCAAAAATGAGAGCAAGGATTTTGTAGATGAGTAAATAAATAATTCAGTGGTCATAATGTCATGCCTGATCAGTGTATATGGGATATGCTCTCTGTGGCAGATATTTACGGCAAATATAGTCAGTAAATACCATCAGAAATCTTAATATTTACCTGCACAGAGAAACTGTAAATAATCGCGACATGTATCAGTGTTGCCAGGTCTGCTTGCTATAAGCGACGTTGGGCTTGTTTTTCTCTAAAGTCCCTCACAGATCTTGTGAAGTTATACAAACTATTTTCTCCCACCCCAAATTATACTGTAAAAAGAGGGGCAAAAATGATGTTTCCAACAAAATGAAATGCTTACAGCCAGAATTAAATTGATTTCTAATGTAGCTGTTACTGTTTTCACCATAATAAATCTGTAGAGGATCAACATAAAACTTAGATAAAAGCCTGACTATGTCTGTTTGGTTACAAAAATCAAGGTTAGGCAGACTGATTAGTGATAACAGAGTTATAAATAACAGTAGCTCCTCCCTTCACTTATGTATAAAGAAAAGGATGCTCCACCTCCTAACAAAAGAAGGTTGAAGAAGTAAATTAACAGACAGTGAAAAAAGGCATTGCAAAATTGAGATGTAGATGAAAATTAAAACTTTGCTTTATGTAGATTTCTCTTTAAATAAAAAAATGTTAAAAAAAAGTAATATATCTCATTAGAAAAAGAAATAGCTGGAGGTCGCTTGTTTTGGGTTTGTTTTATCGACCTGGTTGCTTATTTCAGTAGAAAAATCTGGCAACACTGACATGTATTCAGCTCAGAAAACTTGATTCACCCCTGAGGCGACGCAGGCATCCTGACATACTGCCAACGCAGCGACCCGATCTGCTGATACTGTTATAATGCGGATGATACGGTGTTCCCCTCGTTCTGATCGCAGCGTTAACCGCCATTTGTTGTTTGTGTGTTTGAGCAGCAGGTGAGCGAGCAGGAGCGAGAGCAGATCAGGGCGAAGGTGACGATGCTGAAGGATGTGCAGAGCCAGAATCAGGGGCTGGTAGACCAAGCAGAAGCTGCAAAAAACAGCAACGACTTCCCCCCGCTGCTGAAGTTTGCCATGGAGGTACGTCACCTGTGGGTCAAGAACTTCACAATAAAAGCATGAAGAACTGCAGCAACAGTTTACACCTGGGTGATGATTTGCTTTAGTATTATAGTGGTGGAAAAAAGTTTTGGGACACCCCATAACTTTGAGATATACTGCATGAAGAATCACTCTTTAGTCTCCAAGTGCAATTTCTTTTAGTACAGTCACAGCCAAAACACTAAACAAATCATAAAAAGCCATTAAAACTTTAACTTGAATGGTTCCATAGAAATGCATCAGAAATTTTGGGTATTGTCATTTTGGTGCCACTGATCAGCTGATGGCTAAGGTCATGCTTTTTATTGACAACATTATTTTGTTGCCGTGCTTTGTGTGACTCACGCTCATACCCAAGGCCAATTTAGAGCCACCAATCAACCTGTTGAGCATGTTTATGGTCTTTGGGAGGAAGACGGAGTGCTCAGAGAGAACCCATGCATTCACAGGGAGAACATACAGATTCATCCAAATTACAACAATACTTTAAATCAATCTAATCCTAACATAACTGAAATCAAAATGTTTATTGCCTTTGCTGTATGTATATAACCTAACTTAGCCACCTTGTATTTATGTTAATAAATGTGTCAGGAAATGTCCTTTGAGTAAATGTTTTCGCACTTTTTTCATGAGAAATAATAGTAAACAATTCTGGCAAGTATTTGTCATTATGTTAGAAATGCTTAAAACAGTGTGTAATTACGAGAGAAAATTAAAATTCGGCAGAAATACGGGAAAAGAACAGCAACAAAACACTCCAGAATGATACTAATGCTATTAATTAGAACATTTTTACATTATTTACACAGAAAATACTGACAAACCAACAATAAATCAACCTCTTACTCTGCTCTCCCGTTTAGCTCACTTCCCAACCCTCACCCTCAGGCAATCCAAAAAAAAAAAAAAAGCCTTTACCATAATGTACAGTATTGTATATCACTGGAAAGCTCCACTTCTCAGCTTTCAGAATCTGTTGGGTTTTTTGGATGGCGTGAATACTCAAGGAGTTACAACAATTAGAGTCATGCATGTCTTTTTCTGTCTTCAGCGACAGCTTCGGAGGACAAGGTTAAACCAAATCAAAATAATCAGTAAATCCTATTAAATCCAACGTTAGGCTCCGTCATACTCGACTCGACTTGCATTTTTATTTTCTTATAATCATGTAATCGATCATTTTCTATTTTGTGGGTTTACTATTTGTACAGTTTATTAATCCACATGTATTATATTATATGTGATTCTGTTGACCTTTAATGCATGCCGCTTACCCTTGTTCTTACCCCTGTACTGCTGCAACACCTGAATTTTCCCTCAGGGGATCAATAAAGGATAACCTTATCTTACCTGATCTTATCTTAGTCATCCTGTCTCACTGTAGTTGACAAAGCTGCACTGACATCCTTGCTTACGCTGATCAAAACCTTTTACATTATCAGATTACATACTGTAGAAGAAACCAAATCGCTCAGCACCAAAACAGCATAACAAGGATCCAGCGCTGATCCAGGCTGCATCTGGACTGGTTCAGGATCAGCGTTGGATAACCATGACCTGGTTAACTGAGAACAGACACAATACAGTCGAGTTGTGCTGGTACCAGTCGACTCGTTTGACCTTACGGAGACACTGGACCAGCCTGACCGTGTGTTTTCTCCGCAGGTTCAGACTTTCCTGAAGAAGGCCATTGATCAGGACTTGTCTCCCCCTAAGAACATGATACAGATGAAGGTCACCACAGACAAGCCGGCTCTGGATGCCATTTTGACGTTTGGTAGGTTGAAGTGTTGTTGTTTTGTCCAAGATTGTATGTGTTGTTTGGTCTGACTTGAATATACCTTTGAGTATCTGTAGTCTCAAGAAGTTTGTCATGTAGTTCCTTACAAGAGCTGGAAGATGTTGGAGAAAACACTCGGATATTTTGTTCTTTTACAAATACATAAAATTACTTTTCCGAGAAGGAAAGAATTTTCATTAGTCAAATGTTTGCCTCACTGCTAATGCAAACTGATTAAGGCCCTATTTTGACAGACAATTCAGGTGTTTTGAAGTGGGGTTGCTCGAGGCCATTAGTAAATGGGACAGTAAGGTTCTTTGCAGTGTTTAACTTTCCTCAGCAACAGTGTTAATTTGGTTAAATAATTATTTGTGTCAACAACGTTTTTTCCCCCTGACGAAAACTAGACCGTAGCTAATAAAAACAAGTGCAAATGGACAAAAACTAAAACTAGATTAACTAACAGTTTCATTAAAAAATAACGCTAGACTAAAATGTCTGACAGAGACTTAATCCAATCAGACCTAATTTGGTCATGTAGGGATTGGTTAGGAATACATCCAATCACAGCTACTTTAGTTGTGTGGAAAGGTTGGATGAGTTAAGAGGGACATCCAGTCACAATCAAGTGTAAACCATGACTTCAGAAATTCAAGGAAACATAAAAAATGCCTTAAACTGTACACTTCATATTTTAGTCAACTAAATTTACAGTAGATTACATTGACTAAAATGTTGTGAAATTTTATCAACAAAAACTAGACGAAAGTTAATACAATTTAGATTATCAAATTATGAGTTAAACTAAATGATATTTATGCAAAAGACTTTAACTAAAACTAAATTAAAAAGTGGTGTCAAGATTAACACTGCTTCACAAAGCCCCTGTGTTTAGAACTTTAGTATCTTGGGACGTAGGGGTTATATATCCCTCCGCCATCAGCTGGTGAAGTTTGACTTTAGTAACAACAGTGTGCCGTTAGTCGTGGGTACGAAAAGATATCAGGACAGTTTATCAGTCACCTGGTGGTGCAGATGCATGAACTTTGAGCCCAAGTCCACAAACTCGGAGGTCATTGCTGACACGAGTGGGACTTTGTAACACGGCTCCTCTTGGATCTTCAGCAGAGCACTATCATTTCCTTCAAACTGCAGCACTGTGACCTGATCCAACGAGGGAAGCTGCTGGTGAAAGGATACATAGCACTTTGTTGAATCACAAAATAGTTCTACACACAGGGGGCTTTGTGGAGGAAAAGTTAAACACTGTAAAGAATCTTACTGTAGCTTATCATCAAGGCTGTGTAGTTTTTGAGTAGTTATAACCTATAAGACAGCTAATTACGTGGCTTTTGGTGGCACCTTGTACTGCTATGTACTGGCTAGCATCCACCCCAGATATCTCCCCTCAGGGACAAAGCTCACAAGTTCCTTTATTGGCACGCGTATCCTCTACTCCACTTTAATGAAAACAACAACCCCTTTAAAATCAGTGTGCGCCAGCTGGCTTGTGTTTAGCTATTTACTCAGCAGAGGTCATTACACTCAAATTCAGCTTTATCATTTAGTTCCTCTCCTTTCACTGAGCCATTACACTCGAAGAACACACACAGGGCACCAGTGAAAATGTTAATGCTCAGATTACTGTTCTTTTTGGACAAAAAAGTATGCCAGAGCACAAGAGACCATTAAAAACACGAGTCGGACACATAAAGCCTGGGATAATATCTGTGAGCATAATTATCGGTGACTTTCGTCGGTATGTAGATCCAGCCAAACAAGCTGGCGAGCAGACTGAGATGTGGATTTAGTTTAAGTTTGATGACAGTTAGTTGATGTTATTGTAGATAGATGAGAGTTAGATGGTGATTCAGCATGTCAACGTATGGATCAACAGCTTTACAAAACTTTACTCTTAACTTTTTTTTTGTTTTTGTGTCTTGTCTCACTCTTGAGTCCATGACAAGAAGATATATTAAATTAGCTAAAAAGCTAAGCTAATTAGCGGCGGACGAGCTCTGCCCGTCTCTTCCTTGGTACTGCACACACAGTCTAAAGAATGGAGTCTATCTGCTTGTCATGGACTCAGGAATGAGGCAAGACACCAGCACAAAAAAAATATTAGCGTATCCCTTTAAATTACAAAGAACAGTGAATATAATCAAACTTAAAACGAACTGGAAACTTAAGAATCAACAATTAAAAAATGTTAAAGTTTTTTGGATGCTTCCATAGCAGCAACATCCTGAATCTGTGAGTGAGTGTAGCTTTTAACCATATTTTTCTTAAAACAAGGTTGATATACAAACTTGTGTCTTCTACAAAAGCAAATACAGTTTCAGGTAGTTATTTTGACATTATGGCTCATAATCAAACAAGCTATGTAGTATTTTTGCTTCTATAACTGCATTGATGAGCTCTGTTACCAGAAGGTAAAGGTGAGGTCACTAAGGAGGCCTTTATGTTTGTGTTCGCAGGTCAACTTCGTATACAAACAGTCCCTTTCGCTGTAGATCGATCGTCTTCTGAGGCCGCAGATGCTCAAGCTGCTTCACAAGTCAATCCTTTGTCCTGTCAGTCCCCCGCTGCAGACTCCCTCAGTACCTCCATCAGCACCTACCTGAACACTGCCAGCACCACCTCGGCAAGCACTTCCACCTCCTCTGTTGCTGCTCCTGGTCAGACTAGGGGGGGGGGCGTGGGAAAAAAACTATTACAGTTGTTGCCAAGAAGTCAGACCCCACCTGTGTGCGCGCCAGTAGTCCTGCAGGCGGTTGCACCACCCAACGGTGTCCTCAGTGTTGTCCCATCTCAGCCCGCTTTGAACCAGCAAACTATCCTGCCTCAGAACCAGCCTGGCATTGTTCAGGTGACTGAAGCTTACCAGGTTATCCAGGTGTCAAACTTGAAGGTGCCCGTCTTGACTCAGCTTCCTCTCATACTCAACCAGAATTCATCTTTCAGTCAAGCTGGACAAACACGGTCCAACAAGAGTAACACAAGCAACGGTTCTGAAGCGAACACCAAGAGAAACTGGAGAAATAATCAAGTACTCCTTCTGACAAACAGCGGGACAACTGCTGAGCCAAATCCCTGTGTGCTGGCTTTTCAACCTCAGAACCAGACCACTCACCAGCACAAACCAATGCCTTTAAGCAGTCACAAGCCATTTCAAAACCAAGCACAAACACCAGAACCTCAACCATTACAGGCACAACAACCATCCCTGGTCCAAAAGCTAAAAACGGAAGTGATAGAAATACTTGACGACGAAGAAACGCCAGGCCACCGAGCATCGCTGGTCCACAACCAAATACCAGACAAACAACCACTAGGACACAACAAGCAAACACCTAACCAACAACCATTGCTGGTCCACAACCAAATATCAGACAAACAACCACCAGGGTACAACAAACAAACACCAGAACAACAACCATTGCTGGTCCACAACCAAATACCAGATAAACAACCACCAGGATACAACAAACAAACGCCAGACCAACAACTGTTGTCGGCTTGCGAAACGTCCCCAGCCCGCAAACAAACAACAGACAATAAAGCTTCGCCTTGTAATTTACAAACACAACACAAACAAGCATTACAAGATAACAAACAAAAACCATTGTCACCCCACAAACAAGCAACAGAACAAGAAACTGCACTCCATGCTTCAAAAACAGCCCTCGCACCAGTATTACAAGATAAAACACAAAAACTAGACCATCAACCTTTGCCGGTCCACGAACAGTCACTAGATGAGGAACCACTTCCCGACCACCACACGTTAGAACACCAGCCGTTGTCAAAGATTCAACAATCACCACCACAAGAGCTGCTGGAGGGGGAATCTGCTCCTGCTGTACACCTACAACTCCCCCCTGACAGCCCCTGCTCCTCCAAACCCCATCAGCTCAGTCCTGTGGTGAAGGCGGTGGCAGACTCGGCCTGCGACAGCAACGTGCAGCAGGTGGTGCTGAGGGAGTTGGAGCCTGCGGAGAACGAGCCGACCTCCACCATGTGTGAAGAACTGGAGTCTTTAGCCTCACCAGAAACATGTGACATGGGCACGGAGGACTGGAGCTCCGAGACCGAGTGTCCAGACTTTAAACTGAGCCAGTGGCAGCCCGTGGTGTCTCTGTACAGGCTGCCTCTGTCTCCATCGCACCCTGGAGATACCCTCCCGCAGTTTCGTCTGGTTGCAGCTGAAGTAGAAGATGAGTTGTATTTGGAGGAAATTGGCGAGGACCCCGAGGTAGGAGGTCCCCTTCAAATCATTATCGTATGTTTTTTTCAGATATTGTTAGCTTCAAAGGTCGATATAAATGTTAAAATTAGATTGATCCCTCTATCCATGGTTGTGTTGATTATACATCCATAGTAACTATCTTTACAACCACATAGACATTAGGAACCTCTTTAAAATGAGATGCCACATCTCAAGGGGATTACCTTTAACCCTTGAGGCACCCAAAAAACTAATACACACTAAAGTCCCTTGTGTACCAAAACAGTTCCTCTCATAAAAGTGTAATAAAAATGTTGAATCTTAATATTGTTTTTTGCTTTCACTGCATCGGATCTTTTAAAAAAAATCCTGACTTAACCATAGATATAAAGTGTTTTATCATTTTTTATGTTTTATATGTTTTTATGCACTTTTTGTTATAAAAACCCTGTTTTTCTTTCAATTGGAGAAACCATAAAATATGCAGTTTTTTGAAAATTAAGTTGCAAAGTGGAATATTTAGGGTGAGGTTATTACAGCCTTGACGAGGTCAGTAATTGATAACAACATTGATTCTGGTGCATTATTTGTTTTTGTAGCAATCAGAATTTATTCAAAAAAATAACACTAATGTCCCTCATGTAGCAAAACGGTTTCTCTCATAAAAGTGTAATAATAACGTTGAATCTTAATATTTTCTTTTACTTTCGCTGCATCAAATCTTTTCAACAACTACTGGCCTAACCATAGATATAAAATAATTTTTATGTGTGGTGTTCACCTTTTTTTAATGCTATGCATTTTGCCAGGTAAGGCAGGCTTACATTGAAACATTATGTGATGCAGTTGTGGTGATGCGGTGGTTTTAAGGGGTTCTTTAGACCTAAAACCTGTTTTCCCTTTATTTTGAACGTAGAGGCTTAGATTTATTAGGTTTTCATTGGGGAAGTATTTTACAATGTCAGGATTACAGTATATCAAAAATATGCGTTAATATGGGAGTCAATGGAACCAAGTCGGACACGAAGTCAAAGAGTGTATGCTCGGTGCACATCTCCTATTCTATACAACTCACAATAGTGGGATCATGGAATTTTAAAAATAAGAAACAAAAAATTAAAAAAAACCTTGCCAAGTATCATATAATTTGCATTTAAACTGACCGAGATATTGAGATTCAAAAAAAAGGGAAAAAAGCAAAGTGTACCAATTTGGCCCCCAAGGTGCCTCAAGGGTTAATAAACTTATATTCAACAAATATGGTGCTATGTCAATAAAGATTTAATTGAATCCATATTCAGCAGAGCAAATGTGATGAGGACAGATTTATGATCATGGGTTTGTCTCTACCACAAATTCTTATTTTTAGTCCCTTTGTATCTGCTTGGATGGATCCATCTCTGGATGGATGTGTGTGTATATACAAATACATTTATTATATGTTTTTGTATATATGTGTATCTATAAAATGAAGAGTTTGTCTTCAGCCTGCTCTATTGTAAAGTGCCTTGAGATAACACTTGTTATGAACTGGAGCTCCTCCCTTGAGACGTGGCATTTCATTTTCAGGAGGACCTCATGTCTATATGGTTGTAAAGATGGTTATCCTGGAGGTATAATCAATGACAACCATGGATAGAGATTAATCTAATATTAACATTAATATCTATAATAGAATAGAATAAAATAGAGCTTTATTTGTCATTGCAACAAGTACAACGAAATTGCAAAAGCCCTTCAGTCAGTGCAAAACAGTGTGAGAGAAATACGATAAAGTATGGTGCAAAATAAAAATAAAATAAAATAATAAGCTCTGTATGACCTCCTGTCCTATCCGGAGGAGTTTGTGTCGGGTATAGGTGGTTTTAAGGCTGTCTATAAGTCTGTTTTCAAGGCACTGGCTGGGAGAGCAGTTAGCCGCAGCTACTGTGAGCGCCACCATCTTGGTATCTTTATAATGAATATAATCTGGAGAGGAATGATGTTGGTTAATATAGCAGCATCTAGCTGAACTGCTATTAAAATGGGTTTAACTGGTCTGATAATATGAGTTTATGTTAGATGATGTCATTTCTGTGAGCTTGGACCATAATTAATCAGCAGTTCTGCGTTTCCACTACCCCAGAGTTGAAATAAAAAATAGGTGTTGGTGTTTTATTACTCTCCAACTCATCCAGTTTTGTTCTCCTTTGCCGTGTTTCAGTCTGTTGTTGAAAGCGTCACGGAGGACGACACCGAGCCGGCATCTCCCTTCTCTCCTCCGGTTCTGCAGACTGTCAGTTGCTCCGCCTGCGGGTCAGCTGACGGATCGATTATCTGCTCGGCGTGCGGGCGAGGATACCACAGAGACTGTCACCTTCCCCCTATTGGATATGACATTTGGTAAGACTCAAGGCATCTGTCTCTGTAATTATCTCTGTTTACACGTTCTAAAAAAGTATAATCTGCATCCCAGGACTTTGAGTTTTGGGTGAAAATATGAAGATGTTTGAGAGCTGGTTTTGGCAAAAGGGGTACAGATGTCCATGGCCTGGGTTTGTCTCCTGTCTGAGGCCCATTTGTCCCTGATCTCTTCCTTTTCAGAAGTTTATCCACTGTTTCTCCACTGTCACTTCCTTAAAGCCACACTGTGTAGTTTGTTCTCCCACTCTATGGTAGCCGGTATGTGCCTAGAAGCTATGTCTTCTCTTTTTCACTTTTTTTACCGACGAAGATTCCTTCTCCCATGGCCTGGCATGAGTATGATCTTGCACTATGAATGAAAGTGCAGTGCAAGCTTTCAGATTTGACGGGGCAGTGACAAGCTCGTCTCACTGTGCTCCTTCTCCGTTTCAGTCAGGCTGGCTCTGAGTGAAAATGCGTTTAGCCTTAGCCAGTAGTGCTACGTAGTGCTTCATGTCCCTCTCGGCTGTTCATAGTTTTTGTAGACCGGAAGGACATGGAAGCCTCTACAGTTATTGTTACTGTTCCCTTAAACTTTCACACTTTCACTGTAAACTTATTGAATCCCTTGCCATATTTATTGTTTTGATTTGCTATTTATTGCCTTAAACTTTTATCATGAATTTGTATTTATTATGACGTGTGCTGCTGACCTCTTGGCTGGGTCACCCTTGTAAATGAGATCCTGATCGCAAAGGGATTTACCTGGTTAAATAAAGGTTAAATAAAAATAAAATAAATATAGGACTAACCCGTTCTATGTAAATACAGTTATGAAATTCTTCACTCAATAGGACAAGTCAGATTGTAGGCAGAGGCAATATGACACAAATGAGGACATATTTATGAATGTAGACATTGTTTTTAGCTCATAAATTACTTAAAACGCTACACATACCTTTAAGCTAGTTGTAGACAATTCACAACTGGAATTGGTTTTCGATTCCCGTCCCTCCCATAGTTGAAACATTTTGATCCAACACTGTTCAGTACATTTTCTTAGTCCATTTGGGAAAGAACCCATAAAAAGGGTTTAGGGAGGAAAGAAACATTATTTTTATCAATCGTTCATCCAGCCATCCTTTTTTTTTTTTATCCCATTTGTACAACAGTGAATTAATTCATCCATTCATCCATCTAACTTTGATTTGTTTGTCCATTTTTGTATTGTTTTCATAAATCTGATCAATCAGTTGGCTTTGCTCTAAGCTGAAAATAACTTGTCAGTAAACCTTGCAGTGCAGCTGGATCTGCCTGATTCAGTGTCTGTAATCAGGCACATACATCTCACCAAGCTCCGAGCTGCAACGGTTCAGAGCGGCCCAAAGCAGCACGGACCAGTCAGAGTCCTTTAGAGCAGGAAGAGGTGGAGCTACGAGCGAGACGACATCAGGAAGTGACTGCAGGGAGAGAGATTAGCACCGAAAAGCCTGATCTGTGGGAGGAAACCAGTGCTGAGGGAACACGTAATCCTCACACTCAAAGATCTCGGGGTTCAAACCCTTAAGTCAACAGTGCTGACTCCCATGATACCGTGCAGTTCCTGAATTGAAACAGTGTGGTATGCATGTGTCTCTGATCTGATGTCGCTCCGTCCCTCGGCTCTGTCTCACAGGATGGAGTGGACCTGTTCGTTGTGTCAGGACCTCTCAAACCCCGTGGACCCGTACAGTTCTGACAGACCGCCAAATCTTCAGAGCACGGGTCTCAGTCTGCACGACCAGAGGGTTAGTGACATCACACACACACGGACAAGGGACGTTAATGATGGAAAATTATGTTGAGTGTTTGTTGTTGTGTGAGAAAAGAAAACAGGAACACCCTCCTGAGTAGATAATTAATACATATATTAAAATGAATGCAATTAAAGGGATATCCCGACATTTTTTTTCTTTACGTGTCTTGCTTCACTCTGGAGTCCATGACAGGCAGATAGACACCATTCTTTTGACCGTGCGTGCAGTTACAAGGAAGGCAGGCAGAGCTTGCCCACAACTAATTAGCTTAGCTCAAACACTGTGAGTCAGTGGGTAGTGTTAGCCTGCCTCTGCCTACAGTCATCAGATAAACTCTTCAGCAACTGTAAACGCTCCTGTGTGCTTGTTGTGACTCCTTTTTTTTACTGTGTTATGTTGCATTAGCTATTTTTAGACCAAGATTAGCACTTTTTCAAAGAAATACAATACAAACTAGCTGTTCCAACTGCCTCAGCTTCTCTTCAGGCTGGGCACGATGTCATCTTTATGTCGTGATGAAGAGGAGAAGGTCAAGACAGGAGGAGAGCCATGGAGTCAAGACGAGGTTTCTGACCTGAGGAGGACTCTTAAAGGGACAGGTTTTTTTGAAGGGGGGTTGGATGAGCTCCATATGGTCACTAAGTACATTAGATGCAGTTGAAAGTTCTCTCCTCTCCCTCAGTAAGACAGTCTGTAAGAGTCTGTTACGCAGAACCAGCCGCAAGCAGGGAAGTATTATACCAAATACGAAGGGCATTTTCTCCGTCTACAAGAACTCCCATAAAAAATAATACCACAGTTTAAGCGTACGCTACCTAGAAATTTTTTTGAGTGCATTAACTTTTCAGAAAAATAAAGTTTATCTGGAACTAGGAATATGTGACGTGAGTCGGTTAGTTCCAGATAAACTTTATTTTTCTGAAAAGTTAATGCACTCAAAAAAATTTCTAGTTCTTTCTACTCTTACACTGTGGTATTATTTTTTGATTGGAGTTCTTGTTTGTTCTTTGTTTTTGGTACAATACTTGCCTGTTTGCAGCTGGTTCTGCGTCACAAACTATTAACAATATTGGCTCACTGAGGGAGAGGAGAAAATGTTCTACTGCATCTAATATACTTAGTGGCCATATGGAGCTCATACAACCCCACTTCAAAAAAACTGAACAGTCCCTTTAATTACCTCCTAAGGGGGCGGAAACAGAGAAGGATACAGAAGGAGAATGAACGCAAAGGAGGATGGGCCAAGGCGTGTCCGTCTTCCTTAAGGATTGTTTAATCAGAAAAATAAGGATAGTTTAATTTATTGATGCTTTTAGAAGCTCAATCCATCAAACTATTATTTGGCTGTAAATATAAACTAACAGGTTATAAACTCTGGTTCTCTAATCAAAACAACTCAAACATTCTTGTCATGATGATCAGAGTCTTGAAATGAAACTTGGATCAGGCACAGCTGAGAGAAACTTAGAAACTGCATCAATGCAAACCTGTTCAAATGATACACGATAAAAGACATAATTTAAGATTAAAATACATTCTTAATCTAAAACCTTTAGTCTGATGAAGTTTGATATTAAGTAAGGTCACTTCTGATACAGTCTAACATGAGAAATCAGTCTGTAATGCAGTCCACGATCCAGATAAAACAACTGGTACTAATACTTTGTTTCGATAGAGTAATTCTAACTACCAAACTGAGATATAAGGCATGCATAAAATTTACAGACACTTAAACATCAGCTCAGACATCAGAGCTCATCTGACATCACTGTTCATTTATGAAGAGGGCTCCTTGAGGTGGAGGCCCAGGGCTCAAAGGTCATTGAGATATGGGGAGAGTAGTCATCCTGGAGATGGGCAAAGATAACTTTTATTGCAGTTTTTATGGTCCTTGAGTGAGCACATCCTGGTCTTCAGAGGATCATGTGAATTAGCCTGGTCTGTTGGGTTTATGGTGTCTATCTACTTGTCACAGACTCAGGAGTGAGGTGAGAGATGAAAACAAAATAAATGTCGGCGTATCCCTTTAAGAAACTGACAAGTAAATAACTTTTTTAAACTTAATCATCCAGTTAAGAATCACATGAAGCTATTTTAATGGATAACCTTGATATTTTTTAATCCAGGATAGATATTTTCAAAATACGGAAAGCTTAAGGAAATGAAGTTACAGTGATGGTGAAGCTGCATTCACACACTGATGTTTTGGTGAACTTTTGCTAATGCAGAAAGAATTTCTCACTGTGTCCAGCCAAGTCAGGCCACACAGGACCGAGTTAACATCAGTTGGATAACACTGGTGTTCATCGGATACATCGGAAAATTTTATGCATGCATAGAAATTTTCAACATTTGATCAAACAGGTGAACAACCATGTCAGAGACTTGTCCAGGCGGGCTACCTGGACATTTCCCTGATCATGTCAGGGCTGCATGTGTGAAATAGGCTTCACAGTGATAGTGTCCTCATGCCCACACATCTTTATTTCGCTGATCTGGTACGAGATGGACGAGGTATGGGGGGGTCAACTTGTGCAAAATGTCACAGCTGTGTAAATATTACAGTTTGAAGCAACAGTGTGAATGGGGCTTTTGTATTAAACTGTATTTTGTGGATCTCTTTAATGTCTATTTCTCTCTCAGATTTCTCGTCAGCGCATCTGTGATTAATTCTTGTTTTTTATGTTACAGTGCTGTGAGAGTCTGCTGCTCTACCTGAAGGTGGAAGGCTTTAGCCAGCTTTCTCCGGTCAGTTTTTTCCAACATCTCACAGTTTTTTTGAGCTCATTGATCCTAGAACCAGTGTTAATTTTGACAGCACTTTTTAACTTAGTTTTAGTAATAGTTTGGTTTTAGTCATAATTTAGTTGGGCCTGACCAGATTTTTTTAAGCTAATGCCGATGTTTGGCAGAAAAATTTCTGATTACCGATTAATCTGTCAATTAATTTAAAAAATATGAAATGAATAAGGATATTATTTGGGTCCCTTAATACTTACAACGATGAATATATGAATTACAGGCAGAACATATTACTGTTTTACAATAGTTTGTCCTTAAGTATTTCTTTGACTTTACAACAGAGAAGAATTTTTAAGTACAAAAACATGCAGAAAAGCATTAAACCTCTGGGAAAATTAATTATATAACCTTAAAAAAAGAGTCAATTTATAAATGCGTTATGAAATACATCTTCTCTTGTACTTCTTGTTGGTGAAAATTAGAGGTAGGTTTTAGTACAGGTAGAACAACTTGTAAAAAAAAAGTTGTAAACAGGTCATTGTGAGAGGAAAGCAACAAAAACTCTATGGTAACATTCTTTTCATAAGCCTCTTTTATTTTTCTACTCTGCAACTTTCAAGAACAAAGAACTATAACCTTATTTAAAATGTAAATATATAGATGAACTATGAACTCTATCTTGTCACATCTGAGTCCTCATTAGTGCATCAGAAGTGGGTTTTAGTGCAGGTAGAACCACTTTTTTTATTGTAAACATGAGGTAATATGTGTGAGGAGTAATGTTACTCATAACACACTCAGTGAGTTGCTGTTACAGCCTGTGGTCACTCATGTTAATTGTAACTTTTCGAGGACATACTCTAAATTTTAACTTGAAAACATTAAAAAAGCAGCACTTTCCACGTTTAAGGTTATGTTCTTTTATGCAGTACAGTCAAAGCACCAGCAGGCGGCGCCACAACAGAAGCCTCTGTCTGACCTTCTTGCTGCTTTTGTTTCAGATGCCTTCGGTCTGGTCCCGTCTGACGGGGATGGCAGAGCGCCTGACTCAGCGGCGCCTCCCGGTGTACCAGACCTCTGCAGAGCTGCTCTACAACATCTGGAGGCTTTTGAAAGAGGCCACGGAGGTACAAACTACCACAAAGTCATGACCTTTGCTCTTCACAGTACACATACCTCTGTTCCCCTGTCTCCAGCCTGGGGGAGGGGGCCTCAGCTGAAGAGCTGCTAACACTGTATGCTCTCTTCAGGTCTGTGTTGTGTAGGCTGCTTCTGTTGGAGTTTCATTAATTTAAAAACAACTAAAATTGATGTTAACTTTGGACCAAATGTACAAATGAGGGGAAACTGCTTTAAAGTGTTCATCCATTTGCTGATGGATACCCATATTCTCTGCTTTTAAGCCACTACAATAAAACCACCTAAATGATGCTTTTTCCATCCCTTTAAGCTACTATGGATGGGGAAACTCTAAAACTCAATGTAACAGATTTTACTGTAATATCTACAGCCGCCTGCTGTAAAAGGTCTATACACTCTTCAGCAGCTCTAAATGGTTCTGTTTGCGTGTTGTGACTTGCTTTTCTGACTAAATCATGACTATGCTGATGTTGTATACCTCAATGCATCCAAAACCAGCCTTCTACCCCTCAACACAGCATACAACAGTTGTTCATTTTACACTCATCACTGTATCATGTATAATGCACTTAAATGGCCCATACTCAGTTTAAAAAGACATACTCATTGGTTAGTTTATTTTTTAAATGTATACATTTCAATTGCCCTGCCTAGCTACAACAATTGTTGACTCCATATTCTTCAACATATCAACTACAACATGTACAACAACATACAACAGTTGGTAAAAGAGCATTTATGTTTAAAACCGCATCAGACTGGAATGACCTTCCTTCACACACACGATCATTGACATCTTTTCACGGGTTCAAATGTGCTTTGTCTTCTTATTTCCAGTTAAATTGCACATGCTTCAGATGTTATACCCAATATAATTTTCAATACTCTATTACTTTTTCGTAGTTTCGGTAGGCTAAAATTAGCTTATGTTTATGGCCCATTCGTGGCCATTGAGAGGTTGTGCTCATCTTTGTACTCATTATTTTAGGCTTGTGTTGATGATGTCATCTTAGCTGTAAATGTTTGTGGTTGTTCTGTTTTTGTTTTGTTTTTCTGTTTTGTTTTGTGTTTTTTTTTTTTCCTCTGTAATGTACGTTAGGACCCCCTTGAAAGCAAGAGGATTCCTCTCGAGTTTATCCTACTCAATAAAATTTTGAATGAATGAATAAAACTAAAAGATATTTCAGGCAAAAGACTATAACTAAAACTAAATTTAAAAATGAACTCCACTTAAAAAAACCTGAATTAACCCTTTAAGGTCTTTATTCTGCTTGGGTTAAACCAAAAACTGACATTTTGCTTCCTGTTGTCCCGTTTCCAGGACCATGAAGGTGTAAACAAACTGCTGGAGGACTTTCAGAAAAAAGTGAAGGAGACCTTCAGCTCCGAGCTCCCTGCTCCAGCTCACACGAAGTCAAGGACCCAGACACATGAGGAGGGGGCGGAGCCAAAGGATGAGGACGACGATGACGTTATTGATGTTGAGCTGATGAAAATGAAGAAGAGACTGAGTTCTTATTTGGCCAAGTCGGCGGCAAAAAGGAGGAAGATGGAAAATGGGAATCCGCCTCTTTGAACAGTGCACCATGCTGACCTTTGACCCCCCAAAAAACTTCACTAAGTGACCTTGTTACCTCAAGACTCCTGGGGGTTGGAGTGAAGGGGGTGTTACATTTTTGACTGCAGAGAGTCATGAATATGCTGCCAGAGTTTGACGTTTGCAGGTCAAACTGATTAATTTTCTCTGCACACAAACTGCAAAAATCTCATTTTTATTTCAGCTGAAGCTGTGATTCTGCATGCAAGTGTACACAACTGAAAGAGAACTTTTTTTTACATCTTTTGTTTTTGCACTTACGTGATGATGGCGAATAAATAACACATGATATTGAACTGATCTGTTATTGTCATACATGACGTCCTGTAGTTCGTTTTGTTAATGATGGCAGCTCTGGGTCCGACTCAGTGAAAACATTATTACATTACTTTTATATTCAGTCCTTTCCGGATTATATTCATAATGGATATTAATGTTAATATTAGATTGATCTCTCTATCCATGGTTGTATTGATTATACATCCATAGAAACTATCTTTACAACCATATACACACGAGGACCCTCTAGAAAATGAGATGCCACGTCTCAAGAGGATAAACTTTAATAAATTTATATTCAACGAAGACAAATATGGTGCTATATAAATGAAGACAGATTGATTGAATCTGTATTCAGCAGAGACAAATGTGATTTTAGTCCCTTTCTCTCAGTGTTAATTTTACAGCTCTTTTTAATTCAGTGTTAGTTCTAGTCTTTGGCCTAAAATATCTTTTAGTCATAATTTAGTCATCTAAATTGTTTTAATTTTAGTCTAGTTTTAGTTGATGAAATTTCACATTTTAGTTGATGAAATCTACTGTAAATTTAGTCAACTAAAATATGAAGTGTAAAGGGTAAGCCTTTTTTTATGTTTCCTTGAATTTCTGCAGTCATGTTTTACATTTGGATAAAATGAAATGTCTAATAACCCTTTATTGAATGATAGTAATTTAATTTTTGTGTGAAATACAGTCACCTTTATTTAGGCTACCTGGCAGAGCATCTCAGTTACAATACCAGAACTGAAAACAAACAGTGAACCTGCTCTACATGAATATATCAATTCATAAAGAGAGGAGCTCTGATTGGATCGCTCCACAACTTATCCCACCACCACCAAGCTAAGGCAGCTGTGATTGGATGTCCCTCTCAACTCATCCAACCTTTCCACTGTGATTGGATATATTCCTAACTTGTCCCTACTTTCTACATGACCAAATTAGGTCTGATTGGATTAAGTCTCTGTCTGGTTTTTATCTGTTGATGAAAATGTCAGTTAGTTTAGTTTGAGTTTTTGTCCATGTGCACTTGTTTTTATTAGTAACTGTCTAGTTTTTGTCAGGGGAAAAAAAGGTTGACAAAAACTATGATGAAAGTAATCAGTCAACAAAATTAACACTGCTTTGTCTCTGCCTAGATGAATACATCTCTTGATGTTTGTATGTATATTTACAAATATATTTATTATATGTGTTTGTATCTATGCATATATGTGTATCTATAAATGAAGAGTATGCCTTCAGCCTGCTCTGTTGTTGAATGCCGTTAGATAACACTTGTTATGAACTGGTGCTATACAAATAACGACTGATTGATTGATGATGTAAAACCAGTAAAAACCAGCAAAACCAGAGAAAAAGACATGGAGCATCAAATGTGGCAGTATGATGTTCTCTGTGTCCTCTTGTTGCAGAAGGTTTTGCAGAGTGAGAATACAGCTGGATCAGGGTTACTCTGTATATGAAATCGAGGGTTTTTTGGGCATCAGTAAATGTGAACATACTCTAGAAGTCATCAGTAATGAATATGTGAACCAGAGCTGGTACAAAATATGAGCTCTTTAAAGGGATATGCCGACATCTTTTTGTTTTCGTGTCTTGTCTCACTACAGAGTCCATGACAAGCAGATAGACACCATTCTTTCAACTGTGTGTGCCCACCGCTAGTTAGCTTAACTCAAACTCTGGGTGTCAATGGGTAGTGTTAGCCTGCCTCTGCCTACAGTCGTCAGATAAACTCTTCAGCAACTCTGAACGGTTCTGTGTGCCTGTTGTGACTCATTTATTTACAGTGTTATGTTACGTTATCCACTTTTGGACAAAGATTAGCACTTTAGAAATATTTGTTTTGTCGACCTACTTACAAGCACGTCCGCGGTGGCTCGTGCATGCGCCCTGCGGCTTAGTTTCGTATGTATTTCTCTTTTTCTCATATTTTGTCAGTTTTTTTGTCACGAAATAAACTACTACTACTAATATCTTTGTTTTTTTTTCTTTTTAAACTAATTTTTTCAAGATTTTACCTCCTAATCTCAAACTTAACCAAGACAAGGTAAAGTAATAAACAAAATAAAATAAAATCCTCCTCTTTATTATTTTCTCATGCCTGACCCTTACGTTTACATTTAGAAGGTTAAAAGAAAAAAATGTGTAAATTCAGTCATATGTTTTATTTTGTTTCACTCCTCTTTTTTTTACAGTGTCTTGGCCGAGAGAGAGCCAGCAGCGCAGTCAACAAAGTTACTTACAAAAATACACATAACATATATAACACCTAATATACATTTAAAAAAAACCCCAATAAATAACAATCAACTGGCAAGACAAAGTATGATAAATAACAAAACTGCTGACTCCAAATTGCTTTCAGGTATGAGCAGGAATGTGGTTGTCTGTCTCTCTGTGTGGCCCTGTGATTGGCTGGTGCCTGGTTCAGGATGTACCCCTCCTCTTGCCCGTTGTCAGCTCAGATAGACTCCCCCAATAGGGATGAGCGGTGTAGATCACAGATGGATGGTACCGTCAAAAACTGTTTTTCCAGAAGTTTCCTGTTCTGTTGATTCTTTGTCCAGCCAGCAGGGGGCAGCAGAGCCTCAGCCCTGCTGGGAGGGTCCTGGTGGAGTGACTGTGGTCATGACCCCCCCCTGAGAATCAGCTGTCATGTAAACACTCACAGAAGCTTTACAGACACACGTAGACAAACAGCCTCAGCTTTGTTTACACTCTGATCTCATTATCTGCCAATCACACAGCAGCCTGTGCTCCAAACCCTCATATAAAGCCCTGTGAGGACTCGAGCAGCACAGAGTTCCTGCAGCACTGTGGAGATGGTGGTAGAGGTCAAAGGTCGTGTGGAGGTGATGGAGGGACACCAGCAGAAGGTGGATGTGAACCTGCTGCTGCTCGGGGCTCACAGGGTCGGGAAGTCTGGTATGAAAATGTGCTTTTTTTGTTTTTTCATCTGTTTTTCTCTCTTAATCACAAAGAGCCGTTTTATTCACTGACACCATTATTCAGTTAATACACAGCAGTTTACTTTTTCTTTACTAAATAAAGTTTACTTTTTAATTATTGATGAAATAACTGCGTTGGTTTTAGGAGCTCTGATAGATCTGGGGACCTACAGAAAGAGCTAAATCAGATTATTTGATGTCTTAAAGCAAATTTAAGAGGATGATAAAGAGAGATGTTGTTGTTGTTCTTGAAGCTCACTGCACACTTGACTGCCTGATTAAAATGTTATGAATTGTTCTCCTGTTTAACTTCTTAAAGTATTTTTAGTGATTTTACAATGGCTGCTATCGCGGTCAGGTCTCTCTTGTAAAAGAGGTTTTTAATCTCAAAGGGGCTTCCTGCCAAAATGAGAATAAATGAATAAATAAAAGGACTGTGCTCAGCTAAGGACTTTCGTGGTTGAGTCTGATTTAACAGCTTATATTCATTGTTGATGATCTAAAAATGCTGCCAAGGTTGATTAAAGTGCAATTTATCTTCAGACTTAAAATGGTATTTTTATATACCCATATCTATCTATCTATATATATTAATTTGATTGTTATCACAGAAATCTTCATAACCTACATATGTTAGAATAAAATGCTGGTTTTGTTTGTTTTTGTTTTTGCCAGCGTTTTCTTTAAATACTTCATTTTACTTTTTTCATTAGTAAACACAGTAAAATCAACATCAATATAAATTAATCCCTTTGTAGTCATAATACATTAAATAATGACAATATATAACTTATGCATCCCTTAGAATTTAGAGTAGATAAGTAAAAAAGTAAAGAACGGAGAAGTAAATGCAGAAATTATAATGCTACACATGGGGGTATGTAAATATGTCAGCAAATACAAGTCTTAGTACATACTCAGATGTGGTAAGTGTACTCACACATACTTATGTGCAAATTTAACAATGGAAAACAAACAAGCAGAAATTAAAAAAGAACTATTACTATTTACTAAATGAATAAATAATTATGATTATAATAGTAATAACGATATTAAGAGATTTGCCAACACTATTTTTGAGCATACAGATTTCTGTAAACTTCAATCTACTGTAAAATGTCTAAACAGTAAATAACTGACCAGGGCAGAGGATCACCATGGCTTCAGTCTACTCCACTGCATACTGTCCTATATTTGTTATGCTTTGGCACCATACAAATAAAGAAAAAAGGCAAAATTTCTTTGAGTAAGTATTTCACATTTTTTAAATAAATGCTTGAGAAAAGTGATTAATGAAAATGTATGTGTGTGATTTTATTTCTTAGCAAACTTTATATTGCTATAAATGATCATTTAAATAGTTAAAGGTTTAGTAAAATAAACTATAACACAGCAAGTTCACTGAATTAAAATGCATTAAAGTTGTGTAAAAGAATAAACCACAATGATACTGTAAATGAAAATACAGTAATTATGCTGTTAATTAAAATAGAGTAATGCTGCTGTAAAGACATTTACGGTAACTTACTGGCATCTTGATGCCGGTAAGTTACTGTAAAATTTACAACAAGCTGTTTACAGTATATTGGATAAAATAAGTGAAGAAATACTGACATAGTGGTTAATGACAAAAATCCAGTATCATACATCCCTACTAAAGAAGCTCCAGAAAGACGTTTAAATGTGTTTTGATAGAGAGAACGGTCAACTTTTCGTGAATAAGTCATATTTTATATCACTGGATTCAACAAAAACAGGAGCCCCCTCACATGTTTTCACTCTCGCTCTCCTCGTGTTAAGTATCAGAATAAAATGAGACAATGATGATGGAAACCAGATCATGATGAGGATTGTTTGTCTCTGCAGCGCTCACTGTCAGGTTTCTGACCCGGAGGTTTATCAGCGAGTACGGAGACATCGGTGAGGAAATATTTCAACACTCACAATCATCTAAAGCTGTTTTTTTAAAATCATACTAAGTAAAAATATGAACTGTGATTTTATTCCAGACTGGGTTTACAGTCAGGTGGAGCGGATGGATGGTCAGGACGTCTGCTTCAACATCTGGGACTCTCTTTACACACAGGTGAGTCTGTGACATGCAGCATTAACTCCAGTGCTGCTCTGATAGATAAAAAATACAATATTACTGATAGTAATTATTATCTTAAACGTAAAGGGTGTATCACTGTAACATAACATTCCTCCACGCAGCGCTGCCGCAAGTTCCAGATAAACTTTATTTTTCCGAAAAGTTGATGCACTCAAAAAAATTTCCAGGTAGTGTTCTCTTAAACTGTGGTATTATTTTTTGATGGGAGTTCTTGTCGGCAGAGAAAATACCCTTCGTATTTGGTACGAGACTTCCCTGTTTGCGGCAGGTTCTGCGTCACGAACCATTTACAAACTGTGGCTCACTGAGGGAGAGGAGAGAACTTTCTACTGCATCTAATGTACTTAGTGGTCAGATGAAGAGCTCATACAACCCCACTTAAAAAAAACGGAACTATCCCTTTAACTCTCAATATTTCACCGTTCAGTCTTTTAAACGATCAGTTTGTAAGACACCCGAGGAGCTTGTGTCATAATGAAACCTCGTTACTGATAAGTTTCATAAGCTACCACATGACTAGGGTGAGCATATTCTGAAAACCCAAAAAGAGGACCCTCACCTGTCAGAATCTTGACAGGTAGGTACAGTGGATTAATGCCAGCGGTTCAGTGCATTGTCCATTATAAATATTAATCCTTTTAATGGCCGCCTGGTCTTTTTTTTTTTGCCTTTTTGTCTATACATTTGTCAGAAAATGCCCTTTGAGTGAATTATTTTGCACCTTTTTTCAAGTAAAAATAAAACATTCTAGCAAGTATTTGTCATTATTTAGTTGAAAATGCTTAAAACAGTGTGTAATTATTTACATTTGTGTTATATTATTTAGTTATGTATGAAATCCATAAAACAGGAAATATGATGAAAAAAACAATGACAAAAAGATGAACCAGGCGAAAATACAACAAAAGAACGGCAAGAAAACACTCAAGAATGATACTAATGCCATTATTTACAATATTTTACATTATTTTTACATAAAATTCCGATAAACCACCGATACATGACTCACATGTTTGTCTCTGAATCCTCTATCTGCTCTCTGGCTCAGTCAGCTCACTTCCCGTCCCTCCCCCTCAGCCTTTACTGTAATGTACCATATATCACTGGAAAGCTCCAATTCTCAGCTTTCAGAATCTGTTAGAATTATTTGGATACCGTGGATACTCGAGGAGTTACGGTAGTTTGAATGATGCATGTCTTTTTCGTCTGTAGAACAAGCTGAGCAAATTCTGGACATTTTAGGGAATTTTATAAAATCCCCCCAGACATAATTTTATGACAAAAAAAAAGTAGGACATGTCCAGGCAAAAGAGGACGTATGGTCACCCTGCACATTTCAATTTGTTGGTCGGCATGGTTACGGCAGCTGGTAATACAGCTGAAAGGGGTTGGCGTCCCTTGCCTCCGGAGCCTCAGGACCAAGGGTTTGCGCCTTTAAACTTAAATCGCACACAAACACTTACAAATGAAGTCTGGTTAACGCTGCTGCTGGTGCAGCAGGTAGTGCGTGTGCCTCACAGCAAGAAGGTTGCTGGTTCAAACCCTGAGTTACAGGCCCTTTCTGTGTGGAGTTTGCATGTTCTCCCTTGTATTCATGGGTTCTCTCTGGGCACTCTGGCTTCCTCCCATAGACCTAACAGCGTCCCTACCTTCAACATACTCAGGGTCCGTACATGCAAGCTACAGGAAGGGACAATTTTTTGTGGTGATGGTAAAGTTTGTGCTGGAGGATGGAGCTCGCTTGGATTATCTGCGCGGCCTATCTTTACAGGATTATTACCAAAATGGTTGAATAGATTTTGAATAAATAGATTTGTTTTGTTTCCAAGGATGAAGAGCAGAGTCCGTCCATCAGAGACAAACAGCTTCAGTGGGCAGACGGCGTGATCCTGGTCTACAGTATCTGTAACCGCCCCAGCTTCGAGGTCGTCCGCCGGCAGCTGCAGCAGATCCGCCGCAGCAGGAAGTCCCTCCCTGTGGTCGTCGTGGCGAACAAACGGGACCTCCGGCATCACCGCAGCGTCTCTGGTGAGGAGGGTCTTTTGCTCGCTCAGTCACACGGCTGTGGGTTCTTCGAGGTGTCGGCTGCAGAGGCCTACCACGGCGTCCTGCTGGTGTTTCACCGCCTCTTGGACCTTGTCAGGGAGAGCCGAGTGCTGAGGAAAGGCCCGAGCGGCGTGCGAGGGATTGTGCGCAGCGTGTCAGCCGTTTTTGGAAAGAAACGAGCCGAGTAGATGGAAAGAGAAGACGTTAAAAAGACGAGAGAAGGTTTGATGACATCAGGACATCGGAAAGGGGGGATCTACAACAGATGGTCTCATGGCAGGAAGTCAAAGGTCAAGGCTAAGAGCTGAACAAAGACTCGACAGTGACTGAGAAAAGTCAACGTGGGTCATAGACGAATCCAAGAGATGATCAGATAATCCTTCAGGACCAGTGTTATTTTTGACAGCACTTTTTAATTTAGTTTTAGTCATAATTTAGTCATCTAAATTATTATTTTCAGTCTAGTTTTAGTTTATAAAATTTCACAACATTTTAGTCAATGAAATCTACTGTAAATTCTGTTGACTAAAATATGAAGTGTAAAGGGTAAGGCATTTTTTATGTTTCCTCGAATTTCTGAAGTCATGTTTTACACTTGGATAAAATGAAACATCTAATAACCCTTTATTGAATGCTAGTAAAGTTTGAATGTATAAATGAACAGAAACAAATTGAATTTTTGTGTGAAATGCAGTCACCTTTATTTAGGCTACCTGGCAGAGCATCTCAGTTACAATACCAGAACTGACAACAAACAGTGAACCTGCTCTACATGAATATATCAATTCATAAAGAGAGGAGCTCTGATTGGATCGCTCCACAACTTATCCCACCACCACCATGAAGCTAAGGCAGCTGTGATTGGATGTCCCTCTTAACTCATCCAACCTTTCCACTCAACCAAAGTAGCTGTGATTGGATGTATTCCTAACTTGTCTCTACTTTCTACATGACCAAATTAGGTCTGATTGGATTAAGTCTCTGTCAAACATTTTAGTCTAGTTTTTATTTGTTGATGAAAATGTCAGTTAGTTTAGTTTTAGTTTTTGTCCATGTGCTCATGCTTTTATTAGTAACTGTTTAGTTTTGGTCAGGGGAAAAAAGGTTATTGACGAAAACTGTGATGAAAAATCATTAGGCAACAAAATTAACACTGTTCAGGATTAACTTTAAGAACTCTGTTGATCCTCTAACTTCTAATGTGGCTCCATCATCAGGTCCACATAAGAACCTTTCATTGATGTAAGATCTCCATCTTCTTGTCCCCACCTGCTGGACAGGTGGTGTAATGCAGCTGCTTTTTACATCGAAATACTTCATCAGTCTGATTTATATGATCATCCTAAACCTTTAGACCGCTGTGGAAACCGCGTGCACACACAGAGAGCATCTTGTAAAAAAAATAATGGTATGATGTCACTCTGGTAGGTCTATTTGGGGGGGACAGATTAACAAGTTGTTCTTTAGCCACTGGAGGGGGGAGAAGGAGAAGTCTTGATTCTGCAGACTTTCTGTCTTGTTCATAGAAAGGCTCTAGCATGTGGAGGAGACATTTCAAACACACTAATGGGGATAAAAACTCAAAAAACTTGATATGGGCTCTAAAAGCACATGAACTGGCCCTGGTGTGAGTGCACCTACAGACAACAATGGGCCACAGGATTTATGCAGTCCCTTGAAGGAAGCTGGAAATTCCTGGTAGTTTTGGTAATAACTTATTTATCAATTAATTGGTCATATTATCAGCATGTTATTTGTATCAGAGTTGTTTTTGTATGATTTTAAATAAAAATATATTTGAATGTGTAAATAAAGCTGGAGTCCTTTTGTTCTGACACACACACAGATGCTGCAGAGTCCACAAAGCTTTATTGTAACATCAGAAATATTTTTACAAGCACAGTTTAGAGTTACACAAACAGGTTTATTTTATTAAATTACTTTATTTCTTTAAAGAGTGAGAAATAAATGTCTGAACATAAAATCTAAACTTCAAATGAACCGCAGAACAGTGAATACGACCCTCCATCTGATCATTCATCACGATTAAAATCACATTTTATGACCTTTAGGCATTCATTAACTAACATTAGACATGCGACTAAAACCTTCAACACCTTCAAACCTTTATTCAAACAGACTGTATTAACACTGCTTTAAGTGCAGGGGGTAAAAACTGTATTAGTCAACAAAAGGGCATTTTTTAAAATAATACCTCAGATTAAAATGCATTAGAAAAACAGCAGATCAACATTATAGAATAATACGTCTTCTGGACCTTTTTTTGGTAAAACCAGAGATGCCCCAATTGATTGGGAACCGATTATTATAGGTTGATTTTTTGTGTGAGATGTGATTGGACAATATGAATTAATACTTCGAGTTACTGATCGCCAAACTGATCACCCTTGGTTAAGCTGCTATAAAGTAAATGTGCCTGTACTGTACTGTACTTTATTGTATTACTGTAACTGTAATTTAGAGATGAGAGTATCAAGCATCATAAGTACCGATACTTCAGCAAGAACTCTTTTGGTATCGATTGCTGCCCTAAAATATCGATACCAAATGAGTACCCAGACAAAATGTTTATTTCAGAAGATCTTTGGACTTTTTTCAGTCTTTCTTTCTTTCTTTCTTTCTGTGAAACAAGGCAGCGCCACGCTCCAAAAATTAATTTGAAGTCAATTTCTAATTAACATAGTTTTAAAGATTTACAAATCAGTCCAACACAAGGCTAGGTAAGTATAGTTGTTTCATTTGTATGTGTATTTATAGCATAATTATCAAGTCATCCTGAAAACACATGTCACTTTAGTCTTTCATGGTGGAATATCTGCTTAATTTACTTTCTTTGGACTGAGAAAAACGAAACTCACTTTAAGATGTGATGGTCAGGAGTAGAATACATGTTTTTTATGCTTTTGGTCAACGAAACATGTCAAAACATTATGTCTGCATTGTGGGGGATGATTGGTATTGATACCTAAAAAAATTACAGCAAAAAGTACGAGTATCGTATCTATTTGAAAAACTGGAGTATCGCCCATCACTTCTGTTGGCTGATGGTGCCACTGTTTGGGGACTAAATCATTTTTCACTGTGTCCTTTTCCAAATAAGTGGGCCAGTTATTCCTCAAATTACCTCATCTTTGCCTGATTCAATAAAAAAAAAAGTATTAATAAAGTTGTTTTGGTGATTTGTAAAACAGGCATGACTTTTTTTTGTCTGTTAATCATTTAAGGTGGCATGTTGGTGCAGCAGGTGCCTCACAGTAAGATGATTGCTGGTTTAAAGGGAAAAGGCCTGTCTGTGTGGATTTTGCATTATTCTTCTGTTCATGTGTGGGTTCCCTCTGGGCACTCTGGCTTCTTCATTAGGTTAATTGGTGACTCAAAGGCCCTGTTTACACAACAACGCTGTCACCAGAAACAGAAAGGTTTTTCCTTTGTGTTTTCAGAAGTGCTCCAGACGGTGTGATAATGATCATCGTTCATACGGACCTGTGAGAATGACTGAAAAGTGTAGTAGCCTAGTTGGCGATGTAGATTTGTAGTGAAACAACAATGACGAGTGGACACACACATTTTCAAAACTTTCCACTCTGGGCCCTGTTTTCAAAAGTTTGCAGATTCAGGCACTCCGGGCACCGCTCCCGTGTAAACAGAAGGCAAAAACGCAATGAAAATGCTCAGTTTTTGGCTGTTTGTTGTCGTGCAAACAGCCCCTAAATTGCCTTAAAGTGTGGGTGAGTGTGGGAATGGTTGTTTGTTTATGTGGCCCCACAGTTGTGTGGTGACTGGTTCAGACCACAGGATTATTTTATAGGATAATCTTATAAAACATGAAATAATCTGGAGTTTGCCATCTTTGGTCGGGAAGAAGGAAAGTCGGGACAAAAACAGCCCAATAATCTTTATGTGTGTGCCCTGTTTAATCAACTGTTGAATCAGCGAGAGCGTGAAGTTGGGGTTTGCAATTTAATTTACATGATTGGTATCAGCAGAAAAAATAGATCAGGGCATCTCCAGTGAAAACTCAAATCAAAAGTTAAGCCCATGATGCCAGAAGCTCTAGAAGAATCAGACTGAGTATAAGAGGCAGCAGGATGTAAAATGTAAAATACTGTTTTTAATGGCCGCCATCTTTACTTTAAGAACCGAGGGTGACCAAATTTGGACAAGAGGGCGGAGCTAGAGCACCCTCTGTCCCTCCACACTCACTTCTAAACATGGTCACAACGATCAATAAAGCACTAAAAACATCAACAGGTTTCCCCTCATGCTTGATTTTATATGTGGCTTCTTTCTGCCCCCTATAGGGCATCAAGAGAAATGCAGGTTTAATTAGTGAAGACACTCGCCTCTCAGCGACAGTCCTTTGGAAAAGTCAAAAGATTGTCTTTGGTGAGATGTCATAAGTATTGTTCATGTTTAAAGATTAATATTTTAACGTAAATATCATTTATCATAAACACATACATATGTTTACAGAGTAAGACGAACTTCACTGACGTTGAACTTAGAACAGAAACCGAACTTCAACTCTGAGAACAAAATGAAGCTGAAAACTGGTGAAGCATTCTGGGAATATTTAATCAAATAAAACCAACAAATGTGTTTGAATGGACTCGTTCATTCAAAGATTTAAACTAACTTTCCGATCGCTTTCTTCGTAAACGTAAACGCACAAGCTAACACCAGCTGAGGCAGAGACGTCTCACCTCCGAGGGCTGAGACAAGAAGCTGCGATTGGTCAGGAGGAGGGACTGGCAGCTGCGATCGGCGGTAGATCAGGGCGGGGTCAAACCTCAGCGTGCTTTTCAATAGTCGTCTGCCGCTGTGTTGTTGGCGGCGTTGTCGGTGGAGTTGGGGCTCAGGTACTCGAAGGCCTTCTGGCTCTGACTGACGAACTGTTTGAGCGGCGTGAGGAGCATCTCGGTGGCGGACGGGCGGCGGTGGCTGACCACGCTGTCGGAAGGGAGGGGCAGGCTGTCGGTCTCCGGGGTGGGGGTGTCCTTCAGGCTGGAGCGGCGGCGGCCGTTGGGTGGGTCCGGGCTCTGAGGGCTCCCGGATGTGCGGTTGGCGCGGGAGTAGAGACTCCGGCGACGGCGAGGACGACCGTCCATTGCCTTCAGGAAAAGACTGTTAGCGGAGCTGCGGCGAGACGAACTGTTGGCAGAGAACTCCTCCTGGTTCAGGAAGTCCTCGACCTCCTGAGCTGAAGGCTGCTGGAGCTACAGGGCGGAAAAATTTAAAGTCAGAACGCTTTAGAGGAAGCACGTTAATATAGCTTAAACATTCTGCATCTGCAACTTGCTCACGCAATTTCTTATTTCTTTTTTAACAAGTTTCAGGCCAGTTTTTAACGTGTTATATTTAATGTGGATGAGCTACATTTTCTCCTGTGTTTTGGCCACATTCTTTTGCTTAAAACATCCATGTTAACTCTTGTGTTTTAAGTCTCTTAGCCACGTATCTTACCTTAAATTCGCCAAAAATATTCACCTAATTCATCCTGTGCTTTGGCCTTAATTTCCTTGTTTCAAGTGCCTTTCAACCATTTTGTCTTTGATGGTTTATCTGGTTGATATGTCCTCATTTTCACTTGTATTTCAGATATACGTCAGCCATGTTTCCTCACATCTTTGGTCATTATTTTGAGCTTGATATATCAATCATGTCCCTATTTTCTAAAACCAGAATTCCTCAATAAAATAAAATTGAGGCTAATATGAAAGAATTCATCACCCGCACAGTGAGAGCATATAGATGTATTATATATTTAGAATGAAGGATTGTTTGAGCCAGGCTGTAAAGCTGTTAACTAGGCCGTTACAAACATCTACTTGCTTCACACAATCATGTGACCTCCAGGGTTCCTACAGCAGGCCTCAAGTGGACACTGGAGGAACTACAGCTTTAGGCACTTTTACATGGGCCTCCATTTCCAGCCTGGAGGTTGCTGTCAGCGGTGTGAAAGGCCATAGAGTTGATCATTGAGGTGTTTGGTGCAGTAAACGTGTCAGATGAAGCCTCACCATGTTGTAGAGCGGCGTGGCGTTGATCATCAGCTGCAGCAGGATTCTGGAAAGTTCCTGCAGGTCCCCGAGCAGCTGTTGGATCTGAAGCGGCAGCGTTCGCATTTGACGGATGGGACTCAGCTCGGCCAGCATGACGGCCTGATCTTTGACCCTGCCCAGGGTCAGCTCCCTGAGGCTCTCTGCGCGGTACACCAGCGCCACCAGCAGACTCTGCAGGTACTGCAGCAAATCCCCGACCAGCTCCAGGACTCGACTCAGACCCACCTGCAGGACACAGTCGGTTTTGAAGCTTACAGGGAGATCGGAGAATGAGAGTGAATACTTGCATACTTGCTCTAGGTCAAGGGTCAAAAGTCAAGGTCATGGACTTTATGATCATCGTGCTTGGATAGCTCTAAAATACTTTGAGGCGTGTCCTTCAAAACTCAGCACAAGACAAGTGCACCCCCCTAGATTTTAAGGGGAGTGCATGCTAGGCCTGTGCTCAAAATATCGATACAGCAAAATATCGTCACACACTCCTTGTGGATATTTGTGTCGATACAGATTCTACAGAATCGATACGGCCTCAGTGTTTTGACAGTAGTTGTCAGTACACTTTGGGTAATGTTAACAACGGCACAGTTCAAAGTAGAAGCCAAACTGCATGATGAAGCAGATGGTTCACATTCGAACTTAAGTCTACCATCTTTGAGGACCTGAATTTAAGTTTCTTAAGTTGTAGAATCATTTAAAACTCATCCTTGTTCTTTTTCTTCTTGAAATAAAAACAAAAACCACAGGAATTCTGTCAAAAGTAAAGTCAATGTTCACTATTTACGTGTATCGGGAAACGTGCCTTCAGTGTCGAAAATTCGTATCGTATCGTATTTCGTAGTGCACGCTGCGTTACGCTCCAGTGATTGTTAGACTTGTATTTTTGATTTAATTTTTTTTAGGTAATTTCTGACCGCTTAGTTCCTCTAATTTCAGTAACACTGTGCATTTTTTAGTAAACAGATTTTGTGAGTCTTTGGCTTTGGTTTACTGACACTTTGATTTAATTGAATTGGTTCTCAATCTTCATTTGCTCTTTTGTTGCCTCATTTTATATTCTGACCACCTCTTACTTTGTAATTAATTAATTAACTTATTTGACCATAAGCATCTGGGTTTCAATGTTACTTCCCTCTCCCTCAAAAACAGCTAGGTCTGTGGGGTTTAGACCATGCTCAGCTGGTGCTAAGGGCCCAAAGTGTGCTAAGACAATATCCCAAAGCATTACTTTCCTCCAAACAGCCTAAACTGCTGATCCAAGGCAGGATGGATCAACGTTTTCATGATGTTCACACCAAATTCTGACCTGAACATCTGGATATAGCAGTAGAAATCCAGACTCATCAGACCAGGAAGCATCTTTCCAATCTTCTATTGTCCCGTTTTGGTGATCCTGTGGGAACTGTAGCCTCAGTGTCTTATTCTTACATGACAGGAGTTGCACTTGGTGTGGTCTTCTGCTGCTGTAGCCCATCTGCTTCAAGACTGGACTTGTGTGTTTAGAAGTGACCTTCTGCACAACTTGGTTGTATCAGTGATAATCTGAATCTGAGAACTGCCTCTCAGTGGATATTTTCTCTTTTTTGGACCATTCTCTGTGAACCCTAGAGCTGGTTGATTGTGAAAATCCCAGTGGATCAGCAGTTTATAAATACTCGGACCAGCTTCCTTGCACCAACAGTGCCACATTTAAAGTCACACAGATCACCTTTCTTCTCTGATCTGATGCTCGCTTTGAACTTCAGCAGGTTTTTCTGAGCATGCCTAAATGCATCAAGTCGCTGCCATGTGACAGGCTGATATGCGATATGGATAAACGAGCAGTCAACACAGATGATAGTTTGTTTTTGTGTGTGTGTTTCGAGCAGGGAGCAGCACGAGGCTGGTTTTTATCTCTGATCAGCTGGGACGTTGGTTGCAGCACGTAGGCACAGACGGCTCAGGAAACAGGATTTATCTGCACGTCCCTGATCTGGATCCACAAAGTCTGCAGGAAAACCAGTCTGATCTTTATGAGACTAATTCAACACAAAGAAAAATACTCAGCAGATGCACTCACAGGAGGGTTTGATGGAGTTTAACACAGCTGGATGTAAAAGTTCAGACAAATATCTGAATGCAGGCATGTCCATCTGTCTGTCTGTGTGGTCAGAGTGTATTTTGAGGACGTGTCTCAGATTTCCGCTCTGATTACGTTTGTTTGTTTTGGGAGCTGCTGCTCACAAGCAACACCCTGAATTTAAACTTTAAATCAACATAAAAACAGACTCGTAATCAGCCAATCAGGAGGACGGTTTTTTTGGTTGCATAATTATGTCATGTTTTTAGGACACAGTCTCCTTGTCTTCTCTGCAGGGACACTAACTTTTTAAAGTTGTTGATTTAGATAATAAAGTTTTGTGGGAACAGTTTGCTGCTCCCGTTGCTCCAAATAAGCTGCAAAAAGATACTCAGTTATCTGGTTTTATTTGACTCTTTAACCATTTGACTTCCAAACTAAGAAATACAGTTGCATCAAAATAGTAAAATTGTGTTCCTTCTTCTTAAGCAACATTTTAAGTTTTATTTTTCAGATTACCTAACTGGGAAGCAGATATGTTGGTCAACCTGCTGGTTGGCTTGCCTGTTAAGGGTTATACTGGGAATGAATGGATTTTTTTCACTTCTGCATTTTTTTTTTGTTTTTTCGTATGAAAACATCACAGAGAAAAATTCAGATATTAATCTGTTGACCCAGTTTTCTGAGGATACATCAGAAAACGAAATCATAGATACATTTTTTGTCATCAAATTTATTTCCTTCAACTAAATCATGATTGTTAGAGGATCTGGACGTACGTGAAAAGATTTTTTCTTACTGTTAGATTTCTGAGAAGCTATGCAGCAGCGATTCAGCTCAGATTTTTTTTCTAGTTTTCAAATAATTAAATTCATGTACAAAAAACAGATGAAGGCAGGCTTTCAAAATTTAAGACACAGTGGTAATGCAGCAAAAAGTCAACCGCACGGTTACAATGCCAGTCAGAGGGTTAAGAGGATGACTGAGGCATCTGGCTGCAGATGTTCTGACTGATTTTTTCCTTTTTAGTTTTTTAATCAGAGTCTGTCTTGTCACTTGATAGTTTTTTTTTTATTGTATTTTAAGTGTTATACATGTCATGTATATTTGTATGTATTGCTGTTGTTATTGTAATTAACTATTGTTTTGTAACTATTGTAAGTTGCTGCTGCCTCTCTTGGCCAAGACATCCTTAAAAAAAGAGATTTTTAATCTCAGTGAGTTTCTTTTCCTGGTTAAGTAAAAAAAAAAAAAAAAAAAAAAAAAAAATATATATATATATATATATATATATATATATATATTTATATATATATATATATATATATATATATATATATATATATATATATATATATATATATAATTTAAAGCTATTGATCAATTTCTGCTACTTTAATTTTTAAAAATGAGTTCCCACTCTTTGGATTGTTGTGAAATCATTTATAGATCAAATTTAATCTGATTTTGTTCAATTAGATTTCTTGAAAGAAATCAAAAGAAATGCTTTTTTTTCATTTTTAATGTAAATGTATAAGTATCAGGCATGAGAAAATTATAACAATGGGATTTTTTAAATTTAATTTAATTTTATTTTGTAGTGGTGGGGTTTGAGACAAGAAGCCAAAAAAAAAAATCAGTATCAAAAGAAAAAAAAGGCTGAAATATAAAAGTTAACTTTACTCTTAATCCATTAAATCCATCAGTCTGTTTTGGGGTCACGGGGTCTATCAGAGCTGAAACTAGGTGAGAGACATTGTACACCCTGAATCAGATGCCAATCACAGGGCCACACAGAGAGACAGACAACCATTCATGCTCACACATAAGGGCAATTTGGACTCACCAATCAACCTAAAGAGCCTGTTTTTGGTCTGTGGGAGGAAACCAGAGTGCCTGGAAAGAACCCACACATGCACAGAAAGGTTCTGTCCGACACCGGGATTGAACCAGCGACCTTCTTGCTGTGAGAAATGCTGCTGCACCACCATGCTGCCCTTTTAATAATGTTAATTATAATAACATGAAATAATCATTTTACTATAAGCGAAGAAAAATATCACAATCTGTTTCACTTGTTTAATCTTGAACATTTCTCACAGTATCAAGATGCATCAAGATCAAATTAATCAAAAAAACAAAATCTTTCTGATCACCGATTTGTAAATACACTCATGGCCACTTTATTAGGTACACCTTGCTAGTACCAGTTCCTTGCCTTCAGACCTGCCTAATTCTCTGTGGCAGAGATTCAACAAGGTGCTGGAAACATTCTTCAGAGAGTTTGGTCCATATTGACATGAAAGCATCACACATTTGCTGCCATGTGATTGGCTTACAGTTTGAATAATAAACAGGATTTCATGCAGTACCTAATGTATATAAATAAATGTTCTGATTGACTATAAATGATCAGCTAATAAAATATTGATGTGCTGACACTCTATTGCAGTTTTTATCCCAACACGCTCATGAATGTTATTCGACTGAAAATAAAACAAGCCTCATCTGCAGAGACAGATCTTAAAGTTCAGTACGTCCTCTCACCATGTCTGCAGCGTCCCCCAGAGTCTGTGCGGCTCTCTGCAGCTGCTCCCGGACCTTCATCATCCTGTGGTAAAGCTGCAGACTCAGACTCAGCAGGAGGCTTCGAACCCTCGTCCACAAACTGGGCTCGTCATCATCGTCTTCATCCTCGTACTCCTGCACCCTCATCTCCCACTCTCGACCTAGGGTGATAAAAATATACAAAACAAAATATATTTATTAAGATAAACATGATCCTGAACCCTCATCTCCAAGTCTTGACCTGAAAAACACCCAAAATGTACAAGATAAATACTTGGAAAAACAAAATCCAAAACTGCATAATGTTTTGTGTTTTTTGGCAAAAATATACAGCATGATTTATATTTGTAAAGATAAAAAATATCCTGCATCCTCATCTCGCTCCCTCGACCTACAGAGTGATCAAAATATACAACATAATATATGTTCAAGACAAAAAGAAATCCTGCACCCTGATCTCTCACTCACATCCTAGATAAACCAAAAAAACTTACAACGTTCATAATATTCAGAAAGTTCAAATCCTGAACCCTCTCAACCTAGGGTAACAAAAGTATACAACACAATTTACTTATATTACGATAAACATGATCCTGAACCTTCATCTCCAAGTCTCAACTTTAAGAACAACTAAAATATACAAAATATATTCATTTGTAGAAAAATCTTGTTATTCTTGGCAAAAATATAAAACATTGTATATATTTGTAAAGCAAAAATATCTTGAACCCATCCTACTCTCGACCAACAGCGAGATCAAAATATACATCATAATATATATTAAATACAAAAAGAAATCCTGCACCCTGATCTCCCACTCACATCCTAAACAGTGACCAAGAAACTTACAACATTCATAATATTCAAAGAGATAAAACCCTGAACCCTCATCTCCCAATCTCGACCTGGGGTGACAAAAATATACAACACCATTTTTTTGAATTAAGATAAATATGATCCTATTCTCCAAGTCTTAAGAGCTACCAAAATATGCTAAATAAATATTTGAAAAGAAAAATCATGGTTTTCTTGGCAAAAATATACAACATGATATATACTTTTTTTGCACCCTCATCTCCCACTCTCGACCTAGGGTGACAAAAATATACAAAACAAAATATATTTATTAAGATAAACATGATCCTGAACCCTCATCTCCAAGTCTCAACCTTAAGAACAACCAAAATATACAAAATTAAACCTGAAAAATAAATTTTTGTTTTTCTTGGCAAAAATATAAAATATTGTATATATTTGTAAAGATAAAAAATATCCTGCACCCTCATCTCCCTCCCTCAACCTACAAAGTGATCAAAATATACATCCCAATTTATATTCATAAGGATTTTTTTTTCTTAATTGTCCTCGACTTTCTGTGTTTCCATTTTGTTCTTGTCCTCTTGTTGGCCTTTTTGTAAATGTCTTTGACCTGAGTGTTGATGTTCATGTTCACTGTAAAGTATTATATTTAGTGCATGATTTTAAAGGTGATTAAAAAAAAAAAAAGAAGCCAATACATGCTGTAAATGTTCATAAATAATCATATTTTTGTCACTGTGCGTTTTACTACACTTGTGACGTGCCGTATGAATCTGAGGAGCTGCTTCTGCCTCCTAGTGGATTACTTGTGTATTGATTGCTCATGTTTTTCATCATTATTATTAAAAAACAAAAAAAAATACTCACTGACAAGGAAAAGGTCTATTCAGAACAATTCAGAAGTTACACAAATTAATTTGTCCCACTCCAAACACAAATGTATATTTTACTGTAAAAAGAGACAAAAATGGTGTTTCCACCAAAAAGAAATCCTTACAGCCAGAATTAAATTTATTTCTAATGTAGCTTTTACTGTTTTCTCCATAATAAATTTGTAGAGGATCAACATAAAACTTGGATAAAAGCCTGACTATGTCTGTTTGGTTACAAAAATCAAGGTTACACAGACTGTTTAGTGATAACAGAGTTATAAATAACAGCAGCCCCTCCCTTCACTTCTGTATTAAGAAAAGGATGTTGAAGAACTAAATTAAGAGACAAATAAGAAAAAATGTCAATGTGAAATTGAAATGTAATGTGGATGAAAATTAAGAAACGCTGGAGGTGTTGTGTTGGGTTTGTTTTTGACCTGGTTGCTTATTTTAGTCCAAAAATCTGGCAACGCTGTTCTCAGATGACACATTTTCTCTCTGAACTCAGTCTCCCAGCATGCCTCAGTACTCACGCAGCGTTGGGGGGAGGGGCAGGTAGTAGGCGGTGGCGTCCTCCAAACGGCTCAGGACGTCGTCCAATCCCGATGTGGCGGCCCGTCCCACCTGAGTGTCCTGCAGCAGTCTGACGGCCGACCAGGCCGCGTCAGACAGACGCTCCAGCTGATCGAGGGCACCGTCCAGACCGTCCACCACCCACAGCCGCACGTCGTCCAGGGTCAGGAAGAAGGCGTCTTTGAGGTGACCCATCACCTGAGGGGGAGGAGTCAGAGAGCAGCTGATCAGAGTGGACACTCTAAACATTGACTGATTGATTGATTGATATCTTTAGGGTGACCATACGTCCTCTTTTGCCCGGACATGTCCTCCTTTTTGGTCATAAAATTTTGTCTGGGGGCATTTTATAAAATTCCCTAAAATGTCTGGGTTTGCTCAGCTTGGTCTACAGACGAAGCTGTCTCCGGTGACAGAAAAAGACATGCATAATTCAAACTACCATAACTCCTCGAGTATCCACACTATCCAAATAATTCCAGTGAATTCTGAAAGATGAGAAGCGGGGCTTTCCAGTGATATATGGTACATTATGGTAAAGGCTGAGGTGGGGGGGGGGAAGTGAGCTGACTGAGCCGGAGAGCAGAGAGAGGATTCAGAGACAAACATGTGAGTCATGTAGCGGTGGTTTATCGGTATTTTATGTAAAAAATAATGTAAAATATTGTAAATAATGGCATTAGTATCATTCTTGAGTGTTTTCTTGCCGTTCTTTTGTCGTATTTTCTCAGAGTTTTGCCGTATTTTTGCCTAGTTCATGTTTTTTGTCATTGTCTTTTTCATATTAGTTTGTGTTTTATGGGTTTCATAAATACTAATTTTGCAAATATTGGAGAAAGAAATGTTGAGGAGATCAGCCAGGGAGAGGGGAGTCACTGTTATAGGCATTTATCGCTTAATAATGACAAATACTTGCTAGAATGTTTTATTTTTTACCTGAAAAAAGGTGCAAAATAGTTTACTTAAAGGGCATTTTCTGACACATTTATAGACAAAACAGCCAAAAAAGACCAGGCGGCCATTTATATTCATAGTAGTAAAAGGGTTAATATTTATAATGAAGCGCAGCACTGGACCACTGGACCACTGGCATTATTCCAATTTACCTACTACATGCTGCTGAGAGTCCTCTTATGGGTTTTCAGAATATGGTCACCCTAGATATCTTTATTTCAAGTTTGTAAATAATGACTTAAAAACAGTTAAAAATAAAAATAAGTGATCATCAAAAAGTGAGAAAACAAGACAGTAACTTGAATCTGCAATGTCTTAAGCCTCTCAGCTTACATGAGCGAAAGGAGTAGGAGGAAGTATAAACTTATCTAATCCTACCCCCTTAAAAATTATTTTAAAAAAGCAGCACCAAACAGGGCCGACTCCCGGATTTACAGGGCCCTATGGATATATGTGACACTGGCCCCCTCCACCACAGCTCCTATAAACCCTATTATCTTACTGAAACTATAACTTTATCATAAAAATATCATCAATTATAAAATGTATCTCATAAACTCCTCAGCTGAAGGTGATCATACCTCTTCTGTTGATTGGTTCAAGATCGGAAAGTTCTTTTCCAGACGGTCAAGACCAACCAGAGCAAAATTATTGGCGACTTCAACTGAAGAGAGAAACAGAAACACAAGTGATGTTCAAAGTGTTACTGAAGGAGAACAAACAGAAACGAGGACCTGTGTCCACAGCGGCAGAGCTTCGTGCAGTCAGTGGCAGTGATGTGTTAGCGGTTGTGTAATAATCATCAGCAGTGTTGTGTTTACTACAGTGACTTCAGAACCGTAGGTCTATTTGTGAAACTGCACAAGCAACAGATGTTAGTAGAATGTTGAAGGGACGCTCTGACATTTGTTTTGTTTTCATGTCTTGCCTCACTGACAAGCAGATACACAGCATTATTTAGACTGTGCGTTCAGTAACAAGGAAGAAAAGGGCAGAGCTTGCCCACTGCTAATTAGCTTAGCTCAAACACTGGGAGTCAAAGGGTAGTTTTAGCCTGCCTCTGCCTACAGTCATCAGATTAACTCTTCAGCATCTCTAAACGGTCCTGTTTGCTTGTTGTGACTTGATTTTTACCGCATAATGTTACGTTATCTATTTTTAGACAAAGATTAGCACTTCATGTAATTTTCAAAAGAAATAAAAATGAAACTAAACTGCAGGAGCTCTGCCTGTCTTTTCCTTGTTACTGAACGCACAGTCTAAATAATGTTGTCTATCTACTTGTCATGGACTCAGGAGTGAGGCAAGACACAAAAACAAAAATGTTGGCTTATTCCTTGAATTCTGTCTTTGGTGCAACTTTCTAGTCAAAGGTTGAACCATCTTTTGCCTTCAGGGCTCCTTTATTGTTTATGGCATTGATTCAACAAGCTGCCGGAAGTCTCCATCAGAAGATGGTCCACTGTGGTCGTAATGGGATGGACATGGTCAGCAACAATACTCAGGTAGGCGGTGGGGTTTAAACCATGCTCAGGTGGGACTGAGCCTCGGTTTCCAGCTCTTGGCTGACAGGAGAGGCACCAGGTGTGGTCTTCTGCTGCTGTAGCCCATCTGATTCTGGATTTAATGTTTCGGGTTTAGAAATGGGCTTCTGCATACCTTGGTTGTAACATTAGGTCTTCTACTCTGGCACTTTGGCATGAGCAAGGCATTTTGGCCCAGAGAACTTCCACTCACTGGATATTTTCTCTTTTTCAGACCATTCCCTGTAAACCCTGGAGATGGCTGAATAGTAAAACCGGCAAGTTCTTAAATACACACCTCAGAGCTGTGTTTGAAGTCACGTAAGTCATCCATCTTCTCCAGTCTGATGCTCAGTTTGAACTTCGGCAGCATTGAGTTGCCGCCATGTGATTGGCTGATAAGCTGTTTGTACCTAGTAAAGGTGCAGGTGAGTGTGTCTGATCGCAGTACTCACTCTGTGGCTCCAGGCTCTGCAGGAGGGGCGTGGCCTGTCTCATGGCGACGTTGGAGACTTGCCTGACGCCGACCTCGGCCACACCCCCCACCAGACGTATCAGAGGGTAGCGACCTTTGACCTCTGTGTACGCTGATGTCATGGACTGTAGGGCGGAGCGAACCAGGGGGAGGCGGGAAACTCTGAGCACGGCGCTGTTCTGAAAATGAAGAGGAACTATGATGAAACACAGGAAGTCATGTGATGTATTCTGTATTTTACGGCGTGGTTTTTACGGCGCCAGATGACATTTGTAGTTCAGTAGATGCAGGACCTGTTACACATGTGCTGGGTGATGGTAGTTGTAGTTTTTTTGTTTTGTACATTTATCAGATGGCAGTTGCATTTTCATTGTTGTTTAGATTTGTATTTTATTTTGTCTTTGTAGTCTTTTTTTGCTGGTTTAGTTTTATATTTTTATTGTGTAGCTGTTTGTATTTTATTTTTCTATTTTTTATTTTGTTTAATTTTGTATTTTAATCAGGTAGTAGTTGTAGTTTTTTTGGTTGTCTATTTTTGTTTTTAATCAGGGTGCTATGGTAGTTGTAGTTTTGTTTTGTTTTTGGTTTTTTTTGTCAGGATTCTGTTAGTCGTTGTAGTTTTTATTTAGTGTTCTGCATTTATTAGGGGGGCGGCACCGTGGCACAGCAGGTGGTGCACATGCCTCAAAGCAAGAAGGTTGCTGGTTCGAACCCTGTGTCTGTCAGGGCCTTTCTGTGCGGAGTTTGCATGTTCTCCCTGTGCATGGGCACTCTGGCTTCCTCTCACAGACCAAAAACCTGCTCTTTACGTTAATTAGTGATGCCAATTGTCTTTAGGTATGAGTTTGAGCGTGAATGGTTGTCTGTCTCTCTATGTGGCCCTGTGATTGGCTGGCAACTGCTACAGGGTGTGCCCCGCCTCTCACTCAATATCAGCTGGGATGGGCTCCAGCCCCCCTGCGACCCCCAAAAGGGAAAAGTGATATAGATGTTGGATGGATTGATGTCTATGAGGGTTTCTTTAGTTTTTTAGTTTTGTATTTTGTCAGTTGGTCGCCGTTGTCTTCCAGCTCACCTCTTGATGATCCGTCATGTCTCCTTCTCCGAGTCTGAAACAAACAGAAACAGGAATCAGAGGTCATGGATCAACGTGACTCTTTCATTTCTTTTTAGAAAGCAAGCGCTCGCGGAGCATGAGGCAGTCAGCTGCTGCACCTCCACAAAGATCACGACTGTTCACTTCCAACCAGCATGAAAATCAGCTTCTCCCTGCGAGGAGGAGAGGGGACGCCATTTTGTTATCTGACCAACAAACACACAGCGGCACAGACCGGCAACACAAAACCTCTCATTCAGGATGTTTCTGATTCATTGCTGTAATCAGAGCCGGTGAAAATGATCCGTTTTTATGACCTCAATGAGATGTGGAGGACACTTCTTACTGTGTACTTGTTATAAAGCCTTTTAAAAAAAAAAAAAAACTTCGGTTACATACAGGAGAGGATCAGGGTCAGACCTTATAGAAGAAATACTGAAACTCCAATTATAAAATCCAATAAAACACAATCTCAAAAAATGTAACTTGACCTGACAAGTGCAGTCAAAATGTCAAGTCATGTTGAAATAAAGTGAAAAAACTGTGAAATGCTTAGAAAAAAAATCATTTAAAACATACGGTCAATAAAGGCCCTAAACCAGGGTACCAAAACATCATCCTTATCCGGTCCCTGTGGCCCCTGACATCTGATTAACCCCCAAATCACTGAGAGTGAATGGCTTTTGGCCCTGGGAGGATGTAATGTAGACTATTTATTTATCTGTCAAGCATAGATCAATTGTTAAGCAGATTGTATCGTCCATTTTATTAACTTTTAATAAAGTAAACGTAAGTTGTAAAGTGGCCCAGTCATTATTTTATCCTTTATGCAGCCCGTGGTGAAAAAATTTGGACTCCCCTACAGTAAACAATTTAAAAATATAGAGAAATGTAAAAAAAACAAAACAAATGTAATGGGTCTGCAATTCTGTGAATGGGGTTAAAAAGGCAAGAAAAGGGTATCACAGATGAAAAAGAAACACAATTCTAAAAATAAAATTTAGAAAAAGGGTTGAAAAGTCAGGAAAATTGAAATTACAGGAGAAACTTTGATATAAGGGTAAACGTAAAAATGCTATGACTTATGTTGAAATAAAATTTTGACAAATTACATTTTAAAAAAATTAAAGAATATGTTGAAATGACGTAAGAAGGCCGAATTTTAAGTATACATTGAAATTAGGCCAAACCCATAATTTTGAAAATTGGATTAAATGATGAAAATGTTAAGAAATAATCTAAGAGATTCATACAGTTTTTTGACTCAAGTTAAAATTAAAGATTATGTTGGAATGCAAATGCAGCAAATGCAATATATGGATAAAAAGTTGATTAAAAAGTGAAAATATAATAGAAAAAAAAGTCAGAAAAAAAGAAAAGAAAATCATAGGAAATTTTGTTAGTTAAAGTGCTCATATTTTCCCCTGAATCATTTTCATATACTTCATTTCAATAACTGCTGCTAGAGTATGTTCAATTAATCAACCAATCTATTAATCATTTGAGCTTTATTTGTATAATGTCAAGTCATAACAAATGTTTTTTAAGGACACTTAACAAAAGAGCAGGTCAATGCCATTCTTTTCCTTCATGTTGTATTTAATTACATCATTATATTTTTAATTTTATTTTTAGGAGAGCTGTAGAAGAGTAAAGAGGCATATGGACTGAAATAATAGCTCATAATAGTGATAATTTATGAATTTCCAGACCATAGCTTTGTCATTATCTAATTTCTCCTTTGGATTTTCATCAATTAAAGGACAAATAAAGTTCACAATCACTAATGTTCAAAAGAACTCTGTAGTTCTCCCCATCATGAATACCCCTGATCCCCCTCTAATCTCGCCCAGTCTGGGACGCTCTGTTGAAGCCCCTGTCACTTTAAGACCCCCCTCCCCCACGTGGGCCCGGTCTGCTCTGATTGGTTGACCGGTCTACGCTGTCGTGATTGGTCACTCCAGTGATGTTAGGTGTTTTCAGCAACACTACATTCTCTCTCCAGTCTCTGCTCTACACTCGACTTCTGAGCCTGAGCCAATGGGCTTCAGCTGCCTACAAAACAATGGTATGACATCACTGTGGTAGGTCTGTAGGCCTGCAGCTTCCTCAGGTTCACTTAGTACAATCTCCAAACATTCACAAATGTAGTAAATTCACGACCAATCAAGAAGAGTTCAAATTTTATTGTTGGCTAAATTTCGGCAAATTCAGAGTTAATTTTACTCTGAATGGAGTCAAATCTGAAAATTGACTCTCAATAATAACACTTCGGTAAATCAAATCCACCGGTGTCACTGTAGGATCTTTAACTCTGTGTTTTTCACTCTGAATTCTGAACCTGTAACTGACACTTGCAGAGTCAATCATCCCCCCTGTACCCAATTACTGGACAAACAGGAGCCACAAACCCACAACATGAAACTACAGTGCAAATGTTTTGGTTTTTTTTTTTTTTTTAAATATAAGAGCCCTAACTAAGCATGCTATCTTTATTTTAGCTAATTTTCATCATTACTAAATTGTAAATAAATACAGCCATGTTAACACTTTGCAGTGTTGATACAGAGTTAACGCTCAAGTAGTTGAAAATACATTTTGAGCATGCAATTAAAAAAACAAAAAAAAAAAAAAACCTGAGATAAAATCAGCAATTACACTTGATGTGAATTAATTAAAGGACCAACTCTCCAAAAAGGGTGAAAACACTTTATTATGTTGATCATTAAAGACACTTGAGAAGTGTTAATATTAACTCTGACAGTGTTAATTTGTCTTTTGCTTAGTGCAATACATGCTGTCATTTATTTTCCTAAATATCCTTTGAGGCAAAAAAGGATTATATGTATGAAAATATTGCACCTGTTTAGAAAAAAATTAAAATTGAAAGAGTTGAAAAAGAGCATTTATTTGGCTGAGATGGAAAAAAAAGCAGAAGTACCAATACAAAGAAGAAACACAATTTCAAGAATTAATTTAAGAGGAAAAAGCGAAAAGAGCAGATTTTTTAAATTTTTGTAACTAATTGGACTTTTCTCTGGCCAAAAAGAAAAATACAAAAAGTAGGATTTTGTTCCTAATGTACTTTGCTGAGATGTGAAGTAAAAACAAGAATAGAGTTAAATAGTAATTTAAGAATAAAGCTGATATGAAATATTAAAATACAGATTTGTGAGGCAAGCTGACTTTTTAAAATTTGTATATTTTCCTCATAATATATTATAAAAACAAAATTGCCCTTATCTTTCTTTTCGAAAGCAATTAAAGTTGGTCATCCTTACACTTTGGAACAATTAAATGTGTGCTACAGCTTTTGGATAGCATAACTCATTGTGTGCTACACATACAAAGACAGACATGCACACTCACAGCGCTGCTCCCCCCTCACCAATATAACACCTGTTTTCTACCTGTGGAGGCGGGGCTAGTCACATGACCCATACAGGTAATGTTGTATCCTCTGAGGGGGCCTGAACCACATGTTTGACCTGTTTTTACCTCCAGCTGATCCAAACGAAACGGTCTTTTTACTGCTCCAGTTTTAAACTCAGTTTACATCTTAAGAAAACATTTAAGAGAATGTATATTTCAGTGCTTTCAGCTGCTGTACAGATTCATACACACTGTAAAACTGTTTTAATGTTCTCGAGTTGGAAACTCAAAAAATTAAGCAAAGACATAATTTTATAATAACTTGAATGATTTATTATCTCTGCCAAGAGAGTAATGTTTGTGCAAGCATTTGTTTGTTTGTTTGTTAGTTTGTGAGCAGGATAACTCAAAAAGCTCTCAGGGGATTTTGAGGACATTTTCAGGGACTGTTGGTCATGGCACAAGGAAGAACCGATCCGAGTTTAGTGGTGATTCAGATCCAGATGTGGATCCAGGAACTGATTTTGTAAGGATTTGTCAACTCTGTTGCTCTGTCTGTGGCCAGGAAATGCATCCCTATCAGTGGATGGTTTTTGAAAATTACATATATCATAAGAAAAGGATATGGCAGCTTTTTGAAAGTTTGGGAACCTTATTTGGATCACATTGGTGCATCTCCTGTGCCAAGTCCTCGATATGGTCTTTTGTGTTGACTTGTCACACTGACCTGTTTTTGTTTTGTTTTGTTTTGTTTTGTGGGTTGGGGATGTGGGTTTTTACCTTGCTTTGTGTTATGTTGATATGTTCTGTATGTATTTACAACAGAAAATTAAAAAAAAACCAGTGTGAGATAGGGCAGTTTTCCCACATTTTTAACAATAATCAACAACGTTTGAAAATGTCTTAATGGAGGTTTGTGGTCTCGGAGCACTTCTACACTGTAACTAATTTTTGTAAACTCAACAATATTTTACTGTAATATCTACAGCTACCTACTGTAAAAACAAACATACAGTAAACTACTGTAAATAACAATGTTTTGTGGGAAAACGAACAGATTTATATAAACTTAACAGCATTTACCGTAAAATCTACATACCTATTGTAAAATGTCTACATAGTAAATTATTGAAAAGGGCAACAGATCAATAGAAAATTCCAATTTGCTCAGGAAAACTGATCAATAGCAGATAGGAGTTATTTTATCAAATGTTTCACAGTTTTGGGTGAAACAAATGTTTATTAAATGTATCTGATTGGATAAAATTTGATGATTGCTATTTTTTTGTTTTTTTTTTACAAAATGATGATCTTGCTAATAAATGGCCAGTAAAAAAGTTAAAGATGAAGTGTTATTAACTAAAACACAGCAAGTTTACTTTTATTTTAAAAGTAGGGAAAAAACTACAGCAAGATACTTTGAATGAAAATACAGTAATTCTGATGTAAATTATGTTACAGTTATGACAACTTGAATAAATATACACGAGTTATCCTATAATTGAAAATACAGTAACTATATATTTCCAGATATTTACAGTCACTTACTGGCATGTTGTTGCCCGTAAGTTACTGTAACATTTACAACAACCTATTTACAGTGTAGTTAATGTTGCTGTTCATTTATTTTATCTTTTGGACACAAAATCTCCTGTCATTACAACAACCTTCCCCCTTTTTAGTACCAGAAACTGAGCCCCGAACCCCATATTGGACCATCCATACTGCTCATCCCTTTCAGGATCCCATTGGGGGGGGGGGGGGGGGGGGGGGGGGGGGAGCCTAGCCCAGGTGTCATTGGGCAAGAGGCAGGATGCATCCTGTCCTGGTTACCAGCCAATCACAAGGATAACATAAACCTTTTTCACAGTGCCTTTACAGGAAAGTGCCGCAACAACGCTCTGCCATCTTTACACCTTGAGACGTTCACATCAGCTCCATGAGGCTGTAACATCCGTGTGACCTCTGCACTGTGGCTTGGATGCAAATCAAATAAAATAATGAGGACGTTTTTGGTCTATGGAAAGAAACCAGATTACCAAGAGAAAACCCACGCATGCACGGGAGCACATGCACACAGGGAGGCCCTGCCTGACTTGGGAGTCAAACCAACAACCTTCTCTCCCTGAAGCCTGAGCACTGCCCGCTGCAGCACCGTGAGGCTCTCCTCACTAGACCTGTTAATACAGAAGATGATAACAGGCAAAGAAAAAAATAATAACAATATTTAAATAAAAATAAACAACTAACAGCCAAACGCATGAGATAAAAGCAGTGCTTAAATACCCTTCTTAAAAGAACTAACTGTTCAATAAGGTCTGCTAGATGATCTAAAGCATCTGTCTCCGTACTACAGACCTCATTAATGCAGATATGCACTGTAAAAAATCCTGCATGACTAATTTAGCAAAGGACTTAAAATGGGAACAATAAAGAGAGGCAGAAATCTTCAAATTCAACATGATTGTATGCAAAAATAGCTTCAGATATTGTTGTTATTTGTTGTCTTTATCCATAAAACCACAAAAATCCCAAACTACAACTAGACCCATTTTTTGCCTCATTGGCTGTCAGATGACTTGGAAAGTGTCTTCGTTCTACAAAAGTCAAATGATAAAATATGCGTTTAACCCTCCGAAATATTATAAAAATATAAATCAGTGTGAAAAATCTTCTTACGAAAGCCCATCTACACTATAAAACATGCTATTAGACAAAAGTAACAGCAAAAGTAAAGAGACAAAGAAACTAAACTAAAATATCTGTTAATTAATGATTTAACAAGGTATGAGACTGGTTTGATAATTAATCTTCAGGAGTGAAAAAAATAGAATAGGATGCCCTTTATTGTCATTATACTTAATGTACAATGAGATCGGAGAGCTCCTTCTTCTTCAGTGCAAAGAGATAATTACACAAAAATATGCAAGATAATATCCAACTCTATATACAATATAAAATAGTAAAAAGGGATAAAAATTAAGAGTAGAAGATATTAAATATGACAAAAATAGAAATGTGTTGTATTGCACAGGATACAAAAAAATATAGAAATGTTATGTGTTGCTCAGGATGGTGAATAATCACAGAATAACTTTTCACAGAATGATTGTGTTGCAGGGGATGGATTAATATTGAGGTAGAATTATAACAGAGCAACAGCAGCGGTGACAGTGATATTGCAGTATTTTACCATAATATCTACAGCTACCTACTGTAAAAAAAAATCTATACAGTAAATCACTGTAAATGGCAAAAAATGTGGGAAAACATACAGTAAATTACTGAAAAAGGTAATGGATCAAGAGAAAACTCAATTATGCCTGGGAAAACTGACCAATAACAGGCAAGATTTCTTTCTTTTTCTACTTAAACAAATGTAAATGTTTTTTTTTTGTTTGTTTATTTTCACAAAATGATATTTTCTACTAAATGACCAATAAAACAGTTAAAGATACAATAATATCAACTAAATTACAGCAAGTTCACTGTAATTTAAAATGCATGAAAGAAGTCGTAGACTAAAAAATGGTGATGATATAAATTAATAAAAATACAGAAATAAAACTATTATAGAAAATACAGTAATAATGCTGTCAATCAAAACAGAGCAATGGTACTGTAAAAACATTTACAGTTATTTACTAGCATCTTGTTGCCGGTAAGTTACTATAAAAGTTACAGTAGTCTTTTTACAGTGAATGTTGTACGACTAATACAGCTGAAGGCTCAATAAGAACAGTCATACTTTGTCAGAACAGGTTGAAAAAGATCTTAAATAACAGCGATGATGATGATGGTGTGTCCCATATTTGTGGACAGTAGAATGACGTCACACCCAAGTTTATCCCTTCAAATCTCTAAGTTAGAGGTTTATCTCTTAGGAGTTGTTCTGTTTTCGTGAAGAGGGGATGTGTGAAGTTAATATCAATGGTTAATACATTCACCCTAGTGATTTTGATAAACTCTGCTCCTGTAAGGAATAGAACAGGCTATTCATTGCTGCAGATGGGGCCAAGAGCTCGACTTAATTAACTGATTTTGAGGGTGATTTTACACTGAACTGAACACGTCAAAACTGCACTTTTCCACCAGCAAGCTCCTTTATTTTGGTAGCGCCTTAGCTTGCTGCATTTGCTGAGTCCAAGCCGGTTTCACCCAACATTCAGTCAAATGTGCTGAGCTCTTGGCCCCATCCAAAGCAATATACTGTACATCTTTACTTTCTATGGGGCGTTCATGACGTAGCGCCTTCGCTGCCATTTCAGGCTGTAATATTCACGCCCCCTATGCATCACCTCCACTCTGAATGTTGACCCGCCCGTTTGCTCCGTCTCCAGAGGATGAATCAGGAGTAATATTGGAGAGAAAGGGGGCCGTGAGTGAGTGTCTCTGCCTACGAGTTGTGCGCATCTGAAGCCATGTCCTTATAATCTTCGGTCCCAGGATCTTTTCTTATTGTCTTATCCAAAAGTAAGAAGTGAGTTGGGAAAAAAGGCTGTCAGGTTTGCGGCTCCACATGCTTGGAATGATCTACAAAAAGACCTGAAACTGAAAGATCTGGTGTCACTGGACACTTTTAAGACAATGTTGAGCGACTTGGAGTCGGGCACATCTGGCTGCAGATGTTTTGACTGATGCAATTTATCTTTCTCATGTGGACAACCCAAGCAAAGTTGGCTGTCTGAAATTGTGAATTTTAATGTACTGAATTCTTGTTTTATGTGCTGCTGTCTTGGCCAGGACACTCTTGCAAAAGAGATTTTTAATCTCAATGAGGTTTTCCTGGTTAAAAAATGTTTAAATAAAATAAATAGAAAAATAAATGTTGCACCGTGAACTGACACAGGCTTTACGCCCTGGTGTGTGTAATGTCAATGCCTCGAGGTGTAACGATGGAGCTGCATTGTGGCATTTTTACCAAAGCCACTGTGAAAAGGTGCAAATTTGAAATTCCCATTTTCAGGAATAAAAAAAAAATGCAACATAGTCCAAACATTTAGCTGTTATTTGTGCAAGCTTGAGATTGCTTCTTTACATCAAATTTAACTGTTAAAGTTGTATTTAAAAACCTTAAATGTTGAATTTAAACACGACACAGAAGACAATATTTAACTTTTTAAGGGACATGAATGATCCTGACGGATGGAAAACCTCTGCAAGCAGTAAACTTTCATAATTGTGACATGAAGGTGATTAAACCCCATTAAAAGGGGCAAAATATCTCGACTTAAATATGTTTTTGAAGGAATTTAAGCTGCGCAAAAACAAATTTTACTGTCGCATCAAACTACACTGTAAAAAATGTTCACCATAGAAACTTCCAGAGCATGTAAGAATGAGACCACACCCAACGGCTGATGGGAAAACATCTCACAACAAAAAAATGCACAAAAACATGCATGAACAAAACAAATTTTTCCAAATAAAAGGAGCCACAAACCAGTGTTCAAATTCTATTATTTAAAGGAAACTTGACACATAGATTTTTTTTCCTTGATATATAAATATTTCAATCTTAAATAAATACACTTTGTGAATGACATTTCAAACCTTTTTAAAACTGGAACCAGTATTTTTTCTTATTAAACAAACTAGAAGATCAAAATGTTGAGTTATCTTTATATCCAAAAACTTTCTGATAATTTTTTAATCTATAAACTCGAGCATGATCAAGTCAAAAATTCTCCATACATCTCGATTTTCTCTTCGCAAATTGAAAACGAAAATATATTTTACATCTAAGACTTTTACAGATTAAGAAGAAGCTTCAGTAAGATTTTTCATGAGTAATTTCTCCTCTTATAAGATTTTAAAGTTACCTGTTGATGTCTTAAGAAGTTTTTTTCCGCTGATTGATTATTAAATTGTTAATAACGGAGTCTGGAGTGTGTGCGTCTTACCCCATCAGAAAGTCTGAAGTGTGGATGAAGCAGTTGATCGGAGGGAGGATGATGAAGATGATGAAGACTTTCTAACTTTATGACCCGATGTTTAACAATCTCAACACTTTTCGAGATTTGGATCTGCGTCCTGATTGGCTGATTGGCTGATGATGTCACTGATGATGCTTTAACAGGGAAAGTGAATCACTTGTCTACTTGTTGATGCTTGGTGAGCGACCAATCGATTATCTGACGCTCAATGAAGTCATTTACAGGCACACACGCACAAACACACTCACATTTCTGTAAAAGCACATCCTCATTTATGTTTTATCATTGAATCAAACCCATAGTTCATCCTCCTTTAAAGTTATACAGCATAATTTCCTGCTGTCTGAAAGGTCAGACACTGCAGGCGTTCAGTCTTTAACTTCTTGCAACAAAACCACCCACTGAAGTACACAACAGAATTACACAAAAAGCAGTTAAAAGCAAATTTGTCATTTTTTAATTGTTTTATCCAGTCTGAATTCTTAAAGTTCAGTAGTGAAGGTACACACTTGCTTTATATGCAGTCGCAATCAATCAATTACAAAGCAAAGCCACATCCATACAATGAATTTGTTTTCTTAACTTAAAAATAATAAAGAATCTCTCCAGGAAATAAAAAAAAGTCTTGTTGGTTCAAGTATCTGTTTCAGCTACATTTCAAAATGGTGTTCCTCTAGGAGGCATCCTGGGTCCCCGTTACTTTCCTCAAAATTGACCCCTTTAGCGAACTAATCTAGAATCAGGATGTCTAATGTTACACTGATGAAACATTACTGTACATTTCTGTCCTTTATATGGAAGTGAGATAATAGTTTGGGTCAAAGGTGTTTCTATATATGAATAAAATGTTTATTTAAAGAGGAGAGTACATTTATTTAACAATGCTGGTATTAAACTACATTACATTAGTCATACAATGGATGGATGAATAGATTTACAGATGAATAAATGAATGGATTAATGGTTAAATGATGAAAAGAATGGGATAGACTGATGGTTAAATAAACAGAGAAATTGATGAGTGATGGATCAATGGATGAATGATTATATGGAATGATGGACAGGAAGATGGTCTAAAAATTTACATAAAGACGTAAAAACAAATTAACATATTGCTGGATGGATTAATGGTTAAATGAATAAAAATGAATGATTGTTCATTAAATAAACAGAAACACTGACAAATGGATGAGTGGATGAATTGATGGAAAATAGATGGATGGATGGAATGATGGCCAGAAAGATGATCTAAAAATTGACACATAGATTAAAAGATGGAAGGTTAGATTAATGAATCAACTAATGAATAAATGGATGGATGGACTGATTGTTAAATAAACAGAGCAATTAAATAATCATGATAGGTAGAGGAATGGATAGATAGATAGATAAACACATGGATAGTTGGATAGATTTATGGTTAAGTAAACAGAAAAACTGATAAACAATGGATGAATTGATAGATGAATGGATGGATAAAAAGATGAATGAATGAAAAAACATGGATACACATTGAAGCAAGTTAGTGGATGGTGTGATAGATGAAATGATGATGATGGATAAAAGATAGTTTGATAAATGGAAATATAGATTGAATTATTGATGAATTGATGACTTCAATCAATTAAGTATTGAATAAATGGAGGAATAGATTGATGGTTAAATAAACAGAAAAACTGATAATTGATGGATGAATTGATGAATGAATGGAAAGATGTTGGGAATTAATTATCTAAGGAATAAATGGATGGATGGATGAATGGGTGAATGAATGAACACGTGAATTGATGGATGTTTGGATGGAACGAAAAAAAAGCACTCATATGTGAACAAAAGTCTGTGAATGTGAACTGTAGTGTTGTGGGCTAAATAAATGAATATTACTGACTTTATTTAATATTATATCACATTATGAATACTTAGATCCGTCATTGTCTTTATCTGAAAAGCCATAAAACACATCGTCTTAGATTAAACTGAAATACTCTTCCACATAAAACATGAAAACTCTTTTACTTCAATAAAATGTGAATCAGTAAATCTTTTATGTGGAGACGCTCTGATCAGTTCTGCATAATCCAGTAAAAGCTATAAATCAGTGGTTTGTTCCTGAGGACACTAAACCACAGTCACAGAAACAACATTCTCATTTTAAAGCTCTGAGAAGAATCTGTCATTTGGTTTATTGAGGGGAAAGATATAAAAAGTAAAACCCTAAAAACTTTCCTCGTGAACTACAGCCTTTAAGGGAATGTCTGGGAGTTTCTGCCTGTGAGGAACAGAGTTTAAACTACAGCTCGGAGGTGAGAATTTGGGATGTTAATGACAAAGAAGTGACTGCGCCAGCTTGGATCAAACCACAAAACTACTGGTACAAACTACAACCAACTCTCCCACTAATCCAGTATCATATAAAAACAATCTGAGCACCTCAGACTTCTCCATATTTTATTTGAGTTTACTCTTCGTCCAGTTTAAAACAGATTCACAGGCCACGTTATTGTTAAAAGTGTATTTGTGAAGCTCTTTCAGCATTGGTATGATGATAAAAACCATGAGATAAATTATGCTGCAAAACACAACATAACGTAACATAGCATGGCATAGCATGGTGTTATATAACAAAGTGTAGCATAACATAACATAACATAACTTAACAAGGCAAAGCACAATAGGCTATAGCAAAACAAGGCATAATACTGTATATGACAAAACAGCATAATGAAGCATAGCGTAACATAATAAAACATAGCAAAGCATAGCATAATATGGCAAAGCATAGCATTATATAACATAAACAGCATAGCATAATGTGATATATCACAACATAGCAAAGCATTGTATACTGTAACATAATATGGCATTGCATCATGTATAAATATAACATAACATTACAAAGCATGGCATTAAATATAACATAACATAAAATAGCATATCATTTCATTTTATGGCATGGCAATGCATGATATAATATAGCATAACATAGCACAGCATAGCACTTTATAATTTAACTTAACATTGATTAGTGCAATATAAAATAGCATAGCAAAGCATTATTTTCTATAACATAGCATAGTGTAGCATAGCATAGCATGATGTAGAATAACAAAGCATATGTTATGCCCCGTCTAGGGGTGGCCAAGACATAACATGAAGTTTCCCCGTTTCCACCAAGTCCCAAGTAGCCACTGGAGTCTGTCAGCAGGTTTAAACCGAGCTGTCGGTACAATTTATTTCACAAATCAATTTTGACAACAATAAGAATAACAACTTAAATTACCTTAAGGTGACTAATTTGCCTCTACCTTAACATAACCTAAAACAACACAAAACAATCCACGCTTTCAAGCACTGTGCTGACGTGGCCGTTTGGATCACAGTTGAGCACGGGGTTCCCTCCTCGCCGTGGTGAGTTTATATAAGGCCTTTCCCTCCTCCACGGCCAATCACAGGTGTTCGCGGGATGATCTCAGTCCAATCAGAGGCAGGGGCGGCGCACCTGATCAACACGCACACTGACGCACACACTCAGTCACACTGAGGGCGCAGGAGAACCCTCCCAACACCGTCAGACAAATAAAGGAAAACACAAAATACGACCAGGGTCGTAACACATAGCAAAGCATATTGTAATATATTGTAATAGAGCAATGCATAAATAACATAATGTAGCATGGCACAGTATAATATAATGTAAACTAGAAAAGCACTCTGAGAGCGCAGACCTCTGCCAAGCGCCACAGTTCCCTCCATATTGTGATTCACACCAAAAAAATTCCTGGATCCAGACGATGATCCGGATCACCCCCCAAATTTAATCAGTTCTTTCATATCCCATTTCCGACAATTCCTGAAAATTTCATCCAAATCCGTTCATAAATTTCAAGTTATTTTGAACACAGACAAACAGACAGATAAACGCTGGCAAAAACATAACCTCCTTGGCGGAGGTAACAAAATAGCAAAATACTGTATAACATAGCATAGCAAAGTATAGAATAGCTTAGTGTGATATATAATATAATGTAACTTAGCATAACGTAGCATAAAAATATAGCATAGCTTAACAAAGTATAACTTATCATAAAATAGCGTAATACAACATAACATAGCATAGCATAAGAAAACATAATAAAGCATAGCATAGTATATAATAATATGACAAAGCCTATCACAGCATGGTGTAATATATGACATCACATAGTATAGCATTGCATTGGATATATAATAATATAGCAAAGCATAGCATAATATAACATGCATAGCATAATATGATATAAGATAAAATAGCATAGTGTATTATAAAATATAAAAAACAGCATAGTATGGCAGCATGGCATGATATATGATAGAATGTTGCATAGTACAACATAGTATATCACAGAATATTATAATATAGCATAGCATAGCATAGCATAAAACAGCATGCAAAGCCTTGCAAAATATTATCTAGCTCACTATAGAGTAGCATAATATAATATAGAATACCATAATATTAACATGACAAATAAAACATGATAGCAAAGCACAGCACAACATAAAAATTTAGCATAGCATAGCATAGTATATAGCTAATAATATGGCATACCATAGCATAATATAACATGCATAGAGAAGCATAATATGATATAGTATAACATAGCATAGCATAGCATTGTAAAACATATCGGGCATAAGGCCCCAGTCCACAAATTGTCCACCACTGCACTAGAGCCACACAGAAAAACCAAAACCATCGAGGGAAAAGTTTCTGGTACTCAAAACAGCCTGACCTTTCATAGAGAGAGAAGTTGACCATGTTTACTTGGTGAGGTTTCTCCTGGAGGAGAAATAAAAATCCTTCAGAATTATTTTTATCTGAACTTCATCCTGGAAATTCCCCCTGGGATAAAGTTCTCTTTATCAGAAGAGAGACAGTAAAACCAAATTAAAAGGTAAAAGACTTCCTAGAAAGAGTTCATTTTACCTTGGAGGACAAACAAGTCTGATGGGGTTTCATGCGTAGTAAATGTTTTCCACATGTTGGAGTTATGGATTTCAAATGTCTCTTCATTATTTCCTCTAACTCCTCTAATCAGCCTCATCATCTATCTACAAAGCATAAAAACCCAACGGGCTGACATTTGCCTTCTTAGCCTGCTTCTGTTTGGTTTTTGAGTTTATCAGTGATTAATTTTTGGTTTAAATGTCCTCCCAGCTCATGCTTTTTCTTCTAGTTGATATTCGGTGATTCCAAGGTCCTGGAAAAGCCATTAACGGAGTCCAGAACTAAACACTCAGGTCACTTGGCCCTTCTGAATTTTTGTTTTTAGGGTTGTTCCTCCATTAATGACCCATATAGCATAACATTTCTCAGAATTGAGCTTTTGTCCAAAGACTTAGAAATGTGAACTCCATCTGTGTAAAACAGCCCTAAAGCCGGCTGTGTAATCAGATTAATCACATTAAACCCATTAAGGCCAAAAATGGCCTCATCTGAACCCATAAATGTGATATTTGATCATATGGTTCCTGCAGCATAAAAACATACAGTTTCTGCTGAAAGTATTTAAATTTGCAATTTTTTACAACACCCCAGGCTGTCACATGTCAATGTGTCCTTGGGCAAGACAGTTAACCCCATATTGCTCCCAATGCTGCATCAACGGCGAGTAGATGGATTATGAAAGTGCATACGTGCCTCTGCTGATGCTGTTGGACAACTGGCACAGAAACTGAAGCCATCAGTGAGTGAATATGAGAGTTAAAGGGTGTGAATGTGTAGCTGAGATCTCCAGAGTGGACAGAGAGACTCAGAAAATGATGCTCAAGCTCAAGTCCACAAGTTACAAGCATAAGGCTCCACTCTTTCATTTTAGTACACTGGCATAAAAACTTAATCAATTAATATCATATAAATTAATATATTAATAAATTCTCCAGGAGACATCTATGGAATCTATACAGGGAAGTTTTCTATAAGATGGCACAGTATAAAAAAAAAAGGAAGAAGCACCCAAAATGTATTTTGTTTTGATGTTTCCAATCACTGACATGTCTTCCCAAACTGATTTTACACCAAAAAGATTCATCACAGCATTTGAATTAAATAAATGTGATACAACGTTGACAACCCGGCACAGAAAAAGTTAAGCTGACAAAACATCCAAAATGATGATAATTATTTTTGTGAAAAATAAATAAATGAGATAAATCCCCCAATCAATCATGTCAGTAGCCACTGTCATGTCTCAGACTGTTTTAATCAAAGAGCAGATTTCCTTCCTAGCATTTCAAGTTGAAAATAACTAAATTTAGTGTTTTTTTTTCATTAATATTGGTTTATCATGTGTTTCAACTGGCACATTGTGAGTTGAACTTCTTAAAATAAGTTCTTTCTTACTTGTAAACAGGACTGAAGTTAGTCAGAATGTCTGATGCAGGGATAATTGAAAATGAAAATGAAATTTTCTCTAAATTTTCAGGGACTTTCCATGGGAAGTTAAGCAGGGGAATTTCGGAAATATTTCACACTGGAAACTTTTCATGGGAATTATGGGAATTAACTGGAAATTGGGGGTAATTTAAACAAACTGTATCATATCCAAACATCAATATAAACATTTTGTTTAGTCAAAGTCAGACATCCCTGCAATATAATATGATTTAAAAAACATTTCAACAGATTTATTTGTTAGAAGACCTTTATCAAGTTTTAATTATTTCATTGCACATCAATTTCATGTCATCCTCAGGCTCAAATGTGTGGCCTCAACAGTCCAGGGTTCAAAAAATCATCTGTGCACGTGGTGGAGGAGCACAGAGCACGTAGGGGGCGTGCAGTAAGCAGTGAGCTGTGTGCATGTGACTGAGGGCAGCACAGACATTCTCAAGTATCCTTGCATGAAATCTGGTTATTTTAGTCAAAAGTCACACTGTGGCCGTACCATTTTCAGAAAATGGGGTGCATATTTTAAAACAGGCTCCACTTCAAGGAAGAAACCATAAACATATCTATTTCTGATACTTTTGAAGGTCATGGTGAGATTCAAACACAGAGGTTATATTTACCTCCACCAAGGAGGTTATGTTTTTCGTATGTTTGTTTGTTTATTTGTTTGTTTGTTTGTTAGCAAGATTACACAAAATCTACTGGACAGATTTAGCTGAAACTTTCAGGAGATGTTGGTAAAGGCCCAACTTAAAAATGATTCAATTTTGGTGGTGATCCAGATAACCACCATTAGTGAATGATTGTTTTGTATTTTTCTGGTCATTGTGGACTTTTTTTGTTGTTTTGTTTGTATTTTTTCAGGGTGATGTTGGTCATTGTAGTTTTTTTCTTGATGTTTAGTTTTGTATTTTATCAGGGTGCTGTTGGTAGTTGTATTTTCTTTTTGCTTGTTTAGTTTTATATTTTTATTGTGGAGGTGTTAGTATTTTATTTAATTTTTTTGTTGTTTAATTTTGTATTTTTATCAGGTAGCAGTTGTAGTTTTATTTGTCTGTCTAGTTTTGTTTTTAGTCAGGGTGCTGTTGGTAGTTGAAGTTGTATTTTAAGTTAACTCTGCCAGGAGTTGATGTTACTGCTTGAATTTGTCTTTTTGTTTGTTTGTTTGTTGCCAAGATTACGCAAAAAAGGTCACAGATTTTGTTGAAATTTTCACCAGATTTCGATAACGGACTGATCTAAAAATGATTAGATTTTGGTGGTGATCCAGATAACCACCATTAGCAAATGTTGTTTTTGCTCAATAACCTTCTAACTAATAATGATATCAACATGATTCTGTGTGGGCTTTCAGGGTCAAGGAATCATATTATGATGGTAACTTTATCATGAAACTATTGCTTATAGTGGAGGTTTGCGCTCTCTGAGTGTTCTCCAGAGCTGCTGCTCTGTAACTGTCCCAGAAAACATCTCTGATTTTCTCAGAGCGAGCACACACTGACACCTTGTTTCCTGTGACATCACCATGAGTGGTGTTTCCTGTAAAGACGCCAGAGGGCCTGGTGAAGGGGGCGCCCATGAAGGCCCCAGTGTGTGTGTGTTTGTGGGAGAGCTCCATGTGACAGAGGCCATCACCGAGCGTGGTTATGAGCTTCATCACATGATTGGACGGTTCTTATATCAGCCAGAAAGAGACAGTTCAGGCTGCAGAAACACTCAAACAAATGCACTTAAAATCAACATTTTTATTGTAATTAAGGTCTGAATTTTTACTTTTTAGGTCCAAACACACCGAGGATGTTTCTAATATGTCACAGTTTGGTTTAATCCTCTGCTTTATGGAGCTATAAGAAGAAAACACATGTTGATGAGTCATGCTGCGGACCGACATGTTCCTCTGTCACCACAAACACACACACTGTACTCACACACGGATACACTGTACAGGACACCGTGTGGATTCATCCGCTGCTGCAAATAGTCTCTACAGGCATGTGTTCATTATGTTAAACTACAGCCAGCCTACGATGGAGGAAATCATCGGCCTTTCCTTTAGCCCCATTGCATTATCATTACAGTCCCTGATATTAACCTCAGAGAGATCAACACAATGAAATACATGGCTGTTCCTGCAAACAGCACACATATATTAGATAAAAAAATAAAAAATAATTAAAATAAAAATAGAAATAAAAATATCTCTACAGGCTGGCTACTGCTACTTCCCGACAAAAGAGTTTCTCAGTCTGTTGGTCCTGCACTTGTGAAGGAGCGGTCTTGGTCTGAACAGGCTCCTCTGGTTCATCGTCCAAAATGTCCACAGTTTATTATTAGTATTATTTTATTAGTATGACCTTGACAAACAATCATGGATGACCTGCTTGACTCCATGTGCTCTATCCTGCATCAACCATCAACAGAAATGACATCATTTAACATAAATTCATACTTTTAGACCAGTTAAACCATTTTAATGACAGTTCAGCCAGATGCTTCTATATTAATCAACATCATTCCTCTACAGATTATATTCATTGTAGATATTAATGTTAATATTAGATTGATCTCTCTGTCCATGATTGTATTGATTATACATCCAGAGTAACTATCTTTACAACCATAAAGACATGAGGACCCTCTTGAAACCGAGATGCCACATTTCAAGAGGCTTACCTTTAATACATTTATATTCAACAAAGACAATTATGGTGCTATACAGATAAAGATTGATTGAACCTATATTCAGCAGAGACAAATGTGATGAGGACAGATTTATGATCTGGGCGTCCATGGGTTTGTCTCTATCATAAATTCTTATTTTTAGTCCCTTTGTCTCTGCCTGGATGGATCCATCTCTGGATGTATGTGTGTATATACTAATATATGTATTATATGTATTTGTTTATATGCACATCTGTGTATCTTTAAAATGAAGAGTTTGTCTTGCCTGTTCTGTTGTAAAGTGCCTTGAGATAACACTTGTTATGAACTGGTGTTATACAAGTAAAGACTGATCAGACTTTTACTTAACAGAGGCTGTTCCTCATGTGAGATTTCACCAAATAGCATTAGTAGAGGCCCATCGTACCGGGAAACATAATTGCCAGTAAAGCAGCGAGCTATCTCTTCATCTGAGGTAGGATAGCCAGATACCAACTGTGCGGCCGAAAGAAAAGAAAGAAAAACATAGAAAATTAAACCCAGGAGAAATCATCCTTGTCCTCTCTTACAAAGTCAGCCAAAATCCTCTGAGCCAATCTTCTTCTACTTGTAAACAGAGGCTTTGTTTTGTTGACCCACTTACAAGCACGTCTTCAGTGGTTTGTGAATACACCCTGCGGTTTAGTTTCGTATGTATTTCTTCCAAAAATTACATAAAGTTCTAATTTTAATCTAAAAATAGATAACATAACAACACAGTAAAAAGAAAAAAAGAGTCACAAAGCACACAGGACTGTTTAGAGTTGCTGAATAGTTAATCTGATGACTGTAGGCAGAAGGCTAACAATACCCATTGACTCCCAGTGTTTGAGGTCAGCTAACTAGCTTAGCTCTGCCCATCTCTTCATTGTTACTGCATGCACAGTCAAAAGAATGGTGTCTATCTGCCTGCCATGGAGGCGAGACATGAAAACAAAAACAATGTTTGTGTGTTCCTTTAAATCTGCAGGGTGATGCTTTTATTGTGAATTATGAAACCCTTTAAGGTTACTGTTGTTGACTCAAGGGCTAAAAAACAAAAACTGCCACAAAAATGTTCTCGTTTCACAACCAGCTCAAACTTGCCTTCCTGCCTCACTTTCTTTTCTTAGCCTTCTCTCCTTGTGACTTTAGAGAGATAAGTTTCATGATAACAACACCTCCTGTGTCGGTGACTATCACATGTCTTTATCAAATACCACCTTTGTGCAATAATCAGGTCAAGGAGCTGATGTCTCATTCATTCTTCCTCCTGTCATTACGACAGTTTTAGACGAATGTCTGGCAAAAACAAACAAGCAAATTCAAGTTTTCTCAGAAATCCTAAAGTTTAAATGTTTTGGTGTTCATAAGCACTGTTTACAACTTTGCTGAAAATGAGAGGTTATGAAGTATTTAAAGATTGAAGCAACCAGCTGAGAAGAATTTCAGAGTCCAAAAATGCTTTGTATTAGTAATATTTAGATCTGCCTAATAATCTTTTGACTTTAGGAGCAGTTCATTAAGTATTTAAACTAAGACTTCATTTTATTTGTGACTTTGAGTTGATTTTTATTATAGATAAACATAATTGTTGTTATAAGAATTAAACATGACAATGTGTCTCCAAACGGCTGAGGTGGACAGTGCCCTCTACTGTCTGAGATGAGTATTGCTTTATAGTCTATACCTAAATCAGGGCTGCATGGTCGATCAGTGTTAATTTTGTTGACTAATTTTGTTGACAGCACTTTTTAATTCAGTTTTTTAGTCCTTTTGCCTAAAATATCTTTTAGTTTTAGTCATAATTTAGTCATCTAAATTGTTTTAATTTTATTCCAGATTTAGTTGATGAAATTTCACATTTTAGTCGACAAAATCTACTGTAAACTTAGCGGACTAAAATATAAAGTGTAAAGTGTAAGGCATTTTTAATGTTTCCTTGAATTTCTGAAGTCCTGTTTTACACTTGGATCCCACCACCACCAAGCTAAGGGAACTGTGATTGGATGTCCCTCTTAACTCATCCAACCTTTCCACACAACCGACGTAGCTGTGATTGGATATATTCCTAACTTGTCTCTACTTTCTACATGACCAAATTAGGTCTGATTGGATTAAGTCTCTGTCAAACGTTTTAGTCTAGTTTTTATTTGCTGATGAAAATGTCAGTTAATTTAGTTTTTGTCCATGTGCACTTGTTTTTATTAGTTACTGTCTAGTTTTCGTCATGGGGAAAAAAGGTCGTTGATGAAAACTGATGAAAATGACAATGTACAACATCAGGAGCAACAGACTGCCATAGCAATTTTGAATAAAGTAATAAAACAAATAAAACACAAATACAATCTTGGGACTTTGTGTAACCATAGGTGATTATTAAAACATCTCATCACTGAATTTTCTGTTTACTTTACCATAATGTAAGGCACATTTTTTACAGTTATTTCATTAATGGGTGAATGGACTTATTAACTTTGGGCCCTTCGTGTTTATTGGCTCACTTAAGTCCAAAAAATAGGACCTGGGATTTGATGCCTGGTGTTGCTGAATATATTTCAATCAGGTGAGAACACATTTGAGTGATCAATTATTAATTTTACAAGCTTAAAAGATTAAAAAAGGGGAAGTTTTCCTGTGATTAGCATCTCTTTGACGCTAAGACTCCATCGTGGTGCCTTGGTGGACTTCAGGGTCTTCTGCACACCTTAATGAGAGGTCAGCTGAGCTGCTGTTGCCTTTTGACAATCTCAAACCACTCTTGACTTGTTGCATCAACAAGACAATTTCACCCAGAAACCTGCCGCTCCCTGGATATTTCCCTCTTTTTGGGACCATTCTCTGTAATCCTAGTAGATCAGCAGTGTCTGAAATACTCAGACCAGACTTCATTTTCCTCTTCTGTCTCTGGCATTGAGCTGAAAATATTCTTTTGTGTTTGGATAGTTAAATTCAGACAGAAAACTTTATTCACAGCATGTCAAACAAACGAGGCCTGAGACGATGCATTCAGGGCTAACTTGTTTTTTATTTGCACGTCCAATTAGTGTTAACAAACCTAACAGAGAGGTTAGCATCCAGGTCTACAGCAGGGGGCGCTCAAACACACTGAAGCTCCGAGGACATCAGACAGGAAGGAAACCAGCAAACAAGTTCACGTCTGTACAAATCTACAGTCATTCAAATACAACTTTATTTATACACCATCTGATCGAGCCTTTAGAGATTAATGTGGGTTAAATTCAGACTTCAAAATGGGACAGAAATGTGCTTTAAAACAGTCATCGCTCAGTAACGGATTATCAAAGTTCACTTTGGACAAACTGGGCTTTAAAAAACACTCTGATCGGTTTGTACAGCTGTTACAGCGCCACCAGCAGGCCGAGGGAAATGTTACTGCAGGGAGAGGGCGTTCACACACACAAGTGAAGTGGAGAAGATAAAAAACAGAAAAAGAGGAGAGAGAGGAGCTGAGGCTGCCGCGATGAGTCAAACCAGACTTCATTTTGGCTGCATATCAACACTGATGCATGATCAGCGGGCAAATAAGGACTTTAGATATATAGTTTATTAAATTTACTGATATATTTTCAGGTCAGATGTAAGCTGATACAGTGTTGTTTAATCACTGAAGTTTATTTTGATTTGAACAATGTTTTTAGGCTCATTTAGAAGATAAACAGTAAAAAACAGTCATATGCTCATAACTACAAGATAATATATTTAAAATGTTCAGTCTACCGAGGTGTTATCTTATTTATTTTAATTTTAGGACAAACTGAAGTCAAAATGAAAGATATCGATACCCATATGATGACATAGTAACCTAAATACAAGTCCTCAACACCAAATTTTGGGCAGTTATTGATTTGCCTCAGGCTTAAATTATCTGAGTTCATTTTTGGATATAAGGGGAAGGACTGGATAAGTATTGTACATCTTATGTCTGACCTAGGCCTCTTTAAATCTAGAAAACCTATTTATTTAGGATGGTTTTTAATACCCAGTAGCGTGGTGACTCTTACTTTTACTTTATCTTATTGTATTTTATTTTAGAGTATTTTATTCTATTTGGTTGCTTTTATTGTTTTTATTTATTCCTTTTTTTAATATCTATTGTAAAGCACGTTGGTTCAACGAAAGGGTTGTTGTAAAGGGCTGTATAAATAAAGAACATTTACATCCTGCACCCTTTCTTGAACAAAAAAAAATAGGATTAATTTGGCATTTCAGCTGTAGCATTCTGCTTCATCTATCAGTGTATATTTGCCGTTTCAAGATTTTTCGAAATAAACAGATTAGGACAGATTACGACTCAAGATTGTTGCGTTTCTGTACTTTGTGACTGCACCACTTGTTAAAATAATAGATTTGATCAAATTGAATAAACATGGTGATTAAGAGAACAGAACAGGGATCTCAACATATTTGTGCAAAGTCCAACTTGCAAATGGTTATCTGGCTCTCTATGTGGCCCTGTGATTGGCTTGTGACCGGTTCAGGGTGTAGCCCACCTCACGCCCAATGTCAGCTGGGATAGCCCCCTGAGAGGGAGAAGTGGTCTAGATAACGGATGGATGGATATTTGCCAAATATATCCCATATATTGGCAGTAATTTTTTTTGTTATTCTTGTATCAATATTTTTATTTTTTGTTATTAGACTTTTATCACAGTGCATATATAAATAGACATATTAATCCATTTGATGTTGCAAAATAATCAGAGGACAATTTGACAAAATTTGTGTAATTTAGACAGTGTGTACGAGCTTGCCTGCAATCTCTGATCCTTTAAAAGGAAAAAAAAGCACAAAGATTTGGGTGGATGTATTTTTGTTGCTTTTGTATCAAATAAGCATCAGTATCATTTGATTTACATTCTGGAGTCATGACAGCCTATTTTAAATTGTTTTATATCATACAAGATGTGTTCAAAGTGATCTTATTCGTCAAATGCTTTGAAAAAGACTGACTATATTCTATTGTAATCAGTAAATTTAGACTGTGTGAAGGAGTTTGCTTCCAATTTTTAGAAATAAAAGGAAAAATCTTGAATACTGAGTGTATAGGGTTTCTTTTTTTCACTTTTTTCTGGAGGAAAGACCATCTAATTATTTCTTGTTTCATTATTTTGAGAAAGGGGCTGGTAATCATAAGACTTTCTTCTCCCTGCCCCTTTTCAATCATGGAAAGGAACATGTGGCAGAATCTGGAATTGTACAGCATGTGAACTTTTGTTTTCATGATACAGAATAAAAAATGCTAACAAGCTAACTTCTGTGGCATCAATATTGCTCGACTTTTACTAGAATAATACCAAATGTGAAGTCCTGGTACACTGACATTATACAGGGTTGATCAATAATCATCAATAAAGAGGTTTTAAACATCAATCAGTGCCTCAGCCGCTCCCTGCTCCTTCAGAGGATGTTCAGGATTTAGTAAATTAAATATCGTCCATGTTACAAATATTTTACATCGTCCGTAATCTGCTCCTCCTCTGAGCCGTGTTAAGATTCGACAGTTCAGTCCGGAGGGGTCGACGACACCAAACTGACTCCTCCTCCTCCTCCTCCTCGGGGTGGGGGGGTGTTTTTTGTTTGGCTGCAGGAGCAAGGGATGAAATGATGCTTTATTTTTTAAGAGGAGAAAATCTGTCACTCTGCAGGCGGGGAGCATGCTGCCTAAAACAACCGGAATCCCCCAAACATGGAGACTATCTCACCGCGTGGTGGAGCATCGGAGCAAGTCAGGGGGTTGAAGCGGTTCTTACGGGGTCCTATGAGCGGTATCTCTTTTGGATATATCATTAGTTAGAAGCAGTGTTAGTATTTTCTGAATTTGTTCCTGCCGATAAGTCATTGTGATGTTTTCTTCTTCTGGGACAGACATGCGATGAATGCATGACAACAACAGCGAGAGGGGGCTTGGTTTTTTTTCTTCTTCTTTTTTTTAACATTGTAGGGAACATTCCTTCCCCCCGTCCACACACACACAGCCGAGGAGACACGAGAACAGTCGTAGAAATGGACGTCATGGTTTTTTCTTTTAAAAACTCGTTCTTCTTTTGATTCACAAACGACTGCAGGATTCTTTTACACTTGCAGATGTTGTAGAGAGATATTAGAGACAGAGAGAGAGGAGAGAGAGAGAGAGAGAGAGAGAGAGTGTAACTATGATCACCACAGTGTGTGTGTGCATGTCTGTGAGTGTGTGTGTGTGTGTGTGTGTGTTCTGTACACTGAGTCTGTTTCTCCCTCAGTACTCGCTCAGGTTGTGCCATTTGGAGATCTGCCGGCGGGGGTTTTCGCAGACCTCCCTCCAGTGGGAGGCGCCGGAGGGGGCAGGGCTGTGGAGGCCGAGCAGCAGGCGGCCCAGGACCTCATTCTTGGTGGTCCGGTCGAAGTCAACGACCAGGAACTCGACGGAGATCTCGGGCAGCAGCTCGGGTGGGATGTCGTAGATGAAGGACTCGTTGAAGACGGGGTTCAGCGTGCACTTCTTCACGTGGGTCTTCTTCTTGGCGATGCGTTTACGACCGTAGAACACGTTCACCTTCACGTAGGGGTCTGGGAGGGAAGGGAAGAGCAGAGTGAGGACAAAAGTCACCTTGAGTGGTGTGACAGAGAATTTATTTGTTTGTTTGGCTTTTTTTCTCAAGCCTTTTTGTTGAAATTTTGGTCTCTCTGCTTTTTGCACTGCAGTCTTTTTCTAGGCTCTTTGCTCTCAATCTGTGGCCCATCAGTCCAAGTCTATTCTCTCTAGGCTTCTTCTCTTAGCTTTGGGCTCTCTCCCATTGACCATTTGCTCTAAACCTTTTGCTCTATGCTTTGACCTCTTGGCTTGAGGCTCTTTGCACAGCAGTCTACCGCCAAGGCTCTTTGCTTAACCCTTTAAATACCAGCTCAACTGTTTGGCAAGGGTCATCAGTAAATTCAGCGATATTAAATATTTTAAAAAACAGAACAAATCAAATCATTGTTTGATTCTGTTAAAATTTCAGGGAACAGAAAAAACGAACCCTGCACAAACAAACAAACCAAAAACCAGATATTTTCTTGGTGTGGGATTTAAAGGTTTAAAAAGCCAACAGTTGATTAGGTGATGACAAAAAAATGCACAAATATCTGGGACAAAATAAATTAGAAAAGGCAGAAATGTTTGTCAATAAAATAGCAATCAAAAATAACTTAAAATAGATGACAGTGAGTTTGACATACACAAAAAATGTTTCTGATGAATCACAGATTATATATATATATATATATATATATATATATATATATATATACATACATATGTATGTATGTATGTATATATATATATATATATATATATATATATATATATATATATATATATATATATATATATATATATATACACACACATATCATTTCAGTAAATGGTTAAGTATTTAAAACAATAGTGATGATAATAACAATAATACCTTTTAGCTTTTTAAACCCTTAAGTCCCACACAAAGAAAATATCTGTTCTTTTGGTTTGTTTGCAGTTTTTCTGTACCCTAAAACATTGACAGAAACAAACAATGAAGTATTATGTTTCTTAACACATTAAATATGAATCAATCAATCGATCAAAATTTATTTATATAGCACTTTTCATACAAAACTGTAGCACAAAGTGCTTTACAAACAGACAGATAATAAAAATAAGATAAAAGGAATTATGACCCAAATCCCTCCACCCTCCACCCAGCCCCCAACCCACCCACTCTGCAAATCTGTACCCAGTAATGGTAAAATGCATCATAAATAGAAGACAGTAATAAAGCAGAAACATTGTTGTACCCAGTACGTACCGAGGAAACACCATCTTAAAGGTTTCAAATGGGTAAACACTTAGGTTAAAGTGTAAAATTAAATATATCATGAAATAAAATTTTAAAAAAATTGAAATGAAGTAAAAGACAAAATAAAATAAAATAGTAATGAATTGGAGGTGCAATAAGAATAAACACTAAAAGGTTATTCAGGTGAAAGCCAGACTAAAAAGTCAGGTTTTGAGTTTGTTTTTAAAGACATTAACATTAGGTGCAGCCCTCAGGTCTTCAGGTAGGTTGTTCCATAAGCGGGGGGCTGTAGTGATAAAAGTTGCCTCACTGTAAGTTTTTGTTTTACCTTTGAGAACTGTTAACAGATAACTTCCTGAAGACCTGAGGGCTCTACTGGGCTCATACAGTAAAAGCAAATCAGATAAATAAGAAGGACTAAGACCATTAAGAGCTTTAAAAACCAGTAAAGAATCTTAAAATCTATCCTAAAAGAAACAAGTAGCCAATGCAGAGACCTTAAAATTGGTGTAATATGGGCTCTTTTTCCGGTCCCCGTCAGCATCTGTGCAGCTGAGTTCTGCAGGAGCTGACGATGGGAGATCTTATTATATACTCCTGAATTTATTGACCTCTGCCAAACAGTTGAGCTTGGAGTTAAGGGGTTAAACATTTTGGGCTCTTTGTATTGGGGTTATTTTCTTCCTGTGGAGTTTATGCGGTGCTCTCAGTGAAACGGCCTCTTAGTTCAGGGTTCCTCAAACTCTTTCTCCCGGGCCCCTGTTTAGCAGATGTAAGTATTTTCCGGCCTCCCATCCATCACCATGGTCATTGTCCAAGCATGTATGGATAAACCCAAATATACTTTCAGTTAGTAGCCTTGCGCAGCAGCTGGATCCTCCTGATATTTTACGTAAAAGTTCTTTTTTTTGGAATGAAAAGGAACGTATCTCTTGGGAAAATGCTCCAAGGGGGACACTAAGGATGGGGACAATACACGCTTCACTTCCCTTCCTCCTCCTCCTCCCCTCAGTAGCAATGCAAACATGTCGAAGCAGCCGCCAAAGAAGCAATGAAACTTCTGGCTAACACGAAAGTACAGGGCAGAGAGGTTTCCCAATGATAATGTGTCAGGAGATCAAATGTTCTGCAAATTTTGTCAAAATACTGTTCACTGGACATAAAGATATGGATGAGGACCACCAGAAGAGTGAGTGATTATATGTCATTACTGTATACCGTGTTTCAGGGTTAAACTTATGTAAAATACTAAAAACCAGATTTTTAAACAATTAAAACCTAAAAAATTGTATTTGGGAAAAATAACAGATTTTATAGTGCTCTATACAAGTCGTCTAATTAAAAAGAGATTGCCCTGCTTTGGTAACAGTTAAGAGCATTGCAAACTGATTTTAACCTTTATATAGCTTATACAACCTACCAGGCACTCTGAGAACCACTGTCTTGGTTATGAAACTGATGTTGTAATTAAAATGGATTTACTCGTCTTAATTATTGCTAAACAATACTGAAGAAAAGTGACAAAGGGATATATTTTTCCTGTAGCTGTTTCAGTACAGACTCTAAGAATATAAGGCTAAAAATGTACTTCCTGTATGTATCACCTGCTGAAATCTGCCTCATCCTGAGAAAACATTAGAACGTCTAAAGACAAACATGAGAAGACAATGATCAGCATGTTTTCCATGTTTATTTGCTGCATTAAACCAAAGAAAGAATGCACCAGGCCTCTGCCACGTGAAACTAAATTCCTTTTCTTTTTCCAGAGGTTCTTCCCTCCTATCCTGCGTATTCCCACCTTTCCTTCACCCTTTGACACCTTTCATTGAGGTCAAGGAGAAGTGAATGAGAAAGGATGTAGGATAGGAGGTAACTGACTCTTCAAGCAGAACCTTTCTTTTAAGGACTCTTTTGTAGAGAAATTTAAGAAGTTAGCAAAAATATATCAAGGATGTGACAGAACTCAGTGAAGATTTTCTTTGAGATCCAGCAGAGGGCGCTCTAACGTTACACTACCAGCTCAACCTTTGCACCATCTTCTCTACACTGAACAATAGCTTTTATGTCATACAGCTGAAATTAAATCATTTAAGCTGTGTTGTATTGCAAATACTTTGTTTAAACACGTTTATTCTAATTTCTTTCCCATATTTTAGGGTCATTTTGGTTTCAGCAAGTTACATTTCCCAACCAGGACAAGAAAGTTGAAGCTAAAAGCAGATAAACAGAATGCAAAGGCTAACAGGACAGTAAATATGTGTCCTAAAACATGACAGTCACAAGCAGCACCCCTGCTGGTCATCATCTAAATATACTTACTAGCTGACAGGCCCGTGATGTCCATTTTGGGGAGATGTCGAGCCTTCAGGACGACCACGCTAAGGCGATGAGACACTGGCTGATAGGACAAGGACGCCAGCAGCTCGCCCCGGCTCTCACACTGGGAACACAAACAGAGAAAACACACACAGCGCTATCAAAGACGATCCACAGGACATACTCCTGCACCTGAATCAGGGCTTTTCTTTCAGGAATGGAGGGCCAGCTGCTAGAAAAGGCATGGAAGTTTGGGCTCTCCTTGAAAGGAAATAGTCCCTGAGAGCCAAACTTGGTGACTCCTGACACACTATAATGCCATTCCTCTATAATATACCCTTAAATTTCTGAATACATCCTTTTCTGTAGGTTGTTCACCAAACCCTGAACAAATGAACGGGAATTTCACATTATTGCAGGTTTCATTAAAACAGAGTGACCATACGTCCTCTTTATCCCGGACATGTCCTCTGTTTTAGTTGTAAAATTATGTCCTGGAGGATTTTATAAAATTCCCTAAAAGTCCAGGTTTTGCTCAGCTTGGTCTACAGACGAAGCTGTCTCCGATGACAGAAAAAGACATACATGATTCAAACTACCGTAACTCCTCGAGTATCAACGCTATCCAATAATTTCAACATATTCTGAAAGCTGAGAAGCGGGGCTTTCCAGTGATATACGGTACATTACAGTAAAGGCTCAGGGGGAGGGACGGGAAGTGAGCTGACTGAGCCGGAGAGCAGAGAGAGGATTCAGAGCATTAGCATCACTTGGGAGTGTTTTCTTGCCGTTCCTTTTTTGCCTAGTAGGTCTTTTTCATCATAGCTCGTGTTTTATGGATTTCATAAATAGTTAAATAATATAATACTATACTTAATATTAAATAATAATATAAAATAGTTTGAGTTCCTGTATTGTCTTCTCAAAAGTGTTTTACATGTTCATTTAGAATTGTTTATAAAGATGAACCTGTTGAAAATTCATTTACAACTTAATCGTGACAAATACTTGCTAGAATGTTTTATTTTTATCTGAAAAAGGTGCAAAATAATTTACTCAAAGGGCATTTTCTGACACATTTATAGACAAAAAAGGCAAAAAGACCAGGCAGCCATTTATATTCATAGTAGTTAAAGGGTTAATATTTATAATACAGCGCAGCACTGGACCACTGGCATTATTCCTGTGTACCTACCTATCAAGATGTTGAGCCTGCATGGTCAGCCTATTTAAAACATAGGGCTCAAGTTATTCCCTTCGCCAAGGAAGTTATGTTTTTGCCTGTGTATGTTTGTTTGTTTGTTTGCAAGATTACACAAAAACTACTGGACAGATTTTGCTGAAATTTTCAGGAAATGTTGGTAATGGCCCAACTTAAAAGTGATTCGATTTTGGTGGTGATCCAGATAACCCCCATTAGTGAATGATTGAATCATGTTGATACCATTATTAGTTAGACAGTTATTGTGTAAAAACAGAGTGGTAGGTGTGGGTCATGAATCATATTATGATGGTAACTTTATCATGGAGCTATTGCTTATAGATGTAACAGCAATATGTGAACTACCTTGGCAGAGGTTTGCAGTCTCCACGTGCTTTCTAGTTGCACATGCTAATGTTCGATGAGGCTTCTCGCTTAAATCCAAGGAACTCCATTGAGTTTAACTGTTGCTTTTGTACAACAGAGGATTTGTAAGAGCAAAAGTCACCAACCCCAAATAACAGCCAAACTCTGTATTTAACAACTAAGGGGCAGAGTTGACACATGGGTGGGCATATTTCTCCCGAATGATGATGCTTCTTTATTGTTAAACTGCTGAACATAAAAGAGCTGTCAGCTGTAAGTCAGCAGCTTGTCGGCTGTCTGGGGAACAGCTGGTGTTTTTGGAAAGCCCTGCAGCATGTTGCAAAAATAAATCTGCAAAAGGCTGAGCCGAAAAATGACAGGACAATAACTTTGCAGAGCAGCTGGATTCTCCATATGTCATGTTAGTCCTTTGGCTTGGACAAAGATACCTGCAGAGTGGAGATATGAGACGGGAGCCTCCGAACATCAGATATGAAAATGAAATGGTTGAGCTTTGGAATAGACTCATTAAGATGTCTGACCAGAGATTTAATATAAAGTTTTTTGTTTAGGATACTCTTTAAATTGCAGTCATGTACAAAACCAAAGACATGCTAAATCACAAAAGTTTATATTTAATTTACTTCCTTATTTAACTTACTGCGTGGAATTATGGGGATCTACGTTTAAAACCACAACTGAAAACATCGTGTTACAACAAAAACGAACCATAGGCATCATAAACAAAGCCGGATATTATGATCATACTAATCCATTTTTTTTAAATTCTCATGTTTTGAAGTTTAGAGACTTGGTTTATTATAGAACAATGCAAATCATGTTTAAAGCAAAAAATAAAATACTACCAGACAGCACGCATAAGTTTTTTGTAGTGTCTGAGAGTAAATATGAGTTGAGAGATGGAAGCAAATTTGTGTTACCCAAAGCTAAAAAAGAAGTTAAAAGAAGATGTATTTCTTTTAAAGGGGTTCAGCTGTGGAATAGTGCTGATCTCAAACTTAAGCAATGTACTTCCGTTGTTATGTTCAAAAAATCATTATGTGCATTAGGGCTGAACCATATATCGTTATCGTATTGATATCGAGATATGAACATTTAAGATATTAATATCGAAAAAGCAACTATATAAACGATATAGATTTTCCCGAGCTAAAACTGCACTTTCCACATTCTTTTGTATTATGATGTATTTATTTTTCTGAAAAATGCTTGGTTTTCACTATACCTGTAGTCATATCGTATCGTATCGATATCGAGATATCTGGCATGAATATCGAGATATGAAATTTTGTCCATATCGTTCAGCCGTAATGTGCATTTATGTTTAGGAGTTATGGCTGTAGCTTAAGATGCATAGTAGGCGGGCATTAATAAGCTTTGCTTCTGCCTGAGCCTTTTTCAGTCAAAATAGTGTATTGTCTTTTCTTTTGCTGTTCTGAAGTGTATATATGACTGAAATAAACTATAACGAACTAACTTACTAACTAACTAAAGTCTGTATTTTAATCGAGTGATACGTCATATATTTTTTAAACTAGATTACCCTGTGATATTCAGGAAGTTAGGAGTAAATTGTTTATCAAATACAAAGAACAGCAGTCTGTTGATATATGGTGTAGATGAAAAGTACAAACTGACAGTCTCATAAAGAATAATTCTGGTAAAAATATGTTCAGTACATTTTTACACTCAGGAACATGCTGCTCCAGAGGAAGACAGAGTTAGTTTGTTGTGAGTTTGGTGAAATTGAAAATAAAATTAATCCTCTCTTTTACTGTCCTGTCCACAATTATATAAGGGTTGTTCTTTTCAGTAGAATGTGTTCTGTTGATGCTGATCTCTTGTGCATCAACATGCAGGGAGGACTGCATTTTGCTTATTCCTGGTCTTAAAATAGAAAGCACTTGGAGAGCGAAACCTCCGTCAAGGTAGCTCACATATTACTGTTACATCTCTAAGCAATAGTTCCATGATAAAGTTAGCATCATATCATCAATCATGTTGATAATATTATTAGTTAGACAGTTATTAAGCAAAAACGACAGTTCGCTAATGGCGGTCATCTAGATCACCACCAAAATCTAATCATTTCTAAGTTGGGCCATTACCAACATCTACTGAAAATTTCAGCAAAATCCAAGAGTGTCAGAGTGTTCATCAAATCAAGTTTTAGTTTTATTTAAATGTGTCCCTTCCAAGCTACTCATTAGGTGTTGAACAGATAAACATGAAATTTATCTAATATGAGAAACGGTCCATCTGGCAGCGCGAGTTATCCTGACGTCTGAGCATCTTCATGTGTTGATTCAGACGTCACTTCGTCTGACTCAACAACACATTCACATTCTTCTAAAATTAACCTTTAACCTGATAAAGGGAACAGCAGACAGACTGTTCCTGAGACACAGCAGAGCTCACATCCTCAGAAACAGTGACAGCAGCTTTTCGTCAGCATCAGCACAACAACACAACACACACAGAGGAGTGCGATCACTCTGCGTGAAGTCACACTGTCAGGGCTGTCTGCTGTTTGTTTCTTTGGTCAAAACTTTAAAAACTCAAACCATTAAAACTTAAAAGTAGGGCTGGGCAATACAGCCTAAAAATAAAATCCCCCAATTTTTTCCACAACACTTAATTTACGATTTTAATTGATTTTTCCCTTGTCAAAATATATTCCCAAACCAAACAGAATTTCCCTCTTAAAGTTAAAGTGTGTCATAAAAGGTTGATTATGTCAGTGTTAACTTTGACAGCTCTTTTTAATTTAGTTTTAGTTTTAGTCTGTGGCTTAAAATATCTTTCAGTGTTACTCATAATTTAGTCATCTAAAATGTTTTAATTTTAGTCTAGTTTTAGTTGACAAAAATTCACAACATTTTAGTCGACGAAATCTACTGTAAATTTAGTCAAATAAAATATCAAGTGTAAAGTGTAAGGCATTTTTTATGTTTCCTTGAATTTCTGAAGTCATGTTTTACACTTGGATAAAATGAAACATCTAATAACCCTTTACTGAATGCTAGTAAAGTCTGAATGTATAAATGAACAGAAACAAATTGAACTTTTGTGTGAAATGCAGTCACCTTTATTTAGACTACCTGGCAGAGCATCTCAGTTACAATACCAGAACTGACAACAAACAGTGAACCTGCTCTACATGAATATATCAATTCATAAAGAGAGGAGCTCTGACTGGATCGCTCCACAACTTATCCCACCACCACCAAGCTAAGGCAGCTGTGATTGGATGTCCCTTTTAACTTATCCAACCTTTCCACACAACCAAAGTAGCTGTGATTGGATATATTCCTAACTCGTCCCTACTTTCTACATGACCAAATTATGTCTGATTGGATTAAGTCTCTGTCAAATATTTTAGTCTAGTTTTTATTTGTTGATGAAAATGTCAGTTAATTTAGTTTTTGTCCTTGTGCACTTGTTTTTATCAGTTACTTTCTAGTTTTCGTCAGGGGAAAAAAGGTTGTTGACGAAAAACTATGACGAAAATCATTAGTCAATAAAATTAACACTGGATTATTTAGTTCAAACTTGGCAGGTTTGTCTACATAAACACTGAAGGCTGAGGTATTTTCACAGTTTATTAACATGGATCTCTATGATCAAATTTAATCTCATTTAGAAAACAAGCCTATAAAAGTGCTTGTGCTCTGAGCTTAATTTTTCTTTTAGTGCTGTATATTTGTGCCAACTGGACTTTAAAAAACATGAAAGGCACTTATAACAAATACTACAAGCTGGTATGAGGCAATTACCAGGAAATGGTTGAATAAGAAACCTCCAACGATCATTGAGTGCAAGAAAATAATTCCGAAAATTAAAAATGTCCAACTGACATTTTCTCTGTGGTATGCTGCCAAAAAAGGGGAAAAATATTGGAAAAACTGGAAATCATGCTGTAACCTCAAGTGATGTTGTACTTCATGAAATTTGTTCTGGAATGACAGGAGACTTTTGAGCTCAAAGGACACTATTTCACTTGTAAAATGAGACAAAGGAAATACTGACTTGCACACCTTAATGTAACTTTAATGTAAATTTTAATTATGTTTATTTTATTTTATAGATAGTTTAATCTTAATACTACGTGCTAAAAAACATTCTGTCCGTTATGTGATGCCCCTGTCTGTTTATTGTTCCATAGGTTTGTTTAAAAAACAAAAACATAAAAATAAAGTATGTGGAAAAAAAAGTGCTTGTGCAAAACCTGACAGGGTCTACCATCAGGAAAACTGTACATTTTCAGTATATATATTTTCAAGCATTGCAATAACTTTTAATAAGAATAAGTCAAGAAAAAAAATCTCTGTTTTTGATTTTTTTTTTAAATAATAATCAGATTTTATTTTATTTTATGAATTTACATATTAACAATGCATGTAAGCATACAAGATTAATTAGTGGTCTGAGCTCGGGGAAAAATTGAAGAAGCAAAATTCAATTAAAATAGAAAACATAAGGAAAGAATAAAACCAAATACAATAAATAATATTAATAATAGAAAATAAATAAATAAATAAAAAGGGGGTGGGGGGCACCAACCTATCAACAAATCAAGGAATATGTATCCCTGTACTTATCACTGGCCAGCTCAGTCTGGGACCTTGTAAGCCAGGGTTTTCCCTCTGGATAATTTCACTTAGATCCTTAGGCAGGTAATCCATTAGAGGCCGCCATATGTCAATAAAAGTGTTATTATTTCCTTTAAATTTGGCACTTAGTCTTTCCAAAGGAAAAACTCTAAAAATGTCTTTACTATTGAGTTAAGTGGGAGGTTTCTCACTAATCCAATTAAATAGGTTTTTGATATTTAAATCTTCTGCAGAAAATAATTTAAATTGATTCGATTTAATCGATTTTTTGCCCAGCCCTACTTTAAAGACTTCTGTTTATTCTCTCTTTTGGTAAATAAAAACACGTACTTTTCCTTTAAGAACCCCTTGACCCTGCCCCCCTCACCTGCATGTTCCTCTTGCTGATTTGCTGGCTCAGGTGGACTCTCCCTGTGCTCGGGTCCACGCCCTTCAACGGCACCACAGCCTCCCCGATGACATCATCGCGTGCGAAGCGGTCAAAGCTGAGCACCAGGAAGTGCAGGGTGAGCTCAGGCAGCGCGCTGTATGCCACGCCGTAGAAGGTGAAGGTCTCATCGAAGAGCGGGTCCAGGGTCTTCCTGAGTACGCGGGTTTTGACGCGGTGCTTCTTCTCTGGGAGGATGGTCATCTTGACGTACGGGTCTGAGCTGCCTGCCTGCTCGTCCATGGCAGGGAGACCTCGGGCCCCCACGATGGTCACCACCAGGGCCTTCTTTGGGAAGTTGTAGTCAACAGTGAGGCTGATGGTGCCCAAGCTCGGCTCTGGCTCGGGATCCGAAGAGGCCGGGGTAAAGGGGGACGCAGTCTTGCTGCTGGTCTGGCTGCTGCTGGCTGAGCTGCTGTCCAAGCAGCAGTAGTCTGCTCGCACAGGCAGCGCTCGCTCGAGCCGCGCCTGGCCGTGGGCAGGGCCCGGTCCCGCAGGGGGTACCAGGTGACTCATCTGCAGCTGCCCTGGGACATCCAGGATGTTGTTCTCTGCATCCACCAGCACCATGCCCCTCCCCATTGTCCCGGGGCATCCTCGGTCGCTGTCGCGGTCAGAGCGGTCAGCGCGTCTAATGCCACGAACGATCCTCTTGCTGCTGCTGAGGGATTCTGGGTAAATGCTGATGCCTTTCAGCATGTGGATGAACTTGTAGGGGGGGTCCTCTGCGTCACAGTAACGGTCGCCGTGGAGCTTGTAGCGCCCTGTGATTCGCAGGTATCGTCGCTGACAAAAGGACCAGAGTAGAACCAGAACCACCACCACCAGGACCAGGACGCCGGCCCCGAGGAAGCCCGCCAGGACCGGGGACATGGCTGAGACACAAAGAGGGTAGACAGAGACAGATTAATATAAAACAACCGCAAACTTGGAACTTTTTTGAACAATTTTTTTAAGTTTTAACCAAACACACTCAGAGCAGTGTTAATTTTGACAATACTTTTTAATTTAGTTTTAGTTATAGTCTTTGGCCTAAAATATCTTTTAGTTGTAGTCATAATTTAGTCATCTAAATTGTTTTAATTTTAGTTGCTGTGATTGGATATATTCCTAACTTGTCTCTACTTTCTACATGACCAAATTAGGTCTGATTAGATCAAGTCTCTGTCAAACCTTTTAGTCTAGTTTTTATTTGTTGATGAAAATGTCAGTTAATTAATTTTTGGTTTTTGTCCATGTGCACTTGTTTTTATTAGTTACTGTCTAGCCGTTGATGAAAACTATGACGAAAATAATTAGTTTACAAAATTAACACGGACTATGAGACTCTGCTCTCTGTAAAGGACAAGATAATCTGAATCTCCTATACAGCTTAAAACAGAACGATGTCACTGATGCAGATCCCCGAGGTCCCATTACAGGATCACTAGAGGGCAAATGTTGCTGAACTGGTCCTGCAGAGGAAGAGGAGGAGGAGGAGGAGAAAGAGGAGGGTGTGGGGAGACATTGACGGGCGGGGTACAGAAGAGGAGCAGCAGAGGGGGGAGGAGTCTGTGGAGCTCTTTGTTCACTGCATACAGAGGAGGATTGTTGTGCTGATCCGTCTCCCAAGGACACACCGATGCAGTAGAGCACACACACTGAACTGTTCTAAGTATCTGCAGATCCTCCTCTCAGAGACATTATATCTCTTCAAGTGCTACAGAGGTAGATAAAGTACACATCAGGGTAGTGAACTCTGAAAATCAAATTTGAGAATTTCAATGCTGTCGTAAGACCGGGGGGGGGACAAACATCTTCAGTTATAGGGACTGGAACCACCAGAGTTGCTAGGTCTGCTTATTATAAGCTTGCAAATATTGGCAGTTTCGAGACGTTTTTTTTTGGGCTTGTGCTCCAAACCCAGGAGGGATCTGATGCACACTCGACAACCACTATAAACTCAATTCAGAAGTTACTAAAACTATTTTGTCATACTAACAAATGTAAATTTTACTGTAAGAAGAGGGGCAAAAATGATGAAAGAAATCCTTGTAACCAGAATGAAATTTATTTCTAAAATAGCTATTACTGTTTTCACCATAACAAAGCTGTAGAGGATCAACATAAAAATTAGATAAAAGCCTGAGTATGTACGTTTGGTTTCAAAAATCAGACTGTTTAGTGATAACAGAGTTATAAATAACAGTAGCCCCTCCCTTCACTTCTGTATAAAGAAAAGGATGAAAATTAAAACATGCTTTATGTAGATTTCTCTTAAAAAATAAAAAAGTTGGGTTGCTGGTTTGGCGGAGTGGTTAGCAACCATGCACGTCCCATGTACCTACTTCTGCCGGCCGGGGTTCGAGTCCAGCCTGTGGCCAGTTTGCAGAGTGTCTTCCCCTACTCTCTCACCCCCTTTCACAAGCCTATCCACTGTCACTCTCTCCTATCAATAAAGGCACAAAAATGCCCAAAAAATAAATTTACAAAAGGTTATATTTCGTTTAATAAAAAGAAATAGCAGGAGATTGATCGTTTTGGGCTTGTTTTTATTGACCTGGTTGCTTATTTCAGTAGAAAAATCTGGCAACACTGGGAATCAAATATTGCGATTCTTCAGTCCAGCTTAGATTTTACTGCAATTTATAATATTTCACGATATGCTAAGAACTGCGACACTTAACATCATAACATATTGCAGTTTTTGACACTTTATTGTCTGCATTTACATCCAAAAAGAAAGAATTGACTACGCCTCTCTTCAACTTTTAGCTTCACCTCTCGAGAGAGCTTTAGTGCTGCTGTTGTTAAAGAAATACTCAAGACACGGCAGCCAGCATGTAACTTAACCACTTGTTTTTCACACCTTTGTGAGGCCTTCAGTCTTTGCACATGAAGTTATTGAAAGATGGAGATGTTTTCTTAAATCGCTCAGAACTGGAAAGCAGCTTTGACAAGCCAAGCGTGTCAAGTGTTTACGGGTTTATCAGTAGATTAGTTTAGATTAAACTAGATTAGATAAAACTTTATTAATCACTTGGGGAGACTCCTTCAGAGATATTAAGATTTCAGTAGCATTATGTAGTACACAAGGTAAAAAAGAACACAGGATATCAAAAAGTAAAAAAAGTAAAAAATGCATGCAGACATATATAAAAAATATAAATAAATATAAATGAGTGAGGACTTGTACAGTTACATTAGTGTTAGCTTAGCATTAGCTTTACTGCCGTCAGCTTTTGCTGTCTTGGGTGGTGCCATGTGAGCTGAGCCTTATGTCCACTCTGTTTTACTCTCATGTGTCCCTGTGTCATGTCCATCTCTTGTGTCCCCTTCAAAGCCCAAAATAAGTCCACAAAATGGATTTAAATAAAAACGGTGCATGCCATTCGTCTCTCCCCTGTGCAGCCATGATTGCTTACCAATCCGACCTTAACAGCACCATTGTATGGACTTAAGGACTGATTTTATTTCTTCTAAACTATGAGTTTCATTAAACGTTAGAAATGAATACCATAATAAGTATTGATACATGGTGGCTGTGAATCCATATAATATCATCAGGCCAAATATCACAATACTATAGTGTGCTGATTGTTTGATTTTTGGGAAAAGTTACAACCCTAGTAGGTAATGTCTAACTCGGCACATCATTATCATTAAAACTGAACGAGATTGTTGTTTTGGGCAACCCAGGTTAATTAAAAAATGATGCATCTTTCATTTTTGCTGGACATGTGGTTTGTGGCTATTACATCACACAGCATAATGCTAATTGCAGCTGAAGGCACACAAACACAGTGGATTAGTTGTGCATAAGCGAGGAGGCGAGGGGCGAGGAGCACAGCCATGGCAGAGAGGGGAAAGTAAAGCTGTTTCCTCTGCCGTCTCATCCAAGTTACATAAAACAGATTTAAATCTAGAGATGTTCTGATACCATTTTTCCCCTCTCGATAGCGATACTTGTGCTGTGGGTATCAGCTGATAGCGAGTACCCATACCGAGTACCGATCGATCAACACCAGTATGTTACAAAAAAATATCATACTACGCCTGCATGACTGTGATATTATTATCATTGTGGTAAGGCCTGACTCAGGTTAAACCCTTTGAAAAACATGTATAAACACAGCAAATTCAAGCCATTTATTTAAAAAAAAAAACTGAAGCCTGTACCATCATTTATAATTGTATTAAAGCTGGCTCAGAATAATTATATTGACTACATTACCCAGAATGCTTAGCGATAAAGGGAGCATGTGCAAAGCGGCTCTCCACCGTCCACCGTAGTTGTGTAACAAGAGGAAGTATATAATACAACACAAAGTACAATGCAACGCTATGCAATGGATTATGAACCAAATCACGGATTGCAAACACGCTGAGAGCTCCAATCAGGCAGCGTTACACCCATATGGCTAATACACCCTTACGGCTAACGTTGGTAGCAGAAGATGAGCATGCAGTAAGCTTAACCACGGACATTTGGAGCTCCGTGGTATCGGATGGTGCCTGGACTCCAGTACTCGCCGATACCGATGCCAGCATTTTCGGCAGTATCGGGGCAGTATCCGATACAGGTATCGGAATCGGAACAACTCTATTTAAATCCTTACAGAAAGTCACTGTGCACAGCGTGATGACATAAAGACAAGAACTTCCCAGGCTAAGACCACTTTTAAAATCAAGTTGTTAACGTGTTTATGTCTGCTGTAGAAACTGAAACTTTAACATGGAGTGTGTGTATATGAGTGAGAGACTGGAACTTTTTTACTCTTCATCGCTGACACATTTTGAAGCAACAAATGTTTCTCGACTCAGGGGTTGAACAAACATGCTGGAAACCAAATGTTTTTGGTTATTAGCACGTAAGGATGACAACCAATCGAGTTCGAGTTTTGGGAAAACTCACAGCACCAATGTTGACTAATTGTTCAGTTTAAATGGTGTTAAAGAGTTTGTCCTGCACACCTATCTGATTAAAGAGAAGCCTCTTTTCCATTATTCCAACTTTAACTAGTTGTTTCTATTTTCATGCTCATTCTACCGATAGTGTTAATATTATGTGTGCGTATATATATATATATATATATGTATATATATATATATATATATATATAAAACCAGTTAATTCACACATTTAGTGTTTTTCCAATATATGTAACTCACAGGCCTTTTTAATTCATAAAAATACAATTATTAATTTAAATACAAAGAAACAAGACATCATTACACCATCAGTTTCTTACAAGAATTAAGTATATTCCCCTAATTCCAATAATCAAACATTTTTGAAGTATTTATTTTGTTTTTTAAAACTTTCATGGCACATTTTGTCTTTTTGTATATATATATGTATTTATAAATATATATAGAGGCACACACTCAAACATTCACTGATTGAACTGAGATTCAGCTCACCAAACTAAATACGTTCACTTCCTGTTGTTCATTCACACTCCAGCTCATGATGTCATGTTTTGGAAGGAGTTGAATTAGCTTGCTGCTTGGCAACATGCACACACACAAACACACACACAACACCCATACATACAAAGAGAGACACACTATTTACTGTATAAAGTGTCCTCTCTTTAGGTTTACTAGACAATCAAAATGTATCCAGTATGTATATATTTTAAATGCTAACAAAAAAAGACAAAAGTCCCACCAGTTTAAGTAGATCCAGAAGAGATCATTGGTTTTAAATAAGTCATTAAAGATTCGCGCAGAGAGAGAATACACCTTGTAAAACTCTTATAAATAGACTGATCCTTACTTTTTTTTTCCAATATCCAAATACCAAAAGTTTCTTTATCTTAGGAGTATATCACATTTATTTTGGCTATTGGATTTTTCTGTAAAACAGGTTAACAGTGTGTGTATTCCAGTACAGGCCTTTTGATTTGGTACAGGTGTGTACCAAACAAATACAGGTATACCTGCATACATGTTACCCGACACACCAGACGGACAGTTGAAAATATTTCACTAGTCCATAGAAAGAGTTTGGGGAGGGCAGAACCTTTCAGAAGCATATCAGGCAAGTGATTGGACGATTGATCCGCCAATCAACATTCTGTCGCAGGCAGGCACTACTATGGTACAGAACGTGAGCCACTTTGTAAAACACTCTAATCAAAACAAGTCAGAAGTAGCTGCATCTCAATAGGGATGGGAACTGATAAGATATTATTATTACTATTGTTACTATTGGTTCTGTTTATCAATCTGATTCTTTAATGATTCCCTCATTGATTCTGTGTGGATAAAAGTTGGCCTGCATGTGTTCTCAGTGGCAACAATGTCAAACACATGACACACCTGACATTTGGTGGATAAATAAATGCTCTAATGTTTCTGGTGTCTCCATTTACTGATGTTTGAGTATCTTTATGTAAAAATTAAGCCACTATTTTGACCACTTCTGCCCCCTGCCTGCCATGTTTCTTGACTTCTTTATTGTCACTTCTGCTGACTGCCTCTGACATCCTTGATTTCAATCCCTGCATCTCAATGCAAAATGCTTTATTAAATCAATTTAGATTTTTGTACATCTGTTGTAAAACCAATGAGCAATTGTGCTTAATAATTTAAAACTTAATATCAAGTATAATTTTTCAATAATCAAGCAGCACTAGCATGGATCCCTGATTGTTTTTTTCCGACTATTTCCGATTATTTTTTCCCTCTCAAAACAAAAACTCCAAGACACAAAACTACACAAACCAAGTTTTCCCTTTATGTTATCAAAATATATATTCAAAACTAAACAGAATTTCCCTCTTACAGTTCAAGTGCATGTCATAAAATGGCAGCCTGTCTAGATAAACACTTATGGCTGATCTATTTTCCCAGTATATTAACATGAAACTCTCTGATCAATGTTTAATCTAATTTCAAAAACAAATACAAGCCCGTAGAGGAGCTTGTGCAAAAACCTGACAGGGCCTTCCATTATGCAAACTGTAAATTTTCAGCATTTATATTTTCAAAAATTGCAACAACTTGCAATTGGAGTAAAAAAATCTTCTGCAGAAAATAATTAGTATTAATCACTTTAATCCTTATATTGCCCAGACCAAGTAGCAGCTAATGGGGATCCCTTTAAACTAATAGGCTAACTAATAGTAGGATGTGTGCCTCACATTTGAGCAGGTAGATAAAGTCACATCTGCAGTTTTGTGATATTTTAACACAAATATGGACGACAGCAATGACAGGGTTTCTGCAGAAATCAGCCAGTCAAATTTAATGCTTTTTACTGCCATTTTTATGCTTTACTGTAACATTTGTAATGCCATGACCATGAACTCAGAAAAATTACACAGGTTTGTTTTTTTTTGTAAAAGATGGTTTTTATATGAAAACTGTCCCAACAAATACTCATCTAAATCTTATCAAAACTTATGCAGCTAAGAGAGAACTACTGCATTTTTATGCAAATGTACATATCTGGTGAATCACAGTTTATAATTATACATTATTATAATTATCATATATTACTAAATATTTTCCTTGAAAACAACAGAAAGTATGTTTAATGCCACGGAGAATCAAATTTAATGATTTTTAATGCCATTTAAGGCCTTAATTTTCGCAAAATCAATGTAATGACTATTAATGCTTTTTAATGCCCCGCAGAAACCCTGAATACGGTGGGCTGCAGACAAACTGATGAACTGTCACAAAAAGGATGAGGGACAAAATACTTTCAAAATATTTCAAAGAACTTTACTGGTATTTTTAAGTAGGTATATTTGTGCTCAGATTGGCAAGTACTTAACTGTAGGTGCATGTAAATGGTCTGAAAAAGGCTCCTGGTCATCTTTGGCTACAGCTTAACAAAATAATTTCAGATGTCTCTTAGTCTGCTTGATGGTCCAAAAGGATGCAGCTTTATTTTTGGTGCAACCCACACGAAACAACAAGACAAAGACACGAGCTGTAGTAAAACAGCCAAACAGGCTGTGCTTTTCAGGCCATGGTACATTAGCTTTACTATGGCGGAGGGACGAAGCTGTGAAAGTCTGAATCCACTGCAGTAACGATTATGGCAGCGTGGGAGCATTTTGGGTTCACCTTAAATGACCGGGGAGTTATTGAGGAGGAGGGATTCCCCGTCCTCGAAATACAAAAAGGACAATGAAAATGCAGTTTATGTACTCACCGACCACAATTAACACGGAATCATCAAGGTCGCCGCTCAGCACTACTAAATACCTATTTACTGACTTATAGAAGGATTTTTTCATTTTCAGAATGAATCGGTCAGGGGACCTTTCTCATAGCATCCACATGGAAGTGCTACGTGTGTTTCTGCTAGGGATGCACAATATTGGATTTTTGTCGATATCTAATATGCCGATATTTTTTAATTCATTATCACAGATATCGATATTTCTAGTCAAGACACAAGCTCTGTACTTAACAAAAATGGATTTGTTTATTTCAGAGCTACAGTATATTTTTGCAACGAACAGATGTATAACAAGAAAAACAGCATTTAACTCTTGCAAAAATGAAACCCTTGATTTTTAAATGTACCCATGCAGTAATGAGAAGGTGCATCAATACTGAACATTTGTGTAATTTACCGATACTCCAGCTGATATATCAGCTGTAAATATCTGCAAAAATTTCAATAGTGGCCAATACAACACTTAACTTTCTAGATGATATCTGCTGATACCGATATCAAATCGTTAACATCGTGCATCCCTAGTTTCTGCTCAACAGATACTTCACAATGTGAGAAATCCTACTGACTGAGTGATTGTCAAAAGGACAAGGTGTCTCTTTAAATTCGATTATGATAAGACACCAGGACCTCAAGTGTTCATCTACATATTTAGATGTGAGGTTCAGTGATTACATTAGGTTTATGGGTTGTCTGTTGTTTAGGTGCATTTAAAAAAAAAAAAGTCAAAAGAGGCCCTCTTGATTGAATGAAACGGTCTTCCATTTCATACAAGCATGTCAAATTTCAAATTACTGAAAGTGTCATAATTTAAATGTCATCAAATGTTGCCCATTATTGGTAGAGAGAAGTCTGAACATTTGTCTTGAACAAGGGAAAATGGTGGAACAATATTTGGCTGTTTCACAGAATAGTGAATGCAAAAAAGCCAACGGACTAGGGATGGGAATCGAAAACCAATTCTAGTTGAGAATCGTTAACTGTTCCATCAAAGTATCTATATCATTAGTCTTTTTGCTAATCAATTCCCTTATCAATTCCTTTCATTGACAGGGTTCAGAAGCGGTCAGAATTGTGGCTTAATTTTTTACAAAAGGCACCTACTGCACAACCTTAAGTGAGTGGAAACACCAGCAACTTGCAGAAGCAGTTATCTAAGCTTTACATGTGTGTTTGACATTATTGCCACTGAAAATCTACATGCCAACATTTGCCCACACGGAAAATCTGCAAGAATCAATAAGGGAATTGTTAAAGAATTGGATCAATTAGCAGGATCGTGAATAGCATTGGTATCGATAAAATATTATGAATTTCCATCCCTACACCGGACAGGGTCAAGCACAAGTTATTTAATGAAGTATTAAGAAGGTTGTGGCATTATGTTGAATACTGATTCGATGTTTGATGAAATATTTGATTGCAATGACCTCTTGTTTTTGACTTGTGTATTTTTGTTCTGCTGTCTTGGTCAGGACTCCCAGCAAAAGAGATCTTGAGATCTAAATGGGAACATCCAGAGTAAAATAATATTCAATAAAATAAATTAAAAGAGGATCAGAATCAGCAGTGAAAGCTTGGCTTGCAGCAGTTTCACACAGCTGACGTGCTGACGCACAGAAAGAGTAATTAAATGGTTCATATCTTTTTACAAAAATATCCTACAACTGTGGATGTACATATCGCTCTTCCAAACTCTCCTAACAAAACATAAGTTATGAAGGTGATATTTGTGCTTTTAACCTGTAAGAAATAAATCTGTGTTACCTCACCTTTCCTTTACAGAACACTCCATAAGCATTGCCATATTTTGTGCTTACACAACACATTTATTAGGTGACAGGCCTGCACTGCTTGCAGGCTGATCTACTATCAGCATGCTATTACCACAGAGCCACGCTGTTGCGACACGTGCAGAATGCGTCTTCACTGTCCCTGAAATAAGCAGGGACGCCAGCATATGCCACTCCTAAACCTGTATGTACCTTTCAGTATTAATGGTGCCTTCACAAATGTGCATGTTACCCATGCCATGGGCACTAACACACTCCCATACCATCACAGATGCTGTTTTTTCACCTTTGCTCTGATAACAGTCTGGATGGTCCTTTTCCTCTTTAGCCCGGAGGACACCACGCCCATGATGTCCAAAAACAGTCTGAAATGTGGACTCAGACCACAGCAGACTTTTCCACTTCGCCTCAGTCCATCTCAGATGAGGTAAGGCCCAGAGAAGCTGGCGGTGTTTCTGGGTGTTGCTGATATATGGCTTTGGCTTTGCATGGTAGAGTTTGACCTTGAAGTAGACGTAGCGTCAAATTGTTTTAACCAACTAGAAAAGCACTCAGAGAGCGCAAACCTCCACCAAGCAGCTTCGGTCCACTTTGGCGAAAATGGTCCTATCTGGCAATGTTAAAGAATCCTTTAAAAAATTCCTGGATCCAGACGGTGATCCGGATCACCCCCAAAATTTAATCAATTCTTCCATATCCCATTTCTGATAACTCCTGAAAATTTCAACCAAATCCGTTCAGAACTTTTCAAGTTATTTTGAACACAAACAGACAGACAAATAACACAGACAGACAGACAGATAAACGCCGGCAAAAACATAACCTCCTTGGTGGAGGTAACAATGGTTTTCTGAAGTGTTCCTGAGCCCCCCTGGTAAAATTCTTTCAAGAGTAATGTTTGTTTTTAATGCAGTGCCACCTGAGACATTGAAGGTCATGGGCATTCAATGTTGGTTTAGGCCTTGTCACTTATGTGCAGAGATTTTTTCAGATTATCTGAATCTTTTGATGATATCATAGACTGTAGATGTTAAAACCCCTAAATTTCTTGCAATTGTAAATTGAGAAACAGTGTTAACCTGTTGGACTATTTGCTCACTTAGCTTTTCACAAAGTGGTGATCCAGCATTTTTTTTACCCAATCATGACTATCATCTGTTTCAAATTAACCACTTCACCTGTGCAATTATCCACACAGGTGTTCCTTGAAAATGCCCCAACTTTCACAGTCTTTTGCTGCTTCTGTTCCAGCTTTTTTGATGTGTTGCAGGCATCAAATTCAAAATAAGTAAATATTTGAAAAAAAAAAAAAAAAGTTTCTAAGTTTGAACATTAATACATTTTCTCTTTTATATCGAATATAGGTGGAAAATTAAATGCAAATCATTGTATTCTGTTTATATTTACATTTTTTTTACAGCATCCCAACCTGATTGGAATTAGGGTTTGTTTCATATTTCTGTTACTTCTAATTGCTGTAAATCGATGATTTTCTGCTCTTACAAAGGAGACTCAGCTCCGGATACAGACATGACGTCACCCTCTACCCACCCCGAATGGCACGCGCACGCAAACTGAGGCCCACGAGCGCGAGAACGCCCTGATTGACGCGTCTATCAGGACGATGTCATTTTTTATTCATACTCAGATTTATGACGGTATTTTGGCAAAATTTGACTCAATTATGTTTTTAAACGTTATTTTTGTCTTTAAATGAGCTGTTATGATTATCAAACTGCAAATAAAGTTGAGATTATTGTGTATTACCCACCATTTCAAGCCTCTGTGAAGTAAAATAACCGCTGTTACTGCAGTTAATAGCCTTTTTGTAATGAGAATTGCTATATAAAAGTCATATCATCTCGGTAGACCACACAAACGAAGAGGAAAGCTTAAATTAATATAAAGGGAGTGATGGGTGTTGGCATCATAACGCTTCATTGACTGGGTGTAGACAACACACATCAAGATGGCATCTCGAGGTGAAGAAGCTGTTAAATTAATAATAAAATTATATAAAATCTCTCTAAAGTGACACAGACAGAGTGTAAATGAGTAAAATCGACATTTAACGGCACAGTGATGGGGCAGACAGGCCCTGGTTCTCACCGTAGGCGGGTCCCAGCTCGATCATGTCCGCCATTTTGTGGATGAGGGCAGGATGCGGAGCTGACGGAGCAGGGGGGAAAAGAGCACACAGATGGAGAGGACACCGACTGAGGAACGCGGGCCTTTACTTCACATCCATCCAGAGGGGCGACGAGGAGGGAGAATCACCGAAAACAAGCCTCAGACCCGCGGGATACAGTCCTCATATGTCCGCTGACGGGGCCGTCGTCCGCTCGGAGGGTCGATGTCTCTCTCTGTGGCTGCTACGCTCGGTGCACAGTGATGCTCGCGCGAGGATGCAGGGAGGCTGCGCGGAGGAGCTCGCGATGAGACTGGACCAGGATCGTCTAATAGAGAGATGACTCACTCGGAAGGGAAATAAACCATTTATAGACAAGGTGGTTGCTTCATCGTGTTGAACAATCTCAACCTTCTACCACCGGGATGAATGAAGAAGGAGAATTGACAAACGATTTTAATTTTTAATTACCACCGCCAAGGAGGTTATATTTTTGTCGCCGCTTGTTTGTTTGTTTGTTAGCAAGATTACGCAAAAACTACTGGACTGATTTTGCTGAAATTTTCAGGAGATGTTGTTAATGGCCCAGCTTAGAAATGATTAGATTTTGGTGGTGATACGCATCTTTTTCTGGATGCAAAAAATTCCCCAAATTAAAAACAAATCCCATAAGTTAACATTGGGCAGAATTTTTAAAAATGTATCTCTGCCACTTTTTGACAGATTCACTTCCAATTTCACAGGATAATATGGGGTCCATGTCTCTATCATCAAGGTATATTTCAGCTGGATCCGATCCAGATTGACATCACAAAAAACACTGAACTTTATATTAGGAAATCCCATTGATGACATTCAATAATTTATCTAAAATCCAAATATTAAGAGATGTTCCCAAAACTTGTGTTCATACAGGATAACAACCTCCATGTAATGTGTTGAGTTTGGTCTGGATACTGGCTCTATTCTGGATCTGGTGATCCAGAATTGTATCTTTTACAAGGGTTGTGGATAAGCCACTGCCAGAACTGAGCTGCTTGGCGGAGGTCTGCACTCTCTGGGTGCTTTTCTAGTTTGTTTTGATTTTTTTTGCTCCACAATTCAATACATATTTTTCCTTTTTTTTTCTTTTAACATGTTCATTAAATTATCATTCCAATAAAGCAATGAGCTTCAACATTCATGTCTTTTGAATGTATTTTTTCTTTCCCTATTTTTATGTAATCTTTATAGTACAATATAATTAGGTCTTGATCATAAAATTACAATTCATTATTATGGTCTTTATAAAAAACAACTGTTTGTAAAATACGAGGGCTGATTGATAAGTTGTGAGCATTTTATTGAAGAAGATAAGCAGGGATGTCCTTTTTCAGCTCTGCTATTCCCTGATTATTTAAGGCTGTGTACCCGAAGACTGGTGTCATTTGGTCAGTTTATGTTGCAGAGGTAGCACTCCAAAGTAAACAAGGCAAGTGACTTTTGCAAAATGGACAAAATGCCCCTGTTCACAAGTCTGTCATTGCCATGGCTGCCATTAAAGATTGTGGCTTTGAACTGATGGAACATCCGCCTCATTCGCCTGATCTCGCTCCATCAGACTTTCATCTATTTCCAAAATTGAAAAAGGCCATTTCTGGTACCCACTTTCGCTCAGATGATGTCATACATGCAGTGGAGGACTGTCTGAACGGTCAAGAAAAGGACTTCTTTAAAAGTGGCATTGAGGCCCTGAAACATCGCTGGCAAAAGTGTATAGATACTGAAGGGGATTATGTTGAAAAATAATGCAATATGTCTGCCAAAAGTCAAACCCTTAAATATGAGGCTCACAACTTATCAATCAGTCCTCGTAAATACACTTGAAAATAGGGATGCACAATATTGTCAGACCAATGTCAGTATCAGCAGATATTAATTTTGTTCCCCAGTTTTAACAGCCACTATTTTGACTAAACAAATTGACTACAATTATCCCACATGTTGACTGTAATATTGGAAAGATGTACTAATGCACTGTGATGGTTTACCTCATTATCACTCAATGTCCACTTTTGTAAATCTAAAGTATAATTTATTAAATAATAAAATGTTGTTTTCTTGCTTCACATCTGTTTCTAGCACAAATGGACTGTAACCATGAAATGAACAGGTCAATTTCATTTCAGTAAAGACTAACACAAAATATCAGTATTGATATTGGAATCAGCAATAAAGAGCAGAAATATTGGCAAATTGGATATTGGCAAGAAATCCAATTTCGTGCATCCCTTTTTATAACATTTGTAGACTTCACAACTTGAAATGCAATAAAATCCTTAAATGGCACTACAATAACTCACAAATATAGTAAAAAAAGAAAACCCTCAAGAAACCCCAATTTATTTATTGGCCCTTTTAATATACTTTAATTTTAAGTGCCTTGGGATGCAAATTTTTTTATTTATACTGTTATCTGATGTGTTAATATTTTTAAACTCATTAGTGGCAGTACCAAAATTTTTCAAAAGTATGCAGTCTCCACTTTCCTAGACTTGACCTGTTCTATACACTAGGACGGTTTATTTGCATTGGAAACATTCTGTGATAGTAAGATGAAACATTATGATTAATTTACATTCAGCCAATGTAAGGGTTAATATGGCTGACATGTATGGACAATTATTGAAATCACTAACATTTATTAATCACATACTGTTTATTTGTGATGGTGTCCTTTTTTATTGATGATGTTGTATATCTAATGATCCTGATGATCTAATGATCCTGATCCTGAGTGTCAATTTCATGCAAATTAATTTTTAACATACTCTTTTATTCTATATCATGTAGCTCCTGCTCTGTTTAAATTGTCTCCCTGCCCACATACAACAAAACAAGATGTAATCTTATTTCTTAGCATAGCTGTCCACTGAAATTACCCCTCCTTTGGTTCAAAAGTAAAGTGAAACAAAAAGCTGTAAAGAGTGAGACATCTTCGTATCACGATCTTCGGAGTGGTGGTCCTCGCGGGAGTGTTGGCTCCGCCCCCTCTGCTGCGTCACCGTGTTAGATAATAAACAGGAATTGTACTTGTATGTTCATGAGGAGCTGCGGATGATGAGAGAAAACAGGAAGTTTGGTTTATTTATTTCATTATTTCGGTTTGTTTTCTGTCCAGCACAGACTGAGGCTGCTTTGAATGAAACTGTAAGATCATATTCTGATCATGGACCCCGTTTATCATATGGTGTTCCCCCCTTATTTACTGTGTTTTATATACCAAGTATATTTGCACACTTGCAGCCATTTGTCTTCTTTTTGGGAAGCACATACATTTGCTTTTAAGTTTATTTTTCATCAACCCATACGACAAACTTTGGCAGAATTTTTTCTTATTATACAAATTTTAAAATTTGATCTCCGTCTGTTGTAATGCCTCTGTAGTACTTTATGTCATCAAATGATCACATTCAGCCCGTTAAGACAAAAAATATCTGAAAAGAAGTTTTGATCATATGGACCCTGCAGAGTAAAAAGTGTCATCTGATGTTGTGCTTTTAGTTCACAGGCCAGGCTTCACATTTGTAGTTTTCACTAAGAACATTAACAATCAGGTCCAGAACAAATAAAATGAGAAAATCCAAATGAAAAGGCCAAAAGAAAATGACCTGATCACTGTCATGCCCCTTACTTTGTTAATCCAAAGAGAGATTTACCTCCAATTATTGTTATGTGAGGGGTATTTTTTTTTAATATTTATAATATATTTGCATCATGTCATCAGACTGACAGATACAGGGCTCTCAAGTTTTGATCTCAGGTCAGATATGATAGTAAATAAAGCACTTAACCTATTTTAAAATTAAAATTGGGTTAATTAGTAGTCAGGTGCTTTTTTGCCCCCACAATTACGTAATGGGTCTTATTGTTACTTTATGGTATTGGTATATTATATCAAGAAGTGATGCAACATAGTAATACAAATAATTATTGTTCTTTTTATTATTATTTACCTCCAACATGTGACCATGCTCTTTCAGACTAAAAATGTTCTATTTTGATTTTAATTACAGCAAAACATTTCTCATGTTCTAAGTAGAACTAGTAACTTAACTAACTTAGCATTGATAATTTTGTTTTAATGTGATGCCTGGTAACCACAGTTTGTATGTCAATGTGATTAGACTTTGCTTTACTGTTTAATGGTAGGTGTGGAGGACGAATAAGAATAAGCTCTCGTTCTTTTCCTTTTGTACAAGAAGTTATTTCATGATTCAGTAGGTTACAAAATCAAACAATGAGATAACTTACTCATGTGATAAGGCACTCCCGTCGTGTGTGTGCAGGATGCATCCTCTGAGGTCAGATCAACTGTATCTTACCCGGATACAGCAATGCTATTTTCTGATTGGCTGATATGTAGCTGTATGTCATTTTTGATTGGCTGATGGGTAGTTGATCTTATTGGCTCGGTTGTGTCAAGCTCCTGTTGAGCTCTATCATGCCCAGAGCGTTTGCTACACGTCTCAATGCAGTTAGTGGTGCAACTCAGTGGGCGTAACATAATAACTTTTCATGCGTGAGAAATATCAGGTTTGGCAAGTTAGATTGTGATAAGGTCTGTATGTGTGTGTCACACGCTGAATGCATGAGACTTGAGAGCCCTGCATATAAAGAATTCTCCTCTGAAAATATATATTGTTGTTTTCAAACTGATCCGACTTTGGTGAAAATATCGGATGCAGTGAAAGTAACATATCTAATAATTCCAGGGTGCTTCTTCGGCATGTTCACTTTTAAGATTGGACCTCTAGCATGTCATTTATGGAGCAGGGGGACATTGCAGCAGTGTTGCAGCTGGGGGGGACAGCAGGTATATAAGCCCCGCCTGGGCTGCGTGAGGCTGCGTGAGCCAAAAGAGATGTCTGCTGTCTACCTGCAAAATATGATCAAACTAAGGAAATCGCGCTATTATATTAATCATTCCATTAAACGTGTATCTCAGTCTGCTAGCGATCTCTCCGCCCGGCCTCGAGGCAGAATCGGACGTCTGTGCTCTCACGCATGCTCAGATCACAGTTTTGCATTAAAAAGTTAGCTTATCCTGTCCAATTAAAAAAAAAAAAAAAAAACCTTAAGGGGCGCTTGCAACCAGCGCCCAAGCGTTCCTAATTTGCATAACGTCAACGCGTCCATAACCACATTGGTCACAAACAGACGCGCAGGTACAATGAGGAGCTGGCTGAGGAGAAAATAACAGGAGAAGCTGCAGGTGAAAGAGCTCGGACCTGATCAGCTGAACATAATTAATCAGCAGTCTAAAGACTGGGGGCTACAGTACACTCCTGGCTTTTTGAAGCAGGTTTAATGACCTCCACGATGTATTAAGAGTGTAAAACAGAGAGGGTTTACTTTACACACGCAAACCTTCAGTAGATCTGGCCCAATGCTTTTATTTATTTATATTGTGAGAAAGTGAGAAACACACCTTAGAATAGACCCTATTTAAAACAATAGTCTGCTTTTATGGAGGTGTTACGTTAATTTGCACAGTTGCTATTAAATGAACACATATATTCATACAATATATTATTATTATATATTATTATTAAGTCATATATATTGGAAAGCTGACTCATGGCCGTCTCCATATTGTATAAAATTGGTGCATTCATTGTTTAGGTTTGTGACACTATCTTAGGCCATGCAAAAGATTTTGCAGGGTAATAAATTTTATAATCACAATTTTAGGCTTTAAAAAATCTGTCCATATTTTGTAAAGTGGGCTTAAATAATATTTTTGTCAGGTCTTAAATTATGAATAGAAATTTACAGCTTACTTTGTTGCCCTCTTTTTGTTTAATTACTTGTTAAACTAACTACAACTAAATTAAAACAAAACAAAAAAAATCTGAAAAACTAAATCAAAATAATAACCAATTAAATTTTAAAAAGGATAATGACCCTGACACACACCCACTGACTCCATTGTATATACTGCATTTGTTGTTGATTGTTTATGGGCTGTTCTGTGGCAATAAATTTGATTAGTTTGAAAGCAGTTCTGTGACTGCAATTTCCATAGCCTACTTTTTCTGACTTTGTGTAGATCTTAAATTTAATTCATAATTGTCTTAAAAAGGTCTTTAAAAGCCTTAAATTTGTTAAAACCTGCAGAAACCCTGTTATCGGTATATGTCAGTTCTGGAGTTACAGCCCCACCTGGAGAAAACTGCACGAGCCACCACTGTAGCAGGTCCATGTCCCAATCTGACAGTCATGCTTGGAAGCTGGTTTGGTAGGTGGGGAATGCACTCTGACTTCCTGGAGCACACAGCAGTTAAAAGGTGTGGGGTCCCTTACCTCTCGAGCTTTGGGGCATAACATAAGCTTTAAACTTCTTCACACCTACAGGTGAAGTGGGGTTAACTTTGCTGTTAAAGAATTACATGATGTTCCTGTTGTAGCTTGTACTTGGTAAAACCTATGGAACGAGTTTGTTGTCATGACCAGTCTGAGCAGATTCTTCTCCGCTACTTATATATCTGATCTACACCCACGTCCTCGGGACACACCGCTGGATGCTCACAGAGTCACAGGGTAAGTACAACCAAACATACGTTTACCTTCTGTTTGCACAATGGTACCAAACTTTTCATTGTTCCAAGCTTTACTTATGGCATGGGGAAATTTGCTGTCAACGTGGATGCTTTGAACCCCTCAGGTCCTCTTTGGCAGGATTATTCTGGTCCTAGAGTCAGGACTAAACAGTGAGGTGCTTCTTCACCTGTGCAAACTACCAGAGACCCTGAGACTCTCTAAAACAGGTCTGAAAACACATTTATTTACTATGGGCTTCTCATAAGTCCAGCTTCTTCTTATTTTTATTCTTGCTTTATCACCTCAGTTTTTTGTATTTGTATCATATAATTCTCATTTTTACCCAAGAATTCTCTACTGTTGATATCTTATTGCTAACTTTATGTCTTCAATGCTCTTAATGTCATACTGTCTTTGTATTAAGAATTAGCTCAGTATTTTTGAAGTTGGGTTGTATCTGGTAAAAAGTCATTGGAGTGGCTGAAACAGCTCCCAGCAGCGCCGTACTTTAGGGAGAACTAGCCTAGACGACCAGTAAGGTACACTGCTGTTAAGGGGTACAGTTATTTTGGTACCATCAATCAATCAATCAATCAATCTGTATTTGTATAGCGCCAGTTCATAGCAAGTGTTATCTTAAGGCACTTTACAGTAGAGCAGACTGAAGCCATACTCTTTATTTTTAGATACACATATATACATATGTACAAATACATATAAAAATATATATTTATTTGCATATACACATCCATACATCCATAGATGGATCCATCCAGGCAGAGACAAAGTGACTAAAAATAAGAATTTATGATAGAGACAAACACATGGACGCCCAGATCATAAATCTGTCCTCATCACATTTGTCTCTGCGGAATATAGATTCAATCAATCAATCTTTATTTGTATAGCACCATATTTGTTGAATATAAATGCATTCAAGGTAAGCCCCTTGAGATGTAGCATCATTTTCAAGAGGGACCTCATGTCTATATGATTGTAAGGACAGTTACTATGGATGTATAATCAATGCAACCATGGAGAGATTAATCTAATATTAACATTAATACCCCTATTTGTCATTTGCACCATAAATATTAGTCCCGCATTTATTTTGACTACATTTTTAGATTCCTTGACCATGAAAACATACCACTGGCAACTGAATTCATAATGATATCAACATTAGGTTCAGCAGTTATTCACAAAAATCGCATTTTCCGTAATGGCGGTTTTCTTCTGGATCTAGCTCCACAGCTTTTGAAGATACCTCAAATCCGTTGGCATATTCCAGATTCCACAGCTTCTTGGCTATTTAATGGTGTTTGTTGTGTGTTTATAGCTTCATTTGTTCTCTTCCTATGATGAAAATTCCAAAGGTCCCCTATTTTTTCATATTCTGGATCATAGTATCTGGAATTATTCCTTTATCCGGATCAGTCTTTGATATACTGTACAGCATGTTAGAAACTTGTCCTGTATTTTTTTCCCAAGTGCCCTGACCGTTATTTGTGGAGTTATATTCAAAAATGTCGAAAATAGCCCTATCTTCCAATGTTAAAGAATCCTTTAAAAAATTCCTGAATCCAGACGGAGATCCAGATCGCTTCCAAAATCTAATCATTTGTTTCTTATCCCAATCTGGACATTCCCTGAAAATTTCATCAATATCTGTCCATAACTTTTTGAGTAATGTTGCTAACTAACTAACAGACAGACAGACAAACAAACCCTCCCAAAAACATAACCTCCTTGGCGGAGGTAATTATAATCTGGAGAAGAATGTTCTGGATTAATGTAACAGCATCTAGCTGACCTGCTATTAAAATGGGTTTAACTAGTCTAAAAGTATGAATTTATGTTAAATGATGTAATTTCTGTTGATGGTTGATGCGGAATAAAGTCACCAAGACTGTTACGATTGTTCACTGAGGAAAATATTGTAGAAGCAGAGTGCACTGCAGACTATTCTCATTTTTTGTTCCCTGGGTTTCTTTCGTTGTTTTCTCTGTTAAGCACTTTAAAGTTATTATAGTGTTGACTGTAATGTTTGATGGGCACCTCGACAAATCCATATGTTGATTTTTGGCCTCTTTTGCGCATTTCTTTTTGAAATAAGAATAATTTTGATTTATGTTGTTATCACCAACAGCTCCCTTGTGTCCTACAGTTTGAGAAGCTTTTGGAACGTTGCAGAGCAGCTGATTGAAGTTTTACCTCATATTATCAATCTTTGTTCTTACCCAAACTTTATTTGAATGTTTCTTATAAGTATGAGCTGGTTTTCTCCTGTCTACAGGTTAGACATCATCTTCTCATCATGTCAGACCACTGCAGATCTTTGGACGATGTGAGGAAGTTCCTTCAGCCTTCTATACACATGGACTCTCAGAGGCGGATGGAGTTTTACAACATCTGGGCTAAGACGTATGAAAAGGTCAGTATGAGGAACCTTCTTCTTAATGCTGAGGAAAGACTACGCATTCATAACATGATTTCAGCTTGTTACGTACAGGTGTACGTTCGAGAGTGTACAAGAATCAAGGCCACATCTGGGCAACGGACAACCTCCTGACAGGAAGTCTAATGCTGAGCTCTTACAATGGGAATATTTTTGTTGATAGCAACGGTCCGTAAATCAGATTAGGCTGTGCTGTGACTTGCCGCTCGATTAGGCTGTGCTGTGACTTGCCGCTCGACTACACCACTGATTTCAACTGCATTTAACAACAGATGTGACGACAGTGGAAGGTGGAGAGGGGGCACCAAAAACAACAAACAAGCATCCTGTATTAGAGTACAGTACTTTTGTTTATCTCCAAATGTTATGTTGAATAAGATGTTACTTTGCTGATAAATGTAAGCACCATGTAAAATCAGTCAAGAGAGCAGTGGCTGGTCTGGGAGCGCCCTCTGTTGGATCGGGTGGTTCACTGCTCCGGGTGCCTAATATGTTGCTGAACTGTATATTTTTAATTTAAATATATTAATGTATAATATATTATTATATTTATCAGAAATCAGAAATACTTTATTCATCCCAAAGGAGAAATTAGTTTTTTTCAGTTGCTCTTATGCATAGTATAGAAGTAGGAATATCAGATAAAGACATTAAAATAGATACGAGACATCAAAATAGGTAAGAGCATAAAAAATTAAGTAAAATATTCAGAAAGCAGGTTGCAACATGCAGAATCTTTAAGCAATATCAACTTCCTTATGAAGGAAAAATAAATAAAATAAGTGAGACTATGAAAAAGGCCAAGGAATTTACACTATTAACATAAACAATATTTTCAATATGAATATAATATGACAGCATTGTTTGACGGTATTACACTGGATATTATATTTGCTTATTTACAGTTTAAATACAATTTTTTACCCCCAAGTTTGAATGGATATTTGAACATCGAGTACAAAGTGACAACCCTAGTCAGTAATGTTAGCTAAAACTCATATAAACGCCAAAACCATAACAAACAATGAAATGGCAAAGTTTGCCAAATGTTTGTGGTTATCTGGAAACATCAATCATCAGTGTCAGTTATGACGACTGATCGCTTATTGGCTTGTACAGTCTGTCATGTTGGACAAACTCACGTCTAAGTGATGAGTAAAACCCTGGAGTAATTTAGATCAGAGACAGAGATAGAGATTCCAAATCCAGGACTTTTTTAAAGGATTTGTTAACAAAGCACACTTTTGCCATTAACCCTGTCAGTTCTGAACAGATTTTGATGACATTTCTAGGTAGTGTTGGTCATAACACAAGGGAAATGTGATTTGATTTCGGTGGTGATCCGAATTCGTTTAAGGATCCAGGAGTTTTTTGAAGTATTTGTCAAAGGTCCCATGTCCTTGTGTTTGTCTGTTTGCATCATGTCCTGGATATGTAATAAGCATGGGTTTGATTTAGCTTGGCTCTCAAATTTTGATCTCAAGTCAGAGTGAGATTTTTGCTGGGTTGGGGGTGAGGGGGCAAATGATGTGCTGGCCTTTAGGTATGATAGTTTATAAAAGACTCAAATTTTAAATAAGTCTTCAACCATCTATATGCATTTTTCGTATTTGGGTTAATTAGTAGTCGGGTGCTTGTTTTGCCCCCACAATGACCAAATGGGTCTTATTGTTAGGCCTACTTTGTGATGTTAGTATATTATATCAAGTAATGATACATGTTCTAAGTAGAACTATTAACTTAACTAACTTAGCATTGATGATTTTGTTTCAATGTGATGCCTTGTAACCACACTTTGTCAATGTGATTGGACTTTTACTGTTTAATGGTAGGTGTGGAGGAAGAATAAGAATAAGCTCTCATTGTTTTACTATTGTACATTAAGTAATTTCATGATTCAGTAGGCTACAAAATCAAATGACGAGATAACTAACTGTTGCCGTTGTCGTGTGTGTGCAGTATGCATCCTCTGCGATCAGATCAACTTACATGGATACAGCACTGCTATTTTCTGATTGGCTGATATGTAGCTGTATGTTATTTTTTGATTGGTTGATGGGTATTTGATCTTGTTGACTGGGTCATGTCAAGCTCCCGTTGAGCTTTATGATGCTCAGAGCGTGTCATGCTGAATGCGTGAGACTTTAGAGCCCTGATTTAGGTTGAATAAGAAGAACAAAAGTGACTGGAGTTTGGTGGTGATCTGATTACAGATGCAGATCTTGGAGTTTTTCAACTGATTTCTTAACATTGTGATATAGGGCAGTTTTTCCCCACATTTTCATGAATAACTCAATAAGTTTGTGATGGATTTTGATTTTTGTGGTGATCTGAATCCAGATGTGGATCCAGGATTTTTTTCCCAAAGATTAGATAACAGTGCGAGATAGGGCAGTTTTCAACATTTTTGATAATGTTGGAACTGCCTTGGTGGAAAATTGTGATCTTAGTTATTTATTATTTCATTTGTAATCATGCCATTTCTTTAATGATGTAATCCTCCCTGACTTTTATATCTCTTCTGAATGGTCTTTGTGGTCTGGCTGTAAAACATATCACCCCTCAGGATCATAAAGATATGGTTGATCTTTGATCTTGACCTCCTGACCCCTTGCGTCTGGTTTTGACCTTTGACACTTCGAAAACCACAAGTGAATCAGTATTTTCACCTTTATCAGCCTGAGTCATGTGTACTTTGTTAAACTGTAAGACCTGCTGATGATACAACAAAAGATGGGACGGCCAGTTGGTGCAGCAGCTCATCTTTACATCAGCTCTCCACAGTATGACCGTGATAACCTCCTGTATATGAGCTGTGATCATGGAAAGTTCCAGATTGTGTGACCTCAGGACACGTACTGTTGTTTCCCACAGTATAGTAAGGCTCCGTCTTCGTTGTTGTTCTTGTTATTCTTACCCTACCCTTTATGTTTGAGAACTCTCTTGACCCTTGAAACAGAGAAATGGTAGCTGCCAAATCTTCCCTTAAAAAATGGGATGAGGCTTCGGGACGCTGCTCTTTTCTCACCAAAAGCAGACGAGGTGTCTAGTTTGCTGAGTCCCTGGAAGGACAGTAAAGGGATGTTTCTTTGCTTTATCTTACATTTTTGATCATTTCACTTTAAATTTTCAGGTAACACTTTTGGAAATACTTGTTAATAGCTGTGTAAATATGGGTTTTTGCACTTTATGGTCATGCCTGTTTGGAGAATGCTTGATTATTATCTTATTGTTTGTTTTTTACAATGACAATAAATTATTGAATTTAATTGAATTTACTGCTAAAATGACTCTGCTGCCCCACCTGGGGAGCTACGTTAGCTATTAGCCAGCCTTTATACCTAATAAAAGTTGAATGTATACTACATACAATTATTTGAATGCTTTTTTTTTTTTTTTGACAATTTGAACCTTTATTTGGACGGGACAGTGCATATTAATGAACGTACAGTATCTTAGGAGTCCATACAATACCAACATAAATATGCTGGATTTAGCTCAATGTTAATTCTCATCCGTAGTCTCAAACATAAAAGAGAAAGAAGTCATGTTGTAGCCAGTTTTGTTTTGTTTAGTATGTTTATGCCTCTTGTTTAAACCTCTGGTTTCCCATGTTTCTTTTCATTGCTGTTTTATTTTGTAGTGTGTTGTCTGTGTGTCATTTCATGTTTTACTTCCTGTCTCGTCTGCTCTGATTAGTTCACCTGTGTAATTCGTCACACCTGTTCCTGGTTTTTCTTGTTGTCCCTCAGTGTATATAGGCTCTGTGTTCTCTCTTGTTTTAATCAAGTCAAGTCAAGTCAAAGTTTATTTCTAAAGCACGTTTAAAATCAACCTCGGTTGACCAAAGTGGTTTACAGGGGCACCATATAATCATGTATACACTTAATTACAGTAATGGAATAAAAATGAACATAATATAAAAAACAATGTATAAACATAGAATAAATAATAGAAGAGTAAAAGAGAAGATAGAGAATGAAGGATAATGGATAAAATCCAAGGTTACTTGACTAGCTGGGACCAAACGCCAAAGTTCCCTGTGAAAGTTGCCAGTGTGTCTAGTTTTTTTTCTTTTAGGTAATTTGTTTGATATTGAACTTTTGTAAGAGACTTTGTTTTGTGTTCTAATTTTTGTCGTAAAGGCCTGGTAGTTTTATATAAAGATTTTTTTTATGTTTATCTGAATTTGGGTCTTTCTCCTTGTTTTTCTTCGTTTAGTGTTTCGCAAGCGTGACAAATGAAAGGTTACCAATAAACATTATCAACAGAAACTGCTTTCATTCGGATCCTTTCAGGATCAGGCCAGGTGACTTGCTGTCTTGGAATTGAGCCTTAAGGGGGCCAACTTTACACCATGCTCCCTCTAACTTCACTGCTGTTGTGGGCAGTGTTAGGTAAAGCTGATGAGATATGGCCCTCATATTCACCAACCGTACCCGTCACCTGAGCCTGGATCCACCATGCCACTTCCTTGCCCCCTCCTTCTTTACAATACAAGAACCCACTAACATAAAAATATTTGTTCTGTCTTTCTGTTCTGTCTCATGTTTCATCACTCAAAAGGACTCGGAGCTGCTGAACTACAGCGCTCCTAACCAGGCGACAGATTTCATTGACGCCCATTACACAGGAAGTCACAAGGACGCGCAGGTTCTTGATGTCGCCTGTGGGTCTGGACTTGTTGCCAAACTGGTGAGTAACGCAGTGTCCTAACAGCATGTGACACGATTGTCCTATTGTCCTCTCTGTCACTCGCATCAGTGTGGACAAGGAATGAAAAAAGACAGAGACATTAATAAGATTATGGGGGGGTTGCATGATTTTTTTCATTTTACTCATTGAAGGTGCAATTTCAAATTTCCTTTTTCTGTCGTGTATGATTCTCCAAAAACAATCTTCATCACACCAAAAAGGGTTGAAGTCGGATATCCAATCCATTTATTGACCAAAGCAGCTGCATTGATCCCAAGAGGGTATAGAATAAATCATAATAATAACTCTAAGTTACAACGAACATAGTTGCCAGGTCTGTTAATTACAAGCAACTTTGGGGTTCTTTTTTTGAAAAGTTGCCTGTAAATATTGGCAGTTGCAGGTTGTGTTTTTTAGGGCTTGTTCCAACAGTGCAGTTGCTCATTTAGGCTTGTTGTGCCCCCAAACCCAGGAGGGATCTGATGCTCACTCTACTATCAATATAAACTCAATTAAGAAGTTACACAAACTAATTTGTCCCACTCCAAACACAAATGTAATTTTTACTGTAAGATGAGGCAAAAATGATGTTTCCACCAAAAATAAATCCTTATAGCTAGAATTAAATTTATTTCTAATCTGGCTGTTACTGTTTTCAAAGTAATAAAGCTGTAGAGGATCAACATTTTATTTATTTATTTACCCTTTATTTAACCAGGTATGTCCCATTGAGGTCAACAGATCTCTTTTGCAAGGGAGACTGTTTATTCAAAAGGATGTCAAATAAGCAAATTAAAAGACAAATAAGAAAAAATGTCACTTTGAAATTGAAGTGTAATGTAGATGACAATCAAACCACGCTTTATGTAGATTTCTCTTTAAGACAAAAGTGATATATCACTTCAGAAAAAAATAGCTGGAGATTGATTGTTTTGGGCTTGTTTTTATCAACCTGGTTGCTTGTTTCAGTAGAAAAATCTGGCAACACTGCCAGCACTGTTTTTTGTTAGTGATGCACGAGCTAAAAAAATTTCACAAAATTTTTTTTTCCTGCTTCTCATGGCCGATACCGATAACCGATAAGTTCATATTTTTATATTTAATATAATATTTTTGCATGTTGAAATCTTGATTCAACCACTGAGCTGTTAAGCTAAGCTTGCTGACCGGACTAACGTCAGATGTCCTTATGTCTGTGATAAAACTTACATGTAGTTCATTCTTGTTTTGTGTTATGTTATCAAGATATGGACGTGTGTGGCAACGATACCTCAGACGGCATGGAGGGATACATCCAAGAAGAAGCTACAGCTTGGGAGGGTGTAGCGTGGCTCCAAATGTGCGGTTAACTTGCGAAAACCCGGGCTCTCAATGACAGAAAAGGGCTAGTCGTCGAGCACTATGAACTCCATCACTTTGTCATTAATGGCTTTAGCCTTTTCACTGTCTCTTAAAAAGTTTTTCCAGTTTTCAAACGCCTGTTGAATGGGGACATCCACGCTCCGTGTTGTTTTTTTAGCCTTAGCACAGCTAGCTGCTACCACAGCTGCTTCGTATTCTTTCAATACCGTTTCGCCGCGATGACAACTTTTCAGTTGAGCTATAAGATTTGTTGTGTTAAAACTTGAAGTCCTCTTTCCTCCTCTCAGAATTCTTGCTGAACAGGTTGTGCAAACAGCAATGCTGTTATTATCTTCTGCCACTGAGAAAAACAACCACACTGGTGAAGCCATGTTCACTTTTGGTCTGGCAGAGAGACGGGGACAGGCTTCGGTCCTTCTAGTAAGGCACGATAGATGATATAACCAGCGTGACATGACTTATTTTGGGGCTTCGCGGCCTGCAAACAATTTCCCCAATTTAAGTAATTTATCTGACCTTTTTATCGGATAAAATGTACATATCAGGTCGATAAAAATGACGTCATTTTTCCCCAAATCAACAATTACACCATTAGAGGTCGTTTAAAAGAAACGTGGCATAAAATTAAAAACAGATGTAGTGTGGACACCAAGCCAGTGAAGCCTAATACATGTGTGCTGTTATTTGCTTTTCTGATCGATTGATTTTAGAGCATTGATCCAAGGATTTCTCCTCTTGTCTCCAGATGAGTGAAATGGGCTTCAGGAACTTTGTCGGGGTGGACGGCAGTCAAGGGATGCTGGATCTCGCTGCTCAGACCGGCCTCTATCGGGACCTCAGACTGGCCTTACTGGGAAAAGAACCACTGCCTGCACAGAACAGTAAACTCACACCACACGCCTTCAAATGAACTCAAAGCCTGACCATGTTTGACAGAAACTATACAGAGAAAAAATCTGAATCATACAGCCAAGGAGCCAAAGCACTCAATCGTATCTCCGGTGGACAGACAAACTTTAGTTTATGATAAGTAATGATGTCAAAGGTCATCTTATCATTGTTAAAATTGGCTGTTCAATGATTATCAGTGCTGGAATTATTATGCCAACGCCTCTGTGCAAAGTATAGTCAAGGCCAGAGATATTATGTTTTTATGTTGTCCATCCCTTCATCCCTTTATCAGTCTGTGCATCTGTCAATCTGTCTATCCATCTATCCATCCATCTGCCTGTGTAGTTATCTATCAGTCCATCTATCAACTCATCCTTTCATCTATAAGTCCATCTATCTGTAAGTTTGCCTGTTTCCCATCAATCTATCCATCTGTTCATTTATTCATTCATTTGTTCATCTGTCCATCTGTTGTGCATTCATCCATCCCATCGTTCATCTGTTTATCCATCCATCAGTCTGTGTATACGTCCTTCCCGCCATCCATCTGTCCATTCAGCCATTAATTCATCCCTTCATCTATCTGTTCATTCATCCACCAGTCCATCTGTCTGTCCATTCATTCATCCATCTATCCATCCATCCATCTGTCTTTTTATCTATTAGTCTGTTACAGCAACCATGACCCCAGGAATCCTTCCATCCATCTATTCATCCCATCATTCATCTGTTTATCCATCGATCTGTCAGTCCTTCCATCCATTCATTTATCCTTTCATCAGTCCATCCTATCTCATAACTTCTGTCTGTACCGTCTCATATCTATCTTTAATCCATCCATTCAGCCATCTGGGACTTCCTCGTGAAAGTGATATTTCAAGAATCCTTTTAGAAATTTTCTCGCGCTAACTTAGCACAAAAGGATTTGGCAAATCTTTCTTTGTACTCAGCTCTGCTGCTCGTACCACAAATGCAAATTCCTTACAAATGGAAAAAAAACAGGCTTTCCAACAGTATAAGATTTATCAACAAGAAGCATTGTTACAACAGGAATAATGACCATAAAGATTTTATTCTGAGAAAAAAACCCTCCTGTTAGCGAATATTTCCCGAGGTTTTAGATAAGACCCAAAAGCAATCTCAGACAGAGTAATGGTGCAATAATCACAATCTTAATTGAGGGACAGATCCAGGAGAAGAAGAGGGAGTGAGATCCAGTGAATGCAGCAGAGAGTGAGTGATAATCGTGGCAGTGGTGTAGGCTAGTGGAGACGCTGCAAAAGAGGAGGAGAAGATCAGGTAAGCACGAGGTACCAAAATACATGTATCAAAAACACAATACAAGCAACAAGAGTTCACTGAGAATACAATAGAGACGGCCACTATACCACATGTGAATATGGGAATCATCTGGCACCAAAGAAGAGTTTGCGTGGAGCTGATAAAGGTGAGCTGATTTCAGAGATAGAAAACAGGTGTGATCCATCAGCGAGCCACAGGGTCAGAAGACATGCCGGAAGAAGGCTTCATAAAAGTCACTCAGAGAGGAGTCGTCACACCACCGCGGTAATAAAGAAAAGACAATGTGCAAAAACCTGAACTACAAGCTTGGCAACATCAAAATGACTTTACATGTAAATGACAGTCAAAGAAAAAACAGACTAAACATGCTCCAGGCCTGCTAGAGCTGCTCTGTCTATCTCCCTGTTGTCGATTACATTTTCAGGATGTTTCTGCTGTTGGATGTACTTTGTAGATTGTACTTCATTTTATACCTCTTGACATTTTAATTTTAGTTATTACTATATATGTTTTGTCTTTTGCACCAATTTATCAAGTCAAATTGGTTCTGGTTCTGATTCTGAGAGTTTGTAAAGTGCTTGTACTGTAAGGTTCAACCACAGCTTCCATGGTTACTCATACTTGCCCACTAAAATGCATCATCTTCCCCCTCTCTGCTGCCTCCAGATACATTTGATTTGGTGGTGATCATCGGAGCATTACGAGACGGTTTTGTCCCCGTCAGCGTCATCAGAGAGCTCTGCCAGGCGGCCAAACCAGGTAACCCAAACTGGCCTTAACAGAACAAAAATTAAACTTCAGAAATGCAGTCCAGATCTGACAAAACTGCTACTGAAGCTGTTAGCATCTATGGTAATCTCTGTATGACAGGGCTCTCAAGTCTCATGCATTCAGCATGTGACACATGCATTTTAAACCTTTTCACACTCTCACATGCCCCACTTGGTATTTCTCATACATGAAAATTTATTATATAATGCCCATGGAGTTACACCATTATATATGCATTGGAACGTGTAGCAAGACGCTCTGAGCATCGTAGAGCTCAACGGGAGCTTGACACGACCCAGTCAATAAAATCAACTACCCATCAGCCAATCAGAAAATAGCATTGCTGTATCCGGGTAAGATACGGTTGATCTAAGCACAGAGGATGCATAAAAAAAATGCAAAAAAACGTTGTTGACGAAAACTATGTTGAAAATAATTAGTCAACAAAATCAACACTGATTCTCCCTAATATTTTTATTATAAGTAGGGTTTGTTTAGAACAACAGACAGAGATGTCACACTCATCTCTTAAAACCAGACACTCTTTAGCTACCTCTAAGTTATTTCAGCAGAGATGGTGATATGTTAAAGTGTTTAAAGTAGGTCTGATCTCCATGGGCCAACATAACTGACTCACTTTGACTTTGGAAGTTCCCTCCTTTGTTTTTAAGCTGGAGCCGTAAAACCACATGCTGTATATAAAAAAGCTACAATTATTTAAATATGTACTTTTTGTCTCAATATGCAGATGATATAGTGTCATATGTTTGTAACACACAAGCAGCATTTTTTCATTTAATCTTGATTGTCTTTTTTATTACTGTGTGGATGCAAAAATCTCAACTGACATTGAAACTACTCATTTTATTGCCTAGCACTACCAGTTCTGCAAGCCCAGAGAGGCCTCTCTGCTGTAGGTACAGCCCCCTGCATGCCTGAGAGCCCCCGAGGCTGCTGCTGCATTCCCTGCAATTACTCCTGTTCAACATTTTGAACATGATGTTCAGTGAATCAGATCTAGATGACACTTGTAGAGACAGTCATCCCCCCGCCCCCTTATTGTTGTATAAGTACTAGCAAATTGTGTTGTTTTTTTCAATATGTGTATAAATAGATGTGCTTTAACCAAACATGGTACCTTTATTTCAGCTTATTTTCCCCATTTATACACGCTAAATAATGTAGAGTTAACACCTACGTAGTTAGATAAATATGTGTTGATCAAAAGTCACTCTGTTGAGTGTTAAAATGTTTTGAATATTTACTCCAAAAAAGTCAACAACGACACTTGATGAGAGGTAAAGTACTACTTCTCCAAAAAGAGTGAAAACACTTTGTGGTGTGGACCCTTAAGAATTGTATGTATTAACTCTGATAGTGTTAATTTTTCTGTCCAGATTTTGCTAAGTAAATTGAAATGAAATAATGAAGGGAAACTTTGATTATGAAGAGGACAACATCCATTTTATTCTACTGCCAAAATGTAGGGATCTTCTAAAACAGGTGATAGTGATTATTTGCAGTAAAAGAAAAAGAACAGATCTATGCTACAGTTTCTCAATATATCAGACCAAATACTCAAGTTTAAAATTGCAAATGCAAATAGGAATGTTAACTTACTTAGTTAAAGCAGAATTTAAGCAAATTTTACAGTGCCAGTAGCTGCCTTAAACAGCTTGTTCCCACAGTCCCAGAATAGACCTACCACAGTGGCATCCTACCCTTATTATGTCATCATTTAAGTCCATTAAGTTTGTGTAGCACAAAGCAGAGATTGTAGAATGAATGCAGAGTCGTTGACAACATGGTGCTGAGCAGCACTGAACCAATCATAGTGCTGATTGTGATGCTACAGTAACTTTGCATTACAGCTGGATCAGTCTGATTCAGTGTTTGGAATCAGGCAGATCCGTCTTGCCAAGCTCAAATCTACAACAATTATAAGCAGCCAAAAGCCACATAGACTTTAGGGCAGGAAGAGGTGGGAGCTACGAGCGAGACAACAGCAGGAAGTGACTGTTTATACAAAGATTAGTATAGATGCTAACAGCTACAGTAGCAGATTATTAGATTTCGACACTACAAACTTGTCTATAGTATGGGTATTTTCACCCTTCTTCCAACATGTTTTGTTTAACGACATGGTTCACATTCTGTCCTTTACACCACGGCAGTAGAAATGCCTACTACATTATCTGATTGGTCTGGAATGAAAGTGACTGATTGGACGATCGACCAATCACTTGCCAGATTTGCTTCTGAAAGGTTCTGCCCTCCCCTAACACTTTCTATGCGCTGTTTCCCAGATTAACTGGTGAAATCTTTATTTTATGTCTCAGAATACTCACAAGCAGCTACATGCTCCTAGATACCTTTGTCACTGTTCTATTGTATAGCTACAGCCCTCACTAGTGGCCAGGTTGTTTCATTACACAACATTTGACCTGATTTAATTTAAGCTAACAAAACCAAATCAAAAATGCAACTCAATTCTTAAATCAGAGTCTGCAAAACTTTGTATATAGAAGGAACCTCGGAAGCTTGTGTTTTTTTTTGTCTTCCAGGTGCTTATGTGTGCATGTCGAGGGTGGACACAAAGTCTGCGTCCGGAGAAGAATATAAGCGCCGTATGGAGCAAGAGCTGCAGCTGATGGAGGAGGAGGGACTGTGGACTCTTGTAGCTACAGGAGAGATCAACAAATACATGATGGATGTCTATCAGAATTATGATAAAGAGAATGAGCAATATCTCACTGGGTGCATCTATTTGTACATGAAGGCCAATGATTAGTCCATGGCCACTGTAGACCATCAACCAGATCTTTAAATATGGTTTAACTGAATGTCACTGTTTTAAAGCATAATTGTGAACTCTTCCTTCCTGACATTAAACACATGAGGAGCCAGCATTTCCATGTTTTTACATTTGTATTGATTTATTTATTGTTTGTGAATGGTGTGACTTTTTGTGGGCAGGGCTTAGCTAGAGGTAAATCAGTCATACAAACACATGAGTGCTGGTTAGCTGGTTGGTTCTGGCTTGTTTATACTTATATTGAGACTTATAAGAGAAAACAAGTCAACGCTGATGAAAAGGAGCCTGGTGAGGTGTTCAGGGCACGCCCCACCATAAGGAGACCACAGGAAGACCCAGGACACGCTGGAGGGACTATGTCTTAAAGTGGCTGGGGAGAGGGAAGTCTTGGCTTCTCTACTTAGGCTGCTGCCCTCTCAACCCGACCCCAGATAAGCAGAAGAAGACAGTACACTATGTTTTTCAGACTCTGTTTACATGCATTAACATCGATAAACATCTGTTTTCATGTATTTTAAGTACCGTGTTACAGCATTCACGTACAAACCCTAATTCAAATGACACTGATGTTGCCAATCCATCCATCATCTTTACCAATTATCAATTTCAGGGTCGCCAAGGACTGCAGCCTGTCCCAGCTGACACTGGGCAAGTGGCGGGTACACCCTGAACCGGTCGCCAGCCGATCACAGGGCCACATATAGAGACAGACAACCATTCATGTTCACACTCATACTCATGGGCAATTTAGAATCACCAGTTAATCTAATCAGCATGTTTATGGTTTGTGGCAGGAAGCCAGAGTGCCTGGAAAGAACCCACACATGCATGGGGAGAACGTGCAAACTCCACTCAGAAAGGCCCTGACTGGCACAGGGATCGAACCAGCAACCTTCTTGCTGTGAGGCACATGCACTACCTGCTGCGCCACCAGTTGGGACTTGAATTAGATGATTTGCAATTAATTTTGACCCATATTCAATTAAATGCACTACAAAGACAGGATATTTAATGTTCAAACTGATAAACTTTTTACATGTAATCACTCATTTTGAATGAAATGCCTGCAACAAGTTCCAAAAAAGCTGGGACAGGGGCAACAAAAGACTGGGAAAGTTGAGGGACGCTCAAAAAACACCTTTTTGGATCATTCCACAGGTGAACAGGTTTACTGTAAATAGGTGAGTGTCACGATTGGGTATAAAAAGAGCATCCCTGAATGGCTCAGTCATTCACAAGCAAGGATGGGGCGAGGCTCAACACTTTGTGAACAACTGTGTGAGCAAATAGTCAACAGATTAAGAACGTTTCTCAAAATACAATTACAAGGAATTAATGGATTTCATCATCTACAGTCCATAATTTCACCAAAAGATTCAGACAGTCTGGAGAAATCTCTGCAAGTAAGCTGCAAAACTGAACACCATCATTGAATGCCTGTGACCTTTGATCCCTGAGGCAGCACTGCATTAAAAACCAGCATCATTCTGTAAAGGATATCACCACGTGGGCTCAGGAACACTTCAGAAAACCATTGTCAGTTAACACAGTTCATCTCTATATGTACAAGGTCAAGGTCAAACTCTACCATGCAAAGACAAAGCCAAATATCAACAAAACCCAGGAAAAGTTAGTAAAATAATTTTAGCTTTTTTTTTTTAATAAAAATAAAAATAATTAAATAAATAGGTTAATTACAAGGCTTTGGGTGGCACCATGCACTGCTATGCACCAGCTACCATCTGCCCCCTGGATATCTCCCCCCAGTTACAAAGCTTGCAAGTTCCTTTTTTGGCATTCATATTTACTACATTAGTGTCATGGGCCTCGATCGACCCCACTTTAAAAAACCCAAACTAATCCTTTAATCATAGAAGTTTTCATTGGATTAAAACAGACGCCCCTCACTGACATTTGCAAAGAACACTGAGTGATAATAACCTCAAAGAGGAGGAAAAAAACTTGGCTGATGGAGTATGTCTGTCCATCAGGACGCCTGAGGTGTTTGGTTTAAACTCTCAGCCATGCACCAGAACAGGTCGAACACTTTCAAGGTCAAGAGCTCCGCAGGAACATGAAAACATCTACAAAAGCAGCAAGATAAAATTCAAGAGGAGAGCTGATTGTGACTGCATGACAGTTGACATCTTGCCTCACTCCCGAGTCCATGACAAGCAGATAGACTCCATTCTTTTAACTGTGTGTGCAGTAACAAGGAAGAGACGGGCAGAGCTCACCCACTAATAATTAGCTTAGCTCAAACACTGGGAGTCAATGGGTAGTGTTAGCCTGCCTCTGCCTACAGTCATCAGATAAATTCCTCTGTGTGCTTGTTGTGACTTGTGGAAGTGCTTTATTTTGTTGACCTACTTACAAGCATGTCCGCGATGGTTTGCACACTTGTTTTTTTTTTTTTTTTTTTTTTTATCGAGTTATGTTACATTAAATATTTTTAGACTAAGATTAGCATTTTATGTCGTTTTTTTAAAGAAAAACATGGAAAAACTAAACAGAAGAGCACAAGCGCAAACCACCGCAGACGTGCTTGTAAGTAAGTCAAAAAAAAAAAGAAAGCATGTTACCACCACAGAAATTGAAATTAATAGCCAGTTTTTAATTTCAATATTGTGTTTACTAATAAATCACACTAAATAAAAACAAAAATAACAAATGTAGCATGTGCACCACCTACATTTCCCTAAACTTTGGCATGCATGGGGTCAAAGTTTAGGGAAACATAGGTAGTGATGCCACACCCCTATCACATGTACCAGAGCCCTTACATTTTCACTCAAGCAAAAAAAAAAAATCACAAAACTGTGACTGTTGTATTAGCAGCAAAGTTTAACAGAGAAATTCAAGATGCTTCTAAGTATAATGTTCTCATATTATTTCATGATCTGTAGTAATAATTATTGTTAGAAATTATTAAAAAATAAACATGCAGTGTGATTTATAGCCTATCAAATGCATAATACTTATTGGATTAGATTAGATTAGACAGAACTTTATTAATCCCTTGGGCAGACTCCCTCAGAGAAATTTAGATTCCAGCAGCAGCATTATATAGCAGTACACAGAGTAAAAAGAAACAAATGATATTAAAAAAAATTGCAGATATAAATAAAAATATAAACAATAATTATTATAATAATAATAGCATGACTACTGGCTGCCTATTGCTCCTTCCCGTCCACAGTCTGATGGCCTGAGGGAAAAAAGAGTTTTTCAGTAAACTTAGTTAGTTTTAGTGTTAGTAAACTACAAAATGTATGTCACTTAAAGACATTAAAGGGATAGTTCAGTTTTTTTTTGAAGTGGGGTTGTATGAGCTCCGTATGGCCACTAAGTACATTAGATGCAGTAGAAAGTTCTCTCCTCTCCCTCAGTAAGCCACAGTCTGTAAGAGTTTGTGACGCAGAACTAGCCGCAAACAGGGAAGTATTGTACCAAATACGAGGGGTATTTTCTCCGCCTACAAGAACTCTCATCAAAAAACAATACCACAGTTTAAGAGTAAGCTACCTAGAAAATTTTTTGAGGGCATTAACTTTTCGGAAAAATAAAGAGGAATACGTGACGTGAGTCGGTTAGTTCCAGGTAAACTTTATTTTTCCAAAAAGTTAATGCACTCAAAAAATTTTCAGCTCATACAACCCCACTTTAAAAAAACAACTGAACTATCCCTTTAAACCAAGAAAGCAGCCCTCCATAATACCCTTATCTTTAGGGTATCTCTCAGGCTCAGAAAGGTTGGTGACCCACAGGGGAAGAGGGGATCTTAGCTCATTTCTCCTTTGGCTGTGTCACTCATCCCACTAATGCACATTCTTAGAAGTTTTACCTCGTAGAAATGGTGACTAATCAGGCTTTTCAATCATGTAAAATGCAATACCAACTGGCATTACTAAAGGAGAGAAACAGTCAGCTAAAATGACATTTCCACACTTTCTTTGAGGAGTACATTGGCCCCAAAAGGCCCCCTCCCTTCCTCTATTGGGGCCCCTGTTGCTCAGCCCCTCTACAGCCCCCTTCATGATTTAAGAGTCTGAATTCTCCTGCAGCTTTTACAACCTCACACAGTCAAGCTGTCACATTTTTCTTAGCTGAGATTTGAAAAAACCTTGAGGCTGTTTTAACCCGAGGATCCAGATAAAGGCTCTGCTCTTTGGCCCTCATAAACGTGCTGAGCTAAAACCTCCGTCACCAAACACACGCACACACATCAGGTCCTCCACCGCGATCCTGTCACACACAGTGAGTACAGCTCGTAGACTTTCACTACAAAACAAACTGAAGCAGAGCTTTAACCATCAGAGGTTTTCACAGTAAAATGTCATTTTTAATGCAGTTAAATCTTTGAACATTTAAAATAAAGAACGTGCAGGTGTGTTTTTTTTATGTGCATCATACATGACCAAATAATTGTTAATTTTATGCCGGATGGAGTATGTCTGTCCATCAGGACACCTAAGGTGTTTGGGTTAAACTGTCAGACAAGCCGAAACTTTATTATCCATGCAGCAGATTAAATAAATCAGAGCCGGCTGGCTCATTAGGCAATATAGGCAAATGCTAAGGGCACCATGGCTTCCACAAAATTGGGGGGAAAAAAAATCATCTTCAGTATGATTATATTAAAACTAGTTATCAACTCTTAAAAGGTAAAAGCTCACACTGATTCAAATGTGAAGCAATGCCCAATTAATTTCAATGAAAATTATAATTCCAAATGTTATATAGGTATATAAGTAATTCAATTATTTTTTGTACATAGTTTTTTCATTGTGTAAATGTAGCTCATGTACAGAGTTATTGTGTGCAAACTGTGTGGTCATTTAAATTGTTTGATGCTGATTGTTTTATCTATAACTTATTACTATTATTATTAATTCACTTATTTAGAGTTTTTTTTATTTGTGGTAAGGGTATTTATATTGTATCTCAGATTTTTTTTGTATTTATTTGTGATTTGATAAGCATGCAAAATAGGTGACATGTTATCTTATAAATCAAAGACAATGGTAAAAACAATGCTATTTGATTTCTTTTATAAGCATATGTAATTTGCCATATAGAATCTCACCTAAGGCGCCACATTGGGTAGGGCTGACTCTGAAGTAAATGATGGTTGATGGATTGCGTGATTGTGAACTGAACAGGAGGAGAGCTACAAACAAGCTGGAGTGCTTCATTCACTTCCAAATACTCCAAATAATGCTGAGGTCAGACTATGCATTTCTTTACGGCTGTTCTGACGGTCAATATGTTAGATTAGGCGGTCACAGAGCCTAAATCTGTGCAGGGACTGACTACGGGATTAAAACAGACTGCATTTAAGGACTAACATGACAACATAAATCATCATAAATTCTTATTTTAGTCCCCTTTGTCTCTGCCTGGATGGATACATCTCTGGATGAATGTATGTGTATATACAAATATTTATAAATACATGTATTTGTATATATGTATGTGTGTGTATCTTTAAAAATAAGAGCGTGTCTTCAGCCTGCTCTATTTGAAAGGGTCTATCGATAACACTTGTTATGAACTGGCGCTGTACAAATAAAGATTCAGACTACACGATTTTGTCAAACCAGATTTCACAGAAATGCTTCAAAGGATTTCTTTCAGAACATTTTTGCATGGACAACAAAACTCTCAAATCAATCAATCAGTCTTTATTTGTAAATAACTTCATAGATACACATAAATGTATATAGGGCTGCACAGTGGTGCAGCAAGTAGTGCACTTACCTCACAGCAAGAAGGTGGCCGGCCTTTCTGTCTGGAGTTTGCATGTTCTTCCCGTGAATGCGTGGGTTCTCTCCGGGCAGAGGAGAAGACTTGGAGCATGTGCATATGTCATGAGAAATGTGAGCAAACTCTGGTGTCTGCTGTTCTCCGTGTCCTCTTGTTGCTCACGGTGGTCGTGGAGGAGAAGAAGATTTTGCTGTAAAAGCCAAAAACAAACTCAGCAGCCTCTGCAGCACGAACATGAAACCATACTCCGCCATTGTTGACAGGGTTGGCGCATGTGGTTTAAGCAAGACATGGGCCTGTGACGTCATCATTTCTGAAAATGTCAGTTTTTGTTGCCCACAAATGCAAGGGTAGCTTTATTAGATTTATCCACTCTGGGACCAGGTTTCAAAAATATGTGTTTTCTGCCGATGCTGATGTTGTTGTGTATATAAATCAATCAATCAATCAATCTTTATTTACAGCGCCAATTTGTGACAAGTGTTATCTCAACGAACTTTACAATAGAGCAGGCTGAAGACAAACTCTTCATTTTATAGATACACATATATGCATACATACATATATAAAATACACATATATACACATACATATATCCAAAACCCAGCATGAATCAATCATGAGCACAGCACTGGGCCAACCAAACTACAGTGAGGTGCGTCTGCAGGGAGCCTACAGTAATGGCGGCAAGAAAAAACCTCTGTTTAGCAGAAGGAAAAATGACTTTACATGAAGACTGTCAAAGGCTTTAAATGATCCAAACCTGCTCATGTCTGCTCTCTTGCAGGTCTTCGTTTCCTCCTCATCATGTCTGACAGCAGCAGCAGGAATGTTGACGATGTGAAGACGTTCCTTCAGTGCTGGAAAGGATATGATTCGCAACAGACAACGAACTTCTACGACCGCTGGGCTCAGACTTATGAAAAGGTTAGTGGACCAAAGTCTTCCCTGTAGCTTTGCAAGGCCCCTTGACACACAAGAACAAATTATGACATATTTATACGACGAACCACACTGCACACGACTTACTAATAGGGCTTTCACGCCAGCACAGCTCCAGTTCCAGTTCCAAATTTTATTTTGATGTGTTCAGACCAGAAAAAAATGGTTCAGAACCTGAAAAATTGTTTCACTGCTAGAACCCAAAAAAGTTGTGCGAACCGTGACATAATTGGTGGGCGTGTCGTATTCTGTGCTGATAAAATGAGCAGGAAGTCGAGGAAGTAGAGGAAGATGGAGAAGAAGAGAAAAACAGACAGGTGAGTCCGTAAATTTTTTTGTGGAGGAGTAAATAAGCTGCTTTGCATATAACTGTCACACAGCCCAGTCTTTGATTCTGATTTTGCCTCAACAGTGTAAAACCCAAAATACTTCCACACAGCGCTCCTCAGATGATTTGGTGTCGTTGTTGTCGGCCCGGAGTGGCTTCCTGCCTCCATTTTATTAAACTATACCTCACTCTTTGTTTACTGAGGTCAAGACAGCAGTGTATGTGGCTGAGAGCGCCCTCTGTTGGATCAATTCATCCACTGCTCCAGGCGCCCTGATGTGCTGCTAGACTTAATATTTTACATTTTAATATTTGGGGATGGACTTTTAACCTGATACGCCAGACGGACAGTTTCTCATATCCGTCACAGAAATATTTCACTCGTCCATCTGGAGAAGAGCCCATAGAAAATGTTTTCAGAGGCAGAACCTTCAAAAACAGCAGCAGCTTGTGAGTGGACGATCGCTCTGCCAGTCACACTCATCACAGACCAATCCACATCAAGCCACAGTATGACGTAGCAGCTAGACCCTGTTGTTAGCCGTTAGCTCAAACTATGTTTCAGTCCTTAGACTATCGTCTTACATTAAATTATACCACACAGATGTATCATTTACCACTTATATGTGACATGAACCTTGTCAACCACAATCCCCACCAAGTTCTCCTGGTGAACTTCTGAGGAGAGCACATTTCACCAGGTATCATTGAGTAACCATGACTACCACAGACTAACCAATATCGTCCGCAGAGGATTTTCTTTGATTTGATCGTCTATGAGGGCAACCAGCGGAGACACAATTATCACAGTGGGGTTTGGAGTCCTTCACATCTTTTTCATGACTAGAGGAGCCTGCTGGTAAATCAAAATCTTACCAAAACCGGTCGGGAGAAGAGCAAAAACATAGTTTCCCGTAAGAAAAGCTGGAGATATTGCTGCATCCACAGAGACCGCTTTGTTTTCAAACATGCAGTCACTTCCTGTTGTCGTCACATCTTCATTTTCCGCCTCTCTTCCCTGATTGGGCCATCCAGCTTTTGGCCCTGAAGTTGTGGAGGATTGTAGCAGGCAGGTCCATCTGCACTGCAAATTAACAGACTTTAATTCCCATGCTCAAACGGATATTTTAATATTAGGCGACAGCCCTACAAACCATTGGCATCGACCACATCCTGCTGACCATCAGAAAATGTGACAGACAAAGAAAACTGCACCTACAGGAGGCTCTAGATTGAAAAGCTACAGGCCACAAAATCCCCCTAACTGAATGAAGAACAGGATTATTCTGCTTTCTTGTAAAGGAAGAATGTTGTTTAAGCACTGAGTCAGAGTTTTAAAACTTGAATGTCTTTTTGCAACTGTTTGAACCAAAATTCTGATACGCGTTCACTCATTTTATCTGCTTTGTGTCATGTCATGCATGAGTTTGAGATGAAAACTTTGTTGGTGCCTCTATCTGCCTGAATAACACCATCTGCTGGAGGGTTTGTATGTTGTCACCATCTGCAGGCCAAGCCTTAACCTCGCAGTGCAGATGGACCTGCCTGATTCATGGTCTGAAATCATGCAGGTCCATCTTGGTAAACTACAATCCTCCATAACTTCAGGGCCAAAAGCTGGATGGCCCAATCAGGGAAGAGAGGCAGAAAATGAAGATGTGACGACAACAGGAAGTTTGAAAACAATGGCAGCTTCTGAAGCGGTCTCTGTGGATGGATTTTTCTTATTTAAAAGAGGAGCAAAGAATGTCACTTTAAGCTTTTCTTACGGGAAATCATGTTTTTGCTCTTCTCCCGACCACTGCAGGGGAACTGGGAGAGATGCGGAAATCCTCTGTGGACGATGCCGGTTAGTCTATGGTAATCGTGGTTACTCAGCGGTACCTGATGAAATATGCTCTCCTCAAAGAAGTGGTAAATGATACATCTGTGTGGTATAATTAAATGTAAGGCGATAGCCTAAGGACTAAAACTTTTTTTAATTCTAATTATATGTTGATTGTTTTTGCACCAAGTGAAATTCCTTGTATAAAAATGTACTTGGCAATAAATACAAATTCTGATTCTGTGATGAGAGTGAAAGGACCAGCTCTCTGAAAAGAGTGGTGAGGACCCATAGAGACATTTGTGAAGAGTTTATTACCTCCGCCAAGGAGGTTATGTTTTTGCTGGCGTTGGTTAGTCTGTTTGTCTGTTTGTGATCAAGATAACTTATAAAGTTATGGATGGATTTGGATGACATTTTCAGGAAATGTGTGGAATGGGATAAGGAAGAAATTATTAGATTTTGGGACTGATCCAGATCACCATCCAGATACAGGATTTTTTTGAAGGATTCTTTAACATTGCTAGATAGGACCATTTTTGCCTAAGTGGACTGAAGCTGCTTGATGGAGGTCTGCGCTCTCTGAGTGCTTTTCTAGTAATAACTCTGTGCAGATTTGGCTGATTGGAACTATCTTCTTGTTCACTCAAACAGGACTCTAAGATCATAAACTACAGAGCTCCAAACCTGGTGGTGGACTTTCTCCATGAGAACTATCCTGGAGACCGTGAGGGCGCTCAGGTTCTGGACGTGGCCTGTGGATCTGGACTGGTCGCCAAACTGGTGAGTAAAAAGTTTAAATGTTGAACTTTGAAGAAAAAGCCCAGAGGATCTTAAAGAGGAGGAGGAGTGGACACGTGGACAGCAGATGGAGTAAATCCTTTGGTTATTGTATCAGTGACACAGGAGTTACCTTTGATCAACTGATCACATATTTATAACAAATATCAGCCAATGCTGATCGGTGTTTGACTGATTGGGGCACCCTCTACATCTGCTGAAGCTGCTAAACATGAGACAGTGATGACACAGAGACAGATGGAACATTAATTATGTTATTATCTATAATAAAGCATACACAGGGATGTGCACTCAACCATATGATTTGATATGACATCTTTTGACCTTCAGGCCATCAGACTGTACAACTCCTCACTCCTGGGGATGAAGAGTAACAGGAAGAGTGAGGACGGGAAGGAGCAGTAGAAGCCAGTAGTAGCCAGCCTGTAGACATAATTTTATTTATTTATCTTTTTGTTTATATCTATCTCCTTTAAATATCTTTTTATCTGATTTACAAACTGCTACTGGAATCTTTATTTCCCCGAGCGAGTCTTCCAAAGGGTTTAATAAAGTTCTTTCTAATCTAATCTAATCTAATCTAATCTAATATGATAGCTGCCTTTGCCTGGGTTGCCTTGTGTGTGTAGGGGCGCTGCCTGAAATTTTGGGGCCCCATAAAAGATTTAAGATTGGGTCCCATCCCAAACCAGCTCTGCTCGATCTCTCAGGCTAAGCATCTGTACAGCAAACTGAATATATATATGATTGTTGTATGATTGTTGATTGTTTTTGTATGAGATTTAGTAATTGGATATATATCAATCAGGAAACGGAATAATTGACTTTTGATACCTAATGGAGAAGGTTTAGGATTCAATAAGTTTGTACTTCTTCCCTTTCCTTTTCGAGCATATAAATGAAATCAATTGGTGTTGTTTTCCTTTAAGGTGATCTTTGTTACTTTTGTGTTATTTTGCTATATTTGTATGCATCTTGATAATATATAAGATTTATCTCTTACATGTTCGAAATAAAGTACTACTAACTAACTAACTAACATAATTTTCTGGCTGTCTCTAGAGATATGCCTGTAATCACCTTAATTACCTTCATGTGCTTTACTTTATTTTTGTTAATTTACTGTGTTTGCATTTATCTTTGCCCTTTTGTTTAAATTTCCTGCTCATTTTGTTTTTGGCTTGATTGTTCAGCGAAAATGAGTTCAGAAATATCGACGGAAATCCAATATCGTGCACCCCTAATTCAGACATCAGAGTAACAAGGGGCTGTTAAAAGAAGTCATCTGTTTGGTTGATTGGTTTTCTCTGATTAAATCGTATATTATTGTCCTCTTCTTCTCTCCAGATGACCGAAGTGGGCTTCAGGAACTTTGTTGGAGTGGACGGAAGTAAAGGGATGCTGGATCTCGCTGCTCAGACTGGCCTCTATCAGGACCTCAGACTGGCCTTACTGGGGATGCAACCACTGCCTGCACAAAACAGTAAATAACACTGAAAAGACAAAATAATAAATTGGTCCAGGAGTCCTGAAATGCAGAAGTGAGTTAGCATTTAAGATCTTCCTGTTGCAACACCCAAAGGACAACAGTATTTTATTTTCTACAGGAATTAACCAATCACGAAATGACTTTCTTCTGTCTTTGTGGTTTCAGATGCATATGACGTGGTGGTGATCGTGGGAGCATTACGCCACGAACACGCTCCGGTCAGCATCATCAGAGAGCTCTGCCAAGCTGCTAAACCAGGTAACGACAGAAGAGCTTTAATCCATCTGTCTGATGGAAAAGAAAATACACAAAAAATCATCTTCTTCAGACTCGAAGGCTGCAGAAGTTTATGTCCCTACAAGGAAAACATTACCAGAGTAAAGGAAGAGTGAGGGGTCACATCTCTGACCCTGAACATCCCAGATTTTAACAAGTCAGAGAGGACATCATGAGTAAGGTCTGATCATGTGGACAAAGCACATTTATATCCATAAAGACTGAAAAGTTTGTCCTTAAGGGGACTATGGAAAACCGTTTGGGCATAAAATTGATATCAGTGATATCAACCATAGTTCAGTTTTACTAGTACTCAAATTTGGAGTACATGTATTCAATTTTGGTCAACTAGTGTGCATATAAACTTTACTAGTGAAGCAAAAAGTGTCACTAGTATCACTACTAGACTATTTTGGGTCTACTAATACAAGTGGTAGACTTAAAAATTGTCATAGTAAAAACTCAGAGCTTTACAAGTACCACTAGTAACACAAAATTGTCTCCTAGTAGAGGATTTTGCTTTGGTAGTAAGGTCTACTCGTGCACAAGTTTGCCAAAAACCTTTACTTGTGAAACAAAATTTGTGTTACAAGTACTACTAGTAAACTCAAAATGTCCCACTAGTAGTACTAGTAGACTGTTTTTAGTCTACTAGAAGTACTAGTAAAGCCAAAAGATTCACCAGTATGAAAATGAAGTAGGAGGGATCAGAACCAAATCCAGCACCCTCATTGGTTGTAATATTTTTGAAAGCCTGAAGCCTTAATTTACTTTCCCCGCCCCCTTATTAGCATATAAGGCTTACTAGTAGTGCTAGTGAACATTTTTAAGCCTACTTGTAGTATTAGTGACACTTTTGCTTCTCAAATGGAAGAAAATTATCTCATTTCATTTTAATGTCTTCCAAAAGGGCTCAAAATAAACCTTGCATGCTTACCATGCTTCATCAACCTTTATTTCATACAATACTATTTCACATTCTGTTTATTCGTGTAGGAAAAACAGGCATCTTAGGGCCAACATTAGGGCAAGACTCCTGTATTTCACACTTTTGGTGTTAAAAAGGAAAACAGGAACATGATAAAGTCGATCCTCTTGCTCGGCAGGGAGCATTCACCGTAAAGAGGAGCAGGAGCGGCTGATTTTACCACGGAAAACTGAGGAGCGACTGGCTTGACCACAGTCTCTCTCGTCTGTCTCTCCCTGCCACAGTGCCCCCTGCAGGCCTGGAGCTCTTCTGTTGTTGTACTTGGTTCTGCTGTGTTTCTGCTCTTGCAGGTGTTTTACTCTTATTGAACTGCATCGAGCCGTTGTAGGCCGTTTGCCTGTGTTGGCCACCTTAAAAGACCCATGACCTTAGAAATATAGTGTATGGATAATTTAAGTTTGTCTTCGTCATTTTCTATATAACTTTACGTCAAATATAACAATTTTAAAACAGAAAAAAACGAACTTGTAAAGAAAATCACTTTTTATCAGTTCAGGTTCAACACAATAAGCAAACAGTTCAGTCAAGACTGTGAGGGGTCTCCAATGCAGACTTTCCGCAAAGCAAAATAAAACTGTAATATAATCCAATCTTCTGCTGAAAATGTTTCCTCTTCCAGGTGGTTACGTCTGCATGTCGAGGGTGAACCAGAACTCAGAGATTGGAGAAAACTTCAGATGCTGCATGGACCAAGAGCTGCAGCGGATGGAGGAGGAGGGGCTCTGGACCCACGTAGCCACCGGACAAATGATCGACTACATGGTGGATATTACAAAGATTGGAGATGACGCCGGGCAGCACCTGACGGGGACTATGTTCCTCTACAGGAAGTCTATCAAGTAAACTACAGAGATGAATGAATGTGCATTTATTTATGGCGCCTCAGGACACTGAAGGTCACCTGAGAAATAAAACCAACACTGAAGGTCAAACTGTGACGTCTGATCATGTTGAGCAGTTTGGATATTTTTCTCTGTTCAGTTTTTTCATCAAATCCTGTCCTCGTGTTTGATATAATGGTAATAAATCAGCACTTCAGGTCAATAAATCAGTATGAAAACAGTTCCACTTTTTTTTTATTCATTGATAACACAAAACAGACCAAACAGTAACACATCTGCAGAAGAAATTCAAAAACAAATCATATTTTTTAATTATTTTAATTTTAATACCATTTTACAATTTTATTTGTTTCATCGTCTAATCAGAGGAATCATCTGTCATCTTGTCTTAATATTTAATCACATTTTTTTGCTCTTAGTCACACTTCAGAGCACACATTTCAAATAAAGTAAAAACATTATAGGACGGAAAAAACTGTCATTTTTATTTAGAAGAATTTACACATGATGGTTTCATAACTAATACTGTAAAAACAAGAAGCATGCATCATCAAGAACGTGTCTTCATTGTTTTATTTGGATAATTAACACTCTTTCTTCTTTGTTCCTAGCTTGATTCAAAATAAAAGATGATGAAGCTGTATGGAAAGAAAACAGCGTCATCATATTTTGGATTTAAAAAGCCACTGAATCTTTAGCACTTTTGCATTGAAATTGTGCATCTGATTTTCAGTGTTCATATTATTAATAACTAATTTTTAACGTCATTTTAATTCAAAAAAATGAAAAACCCCAAATTCAAGCCACCTTATAGTGCTTCTTAGAGTCTGTTCTCGCTATGGTGTGAAATATATTATGTTTAACAGTAAAAAGAGCATCATTATGATAGTGAAGGCCACAGAGGATCAAGAGATTTGGTTTCCATCTTTCTTCATCACCTTTCAAGCTCTCAGTGTAGTAAGCAGAGTTAAATATCTGGGGCACATTATCAGGAGTGATTTCAGTGATGATGATGATGCACAGCTTCAGTGCTGCAAACTGTATGACCAAGCTAATATGCTAGCACGAAAATGTTCAATGTGCACAGACAATGTTAAAATAGAGCTTTCTAGAGCTTATTGTAGTCCTGTGTATACTGCTTACCTGTGGACTAACTACAGATAAGCTAGGATGAAAAAGTTGCAGGTGGTGTACAATGATGGTCTCAGGAAGTTTCTCGAATTTCCAAGATGGTCAAGTGCGAGTAAGTTGTTTGTCACTTATACTGTCCCCTCTTTTCATGCTGTGCTTAGAAATACAATGTACTGATTATTGTGCCAGCTAACTGCTCCAAAAAATTAAATTTTGATGTCACCCTCATTTCACTGCAAAAACTCAGATCTTATTTGTCTAATTTCAAGTAAAAAATATCCACAGTACTTGCTAAAATTTCATATTCATTTGATTAGTCCAGATGAATATCTTAATACAAGGAATAAAAACAAAAATAAAGCACTGAAAATATCTGCCAATGAAGCAAGCCAAATTTTCCTCCTTGACAGTCTTAAGGTCAGGTATAGAAACTTTTTAAATTTATTACAAGCTATTCAGGGTTTATTTTTTGTTTTCAAATACTGAATTAAGATGTGTAAATGAACATGTCAGGCAATTCTGGCTTACAATAAGTCTTGAGGGATTTTTAGAATTGAAATTGGAAGAATAAAGTTCCTTAGTGTGATACTAGATATTTCTCTTGTTACTGGAAACACTAGAGGAAATGTCTCTTTTTATTTTAATTTATTCAAATTTATCAATATTTATACTTTTATATTTTGGTGATATGGATCTTTGTGTCTGGAATAAAGTGAAAGAAATTCAGTTTCCAAAAGTTCAATTGAAAAATTCAGCACAACAAAAGAAGCAGTGTCAAAAAAATTCAGTGATAAAAATGCAGTGTCAAAAATGTCAGTGTAAAAATGTAGTGCACAAACAACCCAGAATCTTAGACATGAAGTGTCAAAAATTAAATGTAAAAATTCAGCACAAAACAAAAGCAGTGTCAAAAATGTCAGTGTTACATATGCATGAGTTAAGGACAGAATCAGTGTAAAAGGCTGTTTGTCTTGTATTAATTCCTCCTTGTTTTGGATTATCTAGGGATGTGTCAGATAGAGTCACTCGTCTCTGATCACTTGATCTTGAGGCCCTTTGTTGATGGTTGTCGTCTACCTTTGCCTTTATGGTTGATTTCAGTGTGAGGACGGATCAGGAGGACTTCCTGTACAGATAAACTGTCCCAGGGATGAACAGCTCCCCCTGCTGGTCTCCATCAGGGCCCCTTTGTGTGTCTTTCATGTATCGGTCGCTGTGATTGGTCCCCAGCAGACTCCAAAGCCCCGCCTCCTCCATCAGCTGCAGCTCCATGTGCAGCTCAGACTCGTACCCCTCGCTGTCTGCTCCTCTGTGGTGACCTCGCACCAGACACACCAAACCTCCTGAACACAAAAACACGAGGGACACATTTTTACCATGTCATTTCATATTATATACATTTTCATTTTAGTTAGTTTGTTTGTTTGTGCCTGTAGGAAAATCTGGGTGTGGATCACACAGACATTTGACAACATAACACAAAATCAACACTGAAACAGTGCTGAAGATAAACAAATAGAATAGAATAGAATAGAATAAACCTTTACTCGTCCCACATGGGGAAATTTGCAATGTTACAGCAGCAAAGGGGACAGCGTTGATAAGGAATAAGTATAAAAATAGTATAAAAAATAGCATGAAAATAGCAGTATGTACATTATTCTACCAATGTAAATATAAAAAGGGCTTGAATACAGAAACTAAAAAGCCAATCCTATAAGGATTATTTACACATTCACAAAGTAATTGCACATGAATGTAAGTGATTGCACATTGATGAATTGCACATTGTCAGGAGAATTGTCAAATAAGCTCCTCTCTCTCCATCTCTGTCTGTCTAAAGGTGTGTTCACACCAAACGCGACTTGAGCGACCTCAGTGACCACTCTCCATGCAGAGTCAATGTACAGCCACGATCACGCGACCAGATCTTATACGATGCGACAGACAAGATCTGGGCGACTTGGGCTGCATCTTTGGAGACACGGGGGGGCGCCCCTATTGCTGCGGATGGAAACTCTGAGGTCGCTTTGGGCGCGGAGCAGGTCGCAGTGCTCCATCACCAAAGCTGAAAAATTTGAACCTTTCTGAGTATCTAAACAAATACTGAAAGACAAACTTTTGTGTAGAAGAGCTTGTTGGCCAGGGGATGGTGTGCTTTGGCAGTTCCTTTCCCGCGAACAGATCAGATAGTTACCTGGTTTGGTGGCGTGGCAGAGCTCTCTTACAACACTGACAGGAATGAAACCAGCATCCAGAGCACCGACCAGGATCACCACGTCAAATGAATCTGAATGAAAGAGAAGAAGAGCTCATTTAATCTCCGTTAATCACACTTTCATGAATCATAATTTTACTGACTCATCCATCTGGAAACTTTTCACTTCTTTGTAGTGGATTCAATTGAACATCAGTAGAAAAGGATTTGTAAATCAATGTTTCTGGTTTCATTTATGCTTTACACAACGTCCCAACTTCATTTGAATTGGGGTTTGTATCTTCTCGAATATCGTCAAACTCCTACAGACTGTCTAAATTGAAGTGAGGTTGAAAGGCGTCCTGAAATCATCACAGCTGTTGTCACACTGCAAGAGCGTTTGCTGTTTGGACGTCCTTTGTCAGGCCATTATTTGATGATGGGTTGATGATTGGGTCAAAATCTGTCCGTTAATCTTGTATCTGATCTGACCATTAGGCTGCACAAGGTACTTGGTAATGGTAGTTACATTAACCACTGGAGATGTCGGTCAGTGTGCAGCCATGAAAGCTCATGAAGCAAACAGAGAGGTAAACTGAGTGTAATGTTGATGTGAGAGTTTACCCTTAAGTGCAGGCAGTGGTTGTGTCCCCAGTAAGGCCAGTCTGAGGTCCTGATAGAGGCTGGTCTGAGCAGCGAGATCCAGCATCCCTTCACTGCCGTCCACTCCCACAAAGTTCCTGAAGCCCACTTCACTCATCTGGAGACACGAAGAGGACTTGTTTTTATTGGTTACTGTCTACTTTTCGTCAGGGGAAAAAAGGTTGTTGACGAAAATATGACAAAAACAATTAGCTTAGTGACACTTTCATACTAACTGTGTCATGTAGGTTAACTAGTTTACCTCTCTGGCTGGAATGGGTGTGACAGCCCAACACTCACCAGTTTGGTGACCAATCCAGATCCACAGGCCACGTCCAACACCTGAGCGTCCTCACGACTTCCAGAGAAGCTTGCATCAAGAAAACTGACCCCGAGTTTAGGACCCATGTAGTCCAGCATTTTGAAGCCCTGTTAATTTGCAGCAGTTAAGATCACTGGACAACAAGTTTACTCGCTACAGGCACATGACGCTGCAGTTTGGTGCTTTTGTTGTTATTCTATATGTTTTTGGACGTCGTGGTCCTTTAGTCGTGACCCTGGTTGGCAAGGTTGTCATGTACATCAGTGAAGCCAAATTTGCTTTCACACCTCAGGTTCAGCGAACTTGATAGGGTTGGTTCAGTTTGTGGGTCAAATTGGAGTACTGTTTTATTTTTTAACTTTGTTTGTTTTGTTTTCACACTGCAGGCGAAAGCCTGTTATATGTTGTGTAAACTAACCTCCTGCCACTAGATGGGGCTGTAGCTGCAGTCTTTGTTCCCACAATCTGGCCCGTTGTTGTTTTACGAGACAGAAATACACAACTGGCTTTGAGTAATAACATCATTTAGCTTGAAGCAGTGAGGATATGTTCTGTTTCATAGAATAAAAAAATATTTTATTAATTGTTTATTTGATGTGGACATCATGTTTACATTGGACAAACCAGATGCATTGTTTGAGTGTTCTAGCACAGGTGCTAATTCACAACACTTGTCCACAGGAGGCTTTTGAGATGATAAAATAATAAAAGTAATAAGAGAAGAGAGTGAAGAAAAAGCACAGTGTACAATAACATCCCAACAATAAAAAAGAAGCAGTTTTTCCAGATTAAATATGTACATAAGCTGTAAAGCCAAGGCAACATGGCCAAGCAATCAACCAGTTAAAATTATTCATGTGAGCACAGTAGTTTTGATTTTAGCCATTGTTTGAGTCCTTTGTTAAAAGGATTACTGTTGGTCTCCAGTTTTAGATTAATGGGTAGAGTTCCAAAGTTTTGTCCTTTTTACAGAAAGAGCAGACGTATCTTGAAGTCTTGTATCTTGGGACAAGACAATCATCACTGGTGGAGGATTGTGTGGTCGCTCTGTGGGAGCTCTGACGCCTGGTGGCCAATTCAGAAAACAGTAGTGACACATGATTGTTTAGACATTTAAAAAACAGTTTAAGAGCACTAAAATTCATAAAATTTTCAAAGGTGAAATGACTGTTTTCTTACAATGCGGCAGTGACGCCATCTCATTGGTTTCCGGTCCATGAGTCTTATTGTCTGCTTGTATTGAGATTATGGGTTAAGAATTGGTCCTACCTTCTTGCAGATAACCTGACTGTCAAACTTTAAGTTCTTGTCTGGGATGATGCCAAGGTGCTTAACTTCATTCACTTCATCAATGATTTTGTTCTTAATCCTGACCTCAAATACATCATGTGCAGGTCTATTATGCATGGAGAAGCACATGGATACAGATTTTTTTACATTAAGAGTGAGATGGGATAACTTGAGCCATTCAGAGATGTGAAATAAAGCCTGCGTCAGATGCTCACCTGCCAGGCTGGATGTTTTAGTGGACACACGGATAACCGTGTCCTCAGTGTACATCTGGCAGTTGATATCTGGACAGCAGCTTGGTAGGTCATTAATATACATTGTGAACAACAATGGACCAAGAACAGACCCCTGTGATGCTCCCATGCTGTTTATATTAATATGTGACTTCACCCCATTGACCCTGACACATTGCTTCCCCCCCAGATATGATTTGAACCACTTCAGAGCTGCAGATGACAGTTTGCTGTTTCTGTGGAATATTTTTTTCTAAATCCAAACTGCTGTGGATGAAGCAGTTGGTTAGACTCTGGGTGTTTTACAATTTTCTCCAGAACTTTTGAGACTACCGGGAGGATGGCAATGGGCCTGTAATATCTTGCTAAATCTTTGTCACCTAATTTATAAACAGGCATTATTATTGCAGTTTTCCAGCTCTCTGGGAAGATTTTTGTTTGTATTGACAAGTTTACCAAGTAAATAATTGGCTCCAACAGAAAGCTCAGATGTAAAGCTGTGTTTAAGCACTTGCACATTCACTAGAATTATGTATAAAACTGTTCCGCATGGTTTTGTTAACATTAACCTGTCAAGAGGATCAGAGGCTGGCAGTGCTAGCAATGCTAACATTAGTTGCACTCTGCGGTACATTATTTGCTTTTCTGTTGTGATATTCAGCCACATCCAAGCCACAATTTACCCCCTTTAAGTTCACTTCCTTTGATTGGTTCTTGTTTGGTCTAGATTGGTTTCACACTTACTGTGAACAGAACTCTGGATTGCCTGGAAATGAACCAAGACCCCATTTTATTGGTTGACCAGAGTCCAAATCTTCGAACCGTTTATGTGAGCTTTCACACCAGCCCAGACAAACCATACTTTCCAAAAAGGAAAACTAGAGTTCATTTGCTTTGGATCATACGTCCATGCTAAATCACAGCAGTACTGAAGCTCCACAGAGCAGTGAAGCTAAAACACAGCACTACTGAAGCATCAGTCTGTGATTTGTTTTACTCCTGTTTTTAATCAAACTAAAGTGACATCATTGTACTGAGTTATGTTTCTTATTGAATTAAGCTGTATTGTTATGTTTTTTTTCTCTTTCTGGAAGCAAAGGCAGTAAAGAAAATGTTATAAATCACAAAATATCTTATCACAATGTTAAGTATCACAATGCTCAGTATATCGTAAAAATATGAACAATCACGATAGAATCCAATTGGTACTCAAATGGGGCTCCTGGTGATTCCAATCCCTTGTATGTTGACATATAAAGATCCTAAAATTGCATCACTTTCAAGACAAGTAGGAAATTGGACTCTGTATATCCTGGCATTTTGGAAAAGTAGTGAAATCACCCCTTGATCCCCCTAAAATGCCACAAAAGTACAAACAAAAGAGTTAAAAGGGGGAAAACTCACTGACCTGCTCATACTCCTTACACCAAGAGTTGTAGAAGTTTCTGGTCTGCTGAGAATCAAATCCTATGCATGACCGAAGGACAGCCTTCACACCCTCCACCAAGTTCCAGTCGATCGACATGATGAGCTTCAAATCTGTCAGAGGAACAACAATCAACCTGATGTCAAGATTCAGATATTTCCAAAGTCTGGGACCTGTTTTATCAGGTTTTGAAGCCTCAAACACAGAGAGAAAATACCAGGTTATTTATGCTCTGTAAACATGCATTAAATCTCTTTTATGCATCTGGAAATCACTCACTCGCAGAGGTGTGGATCATGTGGTGCTTATATGGTGTGAAAATGCCAGACTTGTGTAAGAGGGTGAGGGAGGATCCTCTGCAAAAAAGGAAGAATGGATGGGGAGTGCCTGGTTGCTTACCATTCTGCCAAACCCTGGCACCAGTGGACAAGTTTTTCCTGTCTGTCTATTTGTATGTCAGTTTGTGGATGAGGTAAAATAACTCAGAAACCCATGAACTGACTTTGAAGACATTTTCAGAGAATGTTGGTCATGGCTCAAGGAAGAGGTGATTAGATTTTGGTGGTGATCCAGATAACCACCATTAGTGAACGATCATTTTTGCTCAATAACTGTCTAACTATCAACATGGTTCTGAGTGCTAGGTGTGGGTTTTAGGGTCATGAATCATATTATGATGGTAACTTTATCACTGAACTATTGCTTATGGATGTAACAGCAATATGTGAGCTACCTAGGCAGAGGTTTGCACTCTCTGAGGTCTATCTAGTTTTTTTAATTTTTATTTTTAACCTTTTATTCATTCTTGTCTGTTGATTCTTGGTTTTTATTTGCATTTTCTTTTTGTTTCTTTTCTTTTATCTTTTTCCAATCATATTTATTTTATTGTTTCTTTTTCTTTTAGCTTTTTTTAGCCTTAGTCTCCAGATCTTTCTTGACATCCTACCCATCATTATCATTATTATTATTATTGTTGTTGTTGTTATTACTTATATTACTTTTTAACCTTTTATCAGTCACTTTTTTGCCCCCATGTAAAGCACAATGAACTAAAATTGAGTTTGTATGAAATACACTGCCTGGCCAAAAAAAAGTCGCCACCACAAAAAAAGGTCACACACTCTAATATTTTGTTGGACCAACTTTAACTTTTATTACAGCATGTATTCGTTGTGGCATTGTTTCAGTAAGCTTCTGCAAAGTCACAAGATTTATTTCCATCCAGTGTTGCATTAATTTTTTTCATCAAGAGCTTGTATTGATGATGGGAGAGTCTGACCACTGCGCAAAGCCTTCTCCAGCACATCCCAAAGATTCTCTATGAGGTTAAGGTCTGGACTCTGTGGTGGCCAATCCATGTGTGAAAATGATGTCTCATGCTCCCTGAACCACTCTTTCACAATTTGAGCCCGATGAATCCTGGCATTGCCAATTTGGAATAGGGAAGAAAAAATCCATTGACAGAATAACCTGGTCATTCAGTACATTCAGGTAGTCAGCTGACCTCATTCTTTGGGCCATAATGTTGCTGAACCTAGACCTGACCAACTGCAGCAGCCCCAGATCATAGCACTGCCTCCATAGGCTTGTACAGCAGGCACAAGGCATGATAGGTGCATCACTTCACCTGCCTCTCTTCTTCACTCTGCAACAGGGTAAATCTGGACTCATTAGACCACATGACCTTCCTCCAGGACAGTTCTTAATCCAATTTAGTAGTTTCTGCAGTCTCCTTAGATGTTTTCTCTTCTTGATGCATGCCAATGATTTGACCCTTCTTAAACAGACTAACATCTTTTCCATGAACACAGGATGTGTCTTTGACATGGTTGTTTAAGAAATGAGAAGCTACTCACTGCATCTGCTGGGATTTAATAACTTGTTGCCAGCTGAAAGACAATCGCCCATGCGATAATTATCCAATAGGAGGCTCGTACCTATTTGCTTAGTTAAATCCAGGTGGCGACTTTTTTTTTTTGGCCAGGCAGTGTATATAAAAAAGTTTTATTTATTTATTGATAGTTAGTTCATGCAGCAGTTTGACTCCCAAACAATTTAACTCTGTTATCCAAACTTTATGACAAACACTTATTTCTATCACTCTACCACAAAAGCCCCCTCTTGACCCACCTCTGACCCTCCCCTGTCTGCCTATTTTGGACCTGAAGGAGGCATGAAACCAGAAGGAGGTGGATTTGTCACACCCAGCTGGTTTAAATATTCACAGGGACAGACCTTTATCACCAGCCTGCTCCCTCCTTATCCTTTATGCTCTCGTTTATGTATCTAAACTGAAGTTATTTCAGGTATGGACGATGAGATGAATAAGAATCAAAGGGCAGAACACAAAACCATTAAAACAAGTTTTAAATGTGGTTAAAGTAAACACAATAAAGGCTCACTGATCATCACGATGAATGAATGAGAAATGAATGATCTCCTTCTTCAGTAGTCAAACATCCAAATCTCTCTACAGACACGGTGACAGATTAGTTTAATGTAAAGTCCTGTGACTTCTCCTGACCAGTGTCTGCTCTAACATCATGTTAACAGATGAAATGGCCTTACCTGTCCTCACAGCCTCATCTCCGCTGTATTCACCGTACATACAGTAATGTCTAACACTAAATCTTCGATCAGGTCATAAAACTCCTCCCAGATGGAAAAACCCATGTGTGGACTTAAAGGACCAAATCAGATTTTCCAAACGTCTCAATGGACACATCCTCATAAAGCATCCTCAGACTTTATGATGGATAATAACTGTGGGCTTGTTCTTCCACATGGTGGTGCCAGATGATAGATATCCAGCTTCAGAAACTCTGCTCCCCTCTTCTTCTTCTTCTTTTTGTGTTTCCTGTTCTTTCATCATTCTGTCAAACGTGTCACTCAAAACCAGAAAATGTGGCTCAGTGTCCTAAAATGCTAAAACAGGCTTCTGGACTTTGACCTCTTAAGAATAATAACAATAATAACTTTATTTATATAGCACCTTCAAATCAAAGTGCTTTACATAGCAGATAACAGATAAAACCAATAAGTATCAGATAAAACCAATAAAACTGGACACAGATGAAATCAGATAAAAAATGGTAAAAAGAAAGACAACAACAACCAAACACAGCAAATCATAAATTATTGGTCAACAGAAAACAGGTGGATCTTTAGCTTTGCTTTGCACTGTTAAAACTCTGATCTCATCAAGTGTGCTTGTCACTCAGAAATATCTAAAACATTTATTCTAATCCACATTCACTTAGCAAGTCCAGATAAATGTCCTACATTTAAAATAAAAGGCAAAAATAAGGCATTAAACTGCTATGATGAGAAACTATCTGCCAATGAAACAATCAAGTTTGACTCAGTCATGCTCTCATAGTCTCACTTCTACTTAATTTACTTATTTTTCCTCTCAAAGGAAGTTGATATTGCTTAAAGATTCAGCATGTTGCAACCTGCCACTTAATTTGTCATTTAATTTTCTTCAATTTTATTTAATTTTATTTAAATTTAATGCTCTTATCTATTTTAATGTCTTAATTTGATATTTCCTACTGCTATACTGTGTATAAGAGCAACTGAAACAACAGAATTTCCCCTGGGGGATTAATAAAGAATTTCTGATTCTTCTGATTCTTCTGAAATTCAGGTTTAAAATCTGTAATTATTTTACTTATTACAAGCAACTCAGGCCTGCTTTTTTAGTTTCTATATCTTCAAATAAGATCTTAATCCACACATATCAGGAGATTGTGCCTTTGAATAAGTCTAGTGAGGTATTTCTGACCTGAAATTGGACAAATACTCTCACCTAGATCTGAGTTTTTGCAGTGTGAACACGTCCACCAAACAAGCCTGCCTCATGTCTAATGGCAGATAGCTCCATAGTGACGGTGAAATAGAAAGCCCGTGCACCGGGTCTTCTTTATGACTCCAGGGACCAAGCAGGCCGGTCCCCTGAGAGCAACAGGACCTAGCTGGTTCATATGGGGTCACAAGCTCCCTTAAGTAAGATGGCACAATGCAGTTCACAGCTATTAAAGTTAGGAGCAGTAACTTAAAATCAGCTCTGACATGAACTGGGAGCCAGTGGAGTGAGACCAGTACTGGTGACATGTGGTCATATTTCTTTGAGGGCTGCTGCATGGACCATCGGTCAATCAATCTCTTTATTTGTACAGCACCAATTCATAACAAGTGTTATACAAGACACTTTACAATAGAGCAGGCTGAAGACAAACTCTTCATTTTAGAGATACACATATATGCAAATATACATATAAAATACATATACACTACCAGTCAAAGCTTTTAGAACACCCCAATTTTTCCAGTTTTTTACAGAAAATTATTCAGTTTAATGTCTCATTGCCCTCTGAAGTTAAAGCATAGTACAAATAAGCAATTGGAGTAAAAAATAAATCATGAAATCATTTTATAGGCCAAAATGTATTCTAAACTCTTGACTCATCAAAGTAGCCACCTTTGGCAGATATAACAGCTGAACGCACTCGAGGCACTCTTTCTACAATACAAGTCAAATATTCTTCAGAAAGTTCCCATAAATGTGTGGCACTTGTAGGTTACTTTGCTTTTACTCTTCTGTCCAGTTCATCCCAAACCAGCTCGATGGGGTTCAAGTCTGGAGACTGTGCTGTCACTCCATGTTTTCAAGCTTACCATCTTGTTCTGTTTTCCTGAGGTAGTTCTGGCATAGCTTGGACTGATGTTTTGGGTCATTACCTTGCTGTAGGATGAACCCCTGACCAATTAGACACATACCAGAGGGTACTGCATGGTGCTGCAGGACGCTGTGGTAGTCGTTTTGGTTCAGGGTGCCTCTCACTCTGTACAAGTCACCAACCCTGGATCCAGCAAAACAGCCCCAGACCATCACACTTCCTCCTCCATGTTTGACAGTTGATGTCTCACACTGTGGACAATCCTTTCACCTACTCGACGGCATACAAAGATCCTGCGTGATGAACCGAAGATTTCAAATTTTGATTCATCAGTCGATAATACCTTCTTCTGACACGGAGACAGGAAGGACCCAAATGCGAAACAGTACTCAGTTTTCAAAAGTCCAAGGAGATATGGGACCAGGGCCGATGAGGGATGGGTAAAGGATGGAGGAGTCCGGCGGGAGCATGATGAGAAGGCTTGTGCTGGTTGCAGATGATACAGGCCCTAACAAAGTCTTTAGTGTCTTCCTCCAAGGTTGGCCACCAAAACCTCTGAAGCAGGACCTCCTGTGTGCAGCGAGAACCCGGATGGCAGGACAGGTTGGAGGCATGGGCCCACTGAAGTACCTCTGACCGAAGAACCTCAGGAACGAAGAGGCAACGGGGTGGACAGGAGCTGGGACCAGGCAGATCCGATGTGGCGGCTTTAACTCGTTCCTCGATGTCCCAGGTGAGAGTGGCGATGACACAGGGAGGAGAGAGGATGGTAGCTGGTTCCTCCAAACTGTCGTCATCGCGGAGGAACTGGCGGGACAGGGCGCCAGGCTTAGTGTTGCGGGACCCAGGGCGGTAGGACAGAGAGAAGTTGAATCTTGTGAAGAACAGAGACCAGCGGGCTTGACGTGAGTTCAGTCTTCTTGCAGTTTTGATGTACTCCAGGTTTTTATGATCAGTCCAAACCAAGAACGGGTCTTTGGTCCCCTCAAGCCAGTGGCGCCACTCCTCCAAGGCTAGTTTCACGGCCAGAAGCTCTCGATTGCCGATGTCATAATTCCTTTCTGCAGGGGTCAGGCGACGGGAAAAGAAGGCACAGGGATGGAGCTTGTGATCTGAGGGAGACTGCTGTGAAAGGACTCCCCCAACTCCCACATCAGAGGCGTCCACTTCCACGATGAACTGGAGTTCAGGGTCAGGCATCTGAAGGATGGGGGCAGACGTGAACCTCTCCTTCAGCGTCTGAAAGGCAGTGTCGGCGACAGGTGACCAGTGGAAGACCTTCTTAGAACTGGTAAGGGCAGTGAGCGGAGCAGCTACAGTGCTGTAGTTTCTGATGAAGCGTCTGTAGAAGTTTGCAAAACCCAGGAACCGTTGAAGCTGTTTGCGGGATTCAGGAACAGGCCATGAGGTGACTGCTGAGATTTTTGCAGGATCCATCTGGATATGACCGTTGGAGACGATGTAACCCAGGAAGGAGACAGACGGGACGTGGAACTCACATTTTTCGGCCTTCACGAAAAGGGAGTTCTCCAAGAGTCTCTGGAGGACAGACTGAACGTGGTGGATGTGGTCGCTGTGGTTCCTGGAGAAGATGAGGATGTCGTCCAGATAGACAAAGATGTACTGGTTGAGCATGTCCCTGAGTACGTCGTTCACCAGCGCCTGGAAGACAGCAGGGGCGTTGGTGAGCCCGAATGGCATGACAAGATACTCATAGTGTCCGATGGGAGTGTTGAATGCCGTCTTCCATTCGTCTCCCTCCCGGATGCGGACCAGATGATAGGCGTTGCGTAGGTCCAGCTTGGTAAAGATTGTTGCTCCTTGTAACAGCTCAAACGCGGAGGAGATCAACGGCAGGGGATAACGGTTCTTGACAGTGATCTCATTAAGTCCTCGATAGTCGATACAGGGTCTCAGAGACTTGTCTTTCTTCTCCACGAAGAAGAATCCCGCTCCAGCAGGTGACGAGGAGGGACGGATGAGACCAGCAGCCAAGGAGTTGTTAATGTAATCCTCCATCGCCTTTCTCTCGGGAGCTGACAGGGAGTACAGTCAACCTTTGGGAGGTGTAGTGCCTGGAAGAAGGTCAATTGCACAGTCGTAAGGGCGATGAGGTGGTAGAGAAGTGGCCTTGGCTTTGCTGAAGACGGGACTGAAGTCAAGGTACTCTGGAGGCACATTGGAGACTTCTGGCGGAGATACGGTGCATACAGGCTGGAGTGGGGGCATGGCGTCTTTTAGGCAGGTAAGATGACAAGCGGTTCCCCAACCGCGGATGGTACTAGTGGACCAGTCTATTTGGGGATTATGACGGCGAAGCCATGGAAAGCCAAGGACCAGGGGTAAATCAGGATAGTCGAGGATGTGGAACTGGATGCTCTCCCTGTGGTTGCCGGACAGGAGCATGGAGACTGGTGTGGTCTGGTGAGTGATAATTCCCATCTCGTGACCGTCCAACGCTTTGGCAGGGATGGGACGATCAAGCAGAACTTGCCTCAGACCCAGTTGTTCAGCTACATCCTTGCTAATGAGACAGGAATCGGCACCAGAGTCTATAAGCGTGGCCAGGGTGTGAGGGCCACCAGGCAGGAGCAGACGGGCTTGGAGCAGAGGACGAAGAGTGTGAGAGGACTGAACAGAAGAGCTCACCCGTATCCCCTCCACTACGGATGAGCTCGCTCTTTTACTGGGCAAGCAGCAACGAAATGTCCTTGTCCACCACAGTACAAACACAGCTGAGCTGACAAACGGCGCCTTCGTTCCGCAGGAGTAAGGGAGGTGCACCCCAACTGCATGGGTTCAGGCTCGACGGGATCTGGTGATGAACGTTGCCCTGCGGTATCCCCCTGGAGTGTCTTTTGCACCATCAGACGACTGGAACCCTGACGACGATCTCTTCTCCACGCCTGGACTCTGAGATCAATCCTTATGGCCAGGTCGATGATCTCGTCCAGGGAAGGTGGGACCTCATGAGAGACTAGTTCGTCCTTGATGTAATCGGCTAGTCCATGCATGAAGGCGTCGATTTGAGCTGCAGGGTTCCATCCACTTTGACTAGCTCTGGTGCGGAAGTCAATGGAGAAGTCTGCCACAGATCGTTGTCCTTGTCTCAGACCTAGGAGCCCCGCCGCTACTTCAGATCTAGCAGGGCAGTGTCCAAAAACCTTGCGTAACTCAGCCACAAAAGCAAGGAAGCTCTGACAGGCAGGTGATTGACGGTCCCACTCCGCTGTTGCCCAAAGTCGTGCCCGACCCGTCAGTTGATTAATGGTGAATGCTACTTTTGCTAGCTCAGAAGTGAACGAGCGGGGCTGGAGGGCGAAGAACAGGGTACAGTTCGTGATGAATGGTGAGCAGTTCTCTGGGTTCCCATCGTAGCGTTCTGGCGCCCCCACACGGGGCTCAGGAGAATCGGAGACCAGGGCAGGGGTTGGCGAAACAGCAGCAGGAGTGGAGGAAGCAGGTGAAGAAACAACTGAAGCTGGTTGTTGTAGCTGGGCGGCTAATGCAGTCACAGTCTGAGTCAACGCGTCCACAGCATGTTGGAGATGGTTAGCTGATGCAGTTATCAGATTCTCATGGTTAGCCAACACGCCTTCTATTCTCTCCAATCTGTCCAGTGGGGAGGGCTTACTGCTCGCTGGGTCCATTTTTTCTGGTCAGAACGTACTGACACGGAAACAGGAAGGACCCAAATGCGAAACAGTACTCAGTTTTCAAGAAGCGTTTTATTTTACGAACACAGGAGTTGCAAGTCAGGAGCGGGGATCAAATCCGCGGTCTCTGGATCAGGAGTCGGTGACGCTGTCCTCTCAGCCACGCTGCAGCCACTCACACTTCACAGCCGCACAGAGTCTTTAAGGAGGAGCGTGCTCGGACTCACTGCTCTCTTGAACCAGGAAGTGACGAGGATAGTTGAGGACCAGACGATCACCACAGACCAGTATTCTCAGGCAGGTACTTGGCGTTGCAAACGGGAAACAGGAACGGGTTTCAGAGATCAGAGGACCACCACGGATCAGGACTCACAGGCAAACTCGGCGTCAGGGACAGAAGGCGAGGTCGACAACCAGGGATCAGACGAGCGGGTAAGTTCAGGACAGAAACAGGTCGATACCTTGTAATCTAGCCGAGGATCAGGCGATGCAGGCAGAAACAGGAACGGAACAGGTCGGCAACAGGTGATCAATCTGGATAGCAGGTCTGGTGTTCTTTGCATGAGAGCGAAGAGACGTTCTGACACTGAATGAGTGTGGAGCCGGGGTTTAAGTAGGCGGACTGATTGCAGGTGATGAGGTGCAGGTGTGAGCAGGCACGCAGATGACAGGAGTTGAGCTGATTACGTGAGCGCCGGAGTGAGGCAGGCTGAGACCGAGACTGAGGCTGTGACATTCTTCCAGTCTTCAGTAGTCCAATGGGCCTCTTTAAGTCTAGACTGAAAACGTATTTATTTAGGTTGGCTTTTAATACCCAGTAGCATGGTGACACTATTACTTTTACTTAATTTTATTGTTTTTTATTGCTTTTATTGCTTCATTGTTTTTATTGCTTTTATTGTTTTTATTGATTTTATAGCGTTTGATTGTTTTTAGTTATTCCTTTTTTATTTACTATCTATTGTAAAGCACTTTGGTTCACCGAAAGGGTTGTTGTAAAGGGCTGTATAAATAAAGAACATTTACATTTGCATTTACAATGGCCCAGGCAAGCCTCTTTGTCTTATTCTGATGTCTTAACAGTGGCTTTCTTGCTGCAACTCTTCCTGTCAAACTTGCAGCTCGAAGTCTTCTCTTCACAGTTAAAACTGAGACTTGTTTACTACGACCACTATTAAGCTGTTCTTGAAGCTGTTGTCCTGTGAGCCGCCTGTCACACAAACTGTTAACTCTCAGAAACTTGTCCTCTGCTTTAGTTGTGGCTTTGGGTCTGCCAGACCTCTTCCTGTCAAGGTTTCCCCAGTTTCTGAGTGCCTTTTGATGGTGAAGAAAACAGTACTCACTGAAACCTTGACTTTCTTTGCAATTTGTCTGTAAGAAAGATCTTTTTAAGTGTCATGATGGTCTGTCTCTCTTCCATTGTTAATTGCCTTTTTCTTGCCATTTTTGTAGCAACATATGACTTTCTGCAGTACAATGCTGTTCAACTGATGCTCACAAGGGTCTGGTACCACAGGGTATGCTTTTATGCAGACAGAGGGGGCTGTAAGCAATCAAGACAAGTTGGAACACCTGTAGGAATTAGTAGAGCCAGCTTTCAAGGCTTGATCAACCTTCACTGCTGCAGAACAGCTTTAAATTGTTAACCCATTTCATGTTCCCTGAAAGAGGCCTTTTTGTATAATTCTAAAAATGTACATAATTTTTCAGTTTTGAATAACCTAACCTTTTTTTTAAGCTCTGGCAGTACAGCACTTACCTTTGTGATACTTCAAGTTATTCATTGGACTTGCACGACTTCAGCTGCAATAAATAACTGGAAAAATTGGGGTGTTCTAAAACTTTTGACCAATAGTGCATATATATATATATATATATATACACACATCCAACACCCAACATGAATCCGTATAGCCAACCATGAATTTCTCCATCATGGCAGCAAGGACTAAACCTCTGTTTAGCAGTAGGAAATCTTGAATGTGGATCCCAGTCTCATGATGAACAGCCATCCGCACTATGCTGTAAAACTGTAAACTGAAAAAAGCTCTTCTTAGTCAAACAGACAGAAGAGCGTTATGATAAACCAGTTAAGACATCACAATGAATGGATAAGAGCCTCCGCATCCTTAAAAGACAAAAGTTATCCAATCTTAGCAATCCTCCTACGGTGGAAGAAAGCTGTTTTTGTCACTTCTCTAATGTGGGAAGCAAACATAAGAGACTGGGATAGATAAATAGATAGATAGATAGATAGATAGATAGATAGATAGATAGATAGATAGATAGATAGATAGATAAATTAATAGGTAGATAGACAGATAGATAGATAGATAGATACATAGATAGATCTATCCAACCATACATCCATCCATCCATCCATCCATAGATAATTACCGGTAGATATGTTTTGAGAGGTGTTTTTGTGCTAGATAAGTTTTATATCCGGCGTCTTCAGCCAAGAGTTCATTTCACTTCCTGACTGACTGCTACTTTGCTGACTTGTCTTCCACCTCATTTAAATGTAGTGATGATTAATATTTGAGAGTTGACGTGTTTTAAGGAAGTAACAGTGAAAAAAGTGAAGCAGTAAAGTAAAATCTACAACTCTGAACAAAGTTTTCAGAGACAGAAGAAAGGGGGAAGTGGAGATGGTTTCCTTCTTCATTTTATTCTGTCAAACAGCCTCATTTTTTATTTAGAAGAAGGCAAAGTCACAGAGAAACAGCTGAAAACTAAGGATGGTGGACTGGGACAAAAAGCTCTTGTGGGGATTCATGTTCCTGCTGGCAGGTAAGAGATAATATTTCATGACCCTCATGTCTGTTGTCTCTCTCATGTGATTTCAGTCAGAGCTCAATGAAGTAAAACACAGACAGACTGATCTCTCACTCCTCTGTGGTTTAAGCACTCTAATGAATCCAAACGTATCTGAGGTTTGAGGCTTTAAGGACGGATGCTTTCATTTCCCTATAATACCAAATCTTGTCTCCACATCAAACACTAAACCACATCATCCTGCAGACAAGAATATGAAGAGAAACATCAGCAGCAGCTGAAGCTCTGTGGGGATCCAGCCTGATGGATTAGAGGAGAAGCCGGAAGTAAAATAAAGATGATATGGAGCAGGATTTGTCATCAAGAGTCAGTTAATTTGTCGTTTTGTTTTATATCTGTGAACCAAGTCAAGGCAAACTTAGTTAATGTAGTACTGTGGTTCTTAAAGTGTGAAGTCAGCCTCCCTTTGGGTTTTCCATAAGATTCAGTGGAGGCTTGAGAACATAAAACAGAAAGAGAGTGATCTGCTCTGCTTTCCTTCAATGTGTTGGTAAATCTAGACATAATCCAGGAAACTGACCACGGGGTGAGCAGAAAAAGCAGAAGTACAATAGCAGATGTTTGAAGTCTGGGTCTCATGACCTGGTCTTGATGGTGATGGTTTTGCACTCATGTCCACTTTGACTCTGTTTGGGAGAAACAGATTCTGGAAGGACAGAGTCAAACATCTTTGAGCCTCATGATCACCTTTCTTGGGAAATTAATATGTCAAGAAGTCTTTGAGGGATTTCTGTCAAAGTGGTTCTGGACCTGGAATGGCACGGTGGTGCAGCGGGTACTGCGAGTGCCTCACAGCAATAAGGCGACTGGTTTGAATCCAGTGTCCATCAGGACCTTTCTGTGTGGAGTTTGCATCAGTTTTAATTTTAACAGCACTTTTTAATTTAGTTTTAGTCTTTTGCCTCAAATGTATTTTAGTTTTAGTCATAATTCAGTCATCTGAATTGTTTTAATTTTACTCTAGTTTTAGTTGATGAAATTTCACAACATCTTAGTCGATGAGTCTACTGTAAATTAAGTCGACTGAAACATGAAGTGTAAAGGGTAAGGCTTTTTTTTATGTTACATGAATCATAATGTGGTAAAAAAATGAGTGAAGACAATAAACAGATAAAATATCACAATATATCATAATATAGCATTATAGTTTGCTAATAGTGGTAATTTTAAAAGCACTTTTTAATTTAGTTTTAGTTATAGTCTTTTGCCCATAACATCTTCTAGTTTTAGTCATAATTTAGTCATCTAAATTGTTTTAATTTTAGTTTGATTTTAGTTGACAAAATTTCCAAACATTTTAGTCGACGAAATCTACTGTAAATTATGAAGTGTAAGGCATTTTATATGTTTCCCAGAATTTCTGAAGTCGTGTTTTACACTTGGATACATATATTTTTGATTTTCAACAACACCAACCCGTTTTCTAAAATGTGTCATTATTTTATCACCTCATTAGCACTGCTACAGTGTTAAAGCTGAGTAAAAACACACCAATAGGCCATGTAGTAGTGTTATCTTTGGTCTACAAACTGTTGCATTGATATCGGGATGACTTGCCTGGACATGTCACAACAAGTTAGGTCTGATTGGATTAAGTCTCTGTCAAACGTTTTTGTCTCGTTTTTATCTGCTGAAGAAAATGTCAGCTAAATTAGTTTTAGTTTTAGTCCATGTGCACTTGTTTTTATTAGTTACTAGATTTTGTCAGGGGGAAAAAGGTTGTTAAAAAACCATGACGAAAATAATTAGTCAACAAAATTAACACAGTTTTCAAATATTAAGAATCCCAATGTAATCAAATCAGAACTCAAGTATCTTGATAATATCGAATTGTGTGGTCACTCAGGTGTGGGTGATTGTGTGCATGGTTGTCTGTCTGTCTATGTGGCCCTGTTGTGTACCCCACCTCTTTCCCCATGTCAGCTGTGACAGGCTCCAGGCCCTGTGACCCTGAAACAGGAAAGCCAAAGAGATGATGGATGGATGAATGCTTGTGGGAAGAAACAACAACATGTTGTACTAGAATGTGCAGAAAAATACACATTTTACTCAAATTGAAAGAATAAGACACTGACTATTATTTTCTCCATGTTTGTGTCCAGGTGCTGCGGGTCAGGATGTGAACTATCCTGGCCCTGTCTGTGCTGTGACAGGATCCACCGTCACTCTCCCCTGCTCCTTCACACGAAAAGACTTCTTCAGCAATAACGGAAAGATAGTCTGGATCAAGGTCATCAGGGTCAGGTGGTGTAAGGATCACCTGATTTGCCAAGGAACGACTCCGTCTCTGTACGACAGCAATCCACCCCTACACATCAAGTTTGATTCCCGTTACAAATATCTGGGGGACGAAGAGAGGAACTGCACTTTACAGATCACTGATGTAAGAGAGAGTGACCAAGGAACGCTTCGATTCAGGATGGAGGCTAATCACACAGAAGGGCATTTTACCGGCCAAACAGGAGTGAAGGTCACCGTCATGGGTAAGAACTGGGGTGTTGTACTGGGAAGACACTGACAATCCACTAACTCACTGAAAGAGCAGGTCATAAAAGGTCTGAGTTTGTGGACAGAGATGTCAGGTGACCATGGAGTGGTGCAGAGATGATGCATTTTTGTAGGCCATCCGCTATAACATACATCATAATATACTCACCTGAAAGCTTATGGGATTTTTCACTGTGTTTTTGATGATTGCTGAAAATAAGGTCTGTCATCAAAAGAGTTCATGAAACTTAAGTGTTTGGTCCATCATGAATGTTGACAGAGGAAACTATACAGCGGCACAGCTCTGTAAAACCAGACAGACAGTTCCATATATTTGTCACAGAAATATTTACCAGTCCATCTGAAGAAGAGCCCACTGAAAATGTTTTCAGGGGCTGAACCTTCAAAAACAACTGCAGATGAGGATTGGACGATCGTTCTGCCAGTCACACTCATCACAGACCAATCATATCAAGCCCCAGTGTGACGTAGCAGCTAGACCCTGTTGTTAGCCGTTAGCTTACGTTTCAGTCCTTAGACTATCATCTTACATATGTGAAATGACCCTCGTCAACGACAATCCCCACCAAGTTCTCTCGGTAAACTTCTGAGGAGATCAGATTTCATCAGGTATCGCTGAGTACCCATGGCTACCATAGACTAACTGGTATCATCCATGGAGGATTTCAGCATCTCTCCCAGTATCCCAGCAGTGATCCCCCCGGCTTCCCGGCTCCTCTGATTTGATGAGGGCAACCAGCAGAGACATGATTATCACATTGGGGTTTGGAGTCCTTCCCATCTTTTTCATGACCAGAGGACAATTGGTAGATCAAACTCTTACCGAAACTGGTCGGGAGAAGAGCAAAAACATTGTTTCGCAGAAAAGGTTTAAATGAAGTTCTTTGCTCCATTTCATATAAAACTGCAGATATTGCCTCATCCACGAAGACCGCTTCAGAAGTCGCCATTGTTTTCGTAGTCACTTCCCACTGTCGTCATGTGTGCAGCTCCTGCCTCTTTCCCCTGATTGGGTCGTTCAGCTTTTAGCCGAGTGAAATTGTGGAGGATTGGAGCTTGGCAAGATGGAACTGCATGATTTCAGATGATGAATCAGGACAAGTCCATCTAATCTGCAAGGTTAGCACTGTGAACCCAAAAATGAAAATATCAAGCACAGAAAGAGATGAAGAAAAAAGACCAGAGATGCTCTGCTGCTTCTCACACCATCTACTCACAACTGCACGGCACGTCTCTCAATCAACTTAAACAATCAGCAAACAGAACACAACATGTGTTACGTTTGCCCATCATAAACATAAAACAATAAACAAACATTTTAATAATTGGGAGCATTGACTCAACAATGATTATCCTCACAAACCTAATTTTCATGATTTTTAGAGCTTAAATGTAATCATCAAGAATCTCTTGACCCAGTGACCCGGTCAAGTCGTTGCTAATTGCTATGGCTATGCTGTAGATATTATTGTTTATTTAAAATTATTGTGTTATGGTCAGTTTTGTAGTCCTCGTTAGCAGTTCTTACCAAGCATCCTTAAAAAACACATTGTATTTAATGTTCCAGAATTAAAGATTTGAATCTTTTATGCATGTTTTTATCAAAGACCTAATTTCAGGTATTTATCTGAAAAAATATTCTGAAATTCTACAAGATTATAGAAGATGGGAGGATGGGAAGAAAGTTTAATAAATGATTTAGATCTTCTTTTATTCTATATATGGATGGGTACATGGATGGATGGATAAATGGATGGATGGATAAATGGATGGATGGATGGACCAAAGACAGGTGAATGGAACACTGCATGGGAACACGTTGGATGGATTAATAAATAAATGTAAAAAAAAAAAATCATAAAAAAAACAAATAAACAATTGTCTAAACTTTCTGTCCTTTCTTGTTCTCATGTTTTTTCAGAGGCGACTCAAATGAGGATAAGAAGCTCCAGCAGTGACAGAGTGATGATTGAAGGTGGGAATGTGGCACTGCAGTGCACCGCAGACTGTACGTTCCTCCCTCTCAAGGTCAAATGGTACAGAGACGGCCATGAGCTCTCAGAGCATGGCCCTGCCCTCCAGATCCACTCCCTGGCTGCAAAGGATTCTGGGAACTACACCTGTGAATTACAGAGTAAACCAGGTTCACAGTCTATGCCGTACAGCCTCCAGGTGGAAGGTTTGTTTGATAAATACAAAACCCAAAACCAGTGAAGTTGGCACGTTGTGTAAATCGTAAATAAAAACACAATACAATGATTTGCAAATCCTTTTCAACTTATATTCAATTGAATACACTGCAAAGACAAGATATTTAATGTTCGAACTGAGAAACTTTGTTTTCTTTTGCAAATAATCATCAACTTAGAATTTAATGGCAGCAACACATTGCAAAAAAGTTGGCACAGGGGCTTTTTTACCACTGTGTTACATCGCCTTTCCTTTTAACAACACTCAGTAAACGTTTGGGAACTGAGGAGACCAATTTTTGAAGCTTTTCGGGTGGAATTCTTTCCCATTCTTGCTTGATGTACAGCTTAAGTTGTTCAACAGTCCGGGGTCTCCGTTGTTGTATTTTACGCTTCATAATGCGCCACACATTTTCAATGGGGGACAGGTCTGGACTACAGGCAGGCCAGTCTAGTACCCGCACTCTTTTACTACGAAGCCACGCTGTTGTAACACGTGCAGAATGTAGCTTGGCATTGTCTTGCTGAAATAAGCAGGGGTGTCCATGAAAAAGACGTTGCTTGGATGGCAACATATGTTGCTCCAAAACCTGTATGTACCTTTCAGCATTAACGGTGCCTTCACAGATGTGTAAGTTACCCATGCCTTGGGCACTAATACACCCCCATACCATCACAGATGCTGGCTTTGAACTTTGCGCCTATAACAGTCCGGCTGGTTCTTTTCCTCTTTGGTCCGGAGGACACGACGACCACACTTTCCAAAAACAATTTGAAATGTGGACTCGTCAGACCACAGAACACTTTTCCACTTTGCATTAGTCCATCTTAGATGAGCTCGGGCCCAGCGAAGCCGGCGGCGTTTCTGGGTGTTGTTGATAAATGGCTTTCGATTTGCATAGTAGAGTTTTAACTTGCACTTACAGATGTAGCGACGAACTGTAGTTACTGACAGTGGTTTTCTGAAGTGTTCCTGAGCCCATGTGGTGATATCCTTTACACAGTGATGCCGATTTTGATGCAGTACCGCCTGAGGGATCGAAGGTCACGGGCATTCAATGTTGGTTTTCAGCCTTGCCGCTTACGTGCAGTAATTTCTCCAGATTCTCTGAACCTTTTGATGATATTACGGACCGTAGATGATGAAATCCCTAAATTCCTTGCAGTAGCTCGTTGAGAAATGTTGTTCTTAAACTGTTGGACAATTTGCTCACGCATTTGTTCACAAAGTGGTGACCCTCGCCCCATCCTTGTTTGTGAATGACTGACCATTTCAGGGAAGCTGCTTTTATACCCAATCATGGCACCCACCTGTTCTCAATTAGCCTGTTCACCTGTGGGATGGTCCAAATAAGTGTTTGATGAGCATTCCTCAACTTTCTCAGTCTTTTTTGTCACTTGTGCCAGCTTTTTTGAAACATGTTGCAGGCATCAAATTCAAAATGAGTTAATATTTGCAAAAAATAACAGAGTTTACCAGTTTGAACGTTAAGTATCTTGTCTTTGCTGTGTATTCAATTGAATATAGGTTGAAAGGGATTTGCAAATCATTGTTTTCTGTTTTTATTTACGATTTACACAACGTGCCAACTTCACTGGTTTTGGGTTTTGTACTTTTACTTTTTAAAGTTCAAGTTTGAGTGAAAATAGATGGGTATATGGATGAGTGGATGGATGAGTAAACAGAGGATGGATGGATCAACAAAGGTTGACTATTAAATGAATGGATGAATGAATGAACTGATGGATGTATTGATGAATCGACCATAAGAGTAAAATGAAGAGCATTGCTTTAGCCTGCTCTGTTGTAAAGTGACTTGTTATGAACTGGTGCTACACAAATAAAGATTGACTGATTGATTGATTGATTTATTGAAAGAAAGAAAAAAAGAAAGAAAGAAAGATGGATGAATATTGGATGCCTAATTTTCATTCAAAGATGATTTCAATGTATTTGATCAAACTTTATTCCTTTGCTCTGTTGTCGATCTTTCACAGGACCGATAGTTTCCTGGCCTCTGATAGTTGGTGTGGTGGTCGGGGCCCTGCTGGTGGTGTTTGCTGTCATCACAGGCATCTGCATCATCAGAAGGTATTCAAATAAAATCCCTCACTCATTACAAACATAAACCATCCGTGTTCACCGTGTTGCTCAGTCCACAAATGCACAATCCTTACAAGCTGTACCTCGTTATAAAGGTGACTCTCAAATGATATTAAATACAATACCAATTTTTAATATTAAAGGGGAGCAATAATCGACCAAAATAACATTTGCAAACTTTTTGAGGGGTATATATATTTATCTCTGTACATTACATCTGTTAATTAATTTACTACTCACTACTCGACGTGTTCTCATAACTGTCTGAAGCTCAAAGTATCATGGACAAGACTGCATCTAGTTTCTCTGCTGATTTTACTTGGAACACTTTACAACAAGCATTTCAACTGCAAACATCTGTACCTGTGGGTCTACCTGGGTTCTGCTATGCATATTTACTTCATTTGTTTTCTTCTCCACATCACAGACAGGCTTGATCCTTCAAGATTAACAGAATGTTAAATAAATTAATATATGTCTTTGTATTTTAGGAGGAAGGTAGCCAATGAAAATGAGGGAGCTGTGGGCAAGGAGCAAGAACAGAAGGTCAGTGATTAATAAAACACTTAACTTTCAGACATTTTTGATTCAAACTTTTTTTTATCCTTTATTTTCGTTATTCATTCACCCCATGATTATGGCAGTATTATTCCTCTGTCTTCATGCTCAAATTCTTGTTTATGTTGAATTAATGTGAGATAAAAACAGTTCATTTCAAGTGAATCTGCAGATCCTCTTTAATGGGATAGTTCTTGTTTTTTCAGGTTGTGTGAGGTACATGGCATGAGCAAAGTATAGCAATAGTGTCTGTTTGAGATTTCTGAACAGAGAGAGATCTGAGCTGTGACACTGTGGCACACGTTCAGGCTCATGCCATGTACCTCACACAACACCACCTCAAAAAACACACAAGAAGAAAAAAAAATCTTCCTTTTCTCAGTCTTTTCTCATGCCTGAGCCTGACACTCTCCAATATTTACTGTTTGTTTTCTATTGTTCTCAGCAGCCTGACGCCATCTACAACTGTGTTGTGCTGAACTCTGACCTTCATGGGCAAGGTCACGTCCCTGTGGAGGACGTCAGCTACGTGTCCATTCAGTTCAAGCACACGAATAAGAACAGGTGGGATCAGTGTTAATTTTGTTGACTAATTATTTTCCTCATTGTTTTCATCAACAACCTTTTTTCCCTTGATGAAAACTAGACAATAACTAATAAAAACAAGTGCACATGGACAAAAACTAAAACTAAATTAACTGACATTTTCATCAACAGATAAAAACTAGACTAAAATGTCTGACAGAGACTTAATCCAATCAGACCTAATTTGGTCATGTAGAAAATAGGGACAAGTTAGGAATATATCCAGTTCTAGTATTGTAAATGCCTTACCCTTTACACTTCATATTTTAGTCGACTAAATTTACAGTAGATTTCATCGACTAAAATGTGACATTTCATCAACTAAAACTAGACTAAATTAAAACAATTTAGATGACTAAATTATGACTACAACTAAAATATATATTAGGCAAAAGACTATAACTAAAATTAAATTAAAAAGCGTTGTGTATGTTGGCACATTTTTTTCTTTTAGTGTCTTGCCTCACTCCTGAGTCCATGACAAGCAGATAGACACTATTCTTTCGACTCTGCGTGCAGTAACAAGAAAGAGACAGGCAGAGTTTGTCCACCACTAATTAGCTTAGCTAACACTGGGAGTCAATGGGTAGCGTTAGCCTGCCTCTGCCTACAGTCATCAGATAAACTCTTCAGGAACTCTAAACGGTCCTGTGTGCTTTTTATGACAGCATGATTGTGATTGAGTGTGGCCTATAAAGCAGCATGCACAGTCACAAAATGAACTCACTGCCAGACTTACATAGTGCTACATGCACGCAACTTTGAAGAAGAGGAATAGACGCCATTCATCAGTGCTTCTATCGATCAAGCATTAATCAGTCAATCTTTATTTGTGTAGCACCAGTTCATAACAAGTGTTATCTCAAGGCACTTTACAACAGAGCAGGCTGAAGCCATACTCTTCATTTATAGAGACACATACATACATATGTACAAATACATAATAAATAAAGATATTTCTATATACATATACGTACATCCAGAGATGTTTCCATCCAGGCACAGACTAAGAGACAACGCATGGATGCCCAGATCATAAATGTCCTCATCTCATTTGTCTCTGCTGAATATAGATCCAATTAATCAACCTTTATTTATCCAGCACCATATTTGTCTTTGTTGAATATAAATTTATTGAAGTTAGCCCTTTGAGATGTGGCATCTCATTTTCAAGAGGGACCTCATGTCCTTATGGTTGTAAAGATAGTTACTATGGATGTATAACCAATAAAACCATGAATAGAGTGATCAATCCAATATTAAAATTAACTTCTTTAATGAATATGATCAAACTTGATGTGTTTTTGTTGTGTGTTTCAGAGCACTGGAGCAGATGGACAACTCTGTTATCTACAGCTCAGTTGCCGGCAGAGGCTGATCTCTGATGTATCAAGGACTGCTTTGGATAAACTGGAAGGGCAGGGGTTCAACGCCTCAATCATGTGCTCTTTGGATAGAAATTTAAATATGTGATTGGTTAATACTGTGCACTTAACGAAGCAGTATGTGAGAAAGGTGTGATAAGAAGACTATGATCTGCTGTTAACAGACAAAACGGTGGCTTCAGCAGAGTTCCTGCGCCTCCCGTGGTAATCGAACAGCAGACGTCACTCTGGCTTTGTCCATCGCTCTGTGGTTGTTCACCCAGGAAGAAGAATTCAGTCTCAATTTGTTATGTGCAAGTATGAATGTATGACCTCCCTGCATTGTTGTATATTCCCACATTTCGTTTTTGTAAGTTATTCTTGTAGATATTAGCATGTTTGTTATGTTAACTAGTGATGATTTGTAAAGGAAAATGCCATATTAATAAAAGTATGTCTGGTTCAAATTCAATCTCAGCAAAAAGTAGTATACTTAAGTATGCTTGAGTATAAGTATAGCAAGTATACTACAGTGGTTAAAAAAACAAACGGTCAACGCCATCTGGCCTGATATTTGTTCTTGTTGAAACAGATGACGCTGTGTACACAAAACCTTTGCTTAATTTATGAAAGGGACTAGAACTTGATCAATACAGTCAGGTCAAATGTTTCTCTGTTTATGTTTTTAAGGTACATAAACATAATGCAGTTGAGCACACATACTATGTACTGTAAACTTTTAACTTCCAGCACAATATGATCTTGAACATGTAAGTTTATAACAGGGGTAATACCTCAAAGCAAATGTGTGGAGTGAAAAACATTTTTATTCTGCTAAATTAACTGTAAACACAATGACTTGACCTTATTCTGTACCTGGATCAAGACATACTAAATATTAGAACTTAGCGGCAGAAAGAAGTAAAAAGTATACTTAAGTACAAGTATAAGTTTTAGTATTAAAGTATAAGTGTAAATCTTAGTATTAACGTACTTAGTCTTAGATTTTTCTTATACTTTTCAGTATAAGCCAAGTAAACTTCACTATACTATTATATTATAAACTATACTTTAAAATATAGTATAAAAAAGTTAACTTCAAGCATACTGCCTCAGTTTAATTATAAAATAAGTATACTCGTAGTACACTCAAACGAACTACTTTTTGCTCAGGGCAGTGATTCCACAGAAGTTTGTCCTCTCTCTCTTTCAGCCTTCTTGATCTGGTTTTGAAGATTATCTTATGCTGTATTGACTGTCAGTATTGTCACAACAAATAGTGTTGTTAGTTATTTAATTACATTTTCCAGTAGCTTTGTGGTAGGGTCATTGTTTTCTGAGTCAAATAGCTTTTCAGTAGCTTAGTTAATTTATTGAACAAGCAGAGCATGGTAGCAGTCCACAACACTTCGAGGAAATGACATCAGCGAACATGCAGGCGTGTAGTTGTAGTGGACGGTGTGTTTCTGAATGATGTCTACACCACTGTCTCATCCTTTGCATCTCCAAGGACAGGAGAGCAGGACAAACACATTAAATATACTGTTCGCAATCACCAGAGTGATTTTTAATGATCAGCTGACAATCATTCAGTCAATAACAATTGAGCAAAGAGGAGAGAAGAGGAGCAAAACTCATGAGGAAGAAGAGGAGATGATTTCAGATTAGGGGAGACAGGAAAAAGGTAAAACCTATGAGGAATGAGAAGCGCCCTTACGTTATTATCGGGCAACTTTATGATCTTGTTTTGTGCTTGTTTGACTGTGTAGAGACTGTTTATGGGACTGTTTACCCACAAAACATGATTTTAGCTGTTAGGAAATTGTTTCAGTGCGTTTGAGAAAGGACAAACATATTAAACTTATATGATTTAGGACAATTTAGCAGTGCCATTACCTCCATCATATGGGAATGAGGTCGATATTTTTGTATCTGGTTGAAATTATCTTTTAAAATGGGTGCAAGTAATTAGAGAAATAAGGTTTGTTGATACAGGAGCTTACAGGAGCAGAACTGCACAATGATATAAATATTTGAAAAGGCAAACTAAAGAAGTGCAGCAGAAACAATTAAAGGTGATATAGGTTAGTAAAACGATGGAACAGTCAAATGAATATGCAGAAAAGCATTGGTTGTACGTAATGATAAAGGCACAAAAACAATAACAATTTTGATAACAATAAAATGATTTTAATGATGATTTCTGCAAAATAGATGAAAATAGCTTGGAATTTATGAGCTGCTTTTGTCTGTTGCTGTAAGTTAGCTTCTTCTTTTCTCCAGGCTGTAGCTTTTGTGAAGTGAAGCTGATTTTTTTTATGAGTAAATTAGCTCACTACATTTTACAAGTAGCTCTGGCACACTCTCCATTCATAGTAAATCAAAAATCTATAATCTGATGAAATCTGCTTTAAAGGGGATGGGTCAAAAAGACCACCCTTCCCTCCAGTCTGTCTACGGTAGTGTTTTTTTTAACCTGGCACATTAAATTCTTAATGATCCTTCTCATTTTCTTTCTCTGGAATATGAACTTCTGTCTTCTGGGAGACGATACAGAGCAAACAAACGCAAAACAAACCGCTATGAGCTCTCTTTTCTCCCAACATCCATATCTCTTCTCTACAAACAGTCTTAGTAATTCTTCTCCTGCAATTGTTAGATAATTTTTTTTTCTAATTTATTTTACTGGCACCAGACTCTTATCTGTTATTGTTGTCCTGCTTTTATCTATTGTTTTATTATTCTTATCATAATGCAACCATTTGAAACTTATTTCTACTTATTTTCACAGCTTATTGTAACAAGCACTGCACTTTAATCTTCTTGTGCAATAACTACTGACCATGCTTGTCGCTGACTTCTTGCTTACGTAACTTTTTTATGTCGTCTAGTGATTTTTATGTATATCGTGCCCTTAGCCAGTAGCACTGCTGTCTAAGAAAAAATTCCTGTAAGGGACAATAAAGTTTATCCATCTATCTCTCTATCTTGCCCATCACTGTCTGTGTATTTGGTTCAGTATTAGTTTCCTCTGCTGTTGTTTTATCTTCCTGAGTCCATAAAGCAGAACAGCAGATCAGCAGAATCAATGCACAAAGATGGAAGAACATATAACTGTTTGCTCATAGTGCCAACCACAGAGACTTCCTGAAGGAAAAATAAAGCTTTCTAAAATCTTTTGCCCAATTGTACTTTTAAACAAACAGTTTTGTACCTTGTTTTTATGTAAAACTTACACAGTTACATAAAATAACAGTACCCATCAGCAGCAGTGTACCTGACAGGCAGTCTCAGCCTGTTCTCCTTGAAGTGCAGTGCTGCTGGGAGTCCTTTCAGCCACTTCAATCAATCAATCAAAATTTATTTATAGAGCACTTTCCAACACTCAAAGTGACCAAAGTGCTTTCCAGTTAAAAATAGATAATAAGATAAGAAAATAAAAAACAGATTCAAAGAAAGCAACAAAAGAACACGTCAGGGAAATAAAATCAGATAAAATCAGATAATATAAATAAATAAAACAAGACAAAATAAAATAACATGTCACCACATTACTGTGTATTAAAAGCCAGTCTGAAAAAATGTTTTGAGCCGAAAAAAAGGCCAAAGTGGGTAATGGCGCGTATGTCGGGGGGGAGTTTGTTCCAGAGTCTGGGTCCAGCAACTGAGAAGGCTCGATCACCCCAGTGCTTATACCTGGCCCTAGGGACTTCCAAAAGCAACTGATTTGAAGACCTTAATGCCCTGTTGGGGTTGTGGACAGAGAGCAGTTCAGTCAAATAAATACGTGCAAGGCCGTTAAGGGCTAAGGGCTTTAAAAACAAAAAGTAAAATTTAAAAATCTATCCTAGAGGAAACTGGAAGCCAGTGGAGGGAAAAAAGGACTGGGGTGATGTGTTGGCGCCTTGGAGTGTTTGTCAGGAAATGGGCTGCCGCATTTTGCACCAACTGAAGGCAGCTGAGGGCAGACTGGGAAACACCAACATAAAGAGCATTGCAGTAATCTATACGTGAGCTTATAAAAGCATGAATGGTCTGTTCAAGGTCGGCACGATTTAAAAAAGGCTTTACTTTGGATAAAAGACATAGTTGATAAAAACTTGCTCTGACCACATTGTCAATCTGTTTGGCAAATGTAAAACCGCTGTCAAAAATGACCCCGAGGTTCTTTACAAACTTCACTGACTACAGTCAAGTACATGATACAACCAAACTTCAAAAACACAGAAATATTCCTTTAATGCATGATCACAGGATCCTATTTGTGCATGTGGTGTATTAAGACATTATTAAGAACTCTCTCTTCTCCTTCATCCCCTTCTTCTTGATGCACATGGCAGAAATAGCTGGTGCAGAAAGGAGAAGCTCGGTGGATCGTTAATACCACAGAAAGTCATATGAAAGTCTCATTTTGTCATATGACAGAGAAAAAACTCTCACCAATATATTTTTTACTCGTGGTTGCTGATGTTTGTTTGCTCTGAGATTAATCATCTTCCTGTGTTACTGTAAATAAACTCAGAATAACATCAAAAATTCAAGGAAATATCACACAGTTATTTTCTATTTATATGAGGTATGTTATTAATTATTCATAACAAGGCTGCTATTCGTGGTTCACAGTCACACTAAGTGTTGCATTTTAAAGGTTGGGTGTTCAAGCACAACTGCTGTAAGTTTACAATAAATGATGTCTTTAGTGCATATGTTTTTGAGAAGATTTCAGGAAATAATTAGCTTAAAAGTTGAGCAACACATTTGACGGAAATTGACTAACAGAATGAAAATCTGCACTTACCCTGTGTGTAAGCTGCTTGTTCCCAGGGGCCTCAAGTGAATCTTCCCTGCACATGTACTCAAGTGTTTTTTGTGTAAGTTTGTTTTTGCAGGACATTTGCATTTAAGAATTGCTCGAACATAAACGGCTCACTCACAACTACAAATCGAATCGAATATCTCATCTCTGTTGCAAACCACCAGGCATGCTTGTAAGAAGGTCAACAAAACAAAGCCTCTGTTTATTAGTAGAAGAAGATAATACGATGATAGTAGAAGATAACGTAACATAACGCAGAGGAAAAATAAAAGTGGAGTCAAAACAATGGAGTCTACCTGCTTGTCATGGACTTGGGAGTGAGGCAAGACATGAAGAGAAAAAAAGTTTGCATATTCCTTTAAAAGTGTTTAGGAGCCTTGTGGAAAAGGATGAAGTTCTGTTTATCACACTTCCATAGATGAGACACTTACACGTAGTCCAGTAGTGTTAGACTGTTAGACTGCAGATCTGATAAATTATCTCTCCTTCTTGCTTCATGTCTCATTTTCACTTCCTCTGATTTCTTTATATACCAACATCTGATTTCCTGTGGTAAACTTCGCCATCTCCACCCGCAAACAGGAAGTGATGCAACACCTGAGAAAGTTTTTCAGCGTTGTAATTAAACCCACAATGATGCAACATGTCAAACCAACTCTGTGTGCGGTCGGGAGATTTCTGTGAAAAGCATCAAACATGAAGTAATTTCTGCGAAAGCTGATTCATCCCCATCTGAGATTGCAAAAATAAAAGTCTTAGAATTTGGCCTGATTATACCTTCAGAACCACAGCACATTTTCACCTACTCACAGTTCCTGAATTTGGTAATATTTTGAGGGCCGTATGGAAATCTGAAGGGGCTCACTGTGGCCCTGGGGCCTCCAGCTGATTGTGGTAGCTGCCTAAGAGTAGGTTGTGAGCCTCCGTAGTTATAACCTGGACTCAAAAAATGAAGCATTTAATTTATTTAGACTTATTATGATGAAACATATTTGCATCGTAAGGTTTTGAGACATTTTTGAATAATGCTAGATTTCTTTTATAGTCATAGATTAAATTTGTAACTGAAGTTAGGAAAACACGACTACTGACATAGCAGTAACAAGGAAGAGATGGGCAGAGCTCGCCCATCACTAATTAGCTTAGCTCATACACTGGGAGTCAATGGGTAGCGTTAATGTGCCTCTGCCTACAGTCATCAGAGAAACTTTTCAGCAACTCTCAACAGAGTGTAGAGAGACTAAAATTAACACTGTATTACGAAACAAAACCCTAAAGAAATCACCCTTGTCCTCTCTTACAAAGTCGGCCATAATCTCAGTACCAGTCTTCCTCTACTTGTATACAGAGGCTTTGTTTTGATGAGCTATTTACAAGCCCTTTGCAGTGGTTTGGCATGCTCCCAGCTGTTTAGTTTCATATCTATTTCTTTCGAAAAATACATAAAGTGCTAATCTGAGTCTAAAAATAGAAAACGTAACATAACCAGTTAAAAAAATGAGTCACAAGAAGCACACAGGACCATTTAGAGTTGCTGAAGAGTTCATTTGATGACTGTAGGCCCAGAGGCAGAGGCAGGCCTACGCATTGACTCCTAGTGTTTGAGCTAAACTAATTGGCAGTGGACGAGCTCTGACTGTTTCTTTCTTGTTACTGCACACACATTTGAAAGAATTGTGTCTATCGCTTGTCATGGACACAGTAGTGAGGCAGAACATGAAAAAAAAAAATGTTGGTATATCCCTTTAAACTTGTGTGATGTGATGAGGGCAAACTGTTAGTTTATATTCCTATTAGATATAATTGGTCAAAAACATTGCTCTTATGCAAAGGCATGATTTGCAGAGCGTACAAACAGATTTTCGCTGATATTTCTCATAATTATCCCCGAAAAAATAAAGACATTTCAGATTTTTCTGTCTTTCAACCGCAACCATTGGAGTTCTTCTTCCGGAGTAAAAGGTCACAGCCCTCGTCCAAGATGGCGGCGCCCGACGAGTTGTTTTGCTGGGAAGGAGACTGGGGTTTACCGTCCGTCAGCACCGACTGCCTGGTGGTCCTGGTGAGTTCCTAAGAACACTGCATAGACGGGGACTAAGGCTGTGTTTGGGTCGGATTATGACTCAAAAAACTTTAAAACAACCGCAACACTGAAGACAAGGGAGCTGCTGCTAGCATTAGCACGCTAACGGCTAAATGAGCTCTCCTCTACCTGCGCACGTGAGCACACTTTTATCGGTACATCAGGGAGGCAGTAATCACAGAAACACCTGAAACACCCTCTAGATTGACTACAGATCAATAACTTTGATTATTTTCAGAGTTACAGGGAGTGACACTTTCAAATGTCAAACTTATGGCGTCGCGATGACGTCAGCGACCACGTAGAAAACGTCAACGGCTGTGCGGCTCGTGCTCGACCATAGATGTCTGATAAACAGTCTCACGATTTCTGCAATTTAGAAGTTTATCCTTCATTCTGAATCGTTTTTTTTGTTGTTGTTGTTTTTTATTATTTTATGTGATATATTTTGTTTCTCACTTATTTATTCATCTCCGTTAAATCCTTTGAACTCTCTCGTCCTTCTTCAGAGTTTTTATGGATGTTTCACCCATAGTGATGTATTTTTCTGGCGCTTAATCCAGGCCAAACGTTTTGTAGGAAAAAAAAGTGAAAGTCAAAAATTGAAACTGAAAGATAAATGTCTGATCTTGAAACTAAAAAAAAAACTGAATTGAATTCAAAATACATGTGAGAGAATTTTTTTCAATGTTGTAATATCATTATTTCATATATACTTTTGTTCCAGCTCTGTAATTATTTTGATAAAATAATTAAATTTAAATTTTCACTTTTACGTACATTTTCGTATTTGAGGTGTTATTCTTTTCAGTTGCAGTTTCAGTGTTTTAGATTCAAATCTTTTTGTTTTTGTATTTTTTCAGTTTCAGACTTTTGGCCTCTCTTAAATTTCTCCAATTTTGAGTTGCATCTTTCGTTCTGTATCATTTTCCCTGCTTCTTTTGTCCTTTTTTCATTATTGTGTGTTTTATATTTTATTTTCTTGTTTATTCCTTCATCTTTGTTTGATCCTTTGAACCATGCGTCCTTCTTCAAAGTTTTCATGTATGTTCAGCTTATAGTGATATATTTGCATGCAGTTAAGTCCAGGCCAAAAGTTTAACAATTTAAAAAAAAAAAGGGGGGGTTGAAAAATAAATATTGAAACTGTTGGTCTAATGTTTGATCCTGAATTTAATGTAAAACAAATCACTGAATTGAAATAAGAAAACGGTGCAAGATAAGTTATTTTTATAATATAAATATGCTTTTAATTCAGCTCTATAATTATTTCGGTAAAATGATTTAATTTCAATTTTTACTCTTAAATCAGGGATGCACGATTTTTGCCGACGTCCCACTTGCCAATTTTAAAACTCATATTAGCCAATACCTTTATCGATATTCTGGGTAAGAGCATGGAGTTTCAACTAAACTAAAATTGTCCTGTTCCTTGCATCTTTATAATGGATTTGTGTTGGTGACAGATGTGAAGAAAACTCTTTAATGAATAATACTTTTGATCCATACAGGTGAACATCATGGTGCGATGTACTTTTTGCAAATTTATAGGATTGTTTATGGCTCATTTTTAGGGTCAGATTATCTGCTGTAAACATCCTGACTGCTGATACCAATAATCAACGATTTTAGGCAAATATCTGCCTATATTGATATTTGTCCGACGATTTTGTTCATATAATGATTCTGCTTGTCGATCGATTCTTTGACAGTTCCATTACTGATTTTCTTTGTTGAAAAAAGTCAGGTTTTGATTGGCAGCAATGTCAAACACATGACAGTCCTTATAGTTAGTGCTGTGCTGCAGAGACAAATGTTTCTGTAGGTTGCTGATGTCTGCATCTTTTTTTTAAATTAAGCCAGTTCTGACCACTTCTGTCTCCTGTCTGCCTTGATTTTGTAGTCTTTTCTGCTGACTGCCTCTTGTGAGAGCATGATGTCCTATATTTGCAAGACATGCAGAAAAAAAGTGGAAAGGACTGAAGCAAAAGGTCAATACCTTGAGCGGGTTTTTATTGATGCTCAACTAGAGTTTGTTTTTGATTCCCATCCCTACTGGCCACTTTATTGTTCATAAACAAATAGAAACTAGACTAAAATGTCCAAGTGTAAAACATGACTTCAGAAATTCAAGGAAACATAAAAAATGTCTTACCCTTTGCATTTCATGTTTTAGTTGACTAAATTTACAGTAGATTTCATCGACTAAAATGTTGTGAAATTCCATCAAAACTAGACTAAAATAAAAACAATTTAGATAACTAAATTATGACTAAAAGTAAAATATATTTTAGGCAAAAGACTATAACTAAAACTAAATTAAAAAGTGCTGTCAAAATTAAGACTGTTTGCCTGTCTGACATCAACAGGGCATTTTTTACCTATAGAACTGCTGCTCTCTGGGTATTTTCTCTTTCTTAGATCATTCTTTCTCGAGTTGGTGCAGTTTGATTGTCTGATTAGCTCTTTGTGTTATGTGCAGTTGAGCAGGCGTACCCAATAAAGTGGCCAGTGAGTTTATTTTCAGTTTAGCTTCTTAAAAAAACACAACAGTCACTGACATGTCCTGTGTTGTAAATGAAGCTCCGAGGTTTCACTCCACTTGTCTCTCTTAGGCTCGTGAGTGACTTCAAATGTCAGAATGTTTTTTCCTCATATGTGAACTTTTACGATTACGGACAGTGTGCGATTCTTTGCAGCTGCTCCGGTCCCCCAAATTGCCTCACCCCGAACGAGCTGTATGGGGTCATTATCTCCTGCATTTTCATTCTGCTTGGACCCTCTCTGATTATTTGTTTCCATGTAAACATGTCGGTTGATGGTGTCTTTATTTCACCACCAGAGGGCACTAGAATGACAGTTTAAGGTTACTGACTGTTTACACTGTGTCAACATTTTAATACAGTCAAATACCTCGTGTTTAAAACCACATACAATTTTTAATTTTAATGGCATCAATTGAAAAAAGCAGATCTTAAGGGATAGTTTGAACTGTGACCAAGAGCACTGTCAGAGCTGCACAAATCAGTTGATAATGCTCGATTGAATGGGTAAATCTCCAGGAGGGTTGCTGTCCTGACCCCATCACAACAGAGATAAAAGTTATAATCATCAAGTTTTTGGTGAAAAAACATTATTTTTTAATAAACAAATAGTGTAATATTATTAGTATGATATCAGTATCGGCCAATTTTGAAATTTTTGCTGATATTTTCAGTCAATAAATCAGCCATACATGTCAATCATATATATCAACCATAATATCAGGAAAGCCATCTGGAAAAGAGGCCAAAGAAGGTGTTTGGGAATGGACTGAACCTTTCAGAAGCATATCTGAAAGATGACTGGATGATTGTCCCATCAATCGCATTCATTATGGGCCAATCAGATAATGTAGGTGGGTGCTACACACCTACAGAATTCAAGCCACTTTGTAAAACAAACTCTTGCCAAAACATCCTTGAAGTCGAGCGAAAATTTAAGTACTGTATAGAATATCGTAGTGTTTGTTTTTCATTTAATAAAGACGTGGTCCAGATCTGATAAAACTGCTGCTGTCTTGCTTCCTCTTCTCGTCTAAAGGACTCTGATTGGGCCGTCCCGTTTTGGGCCGAGCACAGACAGTGAAGACTGGAGCTTGGCAGGATGGATCTGCCTGATTACAGACATGAAATCAGGAGGATCCAGCTGCTGTGCAAGGTTATTATCTTGCTGGAAGTGGCCATAGTTTTTCACACAGAGGATCTACTATTTACCAAGCTCCTAATATATACTCTTTTAATAATAAGAAGAAGGAACACTGGCTCCTAAATACTTGGTTGAATCTTGTAAATATTATAAATATGTAGAAATTAAAAACATCATGGTAGGACGTGGTAATAAATGGGGTCGGATTAAATAAGTTTAGACTTCTTCCTACTTATTTTCAAGCATGTGGTCTTGCTGCACATGCAGGATGTCGTCAGCGGTTTACCTTGATTGTTTTCTTTTGTTTTTGGTACATGCATGTGTTTGTTTTTCGTGTTCGAAATAAAGCATTCATTCATTCAATAGTAATAATAATAACTTTATTTATATAGCACCTTTAAAAACAGATGTTTACAAAGTGCTTTAACAGACTGGTGAGGGGATGAAGAACAACGGAGATTAAAAATAGCTTCTTAAGTTATTGTAAAATAAGTATGTAGATAAACTAGAATAAATTAAAAAACTAACATGGCTGATAAACAAGGATGTAAGCAGTAAAAAGGCATCATGTTAAAGCAATAGATAAAGAATTAAATCATTTGGAGAATCAATAATGGTATTGACTAATTTTATTGAATCACATCCTTAAACTCTTTTTCAACATTAAAGCAGCTCCCAGTCTCTCATGGTTGGACTTGTGCTGCAGACTGAACTATAAAGTATATTTAATGTATATTTAATGACCTGATGAAGTGTCACTCAGTCTAAATACTTCAGCTCTGTCTGCTCTGATGTAGACCTGGCCCGGCTCTCCGTCCTGTGGCTTAAACTTTTGAAGGTCTCGGCTCTGCAGCAGGTTCGGGGTCGTCTGGTGTTTGGAAAAACCAACCCGGCGTCGTTACCCAGAGTGCACAGCTGCTCAGATCTCAGTCCAACATAAACACATTCAGTCAAGTCTGATCCTGCAGACGAGCTCTGCCGCCCTGAGCGTGGTCTGCAGGCTGTGTTTGTGCATTCAGCCTGTCAGCCCACACCCAGGGAGACGCAGTCACGGAAACACTGGAGCACCATGGGCACCACAACCGACATCTCTGCTGTAAGAAAAATCCAATGGGCAGTATGGATCAGAAATAAAACATGCATATTAAGACTCTGTGATATGGCCCAAAAGTAAAATCCCAGATTTTTCACACAAAACTTGATTGCCTATTTTTATCTGATTTTTTTCCCACTCAAAAGACAAAAAAAAAAAAAAACATAAAACACGTCTTGCCTTAATTTCATCAACATTTATCACAAAATAAGCTGTATTTTCCTCTTAGAATTAAAATTCATGCTGTAATTTTGTTATCAGGTAAACTGCTTGGATGTAGGCAGGCTTGTCTATGTTATCACTGTCGGCTGCTCCCTTTTAACGAAATATTAACAACTCTCTGACCATAACTTCATCTTGATCAATATTTTACTTAAAAATCATCCGCCTTTGATCGTGCCTGTGCAAAAGATGGCAGGTCATACAATTGAGAAAAAAAAGCACACATTTTCAGTCTTTCTATCCTCAGATATTGCCACAACTCACAAATAGTTGTTTTGTCACTGTGAGAAGCTGACGTCAGAGAGGATGTGAGCTACAGAAGCTCAGGAGGAGCAAAAGAAGCAATGGATGTTATTTTTATTTTTAAAATCCTCTGCACCAAAAGATTATATGCACGTACCAACATCTAAAAGAAGGTGAAACACAGTGAATACAGTGAAGCTATTCATGCATAGCTAACAGACAAGGTGTGTCAGAAAAGATTTATTTCAAGCTCAAACTTCAAACAAGAGTTTCCTCTTCAGAGTAATCCCAGCACGTCTACAAAGAGACACTGCAGCGTTTGCTTTGTTCAGAAGAGACGAGAGTTGTGGCAGGACAAGTCGTGGCGGCTTCACCATGACGACACCCCTGCTCGCAATGCCCTGAGCATCCGACAGCTCCTGGCTGAGAAGAACATTGCCGTGCTGGAGCAACCTCCCTACTCACTGACCTGGCACCATGTGATTTTTTCCTCTTCCCCAAGCTCAAGGGGGTCATCAAGACCATTTTGAAGACGTGGACTACATCAAAAAGGCCTTGACGACGGAGCTGCGGAGGATCCCGGAAGGATGGGAAAGTGCATTAGACTCCAGGGGGATTACTTCGAAGGGAAAACTTGTAATTTGTAGTTTTGATTCTAAATAAATCTTTTGTGACACTAGTCCTGGAACTTTTCTGACACACCTTGTGTGTGTATATATATATATGTATCTAGCTATGCAGGAATAGATTCATTGTCTATTTCTGCATAGCTAGAAATTCATTTTTTGATCATGAGAGTACTTGGGAAGTGTATTTATTTGTTTCATTCCCCTTGAAAACCTCAAAACCCAAAATCTAAACTAACAATGACAAGTGAATATGTTTAGGAGCTCTTCTGCCTGACATCTGGACCCTCTTTGATTGCCAACATGTTTTTGCAGTGTAGACGGTGACTCTGTTTTTGGTTTTAAACATCAGAAGATTCAAAGGTTTCTTCTTCTGTTCTTCAGATTTATTTGTTCAGGGTTCTTCTCTGCTTCTGTTACTCAGAACAAGACAGTGAATAGATTTATTTCTTAAACCTGAAGCTTCATTTAGCTGAACACTATATGCCTGTTCTACCTGCAGGGACACACCTTTGTGTAAGCACTCGCACACGCAGCTGTGTTGTGGGTGCTACAGCAGTGTGACTGTAAGTGTGGAACAAATGTCTTCACTCTGGCTTCACCGCCGCAGATTTACGAGGAAATTCTTCCTCATATTTTCTGGTAGTAAAAGCTGAATCAAGTTTTTTATTTTTTATTTCCAGAATAACTGAGTCATTTCAAACACGTCGTGCTAAATCAGACACATACACGTTTAACAACTTTTCTATTTTTAGTAAAATAAGTCAGGAGTTTATACTTAAAGAGGGTTTTCTCTGTCTGAGCTTTGTTACAATGTTGTAATCCCTGATGTAGGGCTGGGCGACAAGGCTAAAAATGTGATAACAATTTATTTTCCCATATTGATTAGTATGAATATTTATCACATATTATCCGTCCATTATCTACACCACTTATCCCTTTTGGGGTCTCGGGGGCTGGAGCCTATCCCAGCTGACATTGGCGAGAGGCAGGGTACACTCTGAACCAGTTGCCAGCCAATCGCAGAGCCACATAGAGAGACAGGCGGCCATTCATTCTTACGCTCATATCCAAGGGCAATTTGGAGTCACCAATTAACCTAATGAGCATGTTTTTGGTCTGTGGAGGAAGCTGGAGTGACTGGAGAGAACCAATGCATGCACGAGAAGAACATGCAGACAAAATATTTTACAGGATTTATTGTTGATTATGTAGAACTTCTTTTTTTAAAGAGCTTTATTTTGGGCATTTCGTGCCTTTTATTGGCAGATTTTTCTATTGAAATAAGCATGTTTTCGATAGAAACAAGCCCAAAACAAGCAAACTCCTGTTTTTTTCTCCAATGTAATACATTATTTTTTTTGAAAGAGAAAATCTAAGTAAAGCATCTTTTAATTTTCATCTACATTACATTTTAATTTGACATTTTTTCTTATTTGTCTCTTAATTTACTTCTTCAACATCCTTTTGTTTGGAGGTGGAACATCCTTTTCTTTATACAGAAGTGAAGGGGGCAGCTACTGTTATTTTTAACTCTGTTATCACTAAACAGTTTGTCTAACCTTGATTTTTGTAACCAAACAGACATAGTCAGGCTTTTATCTCAGTTTTATGTTGATCCTCTACAAATTTCTTATGGTGAAAACAGTAATCACTACATTAGAAATAAATTTAGTTCTGGCCATAAGGATTTCTTTTTTGAGGAAACATCATTTTTGCCTCTTTTTACAGTCAAATTTACATTTGTGTTTGCCAATATTTACAAGCAACCTTTCAATAAAGAAGTCCAAAGTAGCTTATAATAAGCAGACCTGGCAACTCTGTTTGTTTCCTGTGTGATTATAAAAATGCCAATAAAAAATATATTTGAAAAATAAAAATAAAATGCCATTTACATTAATGCACAGAAAAACCTCAGACTTTAAAATACCCTGAGGAGGTTCTGGGGGACAGTACAGGAGTGAAGTCTTGGTAATATTTTATCGTTAATGTGTTTTTCTGCCCTGCTCTCTGTCTGCAGGCGTACGCTCAGTTCGCAGGCGCTCCTCTCAAACTGAGGAAGATCTCAAACCCCTGGAGGAGTCCGTGCGGTGAGTGTGATCCTCCTCTTCCGATGTTACGAAGTTTCTGTGTACAGAAAATGATGGTAGTGTATTTTTCTCTGCCTTAATAAAGGAACACTTCCTGCCCTGAAGACCAATCAGAAAGAGACTCTTTCAAGACCCTCTGACATCATCATCCACCTCAGAAAACAGGTAACATCTTTCCCAGCATGCATTTAGGCTGATACTGGGATGCTGCTCTGATACTGGGATTTTCTATAAAAGAGGGAAAATGTGAGTTGATGTGCTCAGCGGTATGATGCATTAGTTGTCTCAGAGGATGTGTTGAGGAAGGTGGAAGGGAGTTGCAGTGATCCAGACGGGATGAAATGAAAGCATTTCAGATTCAGTTCAGAATCAATAATCTCTTCTTTCAAAACCAATTATAATAATTATAATGGGGTTCATCCTCAGCTGCACATCATCAAATCTCTGTTTAACATCTGCTCTAAAACGATCACCACCAAGCTTCTCACACATCCAAAGAGCTGTCTCGCTCTCCTGTTGGATATGGAGCTAAAACTCTGCAGCTTTCTCCAGTGTAATTGTCATGCACGTATTGATGCTTCTTCATGTGACTCCCCCCATCCCCCTCCACAGCTTATCCCTACTAAGAGGAGTAAATGTGAACAACCATGTCAGTGAATTTGCCCAGGTATGACCCTGATGATCACAGGGTTGCATGTGTGAAAAGGGCTTAAAGCAACAAGAACAAACTTTGGTAAATTTATTTTCTCTTTTTCTTCTTCCAGTCATTGATAGTTTTTTCCTTTAAGAGGAGACATCTCAGACAACAAGTGGTTTCTTCTCATGCAAACAGTAGACAGTCTTGTAGAGGTATATATGTGGTGGTGGTGGTGGTGGTGGGGGGGTTGTATGTGCGTACGTCTGGAAACAGTCGTTAAGCACAGGAAGCTGCAGCCTCAGACACATTCCAGCAGAGGGGATAATTCTCATAAAGCTCAGCGGGACGAGGACGCACATACACAACGTTTAATACAACCCTACTTAACTCAAACACATGTTAATGAACACACTGTAAAAAAAACACACAACTCTGGTCGCTCAGGTGACACACACACACACCTGGACACACAACAACCTCCTTAATCCTGAATCTGTGCTCATGTTTGATGCAGCTATACCATCACTCATCCTGTTTAGAGCCTGCAGCTGCAGAATGTTTAGTATGAGCTGATGTCAGGCAGTGAGAACAAATCTTACATCACCCGTGTTATGTTGCATTTACATGTGTTTCTGCAGCAAAAATGTGATAAACACTTTATTTTTGTTTCATGTTTTTATTGAAGTTATTGCAGAACAAATGTTGTATTCAAATGAAAAAAAAGCTGAATACTTCGTCAACCTTCCCCTTACATTAGTTTTAAAAGAAATACCTAAATATCTTTAATATTTACATATTTTATACAAGAAAAGCAGATACAATGTTTTAAAATATAAACAGTTAGTTGTTGTCTCCAGAGTTTTTCCACAATGCTTTTTTCCTTCTGTCAGAATGTAGCAGCTCAGCTCGACTTGCCTCTGTTTTTGTCCCAAGCTCTTCATCGTCCATAACAGTATATATACTTTGATATTTCTCCCCAGTGTATGTTAGAGATGGGAATTAAAAACCAGTTCCAGTTGAGAATCAATAAAAACTCCATCACAAAATCAAAATAATTAGTCTTTTTGCTCATCGATTCATTCAGCTTTGTTCAGCCTTGGAAATCAAGGATGTCCCTCTGTCGTTAAAGGCAGTCAGCAGAAATGCTAACCAAGATGCCAATAATGTAATCATGGCAATCAGGAGACAAAATTGTGGCTTAATTTTTGACAAAAAAAACATTTAGTGGGTTAAAACACCAGAAACTTGCAGAAGCTTTCGTCTGTGCAGCAAGGCTTTGAATATCAGGGGTGAGTTGTTTAGTGTTGCTGCCACTGAAAACCTAAGTAGGCCAGTTTTTTCAGAATCAGATCAAAAAGCCAAATCAATAATGGCATTGGTATCAGTAAAATCGTATCAGTTTCCATCCCTAGCATAGGCAGAACTGTCAAAGTGTGCCTGCGTCAAACCCCCCTCACGCTAGGGCTCAACGATTTCTGGAAAAGGCCCAATTATGATTTTTTCTGGCAGATATTGCGATTTCAATTCAATTCAAGGTTTTCTTTAAAACAAGCTTCAGTGCAATATTCACTATGTTTACAGTAACATTTACAAAGATGACAGAAAAGTACATCATACCATCAAACATTAAAAGCTATCACTGTAAGGCAAGGATGAAAACTAAAGATAAGAACTGCGTCCAGATGTATTTATTAACAAGAAACATGCGTGTACACTCTTTGACTGTCTGAACTAAAACAAAATGCAGTGCAACAAATCCTTAATTGTGTTAAGTAAAAAAAAAAAGTTAAATAAAATGTCAAAAATTCCCCCCAAAAAACCCAATGTTAAATAAGTTATAATAAGAAAAACAAAATTCAACAATTCCAATAAAGGAAAAAAGCCAGCCATGCCAAACCAGCATGATGGTTTTGGACGTGAGTGCTGACGTGTGACAATACTGACACTAGCAAATAGTTGACACAACAGATCCTGGGTCAGTCAGGAGTGCTGCAACAATAGCAGCTTTGGCGATCACATGATCACGTTGTCTGAAATCGCGATTTTGATCCGAAAACGATAAATCTTTCAGCCCTACTGGAAGCCATTGCAGAGACTTTAAAATCAGAGTAATGTAATAATCTTGACAAACAAACCTGCTTTTATTATTATTTTTTTAATTTAAACTTAATCAGCGAGAGTAAAAAGCTTTTACTGAGTTACTGAGGAACTAAAACATGGCGGTTTGACTTAGAAGTAACCACAATATTTCCAGTGTATAATATCTTATTTGACTAACTGTGGCAACCACAGACAGTAAACAAAGCCAAGCTGCAACCTCTTAGTTTAAACCATCAGAGTGCTCATGGAGAATCCTCTTTATTCAATCAATATTGCAAAATCACTTTTTACTAATTAATGCTCAGTGTAAGTCAACAAGTATTTTTCATGCCAGTAAATGCACACGTCACTGATACTGTAGGGGTCTGCGGCTCTTGCTGTTCAGAGTCCACGCTGTCACCATTCTTCTTGTTGTTGGTCTTAAAGTGTTGAACCCGTGCGTCAGATCGTCTTTGTGCAGCTGTTCGGACTGTAAGGTAACGAGGGCGGGGCTTAGAAACACGAAGGTCAGAGCGGAGAGCACATGAAAGATGACAAATAGCTTTAAGCATGGTCACAACACCTGCTGATTGACGAGGGCTCACCTGGACATAAAAAGACTTCCTGCTGAGTGTTTACACACGCACAGCTGATTATTAACACACGTATACACAAGAAGCTGAGTGACAAACAGTAAGACGATGAATGTAGTCATTTGGAGACTGATAACTAAAAATTATATCTGATTTATATAGTTAATCATTTATTTACTGTTTTAATAAAATAAAACTTGACTTTTCTATCCCATGAGTCTCTTAAATGGGCCTTTATTTGAGACAGGCTTTAAAGGTCTGATGTCCTGGTGTGTTTGACCGATTTGTTTCAAGTTGAACAAGAAAATAAAAAATTAGTCTCTGCAGAGCAGTGGGTCCCAAACTCTTTCAGCTTGGGACCCAAATGAGAAGTTTGCTCCCTCCCTGGGACCCAAACTTAGTAAACCACATTATATTGTTTAACCATAGGATACAATCATAAATGATTTTATGAATCATATTTGACTTGAACAACATACTGAAGTCTCAGATTTTGCAATGAAGGATGGAGTATTTTATTATGACTTTTTGTTTTTTTCTTGTTTTTTAATCATGGGTGTATTCATATCAATAGCTACATATCAAGTATCATTAACTGATTGATGTTGTGGGTTTTAAGCTGCAAAATAATTATATTTTTAATTAAATAAAGCCTGATGTATGATATCTAATTTTTTGAAAACTATATTATAAAAATAAGCCTCACATATTCTCATCATACATCCGGTTTTGTACATTTTGTGTCATAAAAGTTGAGTTATTTCCTCCTGTGAAATTGGCTTTTGAGCGATTTAAAGTTGTCCAGCTCCAATAAGAAGCCTATTTACTTTGAAATAATGAAATTCCTGGAATTTGATGGAGTATAAAACAAAGACAGAAAGAAATTTTTGTGAACATTCTTGAAGAAGACAGCAAAAGTTAAATAATAGAGGATGCTTAGTGATTTTAGTCTGACAGCCCGCAACCCAGTTAAAATGGGCTTGTGACCCATTTTGGTCAGGACGAAACTTTAGGAAAGGCTGCTGTGGAGGATCAGATGCAGCCCTTTTCCTTCCCCTTTGGAAACGCCCTGATCTGAGGCTACAGGAGGCTTTGATAATGAGCTCTGTGCTAATTAATTGCTCAAAAAATGTCTGATGGGAGGCAGAGGAGGAGTTTCAGTGATGGTGTTTGACTGTGATGAGCTTAAAAACACATGTAGGTAGAGGCTGTATAGCTATGACATCATAAACCCCAGGAAGTGAAAATGTAGCATTTTAAGGCCCCGTTTACACGACAACGTTTTCACCAGAAACGGAAAGGTTTTTCCTTTGCGTTTTCATATAAGATCCACGTTCACATGGAGATGCGAGAGAGACTGAAAACGCTGTAGTGTGCATGCCAGGCCAGTAGATGGTGATGTAAGTTTGTCAAGAAACAGCGGTGTTACAACACACGTACGAAGAAGACAAACTTTTCACAAACAACAATGGTGAGTGGACGCACGAAGACGCAGGAGTTTCTTGTCAGGACAAGAAATCTGTCTGGATAGTTTTGTCTGGATAACAAACCGAGCACAGCAAACGGCACACATGTTGCTCAGTAGACGGCCAAAGCTGTTTTTGTTCCTGGTATGCGCGCGCAGCCTTCATGTGAAAGAGTACTGCACATGCGGTGACGTCAGCGTTTCACCCTGAAACGCTGTATCTCGTCTACACGGAGCCGGACACCGATACGTTTTCAAAACTCTCTACTCTGGTTTCAAAAGTTTACGGATTCAGGCACTCCGGGCACCATTCTCATGTAAACGGGAGGCGAAAACGCAACGAAAACTTTCTGTTTTCGGCCAAAAACTTTGTTGTGTAAACAGCCCCTAAGTGGCATTTTCTTTAAAGAGGCAGAGAGCATTTCACTGTGAACAGAGACTTTAGTAAAAGCTGTCATGTTCCTCTGCTGCCCAAGTATTTTCCAACAAAATTAAAAGCAACGAAAACAGATTTTGCATGACATGGGAGCTTTAATATAAAATGGATCTTTAATTATTTATGGTTAACTTGTTCACAGCAAAGATGGACGGACTATAAAAGTAAATTTAGAGCAGAAAAATAACTTTACTAAACAAGGGTATTGATTTAATCAAGGATCAAGAGGGATGTCATGACAACACTGGGATGCTTGTAAAAATCAAATAATATTGATAATATTTTGATGCTAAAACAGCAAAAACAAAAGTCCCAGACACCCAATATCTGGTCATTTATTGATGATAACATTTTAAGCAGCTTTTCAACCATCTAAATTGCACAAAAACTTCAGTAGCTTTGGGAGAAGTGAGTTAAGTGTCCCTCACCTCTTCCAACTTCACCCACTTTTTACCGAAACCCCCTACTCCATCCCCCCACAGCTGGAACACATTACCCAGCATGCTCGCCTCCTCCACGCTGCGGTAGGTTAGTCAGAAACCACGATGACAGGAGAGCTGCTGAAGAAGCTGAGAGGAGGAAAGACTGACTGCTGAGATGATCCAGGGATCGTTTACCCTCATCTACCACAGCTCCTTTACTCATGAATCTCCGTATCCTTTTTCTGACACTTGCTGTTGAGTTTTTTTTTTTTTTTTTTAACTGCATTTAAAATGTGGACAATTTTAAAGGATTCACTCCTCTTCTACACTTCTCTCTGATGAAATAATGTGGTTTTTGTAAGCTTTGATAGTTTGTGGCTGTATCAGGCAAAACGGGCAATTTCTAATAAGCATCCTGCAGCAATGAAAAGTAAAGCCGATTCTAAAATACACTGAACTGCAATTCCTCAGACGGCCTCAAGGGGCTGTCTGCAGAAACAACAGAACTCACACAGACACCACGGGATGCATATTGACAGCGAGAACAGTGTTAATTTTGTTGACTAATTATTTTCGTCATAGTTTTCATCAACAACCTTTTTTCCCCTGACGAAAAGTAGACAGTAACTAATGAAAACAAATGCACATGGACAAAAACTAAAACTAAATTTACAGACATTTTCATCAACACATAAAAACTAGACTAAAATGTTTGACAGAGACCTAATCCAATCAGACCTAATTTGGTCATGTAGAAAGGAGAGACAAGTTAGGAATATATCCAATCACAGCTACTTTGGTTGTGTGGAAAGGTTGGATGAGTTAAGAAGGACATCCAATCACAGCTGCCTTAGCTTGGTGGTGGTGGGATAAGATCCAATCAGAGCTCCTCTCTTTATGAATTGATATATTCATGTAGAGCAGGTTCACTGTTTGTTGTCAGTTCTGGTATTGTAACTGAGATGCTCTGCCAGGTAGCCTAAATAAAGGTGACTGCATTTCACACAAAAGTTCAATTTGTTTCTGTTCATTTATACATTCAAACTTTTCTAGCATTCAATAAAGGGTTATTAGATGTTTCATTTTATCCAAGAGTAAAACAAGACATCAGAAATTCAAAGAAACATAATAAATGTCTTACACTTTACACTTCATATTTTAGTCAACTTAAATTACAGTAGATTTCGTTGACTAAAATGTTGTGAAATTTGATCAACTAAAACTAGACTAAAATTAAAACAATTTAGATGACTAAATTATGACTAAAACTAAAAGATATTTTGAGCAAAAGACTGTAACTAAAACTCAATTAAAAAAGTGCTGTCAAAATTAACACTGTTTGCCTTTCTGACATCAACAGGGCATTTTTTACCTATAGAACTGCTGCTCTCTGGGTGTTTTCTCTTTCTTAGATCATTCTTTCTAGAGTTGGTGCAGTTTGATTGTCTAATTAGCTCTTTGTGTTATGTGCAGTTGAGCAGACGTACCCAATAAAGTGGCCAGTGAGTTTACTTTCAGCAGATATATACAGCTGATATATCGGCCACACATATGGGCCATATCTCGGCTGGAATATCAGCAAATTACACAAATGTACAATACTGATGCACCTTCTCATCACTGCATGGGTACATTTAAAAATCAAGGGCTTCATTTTTGCAAGAGTTAAATGCTGTTTTTCTTGTTTTACATCTTTTCCTTGCAAAAATATACTGTAACACTGAAAGAAACAAGTCCATTTTTCTTAAGTATAGAGCTTGTACTCTTGACCAGAAATATCGGTATCAGTATTGGCGATGATGAATTAAAAAATATCGGCATATTGGATGTCAGCCGAAATCCAATATTGTGCATCCCCAATAAATAAGACATAAATATTGATACCATGAATGGTCCTGTAATGTCCCAGTGTGATCCCATGAGCTCCTCGGCTGTCTCTGTGTCCATGTGTCTCCTTACTCAGCAGAATCTCTGATTTGTGTTTTTCAGAAGTACAACGCAGACTACGATCTGTCGGCTAAAGAGGGAGCAGACAGCCTCGCCTTCATCTCTCTGATGGAGGAGAAACTCAAACCTGCTCTGGTGACAAACTCTCCCTTTACTTTAACCATAAAAACATTAAAACAGAATCAGAACATGATGAGCTGATGATTCTGGCTCTCTATTGTAGATCTACGCCTTCTGGGTGGAGCCTAAAAACTACGTAGACGTGACTCGCCGGTGGTACGCAGATCACATGCCGTTCCCTCTGAACTTCTTCCTGCCCGGGCGGATGCAGGGCGCTCACCTGGAGAAACTCCGTCTGCTGCGAGGAGACGAGAGCCTGGAGGCCGGGGAGGAGCTGGAGAAGGAGGTGAGGATGTGACGCAGATCAACTTCAAGTCAGAAAAAGAAGTGATTGTACTTTTGAAGAGCTGCAGAAAAGTTCATATCACCCTTTGGCTGAGCTACACAGGAAGTTTTAGGATATACTGATATGTTTTCAGATAAGAAAGAGGGTAATGCAGTATTTTAATGTTGTTCAGAATTATTTATTGAGGTTAACATATTCACACTGGGGTGCTATGTTTTTTTTCACTATGGTTTTAGTTTTTATCTTGTTGGCTCTCTCTGCCTCTGCTGGGCTGTCTTGTGCTATGTGGCCATTTTAGTTTGTTTGTTTTATGCCTTATGGTGGTTCTCATTGCTGTTTTTAACTATTGTTTGTTTCTTCGTGGCTGTAGAGCACTTTGGTGACCAAATATTGTATTTTAAATATGTGTATAAATTAATTTGACTTGGCTTAATCAGGTCACACTAATAAGAAAGTCTTATTTGATGGTGCTGTCATTTGGCCATGCTTTAGTTTTTTAATAGCAACATTACTTACAATAAAATCATTCAAGCATCAACATGATAGCTGTTTCTGACCACAGAGAATATTTTCAGCAAAAGCATTTGACGACTGAACTTGTGTATTGCTGAGTTATAATAATATATAACCCCTGCTGCACTTAACGTGACACCATAATAAAAAGGAGATATGGAAATACTCAATTTTTCCCAGCCCTGCACCCCCCTGATGAATAATGGTGGTAAAACCAGATATGTGTTGAGTATTAAACTTCATGTTCCATGTTCTCTTCTCTGAGTTTTTGGAAACTGGCCGTCTTTAATCCTCCGCAGTGACATCAGCAGCTCCACATTTTTCCACATTTTTCCGCGTTGAGCTCACGTTAGTTTCCATCATCAGGCTCCTGGAGGCAGTCGGAAAAGTTCGAAAGGAAAAATTCTCCTCTGAGTGTCTCCGCCGGAAAATCTGCAGCGCCGAGACCAATGAGAGGGGTCAAAGGTCATGCAGCGATCTGGGAGGCTCATTAAATATCCATTAGTTCCTGTCAGCATCAACACACTCGACCTGAAATGAAATCTACTTTTATGTGTTTCAGCACGAGAACAATTTAGACACTTGAAGATCAGACCAAACCATAAAAACATCATCGCAGCAGATGTTTGGACTCTCCACAGTAATAATGAGCAGTTTATTAATTTTTTAAATCTATTGATGGCAGTCACAACAATGATCACAACTAAGTTTGCAGACCTGGAGATGATGATTGGAAGCATGTGTCAGGGCTGAGTGATAAATGAGTTTCTGTTCATTTACTATTTTGACTTCCAGTCATTATAAAACAAGCTGAGTTATCCATACGAACATTAGGTATATTATTACTGCTGTATATGTATATTGTCACACATTTTTTTTGATTAATTGCTTGATTTTTGAGGCATACATTATGTCACAGTTTATTGTAGTGCACACCTTGGTTTACAAGATATCTAAGAGACAGTTTGGGAAGGCATTGATAAGGGAAATGTCCAGCAAAAAGATTCATTGATTCTCAACTGGATTTGGTTTTTAAATCCCCTCCCTAGTTCTCATTCTTCAGCTTCAACTTCACTTTATTAACTGTCCATTAAAGAGCAATTTGGTGTGCAGCGGATAATAACAAAACACTCACAATAAGACAGTTAAAACTAACAATACAAACAATAAAAATCATGAAAACAATCATAAAATAAAACAAAAGACACACAACATATCCAATACAGACAGAGACGTGAGGTCAGATAGTCAGGTCGTGTTCAGTGCAAACACAGCAGCTCAACTGCCTCTTAACATCGTTTTAAAAAGACCTAACCTCTGCCATTACTGCTATCAACACTGGCAAATGTCGAAAGCTTGTCCTGTTCATTCACAGCGTTTAACTTCTGAGTCATAAACCATGTCAAACATTTGTTAAGTAAATTAATCTGTCAAAACCTTCTTGAAACATTTGACCTCCTCTCTGCTTCAAGTGCAACAAACACTCATCTTTTTGGCCGATTAGCCTGCATCTAGCTAACCTGGCACACCAGATGGACTGTTCAAAATACTTCACCAGTCCATCTGGGAAAGAGCCCATAGGAAGTGTTTGGGAAGGGCAGAACCTTTCAGAAGCATATCTGGCAGGTGATTGGACGATTGTTCCGTCAGTCACATTTATTAAGGGCCAATCAGATAATGCAGTAGGCGTGCCATTTAATAGAATAAATTTAGGTCAAAACGTGGGAAGTGGAGCGAAAATATCCTTACTATAGAGAAGTTTGTAGTGGTGTTTGTTTTTCATTTGATAGAGAAATGTAGTCAGATTCTGATAAAACTACTACAGAAGCTGTTAGCATCTATGCTAGGGCTGAAAGATTTATCGTGTTCAGATCAAAATCTCATCAATTTTAGACAAAGATTGTGCAGTGCTCCTTACTGACCCAGGATCTGTTGAATCAATTATTTTTCACATACTACTTCACAAATTTCCAGGCACTTTGCATTTAAGAATGGCTCACAAATTACTCACAGCCGTCCTCATCGGTCCTTGTCGTCCACTTAAAAGGAGCAGTTCAAAAGAGTTGATTCGTTGGCGAACGTCACATCTCCACCATGGAAGTGCTGGTAAGCAGGTCAACAACACAAAGCCTCTGTTTAGGAGTAGAAGTTGGAGTATCCCTTAAATAATAAAACAGATTATTTATCATCAATATAAGATAATGTGTTATGTGCTTTTGATCATTGATTTCCTCACTGTTGTCTATACTGTAAACACAGTGAACACTGCACTGAAGCTTGATTTGAAGAAAATTGTGAACTGAATTGAAATCGCAATATCTGCCTGAAAAAACGCAATTAGATCTTTTCCTAAAATCGTTCACCTCTTCCTACTCTAAAAGACTGTGATTGGCCTGTCTCCACTTTGGGCCGATCACAGTCTTCTTGGATTGGAGCTTGGTGAGATAGATCTGCCTAATTACAGACATTAGATCAGTCAAACCCAGAACTAGCCTCTCGCAGTGAAAAGGAGCAATACAAGAATGAATCATTGTTTTATTTTAAGAAACGAAATATCTACATTTAGGTGGCATGGTGGTGCAGCAGGCAGTACACGTGTGTCACAGCAACAAGGTCGCTGGTTTGCATGTTCTTCCTGTGCATGTGTGGGTTCTCGCTGAGAATTCCGGCTTCCTCTCATCGACCAAAAACATGCTCATTAGGTTGAGTGGTGACTCTATATTGCCCCTAGATATGAGTGTGAGAGTGAATGGTTGTCTGTCTCTCTATGTCGCCCTGCGATTGGCTGACGACCAGTTCAGGGTGTATCCTGCCTCTTGCCCAATGTCAGCTGGGATAGGCTCCAGGCACTGGTACCCCGAAATGGATAAATAGTATAGATAATGAATGAATGAATGAATATGTTCATTTACTCAGATGTAAGGATGGTGAATAAGGTTTCTGTCCTGTGATCCTTATCAAAACCCTCATGTTGTTTGTGTTTCAGTTGTACCGGGACGCTGCAGAGTGTATGAACCTGCTCTCCCAGAGACTCGGCTCACACAAGTTCTTCTTTGGAGACTCGTAAGTTCATCTAGGCTTAACAAAAGGAACAGACCATGACCTCTAATTTCATTTAAATAAAACAGTTTGTATTGGTATCTGGAGACTGTAAATCAGGAAGTTTGTAACGTCTTTATTTAGATGACAAACAGTGACTCTGACGTGTGACTTTCAGGCCTTCGTCTCTGGACGCTTACGTGTTCGGTCACCTGGCCCCCATCTTAAAGTCCAAGCTGCCGAACGGGAAGCTTCAGCAGCACCTGAAGTCTCTGGACAATCTGACCAACTTCTGCACCAACATCCTGCTGCTCTACTTCCCCCGGGACGGTCGAGGTGAGAGAGCTGAATGTCTCTAATGATGCACTTACAGCTGCTCTGCAAGGTTACGCCACACCTGCCTCTGCTGATGCCTGTTAGTGGAGAGCATCCCCACAGTAAGGCTGCGCTTGGTTGTAAAGGACTTCTCCCCACAGCTGTCATCTTTTCCAAGATGAAACGGTGGAAGAGATAAAAAGAGAGGATGAAACAACAAGAGGAACAGGACCGTATATTCAAGCCAGAGGCAGACCAAGCCAGTAGCGGTTCTGGAGTTAGCCTGGCACAGGCATCAAAATCAGATTAAAATGGTGATATTACCAGAAGAGAGGAGCTTTGAAAAGTCAAGATGATGTTTTATTTTACTCAAAATGTGAACATGCTCAGCGGGCTTTGATGACACAAAAAAATAACGTGGTTCCTAAAGCTTAAGTAATATTGTCAGAGTTGCATTTTTGACAGTTTTGAACTTGACAGTGACTTGCAGGTGAGTTTAGATGCAATGGAGGTAAGTTTAAAAGCCGTAAAAGGTTACACCAGCATTTTTTATTTTAGTTGTCGTGCCTCACTCCCGAGTCCATGACAAGCAGATAGACACCATTCTAAGTAGGTCAACAAAACAAATTACGTTCGCAGTGGTTTGCTCATGAGCCCTGCGGTTTAGTTTGGTATGTATTTCTTTGGAAATTACATAAAGTGCTAATCTTAGTCTAAAAATTGATAACATAACATAACGCGGTAAAAAGTGAGTCACAACAAGCAAACAGGACCATTTAGAGTTGCTGAAGAGTTTATCTGATGACTGCAGGCAGAGGCAGGCTAACACTACCCATTAACTCCCAGTGTTTGAGCTAAGCTAATTAGCGGTGGGTGAGCTCTGCCCGTCTCTTCCTTGTAACTGCACACACAGTTGAAAAGTGGTGTCTAGCTGCTTTTCATGGACTCGGGAGTGAGGCAAGACAAGAAAACAAAAAAATGTTGGCGTACCCCTTGAAACTTGAACTACAACCTGATGACCGCTTTATAGTAATTCAGTTAACACATCATCATCATTCTTTTTGTTTGAGGATTTAGAATAAATCTACAAACATAAACCAAAGAAACATGTTCATATAAAACTAGTGTTAATTTTGTTGACTAATTATTTTCTTCATAGCTTTCGTCATCAACCTTTTTTCCCCTGACAAAAACTTGTAACTAATAAAAACAAGTGCACAAGGACAAGAACTAAACTAAATTAACTGACATTTTCATCAACAAATAAAAACTAGACAAAAATGTTTGACAGAGACTTAATCCAGTCAGACCTAATTTGGTCATGTAGAAAGTAGGGACGAGTTAGGAATATATCCAATCACAGCTACTTTGGTTGTGTGAAAGGTTGGATGAGTTAAGAGGGACATCCAATCACAGCTGCCTTAGCTTGGTGGTGGTGGGATGAGTTGTGGAGCGATCCAGTCGGAGCTACTCTGTTTATAAATTGATGTATTCATGTAGAGCAGGTTCACTGTTTGTTGTGGGTGATTGCTTTTCACACAAAAGTTAAATTTGTCTCTGTTCATTTATACACTGAAACTTTAATAGCATTTAGTAGAGGGTTATTAGGTGTTTCATTTTATCCAAGTGTAACACGTGACTTCAGAAATTCAAGGAAACATTAAAAATTGCTTTACCCTTAACACTTCATATTTTAGTCGACTAAATTTACAGTAGGTTTTGTCGACTAAAATGTGAAATTTGATCAACTAAATCTAGACTTTATTTATAAATTAAAAACAATTTAGATGACTAAGTTATGACTACAACTAAAATAAATTTAAGGCAAAAGACTGTAACGTTAACTTAATTAAAAAGTGCTGTCAAAATTGACACTGTATAACACTCAAAGCACAAACTCAAACCTCCTGTTTTGATCTTCAGGGCCTCCGTAGCTTCACGTTAGCTTCTCTATCTTCCTCACTCATCTCCCACGTTGTCTCTTCTGCAGAGAGCTCCACCCAGAAGTCGGCACCCCAGTCAGAGAGCGGAGACTTCGACAATGTCCCCCACAAGCGCAGGAAGCAGCTTCTGTCGGTGCTGGTGGCTCTGGGCGCCATGCTGAGCTACGCCCTGCTGACGGGCATTGTGTCCATCCAGCACATCCAGCAGGAGGCGCTGGAGGAGCCGCCGGACCTGCAGAGCATCGGCACACCAGAGGAGGAGGAGGGAGACTGAGGGGGGAGCATCATGAGACTTGACGGACTAAAGAGATGTTCAGTAAGAATCAAAAGTGATGTTTCACTCTGCAGAGAGGAGAAACATCCGGAGACGTTTGAGTGGACACGGCGTTGGAGCTGATTTATTCAAGGACGTTTATTAAGGGATCATTCTGGATGTTTTCACTTCAGCTTTGACTTTGTTCTTTTTTTTTAAACTGTTCACACAAAAAATCCCCACAGCAGCTTTTCTTTAAAATAAATTAACTGGATTTATCCTGCTTGTTTTTAAGACCCTGAAACATCAGCACAGGGACACACTTTAGCTCATTTTGTCCTCTGTACGACACAACATCACAACATTAACATCACAAAATAAAACCACACATGAAACAACACTAACCGGGTTTTTATTTCCTGTTATTAAGGTTTATGAACACAAAGAGCCAGGGCAGCAGGTAGTGCACGTGCCTCACAGCAAGAAGGATGCCAGTCCAATCCCCAGGTTGGAAGTTTGCATGTTCTTCCTGTGCATGAGTGGGTTCTCTCCGGGTACTCCAGCCTTCTCCCACAAACCAAAAACATGCCCCATAAGTTGAATGGTGACTCAAAATCACCCTTAGGTATGAAAATGAGCGAGAATAGTTGTCTGTCTCCCTATGTGGCCCTGTGATCAGCTGGTGACCGGTTCAAGGTGTACCCCACCTCTCGCCCAATGAGCCCATATTATGCTTTTGTAAGTTTTATAAGTCCTTTAGTGTGTTTAGTGTCTCCTTCACATGTTAGAGCACTTCTATTAGCAAGACAAAACATCAGTGGCATTTGAATTCCTCTCCCTCCTCTCATTTACAGCTGCCTCAATTGACTCATTCCCCCAGCCCCTCCTGAATAGACCTACCAGTGTGACATCATACCATTTTTCCATCCACAGTTTAAGCTCATTCGCTCAGGTGGCAAGCAGAGACATTGACAAAATGGAACAGACCAGTTACCAGAGTAGATCGGTCAGACGATCAGAGTGGACTGGGCCCAAGAGGGGAGGGGTCCTTAGAGCTCATTTACACGACAATGAAACGTCAAGTTTTTCGTTGAGTTTACGTCTTCTGAGGGACGGTGCCCAGAGTGCCTGAATCTGCAAACTTTTGAAACCAGGGTCTAGAGTGAAAAGTGTTGAAAACGTTGTCGTCTCTGTGTAAATGGGGATCCGCGTCGTCAGGGAAAATGGTGACACGCGGCACATGTGCAGTTCTCTTTAAGATAAACAATAACAGCAGCTATGGTCGACTACCAAGCACCTGTGTGCTGCTGACTGTGCTCGGTTTGTTATCTCTCCTCCAACAAAATGTGGATTTGCTGTTTCAATACTCTGACCAGCAGAAACACATTTGATATATTCACCAAGGACGCTACAAACTTACATCGCCAACTACTGGCCTGGCATGCACGCTACCGTGATTTCAGTGGGTCTCGCGGATTCATGTGAACGTGCATAATTATCACTCTCTCTGTGTGAACGCAGAGCACTTTTGAAAATGCAAAGGAAAAACCTTTCTGTTTCTGGCGACAGCGTTGTCGTGTAAGTGGGCCCTTAAAGAGGCAGGAGCTCCAACAGAGCATCTCAGACAGAGAGTGAATACAGCTGGATCAGGGGTACCCTGTACATGAAAAACTAGAAAAACTAGTGACTGTGAAAATGCTCCTGCAGTCATGGCGATCTAATATATGAACTTGAAATAAGTCAGACTCAGTCCCACTTTTAATATTTAACCCTTTTTTGACCCTTCATGTTTCTCCCTCACCTAATGAAACAGAGTAACACATGGTTCGGGTTTTTGGAAGTGGGGTTGCCAGAGGCCCATGGCTCTAGTAAATATGAGTGCTAATAAAGAAACTTGTGAGCTTTGTCTCTGTTGTTTTTTGAGTAGTTTTAACCTATAAAGCAGGGTACAGTCAAGGATTTTCTAAATCTGAAGAGATTTTTTTATCTGTTAGAGACCCCACACGAAGATTAAAAAATCAGGCGTTGAACAGGTTTGATTGCAATGTGTGTGGTGTGCTCTGATTATCTCAACACAGCACACCACACACATAACCATTCTGTCTCACTCCCGATCTAAAATCTAGTCCTTCAAGACAGAAATCTGGTCAAACGTGATCTAACAAAAACGAAGAAGAAGAAACATAGCAACAACCTGAAAACACAACATGGAAGAGGGCATAAGAGAAGAGGGAATGATAGTGGTCTTGGGACCATTTTTGACAGAAAAATCCTAAACTAAATAAAAGAAAAGACTGTGGAAAAAATCCTGGAGACAGCGTGAACACGTGAGCTGGTCCTCTATTTCTGAGGTCAGAACTTTATGTTTCAGGTCGGCCATGCTTGTTTTTATTTACACCTGCTTCCTTGTTCCTTAGTCAGCTCGCTTCTTGATTGGCTACACAATTCATGGAGTCATGACCCCGGAGTCAATGGCTTTGGGACATTATCGGGACAAATTCACTTTTAACACACCTCAGACCACAGGATAAGTTTATTTGATAATCTTAGAAGACAGAAGATAATCTGGCGTTTACCGTACTTGGTTGGGAAGGGGTAAAGTCGGGACAAAAACAGCCCGATAATCTTTATGTGTGTACCCTGCTTAAGTGGGTTGATTACAAGGTTTTTGGTGGCACCACTGACTGCAATATATCGACTAGTGTCCACCATAGGACATCTCCCCTCAGGGACAAAGCTTGAAGGTTCCTTTACTGCCAATTATATGTACTGGTGCCATAGGCCTTGGGCATAACCCTGAACAATCCCTTTTAAAGTGTTCTAGTTACTAGCTGATAAAGTCGAGATACCTGAAGATCGTCCAATTTCCCAGTCAGGAATTCCGACCAAAAGAGGCGTTCCCTGTCCAGCTTCAACTGGAACCCATCATGTGACCCCTGTAAGGGCGTCCTTCATTGGCTAAACTAAAGGATTATTTGAGTGTCAAGGACTTCCATGAATTTGGGGTGTTTCTCTCTGCAGTACTAAAGGCGAGATGAGGTTTGGAACGAAATGACCTCCAGGATTCATCTGTGAAGAAACATCAATGAGACAAAGAGCTGCATACGAAGTCAGACTGAAACTAACACACACACACACACACACACACACCCACACACACACACATATGCTCTGACCGGGTCTGGACCCCGGGGACAAACAGCTGCATATGACGCCATCACACAGGAATCTGCTCCAGCTCCTGTTGGCCCTCTTCTGCACACACACACACACACATACACAGACACACACACCCCTTAATGAGGTAATCTGGAGGCAGTTTGTGGAGAACACAAAGATAGGAAACAAAAACACAAACAGAAGTCTCACTCTGACCGATTTCTAACTGTTTTGATGTAAACTTGTCTGCTCTTGCGACAGATTCCAGTCGGAGGAGGTAGACCGCTGCTGCAGGAGGGTGGGGGCGGAGCTTCCTCCCTCCCATACCTGCTGTTAAACTCAGGTTTCCATGGCAACACTCCGGAGCCAGAAACAAACATTGTCAAACAGTGAGAGGAGCCTGCAGGGAGCAGAAACTTACCGTCACTTCATATCGCCGTCTCTCTGATTCAATGATTCAACAAACACTCACAGTTTGGATCTGTTACCACCTCCACACACACGCACACACACACTTTATGCTCTACCGATGAAAAACTGCAACTCTCACATCAGGAACAGGCAGCAAAGCGACCCCCCAGGGGCCCCTGGAGCCTGTAGGTTACTACTCAGGGTTTATAAATCTTGAGATCATCCAAATTCCTCAAACACAACTCCACCCACGGAGAAACAATCCAAAACCTGGACGACTGTCTTTATTTTTCTCTATGAACAACAGAACAACACTCATGTTTTTGTTGTTTGTGCCGCAGGACCTCAAAAGTCACAATGGACTAAACACGACACCAAAATTATTAACATCAGTTTTATTCTGTGAAACTCTTGTGGAACAGATGTGGTAGTATTAGTAGTAACTACCACATAGTAACTATCTTTACAACCATATGGACATGAGGACCCTCTTAAAAATGACATGTCACATCTCAAGGGGCTTACCTTTAATAAATTTATTATCAACAAAGACAAATATGGTGCTTTATAGATAAATATTGATTGTTTGAATCTATATTCAGCAGAGACAATTGTGATGAGCACAGATTTTGTGATCTAGGAGTCCATGGGTTTGTCTCTATCATAAATTCTTATTTTTAGCCCCTTTGTCTCTGCCTGGATGGATACATCTCTGGATGTATGTATGTGTATATACAAATATATTTATTATATGTATTTGTACATATGCTATACAGTTGTGTTCAAAATAATAGCAGTCCCACCTCACTAGCAAGATAAATCACTGTTTTTGTTAGAATTTAAACTTCTACACTGCAAGTAAGTTTCTAGAAGGTTTAGAAAAGGTATAGAAAACCAACAGACCCCAAAAAAATAGCAGTGCTGAGTTCAATTAGTGAGGTAATTGATTGTGTGAAAACAATAGGTGTTAAATAGGTGTTGCCCTTATTTAAGGATCAAGACAACAGACGCTGCATATGCTGGCTGTGCATTTTTCCTTGAAAAACAGAGTAAAATGGGTCGTTCAAGACATTGTTCAGAAGAAGAGCGTTCTTTGATTAAGAAGTTAATAAAAGAGGGGAAAACCTATATAGAGGTTCACAAAATGATAGGCTGTTCAGCTAAAATTATATCAAATGCTTTAAAGTGGCAGCCAAAACCAGAAAGTCAAAGAAGACGAAAAAAAAAGACTATTCGAATGGATTGGAGAATAACCAAAATGGCAAAGGCTCAGCCAGTGATCAGCTCCAGGAGGATCAGAGAAGATCTAAGGTTGCCTGTGAGTACTGTAACAATCAGACCACGTCAATGTGAAGCCAAGCTACCAGCAAGAAGCCCCCGCAAAGTCCCATTGTTAAATAAAGACGTGCTGAAGCGGTTACAATTTGCCAACGAACAAATTGACTGGCCTAAAAAGAAATGGCTCATAATTTTGTGGACTGATGAGAGTAAGATTGTTCTTTTTGGGTCTAAGGTCACAGACAGTTTGTCAGACGACCTGAAAACACTGAAGTCAAGCCACAGTACACAGTGAAGACAGTGAAGCATGGTGGTGCAAGCATCATGATATGGGGATGTTTCTCCTACTATGGTGTTGGTCCTATTTATGGCATACCAGGGATCATGGATCAGTTTGAGTACATCAGAATACTGGAAGAAGTCATGTTGCCGTATGCTGAAAGAAATGCTCTTGAAATGGGTGTTTGAACAAGACAATGACCCCAAACACACCAGCAAGTGAGCAAAATCATGGTTCCAGACAAACAAAATTCAAGTAATGGAGTGGCCAGCACAATCCCCGGACCTTAATCCCATAGAAAACTTGTGGGCTGACATAAAAAATGCTGTCCATGAGGCAAAACCAAGAAATGCAGAGCAATTGTGGAGCGTAGTACAATTGTCCTGGGCTTCAATACCTGTTGACCGGTGCCAGAAGTTGGTAGGCTCCATGCACCACAGATGTGAAGCAGTTATCAGAGGCCGTGGTTATGCAACTAAATATTAGTTTATGATTCTCAGGAAAGTTCAATCATCAAGCAATTCTTAGTTTATACACTACACTTTCGAGTTTGTAAATAAAGATGTCAACACTGCTATTTTTTTTTAACATTATATTTCTTGACTTTCTGTAAAATATCAAATTCAATTACTTTTTCCAATTTTCTTGCTTTGAAATAGAATGTGCAGTGTCCCCAATGCATTTGTGTGCATTAAAATAAAATTTATTTGAAGAATTTTGAGGTTTACTCACCTTTTTAAACACACTGCTATTATTATGAAAATAACTGTATGTGTATGTTTCTATAAATATAGAGTATGGCTTCAGTCTGCTCTAGTGTAAAGTGCCTTGAGATAACACTTGGCACTCAATGCTGGTCAATTATTGTTTTTTAATCATCAAAACTTCAAACAGTCTGCGTCCTGTCCAAATTGTACAAAAACATTGCCAACATTTCGACTCAAAAGTTGTTTGTTTTTATGGTGTTTTGGTTGCCATTATATCTAAATATGTATAAAAGCAGGATAAATCATGCTGAAGAATTATTTTTGGTTTCATAATAGCCCTGATCAAATCTTGCAGTGCAGCTGAATCTGATTCAATGTCTGTAATCAGGTGAACCCATCTTTCCAAGCTCCTCTTTACGATTGTGAGCGGCCCAAAGTCACACAGCCCAATCAGGGTCCTTTAGAGCAGGAAGAGGTGGAGCTACAAATGTGACGGCAGATCAGATCTGGACTACATTTCTTTATTAAATTAAAATAACACTACAAAGTCCTCTTTAGGAAAGATATTGTTGCTCAACTTTCAACATGTTTAAAGAAGTTTGTTCTACAAAGTGGCTCACATCCTGTCTTTTACACCACAACAGTAACACCCACCAACTTCACTATCTGATAGTGATCAATGGAATGATTGTCCAATTACCTGCTGGATATGCTTTTCAAAGGTTCTGCCCATTCCCAAACACCTCCTATGGGCTCTTTCCCAGATGGACTAGTGAAATATATTGAATGGTCCATCTGGTGTGCCAGGTTAGCCCTGTTTGGTCACCTTAGAAGGGTTGCTAGAATTATCAAGGCCTTCTTCTGAGTGTCACCGGCTCTGCGTACGGTCAAATGTAGCCTAGTTTGAATGGAAGTTCAAACCATGTCAATATGCATAAATGCATTTAGTTGCTGCCATGTGATTGGCTGATTGGCTATTTGTGTTGACGTGCATGGCAGCATGGTGGCAAAGCAGGTTTGTGCATGTGCCTCACCACAAGAAAGTTGCTGGTTCAATCCCTGTGTCAGGGCCTTTTCTGTGTGGAGTTTGCATGTTCTCCCTGTGCATGTTTTGGTTCTCTCTAGGCACTCTGGTTTCCTCCGACAAACCAAAAACATGCTCATTAGATTGATTGGTGACTCCTAATTCCCTTAGATGTGAGTATGAGCATGAATGGTTGTCTGCCTCTCTATGTGGCCCTGTGATTGGCTGGCGACTGGTTCAGGGTGTACCCCACCTCTCGCTCAATGACAGCTGGGATAGGCTCCAGGCCCCCGTTTGTTTCTGAGGTTTGATCTGTTCTACTCAGTTTCACATTTATATCTCATATTTCTTGACAACACAGAAAACAACAGACAAAAAAACTAAAATAATTTTCTTCATACATTCTTAAAATTCAAATTGTTTTATAAAAAGATCTGTATCATTTATGTGCACATGCAGTGACGGGCTAACAGTTCAACGCAGCATCAAGGATTTACATCATCAACTCAACCTTAATTTTTGTCTGTGAAAGATGTACAAAACTGTTTTATAAGTTTTAATTTAACTTTGAATCTGTTTCATATCCATCAGGAGAGGACAGGAGTAACCTTGAGGTAAAGTGACTGTTCAGTTTTGATAAAAAGCAAAGGTGGAGTAAATTGATCACTTTATAAGGAGTGATGCGATTTCTCACATGATGCGATTTCTCACATGTTTTGAGTACCTCAGCCAACACTAAAACAACAGATAACATGGTTTAAAAACGCAATACATTAAGTATTAAAATAATGAAAACACTGATAATCTTGCTGGCTTGATTTCATGCGTTGACTGGTATCATACGTGTTTTTCCTCACTGTTTATTCTCCTCCTTTTCTCTCTAATCCAGTAAATGTGAAATCCCCCGCCCCCCATGACCTTTACAACTCTGTTTTATAGCCCAGCACGGGTAGCTTGTTAAAATAACCGCTCATTTGTTTGAGAATGTGTCTCTAAATTACATGTTTTCTAACTGGAGTTCTGCAGTAACGACTCATAAATTCCAGCGTCCACCTGCTCTCACCTGTCCGTCGAACAGCATGGAGATGAGCCTGAGCAGCTGTGGGACGCTGTGCCCTGAGCTCAGACTGTCAGGCAGAAAAATCATCAGCGCAGCATAGGTGTGGAGTCACATCAGCTGCAACGTTGCATCTGGGGGGTCTCACACTATGGCTCTTGTCCCTGTGTGGGGTCGCTGAAGGAGTGGACCTTTGACCTTTGACCCTTGGCCTGCAGAAGCAGACAGCAATGTGGTGTCAAAGGTGATTCCCTTTACTGCTGCTTGTATTAAACCAAGCAGCAACTTCAAGTGTTTAAAAATTAAGCAGAAGTTTTAAAAGCTGCAGTTTCTTAAGTGTCCACCAGAGGCCTTCTGCAGAAGAAAAATAAGTCACATACACACTCCATGTAAAAAAAAAAAAAAAAAAAGTCTGCTCACAGTGAAGACAAAACTACAAGAACAACAGTGTAGTTGACAGTAGTAGTGCTGTGCTTGACTGGCCATTGGGCCCAAGCTGAAAATGTTAATAATCCATTAGGGGTGGACAGAAATATCAATTCAGCAATGCATTGCAATTATTCCCCTCTCAATTCAATATCGATTCAGCAAATCCTCTGAATCGATTCATCTCCTGGCCAGTGGGGGGCGCTGTGTACTTTTTCAGTGTTTATCCAGCTGCTGCCGGTCACAAAAGAAGACATGCTTGCAGAGTGATAGGACTGAGAGCCGAACATGAGAGTGATTTAACGGCGGTTTATCAGTATTTCTGTGTAAATAATGTAAAATGTTTAACACAATGGCTTTAGTATCATTCTGGAGTGTTTTCTTTTCATTCTTTTGCCGTATTTTCTCTGTTTTGCTGTATTTCCGACGTATTTTACGCATTTTATCGTCTTTTTGATCATAGTTAGTTTTTTACGGATTGCATAAATAGTAATTTTAGAAATATTGGAGGAAGAAAAGTTGAGATCTCTGTCTTCAGCTGGACAGGAACTGCTTCAGGAACTACCATCAGTATAAAAACGCCTGGACATGGTCTAATATATCAGGCTGTAACATGGACACTAAATGCTGTAGTCAAACAAAAATGTTGGACTTTATGTAAAATGGGTGAAGTTTATTTTTGGTCATCTCAAAAAATTTCTATATGTTCATTTATTGTTTATGAAGAGAATCCTGTTGCAAATTCAAAGCCATTTTTATTCTTTTCCTGTAATTACACACTGTTTTAAGCATTTATAACATAATAATGACATCTGCTTGCAAGAATTGTTTACTTTTATTTCTCGTGAAAAAAGGGTGAAAAATGTATTTAAAGGACAATTCCTGACACATTTATTGACAAAAAAGACCAGGTGGACATTTATTATTATAATATTAACTGTCATGTTTTTTACTTTTGTACTCCATATGCACAAATAAGTTATTTCCGTGCAAATTTCTATTTTCAGATGTTTGCTCAAAAATATGAGGTGACATACCACATATGTTCACATTGGCATCAAAGTTTTAAAAAAGTCAGAAATTGTCAACAGGTACTCTAATTATTTGTGTATTTCTGCTTCTTACTGAATCGATACTGAATCGAATCGCCACCTAAAGAATCGAAATCGAATTGAATTGTGAGGTTCTTAACAATACCCAGCCCTATAATCCATAAAGTGTTTTCAAGAGCAAGATGAGAGTACGGTGGCCTGGAAGTGAAAAACAAAACAACTAACTAGAAGAGCACAAACCTCCGGAAAGGCATTTCAAACATTGTGAAGCGAGTTATTGTCAAAAATCTGGAAAAATGACTTATCCTTCACTGTTAACAAATCCTTTTAAAAGATTCATGGATCCGCATCCAGATTCAGATCACAACTAGTATCTAATCACATCTTCCTTGTACCGTAACCAGCATTCCTTGAAAACTTCCTCAAAATCTGTTCAGAACTTTTTGATTTCTCCTGTTCATTAACTAACAAAACAATGGCAGAGGGAATAAAAATAATTAAAAATGACAAAAAGGAAAAACACAACAGCAAAACCCCAAAAAAAGAAAACATCTATTCCAATCCGAGCAGATGAAATGAAAACACGATCATTAAAACTAAGAATTAAAACCAAATAATAAAGTACTATAAAAACATATAAAACTCATTAAAACAAACAAACAAAAAAGGACAAACTGTAAACATAAAAATTAAAAGCCAACTGAAACCACACAACTGTCATGCTAATTTAAAAGCCGAGTCAAAGTGTGTGCACATCAAATCTTCAACAACAAACAAAAAAGGACAAATAAATAAATAAAGACCTTGACCAAAGTGAAAAAGAAAAGTGCAACCTCAAAAGTGTAGCTTTAATGAGCAATGGAAACTATCCCAGCTGACATTGTGTGAGAGGCAGGGTACACGCTGAACCAGCTGCCAGCCAATCACAGGTGCACATAGAGAGATGGACCAGCATTCACCCTCACACTCTACCTAAGGGCTATTTGTAGTCACCAATCAACCTAATGAGCATGTTTTTGGTCTGTAGGAGGAAGTAGGAGTGCCGCGAAAGAACCCACGCATGCACAGGAAGACCATGCAAACTCTACACAGAAATCCCTGACCAGCACAGGGATTAAACCAGCAACCTTCTTGCTGTGAGGCACACGCTCTAAACTGCTGTGCCACCGTGCCGCCCTGTTTTTAAAAGTGCTCTTTATATAAATTTATTTTATTGTTATTATTACTATTGTCTTTATTATTTGTTGTTGTGTTCTTATTTGTTAAAGTATTTTGCATTGTTCTTTTTGCTCTTCATTTGCTGTTGTTTTTTTTAATGTGTTTTTCACTTCAGGGCCACACAAGAGACTTCGGGGCACAAGCTGAAGGTTCCTATCCGGGCAAAATGCTAAAATCATTCCATGACAAACTTTATGAAAACAAAAAATGAGATATTTTTCATATAATTAATAGTCAAGTGGATGGGCATAGCTGGTGATTAGAGTCTTGGATATGTCAAAAAGTAGCAGCAACACTGATTTCATTGCTTTAGTATTTTTATGTGGTGTCAGCTTTAAAATTTTGCACCACCTGGAGACCCTTGAGCCAAATGATGATAAACAGTTATTAGAAAATTTACCTTTGATGCAGTATGCAACAATGGGTATTGTAGTTGAAAATGTGTTTTTATTGTCATTGCTCCAATGTAGTAGACCATTTCATTACTTGCCTCCATGGGCCTTGACAGCAGTTGCTTTTAAAACTTGTGCATTTGACATATCCAAGACTCCAATCACCAGCAGTGCCCCATCCCCGACTATAGAAAATATCTCATTTTTGTATTGTTTTTAAAATAATACAAGTGACGTCATACATTTAAACTGACATTGAAAGTGTTAAAAATCCTGAAAAGTATTAAATATTTGGAGCATAGCTGAAGTAGTTTGAGATGTGTGATGATTGTTATGATTTTTTTTTTTTTTTTTTCGTGCACATTTTTGGCTTAAGGGTCCCCATGGGTGCAAAAAGTGCCAGTAGTGTGTAAAGACCTGTAACAGTAACTGGCATTTTACCGTCAAAAGGAGATATTCTTACAGAAATTCATGCCATGAGCTGTAACACAGCTATAATGACAAAAAAAAGTGTCAAACATGTTCAAAAATGCCCAAGGGGTCCCCAAGTTTCTTTGTGCTTTTGAAACAATAAAGGCCTGGAAGATTTCATTGTAGTGAAAAGATGCATTTGGCCGTGTTTTCATATAAAGTGAACAGGGGTTATTTGGATAATTTATGTTACGATGGAAAATGTGACAGATTTTACTGCTGGTCTCCCCTTCATGATAAATTACTGCACAGCATTTTATCTTTAATGCTATTATTTTATACATTTATTCATTACTCCTTGTAATAGTTCATGTAATTATAGATATTATTTCTTTTTTATTCCTAATCTGTCTTGACTCGCGCGCTTTATGCTAATGGTCCCCTCTGCGCGCACGAGCTGAGTTGGAGGAGAGCAGAGCGCGCGCCGCAGCAGTTTCCAGCTGCGCTCGTGAGCCCGACCGTTAGTCTCCGCTCCCGCCGCTCCCCTGCCCGCTGCTGCCCGCTCTGCTCGGGGGGGCTCCTCGGTGTTGATCCAGCCCGTTCCTCTCGTCCTCCTCCGGGCTCCGAACCCTTCCCACGGCCCGGCGTGTGAGGCTCTCGGTCCCGCTGTCACCGTGTCTCCGCGCTGCCTCTCTGCTCCCCGGGGCTCAGGGTTTCCGTTGGACTCGGACTCACTTTGGACTCGCAGCTCTGCCGCTTTTTGACCCGGTTCTGTGAGTCTGGACTTCTTTTTTCTCCTCCTCAGGTTGTTTTCAGCCATGTCTCGGTGCTCGGTTCTCCGGGTCCTGCTGTCGGTGCTCTGGGTCAGACTCACGGCGGGAATCCCTACCGGACCGGACCCACAAGGTAACCGAGTCACCCTGCTGTCGTCCCGCTTCATTTACGGCTCATTAATTGACAGAAAACAGCCAGAGTCCACTTTAGAACCACCAGTGAGCCACAGTAACTCTGAGTGTGACGATAACTTATGCTACCGTGTTAAACTCTGCCTGTTTCCTGTCTACCTGTAAACGGTAGGTGGTACGACAAGATCTGTGACCCTCTTAATCTGTGACCTGACAGGAAATACACCCCCTCAGGCCTGAACCAGGTTTATACAGACCTGTGAGACCTAGAGCAGATATGATGATTAAAATAATAATTATTATATATGTATCATCGAGACTGGGAAATATGGACTGAAATGTATATATCAAGGTAGGGCTGGGCAATATTTTAAATCAAATTATTTTCTGCAGAAGATTTAAAAATGAAAAATCAAGATTTTTTTTCTCAAGTTACTTAAATCATAAGTTGTTGCAGTGTTTGAAAATATAAATACTGAAAATGTACAGTTTTCATGATGGTAGGCCTTTTCAGGTTTTGTACAAGTACTTTTAAAGACTTTTATCTTTTTCTTTGAATGAGATTAAATTTTACTGTGAAATTATCTCAACTTTTAGTCTAAAACTAAAAGATATATTTAAGCAAAAGACTATAACTAAAACTAAATTAAAAAGTGCTGTCAAAATTAACAAAAGGAAGACCTCAAGTAAACTCATAAGATTTGAAAGAAGACAATTCAAGGGAAAGAAAGGCTTTCAATCCATTTATTAAAATTATTTTCTGCAGAAGATCTAAAAGTGAAAAGTTAAGATTATTTACCCTCCCTTTTTTGAATATCAGGGGTTTATTTTGAAAAACGGACAGATCCTTGCATATCAATCTGTGTGTGACTGTTAAGACTTTACACTCAGGATCGTCCCTGTCACTGCTGTGATATATGAAAAAGGGAGACCTGAGGTAAACTCGCTGTTAAACCGTATACTCACAAACTTGTCCACCTGTCCTCTGAATATAAATTAAAATATACATGTTTGACTCTGCACCATGTGATGACCAGTAAACACATAACATTTGGAGGAAGACAATTCAGAGGAAAGAACTCTGGGCTCTAAATTGATTAATTCAAATTATTTTCTGCAGAAGATCTAAAAATGAAAAATCAAGATTTTTTTCTCAACCTTCTGCAATCATAAGTTGTTGCAATGTTTAAAAATATAAATACTGAAAATGTACAGTTTTCATGATGGTAAGCCCGGTCAAGTTTTGCAATAGCACATAATTAGGCTTTTATATTTTTCTTTAAATGAGATTAAGTTTTACTGTGAAAATATCTAAATTTTATGTCACAAACAAACACTTGTGGTGCATATTATAACTCATGATTACACCGGACCAGAGGACGCCATGGGCTTGTTTCTAATAGAAAACAAAGAGGCATCCTCAAGGACTCAGTCTGTTTTCATCAGCTGTTTTTGAAATATCACATTTGGGAATGCGGAGGCTGAAGGTCACCAGTTGACACAGCAGCTAATCACACTGCTACACCTGAGATGGCAGCAGTGTAGCTCAGTCTGTAACGGCTTGGGCGAGGAATCGAAGGGTGGCTAAGTTGAAACATACGTAGGAGTTGGTTTGGTTGCTTTGGAGATTGCAGGCTGACTCCCTGGGGCGCTGCCGCTGGTTATGGCACGGGGGGTTGGTGGTCCTTGTTCCTGGAACCTTGGGTATAAGGTCTGCACTCTTGTGCCCTTAAACTTTATGTTGCTGGTGATTCAGACGAGTTGTCAGAAATGATGAATGGCGAGGTGCCGACCCGGCACGTGCTCCCAAACCTGACCTGACACCCTCTGAGAGTGGAGGAAGGTGCTTCAAAAAGGAAGTTTATAAGGTGCTGGTAGTGTCTGTTTCATCCTCTGGTCATTAATCCAAACCACTTATGTTTCACTTGATTTCTAATGGATAAGTTATTAGTTCTTTTAGGGATGGGCGATATGACCTAAAAATAAATTCCCCATTTTATTTCCACGAAACTCAATTTACGATTTTAATTGTTTTTTTTCCTCTCAAAAAACCCTCCCGGTGACACAAAAGTTATACAATTTGAGTTTTGCCTTTCTGTTGTCAAAATGTATTCAAAAACTAAACAGACTTTCCCTCTTATAGATAAAATGCATGCTGTAATTTTATCACAAAATGTTGTTTATGTGGTTCAAACACAGGCAGGTCTATCTACATAAACACTGAAAGATGAGCTATTTTCACAGTATATTACCGTGGAACCATCTGATCATTTTTTAATCTCATCAAGAAACAATACAAGCCTAAATGTGCTTGTGCAAAACCTGACAACACCTACAACCATGAAAACAGTACATTTTCAATATATATATTTTTTTAAATTGCAACAACTTATGATTGGAGAAAGTTGAGAAAAAAAATCTTGATTTTTCATTTTTAGATCTGCAGAAAATAATTTGAATTAATCAATTTAAAGCCCAGAGTTCTTTCCTCTAAATTGTCTTCCTCCAAATCTTATGTGTTCACTGGTCATCACATGGTGCAGAGTCAAACATGAATATTTAAATTAATATTCAGAGGACAGGTGGACAAGTTTGTGAGTATACGGTTTAACGGTGAGTTTACCTCAGGTCTCCCTTTTTCATATATCACAGCAGTGACAGGGACGATGATCCTGAGTGTAAAGTCTTAACAGTCAGGCTACACAGATTGATATGCAAGGATCTGTCCATTCTTTCAAAATAAACCCCTCTGTTATTCAAAAATGGGCGGTGAAATTAAGCATTGACATTTTAGTTTAATTTAGTTTAGGCCTTTTTTTATTCGTCCATTAAATCAAACATTTAATACAAACAAAAAAATCTCCAACATGTGAATAAAATGGAGCAGAAAGAAGAAAAATCTTATAGTGTCTGCCCCTCTCTCACAAGATATTAACTAAACATGTAATACAAATTAACAAGAGCTGCAGGCCAACTTGCCTTTTTACATTTTATTATTTCTTATTTTCAAAAACAACCAACAAAACAAACAAAAAAAACACATTAATTCACATTTTGCCACAAAACAAACATAGCAAGACTTAGATAAACACATTTCTCTGTATTTACTCAACATTCTGGCTTTGATGCTTTTTTTAAAGACAAAATTTGATTGAGCTTCTTTAGTTTCTTTGTTGAGATTGTTCCATAAACTGATTCCTCTCACTGTAACACAGCGCTCCTTCAGTTTAGTTCTGAAGTTTAGTCTTTAGAACATTTCAAATCATCTTGCATTATAACAACTTTCTCTTTTTTCAAATCATTTCTGGATGTTGATTGGTAAAATTTTCTTATGAGCTTTATACATAATCTGCAGCATACTGAAATCTACTAACTCACTGAATGTCTACAACTGCAATTTAAAAAATGATGGGTTCGAAGGATCTCTGTATTGATTTCCCTATTTTCCCTATCGATTTCCCAGCACACAATCTTTAGCCTGGTGCGAGTCACAGCCTGCTGTTTGGGAACCTCCACCCTAAACTTTTTTATAGATTTTCTTAGTTAGAATAATTGTCCACTGTCTACATCACAGTAAAAGCTAGCAGGCTTACAGTGAGTTAATATCAGTATCATAAATAATCAGCATCTTCAGTAATAAAAAACATGTTGTTGGTTTGTGTCGAGTAATTTACAAACTTGACAGAGTCCTCACTGTGAGGTCATCAGCAGGAAAGAAGACAGGAAGTTGTGTTGTTTTTCTTCCTCTGTGGTGTTTCTGTGCAGACTGATATCAAATAGAAAGGTCAGCTTGTTCTTTAGAGCAGTGGTTCCCAACTGATGGGTTGGGACCTTAAAGTGAGTCACAGAGTTGAAACTGTCTGCCCATAAAAAAAAAGTGTCTAAAAGTCTTTTAAGTACGGAAGCCATAAGCAAACATACACCCACTTATCCTATCTAACTCTGTTTAATGATATATCATGATGTTTAAGATGTTTTGTCAAATTTTCAACCAATTTGTGTCTTCTCTTGCTAAGTTTTTTTTTTTTAAATCTTGAGAAATCAGTCATACATGCTTTTACTGGAAACAATACCACTAGGGCTGGAAGGTTTATCATTTTCTGACTGAAATCGCAATCATGTGATCGCCAAAGCTACAATTTTTTGCAGCGCTCCTGACTGATCCAGGATCTGTTGTGTCAACTATTTTACACATACTATTTTACAGATTTGCTGGTAAGCAGGTCAACAACACAGAGCCTCTGTTTAGGAGTAGAAGTTGGAGTATCCCTTAAATAATAAAAACAGATTATTTATCATCAATATTAGATGATAAATAATGTGTAATGTACTTCTGATCACTGATTTTCTTACTGTTGTCTATACCGTAAACATAGTGAATATTGCACTGAAGCTTGATTTGAAGATAATCGTGAATTGAATTGAAATAGCAATATCTGCCAGAAAAATCACAGTTCTATCTTTTCCTAATATCCTTCAGCCCTAATTACCACACATACTGATATATTTGTTTTGATCATTGTCTCCTTTTAATCATCCATTTTGCTCCATGTAAGGTTCAAACTGCATCATTGTTCATTAAATAGATTTGTGTACTTATAAAATGAGAGGAAGTTTGGATTCTTAAAACTTACAGAATCATCAGGCTATCGGCATCCTGCAGTACCAGAATTTTACACTTCAGTATGGCTCTTGTTAAAAAAAGAACCATACTGGTACCTGTTTGATTCAACAGCAACAGAGTTAAGTCCTTGAAATCCAATATAGTGATTTTTAAAAAAAGATTTAGTTGGGGCTTTTTGGCCTTCAGTGATGGTGGAAGAGCAGTGAATAGATTTAGAAAAGAGGCTAGAGAGTAGAGACACTTCACAAATGGGCCTCAGGTTGGATTCAATCCTAGGCTGTCTCAATACATGGTAAGTGGGGAAGCATGATATTGTATTTTTGTCAATATCTGATATGCCAATATTTCCAAACGCTGCTACAGATACCCATATTTTTTGTCAACAGCACAAAGCCTCCACTTTACTAAAACTGGCTTGTTCTTTTACTGTTTACAGTCCATTGATGCGAAAACAGATGTAAGAAAAGAAAAAAAATTTTTAATTTTTTTATGAATACATTTTTTTATTTTAAAATTGGAATCTTAAAAGAAATGAGGCCAACCATTATGGTATGTTTGCCAATATTACAGCCGACATGCCAGTGTTAATTTTGTTGATGAATTATTTCATCGTAGTTTTCGTCAACAACCTTTTTATTAATTAACTAAACATATAATACAAATTAACAAGAGCTGCAGGCCAATATGCCTTTTTACATTTCATTACAAACAAAAAAAGCACAATTTAAATCAAAGAACCTCTGTATACATACCCAAGCAGCATATTATACCCAGGCACATTATGAGCTGTTCATATGAAATAAAGACCCAGCAACTTAAAGTGAAACCATGATGCCCAAGTTCAAGTTGTGCACCACAGCGTCTGTCTTTGTTTTTGTGTCTTTGACGTTTCTCTGCTGTAATTTAAATCCATTACCAGATTTGGATCATCTCTCTGTTCCTCTTCTTCCTCAGTGATTGACGTGCTGAGTCTTCAAGATTCAAAGCAGAGTGTAGCGGCAGTGGAGAAGCTGTCAGGCGGTCTGAGCGCGCTCAGTGACATCTATGTGGTGTCCACGTTTCGGCTGCCGGCGAAGCTGGGCGGAGTTCTGCTGGGTGTTTACAGCAAACAGGACAACAGGAAGTACCTGGAGGTCGCCGTCATGGGGAAGATCAATAAAGGTCAGACATTTTAACCCGCCTCCCTGGAGCTTAAGCGTAATATTTAAAATGTTGAACTTTAATATTTTAGTGATCAGTTAGTCCCCAAACTAATTTATTACACATTTTCACATGTGGTTTGTCTCCTGTTGAGCATCGTCCTCATGTCCTGTCTTTTCTCCATTTATCTCTTGGGCTGGAAATATCAAGTACTTAAGTTACAGTTTTTCAAATGAGATAAAGAGTAGGAACATGTTAATATCAATAGTTAATGCTGACGATAATAAAGAAAGATAATTGCCAGATTAGTAAAAATATTTTTTCCCCAGAGAATATAGAACCGTAATATGCTTATTGAGCGGAAGATAACCCTTTTAAATGTTAGGGCTTAATGGAGAGATATCATTTTATGTATCTTTTTTTTGTTTTATTTAAGGATCATTTTCAGTCTAAGTAAAAATTTAATGACACTGAATCAGTTTGACACCACTGCAGCAAAAGGAAAAATCATAAGCTCCAAATGATAGGTCATACTGCCACAACTTTGTATTGCTATCAAGACATTCATTTGGTTACTTAGTTACTTCCTTATACCCATATCAGTATCGTCTTAATAAGTTTAAACCCGATGTCCTGCATCAGCACTGGATCTGATACTTGGACGATCCCACCAGTCACAAATAACCTCTCCTCAGGGTGAAGTCACTCTTTGCATCATTCTCACTGTTGTTCACATGCTGCAGCAAACGTGGCTAAACTGCTGCTGTTTTAAAGCGTTGATAACGAGACTATTTACATGCCGACACACACTTCCTGTCACTCCCTCACTATGATACTATGATGCTGGTTTAAAAACACTCCAAGACCCGATGTTATTGTTTTACAAGGGACTGTACTGACTGGTGTCCCAATGCTGCTTGCTCTGTGGTTGCCACGGTAATAACCAGTGTTAATTTTGTTGACTAATTATTTTCGTCATAGTTTTGGTCAACAACCTTTTTTCCCCTGACAAAAACTAGACAGTAACTAATAAAAACAAGTGCACATTGACAAAAACTAAAACTAAATTTATTGACACTTTCGTCAGCAAATAATGCCTAAATATATCTTTTAGTTTTAGTCATAATTTAGTCATCTAAATTGTTTTAATTTCAGTCTAGTTTTAGTTGATGAAATTTCACAACATTTTAGTTGTTGAAATCTGCTGTAAATTTAGTCGACTAAAATATGAAGTGTAAAGTGTAAGGCATTTTTTATGTTTCCTTGAATTTCTGAAGTCATGTTTTACACTTGGATAAAATGAAACATCTAATAACCCTTTACTGAATGCTAGTAAAGATTGAATGTATAAATGAACAGAAACAAATGTGACTTTTGTGTGAATGCAATCACCTTTATTTAGGCTACGTGGCAGAGCGTCTCAGTTACAATACCAGAGAGTAAAGAGAGTAGCTCTGATTGAGGTAGCTGTGATTGGATATATTCCTAACTTGTCCCTACTTTCTACATGACCAAATTAGGTCTGATGGATTAAGTCTCTGTCAAACTTTTCATCCGGTTTCTATGTTGACAAAAATGTCAGTTAACTTAGTGTTAGTTTTTGTCCATGTGCACTTGTTTTTATTTGTTACTGTCTAAAGGTTGTTGACGAAAACTATGACAAAAATACTTTGTCAACAAAATTAACACTGCTTTGGAAATAGCATATTGGATATCAGCAAAAATCCAGTATCATGCATCCTTAAGGTTATTGGTTCTTGAAATAGAGCATGTAAACAATCTCAATATACAAAAATCTACCATTTCTTTGTATATTTAAACTGTCTGAAGGAGTTTGGCTGCACTTTTTGATTATTAAAAATGAAAAATTACTCAGTATTTGGTGACAAGGACTTTGATTTTGGTTGCTGTGGTGTCAAACAGGTTTTTCTTGAATTCTGCTGTTTTGACAAGCATTCATTATTTCTAGATCTTTGGCCACTGAGATATATTCAGTCCATAATGCCCAGCCCTACTCTCTTTACTCCTTTTTAATCCATTGTAAGTTTATCCCAGCTGTCATAAACATTAACCCCACTGTCTGACATGTTATGTTTCTGATGTTTCCACTCGATGAAATATTCAAACCACAGACTCCTTTTTTATGAATGGAAATATTCTGCCCCCTTCCAGCAGACTGTCACCTTTGGTATGTTTGGAAACTCTGACATCTCCTGCATGTTAAATAAGATATTTAATGGAGAGTAAGTGAACATGTCACAGCAGGAGAAGATACTGTAGCTGCGTTTGCTCCAGCCAAAACTCCTTTAACTCAATCCATCCTCCCTCCAGTGCTGGTGCGGTACGTGCGGGCTGATGGGAAGCTTCATACGGCGAACCTGCAGAACGCCGTGCTGGCAGACGGTCGGACTCACTCCATCATCCTGAGACTTGGTGGTCTTCAGCGCGACCACATGAACATGGAGCTCTACATCAACTGTCGATTGGCTGACTCCAGCCAGGGCCTGCCTCCATTGGTCCCTCTGCCCAGAGAGGCGGAGATGGTGGAGATCAGACACGGACAAAAGGCCTACGCTCGCCTGCAGGTGATTCACACCTTTTGTCCATAAGCTTTAAAACTCAAGACTTACCTTTTTTGTCTGGCTTTTAGCTGATTATATTTATTATTATGATTATTAAATCATATTTATTTATTTTTAACCCTCTTAATCGGTTTTATTGCTCCATTTCAGTTAAGATTTATTGCTTCAGAATTTTAGTCTCAGTTAATCTATTTTCTTTTCACTATCCTACTTCAGCAGATTTTATCACGCATTTGGTGTTTGGCTTTTTCATTTTACCATGTTATTATTTTAGCCATCATTATCTTTCTACATGTCAACATTCCTTTCTGGTGTGTCTCCACATTGACCAGGAAAAGTGGAAATAATGAAGTGCTGCTGAACATCAACTTAATGTGTTGTGACAAGGGATGGGAAATCAAAAACCAATTTCCAGTTGAGAATTGGTAACAGCCAGCTTAAGGACTATCATCTGTCTTTACTATTAATACTTCTCTTATCAATTTCTTCCACTTTTCTTGGAAGGACGTCACGCTGCAGAAACAATAACAAGAAGTCATAACTGTTATGATGGCTGAAAGGGGATGGAAATGGCTGAAATTGTGTCGTACTTTCACACAAATGATACCAACTGCACATTGTCCTGTATTTGTTTCTGTGTGATATAAAGCAAAGACAGAAACACCAGAGACTTTCAGAGGCATCCTTCCTGGTAGCATAGCATTAGATAGAATAGAATAAAACAGAATGCCCTTTATTGTCATTATACAAAATGTACAACACATTTGGAGAGCTTCTTCTTTTTCAGTGCAAACAACATCAACAGAAGTAAAGCATAAATAGTGTATAGTGTATCTATATTTATATCAATATTCATACTGTTAAAAAAGGTCAGTCTCATCTGTACAGCTCCTTCACCGCACCTTTTGTATATATTGTTGGGTTATTTTTTGTTCTTTTTGAGCCTATTGTATATTTTGTATATTTTTGATGTATGCCTAGGTCAATTTTGCACTATTTTCTACCTGTTTTTATTAGTGATGATAGTGACGATATAAAAAATTTTAACCGATACCGATAATTTCCTGCTTCTCATGGCCAATACCAATACCGACAACCGATAAGTTCATATATTTTATATTTAACATAATCTTTATGCATGTTGAAATCTTGATCCAACCACTGAGCCGTTAAGCTAAGCTTGCTGACCGGACTAATGTCAGATGTCCTTATGTCTGTGATAAAACTTGCGTGTAGTCCGTTCTTGTTTTGTGTTATGTCATTAAGTTATGCATGTGTGTGGCAAAGATACCTTAGATGGCAAGGAGGGATACATCCAAGAAGAAACGACGGCTTGGGAGGGTGTAACATGGCTCCAAATGTGCTATTAACTTGCGAAAACCTGGGCTCTCAACGACAGAAACGGGCTGGTTGTCGAGCGCTATGAACTCCATCACTTTGTTTTTAATGGCCTTAGCCTTTCCACTGTCTCTTAAAAAGTTTTTACAGTTTTCAAACGCCTGTTGAACGGGGACATCCATGCTCCGTGTTGTTGTTTTTAGCCTTAGCACTGCTAGCTGTTACCTTGGCTGCTTCGTCTTCTTTCAATATCGCTTCACCATGATGGTGACTTTTCAGGTGAGTTATAAGATCTGTTGTGTTAAAACTTGAAGTCCTCTTTCCTCCTCTCAGAATTCTCGCCTAACAGGTTGTGCAAACAGCAATGCTGTTATTATCTGCTGCCACTGAGAAAAACAACCACACTGGTGAAGCCATGTTCACTTTTGGTCCGGTAGAGAGACGGGGGCAGGCATGGGTCCTTCTAGTAAGGTGCGGTAGATGACGTAACCAGCGCAACATGGCTTGTTTTGGGGCTTGGCGGCCTGCAAACAATTTCCTCAATTTAAGTAATTTATCAGATCTTTTTATCTGATAAAATTTACGTATTGGGTCGATTAAAAATGACATCATTTTTTCCCAAATCGGCCGATATTATATTGGTCCGATAAATATTATGCATCCCTAGTTTTTATACTTAATTGTATTCCTCCTGACTCATTTTTTATTTTTATTCTCAGTATATGTTGATTGTTTTTGACTTTACCAAGTCAAATTCATTGTATGTGCAAATGTACTTGGAAATAAACACCAATTGTGAATTCTGAATAAAATAGGTGTAAGTAAAGTATAAGTATAAAATATATACAAGATAAAATCCTACAGGACAGTGCAATTGAAAAGCTCTATCTACAAATACAAGATAAGAAAAAAGGATATCAAGAGTGAAATGTATTTGATGTCTTTGACGTTGTAAGACAACTTTTTCCTCATAGAAAATTGCCAGGAATTAGTTAAGGAATTGTTTAGGAACTACACAGAATCTATAATTTTAATGATATCAATAAATCCTACCTATTTCCTTCCCTAGTGATGATAAATATATGTCAAGTATGCGTTATGATAATGCTCCCTCTCTGTCTCCATCAGGGTGCAGTGGAGTCCCTCAGATTCGCTCTTGGGGGCAATGTTGCTAAAGCTGGGGCTCTGACAGACTGTCCTTTCCAGGGAGACTCTTCCTCATATAACACAGGTCAGCTCACGTAAACCCTACAACACTTCTCTTTCTCTCACACCTCTATAATCCAGGTAAACTGACTGATGACGTGGGCTGAGTCTGAAGGGTCTGGTTAATATGTTGCATTTGCTTTGTAGCCTATGTTTGTAGTTATTCTGAAAAACGGCTTCTCTTTTACCGTTGTAATGTTATTTTTTACTCTTTCTTTTCTTTGTTACTTGTATTATTTTTATCATTTCAAAAAACTCCTGTGGACAAGTGTTGCGAATCAGCACATGTGCTAAAACACTAAAACAGTGCATCTGGTTTGTCCAATGTAATTGTGATGTCCACATCAAGTAAACAATAAATAAATCAAATATTCTGCTTCACAACCATGGCTATTGATGGAGTACAGAGAGCAGGGTCCAAGCACTGAGGGTGGTCTTTTAGGCAGAGTGGTTCAGTTTTGCTCGGTGCGGTGTGAAATTACAGGCATGTTGTCTGTCAATGAGGAGAAAAGGTAACCAAAGAAGAGACCCGTCCCGTCCCATTTTTCGGCACTGATTGTACCAAACCAACACTAAAGCGAGGTTCCCACACGTCCTGGAAAACCTAATAGTAAATCAACAAAATCTATTAATAAAAAAGCAAAGTAAATAAAGATAAAAAAAATAAGTAGAAACCATTAATTCATAATAGTGAAACACTGCATAAAAGCCAGACTAAAAAGAAAGCTGGCAAATAATGTTCATGCCTGAGAGTTAGAAATAAATAAATCTTAAGTTCAATATGATACGGTGGAGCTAGCTAGAGATTTTGGTCATCAACCTTTAATCTTGTTTTTTGGAAAGCTAGATTAATCAGAGAATTGCCCACATCAATATTGTAACGGGTGAAAATGTCCTGGAAAAGTTCTGGAAAATGATTTCTCGAAAACAGTGGGAAGCCTGTAAAGGGTGGAGCTAAAAGCGCTGCAGTCTGTTGATTGATCACATCGTTTTTTATCTCTGAATGTCACAAAGACAAAGGATATTTGTATTGATTTTAGACGCTCACAGCCCTCTCCCAACATCACAGTGATCGAAGGACAGGATGTAGAAATTGTTTAGTCCAGCTGGTATCTAGGAACTGTAGTAGACAACAAACTGACACTTGAAAGTAACACTGATGTGATTAATGAGAAAAGCCAGCAGTGTCTGTTTTGTCTCAGGAAACTTTACAAATTCCAGGTTGATTCCAGGCGGATGTTTTATCGTTCTTATATTGAGTCTGTGATTAGCTTTTCTGTTATCTGCTGGTTTTAGCCCCTGAAGGTCAAGAAGAAAAATGTACTCAACTAGGTTGTTACTGTCTGTAGCAAAATAATTGGCATTGCTCAATAAGCACTACATGATCTTTACAACAGCTGTTGAAGAAAAGCAGAATCCATCTTGTCCGACTGTTCTCACCCTTTATATCAACAATTTCAGTTTCTTCCATCTGGTGCTCTACTGCGAAAACTAACAGATATAAACATTCATTTGTTCTTCTGCCATCTCCCTACTAAACTCAGGGAGGAAAAGGTAGTCTAGTGTATCTGCAACTGTCCTGTCTTAACTTAAGGGTCTTTTATTTATTCAATCTTTTATTTGTCTTATTTTATACTTTGTACTTAGTATTTTATCTATTTTATCACTTTTTTCCGCAATTTACCTTTCTTGATATAGTTTTATGCCATTGACTGAATATTCAGATTTATTTATTGCCCTGCTAAACTTTTTTAAGTTTATGTATTAGTGTTTAAGTTTTATGTTTATTCTATGTTAGGATCGTTCTGTGACGTCACAAATTCACGTAGCTGGGGCAGCCCTCTCTTTCCAGTTCATATCCCTGCCCTCAAGTGTACAGCCGGTGATGGAAACACAAACAAGATCAGGGTGTACCGCTCCAGACTGTACCGAACTGTCCTGAACCAAACCAGACCACTCGATGGAAACGCTGCTTCAGATCTGTTGTTTAGAAACAAACATTTATGTCAATAATAAGTGAGTGAAGTTTATCTCAAAGGCACCTTTTACTGCTCAAAATCACAAAGTACCAGTGTTGCTTTTGTCAACGACGGATGACAATGACGATGACGACATCATTTCGTTGACGCCCTTTTTTTCATGATGATGACGAGACGCTGACGAGTTAAACATGGCTCTTTGATGACTAAAACATGACTGGACGTGTGTGAGTTTTTCTTGACGAGACGAGACTGGACTAAAATGTAAGTGGGTGGTCTGTCAGACATTCAAAATGCACAACATTAATGCCTATTTTGCGTGTAATCTGTCTGTCAAAGCCTTGTTCGGTCACGTCCACCACCTGGCATGCAGCGCACATTCTGCAGAGCACACCTGCGGTCAGTCGTCACACACACAGACACATTTAATAATTCACTGGAGGACCATGGCGGCAGCGCCAGCAAAGGAGCTTGGTGGTCGGAAACGACGAGATGATCTATGGACATTCTTTCAATATAATCCAGCAGAAAGAAAAACAGAGTGCACTGTAGAGGGAGACAGCGGTCCTGATAGATGATCATTTCTGTGGCGCATGCTGCTTCCGCTGCTGATACCGCACTGTCACGAAGCGGATTGTAAAACTATGGAGGGACAGAGGGGCAGAAAAAAGAGACTCCGCAGAAGAAAAGGCAGAGGGTATCCCAAGTGTGGGGTCACTACAAGTTGAAACAAAAAGGCATTACAGTGCAGGGTGTCTATTGTAAAACCAAGTTAGCTTAGCTTAATAGCACGTCGACAAAGCTGCAGCACCTCAGCTGTAAACATCTGGTCTGTGCATCAAGTCTGCAGAGCGAACACAGGTGTAGGGCACCCATTCATATATTTAATAAATGTGATTTTGCTCGTTATAATATCTTAGTATCTAACTATGGTATTAATTACAGCCTAGTAACAAAACCTGATAATAATAATAATAGTATAGAGTTAATAAAACTAAAAAAAACTTTCTATAATAGCAAGTTATGGACCATAGAAAAAATAAAACTGCAAGAACAATATAAATAAAACAAACTCAAATGTTCAAAAATATTTACATCATTGCACATGGGGAAATATCAATATCATTTGATCTGTGTAACTGGTTTAGTGTTCACTGCAGAGACAGTTATCATAGCAACTATAAGGGCCTGTTTATCCATTTAGGTTTTTACTGTAAAAGGTTTTTGCCCATCAGCAATGAAGTCCAGCACTGCAGTATTGCATCAATGGGAACGTGTAGGCTAGAGCTATCAATCTGGTAAGGAATCTCATTATTATACAGAAGCATTAAGGTTAACTGTTGTTTTATGAATTGCAACACTTGATACAACCTGTCAACCTTGATTCCAATTTCCACTACTTATTGACATTAATTAATTTGTTAAAAGACTAATATCTTTTTATTTTTTTACAACTAAAACTGACTAAAACTAGACTAAAACCTTTTTGAGTTTTCGTCAACTAAAACTAGACTAAAACTTTCATGTATAGAAATGACTAAAATGTGACTAAAACTAATAAACATTTTCATCCAAAAGACTAAGACTAAAACTAAATCTAAAATGGTTGCCAAAAACAACACTGCAAAGTACCCTGAAAAAAAATGAACAAGAAGAAACATTAAAGGAGAAAAATACAACCCAAAGCTCTCAGAAACAAGCACAGTCACTAAGAGTCATAACATTCAGCTGGCACTAAATATATTTGCACTTAGCTTTTTCTTAAAATGACCAAAAGACTTTATACAGCCAAAAACAGAGAATGTGCATTTCAGATCCAAGGTACTACAGCCTGAAAGAACGACTGGTGTGTTCCTCTCATTCCTGGACCGTTGGAACTTTCAACACCCCTTGAAGCTGGAATTCAAACTCCGAGTGACCCCAAGTTTACGAGCTCAAAACGGGAACGCACACAAATCGGGTATGACATAGTTCACCGATCTGACATCCAAGTTCTGCACTTAATTTAGGGCTCCCCAAAACCCATAAAGTCCTAAAAAGTAATAAATAACATTTTTATATATTTAAGGTCGTAAAATGTCTAAGAAATATATTTTTATTAGAAAGATGTCCTAAATCTCAGACGGTGGCAAAACCAAATACTGAATCACATTTACACTGTTTGGATCATTTTTGTATTATTTTTACTTTTTTTATATGATCTTTTTTTTTTTACATGTAACTTCAAAGCAACCACAACAGCAAATACATCAACATGCTAATGCATTCATGATACAGGGGAAGAAAAGGAAAAGAAAATAGGTGATGTCAGAGGAAATTTTGTTTTGAGCAGTAAAAACTGACTGAACTGAATTTATGCGAAAAAGCTTGGAAATATTGGACAACCAGGGGCAGAGTTACATAAGAGCCCACATTACATTTTAGAAAACTTTTGACTAACTGAATAAATGTTTCTTTCCCTTGGTCTTTTGAAGCTTTAATTAGATTTTTTTTAAAAGCTGCAACTATCATGTAAATGGGACAGACCACATGTCCATGGGTTTATGGTAGGGATGTGCGATACTGGATTTTTGATGTTATATGATGTGCCAGGAAATGTTCATATCTTCCAAAAATGTTTACAGCTTCTTAAGCAATTATCTTCCAAATTAATGTCATACTGCTAATATCATGCAGCCATAGAATGTCTTTTTTTTTAAGGTTTTTGGGCATTTTGTCCCTTTATTGATTGTATAGAGAGAGACAGTGGATAGGCTTGTGGAGGGGGCAAGAGAGAGTAGGAGAGGACACTTTGCCAACTGGCCACAGGCTGGATTCGAACCCGGCCGGCAGAAGCATGTATATGGGTCATGCCTGGTTGCTTACCGCTCCACCAAACCAGCACCCCCTATTTTAACTTTTTGTCATTAACCTCTCAGTATGTCTCTTTTATTTCAGTGAGCGGGGAGGTGAACTCCATCCTTGGTGAGCTTCAAATTAAATAAACTTTTACTTTACCTGGTTGATAACCATGCGTTAGCTTGAAGAACATGTTTTCATTTCTACTTGGATCCTTTCAGGTGATCATACAAAGGCTCTGATTGGTCAGCTTATCATCTTCAACCAGATCCTCGGGGAGCTGAGACAGGACATCAGGGAGCAGGTGAGAAAGGAGGAGCTTAGACTCTGGTCTAGAACAAGTCTTCCTCACCTCCTCCCATTAGACCAGAGAAGAGTCATATCTGATTGCCCTTATTTTACTTCAGGTTTTTGAGGTTTTTGTTTCTTCTGCCTTTAATGTCACATGGTGAAACCACATCACAAAATTCTAAACTGACTAGAGACGTGCTTCCCAGCCCAACAGCTTACTCATCATGAGTAATGGAATATTTCAAAAAAAGACTACAATCCAAGGGTTTATACCAAACTGTTTTCTTTAAATGTACGTTTTTAATGGCTTTAGCCAACCAAAAAAGAAAATTTGGTCACCACAACTGCACCCACTCATCAACCAATCAACTGATAAATCAACTGAAGAACAGAAAAAAAGCACTTTATTTGACAGGATCAGTGACAGTGTTTTCAGCGCAGCCAGGCTGGATGTTATACTGAAATAACAAGGCAAGGCAAGGCAAGTTTATTTGTAGAGCACAATTTGTACACAAGATAATTCAAAGTGTTTTACAGAACAAGAAAAATGCATTAAAATCACAATACAAGATAAGAACAAAAATAATCATTATAAAATGAACTTTAAAAGAGAAGAGTGCATATAAGATCCTTTCAGTCATATGCACAGTTAAACAGAGCTGTTTTGAGCCTAGATTTGTACATTGTCAGTGTAGAGGCCTGTCTCACATCTTCAGAAAGACTGTTCCAGATTTTAGCTGCATAAAAGTGGAACCCTGATTCCCCATGTTTAGTCCTGACTCTGGGCACCAGCAGACAGCTGCCTTTTTAAACCAATCAGTTGCACAGTTTATTTTTTTAGCTATTGTCTTTACTGGTATATTGTTACAACCTTAAAGATCTCATGTCCTGCTTTTAATGTTGGAAGAGGCTCGGGAACAGAAGAACATGACACCTTTTAATGAACTCTCAGTTCAAAGAGAAATGCTGTCTCCCTCTTTAGAGAAAATGCACATTTAAATGCTCAGTTTTTTACTTCCTGGGGTTTATGATGTCATAGTGATACAGCCTCCACCTACATGTGTGTTTTCTACTGGTCACAGGCAGACACAGTGACTGTTTTGAAAGTCCATTTAGGGTCCTTTAACCCCTCCTCCCCCCTCTTATCAGGCATCATTTGTGCAGCCAATCAGCACAGAGCTCATTGCCATAACCTTCTTTAGCTCCGCCCTTCAGATCACAGCATTTCCAAAGGGGAGGGAAAAGAGCTGCATCTGATCCTCTACAGAAGAGAAATGTTTCTTTTTTTATTCAACTTAAATCAAATCCTCTGCTTAAATGAGACATCAAATACATGATGTTAGTCATCAAACACACCTGGACATGGGCCCTTTAGTAATAATAATTCACCAATCATTATTTTATTCCAGATAATTGCCTATAAAGCTACTTGTCAGTATTGGCAGGTATGAACATTTTTGCTGATATTTACAACAGTTTTTTATCTACACATATTGGCCAAATAAATCCCATATATTGGCTGTAATAATGGCAAATGTTCAAATGCACCATAATGGTTTACCTCATCATCACTGTTTGTCCACTTTAATTAATCAAAAGTTTCTTTTATTGAAGAATAAAATGTTTCTAACACGAACAGACTGTAACCACCAAAGGAACAGGTCAAGTTTAGGTAAATGGAGGCTTTATGCTCTTGACAAAAAATACTGTCAGTAAGGATTTTGGAAATATCAGCTTATCAGATATCAGCAAAAATCCTGTATTGTGCATCCCTAATAACAAGTCAATGCAAACTTCCTCAAAAGCATTCTACTTTTTTTTGGACCGCGTTGATTTTTCTGATGTGTTGTGTTGGACAAGCCCACATCTGACTGAAGAATTCAGTTATAATGGATGGAGGAAGGCTGATTTGGAGCTGCCGTATGACAATTATTTGTGCTTACTCAAGCTTCTCGTGTTATGAACATTTAGTCCTGAAGCAGCCGTGGTGCAGTTTGAGCTCCTGAATTTATTGTGAGAACTCGCCAAGTTCTCCTCTTTTAGGGATTGAATTTACCTTTTTAGGTTATTTATTTATGCTAAATTAAATGAAATGAGCATTAGGTCATCATCTCTTTATGTTGAGTGCACATTTTCTTCTGTAGCACTATTTTTATTTAGAGCATACATAATTTATTCCTATTGTTGCAATTGTTTACTCGGTCCTTCATGTGTGTTGATGGTATGTTCCGTGTCACAGGTGAAGGAGATGTCCCTGATCAGAAACACCATCCTGGAGTGTCAGGTTTGTGGTGAGTTAGCAGTGTTGTCTCTTGATGCACAGCTGTTTAGTTACCTGAGTACCTGATTGAGGACGGTCTCTTCGTGTCTGCAGGTTTCCATGAGCCTCGCTCTCGCTGCTCTCCTAACCCGTGCTACAAAGGCGTGGCCTGTATGGAGAGTCTGCAGTATCCTGGATACACATGTGGACCCTGTCCACCTGGAACCAGCGGCAACGGGACGCACTGCTATGACATTGACGAGGTAACAACAACAAAACAACACAACAACATAAAACAAAACTACCCCATCATCAAAACTGTATGAAGGACAAGTTTTTAACAAAGCTAAGTTAAGCTAAATGAACATAAAGGAGGGTATCGTAGCAAAATTAAGTCTCGCACAGCAAAATCTTCTTGGGCAAAGCCTTTATTAAGTTGCTCCTGGTGTACAACTCGTCATTCATGAAGTTACTGAAGTGAATGAATGAATGAATGAATGCTTTATTTCGAACATGTGCTAGTATCACACAAAGTGTTATTCTAATCTAATATTGTGAGGACTGAGTACCTACAAACGGGACCGAGGATAAGGGTGTTGGTTGTACTGTATAGGTATAACAGCAAAAAAGTACAAAAAATAAATGTATATGCATGAACTGGAGTAAAATTTAACTTCAACAGAAATGTATGTATGTGGACTGAACTAACTGATAAATGAATAAAAGACATTCACACAACCTGGAACAACAGGAACAACATGGCAACAATAAGAATGTATAACAGAACTTCTCCCCAAAACAATTGATATTTCTTAGTAAGGGCAGAGCAATAGCCCCTCAAGGGTCCCCAGAAACTGTGAAAACTTCTGTAAATATTCTGTGTACTTATATATTTCACAGTTTTCTATTTTTATTCATATGTTGTACTTTGTTTATTTTCTATTTTGTAATTTATACTTTTACATATTTAGACTTGGTGATTTTGTATTGTAATATATGTATTTGACTGTTAAAAAATACTGTGTGTGATGTTGTGAGCTACTGGGTACACAAATTTCTCAATGGAATGAATAAAGCATCTATCTATCCATCTATCTATCTATCTATCTATCTATCTATCTATCTATCTATCTATCTATCTATCTATCTCTCTGTCAGTCTGTTTATCTATATATCTATAAATATGTATCTATATATATTTATATTTGTTTGACACTGTTACTTATATTTACATTGTACTATAATATCAAAACTGCACATCAGTACAGCTCCTTTACTGCATCCTCTGTAAACACCTTTGTGTCGTCTTTTTGTGCTTATTGTTTATAATTTATATATTTATATCTACCTGATTACATTTGCACTGTTTTCTAGCTATTTTTAGACTTAATTTTACTCCTCTTGAAATTTTTCTTTTGACTATACGTTGATTGTGTTTTGCATGAGTTTACCAAGTCAGATTCCTTGTATGTGGGACTTGGGTTGGGGGTTAATGGGTGGCTGGTTCAAGTCTTGGTTGAACCATGTTTGTAAGTTGGGTTGGTAGTTGGAGAGGTGCCAGTTGACTTCCTGGGCACTGCTGGAGTGCCCTTGAGCAAGGCCCTTAACCCCAAAACTGCTCTGTAGTTCTTCAGGTGCAGCAAGCCATCACTCTGACATCTCTCCATTAGCACATGATCATAGGGGTGTTTGTGTATTTCAGCCTGTGTTTGTTTATGTTTCAACAGTAGAGAGTGAAAAGTTGAATTTCCCCATGAGGGATTAATGAAGTTTGTCTTCTTCTTCTAATTGGCAATAGATACCAAGTCTGATTCTGATCCTGAAATGTGTTACTCCCTCCTTTTGTGTGTCAGTGTGAGGTGCAGCCGTGTTTCTCTCCTGACGCCTGTGTGAACACTTTGGGGGGATTCACCTGTAAGCCGTGTCCTCCAGGCCTTTGGGGGGCGCCGCTCGCTGGAACAGGACTGGACTACGCCAAGACACACAGACAGGTCAGACTCAAGCAAGTCGGCAGACCTGGAGAACCAAAACAATTTTGTGTTTAAATGCTTATTGACAAGGACTTGTTAACCCCATTATTTATCGTGGTTGAGATATGAGAAAGTGGAGAAAACTGTTTAAAAAGGTCGTCTAGGTGATGGGTTTAAAAAAAACATTAATCCTGTTTTCACAAGACATGCACAACATCAGTATGCATCCCTGACATGTTGGTGAGTTGATTTTATACATTTTGACCGATTAAAAGTACAAAAGTGATTTGTAATCAGGACAATATTCATTCAGTCACTAGTATAGGTTTTTGTGGTCATATTCTGAAAAGTGAGCATTTTGGAGATAGAAGGTTAGTGCCCGACAGCTACGCATAAAACAAACAAGTTAGAGAGTGTTAGAGTAACTGGCTACAGTTTCATGGAGACAGTGATGTCAGGTAGCTGGAAAGTCAAGCATGGAAATGTGGAATACAAAGACTCTGTGCTGAGGAAGAACAGCGCTGACATTTTGGATTATTTTGGACTGAGACAGACGAAGTTAGAAACTGAGGTGCTGCATAAACATTGAAGAGAAGTTACAGTGATTACATTGGGAGTATAATGTTTTCCATATGAAATCTGTGTGAGTAATTTCAAAGCTTTAGTCACAGATAATAAATTAATGGGCATAAACCAAAATGTAAACCAGGGGTCTCAGTCTCCCAGTAGTGTCTGCCTGCTGTGCGAAGACCACTGACACTATGAGTTACGCCAACCATCTGATGTCACCAGTGCATGATCTGCCCACGACAGGAGCACGATGAACTACTAAACAAAGATTTGCCGTTTGCCAACATATAACAAAATAACAGTTACCAACAGGCAAAATAAAAGTACAGACAGAAAGAAAAGAAAATTAACACTTGGATAAACATTACATGTCTGAAAAAGAGTAAGAAGAAGTCCAAACTTTTTTAATCCCCCTCTCAAACAGTTAACTTATTATTTCACTTCCCAATCTATATAAATATAAACATGTAATTATCTTTTTAATGTAATTTTATCTATGTCTGAAAAACAAGACTTAATCATTTAATGAAAAAAAATCAAGCATACTTGTACTGTCAAAGTACAAGTATTGTACTTTTGTAATTTGGGTTTTATACATTTTTAAGTCAGCATCAACAACGAGTGTATTGTTTTTTGAGTAACTCATGCAATTACTTTAAGAATTATTCGCCCACTCTTATCCTTGTATGTGGTCCGCTGGTTTACTGCAACCTGCGACCCTTCTCCAAACTTACACCCTATGGGCAACTTAAAGCCTGACCTCCAGTCGCGTCAATACTGTGATACAATCCAACCCACAATTGTGTTTGTTCATCTATTTTTAAATACCTACTTTCAGTGTTCATCAGTGTAATTTTGAAATAAGAATTGATCTCATAATAACTAAGAAACATTATTGGCTTAAATAAAAGTAATGAGTAGACACATCCATCAGCCTCAGGTTTTTTAGTGTAGGTGTCGTGGACTTATTAAACTGCTGCTTCCAAACCAAAAATGAAACACATTTCATTGTCAGGCTACACTGATTTAAATGTATGAGAATACTGGAATAATATCATGTGTTAGCAGCAGCTCAAACTGATGTCATTATGTTTAACACTTTCATGAACAGCAGACAGATTCATAGTTTAATTTGATCAAATGTCATAAGTTCTGAGACTTTTAAACTCAACATAACAAGAATCATCTCTGTGTCTGTGTGCCAGGAGTGTGCAGATATCGACGAGTGTTTGGATCTCCCTGATGCCTGTGTATCAAACTCTGTGTGCATCAACACCGTGGTGAGTTTTTTTTTTTGTTCATGTTTAAGATTAGCAAGCTCGCTGTGAGGCAGCGCCCTCTAGTGGACACTCTCTGTATGCTCCTCCCGCAGGGCTCCTACAAGTGTGGAGGATGTAAACCTGGTTTCCTTGGCAACCAGACAGCAGGATGTTTTGCCAGGAAGTCGTGTGCTGCTTTGACCTTTAACCCCTGTGACACCAATGCTCACTGCACCATGGAGAGGAACGGAGAGGTCGCCTGCAGGGTGAGAGCATCACACAAACACATTTCAGTGTACATCATGCTTTGGACACGTGTAGGGGGGAAGATTTTTAATTTTTTGATAATATTTATACCTCGATGATAACTCCACCAGAGTCCAGAACTAACACCCATCAAGCATCAAATGCAGGTAAATTTCGTTTGGCAGATAGATATCAATGGGTTATGTGCCACATCAACATCAAAGTCACTTTTATTATACATTTCTGCCATATGTGCACAACAATAAGAAAAAAATGAAAAATCATTCCCCTTCATCATTTTTAACACATGTATACTTGAAAAAATAGCAATATGAAGAAAATATGCAGAATTAAGGTTAATTTATGTGCAACACAATGACAAAAAAATATATAATAAACAGAATGTGCAAGGTAAAGAACTAAGAGATAAAAGATAAAGAATGTGCAAGGACAAATGATGGATAAGAATGGGCTGTCAATGTGCATTTCATTGAGATAAATCTGAAAAAAAGGGCACTGTGTAAACTGTTCAGACATTATGTCTAAAGATTTGTATCTTTATTATTTTTTATTAATTCATGCTGATCAACCTTGTTCACTGAGTGAAATAAATGTTCAGTGGAAAGTAAAGCCAAATAAATCCTCTCCTGCACTGAAAAGTGATACAAACACACAATTTTAAATGCTGGCAGGTAAAAAAATGAACTTGAGGGTTCATTTTTTTAATGACCCGCCGCTAGTTAGCTAAACATTAATTTTGGACCCCTGATACCACAGTTCAGTCTGTCACATCTTTTTTTATAGTGCTGGTTGCTAAAAAAAATCTGAAATCTAAAATCTCTCCAAGAAGCAGCATCTCCACTCCCTGGCCATTTAGCTAGCTCCGAGTAGTTCAGAGAAGCTGCTGATCTACAGGAATCTTCATGCACAACCATCTCTTAGGTTTACAGAGAATGGTCCAGTAAAAGAGAGGATATCCAGTGAGGGACCGCTCTATGGGCCAAAATACCTTGTCAAGGTCAGGGAGAATGTCCCAAGTGGTTGGACATTATAGAAACGTAACAGTTACTAAAATTAAACACTGGTTTCAACCAAGGTATGCAGAAGACCGTTTCTGAATGTACAATACACTGAATACTAAAGCAGAAGCTACAGCAGAAGGAGAACACACCAGGTGCCACTCCTGTCAGCTAAGAACAGGAAACTGAGGCTATAATTCACACAGGGTCACCAAAAATGGAAAATAGAGGACTGTAAAATTGTTGCTTGGTTTTATGAGTCTGGATTTCTGCTCCACATTCAGATGTTAGGATCAGAACTTGGTGTGATCATCATGAAAGCATGGATCCATCCTGCCTTTATCAACGGTTCAGGCTGCTGGTGCTGGTGTAACGGTGAAGAGGATATTTTTTTGGCAAACTTTCAGGTCCTTAGTACCAACCGAGTATGGTTTCAACCCCACAGCCTACCTGAATATTGGGGGACATTTCCAGATATATTCCAGTGGCCTCCACAGTCACCAGATCTCAGCCCAGTAGAGCACCTTTGGGATCTCCTGGAACTGAGTTGACAGAATTTTTTTATTTTTTTCTGAAATGTTTTCAAAGGTACAGCACTTACATTTCTGTGATTGGATTGACTTGGTTTTGATTTCCATCCCAATTCGTTTTTATGTTGTTTTTTTCAGTGTAACGTGGGCTGGGCGGGAAACGGAAACACGTGTGGAGTGGACACAGACATCGATGGCTATCCTGATCGCTCTCTGCCGTGTATGGACAACAACAAACACTGTAAACAGGTGAGGCACATGATGAGAAAACAGAAAAATTAAGACTGGTTAGAACTCAAACCGTCACATCTGTGGTGATAATCTTCACAAGTTGATCTTTGGAGCAACTTCTGGTGTGAAGACCTTTTTTTTTTTTTTTTGCAATTGCTTTTGTGCCTGATACTTAGTATTTAAGTTTTTGGACATGTGTGATTATTTTTGCCATTTTGTAAGACACTTGTTGACATCACTGTACAGGAGGGGGGTAGTTTGTATTTTTATTATTTGTACAGACCTTTGAACAACGTTTCAATACCACTTAAATAACAATTATCTCTCTGATGATACTAAACTGTGTTATTGCTCATCATTTTTTACCTCTAGATGGTGCAGACTCATTTAAAGAGATATGCCAACTTTGTTTTCTTTATGTGTCTTGCCTCACTTCCAAGTCCATGACAAGAAGATAGACTCAGTTCTTCCAATTGCGCGTTCGGTAACAAGGAAGAAATGGGCAGAGCTCACCCACTGCTAGTTAGTTTAGCTCAAACACTGGATGTCAGTGGGTAGTGTTAGCCTGTCTCTGCCTACAGTCATCAGATCTTCAACTCTAAACGGTCCTGTGTGCTTGTTGTGACTCATGTTTTTCACCACGTTATGTTTCATTATGTTTTGTTATGTTCTACTATCGGCATATTATATTCTATTAGCACATTACATTCTACTCATAAACACAGGCTTTGTTATGTTGACCTGTTTACAAGCATGACCTTGGTTTGCGATAGAGATATAATGTTCGCGAACGAGTCGAGTCTTTTGAACAGCTCCTTTGAGTGAACTATGAAAACTGATTCATAGTTGTGTGAGCCATTTGTTTGCAAGCCATTCTTAAATGCAAACTGCCTGCAAAATGAACACCTCACTCACAGCTGCTAATCAGTTCTTATTGTTAACTTAAAAGAGCTGTTCAGAAGACTCGACCCGTTCGGGAACATCACAGCTCTAGCGCAAACCACCGCAGATGTGCTTGTAAGTAGGTCAACAAAACAAAGCCTATGTTTACGAGTAGAAGAAGATAATATGAAGGTGGCTGAAGATAAAATAACATAACACGGTAAAAAAGGAGTCACAACAAGCACACAGGACTGTTTAGAGTTGCTGAAGAGTTTATCTGATGGCTGTAGGCAGACACAGGCTAACACTACCCATTGACTCCCAGTGTTTGAGCTAAGCTAATTAAGCTCTGCCCATCTCTCCCTTGTCACTGCACATACAGTCAAAGAATGGAGTCTATCTGCTTGTCATGGACTCAGGAGTGAGGCAAGACATGAAAAGAAAAAAAAAGTTGGCATATCCCTTTAATGATCACTTTTTTATTTTTTCTGTTATTTTGTTATCAGAATATTGATTGATATTTTCCACATCACTTATTTTCCTCACATCACGCAGGCATAATTTTAACTACTGAGTACAATCACACAAACAGGTAGGAAATGTTTGAATATCAAAATGTTGCCAACACACATATGCAGTTTAGAGAGTATGCAGGGGTCTGTTGATGATTTTCGGTAATTCAAACAATAAATCACCCAGTATTGGACATTTAGGGTTGATACTGTTTCAACTTTTACTCTTGTCACTCAAGATTAAATCAGGTATCATTACAACCATACTTTGAATTTAACTACAAACCTGTGTTGGTGTGTCACTCCCTGTCTCTGTTCCTCAGGACAACTGTGTCTTCACACCAAACTCGGGTCAGGAGGACGCAGACAATGATGGTGTGGGGGACCAGTGTGACGATGATGCGGACGGAGACGGGATCAAGAACGTGGAGGTGAGACGCTGTGTAAGAGTGTGTTTGGGGGTGTGTATATGTTCTGTATTTATTTGTGTTTCCATGTCGTCTGTCCTGCAGGATAACTGTCGCCTGGTGTCAAACAAGCACCAGCAGAACTCGGACAGCGACTCGTTCGGAGACGCCTGCGATAACTGTCCCAACGTCCCCAACAGCGACCAGAAAGACACAGACAGCAATGGGCAGGGAGACGCCTGCGACCAGGACATAGATGGGGACGGTAGGAGACACACACACTGTCTGTCTGCTGTTTTACACACACACCAAAGGACAGACACATATTTAAATACATGTGTGTGTGTTCAGGTATCCCAAACGTCCTGGATAACTGCCCGAAGGTACCAAACCCAATGCAGACGGACAGAGACAGAGACGGGGTGGGAGACGCCTGTGACAGCTGTCCTGAACTCAGTAACCCAATGCAGGTACATGGTGTGTTTTTCCTTGTAGTCCAGTTCAGTCTGGTTTCCACTTATTTTCCCCTCTGTTGTAAAAAGTTTGAAAAGGTGCCCAAATAACGGAGCTCTGCTGGACCACTTTTATAACTATTTTTTAAAGATTTGTTGGGGGCATTTTTAGACAGGAGAGAGAGGAAATGGATAGGCTTGTGAAAGGGGGCAAGAGAGAGTAGAGGGTGGATACTCAACAACTGGCCACAGGCTGGATTCGAACCCGGGCCGGCAGAAGCATGTGGGTTGCTTACCACTCTGCCAAACCACCACCCAAGATTTTTAATTTTTAACTGTAAATGGTCTTAAATATTTGGAAGCGCTTCGTCTGTTTGTCTCATTGTTTTACTCTATTTAAAGTCTCAACTGTATAGCATGGTGAGGTAGCAGGTAGTGTGCGTGTTTCACAGCAAGAAGGTTGCTGGTTTGAACCCTGTGTCGGTCTTTCTGTGTGGAGTTTCCATGTTCTCCCTGTCTATATGTGGCTTCTCTCCCAGCTTCCTCGCACTGACCAAACACATGCTTGTTAGGTTAACTGGTGACTCCAAATTGCCTTGAGGTTGAGGTAAGTGTGTGAATCGTTGCCTGTCTCTCTATGTTGCCCGATGATTGGCTGGTGACTGGTTCAGGATGTACCCTGCCTCCTGCTCAATGTCAGCTGAGATAGACTCCAGCTCCTAACTCACGTATGCACAGGCAGAACATGCAGACTCCCAACAGGGGACCATACCAGCAACCATCTTGCTGTGAGGCATGTGCATTACCTGCTGCACCACCATGCCCCCCCATATATCTGACTCCTACCACACCAAATCATAGCACAGATTCAGGTGTTTTATTTAGTTGCAGATCCCAATCATCAACAAATTTTATAGCAAAAAAAGCTCAACCCATTCTGTGTTCCTTGCTTAGTCAGTTTTCTAGTATCGCCCTTCAGCGAAAGAAACATACATGACAGATAAGAAGCTTCATCAGGTGGGCTGCAACAAAAAACTTTAAGTTAGAGACCACTGAGGCACTGGCACGGATTTAGATGTATCGCTGTAGCTCTACTATCCAAAAAATAAATAAATAAATACCTCACCCTGTTCACACTGGTTGATGCAAACTCACCACAAGAAAATGTTGATTTTAATAGTAACATTCACAACTCTTTAACCTTGCACAGCAGCTGGATCCGACTGATTCAGTGACTGTAATCAGGCAGATCTGCCTCACCAAGCTCCAATCTACAATGATTGTGAACGGCCAAAAGCGGGACGGTCCAATCAGAGTCCTTTAGAGCAGGAAGAGGAACGAGCCACGAGCGGAACCACAGCAGGAAGTGACAGCATGTACAGGGGTCAGCATAGATGCTAACAGCTTCACTAACAGTTTCATCAGATCTAAATGAAAAACATTTATCAGCCCTACAAATCTCTCTGTTGTAAGGATATTTTCAATCCACTTCAGACATGTTTAGGCAAGAGTTTGTTATACCAAGTGGATCATGTTCTGTAGCGCAGTAGCTTCCACGTACAACATTAATTTGATTGGCCTGTCGTAAATGTTGATTGATGGAAAAAGGGATGGACTAGAGAGATATATTGAGCCTTCTATCTGGTGTGTCAGGTTGACAATTCTGTGTTATCCATTATTTTTTCCTATTTTGAATGTTTGTAAACACACACCTTAATTTGATCATTTTATTATCAGCCAAATAAAGAGAGAACTTTGAATCCTCGATTGAATAATTTAACCAGATTGAATTGTTATTGCATTTTCAGAAAATGTCTGTTTAGGATAATTTCAGCTTCACATGTAACTTTTGTGTTTCAGACCGACATCGACAACGACCTGGTGGGAGACGTGTGTGACACCAACCAAGACATGTACGTCTCACACGCACAAACAGACACACACACACTTCTCTCTCTGCAGTTACACTGCATCATCTCCCTCTGTTCCTGCACAGGGATGGGGACGGTCACCAAGACAGCAGAGACAACTGTCCAGACATCCCCAACAGCTCCCAGCTGGACTCCGACAACGACGGTCTGGGAGACGAATGTGACCATGACGACGACAACGATGGTGTCCTCGACGACTATGACAACTGCCGACTTATCGTGAACCCCAACCAGAAAGACTCAGACAGTAATGAAGACGTCATTAGGGTTTCTGGTTTCTTAATGTGGTCTCTCTTGATGTAAAAATGTCAGAGTGTTGTTGTGTGGACGTGGGAAACAAAGGAATGTGATACACACTTAAAGGGATAGTTCAGGTTTTTTGAAGTGAGGTTGCTGGAGTCATGTGGCACTAGTAAATATGAGTGTGAGAAGTTTGTCCCTGAGGGGAGAAAGCTGGATAAATATTTAGTTGTCAATAGTGCCACTCAACAACTTATAATTAACCCACTTACAGGTTAAAACTACTCACAAAACTATGCTGGCTTTACAATATGCTACAGTAAGGCTTTGTACCGCATTTAACTTTTCCTCAACAAAGCCTCTGTGTTTGGAACTATTTTGTAATGCAATCTAGGGCTACGTATCCTTCCGCCAGAAATTAGCTCATGAGATTCTGTGATTTTCTGCGTCATTACACAGCCCAGCTCTCCTTCTTTTTTAGGGACGGTGTTATTAAATATTTCCAGACTGATTTAGGTTTTTGAGATAAATCAACATTAAATATAAAACTGAATATTTTTAACAGTAAATCAATCTTCATGCTCCTTCAAAGAGACAATGAAACATCCTTCCATTTTTGGAATCAGCTACGAGGCTTAATTTTATTTATTTATTTATTTATTTATTTAACCTTAACCAGATCTCTTTTTCAAGGGAGACCTGAACAAGAATGGCAGCAACACCCAGTTTCATCAATCAGTCGGACAAACAATTTTAAGTCATCAGTGACATTCAGAAAGTCTGGATTTCAAGGTGTTCACCGCAGATTTAAAAACATTCAGAGAGAAGTTTTTCAGCTTAAATCCAGTCTGCAGATTATTCCATGCAAAAGGTGCAGAGAACCCGAAGGCCTTCTTTCCTAAGTCAGGTCGGACTCTGGGAACAACAAACTGCATAAAGCTCAGTGATCTCAGGTTGTGTAATCCATCCTTCAAGATTAATGAGGCTTAACCACATCATGGATTGGTATTAAATTTTCATGATAAGGCTTTTAGAGTTCTACATCATTTGTGCCTGGAGTGCCTGATTCCTCCTCTTCAGTGTGTAAGAAACATCAGCTCAGAGGACAGACACTTGTCCACATCCTGTCTTGAAGGACTGAAGATCATCTGTCTGTCCTTTCTCTGTCAGTGAACGGTGTTGGGGACGTCTGTGAGAATGACTTCGATAACGACGCTGTTATGGATTTGATCGACGTGTGTCCAGAGAGCGCCGAGGTCACGCTGACGGACTTCAGAGCCTATCAGACGGTGATCCTCGACCCTGAGGGAGACGCCCAGATCGACCCCAACTGGGTGGTTCTTAACCAGGTGAGCCTCCTTCAGGGCTGGGCAACATACTGAGTTTGACATATTTTATCAAGTTAGATATATGTAAGAATATATTTTTTATTATGAAGTTTTTTGTTATTGTTATATTAAACATTTCTTCTTACTAAACTCGGCCATTTGAGGATATTTCTACATTTTCTTGTTCTATTTAATTTTTTCTTGATGTTATTTCCTTTGTTTTTGCTTTTTTTTTAACTGTTATAATATATTTCATTTTATGTCATTCTTAGTCTTAATGCTGTCTTTTAATGCTCAAAAATTATAAATATTATGTTTTTAAAAACCCTGTGTATGTATCCATCTGATTTTTTTGTCTCATATTACCCAACACTGCCTCTATCATCCCACTCTTAAAATGGTCTCTGCAGAAAAGGAGACGATCAGTTTTATGTCTGAGGCAGAGTGGATCCATGTTCCTGACCGTGGTTTTTGTATTTTCAGGGCATGGAGATTGTTCAGACCATGAACAGTGATCCTGGTCTAGCTGTGGGTACGTCTTTATAGTCACACTTCATCAAATCAGCTGAGACTTTTCCTACCTCTGACCACGGATCCTTCCACACCTCTATGTGTCTGCAGGCTACACAGCATTTAACGGCGTTGACTTTGAAGGAACATTTCATGTCAACACGGTGACTGACGACGACTACGCCGGCTTCATCTTTGGCTACCAAGACTCGTCCAGTTTCTACGTGGTGATGTGGAAACAGACGGAGCAGACGTACTGGCAGAACCTCCCCTTCAGATCAATGGCCACACCTGCTCTGCAGCTCAAGGTCAGAACTGTTCTCTGTTGTCCTCTCTTCTCTAATGTTTTCTGCTGCTCTCTTTGTCAGTAATTTTTTAACATCTATCATCAAAATCCACATGGCCCATCATGGAGCTTTTCTCCACTGAACACTGCTTTATATTCTTAAATACTTTATCAGTTTATCTCACATCAGTTTAATTCATCACTTTACTTTTCATCCTGTACATCATATCACCTCATTTTGATTTCCTTCAACTTACTAATTTTCAACTATTTACATCTCCTCTTTAAACATCATTTAAATTATGTAGTATCACTTCTTAATCTTAATGTTATATGCACAGCATTAACGGGTTGACAGTAAGAGAAATTTGTGAAACATTGGCCTCTATAGAGAGGAGATAGAGAGAGATTTTCCTAAATATCTTATAGCAATTTTTTCTAGCAACTACCAATATCATAACCTCCAAGGAGGTTATGTTTTTTCCGGCATATGTTTGTTTGTTTGTTTATTTGTTACAAGATTACACTAAAACTACTGGACAGATTTTGCAGAAATTTTCAGGAGATGTTGGTAATCTAATCAACTTACATATGATGAGATTTTAGTGGTGATTCAGATAACTGCCATTAGCCAACGACTGTTTTTGCTCAATAACTGTCTAACTAATAATGACATCAACATGATTCTGAGAGCTAGGTGTGGGTTTTCAGGGTCATGGATCATATTATGATGGTAACTTTATCATGGAACTGTTGCTTATAGAGGTAACCTCAATATGTGAACTACCTTGTTGGAGGTTATGTTTGGACAACAGATTTAATAAATTTGAATGTGATTTAAGAATTGAGTAGAAACCAGTGATGTGAATACATGAAGCTCACCAACACTCTGAGAGTTTTTCTCTGAACTTTATTTGTTAAATATGAAGCAGCAGAAAAAACTCTGTCTCCAGAAAAACCTACAGATTTAAAAAAAAAAATAACTGATCTCATTAATCCATCAATTATCTATAAATCTATCTCACTGTGTGTGTTCTGTATGTTGTGTGTTTGTCCTCATCCGTCCTGCAGGCGGTGAAGTCTCGAACCGGACCCGGGGAGTTCCTGAGGAATGCTCTGTGGCACACTGGGGACACACCCGGAGAAGTGACGCTGCTCTGGAAAGATCCTCGAAACGTGGGCTGGAAGGACAAAACTTCGTACCGCTGGCAGCTCAGCCACCGGCCGCAAGTGGGCTACATCAGGTGAGACCAGGACCGCAGGCTGGATACAGTCTGAACCAGAGGCGGTCTTTAAGCTCTGGTTCAGCTCACAGTTATGGTTGAGAGATGTGACACAGTAAACATCCTGTTGTTTGATGCAACAAAGTCTCTTTCAAGCTTGAACATGTGACCTTCAGACAGGTACTTGAACCATGAGACTTTCTTATTATCAATATTATTACTGAAAATTGGCCTCTCTGGCCAGTTCCATCTACTTCACTGCATGTTGCTGACATATTTTTCTGTGTATTTCTACTTTGTCTAGTAGAAACAGTCTTGTAAATCTGATCAAAGTAGCAAGCAAGGTGATCGGAATGCAGCAATCTCTATCACAGAATATCTACATTAGACAGATCATTAGAGGGGCCCACCAAATTCTTAGCTGTCCTGATCACTTCCTGTTTTGCTGAATTTGATAAGCTACCTTCTGACCCACAGAACCAAGACTTGTCAAACAAAAGAAGGCGTGCCAGAACTTCTGTTAACCCGGTTGACCCTGAAAATCTTAATTCATTCATTTTTTTCAGTCTGCCTGGATTTTTATTGTAATATTGCACGTGGAACCTGAACTCTTTCAAGCAAAATATATTCTTAACAGTGGCTGTAAAATTAAGCTTCATTTTAAAAGCAACAAACACTGATTTAAAAACAGCTCTTTTTATGAAGCTTGTACTTTCAATGTGACATTATTGTACAGATACTCTACAAACTTGAAAGCCTGGGCTATCAGAATATTTATGCTGGAGTGATGTCAGACTGAAGTTGAAAAAGTTGTGTGACCACAGAGATGAAACAAAACTGACTTTAAGTCTGAGAGAAGACTGTAATAACTGCATGCAACCAATAATAAGCACACCTTGTCACATCTGAATGTGTTTCTGGCAAGCCTTGGCCGAGAGAATAACAAATTTAAAGTATGCAAAACAACTATTAACATACAATTATTGTTCAGGCATTTCTTTTCTGTAATTTCTGCTTATTTTGGAAGCTTTTTTTATCGTAACTGTTGCGAAAAGCCACATTAGGCTACTCATAAGTCCTTATATTATTTTTTTTTTGGAACCGACAAATAACTATCTTTTCTCTTGTTGGCCTTTGGCTTCTTCTGACTGGACACTGCAGTCAAGAAAACAAAAAAAAGTTGAAATTTGGCACATTTGATCAGTCAGTAGATGGACAGGAAGGTGTTACATGCCCTAAGGGTCAGAATAGAGGTTTTATAACAACACTATTTTCATTTGGTTTATCACTATAGATCTACAAATAAATAATTAAAAATAAATACATTTCATGGTTGGTTATGGTATTGATATACATGACCTGAAGCCTTCAATAGATTAATTAAAGAGTGAGCAGTTGTCTCCATAAAGATCTGTTGCTTTGTTCTAAAAGTATAGATAAAGTTTCACAGCTTGGGGACGCGGGCGATCCCATTGAGTTGGGAGGGTTAAAGGTTAAAGTCTGGTAACAGTGCATTTCTTCAAAGAACAAAAAAAACAGGCATGATATTTGTGTCAGTGATGCCCACCCCTACTCTGCAGTGGTGTGTTCACAGTCTACTGTGAGTGTGTGTTTGTGGGTGTTTCTCTCTCTCTCTGTACTTGCACTGCATTCTTTCCCCTCTGAATCTTCTTTGTGGCCCCGGGGCCCCCCAGTTCTCTATTGTACTCGTCTCCATGGCGACCACAGTCCTGGCAGGAATGAGCCCGAGCAGCCGTTGATATGCAGATGAGACGGAGAGACGCAGAGAGAGACAAGTTCGCTCTCACTGCGAGGTTTAATCCGGCGCCGGACACGGACTGTGAAAGTTTTTCTAAAGATAGAAAATAAAAAATTACTGGTAAAAATTAAACAGAAAAACATTCAGATGTTGAACACATCAGGGACAAACTTTTACTACAAACATTTTATGATAAAGAACATTCTCTGAGCTGTTCTCCTGCTGTTTGTACACAGACTTTACTCAGTTCAGGCAACTTTATTTATCCCACAAGGGGCAATTCATTTGTAGCTTTCCAGTGTACATTCATGCATACGGTCAGTCAACAACATAAATAAATAATCAGTCAATCACTCTGTCATGGAAACATATTTAAGCATGGGACTGTTAAAATGTATGTTATTCAAGCATAATAAGAGGGCTGTAGGATCATTTATTTTAAAAAGAAAAAACAGATTTAAAGCCTGACCTCTCAGTCAGTCTGGGTGAAAAGACAAAAACCTGGTGGTTTATTTCTTTCTCTGAATGGAAGAGAGAGCACAAAAGTAGAGCTTGTTAGTCTAGCGGTGTATTTTCAGATCAGCCCAACTCTCTCGTTTTGGTCTCAGGTGTTTTGTATTCCAGTTTATACATTAAGTGTTCCTCCTCAAAGTTGGCAGGGTCATCATAGAGCTCAACAGCGATGGAGGACACGGAGATGATGGTGTACCTGGTTCTCGGTCTGTGGCTTTTTGTCACAGCAAGGAGACGAGGTTTGAAAGTTCCAAGCAGAAAGATAAATACTGCTTAAAAATATAAACCTTGTCTTGCAGCTGGATCAGCCTGATTTAATGTCTGTACTCAGGCAGATCCATCCATGCAAAGCTCCTATCTATAATGAATGTGAGCACCCAAAAGTGGGACGGCCCAATCAGAGTGCCTTAAGAGCAAGGAGAGGCGGAGCTACAAGAGACTACAGCAGGAAGTGATAGAGATTAGCATAGATGCTAACAGCTTCAGTAGCAGTTTTATTAGATCTGCTCTGTATTTCTTTATTAGATGAAAAACAAACATCAACACTACAAACTTCTCTGTAGTGAGGATATTTTCAATCCACTTCTGAGTTTGTTTTACGAAGTGTCTCACGTCCGGTCCTTTACACCGTGGTATTGGTGCCCACCTACTGCATTATCTAATTGGCCCATAATGAATGTGATTGACGGAACGATCGTCCAATCACCTGCCCGATTTGCTTTTGAAAGGATCTGCCCTTCCCAGACGCTTTCTATGAGCTCTTTTCTGGATGGACTAGTGAAATGTATTGAATGATATAGAACCATTTAGGAAGTCATACAGCAGCACAAAGCCAACAACCAGAATGCTTTGATTCTTGTTTCGGATGTCCTGCTGGTGACACTCCTCATAACAATTCTCTCTCACCAATCAGTGATCGGCACTGACTCTAAAGTGGTGCAGGAATGAGTCCAAAATGAGGATGTTAGATGGCATTTAGCACTTCCTGGTTCCCAAGGCTGAATCTGTATGTAATTTTGGAGAACTGTTTCTGTATAATTGCCTTAAATAAGGTTTGTGATGAACACACAAAATTTTAATGTTTAATCGGAAATAATAAAATGCATCTGGTGTTGCCTTCATTTGAATCTTAAGCAGTTATTGTGTCCTGAAAACGACGGTTGCTAACTAACTGCTAACAAGGACTACAAAACTGGGCGGGGACCCAACTGCAAGCATTTCTGATTGTTTTTTAATAATCATTAATTCATTTGCTATTAGCACTTCCAAGAGTACCTCATTGATCAGGTCATTTGATTAAGAGGAAATTCTCAAACAATTGGTCACAACAAGACGATATAGGTTTGAAATATTGTTGTTGCTATAAATTCGGACCACCATGTCCATTGTAGCTTATTAATAGCTTTTTAATCTCAGCTTAAAAAATGAAGAGAAGATTTTTTTGTTTATATTATAAAAAATAGAACATGTAGATGTTTTTTTTTTCATTCACAACAGACCTTATTCTCAGCAATGATCTAAAACACAATGAAGAGGGGCTTGCAGTCGAGGACACCAACGCAATGCTAACTTCACATTTTAGTATCAGCTTAGCTCACCCTGCCAGAAGTAACGGTACCAAAAGTCACAGGTACCATTCCTTATGGGAAAAAGGAGTTGTGTCGAGACTTGTCGATCAGATACCACCATGAGAGACCAAAACAGTCATTGTACCAGGCTGTAAAAATGTTTATATCTGCTGTAAAGACGGACTGTTTTTTTAAATTATTATTATTCTATATTTATTTTTATTTTTTTTAAGAAAATTATAACAAGAACATTAACACATAGAGAGTGAGATGTAGTTATTGCTACACACACAGTGTATTATCTAACGTTTACAAGGTCAAAGTCTGGCCTGCGTGGTATTATATAGCTCATCCATTTCTTCCAACGTGAAACAAATAGGTCCCTCTTGTAATTCACATCTGCTGTCATTCTCTCCATCCTGCAGGTGTCCATTGTAATGTCCACACACATGTACAAAGCTGGGCTATCCTGTGAAAGCCTTTTTTTTCTTAAGGGCCTTCCAGCCACCAAAACACAGACATTTTTAACATTAAACTCCATGAGGAAAAGCTTACTGCTGGAGACAGTCTCTTGTGGACACTAGAGGAACTGCAGCTTTATCTGAACCTCCATGTGGTCTGAATCTTCATCTCAGGGAGTATTTGTTTGTTTATTTGTTTCAGGGTGAAGCTGTTTGAGGGCTTTGACATGGTCGCTGACTCCGGTGTAGTGATCGACACCACGATGAGGGGAGGTCGACTCGGAGTTTTCTGTTTCTCACAGGAGAACATCATCTGGTCCAACCTGCGCTACAGGTGTAACGGTACGACTTAAGACCCCCCTTACAAACAGAGGGTGCAGTTTGCTCTTGTTTTGTGTCTGAATGTACAGAGTCGCCTATCTGCATCTACACTCTGCATGGAGCTGACAGAGCATGCTCAGCTCTGACCATAGAAAGATGACGATGTCAGAGGGAAGGTAAAACTTTATTAACTTAATGAAAACACAGACAAACACTGAAACAGTTGTTTCAAACTAGTCTTCCTCTTTTAATGGAGCGAGAACAGAGACTCAAATAAAAACTAAACTCTCATTGTCCTGTTGAAGACTCCAGGTTTCACACATGAGGGTCTTACAGCCCCAAACTGACTTAACCCTGAGTTATATAAATAATACTAAAGTCATATTTCCAGACTTGATGTACACATCATTCATTTTTCATATTTATCTGTCCATTTTTTTCTTTTACGTCCTCAATCAGGGAAGTGCTTAATTCATCTTAAAAATGACTTGTTTGTCATGTTTTTCAGTAGATCTAAATATTTTTGATGGTGTTCATCATGGAAAATGTACATTTTAGGTTGATATATGTTTTAAAATGACTAAATTAGACTTTTGGAGCCATAAAGTGATGTATGTAATGCAGCTTTTGTTGGCCTGAGCTTCTGAGTGTAGTGCTGAAATGACTGGAACTCTGATTTGACATTTTTCTTAAGTAAGATCGATGTACTCAGGCTTTCTCACGTACAGTTTTAACATCTATTTAACTGTTAATTCCTCCAGTTTTTATTTCAAATGTGATTCCCGATACTTTAATTTCATGAAAAATATGCAGAAATAATGTCAATAACTGGTCAAATGTAAGTCATACTGATTAAATTGTTTCATCGATATGTGGTAGATCAATGGATTTAAGTATTTTTTAAATCGTTCTGTTAAATCAGCCGTTATAATCAGACTTCGCTGGGTTTTATGTCGGCTACAAGCATTGAAATATAATAATCTTTTGCCCTCAGTGCAATTGTGAATTGAATTGAAATCACGATATCTGCCAGAAAAATCGCAGTTAGATCTTTTCCTGAAATCGGTGAGTTCTGGTGGGGACATCAGGTAAGTTTTAGGCTACCGTTAAAAGGTCACATGCCTGTGCTCATGAACGTCTTTTTATTTGTGTAATATTTCTGCAATTAAGGTCATGAATAATACGACACACACAGTCACACTCATAAATATATACATATATATATGTGTGTGTGTGATTTCATCGTTTTTGGCATGAACGCAGATTTACTGGCTTGTGACGAATTAAATCCTTTAGATCGATGTTTTGACTTCCAGTTGATCTGATTGGGCAGGTGTAAAACAAATCTGATCGGACAGCTGATATATCAGTAAACATTGACGTACCATTACAACCATGATGTGTATTGTAACTTGGCTAATAAAGTTAAATATGATATTTAGTGCACATGTTTTTGATTTAAGTTCCTTCTTAGACGTCATTGGTGTGTCTTTGTGTTTCAGATACGGTCCCTGAAGACTTCCAGGTTCATCGTAAACAAGTTTTGATGCACATTAAGGTCTGAGAGCTGCAGGCCAACTGGACAAACACACATACACACACACATGCACACACAAGGGACTTGTTTTTATACTTTTATAATGTCTTAATGATCATTTTAAACACACTCATGCACAAAGCCCAAGCTTATTTTAAACCTTTTAATTGTAGCATGAATGTGTGTGTGTGTTGAATGGAAATGAAGCTGAAAGGTCGAGTCTTTCTCAAAACGCTTCCATCACACACACATTAACCGTCTGAAGTCACAGGAGCAGAGCAAAGCTGCCATCGCTTCCTCCCACAGAAACATGAACTCACCCCACCGTGGATTTACATCTTTACGATGATACGATCCCTTTATAAATGATGTCAGGCAGGTTTGTTTGGTGAATATTATTAAATCACGTCATATTATGAAGAAAAAAAAGAGATATATTTGGTGAAATTTCTTTTAAACATTACATAGCTTTGTCAGAGTTTAATAAAACAATTTGGTAACACTTTGTATTATTATATTTGCAAGGATTTCTGATTGTTTTATTAATAATTTGCATTATTCATGTATTATAAACATATTTATAATGCATAATAACATGTTATAATGCTGTAAAATCATAGTTATAAACACTTGTGATAATTTATAATATATCAGAGTAAACAAGGTCATTATAATGCCAATGACTTTATCTGATGACTGTAGGCAGAGGCAGGCTAACACTTCCCATTGACTCCCAATGTTTAAGCTAAGCTAATTAGCGGTGGGTGAGCCCTGCCCGTCTCCTCCTTGTTACTGCACACACAGTCGAAAGAATGGAGTCTATCTGCTTGTCATGGACTCAGGAGTGAGGCAAGACACGCAAACAAAAAAGATGTTGGTGTATCGCTTTAAATATGGTGACCGCACATGAACAAGCAGAACACACGTATGAAGTGCGAGGGTGAAGGCAGCAGTTTGAGAAAGACTCGTAGATTTCACGTTGCAGCTCCTGAACTCTCTCAGGAAAGTTTAGTTTGGACAGACTGAAATCTTTCCTGTTCTCATCAACCAAAGAACAAACAGACAGGAGAAATGATGCTGTGTTTAACAACGTGTACATATCTCTGTTTAAATAAACTCTGTCCTAAATAGTTATTTTATGTTTATAATCCTCTTTAATCAGACTAATCCACTTTAACATTGTTACTGTGACAACCATTTAAGTTTATCTGTTGGTATGCTTACATTAGCTTGTAATCACAGTTGGAAATACATTTAATTTAAAGGTGGTGAGTCATAAACAGATGAAGTTACTAATAAATATTTGATGGTGTATATTTGTTAATTTTACTCTCAGAATCACCGCCATGGTTTGCAGTTTGCTTCCAACACAACAGATCTTTTTGCGCCCTCTAGGGGTGTCCTCCAGTAACATGCCTCACATACAGGCAAGTATAGCAACAAAAATGCTCCTGATGCCAACACACGTAAATGCAAAAACAAACTGAAAGTCTATCTCTGAACAAAGAAAAACACAATACATATGAAACTTGTAAACAAAATTAGTATTTAAGCCCATTATAGAAGAACAAGATAAACATACTAGGGATGCACGGTATTGGATTTTTGCTGATATTTCCAAAGGCTAACGATACCGTTAAGATCACAAAGTCATGACATTACAAAATTGACTTGTTGCTTTCAACGCGACAGTCTATGTGTGTCAGGATTAAATAAGAAAGATATACTAAGAAAAACATTTAACTCTGGGGAAAAAAATTAAACCTGCTTTTTAGCTTTACCTGTGCAGTCATGGTGAGCTGAAGTGATATGGTACAGTTTTGTTTTGTTAAACAATATTACTGCAGATGCATGAGATATGTATGGCTGATATGTATGGCCAATGTATCAGCTGTAAAAATTGACAAAAGTTTCAATATCGTAATCATAATATCTGATATCGTACTGTTAATATCGTGCATCCCTAAAACATACTTTGTTAATTCTGTGGTCAAAAGCTTTTTACTCCCCATTCTAGGTCTTGAAGATAGGGCTGGGAAATATATCGATTAAGTCGATTAATTCCAATTGTTTTCTGCAAAAGTTTTTTTTCTTGACTAATTGTAAGTTGTTGCAAAGTTTGAAAATATAAATACAGTAAATTTACAGTTTTTATGATGGAAAGCCCTGTCAGCTTTTGAACAAGAACATGTCTAGGCTTATATTTGTTTTTTAAATGACATTAGATACTGACCAGAGAGTTCCATGTTAATATACTGTAAAAATATCTCAGCTTTCAGTATTTATGTAGACAAACCACATCATCAACATTTTATGACATGCACTTTAACTTTAAGAATGAATTTCTGTTTGGTTTGGGAATATGTTTTGATAAAGGCAAAACTTCATTCATGTCATTATTTTGTCACATGGAGTTTTGGGGTTTTTTTTTGTTGTTGTTTTTTTTTAGAGGGAACAAAAACTGATTAAAATCGAGTGCTGTGGAAATAAATCTGGGATTTTATTTTTAGGCCATATTGTCCAGCCCTACTTAAAGAGCTCATACTTTACCTTAACTCAGGTTCGTAGATTCATTTTTGTTGTGTGCAGGATTATGTTCACAATCACTGATACTCAAAAAATACAATCTTTCACATGCTGAGTACCCCTGATCTGCCTGTATTCTCACTCTGAGACTCTCTGTTCGAGCTCCTGTCCCTTTAGGATTCCCCTTCCCTCGTGGGCCCAGTCTGCTCTGATTGGTTTACAGATCAGTTCTGTGCTGTTAAGTGCCATGTTGTCAAACACTCTACATTCATTCTGCCATCGTGGGCTAAAACCAACGATGGAACAGAGGTATGATGTCACACTGGTAGGTCTGTTTGGTGGGGCCAGGGGAAAAGGTTATTTTTGACAGCTACTGGGGTCATAAACATGGCATATTAAGCTCTATAACTGTATAAAAAAAGTTCTGAATTTGTGTCCCAGGAGTGCAAAAGAATCCTCTCTGTTACTTATGCAAACATCTTATTTTGCTAAGAAAAAATTGGAAATCGAGTTTTGCAGAGGTCATATCGCCCGGCCCTACCAACATAAAACATTAAGGTCAACCAGAGCGTCTGTTATAGTTAACATGATTTTTTTATAAAATGACCGTCCATCTTAAGAGAAACAAACTTCTGCACATCATTCATACAAATGTACAATACAACAAAACAGATCCTTTCAAAATAAAACAATATCCTGTTTACCTGGTCCTTCAAAGTTCTGCTCTGTCCTTCTCTTCTGGGTGGTCAAAGGTCATCAGGAGGTCGTGACCCCTGGGCCAGGGAGGCCGGGACGAGTGCAATATTCGAGAGAGAGCGAGACAACAGTGCACCGCATCCCGGACCTGCCCGACCCCGGGAGAAACCAACACACCCTGAAGCACACACACAGAGTCAGTGCCCTCATTCGTTTTCCTTATAAATGAATGTATTAATATTCTGCTAGGGTTGTCCCAGTGACAGATTGATAAGATTCTAGTCAGAATAAAATAATATCTGCTCTTGTTTGAAGCCACAGGTTCAAAAATCAGTCCTAAAACATCAAATATTTGGTTTAATTTATTGTTTCTTTTATTATCAGTAATTACAAACATGTCCCTGCTCTCAGTCTGAAAGCACATACGGCATTTCTGTGCAGAGGCGTTGCTCATGTTTTGCACCATCTAACCTGTGTGCGGTGCAATTTGTCGTTACAAAAATTAGGTGTAGATCTGCAAGTTCCAAATATATGTTGTGAGTCACATAACTGTTTAACTAAGCTACAGTTTTCCAGATTGCATCATTTTATTTCAGATTAGGAGTTTGAAAAAGATTGAAAAAACATTTCTGCTTTAACGAATTGTTTTTAGAAGAGCCTGTACAACTAAGAATTTAACTGTGATCAGTTATTCACTTAAAATTTGATGTAAAAACTAGAAAAAAAGACCTCTGCCAAGGCATTTCCAACATTGTCGAGCAATTATTGGCAAAAATGTGGAAAACTGCCCTATCTTGCACTGTTAACAAATCCTTAAAAGAATTCTAGATCCATATTCGAATTCCAATCACTATCAAAATCTAATCTATCCTTGTGCCATAACCAATATTCCCTGAAACTGTCATCTAAATCTTTAGAAAACTTATCGAGTTATTTGTGAAAATGTAGAAACTCCCTTCTCTTGTTAAAAATACTTGGTTTCAGATCGACACCAAATTCCAACTGATTGGTCTTTGCCCCATTTCTGACCCGTCCTGAATATTTAACCAGCGGAGTGCCGTGTCTGTGCAGTGGCTTTGCTCTGACCGATGGCGTATTTTGCCGATATTTTGGCCGATATATCGGTTGTAAATATCAGCAAAAATTTCAATGTGGAGGCAGACACATCTGGCTGCAGATTTTTTGACTGATGCACTTTATCTTTCTCACATGGCCAATTTTAGAAAAATTGGCTGTCTGAAATTGTGACTTTTCTTTTTTAATGTATTGAAGTCTTGTTTTATGTATTTGATGAGTGCGTGTGTTTGTCTAAAATTGTTGAATGTGCTGCTGTCTTGGCCAGGACACTCTTAGAAAATAGATTTTTAATCTCAATAAGGTTTTTTCCTGGTTAAATAAAGGTCTATAAATAAATAAATAGTATCGGCCAATACCAATATCATACCAATAATATTGTTGTCAAAAATATAGAGCTACAGGACTGTGCTTAAATTTTAGGCAGGTGTAAAACAATTCTGTAAAGTAAGAATGAAAATTATACATTTCTTCTTTTTTTAATTCAAAAATACAAAATGAACAAGCAAAAGAGAAATACAAATGAAATCAATATTTGATGTGACCACACTCTGCCTTCAATGCAGCTTTAAGTCCTGCAGGTGCACTTGTCAGGTGTGTGATTAACCAATCAAACCAAACAGGAGCTCATGATCATCGTTTTTATATAACGGTTGAGAAAGAGTCATTAACTTTCACTGAAATATCTCTAAAGAAGGCTCAAACTGCCAAACTCTGCTACCAAAGTGAGATGGTAAAATACAGTTAAATAGTAGCAGCAGCCTGCCATATACTTTGACAAGATTACCACAAGACTACACAAGTTAGTAGGTAGGTATATTACATCAGGAAGGCCTCTCCCCCTCAAAGCTTTCAAAGCAGGTTGGGGTTTGAAGATGTGGTGTTCAAGCTCTTTTGAAGAAGAACAGAAACTGGCCATGTTGAGGACTTTACTGACTTCCCCTCAAAATCAGAAGATCCCCAGCAGAAGCAGAACCAAGGCAACCCAGCTACCGTCTGGGGAAGTCTGGCTAGAAGATGTGGCCGAAAAGCCTCCAACATGGAAACAAGGCTGAGTGATTTATGAGGCACAAAATGTCAGGAGGTGCTCTGGACTGAGCACATTTTGACTGAAGGTCTGGAGAGCAGGACAACAACGAGTGTCTGCAGGCAACAGTGAAGCAGGTGTAGGTTCCTCGCTAGTTTGTGGCTGCAGTTGTGGATTTGGTCTGGAGTAATGGAGTCCTCAATGCTGAGAAGTACAGGCAGATACTTCTCCATCATGAAGGACCGTCAGGGAGGCGTCCGACTGGTCCTAAGCTTCTTCTCCCTGCAGGACAACAATCTAAAAGCTACAGCCAACGTCTCCAGAACTATCTGCAGATCCACATGAGATCTGAGGTTAGTTCTTCAAGATGTTTGGGACAACCAAAACTGTGCAAGTGAACTTAAAGAATTGAAGCTGGTTTGAAGGCAAAGTGTGGTCACAGCAAACATCAATTTGATTTAGATTCTCTTCTGTTCATTGACTTCGTTAAATGATAAAAATAGAAGATTAAACTTTTCACAGTATTGTTTAAATTTCAGTCCACATTTCCCGGCCCTACGTGAGTGCACAAAACTAGAATTTTTTGGAAAAAATCTATTTATATCTAATTTGGGTCACTCTTGACTGTATTAACAACATGTATGGGACCTTTTACTGATGGAAAATGTCAAATAGAGTCAAATTTGATCTACACTAAATGTAAAGATTCAAAAACTTACAATCAAATCAGAGAAAATTAAAAGTTTTCTTCAGGTTCTGTTTTAAATTTGAGATTTAGTTTAAAAAAAAAAAAGGATCCAACTTTAAAAACTCACCACCCTGCTCGCTCGCTGCAGACCATCCCTCTGTCCTCGTCCTGGTTTCTGGTCTGAGGAGGGTCCTGGTTTAGGTCTGGATGCCCCTCTGAACCCCCTCCCAAATCCATGTGAACTCAAACAAAGGCTCTGAGCGGCTCAGTGAGGCATGGAGGGGCCCTGCTGCTCACTTAAAGGGCCACACACTCACAAATGCACTTTTATAAACTTATTGATCACGTAGAAAAGAGGAGCTGCACCGACAGGTTCAGTTTGTTCTCTGAAAAACTTTTCATCACCATCATCATCTTCATCATCATCTTCATCATCCTGAAAGCAGCAGGTTGTGTTGCTGCAGCTGTCGGTGTAATGCTGCCCTCTGCTGTCTGTCTGAGAAAACACGCGACCTGCCACACACTCACGCTTCAGTCTGACTCTGAACATCAGTCAGCAGCTGCAGGGATGTGAAACATGACGATCAGAGAGTTTGTTTGTGATGATCAGCTCAGCAACAAGTCAGACAGAATAACAATGTATAATACAGATTACAATATTTATCAAATTAATCAATTAAAACACCAAAGATTAAAACAAAGAGTAAATTCTTTTTTGCTTTTCATATCAACAAGTTATTTGTTTTTTCCTGTGGACAGAATTAAAGATAAACTTGGGAGAATGTAGGAACAAAATAAAATAATTGAATGAGTCTGTATTCATGAGAAAGCAGAAAGATTAATGGACCACCAGTAATTTATGGAAAAGAAGAGGGAATAAATGATTTCACCCTTCTTCCCACTCCTTTTCAAATATGTAACATAAAGCATGAACTGCAAAGCATGTTAATGCTACACTTTTATTTTGGTGCTTTATACATTTATTATGTCTATTTAGAGTTATATGATCTTTCTTTTAAGTTTTCTTTCTTTTTTACATGTTCAAAATAAATCTGTTTATTCTTTCAAGTTAGTCTGTATTTAGCAGTTACCATAAACATATAAATATATACCCAAATATATACACCACCAACACCTAATGTAAGCTTTATGCCACAGCTGCCCTAAATTAACAGCATTGGTAATTACTTAAATATGTTTTTATGTTTCTGTAATGGTTAATACTCCAGTAAGTAGAAGCTCTTTACCCATAATGATATTTTTTAAGCTGAAATATAATTATTATTGTTACCAATCAATTTTCAAATAAACTGTTTTACATAAATAACTCAAAATGTAACAAAGCACATTGTTATTTCTTGATTAAGATGTCAAATTATAGTTATTTACTTGCATTCTTACACAGAAAAATGATTTTTAATGGTTGGATGTTCTGATGCCAGAACATTAGATGTCAAGTGACTCAGATTTGGGTCTCAAAAGGTGAATTCAGTTTAAAATTCCTCATTCCTGTTCAGTATGGTTGTTTAATAGCAAAAACATTTTTAAGTAGTTATTGAAAGATACCTAAAATATATGTTTTCTCATTTTTATGACAGGTGGTCTAACCTGACAAATTTATTAATCACAATTTATATAAATACATACTCTTCATTTTATAAATATACATATACTATGCATATATACGTACATCTATAAATATATATTTTAATAGTCGGTAAAGGGTGCAGTGCCTCCTAAAGTGTGGGCCCCAGAGGTGCTGTTGGTGGGCCAAGAGGTTATTTACATTCACTAAAATCCATAAACTTAACTATATATCACATTTATGACTTCTCAAAAAATTATTGTTGTTTACTTTTTGTCACTTGTTTGGTCTTGCAGGTACTAGAGTCGGTATTCAACTAAAATAAATGCTTAAAACTAATTATAAAGTTAAGTAATACTAAAAATAATCACACAATAAAAACTACACTGACAAACCAATTTAAACTGAGCTGAAAATAAAAACAAAGAAAATGTTGTGAAAATTCTGAAAACTGTCGTAACCTGGTGTTTTTAGCCAAAAGAAAGTTTAAAAATCTGCGCTAATTGATAAAAGACGCTCAAACTAGGGATGCGCAATATTATTGGTATGATATTGGTATCGGTAGACATGGAAATTTCTGCAGATATTTTGCTGAATATTTTAGCATTATATATTTGTATCAGGATTGTGCGTATTCATCTTGAATTGAGAATATACGCTCCTAAAATGGGGCAGGTTTTCTGCCAGCAGGTAAGTAAATCAGTGTTTTAGCTTTTAAAAGGGCAGATGAAGCTTGATTTTACTGTTACTGTCAGAATAAAAAATAAGTATGATCTAAAAATAACTACCTTAGTCAGTTCTATATAATGATATCGGCAAAAAAAGAATATTGTGCATCCCTAATTCAAACCAAACCCTCAGGTCAGAAAAAATGGCCTCCCGCAGGTCTGAAATAAAAATAACCTGCTGCTACCCAGTGGGTGTGGGTGTGGGTGTGTGTTGGTGTGTGTGTGTGTGTGTGGGTGTGTGTGTGGACAGTTGTCGTGCAGCAGGTGCTGGTTGTCTGTGATTTATTTAGAAACGCCAAAGCTTCCAGTTCGCTGTGAATGCACCGCGAGGACGAGGCCAGAACCCAGAGCGAGACCTGTCAGACGGACCTGAACCCAGCCAGGAGGGAGCTAAGGAGTCCTGGGCGGTCTGGGAAAGTCCAGAAGAGTCTTTGGTGGGCCTCAATAGTCTTTGAGGGGCCTGGAGAGTCATGGAGAGGACTGGAGAGTCCCGGAGAGTTGCATACATAAGGACCAGGAGTCTCTGGGGACACTGTGAGGACATGAGCACACTCTGATCCTGCATCAGTTTAAGGTGAGAGAATGGTTTTGAGTTCTGGTTTTTGTGACATCATGAGGACCACATGTTGAAGTTTGAGCCTGGAACAGTCTGCAGACATGAATGAACTGTTTCTTATTGATATTATAAACTTGTTGGTTAGCATGTAGCCTCTGAATGCTAAGATCAGACATAATAAATACCTACATACATACAGTGTAAGTTTAGACCTGCACATCCACAGATGGTTGGTTCACTACTGCTGTACTCACTTGCTCTGGTTTTCCATTGTGGATCATACCTGGAACAGTTTTTGTCTCTTCCAGTGAGGTTTCAAGTGAGCTGAGCTGATAACAATATGTGACAGAGAGACTCCACTGATCGCTGAGAGAATTAATCACAGAAAATGTATCGACCTTAATTTAACCAGGAAAACCTGATTGAGATTAAAAATCTCTTTTTCAAGAGTGTCCTGGCCAAGACTCCAGCACATTCACCAGTTTTAGACAAGCACATGCAGTCATTAAGTAAAACAACAAACACATAAAACAAGACTTCAATACATTAAGAAAAAAAAGTCTCAAATTTAGACAATTTTGCTAAAATTGCCCATGAAAGAAAGATAAAGTGCATCAGTCAAAACATCTGCAGCCAGATGTGTCTGCAGATTGAAAATGAAGTTGAACAAAATCAGTTTCACGCCAGGAAGAAGAAAATATGTCAACACCTGAGACGTAGAGGCCCGATTTAAGGACATGCAGCCATGTCAATCATGTCTCTTACTTCTAAACCTCTCCGTGATGAGAGGAGCCAGATGAGGTGGCCTCGGGGAAGATCCAGGGCAGGCTGGAGGGACTATGTCTCTGAGCTGGCCTGGGAAGGCTTTAGGATCCCTAAGGGAGAGCTGGACGAAGTGGCCGAGGAGAGGGGAGTCTGGGCTTCTCTGCTAAGGCTGCTTCCCCCCAACCCGACCACGGTTAAGCGGAAGAAGATGGTACGGAAAAGGGGTTCAAGAGCACAAACCTCTGCCAAGGCATTTCCAACATTGTCGAGTTATTATCGAAATTGGTGAAAACTGACTTATCTTGAATTGTTAGGAAATCCTTGAAAAATATTCAGCAAAATCTCGTGCATTTCCTGAAAATGTCATCAAACCTGTTGAGAACTAAGCTGTTAGCAAAAATGTGGAAAGCTGCCCTCCCTCACAGTGTAAACGAATCCTTACCAGCATTAACTTCTTCAGCAGTTTGAGCAACAGTAGCTCATCGATTGGATCAGACCACACAGGCCAGCCTTTGTTCCCCACATACATCAATTAGCCTTGGCTGCCCATGACCCTGTTGCCTTCCTTTGACCACTTTAGATAGACACAGACCACTGAAGACCTGGAACACCCCACAAGAGCTTCAGTTTTGAAGATGCTCCGACCCAGTTGTCTACAACTTCTTAATCTGCATCCACATTCAGATCTCCACTGAAACCTAATCGATTGGTCCTTGGCCCATTTCTTCTTGCCTCAGTCAAGGCTTTCTCAACATTGTTACCTCCGCCAAGGAAGTTATGTTTTTGCCGGCGTTGGTTAGTCTGTCTGTGTTCAAGATAACTCGAAAAGTTATGGACGGATTTGGATGAAATTTTCAGGAAATGTGTGGAATGGGATAAGGAAGAAATGATTAGATTTTGTGACAGGAATTTTTTAAAAGGACTCTGTAACATTGCCAGATAGGACCATTTTTGCCAAAGTGGACTGAAGCTGCTTGGTGGAGGTCTACGCTCTCTGAGTACTTTTCTAGTTGGACAAGTTATGGTCAAAATGTGGAAAACTACCCTACCTAGCAATGCGAACAGGTCCTAGAGATTCAAATCACATTTTCCTTGTGCTATGGCCAACATTTTCCTCAACTTCCTAATTTATTGAGTCATTAGCGAAAATGTGGAAACTGCCCCATATCACATTGTTAAAATATCCTCAAACCAAAAACCATACCTCAGTCCAGATTAAGATCGCCACCAAAACTGTACCTCTTCCTGTTTGTGCCACAACCAACATTTACGAAAAATGTCATCAAACTCATTTGACAATTTACTGAGTTATTGGCAAAAATGTGGAAAACTGCTCTATCTTGCAATATCTAAAAATCCTTAAAAATAATCCTGGAGCTGCATCCGGATTTGGATCACAACCAAAATTTAATGGATTGGTCCTTGGCCCATTTCTGACATATCCTGAAATATTTGTCAAATTGCTTAAGTAACTTTTTGGGTTTTCCTGTTAACAAACTCACAAACAAACTGACACATGGCTGCAAAAACACAAGCTCCTTGACGGAGATAATACGCTTAAATCAAATAAAAGTGATAAAGAGGGGATATATAATAATTAAAAATAAAAATACTTTTTTTTTTCTAATTCACTCCCTATGGGTTTATAATCTATAATAGGGTCCCCTCAGGTGTACAACAGCTCAGTCCAACACTGTTTGGATGGTGGAGGGCAGGGATGGGAATCAAAAAACGATTCAAGTTGAGAATCGATAACAACTCCCTTAAGGAATCAATATCATTAGTTTTCTGTTTTGCTTATCAATTCCCTTTTTAATCCCTTACACTTTGTTCTGCATGCTTTTTGCTAATATTATGCACTCATCAGAGGCAGTCAGCAGGAGTGATAACATTTAAGAAGTTACTGCACAACTTTCAGTGGAAACCACATTTATCAATGCAGCACAGCAATGGAGTGACTTGTCTTTGATATTGTTGCTATTGAAAACCTTTACATGCCACTTTTTTTCACATAGAAAAATCATCAGGAATCGATAAGGGTTTTGTCAAAGAATCAGATCAATAAGCAGAACGGCATTGGTATCAATGCCCATCCCTACAAGCTTCTTCTCTTAACTATCAAAGTTTTTGATCACCCCGCAGAAACTTCGTAATAGTTTTTTCAACTATGTAAAAAATTAAAGATTATAGATCTATACAGCACATAGTAAAAAATAATACAAAAGTGAACAAACAAAGAGCACCTCAAAACAAGATAACTTAAAAATTTAATTTACATACTCGAAAAGGGGCGTGAAGAAATTTCAAGATGAAACATGAGGCAGCATGGTGCACAAAATAAATTAATAATATTATAAAGCAGTGAAGAGTTAAATGTTTGACAGCCTCAGTGTAAGTGTCTGTGTGCATGTGTTGGTTTGTGTGTGACTGTAACTGTGGGGGGCAACTGGGCGTTAAATTTAGACTTCATCCCCCTTAAATACACACAGAGAGCCCCTCCCACCTGTCGGAGAGGAGTAAAGGTCGGCCGACTGTAACACACACATTCACACTCACTCATGTTTATTGAAGGGACATTAATCTCTCCGAAAGAATGGGCTCAGATGGTTGTTCGGCCTCATCAGGACAAAATAACCAAAAAAAAAAAAAAAACACGTCAGCTGTCTGTCATCTGAGACGAACTTTTTAACCAATGACAGAACAGCTCTACAGCAAGCCCCGCCCCCTGCCCACTGCTGTTTGCCCTGCAGAAACAAACAGACAGATGAGAGTCCATATTCAGGGCAAGCTTCATGAGTAACTGAGAATATTCAGTATTTTCACCAACAGTCCGTCAGTTGTGTCTTAAAGGGGAGATGTCGGGGTGAGGGGCCCGCACATGGGGCGTCCCGGCTGCTGCTGGTCCGATGCCTTGCTTCATGGGGAAAGTGAGGTGGCAATCAATCTCCAAACTTTGCTCCATAACAGCCAGGCGTCCAACAAACACTGATACCACCACAGCAAGAGGAAGGGGCCAGGACTGTGCAGGTAGGCCTCAGCTGGATCCAGATTGTCAGTTAGGACCAGCCTATGAGGAGGCCAGGCACTATGAGGCCAGGGTCAGGGCCGGTTTTACTAATCTGGAGGCCCCTGGGCAATGACAGAGGCTATGTCCACATGTGGTGGGTATTCTTTAAATATTTTTTTTTCCTTCATTTGAAATATAATTCAGAAACATCTTTGCCCACATGAATACTTAAACCTAAATGAAATGTTTAATGCTGTTTGCAAGTGGTTCCAAAGTGGGGCCCGTGGCCTCCAGGGTTGAATTAAATCGATGGATCCTGAATTTAAAGCAAAGCACTTACAAATTCTGCAGAGAATGATATCTCTAAAAAGTGGGTGGCATGGTGGTAGTGCACGCAGCCTCACAGAAGAAGGTCGCCATTCAATCCCCAAGCCTGGAGTTTGCATGTTCTTCCCGTGAATGCGTTTTGATATGTCATCATTTTATAGAGAGCGTGCACTGACGCAACAAAATATACTAAAGACATGCAGTTCAAGCCACTGAGAAATCAGCTTCACACTGAGCTTCTGTTCTCTTTGTCTCTCAGTCCAGGTGAAGCCTGCTGATGGAGTCTCAGGTGTTACCATGGACACACTGCATCCACCTGATCCTGCTGCTGGTCCATCTGACTCTACCTGGAGGTACAGACCAAGTCAAAACGGATCTTAACCTGTTAGCATCAAAGCTAATCCAGCATGACAGAATTCAAATCAAAAGTCTGATTTTGCTTTATTGAAAGAGCACATATTCTGCTGTTTTGAGTTTTATGTGCCCTGTAGTGTCACCGGTGCGTGATAGAGCACATCTACTCCTCACCTATGAGTCTGTATTTATGTTTGTAATTAATTATTGCATAGATTTATATTGATAAGGGAGCCAAATAATATTTTATGGATCAGGGGTGGGATTAAATAAGTATTACTTCTTCCCACTCCTTTTCGGGTATGTAAATCATAGTTTTGATATTCCTTTTTTTTTCATATTTGTCAGTTTTGTATCTATTGTTACATTTGTCCACTGTTGTATGATTACAATAGTCATTTATTATTATTATTATTATTTTTATTTTTGTTTTTTTTTTACATCTCAAAACAATATACTACTAAGACTATTCGATAACACGGTATCTTCATCATCACCATCACTTTGTTTCCTGTTGCTCAAACACACCTCCTCTCTTCTCTGCAGTCACAACAACCTGTCGTATCCTCAGATGTAACTCAGACTTTGTTGCCGCCACGCTGGACCTCGGCAGCAGCAGCAGCAGCAGTGGCACCGCCGGCGCCGGCGGGGCAGGCGCTGAGGGAGGAGCTGCAGGAGGAGCCGGTGCAGCAGCCCTCAGCAGGGAGGCGATGAACGCGGGTTACTGCAGCGCCCTGCGCTCCTACGCCATGTGCACCAGGCGGATGGCGAGGGCGTGCCGGGGGGACCTCGCGTACCACTCTGCTGTTCAGGGCATTGAAGACCTGCTGATTCAGCATCGCTGCCCAAAGGCGGGGCCAACTGCCCAGCCTCGCCCCCTCCCCCAGGGGACGCTGTCAGGGGACGCCTGCCTCTACGAGAGGAGCTTCTTTTCCACTGAGCGCCGCTTACCTGAGTACCTGCACTGCAGCGTGTTTGGAGACCCCCACATCCGAACGTTCAACAACGACTTCCAGACGTGTGCCGTGAAGGGGGCGTGGCCTCTCATTGATAATGAGTACCTGTACATACAAGCCACCAGTTCGCCAACAAGGGACGGGGCGCAGGCCACGGCGCTCACCAAGGTCGGTCACTGTTAGGGCACCACTCTGATCAGTTTAGACCAGGGTTTCCAAACTTTGGCTTGGGGGCCAACTGCAACCCCTGGTCCATGTTTAATCAGTCCATCACAAATTCCATAAGGTCAAATAGACATGGCCCACATTAGAACATCGAGTTTGAGCTTTTTACTGATGAATTACAGCAGTGAAAGTATGATGAATATTGTGCCAATCATCTTTAAGAAAAACACTTTGACTAAGTTTGTGTGTTTGTGCAGTTTGCTCCTGTTTTGTGTTTGAACCTGTTGATTCTCAGTTGGCGTCACCCTCCTCTGCAGAGCATGTCTCCTGGTCCTGACCAGGGTGGACAGCTGTAGCCACGGCCAACCAAGGCTGCTGAAATGTCCAAAATCTTAAACTCTGATAAGCAGCAGATGTGAGGTGTTTCAAAGAGGCTCAGTCTAACTTTTATTTTCATTTTGTGGCCCTGAATGAAAAGAGTTTAAAACAGAGGCAGCCAGGGGGCCACATGCGGCCCACCAATCATTTTCAAAATAGAAAACAAATGGGAAATATGAAGAAAACATAACAACAACTGCTGAATATGATTTATCGTGAGTAACCAGTTCTACATTATGCACAAATTAGGAAATTTCTGCTAAGGTTAGATTGCTGGTGCATGCTTAATTTTTTTCAAGTCATTAAAAAACTTACTTTGTTATGATTGCATCTCTAAATATTTTTACAAGGCATTAAAATATAAAGTATTGGTTAAAACTACATTTGGAAACAATGGTGAAGGTAATGTATTTGTGCTTAAAAAGCTGGTAAACATTATTTTATTGCATTAAAAAGAAGCTTAAATTGTTCATAGTTAATGTTAATGTTGGTATAATCCTTTTTTGAAGCTCTATATTTGCTATCTGTATTATTTATTCTTTATTCATTTTGTTTTTTTTATCTCATTGAGAATGCCCAGAATATGTGACAGTGCAGCCCTCTGGCATTGAAACAATATTTATGCGGCCCTCTTGGTGATCAAAGTTTCCCTCCCCTGATTTAAATCGATCAGGAGAGTCTGAGCTGATCAGCCCAAGCAGATCGTTTTTTGCAGTCTTTAGTGAGATACCACATATCATTTCATGACTTAATAATTGTGTTGATGTTAAGCTGCGTTCACACGGAATGCAACTTGAGCAACCTCGGCGACCACTCTCCATGTAAAGTCAATGAACAGCCGTGATGGGGCGGGACTAACCCTCCTGCGACACGACAGCCGCGATCAAGGTGAACTGGTCGCTCGTTGCTCCATCACCAGAGTTGAAAAAGTTGAACTCTTCAGGGGATGTTGCATGTGACTGTGCGGCAACAGCCAATCAGCGCTGTGTGGGTATGTGACGGTACCAGTGACAGACTGTTTTTATTCCGGTTCACAGAGTAACAATCCATGTCCCTGTGGGAAACATTAGTTAGTGAGGACATTAGTTCCGCCTAGACCGACCGCATTGAAACTCACAGACGATGCTGCTACAGGGCCATCAGCTGCAGTGTTTGTGGTTGGTAGGTGAGTGAAAAGGATACAGTTGGAATAATGTCAGCGAATACATCCTATTATATGATATATGATATGATCACGGGATGTAACTCGAGCAGACATGACATCACTTAGCGATAGTGACCAAAATGAGGTATTTATGGACACGCGACTTCAGTGGGCGACGCAATTATGGTCGCAAAGTAGCGTTCAGTGTGAACGCATCTTCAGAGGTCAAATGAACACCTGAATAATTAAACTTTTATTAGTCATAACTAATCGATCATTTGCTCTGATCCCAGTCTGACCCTGTCGTCCTCTCCCTCCTCAGATCACCATCATCTTCAAGAACATGCGTCAGTGCGTGGATCAGCAGCTGTATCAGGCCGAGCTCGATAACGTCCCCGCCGCCTTCGCCGATGGCTCAGTTTGGAGCGGCGAGCGACGAGGCCACCACAGCCTGACGGTGCGGAGCCAGAGTCCAGGCCGTCAAGCCGAGATCAGAGCGGCTCACATCGGGACGCTGCTGGTGGTGCGTCAGAGCGGGCGCTCGCTCGGACTGTCAATCCGCTCTCCACGGGGCGTCATTGAGGCGTTTGGCCCGGAGCAGGACCTGCAGCTGTGCATGTGGGGCTGCCCCGCCTCACAGAGACTCAACACGCTCCGCCCACTGTCCCCCGACCCCCCGCCGCCCTCGGCCCTCAGCGCCCATGCTCACTGTGGTGCGCTGCTTCCTTCCCAGGACGTTTACTTCCACGCTTGCGTGTTTGACCTGATCACCAGCGGAGACCTGAATTCCAGCATGGCGGCTGTAAGTGCGCTGCAGGACGCCACCAGCATGATCTCAGACATTCAGACCCTCCACCTGCTGCCCGTGGCAGCCGGCCCACAGCACCGGGCCCGCCTCCACCTCCTCGTCCTGCTGCCGCTGCTGGCCATGTCACTCAGGTGACCTGAATCCTCCAATCAGATTCTTGCCTGATTAAACCAGTGAAGCTGACAGCTCACACTGACTCACCGATGTGCTCTTAGGAGTGAAAATGATTAATGGAATGATTTAATGGAAGAACAAATTTAGCCACTAATAACACTTCGCTGGGTTCTTACCTGTAATTATGTGCCTCAGGCAGATCCAACATGGCGTCTGAAGACTCTGTGGAGTTCTGCTGAAGCTGAACACGAGGATGAAGAACCAGCGGGACAGAAAAAACTGACGACCAGGACTGATGACAAGTAAAACTTTTAAAAGTTTAAAGTTCAGAGTTTGAAGTTTTATGTAAAAATAAAAAGTTTCTAAGTGATGTTAAAAATATTCTCTATTATTGTTGGAAAATAATTTAGTTTATCGTCTTTACACTGAAGTCAAACACCAGAACAGGCGCCAATGACAAAAAAGGACTTGACTGAGACGACATCAGAATATAAAACAGCAAAACCACGTCCTGGTGAGGCATGCAGTAGCAGACAGGGGTGGGCAACTAGCAACCAGGGGGCCACATGCGGCCCTTCAGCTCACTTGATGTGGCTCACCAATAACTAAATATGATTCATCATGAGTAACCAGTACTACATAATGCACAAATTAGGATGGGTGATGACATATTTTCTGTTTTTTTAAAGTCATTCAAGACCTTACTTTGCTATAAATGTATCTCTAAATATCTTTTACAAGGCATTTAAACATAATATACAGTATTAGTAAAAACTATATTTGTAGACAGTGGTAAAGGTTATGTATTTGTGCTTTAAGAACTGGTGAACATTCATGCTTTTATTGCATTAAAAAGAAGCTTAAATTAGCTTTAGTTATGTCATGCTATTTAAATCAAGATTTTTTATGGTGTTAGAGTTAAAATAAGTGAGTGCTGGTATAATCCTGTTTTGAAGCTTTATATTTGCTATTTTTTTATTTATTTATGTATTTTTTTCATCATTGAGAGTGCCAAACAAAATGTAACAGTGCGGCCCTCAGGCACTGTAAAAAAAATGGATGCGGCCCTTTTGGTAATTAGAGTTGCCCCTGAGCTATAACCTTAACCTGCAGCTTGACCATCTTGCCAAGCTCTAATCTACAACAATATTGCTAACAATATCTGCAACATATATACCCCTCACCCCTTTCGGGGTCGCGGCAGGCTGGAATCTAACCCAGCTGACATGTGGCGAGAGGTGGGGTACACCCTGGACCGGTCACTAGCCAATCACAGGGCCACATAAGGGCAATTTTAGAGTCCCCAATTTAATCAAAGAGCATGCACACTCCACACAGAAAGGCCCTGACTGACAAAGGGTTTGAACCAGCAACCTTCCTGCTGTCTGTCATTATGAAGCTCCTTGAACTGGAACTAAACCCGGTGAAATTCAACTGAAGACCCTGAACTAAGACGTACTGTATATTAAAGCTTGTGAAAATCCCTCTTCAGGGGATTTACTTCAAATGGTGCCAAAACTGCCCTTTAATCCAGTAATGAACCGATTTGGACCAGGATATCACAGGTCAAAGGTCAGTGTGACCCTAAATCTTCATTAAAAAAAAATAAACATGCAGCATTAAGAATGAGAATTCTACCCAGCTCTTCTTCTTGACCCGCCTCTGTACTCTCACAACTATTAAGACTATCAAAACACTCGCAGAGGTGTGAAAAATACAATGTTTTTGTTTCTGACAAACAAAATTAACAAAATAGATCCTGTTTAGATTCTCATGAAGGTGATAGTGCATAAATTCATTATTAATATAAATTTTTATTTCAGGGCAGCAGGGAGTGCCTCACAACAAGAGGGTTGTTGGTTCGATGTCTGTGTGGAGTTTGCGTGTTCTCCCTGTGCGTGCGTGGGTTGTCTCCAGGTACTCCAGCTTCCTCCCACAGACCAAACATTAGGTTGACAGTGAGCGTGAATGGTTGTGTCTCTGTTTTTCAGGATTTTTGTATTTGTGGATCAACAGTGATGAAACAATTCTGAGTTATTTTGATGACATTTTCTCAATGAAAACATTGCAGTGATGTTATTGGACCTCCATCTGGACCCCCCGAGAGCGTGACAACTTCCTGATGGTTTACTGATCAGTTGGATTACCCCAATGTTCACTCTAGTCGTCACAACTGTAACAGCCAATCAGAGGCTTGAGGTCCACAAGGGAAAAATGAGTCACCTTTCAGTTCCTAAAATGATTTAAACCAAACAAAAACACTACAGGAGGCACGGTGGTGTAGCAGGTAGTGCAAGTATCTCAGTGCACGGTCGCTGAATCGGTCCCTGTGTTGGTCTGGGCCTTCCTGTGTGGAGATGGCATGTTCTCCCTGCACATGTGTGGGTTCTTTACAGGCACTCCAGCTTCCTATCACTGACTAAAAACATGCTCATTAGCTTGACTGGTGACTCTAAATTTCCCTTAGGTATGAGTGTGAGAAAGAATGGCTGTCTGTCTCTCTGTTTTGCCCTGTGATTGACAGGCCACGGCTTCAGGGTGTGCCCTGCCTCTTGCCCAATGTCAGCTTGGATAGGCTCCAGTCGCCCACGATCTCGTAAGGGAGGAGTGTTGTAGATGACGGATGGATAATTATTTCATTGTTCTGTCGAAGTCAACTGAAAATCAGAAAAAGCTGCTGCAGACTAATGTGATGATCAGACCTTAAATTCCAACATCAAAATGAATTTCCAGCAGAAAATGATCACCTTTTCTTCTGAAAATGCTTAAAAAGAGAAAAAGTTCCTGTGCAGCTGTCAGCACATGTAAAGAGAGGAAACAGAGAGGATATTAATAGATGACAGTCAAACTGTCCACGATTGCATCAGTGCAATCAGAAGATCTTAAATCAGCCGCAGCTCAATGACAAACCCTGCCCTCTGGCATTCTGAGATATTTCCATATCCTGCGTGGGCAAGTCAGTCATATGTATAGTGTCGAAATTTGCATTGTGCTTTAACAAGAATCTACTCATCCACAGTAAAGTGATCTGCTGTATTTACTCACCGTACCTTGAAGTGGGCGGTGCCTTGAGCTGCAGGTGAACACTGACGATTAGCTGGGGTGATGGGGTGATGGGGTGATGGGGTGATGGTGCGGTTCTTACACCACCATTTTTGGAATTCGATTCCAACTTGTGGGCGTTCACTCTTTGGCCCCGTCTGTCAACACAGCAACCAAACTCCGTTTTTATACAAAGCAACCGCGTCAAGATCACCTGACGAGTTACACCATCACACTGATGGAGCAGTGAAAACAGAAACAGGTAATAATGACAGTAATGGTACTCTGAGTCACAACTGATCGTACTACAGGTAGTAAGAGTAATTTGGACCAAAGAAGGTCACTGTCTGTGCTCAGACATGATGTCTTATAAAAATAGAATCAGGTGAGCATTTCTCATCGACTTGTTGGCAGAACATTCTAAGGCACGACAACAAAAACTCATTTAGTTCCCAGAATCGAGTCCAGCTTGCTTCAGCAGGAGATTTCATCATTTCTCAGCTTTTCCATTTTGCTGCCAGGTTCCCTGCCTACGTGTATAGAAGTGTTATGATGTAAAGAGTTACCATGTTATCTGGTGCTCTCTCTGCCTGCTGTAGTTCATGATAGAGCCCTGAAAGCCTCTCTTCATTCTGCACCGAGTTTGTTAACTCCACCAAGGAGGTTATGTTTTTTTGTTTGTTTGTTTGTGAGCAAGATTACACAAAAAATACTGGACAGATTTTGCTGAAATTTTCAGGAGGTGTTGGTAATGGCCCAACTTAGAAATTATTCGATTTTGGTGGTGATCCAGATAACCACCATTAGCGAACAATCATTTTTGCTCAATGACTGTCCAACTAATAATGATATCAACATGATTCTGAGTGCTAGGTGTGTGTTTTCAGGGTTATGAATCATATTATGATGGTAACTTTATCATGGAACTATTGCTTATAGATGTAACAGCAATATGTGAGCTACCTTGGCGGAGGCTTGTGCTCTTCGGGTGCTTTCTAGTTGACTTCTGTAGCGTGTCAGACATTATTAATGTGCTCCTCTGTATCATCACCCATGAGACATTTGACCTCCCCTTTAAGCCAGGACTGTTTTTTTGGTAGCTTAGCCTACCAATAACTTTATCAAAATGCTCAGTGCAGCCTGTAGGGGTCCTTTCTGAGCACCAATCTCCAGGGCTGACCAATGAGATCAATGTGATGCTGAAGTTAAATTTCCAACAGAGCCTGAGCCTGAGTCTTACCCAGTCCACTGGCCTGAAGCCCCTCCCCCTTCACTTGGGTTAGACTCCAGTAGTAATGAGCTATGATAATATTAAAGGGATAAGCCAACATTTTTTTGTTTTCATGTCTTACTTCACTCCGGAGTCCATGACAAGCAGATAGACACCATTCTTTCAACTGTGCGTGCAGTAACAAGGAAGAGACGGGCAGAGCTCGTCCACTGCTAATTACCTTAGCTAAGTTACTGGGAGTGAATGGGTAGCATTAGCCTGCCTCTGCCTACAGTCATCAGATAAACTCTTCAGCAACTTTTAATGCTCCTGTGTGCTTGTTGTGACTTATTTTTTACTGTGATATGTTATGTTATCTATTTTTAGACAGAATTTAGAACTTTATGTAATTTTCTAAAGAAATACATACGAAACTAAACCCTGAAGAAATCGTCCTCGTCCTCTCTTACAAATCCTTAGTACCAGTCTTCTTCTACTCGTAAACAGAGGCTTTGTTTTGTTGATCTACTAACAAGCACGTCTGCGGTGGTTTGGGTATGTGCCCTATGGTGTAGTGATGGTGATGGTTATCAAAAAGGTATAAATTAGAGGCTAAATATTACCTTTGCAGGTCCACAGCAGCAGGTCATCTATGTTATCGGTAATGATTACATTTATATATGTGTAATAACTGCAGAAACTACAATGTATTTTAATAGACTTATTCTGAAGTTGATATTTAAATGTGCTGTAATGGGATTAATTGAAGGCTAAGTGTTTGATATGTAGGTCAACAGCAGCAGGTTTGCATGTTGGTAAGAGTGATTAAATTTAATTACTGTGTGATATTTGCAGGAAGTACCATGTTTTTAATAGAATTGTCATTCCAAAGTAAACATTTGCAGCATAAGCAACTGTAATAGGCGTAATAATTTCTATGTATCTCCACAGCAACAGGTCATGCATGTTGGTGATAATGGTAACATTAATATATGTACAATAACTGTAGAAACCACCATGCATTTCGATAGACTGATCACTCTGAAGTCGATATTCATATGTGCTTATGATGGAAAAGGAATAAATCAAAGGCTTAATATTAGCTATGTAGGTTTACAGCAACGTTGGTTATAATGATAACATTAATATAAGTATTTGACACTGTAAAATGTAATTCTTCACTTATGTTACTAGGACATAATATTCCATGTTGGTTTAACAAAAGATTACACAAGTTTTTGAAATAACATGGAATTTTTAGTTGACAACGTCTCAACTACCCTAGAGACACCTAACTTAAAAAACTATGTCCATATAAATCAACAATGTATGTCAACTAAAACTCACACTAGTTGTATGGGTGTGGAGATCGAACATCAACAGCAAGAAGTTTGCCGGTTCGATCCCCGGGTCGGGCAGGGCCTTCCTGTGTGAAGTTTGCATGTTCTTCCCGTGCATGCGTGGGTTAGCGAACGGTTCAGGGTGTACCCCGCCTCTCGCCCAATGACATCTGGGATTGGCTCCAGCCCCCCCATAACCCCAAAAGGGATAAGTGGTATAGGAAATGAACGAATGAATGATTTGAAGGTTCCGTTAGCTAACAAATGTAAGTCAACCAAACTAACACAAGAGTTCATACAATGGACCACTTTATTCGATCTGAAATATATTTTTAAGTTAAGAGAATTACCAAAGTTGTACAAATATAAAAATCTAAATCAAGTAAACTGAAACAAAAGTCAACTCAACATGCAGGTTTTCTTTAATATAAGATCTGGTTTTGTTCCAAAAACTGGTTCATTTTAACGCAGCCCTTGCATTCATTTTTTTACATTTCACCCTTGGGTCTCTATATGACGTTTTTCTGCCACAAAGGGGTGATATTTAGACCTAACAGACTATAACTTTCACTCTATTTAAAATGTGATTGCAAAAATTTTAAAAGTTTAAAAAATACACTGTGGGCAAATTCACATACCCATTCGTCCTGTTTTGGCTGTTAAAACCCATGAACCGCTGTAAAAACATATCAGATAATTATTACTTTCAAACTTCTTTTCCCCCCAAGTCTCTTCATCAAGCTCAGTCCTGATTATTATTTTTTGTTTTTAAATTATGGATTTTAGACCTTTAAATGCCAGGTGATTTCACTGCAGTGTCATGGCTGCATTCAAAAGATGTGGTCATAATGGGAGTCAGTGGGGAATAAAAACTAATAATAAAAGCGTCAAAGCTGATCTAAGCTACTCTTTGAAATATCCAAGAGTGTGATAGCATGTTAAAGAAATCTCTGATCATTTTTTATGTTGAAAATCTGTCATGTGTGCTTTTTTTCACCAAATCAGTGGCATCACTTCTGGAATTGGCATTTAAAGGGTTGAAATCCATAATCTTTTAAAAATATTCATTATTGTTGATCAGGGCTGAGCTTGAGGAAGAGATCTGAGCAAAAAACAATGAAAAAAATATTCATCTGATATGTTTTTAGAGCAACTAAAGTTGTGGCTTTTAAACAGCCAAAACAGGATCAAAGGGAGAAAAACTAAAATTTGATGCTGCGCAAAAAATAATAAATACGTCAAAGTAAATGTTTTTACTAATCTTTGACATATCCAAGAGTGTGGTAGCATGTAAAAAAATATATCCAGCCTCTGATCATTTTTTATATTGAAAATCTGTCATTTTGTGTGTTTCTTTTTAACTAAGTCAGTGACATCTCCTATGAAGTTGGCATTTAAAGGGTTAAAATCCATAATTAAAAAAAATAAATAAATAGTTTTGATTAGGGCTGAGATCGATGAAGAGATCTGAGAAAAAAAAAATAGAAAATATATTTATCTGCTATGTTTTTACAGCAGCTAAAGTTGTGTTTTTAAAACGGCAAAACAGTAATTAAGGATGTGTTTTAGTACAGAAAAGGGTATCCGAGGGTTAATCAAGTTACAATTTACAGTGAAAAGAACCAATAGATAGAGGGAAGATAGAAACTCAGTGTGAGTCCTGAGTCAGCCAACGCCCACCAACACCACTGATTGGCACAGAGAAAAGGGACATGGACCTGTACATCAGGGGAGACAGAAAAATGTGTGTGGGAGATTAAAATTGTCTGTGTCGTGTAACTACTTGACAAAAGAAGTGCAGTGTAAGCATGTTGCATTCATTCAAGCATGTGAGACATTTTTGTTCCCCGAATGTGGGGAGAATTTGACATGAAGATCCGCCCACACTGCCGGGATATTAAACCACAAAAGGTCAATTTCTAAATCACTGGCAGACTATAATATAGTACTCATATTTATTCAATATAATTATTATTATTTAACTTAACATTAAAGTTTTAAAGAACTGATTATCAGAGAACACATGATGATTTTACACGTTAGTTTGCTTTAGGACTAGGAAGTTGGATTAATCTGATATTTTTATACTTTTTAGCTCAAAAAAGATAATATATTAGATCAAGACATACATCAGCATATCTTTTTTTATATATATAATACTAAAAAAATGGTTGTCACTACAGTGCAATGGTGCAGAGACAATTTAAGGGCTTTTATGTATGGTTTATAGAGTTTCATAAATTGTTCAGTCTTTTTCTAAACATTGATGTGGTTAATTAAGGGTTAATTATTGGGTTACAAAAGGTCAGTACGGCCTCATGAAAGGCTAATATGTTTGATGCCTCGGTCAGTGTCGTCGTGTTTATGTCTGCAGAAAAGCTGGAGAACATTTTGGTGCCAGATGCACCTACAGTGATTCACAATGGAGAGTTCATTATGGTCTGGGGTCCATTTGTGGAAATGATGTGTGAAAATTAGTGAAAATTAAAGGTGTTATGACCAAGAACATCAACCACAACATCTTATAGACTGGTGAAGTCTAGGTCCAGGTTTCAATTCTGTTTAATAAAGTTTATATTTTATTAGATTTAAAGATTGATGGCACAAAATTTAAGCTGAAGCAAGTCTGTGGGAACAGCTAGAAACTATTTGGACTCAATAACAACGTATTTTTAGTTATAGATAGCGGAGGAAGTGGCCTTCACTCTCCACATTCCAGTTTCTCTTGAAGTCTCTTTCCATTTCTTAAGCTTCCTGACTCTTTTCCGGATGTTGCAATCACTTGAGAAAGCAAAATCACCCCTCAGGCTCAAAAGTAAAGCTGATACAGAAATGATGAAATCTGCATTTCTTCAAGCTCTGGACTGCATTAAGGCCGGAAGTTACATGATTGTGTCTGGGGGGAGTTTTTAAAGACTTAACCCTTTACATGCCCAACTTTTACCACAACATAAATCACCATGAACCCCTCACATGCCCGTATGTTACCATTTAGGCATGTAAGGGGTTAAGGTTGATATTATAATATTTATTTTGTATAATATTGATTGACAAGTATGAGCCTTCACATGCCAAAATGTAACCATTTACACTTCCATACAGATCAATAGTTAAGAGTCTTCACATGCCAAAATTTTAAGATTTTTTTCCGCCATATATATCAACAGTTATGAGCCTCCAAATGCCAAAATTGTACCGTACAAATCAGCAATTATGAGCCTTCACGTGCCAAAATGGAGGCATTCATACTACCATAAAAATCAACAATTAACAGCCCTCACATGCCAAAATTTTACCATTTATTCTGCCATATACTTAAATCAACAATTAACAGCCTTCACATGCCAAAATGTGACATTTATTCTGCCATATGAATCAACAGTTTCAGCCAAGATCTGACGGGACTTCCAGATACAGACTTATAGACTGGTGATAGCTGACCAACAGGACATAAACATCTCAATGAAACGGAGATGGTGGTGAAATATGTAAGACTTGACCCTCCATACAGTGGGAGCCTTTAGATACATTAAATAAATAGACTAAAGGCCTTTGTTGAACCAGGCTGTGAAGATTTTAACCCTTTACAGGCCCAATTGCTACCATGTCTGCAGCAATATCAATCACCATAAGCCCTCATATGCATGTGCCAAAATGTTACCATTTATAAAGCGACATAAATCACCATTAACCCCTTACATGCTGAGATATAAGCATTAATGTCGCAATATTAACCACCAAAAACCCATTGCATGCCCCAGTGTTACATTTATATCGCAATAAAAATCACCATTTATGTTGGTTTTTATTGCCTTATATATTGTTACATTTGGGCATGCAAGCATTAATGGAGATTTATATTGGTAACATATAAATGGTAACATTTTGCATGTAAAGGGTTCATGGTGATTTATGTTGCCATATTAATGGTAATATTTGGTAATGAAAAGGGGTAATGGTGATTTATACTGCTGTAGAAATGGTGACATTTAGGCATGTAACAGGTCAATGTTAATATATATATATGTATATATATATATGTATATATCTCAATAAAATAGTAACATTTGGGCATTTAAGGGGTTAGTGGATAATTATTTTGCTATATCAATGCTAACAGTTGGGAATGTAGAGGGTTAATGGTGATCAACATTGCTTTGTAAATGGTAACATTATGGCATGTAAGGGGTTAATGGTAGTTAATATTGCTATATTAATGTTAACAGTTGGGAATGTAAAGGGTTAATGACTGATTATATAGCTTTATTAATGGGAGCATCAAAGTATGTAAGGGGTTAATGTTGATTTACACTGCTATATAAAAGGTCACAACTGGTATGTAACAGGTGATAATATTGCTATTTAAACAGTAACATCTGGGCATAGGATGTATAGTGATTTATATTGCTATATTAATGGTAACAGTTGGGCATGTGATAGTTAAGTAGTGAGTTAAAATTGTTTAATAAATATTAACATTTGGGCATGTAAGGGGTTAATGGTGATTTAAATTTCAACATAAATGGTAACATTTGGTTATGAAAAGGGTTAATGTGATTTATTTTGCTATATAAATGGTAACATCTGGGCATGTAAGGGGTTAATGGTGATGGGGCCTTTGACTGTAAATCCACTGACACAGTTTCCCTCAGCTCTCATTAGACTGTGAATCAGAATTAAACAGAAAAGTGAACGATGAAGATGAGGGGAACTAATCCTGGGATCTTTTCCAACACTCAGATGTGCAGAATCAGACCACTTTATTATCTTATCGATCCATTAGAGGGAGAACTATCACTGTCTGCATGGAGGAAAAACAAACCATCAATTTATAATCTTTAAAAATATAGAGGGCTCATCCATTTGAAATGTAAGCTTGAATTTAAAAAAGCATTTGGTTAGGTCTGAAGGACATACATTAAATCTACGGGATGTAAGTATACTGTGAGTAAACTCATAAACAGGCCTCAACAACAAAATAAAAATTTTTATCTGTCAAATTAAAATAAAGAAAGAAAAATCAAAATATTCTTTTTTTATTTCCTCAGCACAAAAATAACACCAGAACTATATTTCACAAAAACATTTTACGAATGAATAATTTATTAATTTCTCAGAGCAGCCTTTGCGAGGCTGCTGATGAGATGATTAAACATCCAGTCAATCAGTTTTAAGCACATTAGCACTGTTTGTTAGACGATACTGAAGCGCAGCACCTTGAACTGTCAGCTTGAAAAAAACTTTATAAACCCCAACATCTCGTCTGCTGCTGCTGAGGGTCAGTCATGCTTCTCCACTAAAAGCAGCCGGGGTAAGATCCAATCCACTTTATTTATATTGCACATTTTAAAAAACAGTCAAGTTTGCCAAAATGCTGCACAGCGACTACCAGGAAGAAATAAAATGGAAAATAAATAAAGTTATCAATTAAAACCAAATAATAAAGTAAAGTAAAATCATGGAAAAAAAACATAAAAAACACAATCATTAGTTTAAAAAGCCAACTTAAGAAAATAAAAAAACATAAAACAAAGACCAAACAACTCTTGTGCTTAATTAAAAGCCAATGGGTAAAATATGTGACATCCTGATTTCAAGGGTCAAGTCATCCCATAAATTAGGGGCCACGACAGAGAAGGCTCTGCCACCTCGACTTTGATTTTGGCCTCAGTAATGCAAGACCTTTCCATGAGGAGTATAAATGTTCCCCTGTGCATGCATGGGTTCCCTTTAGTTTCCTCCAAGATACTGTCTGTTGATGCTAACAACAGCTAGTGCACACCCTCGTAGTTATGGAGAGAACTCAATGAAGAGTTTAAAATACTATCCTGTTTGCTCTGTGGAGGAGGGAACAGGCATCAGTGATGTGGTTGTACATTGTTGATGTTTAGGGCCCGATTTTGAATGTCAGCAAAGCCAAAGTTATGGCGGTGACTCTCAATCAACAGCTGGCTTTATTCAGGGCCCATTTACATAAAAACAAAAACAGACAAAAACGGAGAGTTTTCATTTGCACCTTCCCTTTACATGAGCACGGTGCCTGAATCCGTGAACTTTTGAAACCAGGATCCAGAGTGAAACGTTTTGGAAATGTTTCTGTCCTCGTCTCCTTGTAAACAGGAATCAGCGTTGTCATGGAAAACGGTGACGCAAGGCGAATGCGCTGTACTCTTTCAGATAAAGGTCGGGCACGCAAGAACAACAACAACTTCGGCTGTCTACTGAGCAACATGTGTGCTTCTTACTGTGCTCGGTTGGTTATCTAGACAAAAATATCTGGACAGATTTGTTGTCCAGACAAAAAACTCCTGCATCCAAATGCCATTGTTTGTCAAAAGTTTGTCTTCACTGGGAAGCGTATGTGTGTTGAACCACCGCTGTTTCTCTACAAACCTACATCGCCAACTACTGGCCTGGCATGCACACTACAGCATTTTCAGTCACTCTCGCGGATTTGTGTGAACGCAGGGTGCTTTTGAAAATGCAAAGAAAAAAACTTTTCCATTTCTGGTGACATCATGTAAACAGGGCTTCAATCAGCCTTCAGGACAGAAACCACCTGCAGAAAACAGTGACTGTCTGCTCTTAAATAGTTGGGACACCTCTCAGATCTCTGAATTTTGTGTATGAACATCTTACATGCAGGCTAGAAGGCCGCATTGCACAAGACCCCACAAACGCTCTGCTCACGAAGTTTGAGTGGCCCCCTTCAGACTGCCGGCTTTGCTGCCCTGCCTGCAGAGCTCAGAGGAGGAAGGCCACCTTTGTGCCCAAAGCTGTGCTGCTCCTCAGCTCGAAACATCCATAAAGCACTCCTTACCGACTGAATGCTATTTGCACCGGTAACATAACTACCCCAGGTTAATCTACATCTGCTGATCCGTAATGCCCCTTACACTCATGCCAACTTTGCACTCTTCATGCTGGTCCCCAGCTTTCAGGATTTTTAGCATTTTAGTTCTTCACTTTCTTCCCTTATTTATTTTTGTATTTTTATTTGTGTATATTTTTTGATCGGTAGGGCTTTCTACTTTGTTTGTTTATTTTCCCTTAACTCAGAATTTTTGCATTTTTCACATTTATGTGCAATCACATTCACTGGCTGCCTTGTGTGCCAAATTAAATTAAGTTAAGTTTTTTTTAATTGAATTTAAGTTTAACCTTTCAGTTCCTCAAATAATTAGACCCAAACAACAATACTACAGAGGCACGGTGGTGTAGCAGGTAGTGCAGTTTAGATAATGGATGGATGGATAATTACTAAATATGGTCCTTTGTAATAACCTGACACACCAGATGGACTGTTTAATATATTTCACTAGTCCATCTGGCCAGCAGCCCATAGAAAGTGTTTGTGAAGGGCTGAACCTTTCAAAAGCATCTCTGACAGGTGATTGGACGATCAATCCGTCAATCACAGTCATTACAAGCCAATCAGATAATGCAGTAGGCTGGCGCTACTGCCGCAGTGTAAAGGACATAACATGATCCACTTTGTAGAACAAACTCTTGTCAAAACATGTCAGAAGTGGAATTAAAATATCCTTACTGTAGAGAAGTTTGTAGTGTTGTTATTTGTCTCTCTTCACGATCAGTCGCTTTCTGCTGCTGTCTCGCTCGTTGCTCCACCTCTTCCCTCTCTATAGGACTCTGATTAGACCGCGACACTTTGGGCTGAACACAGTCATTGTAGATTGGATTTTGGCAAGACGGATCGGCTTGATCACAAACATTCAGTTATGCAGATCTAGCTGCACCGCACGGTAAGCTTTGTAACATTTGAGACAAAAAAACGCAAGAATTATTTAAAGCAAATAAACATCTGGAGGAACGAGAGGAAATACTTAAATCATTTTTTCTGAATGTTTCCTTACATACTTTACTTATTTCTCCCTCCCTGGTTGAAATAAAAAATCCCTTTCTGGCCTCCAACTACTTCAGAAAGCAGCAGCTCGGCTTTTAACTGGTTTTAGTAGACGGCATCACATCACTCCAGCTTTACCCTCCCTACACTGGCTTCCTGTCAGTTTTAGAATTGATTTTAAGATTTTATTGATTACTTTTAAGGCACTCATGGGCCAAGCCCCCAGCTATATTTCAGAGCTAGTAGTCCCATAACAGCCAGCCCACAGCCTCAGATCCTCTGACGAAGGCCTCCTGGTCGTTCCAAAGTCGAGGCTCAAAGCTAAAGGTGACAGAGCTTTCTTCACCAGAGCTCCTCGACTTTGGAACGAGGAGATGAGGCGTGCTGAGTCTGTTGCTTCTTTTAAGTCACTTTTAAAAACTCACTTTTACAGAATTGCTTTTGTGTAATGTCGTCTTTTATAGTCTTTTATCTTCTTTCTTTTACTGTGTTTTAGTCTTTTTTTGCCTTTTATTTGTTTTTTAGTCTTTTTTTTAGCCTTTTATTTATTAGTATTGCTCTTATCATTCTAGCTCCTTTGTCTTTATTGACTTCTTCTATGCTATGCTAACGGATTGGTGTCTTCATTTACTTTTAATTCAAATTGTTTTATTTTTGCTTCACCTTACATTATACTCTTAATCTTTTTATAGAAAACTTTTAAGCTTATTGTTTTAATGTTCTATTTCTTTTTATTATCTCTATTCTATTATTTTTTTATTGTCTTTTTATATTTGTTTTGTTTTATGCTTTTACTTTGGTCCTCATGGTCTCATTTTATGTAGCAGGGTTCTTGTATTGTCTGGATTCTTATGACATATTTGTGGATGTCTTAAAGGTTCTTTGATTTTAATTGACCTCTTCTGGTTGTTTTTTCCTTTGTGTTTGAGCTCTTGATTTCTTTATGTTCCTGCCTGTTGTCAAAGCACTTTGTAAACCTCTGTTTTTAAAAGTGCTATATAAATAAAGTTTATTATTATTATCCTTATTAAAATAGCCAAGGCTTTGGTCACCTTGCAATGCAACTGGATCCACCCAATTCAGTGTCTGTAATCAGGCAGATCCCTCTTACCAAGCTCCAATCTACAACGACCCAATGTGTCACGACCCAATTAGCGTCATTTCGAGCAGAGAGAGGTGGAAGCTACGAGCGAAACAACAACAGAAGAGATTAGCATAGATGCTAACAGCTTCAGGAGCAGTTTTATCAGATCTGGACCACATTTCTTTATTAAATGATAAACACTTAAAACACTACAGACTTCTCTATAGCACGGATATTATCCATTCTGACATGAGTTTATTTTATGAAGTGTCCTGTCCTACCACAGTTGGAACAGTAGCATACTTTGCTAGCATCCCCTTCTACGTACCTACACATCACATCTGGTTGCCTTGCCGGTGACCACACACATCATCCATTTAAAATTTATCAAGGATGAGTTTTATTCAGCGTTCAGGTTTCAAACACAACTTAAATAAGTATCTTATTCATAATTTTATGCGGCAACGACGGTTACTCACAATTGTGCCATGTTGGAGTTTCCTTCTGAACGGTGCAAATTGCATTGTGGGGTTGTAGCTGCAAAAAGTCCGCTCAAATTAAGTTCAGTAGCGGACTTGGTAAAAGGGGCAGGGCGAGTCCACATCCAGGTACTGTACATAAACCGAACTTGTTTCGATGAGGACTTTGAATTTGATCAGAACTTCGGCTGTGATTGATGGCGTATCACGAGTCTTCAAGTCCAGAAGTACGCTGAAGTACGCATATTGAGAAACAACCGTGGTCTGAAAGGTTTTGGCCTTTCCCAAACACTTTCTGTGCGCTCTTCCCAGATGGACCAGTGAAATATCTTGAACAGTCCAGCTGGTGTGTCAGGTTAAGGCTTTGGGGAGAACCAGACTTAGATGTGAAAGTTCTTTGAGATTTAGATTCTGATCTGATTTTTTTTTTTTTTTTATCTCTGTGGTCCTACAGATTTAAATCCTTCTTTTATTTATTTTATTCTATTTATTTATCTATCTCAAACTTTTTACTTTGAGAAGGAACAGAAAGAAGCAAAGAGCTTATCTAGTCCTGCCCCTTCCTTACAAATCAGATACAATACTGAATTATAAATCAATACCTGCTGTCATTATTCATGGAAACAATGTAAATTCATGGGTAATAATAACCCCATTCTTCATGAATCACCAAGAGAACAAACCAAAACATCCTAATAATAAGTAAGCACTTCAGAAAAATCAATATATACATTATACATCCATATCATATATATCTACATATTATTATTATTTAAATGTCCATATAATACTATAATTACTTGCATATGTTAATAGTAATCAGTGTGACTTGAATCTGACATCATTGCAGTATAAATAGTCTGATGGTGGTCCTAAAAATATGATTACTTTATTTGATTTGGCTTGAACTTCACAAAATGTAAAAAAAAAAAAAAGAAAAAAAAAATCAGGTGGACTGGACAAAGCTGAAAATGGTTTGAGGTTGGAAGAGTTAAGGGCCCACGAGGGGTGAAGTGTCCACATTTAGACTGAAACTTTACATTTGGTGTGTGCTGATGTGTGTGCATTTCAGTGTGTGTTTCCTGATGTAATGGATCCTCTGAGGCACCCTCAGCCTCAGCTTGTGATGAAACACACACTTCGACAGAAAAATGACTTATGGTGATGATGATGATGATGATGGTGAGGATGATACCAGAAGAACGATGGTAATGATGATGAAGGTAAAGACACACCTTCACTCTGACTCAGCCCACACCAAACCTTCTTAGAAAAAACAGAAAGAGGGTTTTCTCAGAACCTTGATTCATGATGGAGGAGAGGATAAAAACCTACAGGGAGATGAAGATCAGCCACCAGACGCTCCCATCAGGACGAAACACCAGAACCACATCCAGAGCCGGGCCGAAGCACAGAGAGGACAAGTGAGTCTTAACCATCTGCTGTTTATCACGTCTTCATATTTCTATTTGCAGTTTTGTACTTCCGTCTCCTTTCTCCTCTCCATCATCTTCTTAAAAGTTTGTGAGGTTGTGTTTTAGTAATAAAGAATATTTTAGACATATTTTCTCACTTTATAGTATGATAATATTATAAGCACTCGGGTAAAGGTTCAGATTCTCCTGCTCAAATTTTACTCCAGTAAAAATAAAAATAATCAAGTAAACAAAGTATTTAAAAATTAATGTATTTTCACAGCGAATGAGTGCAGGCTTCATAATGCTGAGTTAGAAAATATCATTTACTTTTGAAGATATTTCTTGGGCATTTTTGTGGCTTTATTGACAGGAGTGAGAGAGACAGTGGAAAGGCTTGTGAAAGGGGGCGAGAGAGAGTAGTGGCCACAGGCTGGACTCGAACCCGGGCCTGGGGTGTCCCTGGTCACCCTAAAATTTGATTGCCCGCCCCAAGAGCCAAAGTCAGAGTGTGAATTGTTAATGGATCAGTCATGAGTAGTTTTCAAGGATTCAAGCCTTTTATTTGTCAATTCTTTATCAGAGCATGACATACCGTCATTGAAATTGTGTTTCTTGCTTCCTTTGAGGTGACAAGACAGAGTTTAACATCAACAACCTGAGGTGGTTTATGGTTTGCTGTAAACATGCTCTCAGCACAGTTAGAGGAGTGGGGGGGGCAATGTAAAACTGTGATGAAGTGCAAAATTATGAGTTACAGTACTAATAGAGCAGTGGAAAGCTGCATGAGCCTATTTTTTAGGTTTCTGCCCGGAAATTGCATACCCATAATAAAATGGGTATATCTCTGCAACCACAAGGTCTATTGGAACACTTTTGGTGTCCCAGTAAAGGGGACACTTGTGAGAGTTGTTGAGATGTGTTAATATCAGTACGTGTGATATGGATGAAGAGTAAATGAAGATGGCGCACAGCAAAACTGTCAAAAAAAATCTAGCTGCGTCTAAAAATTAAAGGATTTTCAGGATAAATATGAATATGAAAATGGTGTAATATGGCGAGTGGGTCGACACAGCGGAGCTGTACTGAGTTTGAGATGTAGTTATTCATTTGGTTGTTATTGAAGTTGTGTTTAGGGTGTCTAAAAAAGGTTCATACTGTCTTGTTGCTCAGGTTCTGCTGTTTGATTTGATGTATAGTATCCCTATTTTGGGTTGTGATTTGCACCTTATCTTTCGCCGTGTTTGCGACTGCCTCTCAAAGTCCCAGAGAAAGTGCAGAGAAAGTAGCTTTGATTGGGGGGCAGTGCAAAATAACAGTAATATTTATCCAATACTGGATGTGCAAAATTGAAATATCTTATTTACAGATTTACAAATGATAAGTGACATGAAACGGCGCAGCAGTGAGGTTGTTGGATAGTCCTTAACAGGGTCTGAGCAGAGCTGTGTGTGTGTTACAGTCCATGTCAGGGGTCGAAACACAGTTTCTGCAAACTATGATAGTTTTAGTTTAACCAACCTTAAACAAAACTTCTAAGTGCTCCAATGGTAACTAGGATTAGTTCAATGCTAGGGATGGGAATTGAAAACCCAATTCCTTAACAATTCCCTCAAGGAATCAATATCATAACTCTTTTTCTTCAATTCTCTTATCAATTCCTTCCACTTACAGAGGTCAGACATGGTCAAAATTGTGTCTTAATTTTCGACTAAGAGTAACTTACTGCACAACTTTCAGTAACTGGAAACATCAGCTACTTCAAGTACATAGTTTTGACATTGTTGCCACTGAAAACCAACAGGCCAACTTTACCCCACATACAGAATTAGTAGGAATTGATAAGAGAATCATAAAAGAATTGAATCATAAGCAGAATTGTTAATAGCATTGGTATCATTAAAATCGTATCAATTTCCATCCCTATTCAACGCAGGGGTGGGCAAATTTCAGCCCAGGGGCCACATGCAGCCTTACTCCTCACTTAATATGGCCCAGCAATCAATTTCAGATTTCTAAATGTGTTAATATGAAGTAGGAATGGGAGTATTGATACTTTCATAAGTCCTCTTTTGGTACCAAAAACTCCCCTAAAATATCGATACCAAATGAGAAAGTCCACAAAACATATATCTGTGAAGTTCCTCTGTTTTCAGGCTTCATGTCTTTGTTCGTACCACTGTCCATGTCATGTGAGAGACCAATCAGACGTATCAAACAGCTCTAAGCTGCACCTGCAAGCATAAACACAGAAACATAATCCAGTTTTAGTAATCTAATGTAGGAATGACAGAAAGAAAAACACAATTTTATGCACTTTTGCTCCAGAAAATATCTTGAAGTTGTCGGTGCAACACAAGCCTACATGAGTGTAGTTATTTCATTTGTATTTGTATTTATGGAATACATATCAAATCATCCAACAAAATATATCTCACTTATGTTTTTAATGTTGGAATATCTGCTAAACACATTTTCTTTGGACAAAGACTAAAAACTAAATTCACTTTAAGACCTGATGGTTCAGAGTCTGTACTACATGTTTCCTTCAAAAGTTCATAATCATTTTGTGTTCATTGCAGAAAATCTTGGTATTGGTAATGGAAAATTTACAGCAAACAGTATTGGTGTCATAGCGATTAAAAAAGTCTGGTATCATTAATATGAAGGTGACAGTCTGCTGTGTTTCAGTCTGATTCGCCTCTACAGTGCTGTGTACAAAGACGAAGCCAAAACAACATGAAAAAATGTGACGTTTGGATAATAATCTATTGATTTGCTATTTAAAAGATGTTAGGAGATGAGATTTGTTGTGAGGTTTCTGTGAAGATCTTTTTAAAAACATTACTAAATGCATTTTGATAACCGGTTGTTCATTGACTTGGAAAAAAAAACAATATAAGGCTTTCATTCCATGATCAGCTCATTAAATACAACTTTACTTCCTCTTTTGAGCTCAAAATATTTAACCTTGCGTCAGGCAGATTCATCTTTCCAATCTATGATTGTGAGCGGCCCAAAGCGGGACGGCCCAATCAGAGTCCTGTACAGCAGGAAGAGGTGGAGCTACGAACGAGACGACAGCAGGAAGTGAGTGCTTGTACAGAGATTAGCATAGATTGATTTGAGTTGACTGATTTGATAATCTTTTTTTTGAACATAGGAATAATAAAATATTAAAGTTAAAAAACAAACAAACAAAACAACAAACAATGAAAACATTATTTACAGAAATTCTTTAAATATCAATGCTGTTCGAAGAAGCTAGGCTTATCTTGTCCTACCCAGATTTTCATCGGTGTATTATGTAATCACTAATCAATCAGCAACACAGTAAGATGCCAACAGCTTCAGTAGCAGTTTATCAGATCTGGACCACATTTCTTTATTAAATGAAAAACAAATAACAACACTACAAACTTCTCTATGGTAAGGATACTTTCGCTCTACTTCATCCATGTTTTAGATGTGGTTGATGGAGCAGTCGTCCAATCACCTGATGGATATGGTTAGAAAGCCTTAGCTTTCACCAAACACTTTCCCTGGGCTCTCTTTCAGTTGGACAAGTGAAATATACTTATTATACTTATACTTATACTTATTAATATAACTATCCATCTGATGAGTCAGACTACAAAATATTAATGTTGGCATCAAGGATCGTGATGTAAAGATACTTTCATTTCAATTTATGAGGCAGGTGTGGAGGAGAAAGAGGGTTCATTAAAAAAGTAAAATGGAGCTTAAGCTAGGCTGGGTTATTGTAGGGGAAGTCTGTCTTGGAGGGGCACACAAGCCTTCCAATGTGAATTTCTTCAAGACAAATGTGCTGTACAATGGACGCACCTCATTTCTTCAGCCCTGTCCTGCAGCAATCCACATAAAAGAGAAACTCTGTGTTCCCAGACAGCAGCCACAGTCAAACACTCCCTTTGTTCCTCAGGTAACGACTTCAGTCAAAAATGGAGACAACTTTGGAAGCAAGCTTTTCCAAAAAACCCTGATGATGACAAACCAGCTCTGTCTGTTGAGGATCGTATCTTTCTTGAGTTGATGGAAAGAGAGGTCTACATTGATGAAAAAAATCACTGGGTGGCACCTCTGCCATTCCGATCACCACGATGCTCTCTCCCGAACAACAGAGAGCAAGCCACGAAACATTTTGCTGCTCTGCAACGTACTCTTCAGAAAAAGGCTGTTATGCGAGAACAGTACGTTGAGTTTATGCAAAAAATGTTTGACAATGACCAAGCAGAACCAGCACCACCTCTGAAACCTGGTGAGGAATGTTGGTATTTGCCCACATTTGGAGTGTATCACCCCCAGAAACCGGGGAAGATACGTGTGGTGTTCGATTCAAGTACCAAGTTTAAAGACGTCTCCTTGAACGATACGCTCCTTAGTGTACCTGACCTAAACAACACACTGCTTGGCGTCCTGCTGCGCTTTCGTAGGGAACGGGTAGCTGTCAGCATGGATGTCAAGCAGATGTTTTACTGTTTTAGAGTCCGGGAAAACCACAGAAATTATCTCAGGTTCTTGTGGTTCAAACAAAATGACCCTAGCAAAGAAGTCACAGAGTTCCGCATGAAGGTGCATGTCTTCGGTAACAGCCCGTCTCCAGCTGTGGCCACTTATGGCCTGAGGTGAGCAGCCGAACTGGGTGAAGAGAAGTACGGCTCGGACACAAAACATTTTGTACATCGCAGCTTTTATGTAGATGATGGGCTGACTTCTGTGAACACTGAAGGGAAGGCCATTGACCTTCTGAAGCGTACAAGAGATATGTTGGCTGAGTCAAACATAAGGCTTCACAAGATAGCCTCAAACTGCAAAAGGGTCATGAATGCACTCCCTTCGGAAGAGAGAGCTAGCGACCTTAAAGACCTAGACCTCGGTGCTGATCCCCTGCCTACTCAGCGAAGTAGGTCTGAGTTGGGACTTGCAGACAGACAGTTTTACATTTCAGGTGCCACAGGATGCTAAACCCTTCACACAAAGAGGAGTGCTGTCTGCTGTGAATAGTCTATATGACCCCCTTGGATTTGTTGTCCCCATCATGATGCAGGGAAAAGCCTTTTTTAGGGAACTTACTGCAGAACAGTATGAGTGGGACGAACCTCTACCAGCAGACAAAGAAGCACAGTGGAGGACATGGACTGAGTCCCTTGCTAATCTCAAGGAGCTTCAAATCCACAGACCCTATGTCCCTGTATCATTGTCAGCCACACAGAAGAGAGAGATTTGCATTTTCTCAGATGCATCTACAACAGCTGTAGCAGCATTTGCTTATCTCAGGGTCATAGACAAAGATGGCAAGTGTCATGTGGGATTCATCATGGGCAAAGCTAGGCTAGCACCTTATCCTGCTCACACTGTCCCACGCTTAGAACTCTGTGCAGCTGTCTTAGCAGTTGAACTGGCAGAACTTATCACAGATGAGTGTGACATAGAGCTGCATGGAGTCAAGTTCTACACAGATAGTAGAATAGTCCTGGGTTATATTCATAAAACTACTCGCAGATTCTATGTCTATGTCGCAAATAGAATCAACCGTATCAGGAAGTCCACAGAACCAGAACAGTGGCACCATGTCAATACAGATCAGAATCCAGCAGATCATGGAACCAGTTTGATTCCAGCTGTCCATCTGCAACACACTAGTTGGCTTTCTGGACCTGAGTTTTTGAAACAGGATAATTATGACAACATTGAGCAGGTGGAATCGTTTGAGCTTGTGGAACCCTCAAGGGATGAGGAGATTCGTCCACAAGTGACTGCCCTTGTCACTAAGGCTACAGAACAGGTGCTTGGGTCACAGAGGTTTCAACGCTTCTCAAGTTGGAAGTCCCTTGTCAGAGGTGTGGCAACACTCTGTCGCGTCGCAAGGTCATTTTCTCAGACTTCTTGCTTAGAAAACTGCAAAGGCTGGCACCACTGCAACAATCTGTAAAATACAGAGTTATCCCAGGTAAAGACAGCCATTATTCGCTGTGTACAACATGAAGTTTATCACAATGAACCCTACAGTCTCCTGAAAGGGGAAGTGGTTGCGAATCAAAGCCCTCTCAAGAAACTTGATCCCTTCATTGATGGGGAAGGGTTGATAACAGTCGGGGGACGCTTACAAGCAGCTGAGCTACCTGAAGAGGAAAAACACCCTCTGATAATCCCAGCTAATCATCATGTAGCCAGCCTGTTGGTTGGGTACTATCATGATAAAGTGCTGAAGTGGCTCACCAAGGCCGTCACTTTACCGAAGGCGCTCTGCGCACTGCAGGACTCTTGGTTGTTGGAGGCAAGAAGCTTGTGTCCAGCATAGTCCATAAATGCGTTACCTGCAGGAAGCTGAGAGGGCGACTTGAAGAGCAAAAGATGGCCAGCTTACCCGCAGACAGAGTTTCTGTTGATCCTCCATTCACTCATGTAGGTCTTGATGTCTTTGGACCTTGGAGCATCACTACATGTCGCACGAGAGGAAGTAGTGCTGATAACAAGAGGTGGGCTGTGATGTTTACTTGCTTGAGCACCCGAGCAGTTCATCTGGAGGTCATCGAGTCAATGTCAACTTCAAGCTTTGTGAATGCTTTGCGTCGATTCCTGTCAATTCGAGGGCCCGTTAAACACCTCAGGTCAGACAGAGGCACAAATTTTGTGGAGGCTTGCAAGGAGCTCAAAATCAATGTTAAGGATCTTGAGATCAAAGGATATCTGCTGGACCAAGGATGTACATGGACTTTCAATGTACCTCATTCATCTTACTTTGGAGGAGTGTGGGAGAGAATGATAGGAGTTGCTCGTCGCATTCTTGATGGTTTACTGTTGAAACCCTTAACCACACGTCTCACTCATGAGGTATTGACCACTCTCATGGCAGAAGTTATGGCTATAATGAATGCCCGACCTTTGATCCCGGATATGCCAGGAATCCTTTCTCCTGCTATGCTCCTGACCCAGAAAGCCAGTGTTGTGCCAGCTCATCCCGGGGACTTTGAGCTAAAAGACCTCTACAGAAGTCAGTGGAGATAGGTCCAGGGTCTAGCAGACTGTTTCTGGAAGAAATGGAGGCCAGAGTATCTTGCAGTGCTTCAGTACAGAACAAAGTGGAGAGAGGAAAGGCCAAACATTCGAGAAGGTGATGTTGTCCTCCTTAAAGACAGTCAAGTCAAGCGCAACGAGTGGCCTGTTGGTTTAATAGTGAAAGCCATTCCAAGTGATGACAACAAAGTAAGAAAAGTTGAGGTCAGAATCGTGAAACATGGGACAGCAAAAACTTACCTCAGGCCTGTTTCAGAGGTTATTGTTCTCATGTCAGACAAAGCACAGAAAGACTTAATAACAGTGGTATAGATGTTAATATACCAGACGGGGAGTATTATGTTTATCATGTGATGAAGTGAATTGACACTTACTGCCTCCCGGTGGACATCTTTAGTTAGTGCATATATTTTCTTAAGTTTCATTTCCCCTGGGCTTAGTTTCACTTTCACGGGTCTGTTACCATGTGCTTCCAGACCAGCTATCTCGTGGAGCCCTGGAGTTGATATGTCCGTAAGTCGAATATTATTTTTGTTGAAGCTTGGGTTGTTGAATATTGTAATGTATAGTGTGGTTTCACCCTCTTTTTATGTTTTTTGTGTCGTTTATTGATGTAGCTTTTTATTGTATTTTTCAGTTTTACAGAAACAGCCACCATTAAAGCCTCCTTGGGAGCAAATACGGTTTTGTTGGAGTTTTTGTTCGCTATCTGTCTAGCCGTGCTGGGAAACGCAAGTGTGAGGACAGAATAGAGCTCCTTCGAGCTATCTGTGAAGACAGATCTAAAAGCAAATGACTGTTAAACCTGGTGTTAGCAAGGTGTAACTAATAAAGTGGCCAGTTCAAAATCAGAATTCAGCTGATAAAGTAATCAGTGCACTTGAATGTTCTACAAGAATTACATGTAAAGATGGCGTACGGCTCCTGTCAACGGCAGTGACCATTTGAGCATTCATAGATCTGAAATTAGATTTTTACACTAATTTCTTGTTTTGATATATCTACTGGTTACTGATACATTATGATTTTGACAAAAAGACAAGTAAATAGCTTTTTTTCTGATCTGATTCATCAATAAAGAGCACAATTTATCAGTCAATTGATCCATAACTGAAATAATCATTACTTGCAGCTTAATCTCCATATAATCCAGCTGTGCTGAATGTCAGGAAGACAGAGCTCCAGGATAGGGATTCTTTATACACCATAAACCAGGAAACACAATAAAGAAGTCCTTTAAACTGTTTGTTAGATGTTTGACTCCCCTACCACCAGCTGCTCCAGGAGGCCACATGAGCGCGAGGGTCCATTCAGTGCTATTTAGTTGACCCTCACCTCTCAGACATCTAAAACGAATCCCTTTCTTCTATTTTTCCTGTTGCAGTGCATTGTGGGAACGTCTTGATCCTGTTCGTGGCCTTGTGGGCGGAGCTTGCAGCAGGGAGGGTCATAACAAAGCGCAGCACAGGCTGTGAAAACACGGAGATGAGGAGTGTCATCGATGACCTGAAAGATACTCTACGAACCTACGACAAGTTCCTGAAAGGAATAGTGAGTAAAAATAAGTTAATGACTTAAACAGTTGTTGTTCCCTGAATCCAGATCTTCTAAAAATACTGATCTGATGAATATCTCTATGATTAGGCAGAAGAGTTTCCCCTCTGTCTTAACAAGAACATTTCCATCCATGTCTTTTCTTTTAAGTTCAATATTTGGTCTGTTCTGTCTTTTTTACTGAGTTGAAGACAGAGGAGAGACATTAGAAAATGGGAAGAATGAGACACAGGAAAAAAGTCCAAGGGCCAGATTTTAAACCAGAGTCTAGATTAGTGTAACAGGCGGCCTGGGGGCCACATTAGGCCCTCCACAGCTTTTGATCTGGCCCCAAGAATATCATCAGACTCAGGAAATATGAGGGAAAAAAATTTGCTATGCTTTAAAGGATATATTTTTGTCATTACATCCCTACGACTATGAACACCACCAACAAAAACGATGGAGCAGTTTTATCAAGCATGCCTTCATGTTTCATCTGACAACTGACGGACATATTTAGCCAGTATTTAACCAGGGGAATTAATGTATTAAAGGGATATACCAACATTTTTTTTTGTTTTTGAGTCCTACCTTACCCCTGAGTCCATGACAAGCAGATAGACACCATTTTTTTGACTGTGCGGTATCAAGTAAGAGACAGGCAGAGTTCACCCGCCCCTAATTAGCTTAGCTCAAACACTGGGAGTCAATGGGTAGCGTTAGCCTCCCTCTGCCTACAGTCGTCAGATAAACTCCTCAGCAACTGTAAACGGTCCTGTGTGCTTGTTGTGACGTTTTTGTTTTTTTTACCACATTATGTAATGTTAATTATGCTTAGACTAAGATTAGCACTTTGGGTCATTTTCAAAAGAAATACATACGAAACTAAACCACAGGGTGCATGTGCAAACCACTGAGGACGTGCTTTGTTTTGTTGACCAACTTACAAGCACTTATGTGGAGGTTTCCGCATGGGACCTGCAGTTTAGTTTTATATGTATTTCTTTTGAAAATTGCCTAAAGTGCTATTCTTAGTCTTAAACTTGGTAACGTTATGTTGCGTTAACATAACGTGGTAAAAAAATAGGAGTCAAAACAAGCACACAGGACCATTTAAAGTTGCTGAAGAGTTTATCTGACGGCTGTAGGCAGAGGGAGGCTAACACTACCCATTGATTCCCAGTGTTTGAGCTAAGCTAATTAGCAGTGGGAAAGCTCTGCCTTTCTCCTCCTTGTTTCTGCACACACAGTTTAAAGGATGGTGTCTGTCTACTTGTCATGGACTCGGGAGTGAGAGAAGACACGGAAAGAAAAAAATATTGGCATATCCCTTTAAGAGCCACATCCAATGATGGAAAACATGACAGCCCCATAGAAAAGAAGCCAAAATATCTTGATTGCTGTAAGTCCCATTGCAGCAGTATGGGTTATAGGGACTTATCTCCCCTCTAAAGGCTAAGAAATACATAACTTTTGGAAAAAAATCAATTAATTTTAACTATATATAATATGTTGGTTAAGCAAAAATATTTAAACGTATTGTTTTTAAAATCTGGCCCCAGTTACATCTGTCAAGCAAAAAACTGGCCCTTGTACAAATGTAGTTGATGACCCTCGGTCTAGACCAACAAAACCGGGGATATCAGTTTGTTCTCATGTGATAAAAAAGGGAATATCTGCCAAATGACGTCACATGAATTATTTATGGAGAATAGCGTTTTAAAATGTGGGCATCCTTAAAAAGCACCAGCAGAGCCTGAGGGAACAATCATTCAGTCTTTGGAGATAAAATCTAGGGGTGTCCCGATACAACTTTTTCACCTCCGATATGATACCGATATTGCAGCCTTGAGTATTGGCCGACACCGATATCGATCCAATACGATATCAGCAGGAATCATACATACTTTTATTACTTATTTTGTAGTATGGACTGTAAGAAAAGGCTTGATCAAGTGAGATTACTCAAACAGAGAACAGTAGTCAGCAGTAGTAGGTATGAGAAAAACTGACACATCTGTTATTAGCCAATGGGTTAAATAAATTTTAACCTTAAACATATGAATTACTACAATTAAATAAAATAAATAAAAAATAAATAAGAAGACCCTGAAAAGTAACCCCAATAAATCCAATAAAAACAAGAACATATATTTTTAAACTGCAAAATAACACTGTGTTTAACTTAAAAATAAGCATATTCTACAACTGAATCAAATAAATAAAAAATAAATTAGAATGGACTGCTTGTATCGGAGAGCTTATATCAGAGATTTTAGATGCAGGCCGATATAATCCGATATTGTTTTTCTTTACTGATATCAGACCGATATCCAATATCAATATCGGATCGGGACACCCCTAATAAAATCTCTATAAATGTGCAGACCTTCACACTTTTTGTTTTAAATGTGTGGCCATTTTTTCTGTTGTAGGCCGTCGTAAAGGCAAGTGGACCCCTGCACTGCTCAGAGGTCTTCGCTCCCCTGAATCAGGTAAACTAGCCCCACTGACCAGCGCCCTCTGCAGGTCACAGATTAATTACGTCATACATGTTGACAGTAGGGTGTTGGTTTTAATGTTTGGTTTTCGTTGCAGAGGTCCGTGGTGGCCGGCAACCTGGTCCGTTACCAAGCGTGTGCTAGGCGGCACAGAACGTCGATTACAGACCACAGTGACTTCTGCACTGTGGTCGGACTGAATCAAGTGCTTCTGATACACCTGGTGAGTCTCTGTGCTCTGATGTGTCCATTTAAACAGGAACAAGTTCACCTGGGGTCATGGTTCTAGGGTTATGTTTCTCTCATGTTGTATTTTGAATTTGATACCTGCATTATGTTCCATAAAAGCTGGGACAGGGGCAACAAAAGGCTGGGAAAGTGGAAAAATGCTCAAAAAACACCTGCTTGGAACATTCCACGGATGAACAGGTTAACTGTAAACAGGTGCATCCTTGAAAGGTTCACTTGTTCACAAGCAGGGACGGGACGAGGTTCCATCTGTGATGGTATAAGGGGGGTGTTAGTGCCCATGGCATGGGTAACCTGCACATGTGTGAGGGCACCTTTAATGCTGAAAGGTATATACAGGTCTAGGAGCAACATGCTGCCATCCATCTTATTTCATCAAGACAATGAAGACATGTTCTGCTCGTGTTACAACAGCGTGGCTTCAGACTTAAAGAGTGCAGGGACTAGACTGACCTGATGCAGTCTACACCTGTCTCCACTGAACATGTGTGGAGCATTATGAAGTGCAAATAGAGACCCCTTATGAGCAACTGAAGAATGAAGAATTCTACCGACAAAGCTTCGACAATTAGTGTCCTCAGTTCACAAACACTTATTAAGTGCTGTTAAAGGAAAGGTGGTGAAACTCAGAGGTAAACAGGCCCCTGTCCCCGCTTTTTTGGAGAGTGTTGCAGGCATCAAATTCAAAATAAGTGAATATTTGCAAAACAATGAAGTTCATCAGTTTTAACTTTAAATACCGTGCCTTTGCAGTGTATTCAATTGATGCAAATTTATCTGTAGATAACAAAGATCTTTCTGTACATGGGCTGACCTGATATCTGTCACTGTGGCCAATGTTTTGGCTAATGCCATGTACCTCTTACAACCCCACTTCAAAAAAACTCTTTAAAAACAAAGAGAAAGGTGAATTTACTGAGCAGTGAACCCCACATTCACATGAAATGAATGTAATTCACATAACCAAGGAGAGAAGCTGTTTAGAGTGGCAACCATAAGCCCTTCGCCAAGCCTCCTGTAGACGTCTGCAACCCAGAGGCTTTTCCACTTTCAAACAGCTTTTCTACCAAAGTGGATGAAGTTTGTTTCAGAAACATGATTGGTGGTTTACTAAAATGTGAACAGAGTGCAGCTTTTGTTTTAGTGTCAGGGACATGCTGAACTGAGCTGTGCCTGATTGAAGTGTAAAGGTGCTTTAAGAGCACTCTGGAGACCATTTCTGAAGAACTGTGTGTGTGTTTTTCAGGGCAATCAGACCTCAGAGGACTGCCCTCCCTCCTCCGCCGCCTTCTCGCCCAGTGAATTCAATGCTGTGCGTGAATTTGTCCGTAATGTTGACTGTTGGAAGAAGCAGGTGGAGGAGCTGTGCAGATAACACACGATAACTCACAGGCACGCAGGAATTCAGGGATTTATGGTAAAGTTGTTTACGCACAATCAGGGCCTGAAACTGCTGTAAACCATTTTTAGATTTTGAATTTGTACATTTTTTAAATGAATTACACAAACTTTTTTAAAGAAACTTTTTTAGAAAGACAACTTTTGGTTTGTTGCAGATTTGAATGCTTTCTCTCATAAAACAGAGTTCTCAGATTATTTTAACTCTCATATCTTTTCGTTTTTAAAATGTTCTCTGTAAAGACGGCATTGTTTCAGTAAATGTGGAGCCCACATATGCCCCACAGTGCATGCCGGACTCTGCTTCTCTTTTTTGCGCCCTCAGCTTTCAGAACATGTAGATCCTCCTCCGTATATTCTGTTTCACATAGGTAAGGTTTTGAATCTGTGTCAGTCCCAAAGAAATCATCCTCATCCTCTCTCATAAAGTCGCCCAGAAACCTTAGTTGCAATCTTAATCTACTTATAAGCAGAAGCTTTGGTTTGTTGACTTGCTGAGAATCACTTCCGCGGTAGTTTGCACATGCGCCCTGCAGCTTAATTTCTAAAGTATTTCTTTCAAAAATTGAATAAAATGCTAATCTTAGTCAAAAAATAGATAACGTAACATCACATGGTCAATAAAAAATACAACAAGCACACAGGACCGTCTAGAGTTGCTGAAGAGTTTATCTGACGACTGTAGGCAGAGGAAGGCTAACACTACCCATTGACTTCCAGTGTTTGAGCTAAGCTAATTAGCAGTGGGGGAGCTCTGCTCTGGTGTCTATCTGCATGTCATGGACTCGGAAGTGAGGCAAGACACGAAAAACAACAAAAATGTCGGAGTGTTCCTTTAAACATCAGAAATGTTGTGGAGTGAAAATGCTTTTATTTTTTCAGACTGTGGTCGATCTTTCAGAAAGTTATGCTTCTGGTACGGGTACAGTCACACACAGTCAGTCAAAATATTCAACATGGGAGCTCACGAATGGTCTTTTTGTTTGTCCAAAGTCATAAAAATATCAAGGATGATTAGATTAGATTAGATTAGACAGAGCTTTGGGAGACTCCCCCAGGGGAAATTAGGATTCCAGTAGCATGATTTATAGCAGGTAAGAAGATATATAAAAAGGAGATAGATATAAACACAAATAAAATAAATAAATAAATAAAAATAAAATCCCACCCTCAGTCTTCCTGTTACTCCTCCTCATGAACATGAAGGTTGAACTTATTGAGGCAGATGGTGTTGGAGCTGCATGCTGTGTGTCCTGAAGCAGCTGTGGTTCGGCTTCAGCTCCTGACTAAAGTAGGGAAATCACTCGTTTCCTTCACCAAATCAGATGAGCCTGTTTGGTTATTGTTTAGTTAAAAATAAGCACAGGGTCATAGCCACTTAACAAGGGTTCATTTTGACTTCCATGGTACATATTTTCTAAACTGTATTGAATGTATAGGATAAACAGGTTGATTTTAAAGAGAATATTAAGTGGTGTCACTGATATATTCGCAAGTTTGTGCCTTTTTCTTCTTTTTCATGCAATGTCCTTTGTGTGTAAAAGCCTTAAATCTGACATATACATGCAGAAATGTAACCCTGATTTTTAAATCAACTTTTAATGGATCCAAAGTAATAATAATATTTAATATTTGTATTCTCTTTATTAGAGTTCCTCTTTAAAGGGTTTTATTATCTTATTTATGTTTTCAGACTCAGGAAATATGTGTATTTTAATTATATTTTTTACCTCTCTGTTATTTTTTGTCTTCATTTATTGTTTATCTTGTACTTCTGTGAATCACCACAGGAGGGTGCTGACTATGTAGTTTTGGGGAAACAAGTATGTACCACGCTGACTTTATTCATACATAATGTTAAAATTTTTAACTGTATCAGGCTCAGGGGGTTTTAATAAAGTTTGGAATATGAAATTTAAAAAGTCTCCGTGATGGTTTTTGTTTGTTTTCTACTCGCAGGGTTTGCAAAAAAAACACATTTATACAGCTTCTGCTTCCTCTAAATCAGTGGTTTTTAACTGTTTTTTTTTTTTTTTTTTGCAAGAGGTAAACTAGAATCAAGCCAAAGTCTTGAGGCACAACACACTCCTCTCAGTGCAAAAACAGCCTCTAACACCACATTCACACTTGCAAAAGAAACCCAATCTGAAATTATCAGGACTTAATTTGGATGAGCCGTACATGTGATGCATACTCAGGTAACTTCCTCATGTCCCCCTTGTATTTTTTAACCATAAATTTTGAGAGAGCGGAAGTGTTAACTCAACAGTCATTTATCAGGAAAGTTCACTGAGGGTGAGTGGGAAGGATGACAACATCCTGTGAGACCTTCACAACTCGGGTTGCAACATTCTGGGAATTTTCAAAGGTTGGAACAAAGCCTGTTGCAGGAGGTTATTTGACTGTAAGGAGAGGAACACAAATTCACATTTTATTTTTTATTTAAACTTTATTTAACCAGATAAGAGACCCATTGAGATCAAGATCTCTTTCACAAGGGTGGCCAACACATGTGTGTCTGGACATTTGAAAGAGTTGTTTCCACTGCACATCATCAGAGCTCTGTAGATCATCTGCTCAAAAATGATCACCATCAGGTCTCTCGTGCATCCAAGGAGGCTTCTTGAGTTGATGTTGGATATGGAGCTACACTGCAGTGTCTTTCTCCGGTGTAATCATGGTGTCTGTAGTGACGCTGCTTCATATTCATTTCTGTGTGCTCCAGTTCTCCTCTCAACTCTTCTGTCGATGCTGTTGCTAAACTTTTTAACATGTATCAGTGAAGCAAGGATAGAAACTTTGATCATAATGTACGTACACCTCTGCTGTTTTTCCTGCTATAATTATGAACGTCTCCTCCATGTGACTGAGCACCTCTGTGAACAACAGCATTAACAGTTCTCGTCTCATCTGCCCCATATAGACCTACCAGTGTGACATCATATCTTCATTTCATCATCAGCAGTTTAAGTCAACTGGCTCTTGTTAGTATGTGCACTGCAGAGACGTTAAGATGAACACAGAGTTGTTGACAATATGGCACCATGCAGTGCTGGACTAACCAATCACCACAGAGTTGATCTGTGAAGCGATCAGAGAGCACTGGGCCCACATGTTGAAGGGAGGCCCAAAAGGGCAGGAGCTCTAACAGATCATCTCAGACAGAGAGAGAATACAGCTGGATCAGGGGAACTCTGTATGGTGTATTTGTGCCAGCCTATGCTTGTTTGTCTGTTTGTTTGTTTGTCAGTAAGATTACGCAAAAACTACTAGATGGATTTTGATGACATTTTCAGGAGATGTTGGTAATGGTCCAACTTAGAAATGATTAGATTTTGGTGGTGATGCGTATATTTGTCTGGATGCAAAAAATTCCCATTACTTCATAAAAAAAACCCATAAGTTAACATTGGGTGGAATTTTAAAAAATCATATCTGCTATTTTTCAACAGATTCCCTTCCAATTTTACAGGATAATGTGGGGTCCATGTCTTTATCATCAAGGTAAATTTCCTCTGGTTTCGATCCAGATTGATGTCACAAAAACACTGAACTTTGTAATGGGAAATCCCATTGACGACATTCAATAATTCACATAAAATCAAAATATTAAGTGATGTTCCCAACATTTGTGTTTATACAGGATAACAACCTCCATCTATGTGTTGAGTTTGGTCCAGATCCTGGCACTAGGTCTGCGCTTTCTGAGTGCTTTTCTTGTTTATCATTAGCGATTGTGATTATACTCTAGCAGTCATCAAAAATGAATGTATGAACCTGAGTTAAAGTGAAATATGAGCTCTTTAAAACTTTTATTCATGTTTAATTAATTTGATTCTTCCAAAAAAAACATGGCCTGAGTGAAAGAGTAAAGACAAATAAATCAATGGAGCCACCTCTGGGATGAAGTGGAGTGTCATATTCACAACAACAACAAATCAGAAGCAAATTTGTGAAGCTGTCAGGTCAATATGGTCCAAAATCTCTGAGGCATGTTTCAAGAACCTTGGTGGATCGATGCCATGAAGTATGACAGCAGCTTTGAGGGAAAAGGTGGTCCAATCTAGAACGATGTACCTAAAACCTAGGGGTTGATCTATCTATAGGACCCTGGTAGTCATGGAAATGTGAAGGGTAGGCCTGGTCTATGTAGTCTTCATCAGCATCCTTGTAGCCATAGTTCTGTTCTCCAGAAGGCAGCTCGTCCTCGGGGACAGGGTCTAAGGCTTCGTGGTCAGCAGGAGCCAGATGGGGTTTTATAAGAGCGCCTTTTCGTCCGACGGCATTGTACAGGCACACCATGAGGCCGAAGAGGACCAACTGCAGAGGGGAGAGGGACAGACAGTTTTATCAATGTTATTCTGTGTTTACGGCCATTCTGTTGATACCCTCTTAACTTAGAGGGATATGCATATTATTTTTTTCCTTTTGTGTCTTGCCTCACTCCCGAGTCGATCACAAGCAGATAGACTCCATTCTTTCGACAGTAACAAGGAAGAGAATGACAAGTTTGCCCACCACTAGTTAGCTTAGCTCAAACACTGGGAGTCAATGGAAAGTCTTAGCCTGACGCTGCCTAAAGTCATCAGATAAACTCTTCAACCACTCTAAACGGTCCTGTGTGCTTGTTGTGACTCATTTTTTCACCGTGTTATGTTATGTTATCTTCTACTCTCATTGTATTATCTTCTTCTACTCATAAAAAGAGGTTTCGTTTTGTTGACCTACATCCGCAGTGGTTTGATCTAGAAATGTGATGTTCTTGAACAAGTTGAGTCTTTTGAATGGCTCTTTTAAGTGAACGACACAGCAAAATATGGATCAGCATGCCCCAAACCACTGTGTGCCATATGCATCACGCCGTCAAAGGGCCCTCTGTCTTAAAAAAGGTAACTTTCTGCTCCAGCTTGAAGCTTTGCAAGAGGAATCTGCTTAACAATAGGCACGACAGTCAAATCCAGCTGCATTGCATGGCTAACGTTACAAGGCATTTTAAAAGCTGTGGTCTGCTTCACCAATCACAGTGTGGTAGCAAACTCAACCAAATAAAACATGAAACAAAGCTGCAGCTTCATCAAACTGAGTCCACCAGACTTTTTATATGAAAGCAACTTTACCTGGATCATCATAAGACCGATGTCCATCGCCACGATGGTCACGATGTTCTCTTGCATCCAGTTATTGACCTTTCCTGTGCAGCCCTAAAGCACACACAAACACACAGGTAATTTATAACAGAAATAAAATACAGTTGCTGTTATAAAGACAAAATCAACAAGTCAAGCAATCAAACTTTATTTATAATGCATTTTTCATACAAAAAAATGTAGCACAAAGTGCTGGACATTCAAGAACACAAGCAGATACGTGTCAGGGGAAACAAAATATAATACAAAACCCCACCCACACTCCCAAAACACACAAGCACACACAAACACACACGAACACTGCGTGAGGATTCTGCAAACAACCACAGACAACTGGGGAAACACTATCTTAAATTAAAAATAAAGAAACACACAACCTAAGACTAACCGTTAAAACCACGCTAAGATATAGAGAACATAAAGCACTAAAAGTTAATTATAATAAAACAGTCTAAAAAGCAAACAATAAAAGAGAATAAATAAAAAGAGTAATAAAACACAAAGTAGTTACTTTGAAACTAAAATAGTGTTAAAAAAAATCACTTTAAAGCAGAAAAAGAGAATAAAACAAAAATGGTCTAAAAGCCAGACTAATAATGTCAGTCTCAAGTTTGCTTTTAAAAATATGAACACTAGGTGGCGCTCTCGGGTCCTCAGGTAGACTGCTCCATAGATGGGGGCCGTAATAATAAAAAGATGATTCCCTGTATGTTTTTGTTTTTGCTCTGGGAACAATTAAAAGACCAATTCCTGAAGACTTGAGGCTCTACTAGGTTCATATGGGGAAAGCAAATCAGATAAATAGAAGGATCAATGTTGTTGTTGTTTTTAAAGGTGTAAGAAAGGGCTTGGAGAGCAGAGGAACATGACCCCTTTGACTAAACTCTCACTTTAATGAGAAATGCACTCTGCTTCTTGAAAGAAAAAACGCTCAATTTTTTACTTCCTGGAATTCATGATGTCTCCTCCTACATGTGTTTTTCTGCTCATTACAGGTAGACACCATGACTTTAACACCCCTGTTTCCAACGGGGAGGGAAAAATGAGCTGCATCTGATCCTCTACACAGGTAAAATATATATATATAAATACAACTTAAATCAAATCCTTGCTTGACAGACACTCGAGCTAAGATGTAAACAGCCAAACACACCAAGACGTGGGACATTTTCTCATAATTTCTTCATAAAAATCATTTTTTCATGTTCTTATTTGACAGGCAGGCTGCATTTCAGCACATGTGTCCCTCAGGCCCCAATTTGCCCACCCCTGCTTTAGAGGGACAGTGCCCATTTACCACCGTTAAATACCAGAGTAATAAAGAAGCATTTAAAACATCATGAAAGTCTGTGTGAGCGTTACCTCTTCAAACACACTGTAATTCATATTGGTCTGGTTGCACCACTTCATGTCTTCTTGTAGAAGGGTCAAGTTGAAGCAGGAACAAGGAAGTAAATCAGGATCCGTCTGGTTCTTAACGTACGAGTTCTCCTCCCAAGTAGAGGGCCCGCTGCTGCCACAGCACTCTTCCTAACAACAGTTAAATAATCAGGAAATAACTCATTCAACAATCAGATATAAAGTCACAGAGATGTAATAAAGCTAAGAAGACCATGTTTAAGTAATGTTCCTAAAGATGTTTATTTTAATCATTTCATCATAATATTATTTATTATTGTGTTTGTGCGTTCAGGTTATCAGCTGTTGATGTGTGTGTGACTGACGTAGTGCTGGATCTTGTCGATCAGTGTGTCCTGGCTGAGCGTGCTCCCTGTGTAGTTCCCAATCAGGTAAACCAGCACTTCATCCACTTGATTCTCAATCTGCACAAAAAAACAGCACATGTTAGAAACCTCCAACACAGCTCACAACACTACAAAACAAATTTAAACTGTAAAAACTACGTGAGCAAGAAAACCGGGCCTGTTTGACCACTGGTTATTATTTATCAATCGGGTCTTCGATGGACTGTTCAGTAGATTTCGTTTGTCCTTTGGGAAACAGCCCATAGAAAGTGTTTGGGAATGGGTAGAACCTTTCAGAAGCGTATCCAGCAGGTGATTGGATGATCATTTCATCCATCACATTCATTACCAGCCAGTCAAATAATAATGTAAAAGGTGGGTGATACTGCTGCGGTGTAAAGAACAAAACTTGAGCCACTTCATAGAACTAGAGAAGCACTCAGGGAGCGTAGACCAAGCAGCTCAGTTCCAGCAGTGGCTTTTCTACAACCCCTGCAAAAGATACAAATCTGGATCACCAGATCCAGAATAGTGCCAGGATCTGGACCAAATTCAGCACAAACATGGAGGTTGTTATCCTGTATGAACACATAAAGTTTTGGGAACATAACTTAATATTTTGATTTTATATGAATTACTGAATACAGTCAATGGGATTTCCCATTATAAAGTTCATTGTTTTTTTGTGACGTCAATCTGGATTGGATCCAGATGATATTTAAGGGTAGATCTGAAAGCTCAATACAAATTTGAAAACTAGAAGAAATACTTCAATGAATAACCAAACTAAATCAAACAATACTTCATGTTTTTTCCAATGCTTTTTATCAAACTGTCAACTAGCAGCAACAAAACAAAATCTGAATATGTCACAAAACTTAAAAATGCACAAACATTTACACAATTAACCCCTTAAAGCCGTTTGTATCATTGTATATGACTGTATTTGATACATACTTTTGATACCTTTATTTAATCAATATGATCAACAAATTACTAAAAAAAACCCATCTAAATACAACAAGATAATTGATAAAAATGTCCTCAAGTGGATAATCAGTTGCCAACAAAATCAAATGTATCAAATGAGATACTATATATATATTGAATTTTATGGAAATTTTGATTTTGTTGGATGTCAGTAGAAAGTGAAATGAACATTCAGCTCCAACAAATTTGAATGTTCTGGCTATTATTCCTGCATTCAGGCTTTAAAGGGTCAAATTATGAAGTGCAATCGAATATGCATAATTAGCCTAGATTTAATTTTCCTTTCGCAAATGAAAAATGGCATCAATGTGTAGGCTATAAGTCCAAAACACTAAGAACTATCCAGTACAGTATAAAAGCATCTGACTTGAAAATTAATGTAAACAGAGGAGATTTTAATTGGAGGACAATAAGTAGTGGAAATTAACAGTCAGGATGTAATTAGAAACTGGATCTGGTTAAATTAACATCTAAGTCAAAGTTATCACTACTTTATTTTTAAATCAATAAATCTTTAATAGAACATCAAAGTCAAAGTAATAATAGCCTACATAAATCAGTTTATAAATCTGGGCAGGAATATCTCAGTAGAGAAATCTAAAACAGTGTAATATTTGTGTTTAGTCTGGTTTATTCTAGTCTCTGACATACTCTGATGGATGTTTGTGCTCTTAGGGCCTCCATACACTGAAGACGTTTGCCACATTTTTACCTGATTAATACACCGTCCAGTGAATACAGCTGCGAGACCAGTTATGGGCCTCCACCCACAGGTTGAGAACCGCTGCACTAGTAGACTGTATTTGAAGCTTGATCCTTCAAAGATTGTTCTGATATCATGGAGAATAAGTGATGGAGGATCCCTCAGGATGAATTTATTATTTAGAAAACTGTGAGTGAGTGAAAACAAGAGCTGGACTGCTGAAGAATGTGGAGTTTTGGTTAATCAAAGGCTGACTCGTCATTTTTTAAGTCTTTGTGTTCACTTAAACCGTGCACATGAGCTGAATGATAAAATCACTGCGTCTTTACGCTCACAGGCAGAACCAGGAGCGCACACACTAAGTGAAAGTGAAAGTCACACAAGCATGCTATAGGTATCCTTGCACATTTTGTTGTGGTTATATGGTATTTCGGGGCGTTTTCTAGTGGGTACATGGCGTATACCTGCGTATGACACAGTCTACACCACTGGACACGACCCCTGCATGATGCATCCCCCTGGGATTTGTGCCTTCAGCGTGAGAAACCGGAGTTGTGGCGTGAGAGCGTGTGAAGCCAATGAAATGCGTGAGAGTTGGCATCCCTGAAGCCTCTATTTATAATTTGTATGAGAACGGTGGCAGCCCTACATGCAGCTTCCCTTAGGTTTTTTTTAAAAACGATACTTCGATACCTCTTCGATAACACGTTTTCAAAACGGTTTATAATGTTTATATTAGAAACTACAGAAACAGATCCAGAATCAGATTTTTCCGCCTAGCGTGGCGCACATGAACGGCAGGGACAAAGATTAGCTGATCCTGGATCTGCTGCTGTGACCGGGATCAGAGGCCAGAGCGCGGGCCTGAGCGGAACTTAAAGAGCGGAACTAAAGAGCGGAAACAAACCGTTCCGACTCTGGAGGTAACTTTAGTAGAAAAAGAGAAACGGAGACAGGCCGGTTTCTTGGCAACACCTTTCACATGGCGGGGGTACGAAAGAAAAGACGAAGGACTCCCAGGGGCCATTATGCTAAAGGAGCCTCAATATAGTCGAAACAAATGGACGGAACATTAGCATGGACGGACACCGGACTTAAACTCGCAAACAGACCCGGTAGTGTGTTTATAAAACTGATAAAATGTGTTGTTGATATGTTTGATGATAAACCAGTGACATACTGACGTTAAGTCAACATTAAATACACTTATACATGTGTTGTGACAGCCTGGTGTCAACAATTATACCACCATAGGCTCATACAAAAAAATGCATAATTAACAACTGAACCGAAGTGACTGGTCATTGATTTTACTTTAATCAGAGCCCAAACTTCTGTGAGGTCAAATTATCAGTTATATGAATTATAAGACTTATTACTTACAACAAAAGATGCTTTGATGAGAATGTGCGCGGTTAATCACTCAATCAAGCATTAAATGTAATCAGAACAGGCTGACGGAATTCTGTCAATGAGTTCAATTTTGATTGATTTTTTTTCCCCTCAAAACTCTTACAACCTTATTTTGATTCCCCTCTACCCCCAACTATAACATGAGTCAACACACACACATATGTATAAATATATAGAGAGAACCTCCATGTTTTGTTTTGTTTTTTAATTTTAATTGTGTTTGAACTACTCTGTACAGTGACCTTGAGTGTTTAGAAAGGCGCTTTTAATTTATTATTATTATTATGTGCTCTATCCTACATCAATCATCAACAGTTCAGGTAGATGCTGCAAAATGAATCATCATTCCTCTCCAGATAATATTCATTACAGATATTAATGTTGATATTAGGTTGATCGCTGTATCGAATAGAATAGAATAGAATAAATCTCTATTCATCCCACACAGGGAAATTTGCAATGTTACAGCAGCAAAGGGGACAGCGTTGATAAACAATAAGTATAAAAATTGTATAAAAATAGCATGAAAATAGCAGTATGTACATTATTCTACCAATATAAATATAAAAAAGGGCTTGAATACAGAAACTAAAAAGCAAATCCTATAAGGATTATTTACACATTCACAAAGTAATTGCACATGAATGTAAGTGATTGCACATGGATGAATTGCACATTGTCAAGAGAGTTAGCACAGTAATTGTACATTGTAATTGCTTAGATAATTACTCAGTTTATGGTGACTGGGAGCAGTGCTTGGTGTAAAGTCTAACAGCAGCAGGCAGGAAAGACCTGCGGTAGCGCTCCTTCACACACTTCGGGTGACGCAGCCTGTCACTGAGCTGCACAGAGCTGTATGGTTGTATTGATTAATGAATTTATGTACAACAAATACAAATACAGTGCTAAACGAATAAAGATTGATTGATTGAGACAAATGTGATGAGGACAGATTTATGATTTGGGCATCCATCGGTTTGTCTCTCTCATAAATTCTTATTTTAAGCCCCTTTGTATCTACCTGGGAGGATGTATGTGTATTTGCAAGCATATGTATATGTATATGCCTATATGTGTATCTAAAATGAAGAATATGGCTTCAGCCTGCTCTGTTGGAAAGTGCCTTCAGGTAACACTTGAACTGGCACTATACAAATAAAGATTGATTGATTAAAGAGGAGAACTATGAAATTTGGACAAGTTATTTTTCTTCTAATGAGTTTTATAAAGCCTTAGTAAGACTTGGTGTGTATAGATAGGTACACATACGCATTGTGTATATTTAGGAACAAGCGTTTGTCAATCAATCAATCTGTCTTTATTAGTATAGCACAAGTTCAAAGCAAGTGTTATCTCAAGACACTTTACAGTAGAGCAGGCATATATACAAATATAGAATACACACACACAAATATACACAGGTACATACATCTAAACCCAACATAGATCAACCATGAGCGCCACACTGGGCCAACTTTCGGTGCAGTGCATCTGTAGGAGGCTCACAGCTAACCTTTGTGGGTGATCAGGTGGATCCAGTGGCACTGCAAGGTTATAGTAAATACTCTAGATGTCCAAATATATGAGCAAAAATACTAACTTGTTTCCATTTTTCATGATGTCCTTTAGATATTCACAATTTGAGCCTTTCAAAATAAAAGCTGGCTCACCTTGTTTCTGTTGAGGAGCAGCAGCAGGAGGACGAAGATCTGTGCAAGGATGAGGACGATAAGGAAGCCCAGGTACTGAAGAGGAGATTTCAGATATCAATATATTTACTTTGTTTTATGTTAATAACAATGAACATTTTGGTCTGACATAGGTTTTCATAAGTCTGATGGTGCTGTCAACAGTTTAAAATATTTTTAAAACTCCCACAGGCCCTGAACTCACCACCAGCAGCAACATTTTGATCTTTTTAACAGCACCGATGCACCCGATCACACTGACCACCACCACCACCCCTCCAATCACCATCAGCCCCATCCCCACGGTGCGCAGCTCCACTGAAGGTAGACACAAAAACACAAACAGACTTAAATATGATGATGATGAAATGTGTTAATTTTAGTGCTCTATTAAAGTTTTGTCATGATATCAAAGTTAGAATTTTTAAGATGCTAATCCTAGACAGGCTAACACATTACCCCTTGCTCTGGTATTGCTAACTGGGCTAACACTTTGCCCCTGCTTCTTGTGTTTGTACTACGCTAGGCTAAGACTTCCCCCCTTAAAGTGTTAGTGCTAATTAGGCTAACACACTACACTACTTTCAGTGTTTATAGGAAGTTAGGCAATCACTTTCTCCTGCATAGTGTTAATGCTAACTAGTACCTCTTTCACACTGGCCAAAAAACCCGTTTTAAGCGGGTAACAATCAGCTCCTGTCGGCAGTGGGAAAGGGTCTAATCGGCATTCAGACTGAATCGACTGACCCTGCAAGCGACATGGGTTTTTATCGGCTCGCCTCCGATTGACTTCAGTGAGAACATCACACCCGGGTCAACCTGCTAATTTACAGATGACATCGGCGTAACTTGTCCACGGCATAACATCACGCACCTCCACTCCGTCTGTAACTTGCGTGACTCTTTGCCATCTCAGCGACTAATTTCATCCGCCTTCGTATCATCAGTGCTCAAATGTCGTTCAGTCTGCGCGGAGTTTGTACATTTTTAAAGAGGGACAAATGTACAAAGTACAGAAAATAGCTGACCACCGTGTCCACGACTTCCATGCTCCTTTCCATCGTTTACATGGTTGTGTTTCAGCGCACTGATGATGCCATCAACGTGATGACATCAGCTTGATGCACCAGAGGAAAAAAAAACAGCCACGCAGCTTGTCTGCAGCTGATTAGACCCGGGTCTGCTGGCAGTGGGAAAGGAGTCACTTGCCGATTGTTAGCGGGTTAACCCGCATTGAAAAAAAACGACCCGCTAATTATAGTGTGAAAGCAGTATAGGTTGACTCTTTTCCCCTGCATCAAATACAAAACTAGGCTAACACTTTCTCTTGCTTCCAATGTTTATACTAAGCAAGGTTGACACTAAGCTAACACTTTGCCCCCTTCCAGTATTAATGCTAACTTGACTAACACTTTCCCCCTTGCAGTGTTAATGCTGACAAGGCTAATAAGTCCCCTTTTGCAGTGTAAATGCTAGCTAGGCTAACAGTTCCCCCGTTGCAGTGTTAATGTTAACTAGGTTAACTCTTTTCCCCTGCATCAAATCTAAAGCTAGGCGAACACTTTCTCTATTGAAATGTTAATGCTAACTAGGCTAACACTTTTCCCCTTGGTAGTGTTAATGCTAACTAGGCTAATAAGTCCCTCTTGCAGTGTTAAGCTAAGCTAGGCTAACATTTGACCCCTGGGCCCCGCTCAATGTGTTAATGCTAAGCTAGGCTAACCGCAGCTGCAGTGTTACCTGATGGCTCGTTGGTCAGCAGAGTCCCATTATCAAAGAGAATCCACACAGCACAGGCGAACACACTCAGACCTACAGCCTGTACATCGAGAGGTCAAAGGTCAGTCCAGTGAGAAGAAATAAAAACAGAAGATTTGTTTGAACGTATTGTAATTAAATTTACAGTAAAGTACTTTATGTAGGTACTTATACTTGTTTTGGTATTTGTATTTATTCCTAAGCTACATCAACTGGCTGTCATATAACGCTGTTGTGGGTTAGTGATAGAGTCTGCTGTCTTTTTGATGAATGGGTTGGTGGTTTGATCCCCTGTCTCTGCGGGGAGACACTTAGCCTCAGTTATGATCCACTGCTGTGCCAGTGAGGTGCAGATGTGACCAGTTAATGCTGATGGATACTGAACAGCCTCCTCCATCAGTGTGTGAATGTGAAGTGAGTGTGGTGTGACATTCAATGTTTAAGTGTCCCGGTGGATCAAAAAAGTAGAAACTAGAGAATTCATCGAAAGTGAAAAAATGTTGGATTCATTTTCATGAACTCACCAGAAAGATAAGGTTTAGAACTACAGAGAAGAACGTCACCAGCTCGATCTTCATAGCGAGTATTATCGGTAAATCCAATACTTCAGAAAGTCCCAAACTTCGCTGTTTTGCAGTCTTTATGAAGGTCCAAACTGAACCAAGAAAATTCAAAACTTCACCTGGTTCCCAACTTTACCAAGTCCCAACTAGGTCCCAAAATTTACCAGTTTCCAAAGCTTAACCAGTCCCCAAAGTCCTAGTCCTTACAAAGCCTCAAACTTCACCAAGTCTTATTTTTTTTCCACGTCCCAATATCACTGAGTTTGAAACCATCTCAAACTTTGCAAAGTCTAACCCAGTTCCCAAACTTCACAGTCCAAACCACGTTCCTAACTTTAAAAAGTCCCAAGTTTAGCAAGTCCCAAGCCACTTCTCAAACTTGACCAAGTCCCAAACTTGACCAAATGTTCCCATTCACAAATTCCAAACCAGGGTAGAACTGCCCCGAGGCCAAAACTTCATCAAGTCCCAGTCTTCAACAAGTCAAAAACATCAATTTAGAACTTTGACAGGTCCCAACTTTACCAGGTCTTATCCAATCCAAACACTTCACCAAGTCCCAACTAGGTCCCAAAATTCTGCAAGTCCCTACTTTTACCAAGACCCAAATACCACCGAGTTTCAAACTTCATCTAATCTCAAACTTTGCAAAGTCTTACCAGTCTTATCGACTGAACAGCCCTAACCAGTCCCTAACTTTAAAAGTCCCAAGCTTCAAAAGTCCCAAATTTCATCAAGTCCTAAACATGACCAAGTCCCAACAAGGTCCCAAACTTGGCCCAATGCTTAACTTCACCAAGTACCACACTTCACAAAGTCCAAACCAGGGAAAAACTGTTCTGAGTCCAAAACTTCTTCAAGCCCTAAAATTCAGCCAGGCTTATCCAATCCCAACACCTCACCAACTGGGTCTGAAAAAATCAACACGTCCTGAACTTGACCAATTCTTCGACTTCACCTCACCAAGTCCCAAATTTTAGCAAGTTCCAAACTTGAATCCCAGGCTTTACAGGATCTTAACTGGGTCCCAGTCTTCAGCTTCTTCTTAACTGGGTCCCAGTCTTCAGCTTCTTGAGCAGGTGCAGGTCAGATCTGCCAGGTAAATAAATTATGTTTCATAATCACTTGACTTTGAGGTGAAACAGGATTTTTTTGATCTAGTTCTATTTTATTCTCTGATATTAACCTGTAGGCTCCGTCTCCTCAGCAGGTCCAGGTGTGTTGGTCTGTTTGATTTTTCTGCTTCTATTTGAGTTTCAGCTCGACAGCCGCGGTGATCAGAGTTCACTTCCTTATTGTCTCATTATCCATTAACACACAAACATAAACCAGCTGCTGACAAACCAGGAAACACTCTGATATTTTTACTGAATGTGAAGTCATGATGTCCCAGAGGAGGGCTGTTCACATTCTTACACTGGATTTATCAATATTTCAAGTTTTTTTTTAGCAATATGATCTGGTAAAATAGCATCTTTTATTTAATTTTTCAATTATTTATATTTATTTACCATTAGAGTTGAAAAGGGATGAAAAGTCAGGTAAATTTTCCGGACTCTTTCCAGAAACTTTCCATGGGAAGTAAAGCTGGAGAATTTTGGACATATTTCAAATTGCAAAGCTTCCATGGAATTTATGGGAAATTATGGGACTTAACTGAAAACTGGGGTTAATTTAAACAGACTGTATCTTATCCAAACATAGATATATACATTTTGTCTTGCCAATGGCAGACATCCATTCAAAAAATACAATTAAAATTATTAAATTTCAGCAGATTTATTTCTAAGTAGAACTGTATCAATGTCACTACATGTTTCCTTGTCCATTAAATACTGTGCATTTAAAACTGGTTAAATCTCCATCATTTCCATTATCAGAGGTTTTAGAAAGCTCAGATCTTCAGTCATGATTTCATCTGCAAGGAAAAAACACATCTAACTTGTACTAATTTGTCAGATGCCTTAAGAGAAAAAATTGATACAGGTGATTAGTGGGGAAAACACAGAGCCAGGTCCCAAACTTCACCAAGTCCAAACTAGGTCTCAAACTTTAAGAGCGTCCAAAACTTGACCAATCCCCAAACTTTACCAGTGTCCAAAACTGGACCAATCCTCAAACTTCACCAAATCTCTACTTTTTTCCAAGTCCCAAAAATCACTGAGTTTAAAACTTCATGTCGTCTTAAACTTTGCAAAGTCTTACTAAGTTGTAAAACTTCACAGTCCTAACCAGGTCCCTAAAAGAGAGAGCCTAGCAAATCCCAAATCAGGTTCCAAAACTGACCAAATGCTTAACTTCACCAAGTACTAACCAGGGCAAAACTTCATCAAGTCCAAATCTTCAACAAGTCAAAAAATCAAGTTTGAAATTTGACATGTCCCAGACTTTAGCAGGTTTAATTCTATTTCAACACCTCACCGAGTTCCAACTAGGTCCCAACCTTCAATATTCAGCAAGTTTCAAAATTGAGCAAATCCCCAAATTAAGCAAGTCCACAAATGCACCAAGTCCCTACTTTTACCATGTCCTAAAAATCACTGACTTTGAAACTAGATCTAGTCTCAAACATTGCAAAGTCTTACCCAATTCCAAACTTAACAGCCAAACCAGTTCCCTAACTCCCCATAGTCCCACGTTTTAAAAGTCCCAAAATTAAACAAATCCCAACTTGAACAAATGTTTTACTTCACCAGATACCAAGCTTCACAAAATTCCAACAAGGGCAAGACTGTTCTGAGACCAAAACTTCATCAAGTCCAAATATTCAACAAGCCAAAAACATCAGTTCAAAAATGTATCAAGTTCCAAGTTTTAGCAGGCCTTATCCAATTCCAACACCTCACCAAATTCTAACTGGGTCCCAACCTTCACCAAGTCCCAAATCCAGCAAGTCCCAAAATGCACCAAGTCCATACTATTACCAGGCCCCAAATATCACTGCGAAGTTGTACCCAGTTTTAAAACTTTACAGTACTAATCAAGTGCCTGACTTTAACAAATCCCAAGTTTCAAAATCTCCAAAGTTCAGCAAGTCTTAAATTAACTAAATACTTGACTTTACCAAGTACCATGCTTCACAAAACCCCAACCAGAGCAAGACTTTTGAGTCGAAAACTTCAAGTCCTAATCTTCATTAAGTCAAAAACATCAATTTTGAAATTTATCAAGTCCCAACATTAGCAAGTCTTTCTAATTCCAACACCTCACCAAGTTCTGACTGTGTCCTTAACTTCACCCAGTCCTTACTTTTACCAAGTCCCAAGTGTCACTGATTTTTAAACTTTATCTTGCACTAATTTGCTGGATACCTTTAGAGAAGAATGTAAAACAGATGATCAGTGGGGGAAACACAGAGACACCTCCTCACACTGTTTCAAATGTCATCAACATATTTGTGCTAATTAGACAATAAGCAGCACTCTGCCTGAAATGTCTGATGGTTTTCCCCTTTTCTTTAATCTTTGATTACAGTAATGTTGCTTTTTATTCTTTCTTGATACTACTGATTAATGAATTATTAAATTACAAAGTAAAGTGGATATCTTGGACTTCTATTTCGGGTCCTTTGATATCAAATGGGTGATATGTTTGAGTTTCACTGGAATCATATCAAAGATTATTTTTCTGGGGTGGTTACCATTGTGAAAAGACGACTACATAGAAACAAGAGTATTGTGTATGGTGGGAATTGATAGTTTTTTTTCTACACCAGTTCCATTATCGATTTTTTTTTTAACAATTCTCTTATCTGTGGATTTTCTGTGTGAGGAAATGTTGGCCTACAGTGGTTGTCAATGTCAAACACATGAAACTCTAAATATTAATTGCTGTGCTGCACAGATTAATGTTTCTACAAGTGACTGGTGTTTCCACCCTCTAATTATTGTGTAGTGGATTTTTTTTATAAAGGTTAAGCCACAGATTTGACCGCTTCTACCCCCGTCTGCCTTGACGAACTCTTTGTTGTTGTTTTTGCTGACTGCCTCTGATGAGAGCAAGATTTCCTTGATTTAAGCAAGTTGTTATTGTCATCTGGAATTGTTTTTCAGTTTCTATCCCTAGTATTGTGTCATGGTCATGGGATAGTTAATCTGTTTGAATATTAGTATTGAAAACCTAACAGCTGAGGTTCAGGTAAAAAGATTTAACCTTTAAACGGGTAGGTATGTGTAAATATTGGGAAAAAAAAACAGCCAGTGTATCTAGCCTTAAATAGGTCTGGATGTATGAATATCTATATTTATATGTGTATATGCACGTAAGAGTATGTCTTCAGCCTGCATTATTGTAAAGTTTGTTGAGAAAACACTTGTAATGAACTGACACCATAAAAATAAGGATTAATTTATTGAGATTGCTGTTTTTTCCATCATGTTTTGCATTAAAAGTTGTGAAAATCTGAAAAAAAAGACGACTGGTTCAGGGTGTACCCCGCCTCATGTCAACATCAGCTGGGATAGGCTCCAGTCCAGTGACTTCAAAAGACATAAGTGGTACAGGTAATGAATGGATGTATTATTAATGTTTGTTTGTTTTTTTAAGAATATCAACGCAAAGTAAAACTCAAGAAATGATCAAATTGGTCCACATACTATCAGTAAGATATCAAAAATCCTCTTTTTTGTGATGCTTTCCTTGCAGTGGGCCTGCACAAAAACAGTTCATCTGTTTGTGAATGTGTCTGTTATCCCCACCAATATATCCTGCATTATATCTTCAAGGATACAGACATACAATGCTTGATAATGCAAGTTGTAAAAATCTAATCCATTATTTACTAACAAACTCTTTAAAATTTCCTGAATAAAAAGTTTAATAGTTTAAATATAGTTCCCTTGTAATATGATTGAAAAATAGCACTAAATTTCTGGTTGGTGCCTTTGTCTCTGCACTCTGCCACATACATTTTAATTATCTGTTTTAATGCTGAAGTCATAGATAAAACCCAAAATTTTATACTCAGTTGCCTATCCCCATAAATTCATCCATCCATCCAAGCATCCTGTGCAATACTTGACATTTCTACATTTTTTTTTCTGTATCATGTGCAATACAACACATATATATATATATATGTATATATATATATATATATATATATATATATATATATATATATATATATATATATATATATATAGTTGTCTATTTTCTGTCTTATATTCTTAACATTGATACTTTTTTACTTTTTTATATTGTATATAGAGTTGGATTTTATCTTTCTAATTTTTGTAAAATTATCCAATTGCACTGAAGAAGGAGAAGCTCTCCAATCTTGTTGTACATAAAGTATAATGACAATAAAGAGCATTCTATTCTAAATCCATTTAATGGTCCAGTAACTTTTAAAGAACATTATTTTTTCAGTTTACAGTGAGATAAATTCACTTATATTTGTGTTACTATTTAGTGATTATTTATTCTACAGACAGCAGTTTTTGTTTATTCAATGAGGTCTCAGTGCTGAAAAAAATCACACAAGTTGTAAAGTTGGCTCTAAACTACGATCACGTCTCAGACACATGTAGTTACTCTCTGTATCCAGAAGGTGGCGCTGCAGTCGCCTGCGTGCACACTCATTATGGCCTTCTACACGTGCAGCCCTAGGAAACACCGGGGTGACCTGCCCTGATGATCCGCAGCTCACCCTGGTAGTTCCAGTGTTTTTCTTCAAGTGTGAATGAGGTTTCAGATTGCAAAGTGAAGGTTCAAACTAGGGTTCAACGATTTTAGGAGAAAATCTGATTGTGATTTTTCTGGCAGATATTGCGATTTCAGTTCGATTCACGATTTTCTTCAATTTAAGCTTCAGTGCAATATTCACTGCTTACAGTATAGACAACAGTAAGGAAATCAGTGATTAAAAGCACATAACACAGTATTCATCATCTGATACTGATGATTTATAACCTGTTTTCATTATTTAAGGGATACTCCAACTTCTACTCCTAAACAGAGGCTTTATGTTGTTGAATTGAATTTTGAATTTATTTCCAATATGTATGCAAAGAAATAAAAGTAGAAAAATGACATTCACATGCAAAGAAAAAAAAAAGAAATAAAGTAATTATACACGTTCAAAAAGGAGTAGGAAGAAGTAAATACTTTTTGAGTTCCTACCCCTTAATACTGTTCCTCATGGGCCTTATAAAAATAAATTCTGCTATTGATGCAAATATATTATACATATGTCCTTTACCAAACATATAATCTGTTTAAATATGTTTATCTACATATACACAACAAATATAATATATAATTAATACACATATATATACATATACATACGCTCATACATACATACACACTCACACACATATATATATACACATACACATATGTATCTAACACATAAGTATCAATATAGACATAATACATATATACTACATAAACATCTATGGAAATATAATTCGCACCTATGCACACAGACACATACATACTTACATGTGTATACATAATAAGTAACTGTCCATATAAATATTATATCTATATCCAGTATCCATACACTTTATAGCAAAATACTAATCAATTTCAACATAATTTTTTATGGTTTATTTATTTATTTATTTACCCCATTGTTCTCATTGATCACACACTTCCTCTTCCATACACTTGTTTAGAAACAGTTTTCTGTACCTCTTTTTATACAGATTTATGTTTGTACTTTGTTTTATCTCCATATCCAAATTGTTCCATAAAGTCACCCCACAGCTCGATATACTGAAACTTTTCATTGTTGTTCAAACCTTTTGTTTTTTTTAAATTTAGGTTTCCTCTTAGATTATACCCTCCCTCCCTTTCTGTAAACACTTCCCGAATTGTATTTGGCAGTAGATTATTTCTTACTTTATACATTACTAGTGCTGTTTGTTGACCTGCTTACCAGCACTTCAGCGGTGTGGATGTGACGTTCATGAGCGAGTCGACTCTTTTTAACTGCTCTTAAGTGAACAATGAGAACCGATTCACAGTTGTGAGTAAGCTGTTCATTTGCGAGCCATTCTTAAATGCAAATTGCCTGCAAATTTGTAAAATAGTTTGTGCAAAATAGTTGACACAACAGATGCTGGGTTAGTCAGGAGTGCTGCAAAAAATTGCAGCTTTGGCGACTGCATGATTGCGTTGTCTGAAATTGTGATCGAAAACAATAAATCTTTCAGCTCTGTTCAAACTGAGTGGATGTAATCTGATTTGTTAAAAACAATGAACAGGAAAGAGTGAGTTTGAAGGTTCTGTCAAGTTCAGACAGAGTGACCGTGTGCAGCAGCCGGTCTTATTTTCATTTATTTAAAAACAATAAATCATGCAATATTGGGGGTCTGGGACTTCTATTTTGCTGCTGTAGTGTCAAACACCGATATAAAACTGTTAAAGTTTTAAATTCTGCTTTACTAAAAATCTGTGTTATACATTTAAAAGTCTGTCAAAATTAAATGATTACTTTTAACCAACAAAGCTGTGCCAAAAACAGATGAATTCAAAGTGTTTTATTCCTGTTGACAATAAGATATGGACAGGAGATGATACTTTTTTTTAATATGTTAATTAGAGTTTTAGCATTTTTTACAGAACATATACATAAACATTTGGCTCACATATACAAAACCCAAAACCAGTGAAGTTGGCGCATTGTGTAAATCGTAAATAAAAACAGAATACAATGATTTGCAAATCCCTTTCAACCTATATTCAATTGAATACACAGCAAAGACAAGATACTTAACGTTCGAACTGGTAAACTGTGTTATTTTTTGCAAATATTAGTTCATTTTGAATTTGATGCCTGCAACATGTTTCAAAAAAGCTGGCACAAGTGGCAAAAAAGACTGAGAAAGTTGAGGAATGCTCATCAAACACTTATTTGGAACATCCCACAGGTGAACAGGCTAATTGAGAACAGGTGGGTGCCATGATTGGGTATAAAAGCAGCTTCCCTGAAATGGTCAGTCATTCACAAACAAGGATGGGGCGAGGGTCACCACTTTGTAAACAAATGCGTGAGCAAATTGTCAAACAGTTTAAGAACAACATTTCTGAACAAGCTATTGCAAGGAATTTAGGGATTTCATCATCTACGGTCCGTAATATCATCAAAAGGTCCAGAGAATCTGGAGAAATTACTGCACGTAAGAGGCAAGGGCCGAAAACAAACATTGAATGCCCGTGACCTTCGATCCCTCAGGCGGTACTGCATCAAAAACCGGCATCACTGTGTAAAGGATATCACCACATGGGCTCAGGAACACTTCAGAAAACCACTGTCAGTAACTACAGTTCGTCGCTACATCTGTAAGTGCAAGTTAAAACTCTACTATGCAAAGCGAAAGCCATTTATCAACAACACCCAGAAACGCCGCCGGCTTCGCTGGGCCCGAGCTCATCTAAGATGGACTGATGCAAAGTGGAAAAGTGTTCTGTGGTCTGACGAGTCCACATTTCAAATTGTTTGTGGAAAGTGTGGTCGTCGTGTCCTCCGGACCAAAGAGGAAAAGAACCAGCCGGACTGTTATAGGCGCAAAGTTCAAAAGCCAGCATCTGTGATGGTATGGGGGTGTATTAGTGCCCAAGGCATGGGTAACGTACACATCTGTGAAGGCACCATTAATGCTGAAAGGTACATACAGGTTTTGGAGCAACATATGTTGCCATCCAAGCAACGTCTTTTTCATGGACGCCCCTGCTTATTTCAGCAAGACAATGCCAAGCCACATTCTGCACGTGTTACAACAGCGTGGCTTTGTAGTAAAAGAGTGTGGGTACTAGACTGGCCTGCCTGTAGTCCAGACCTGTCCCCCATTGAAAATGTGTGGCGCATTACAGAAGCGTAAAATACAACAACGGAGACCCCGGACTGTTGAACAACTTAAGCTGTACATCAAGCAAGAATGGGAAAGAATTCCACCCGAAAAGCTTCAAAAATTGGTCTCCTCAGTTCACAAACGTTTACTGAGTGTTGTTAAAAGGAAAGGCGATGTAACACAGTGGTAAAAATGCCCCTGTGCCAACTTTTTTGCGATGTGTCGCTGCCATTAAATTCTAAGTTGATGATTGTTTGTAAAAGAAAACAAAGTTTCTCAGTTCGAACATTAAATATCTTGTCTTTGCAGTGTATTCAATTGAATATAAGTTGAAAAGGATTTGCAAATCATTGTATTCTGTCTTTATTTACGATTTACACAACGTGCCAACTTCACTGGTTTTGGGTTTTGTACATCACAATTCAAACTAAAATTAATATAGGTGTTTGGCTCTTGTTCATCTAGTTAAAAGAGCAAGAAAGTTGACATCTCAAAGCAATAACAGTCTTGGTTATACCATGAAGTAATGACAGGGGTCCACCATCCTTATTAATATGTTGGATCCTGTTCATTTCTTGCTCTGTGGTCGGCCAGAACTGCTGGATTTTTCTACATGACCGCAGGCAGTGTGTGAGGTTAGCACTTTCTGTCTTACACTTTAGACATGGGAGATGATACTTGATGAGATCTGATGTTTCCAGCACTTTGTTGAATTTATGCAGCTTTGAAGGCAAAAGGGGTCCAACCTAAGAAGGTGTACCTAATAAAGTGGCCAGTGAGAGTATACTTTACATATTATAAGTAAAGAAATGTTTTCTGCTTGCATTCCTGTAAATTAAAGTAAAAAATTGAGATTTAATTTATAGTTTAACTAATAAAAACCCTCCTTTAATCCTTGGTATCTCGTGGCCCCGTGGCTTTGATTTTCCAGAAAATTCCTGGAGAAACATTCAAAAGGTCCCCTGGGGGGCCTCCAGACCTCAGAGTGGGAACCTCCTGCTGTGACCTTTGACCCTGATGGAGAGACAAACATGATACACTCAGAGCGAGGTCGAAGCTCCTCCTGTGCTGCTGCCTGATCATCTCGCCTCGGCGGTGGCATATTTATGACCCTAATGGAGAGCAGAGGGACATCCCTACGTCACACAGGCCTGTTTGGAGACTGTTTTTGCTACTCTCCGGGTCATGCCTGTAGCAGCACCGAGGATTCTTCAAGAACTCCTGAAGTTTTGCTAGGGATGGGAATTGATCAGATTTTTTTGCCACCAATTCCATTAGTGATTCTGATTATCGTTTTGATACTTTAGTGATTCATTTATCAGTTCCTGCTGATTTTCTGTTCACAAAAGTTGGTCTACAGTCTCAAACACATGCCATACCTGATACTCGCTGCTCTGCTGCATGACAAATGCTTCTGCAAGTTCCTGGTGGTTCTACTTTATGAAAGTTGTGCAGGAGTCATCTTTTATCCAAGTATTGAGACACAATTTTGACCACTTCTGCACCTTGTCTGCCATGATTTTTGACTTCTTTGTCATCATTTCTGCTGGCTACCCCTAGACGTACGTGATTTGCAAGGCATACATAACAAAGTGGACGTAGTTATTGATTTTTAGCTGGAGTTGGATTTTGACTCCCATTCCTAGACAGGCTAGAGTCAATATAAGCCCCCAAGTATTTGTATGAATCAGTGTTAATTTTGTTGACCAATAATTTTCATCATAGTTTTCATCAACAACCTTGTTTCCCCTGATGAAAACTAGACAGTAACTAATAAAAATAAGTGCACATGGACAAAAACTAAAACTAAATTAACTGACATTTTCCTCAACAAATAAAAACTAGACTAAAATGTTTGACAGAGACTTAATCCAGTCAGACCTAATTTGGAGAGCAGGGACAAGTTAGGAATATATATAATAACAGCTACTTACAATATTGTGGCTCAGATGCTCTGCCAGGTAGCCTAAATAAAGGTGACTGCATTTCACACAAAAGTTAAAATTGTTTCTGTTCATTTATACATTCAGACTTTACTAGCATTCAATAAAGGGTTATTAGATGTTTTTCATTTTATCCAAGTGTACAACATGAATTCAGAAATTCAAGGAAACATAAAAAATGCCTTACCCTTTTATATTTTAGTCGACTAAATTCACAGTAGATTTTGTCGACTATGTGTGAAATTTCATCAACTGAAACTAGACTAAAATTGAAACAATTTAGATGACTCAATTATGACTAAAAGTAAAAGATATTTTAGGCAAAAGACTATAACTAAAACTAAATTATGAAGTGCTGTCAGAATTAATTCTAATATGAGTGGACCTGAAATGGACCAGAACTGATGAGTGATATTTCATTTCATCTCTTTTCTTTACATCAACACTTGGACATCACACCACTGGACAAACTTCCTCCCCTCTGTAGTATGAACTGAAATGTCCATGTCCGTGCTCATCAGTCCCAGGATGGCAGTGTCACCTGAAAACTTGATGATAAAGCCCTAGAGTTGCTGCTCATACAGTCATTTGTGCATAAATAGAGCAGAGTGGGTTAGCTAACACATCCCTGTGGTTCGCCTGTTAATGATTTTAAGCTCTGACAGCATCTGGTTCACCCTGACCTGCTGGATCCTGTTGCTCTATAATGAGTGGTACCACCTGCTGACATGTTGTTAAATGGATGTTTGTTTGATTTGCGAGTGATGTGAAGCTGCAGAGAATTAAAACCTGAGCTAAAGTCTACCAAGAGTGATCCAGCAAAAGCCACAGAGCGTCTCAGACTGGGAGAATACAACAAGCGTTATTTGAACATTAGTGATTAAGACCATATCAGGCCTGCAGTGTGAATTTTGTTGACCAATTATTTTCGTCATAGTTTTGTCAACAACCTTTTTTCCCTGACGAAAAGTAGATGGTAACTAATAAAAACAAGTGCTCATGGACAAAAACTAAAACTAAATTAACTGACATTTTCATCAACAAATAAAAACTAGACTAAAATGTTTGACAGAGACTTAATCCAGCCAGACCTAATTCCATCATGTAGAAAGTACATGATGGTGGGTTTTGGGGACAAAAAGAGCGAAATGCGATTTTTGAAAACGAGTCTGGCTGCTGGTCCTGAAATCTATCTGAATGGCATGCAAAGAAGAAGAAGAGAGAGAGCGGGTATTACAAGAGAAGACGACGGCGCAGTTTTTTGTAACTGTAAATGATGCCCTGTTCACGATCCTTTTTGGTCTTCACCGGCTCTCGTCGCTTAGTGATGTGATGTTTTAGTAACAGACGGGCTCATTCCAAAATCTGAACGCTAGATGTCGCTAAAATGCCAGTTTCTACACACTGCACCTTAAAGTAACTGCATAAGCAGCAGTTCTGTTTTCCTGAAATCCATGCTGATTTTTACTTAGAAGATTATTTTTTTAATAAGTGAACAGATTCAATTATTGAATAAAGCATTTCTTTAGAAGTTTTGAAAATTGAAGGAGAAGGGATACAAGTCCACAGTTTTAAATTCTGTGCTTATCACCATTTTTAAAAATTGGGATAACTTTAGCTTAATTCATATTTTTAAGAAAAGCCCCTGAGAATCATAAAAATGGAGGTAAGAGGATTTGACTCGACAGTGACGATATTTTCCCTCTTTTAGCCTTTAAAAAAAAAAGTTGCATCTCAAAGTGGGAATGCGCCCATCCCAAACTCACACCTTTCACAGTGTGTTTCTCAGCAGGAAGAATCTCTGACAGTGATCCATCACCCAGCGACCCACTGCTGCCCTGAGGCATGCTGGGAGTGTGACTGGAAACACTGGGACTCTGTTTACGTTAGGGTGGGAGATTTAACCCTCAGTGTGATCTGTCAGGCTGAACTCAAGCCCACAGAACAACATAAAAACTTCCCCTCGTCCTCCTCATTCAGACATACGAACACTCACTCTGTATTTAACGATGTATAAAGACAAACAGAAATCAAACAGATGATTTATCAAGTTTGATAACACCACCACTGTAAGGACAAATCATTAAATATAAATGCAGTAAATTGTTTAAGTTATATTAATTTTTGTTTGTGACCTACTTGATTATTTGGGTCTTAAATAGGGATATAATTTCTTGGTCATTATCCAGGAGGAAAAAGTTGGCCCCACTTATTTTTTCACAGACATTTGATGTTGTCATGATTTAAATCTTTAAAGTTTGATTAATAAATTAAATTATATCGATTCAATTTGATACCATGGCAACAAAACAGAAGTCCTGGACACAATGTTCTGCAATTTATTGGTCTTTTTTCAGCAAAATATGCAGACAAACCTGTGCTGTTTTGGAAATGTTTTTTGAAAATGCTGTATGTTTTATTTTATTTTATTTTTTTCATTTGTTTGTTTTAATGGGAAGCATATTTAAACAACAAAAGGACTTAGTAATAGAGCTGTGAATTTAAAGGCACTACAAGTCTTTAAAATTGTATCAAAAATAAGAAGTTTAAAAGCTACAGAAATCAGCAGAAATCAATAACTGAATCATTGAAGAATCGGATAAATAAGCAGGATCGTTAATGGCATTGGTATCAATAAAATCCTATCAATTCCCATCCCTAAGAGAAAGACAACCATTGACACACTCACATGCAAGGGCAGTTTATAGTCAGCAAAATATCTAATGAGCATGTTGTTAGTCAGTTGGAAGAAACCAGTGGCCTTAAAGTGCAGCTGGATCTGCCTATAACACAGAAAGGCCCAATTTTCTCAGGGCAGCAAACCAGCATCCTGTGAGGGATGAGCTGTAACATGTTGCCTCCAATAAGGGCCCCACACGAAAGAGCCTAAGGTGGTGGATCAGACAGTAAATTAACAGAAGCATAAAATAAATCTACCAGTAAGACACAATTGATCCAGATATTTCATCACACCTACACTGAGCCAATGATACAAAGATCACATTCAGCAGTCGTACAGTAGCTCACCTTTAGGCCCTCCAGGAAAACACGAGACCAGGTGCCTTTGAGCACGAGTCAGCCTACGCCCCATCACACAAACCAAACAACCGGGGGCAACAAGCAACTCTCTTAAAAAACTATTTGTTATTAAAATAATAGAGCCTACACTGTTGATATGTAAGGATTAAAGTTTGGAGCTTTTTGGCAGCCTCAGTATCACAGCAGGATTGAGAGTCTCGATGACACCTGAGGGGCCGACGTCTTCGAGAGGATAAATATAAACCTCGGTGTGTGCTGCTGCTCACCTGTTCATCACTCTGCAGTCTAAAATACCAAACTGTCGACATGTTGGGATCTGTTCTGTTCAAGTTTCACTTTCCTCATGACTGACTGACTGCACTGTAAAAAATAACACAGTAAAAATCCTTCAGGAAAGACTGAATGAGCAGGTGAAGCCAGCTCGTGATCATTCAGAAGGCTCATGGGCAAAGGCTTTATGTTCTTTTTAATTGGACAACAGAATTTTCATTTATAATGGACTCAGTGTGCAAACACTGTCAGTCTGATGTTGTATTGTTTGTTTGTTTGTTTGTTTTTTTAACTTGTCGTGTCCATCATTGCAACAGCAGAATTATGGTCTGGCTGCCATTTTGTGCAGAACACATTTACTTTGCCAAGAGGAGCCGTTTGTATATAAGGCTCCCCTTGAGTTTTAAGTGAAACTTTTTATTCGTGTTTTTGTTAAATTTTTATTTTTATTTATTTATTTATTTATTTTCCCCCCACCGTATACTGCCAAGTTGGAAGATTATTGCTTGACCAGACAAGAGTGATAATAGATAAGAGAGAGGGAAGAAAAATAGACAGAAAGGGAGAGAGAAACAACAAAACAGAAATGATGTTGTATTGTTAATGAAGAGTGGACCCATGTTTATTATCTAAGCAGTTTTAGTCTTTTTTGAAAGAAAATGTAACTTTTAAAGAATTTGATGAAGCCATGTGACATCAGCCGTTTGATAGTCTCAGGAGCCTTTGGAGCAGTGTTAATTTTGTTGACTAATTATTTTCATCGTAGTTTTCGTCAACGACCTTTTTTCCCCTGATGAAAACTAGACAGTAACTAATAAAAACAAGTGCACATGGACAAAAACTAAAACTAAACTAATTGACATTTTCATCAACAAATAAAAGCTAGACTAAAATGTTTGACAGAGACTTAATCCAATCAGACCTAATTTGGTCATGTAGAAAGTAGGGACAAGTTAGGAATATATCCAATAACAGCTGCTTTGGTTGTGTGGAAAGGTTGGATGAGTGAAGAGGGACATCCAATCACAGCTGCCTTAGCTTGGTGGTGGTGGGATAAGTTGGGGAGCAATTCAATCAGAGCTCCTCTCTTTATGAATTGATATATTCATGTAGAGCAGGTTCACTGTTTGTTGTCAGTTCTGGTATTGTAACTGAGATGCTCTGCCAGGTAGCCTAAATAAAGGTGACTGCATTTCACACAAAAGTCAAATGTGTTTCTGTTCATGTATACATTCAAACTTTACTAACATATAATAAAGGGTTACTAGATGTTTGATTTTATCCAAGTGTAAAACATGACTTCAGAAATTCAAGGAAACATAAAAAAATGCCTTACACTTTACACTTCATATTTTAGTTGACTAAATTTACAGCAGATTTCATCGACTAAAATGTTGTGAAATTTTCTCAACTAAAACTAGACTAAAATTGAAACAATTTAGATGACTAAATTATGACTAAAACTAAAAGATATTTCAGGCAAAAGACTATAATTAAAGCTAAATTAAAAAGTGCAGTCAAAATTAACACTGCTTTGGAGCGTTGTTGTTGCCCTCTTAAGGCTGGTGTCATTAGGGATGTAACTAACCTTTTGACGGATGTCTGTTTTGTTTTATGTGTTGACAGCGACCTGCTAGTGGGACTGAGGATGGAAATTAGCCACGTGCCTAATCCCACGCATTTACATGTCAATATTTATTAATGCATACTGTACCATTTAAAAAAATATATGAACTTCAATCTCAAATCTCAACCTCCAACCCAAATGTCCTCTCATCAGACGGCCGTTAAGCTTGAGTCTGATCCAGATCAAGATTTCCTGCCTGCCTAACAGGTTTTCTTTACTGGCTGTGACTTCTGCTAAATTTTGTAATTTGCTGCACCAACAGTGGATTTATGTTGGTCTTTGGAAATCATGAATAAATGACCAGACAACCATTCACACTCATGCCTCAGGGCAATTTGGAGTCACCAGTCAACCTACTGAGCATGTTTTTGGTCTGTGGGGGGAAACAGGAGTCCCAAAGAGCACCCATGCATGCACGGAGAACATGCAAACTCCACATAGACAGGCCCTGACGAACACAGGGATCAAACCAGCATCCTTCTTGCTGTGAGACATGCACTACCTGCTGCTCCACTATGCTGCCGCAACATGTCATAAAAAAGTCAGTTATTTCTATAATCCTCTTTAATAACTGTTTTGTTTAATTATGAGAAATTGTTACCTCCACCAAAGAGGTCATGTTTTTGCTGAATACTGTCCTTTTGTGTGTTTGTCTATGAGCACGATAACTCAAAACTTTTCTGTGGATGCTGGTCATGGTCAGCTGGTCAGCTGATATCACATAAATGTGGCTTCTTTGGTTATCAAAGTTGCCCATCCTGGGTCTACACCAGCTCTTTAATAATAATATTAAAAATGAATTTAAAGTTATGTACATATATACAGACCCTCTTTTTGAAATATGCCTAATTCTTTATATCATTTTTGTTTTATTTCTCATCACTATTTCCCTCTCTGAAGATATCTGTACATGTATGGATGCATGCATGTACATGTGTTGATGTATGGCTGTATTTACTTATGTATATAAAGGGGACTATTTTTTTCTGTACTCTAGTGACAGGAATACCCGTGCAAGGATAGATATCTATCTTCAGACGTATAATAATAATAATAATACATTTTATTTTTAAAGCACCTTTCATGACACCCAAGGACACTGTACAAGTTTAAATATATTTGATTTTGTTGTGTTGTATATATATACATATACATACATATTTACATATATGTAGATACATATATATATATCTATGTGAGACTGGAAAGACAGTGACATTCGTTCTGACTCACAAATAAATATTAATGGACTGATCAGCTGATTTACAGAGTGAGGGATGATTAACGCTGAAGGTTCAGGCTCTCTGTTGACCCTTACATGAGGAGACGGTTTTACTCAAACGGGTTAAATCGCCTGCAGAGAGGAAGCCCCGCCCACCCTTAGCTCGCCCACTCTCTCCCCTACACCCTCTCCCTCTCTCCCTCAGTCGGCTTGCGTCTCCTGTTCAGGATGGTCCTGTTGCTCTCTCTCTCCCTCTGGTTTGCTGTCATGATGTCGTCCTGTTATGGTGAGTGAACCCAGCGAGACCAATCAACCAATTAACCAATCAGTGGGTAGAATGCGATCAGCTGACTTTGTTTTTCTCTGTAAGTTTGGAGAAATACGTCCTCAGTTTATGGGTGTGTGGACTGACTGTAAGATTCATGGTGAAAACTGATCCAAAGTGCAGGAGAGGAATGAAAACAGGATGAGCAGAGACTAAATAAACTGAGAGACCGGCTGATGCTTGAATAAATAAATTAAAGTTTAATTTTACTTAAAGCAGAGGAGATGCTTGCTCTCTCACTTCAGTGTGGTTTGATCATCCAAACAGAAGATCTCCCTTTTGCTGTTTTTCATGCCTCCACAGACTTTATGGTTATGGGTTGCGTGTCTTTTCTTGTGAGCTCGATTTTCAGATATTTTCTTCATACGTGAGACAGGGATGCACTTGGATTTAAGGACAGACTTTTGGAGGTCATAGGTGACTCTGGTGTCCCAACAGAGCAGAAACATGCTTGTTAGGTGAAATAGTTACTCTAAATTGTCCTTAGGTATCAGTGTGAGTGGTTGTCCGTCTCTCTATGTGGCCCTGCAATTGGCTGGCAACCAGTAGAGAATGTTCCCTGCTTCTCACCAATGTCAGCTGGGATAGGCTGCAGCCCCCCGTGACCCTAAAAGGGATAAACAGTATAGATGATGGATGGATGGAGGTCATAGGTGAGCGATCAAGGTCTTGGAGTCACCTCTCTTTCTTTGCTTGTGAATCAGAATCTCTTTATTGTCATCGTGTCTAAATACAACAACATTAGTATGACCATCAGTCAGTGTATTTCTCCTTATAATTTGGGTTAAAAAAACATAACAAAAACAAGTCACAGGACAAAAATGACAGTAAATAACAAAAATGACAGTTAATAGTTAAAATGACAGTTAATAACGAAAACAACAGTAAATACAATAAATGACAGTAAATAGTTAAAATGACAGTAAAAACAAAAATGACAGTTAATAATGAAAATGACAGTAAATAGTTAAAATGACAGTTAATAACACAAATGACAGTAAATAACAAAAATGACAGTTAATAGTTAAAATGACAGTAAAAACATAAATGACAGTAAAAACAAAAATGACAGTTAATAACGAAAACAACAGTAAATACAATAAATGACAGTAAATAGTTAAAATGACAGTAAGAACAAAAATGACAGTTATTAATGAAAGTGACAGTAAATAGTTAAAATGACAGTTAATAACACAAATGACAGTAAATAGCAAAAATAACAGTAAAAACAAAAAATTAAAGTTAATAACGAAAATGACAGTGAATACAAAAATGACAGTAAATAGCAAAAATGACAGTAAATAGTAAAAATGACAGTAAATAACAAAATCTTGTGAGAAAAGCATCTCATGAAAACTATGTTTACATTGAAGTTTCATGTGATCTCGAGCTGTGAGAACAGAGGTGCTGCCTTCTTGGTGAATGAATCGTTGGTTTGTGGTGTCCTGTGTCTCTCTCTTTGTGGCTCACCTCACTACAGGAACTAAACTGATAAATCTGACATTATCTGTCTCCATGTGAATCTCCCTCACTGTTTCAACATCAGTTAAGGTTTTAAAAACTTAATGTGTGTGCCAGGCCTTAGTTTGGATGAAGTGTTTTTCTTCATGGATCTCATTTACCTTTTTTTATTGTTTATTTTAAGAGCTTTTTGAGTGAACATTAATTATTTACTTTCTCTGTAACCAGCTGCTGTAACACCACAAGTTCCCAGTAAGATAGTGGGTTACTATCATTCTGTCTATCCAGTACCAGGCACAGTTTTCTGGATCACCTCCTGTGTGGCTTCATAACAGCTGAGCTGAGACTAAATGTTACGTGGAGTCACTGCTGACCTCTAAATGGTCAGGGTATCACCATGAGTTGGGGGGAAACACCTCCTGTTCAGTCCACTGTGCTGCAAGACTCTCCAAAATTTCCCCTGCTTTAAATAGTTTGTTGTTTTGTGGCCTGAAACCGCCTCAGGAACAAAGTCATCTCTTGACCATGACGAACAAACCACACAGAAGCCTGTGGCGGCCCGACGGCCTCGGTTTCCCCTCCGTTGTTGTGAGGATACCACAGCAGTTTCTCACAGCTTCACCAAGACGACCCCACCTCTCTTACAGAGGGTCTGGTAAAATCTTCACTGTAATGGGAAACGAAGCAGGTTGTAAACCAAGTAGGGTTGAGCCAAGTTGAGAAGTGACAGGAACTAACCTGTGACTGGTGTTGACAAATGAAGCTAATGAATGACCCTGTACCAGGTGCAGGACCACACCTCAACCACGCCTCGTTCAAACATGACCATTTCCTCCCTCTTTCTCATCACACACCCCTCCCTCCCATCCCCAGGGCCTTCAAAATCTGCCACTTGTTGATTCAGTGATTATTTAACAAACAGAACACAGTGTGTGCAGGGGGCTTGATCCAGCTCTTATTTTGTGGATGTTACTAAAGGGGTGCCCCAAGGCTCAGTCCTGGGACCCATTTTATTTTCAGTATATATCAACAGTCTGTGTACCAATGTGTCAAATGCATTTTATAACTTTTATGCAGATGATACCATTATTTATTGCCGTTCATCCTCACACGCTCGGGCTTTTGAGTTTTTACAACCATTTATGTTGTTCAGTCTCGTCTGAGAACTTTAAAATTGGTTTTATGTAGAGAAAGGCACTGGCTGACCCTGATTTATAAGGCTCTTCTTGGCTTAGTTCCAGCATATTTATGTACTTTTCTTCAGAGAACTAAAAGCTGCCTGAATTTAAAGAGCGTTCAGTTTTGCTGCCCCCACAGCGAGGAACTCTTTACAGACTGAGCTGAAGCTCTCAGAGCGCATTTCACTTGGAGCCTTTCAGCCCATGCTGAGGGATAAACAGTGTGAGACCACTGAACAGTGCCTGTGTTTCTGAACTGTTATTTATGTTATAAAGCTTCTGTACTTTATTACAAGATGCCTTGCACTCACAAAAAAATGTGTATTCTAAATTATTGTATATTGTCACTTCTCAATATGTTTTTCCATGACGTGCTGCTGACCTCTTGGCCAGGTCACCCTTGTGAAAGAGATCTTGATCTTAATGGGTTTTTATCTGGTTAAATAAAGATAGTAATTTACAAAAAAGTGGGGGGGCATCGTGCCCGGGATTGGCAGACCCCCCAACAAGTTTCCCAAAATCACAATCAGCACGTTATACATTTCAAAATTCAGATTAATCTCCGAACATTACTAATGAATAATTGTCAGATTCATCTTGTAGATGTTGTGGTCCTTGCTAGTGAAAGAGGTGTCCTCTATATCATCAACTACATTTGTACAAGGGCCAGTTTTTTTCTTGATATATGCTTTGAAGGTAAGATTGGAAAAAACAATAACCAGAAAGCACTCGGAGAGCACAAACCTCCACCAGGGTAGCTCACATATTGCTGTTACATCTATGAGCAATAGTTCCATGATAAAGTTACCAAAATAATATGATTCATGACCCTAAAAAACACATCTAGCACTCAGAATCATGTTGATATCATTATTAGTTAGACAGCTATTGAGCAAAAACGATTGTTGGCTAATGGTAGTTCTCTGAATCACCACTAAAGTCTAATCATGTTTAATTTGAGCCATTACCAACATCTCCTGAAAATTTCAGCAAAATCCGTCCAGTAGTTTTTGAGTAACCTTGCTAACAAACAAACATACGCTGGCATCCTTGGCAGAGGTAACAAGGAAGAAAACAAAGATAACAGAAATATTTTGGTTTGATACTTAAAATTTTAACTTGTATCTACTAGTTCTTAAGCGGAGTACACACATAAAGGATCATCTGGCTTTTTTTGTCCAGACTTTCCCCCTTCCCGACCAAGGACGGCAAGCGCCAGATTATCTTCTGTTTTATAATATTATCCTATAAGATTATCCTGTGGTCTGAGGTGAGAGTGAATTTGTCCCGATAATTGGCACTAAGACAAGTCGGGGCCGACAATTGTAAATATTAAACTTGTTCAGTATTTACAACCAAAAATCTTCATGTGTGTGGGGAAAGCCGACGACTCCCGAGTCATGAGTCCGTGAACTGTGACGTGGAACATAATGTAGCCAATCAAGAAGCGAGCTGACTGAGGAACAAGGAAGCAGGCGTGAATAAAAACAAACATGGCCGACCTAAAACATAAAGTTTGGTGGGTCTCAGAAATGGAGGAACAGCTCACGTGTTCACGCTGTTCACGCTTGTGTTCATAGATGCAGATATTTGACAAAAACAGCAAAAAAATCTATTCTTAACCCTTTAACTCTCAGCTCAACTGTTTGGCAGAGGTCAATTTATTCAGGAGTATATAATGTGTTAAAAAAAAAAAAACACAACACTTCATTGTTTGTTTCTGTCAGTGTTATAGGATACAGAAAAAACTGCAAACAAACCAAAAGAACTGAAATTTTCTTTGTGTGGGATTTAAAGGTTTAAAAAGCTAAAAGCTATTATTATTATTATTACCATCATTATTATTTAAAATACTTAACCATGTACTGATATGATGATTTATATATATATAATCTGTTATTCATCAAAATAAGTTATTTTTGATTGCTATTTAATTTGCAAACATTTCTGTCTTTTCTAATTGATTTTGTCCCAAACATTTGTGCAATTTTATGTCATCACGTAATCAACTGTTAGCTATTTAAATCTTTAAATCCCACACCTAGAAAATATCTGGGTTTTGGTCTGTTTGTAGTTTTCTCTGTTCCCTGAAATGTTAAAGGAATCAAGCAATGACTTGATTTGTTCTTTTTTTTTTTTTTTTTTTTAATCACTGAATTTATTGATGACCTCTGCCGCAGTTGAACTGGTAGTTAAAGGGTTAAAACCACAACAGGTTCTTACCTGGCTGAAGCTGATGATACTTGGAGGGCCAGATGGAAATCTTTGGAGGACCTGATGTGGCCCCAGGGCCGCCAGTTGATGGCCACTGCTCTAGAAGGTGTCAGCAGATGCAGCAGGGGGTCACGTGCACTCTCTGTGTTATAATGTCAGTTTTTTTAATTTATAATTTTCTTTTTTTTAAACTTTTAAAAACAGAGGTTTACAAAGTGCTTTCACATAAACACACAAAAAATACTCAGGCATGAAGTTGGCAATTCAGCAACAACAAGAAGCACAAATAGAATCAAAGAAAAAGAAAAAAAAACACCTCTAACAGTAACTTAATCAGGACTGGCAGTGAGAGATAAACTTGAATATTTCTTCATGTTGAATCCTGATACTTAATCAGTCAGACTGAACGGACAGAAGTACCCTCGCTCTGTTTCACTCTGTCAGCGCTCAATGAAAACATCAGGAGAAAACTGAGACGTGAAGCCTCATGTTTTCACCAAGCTCTGCTCCGTCACGTCCAGATGTATGAACCATCCATAAGTCACCGGGTAATCCCCCCCACTGCACTGTAAAAAATACCAGTAAAGAGAGCACGTGGTTTGTTTTTGAAAGTCCTCAGGTGAATAAAAACTCAAGAACAGACAAGTTATTACCACGGTTTTTGTCTCAGATGTCCTGAAGACTGGGATGCTGGCGGACTTCCATGATCTTCATGGCTGTGTGTGTGCATTGATTTGTGCCTTCAGCTGAACTGTGAGGTTGCAGAGCACGGAAAGCCGTTTGAGCATGAAAGTGATATCAGTGATATCAACCGTAGTTCAGCTCTACTAGTACTCAAATCTGGAGTACATGTATTCAATTCTGGTTTACTCGTGCAAGAGTAGACTTTACTAGTGAAGCAAAAAGTGTCACTAGTACGACTGATAGATCAAAAAATGTTCACTAGTACTACTAACAGACTGTTTTGGGTTTACTAGTACAACTTGTAGCATTAAAAATGTTCACTAGTACTACTATTAAGGCTTATATGCTAATAAGTGGGGGGGAAGCAAATTCAGGCTTCAGACTGGCTTTCGAAAAAGTAACAACCAATCAGGGTGCTGGATTTGGTTATAATCCCTCCTACTTCATTTGCATTAGGTCTGCTAGTACTCCAAGTGAAAATTTTGGCTTCAATAGTACAACTAGTGAGATATTTTAAGTTTACTAGTAGTACTAGTAAACAAAAATGTTACTAGTGAATACTCAAAGCTTTACTAGAAGTACTAGTGACACAAAATTGTCTACTAGTGAATAATTTTGCTTTGCGAGTAAGGTCTCCTCACACAAGTGTGCCAAAAACCTTTACTAGTGAAACAAAATTTTTGTTTACTACTACTACTAGTAAACTCAGAATATCTCAGGAGTAGTACTAGTAGACTGTTTTTAGTCTACTAGTAGTACTAGTTAAGCCAAAAGATTCAGTAGTAGTACCAGTAGACCTAATGCAGTAGGAGGGATTAAAACCAAATACAGCACCCTGATTGGTTGCAACATTTATGAAAGCCAATGGGAAGCCTGAATTTGCTTTTTTCCACCCCCTTATCAGCACATAAGGCTTACTAGTAGTACTAGTGAACATTTTCAGCTCTACTAGTACTACTAGTGACACTTTTTACTTCACTAGTAAAGTCTACTCGGGTACTAGTTGATCAAAATTGAGTACATGTACTCCAAACTTGAGTACTATTAGAGCTGAACTGCTGTTGATATCACTGATATCAATTTGATGCCCAAACGGCTTTCCATGCAGAGAGTCCACAGCACAGGTGATCTCCACATGGGTCCCCCACATTAGATCCCAGTCTACGTGAACACCCAGGTACCTGTAGGAGCCGAGTCTGGTCGTAGAGGACCCCTGGTGAGTGATCACCCAGAGACTTTGGGTTGAACACCATCACCTCTGTTTTCTTTTTTTGTGTGTGTTGAGGAGAAGATGGCGGTTGTCACACCGCAGTACAAACCTGTCGATTGACTTGTATGTTTGTATATCTGAATCGGCCTCAGTGAAGCCCAAGATGGCAGCGTCACCAGATATTTTAAAGACGAACACATCGTCCAGATTTCTGTGTGAAGAAAAGAACTTGATACACAAATCAGAGATCGGTGAACACATTGGATCACAGGCACTGAATCAGGAGGATCCAGCTGCTGCTCAAGGTGAAGATAATGGGTCTGCGTAAGAAAATGAGCACATAGTTTATGACGTGCAATGATAAACTGCATGTATGATGACATGTTTAAATGCTACAAGTGATGTTGTCTATCGTCCCACCTCTTCAATCATAGACCTTTCTCTGGTCTGCTGGTGACCTTTTGGAGAGTCAGGACCCACAGTTTTAAAACACTTATTCCTCTTGTATTTTGTATTTCTTTAGATGAGTTTCAGAGGTAAACCTGAATAGCCATTATTTTCCATAAAGGCCTTGATTACAGGTTTAAGTTTGACTCTGGGATGAAGTATATGAACAGCTGCAGTGGACTTTGCATTTGAATAAACTGAAATAGAAAGTAAACAGTTCATAGAGGTTCATTCAGATTCCCAGAGTCCTGCCCCAGGCGAGTCTTGACACGTTTTAATTTTCAGCTCTGAGTTGCAAAGAGCTTCAGGAGAGAGAGGAGTGTTCAGACAAGTCAGCTCAGAGACAAACATTTAAGCAAAGTTCATTCATTCCAACTGATATCTGTAGAGGGTCCCTGAAGAACCTGGTGGGGGTTCAGCCTCTTTCCCACATTCTCTACTCCCACCTCCTAATCCATCCCATCTTGTCCTCATTTGTGACTCAGCTTTGAGTCACAGGAGCACTTGTACTTTTTATAGTTGAATCTGTGAGAGCTGCTTTTTCTGTTTTGTTGCACTGCTGCAATGAAGAGATTCTGAGAGACATCAGATTTAACGTGCCATTTCGGCCACGCCCCTTGAGTTTTATATTTGATTTTAAAGGGATATGCCAACATTTTTTTCTTTTCATGTCTTGCCTCACTCCTGAGTCCATGACACTGGGAGTGAATGGGTAGTGTTAGCCTGCCTCTGCCTACAGTCATACGAAACTAAACCGCAGGGCACATGCACAAACCACTGTGGATGTGCTTGTAAGTAGATCAAAACAAAGCACGTCTGCGGGGCTTTGCACGTCCCTTTAATGGTCATGATTCTGAAGGTTTTATCTTTACAGTGACCAAGTTTCAAGTGGATCGAAAAACCCCTTCAGGAGGAGGTGATCAAAGCTCAACCTTAGTCATGTCTGCCTGCATACTGTCTTTGACCTTTATTTTGAAAGTCAGGGTTGTAAGATTGATTCAAGAAGATTTTTTTGAGGTCCTGGAATTACAAAATTGGTTGAACATGCTGTCAATCAATCAATCAATCTTCATTTGTATAGCTCCAGTTCATAACAAGTGTTATCTCAAGACCCTTAACATTAGAGCAAGCTGAAGCCATATTCTATATTTTATAAATACACATATATGCATATATACAAATACATATAGATATATTTGTACATACACATACATACATCCAGAGATGTGTCCATCCAGGCAGAGACAAAGGAACTAGAAATAAGAATTTATGATAGAGACAAACCCATGGACGCCCAGATCATAAATCTGTCCTCATCACATTTGTCTCTGTTGAATATAGATTCTTTTAATCAATCTTTATTTATATAGTACAATATTTGTCTTTGTTGAATATAAATGTATTAAAGGTAAGCCTCTTGAGATGTAGCATCTCATTTTCAAGAGGGTCCTCAAGTCTGTATGGTTGTGAAGATATGGATGTATAATCGATAAAACCATGGATAGAGAGATCAGTCTAAAATTAACATTAATAGCTATAATGACAATAGTCTGGAGAGGAATGATGTTGATTAATATAGCAGCATCCAGCTGAACTGCCATTAAAGTGGGTTTAACTGGTCTAAAAGTATGAATTTATGTTAAAGGATGTCATTTCTGTGCTGTGGGGATGAATTTTAAAAAATGCTCTGGCTGTATAACTTTCTTTTTGTAACGTGAATGTGTCAGTAAAAAAATATCCCGTCGTGAATCAGTCCCACAGCTCAGTCCTCTGGCTGATAAATCTGTGCTTATATTTGTGTGAACAGGAGACACAGGAAGCCACAAAGAAGACACAACCAATGACTATTACGACTATGAAACCACACCAACACCCGACTACGACTACTACAACTTCACCCCTGATTACTATTTTGGTAAGAGCTTGAGCAGGATCTTTGTTGTAAACTTTAATATTAATAATTAAATGATCAGTGCTTGTGCATTTTTGTGTTGCAGTGACGGGGTATTACTCCTCTGAGGTTCATAATAAGGTGAGATCATTTGTTTGACTCTTCTGTGTTAACCTCGTTTAAAGAGGGATATGTGTTTTCATCAGAGTTAAAATGATACGCCAACATCTTTTTTTGTTTTTGTGTCTTGCCTCACTCCTGAGTCCATGACAAGCAGATAGACACCATCTTTCAACTGTGCGTGCAGGAACAAGAAAGATCGCCAAAGTTCGCCCACCACTAATTAGCTTAGCTCAAACACTGGAAGTCAGTGGGTAGCATTAGCCTGCCTCTGCCTACAGTCATCAGATAAACTCTTCAGTAGAAGTTAACGTAACATTGCGGTAAAAATGAGTCACAACAAGCACACAGGAGTTGCTGAAGAGTTTATCTGATGACTGTAGGCAGAGGCAGGCTAACACTTCCCATTGATTCCCAGTGTTTGAGCGAAGCTAATTAGCAGTGGGCGAGCTCTGCCTGTCTCTTCCTTGTTACTGCACACGCAGTCAAAAGAATTGTGTCTGTCTGCTTGTTGTGGACTCGAGAGTGAGGCAAGACACAAAAACAAAACAAAATGTTTTTTTCAAAAGTGAGGTTTGCAAATAAGCCCACATTTTCTTCCTCACGTGCACATGCAGCTTAATCCTATTCACTGTGTTCTTTGACTTCTCTTTTAACTATGTGCAAATAAATAAAATAGATAAATAAATAGTGTAAATAAATAGAAAAAACACTACAACTCAGCTATTGTTTTATTGGTGAATTTGAAATGATTTGTGTCATGTTAGTAAGTACAGTTGTATTTGTAATATGAGCCATGCAGGAGGTTCACGTTACAAGCGAGTTTTGTTGACAGAATGTGCAGCTGAATCAGAGAATAATGGAGGTCCTTCAAAAGTATGCAGCACAAAACATGAATGAGATAAAAAAAACAGAGCAGAAACTTCCAGCAGCTGCAGGCAATAACGAAAATGTGCCTGTTGTGGCTCCACCATGATTACTCAGACCCCTATGCCTCAAAATAAAGGATGCTCCGTATTTGAAGCTGTGAAGTGTTTTCTAATTTTATTGTGAAAGTTTGATTTAACAGACAGTTAATCAGACATGTTCGTGTGATGGAGGAATTCGGGACACTTTGTTTGAGTTGATGGATTCACATAAAAAATCAAGTTTCTATTCATCTCTAAAATCTTCAAACAAAGACGCAGCTGAAATGTAAAATGACCTTTAACCTCATGAATCAGATGACGGCATGTCTAAAGAGGAGACGCCTCAGGGTTGATCACAGCGAACAGAGATGATTCTGTGAACCTGAACGCAGCGTTGTCTGTCGAGGTCACCACATGGACAAGAATCTGAGGACAGTTTGTAACGTGTGTCATGATTTGATCTCTGTGTGATCTGATCGCAGGCCGCAGGGATTGGTCAGGTCGGCCCCGCCCTCCTGCTGGGATTGGCTGCTCATCATTTATGGTGCTAAAGGGGGTGGAGCCAGGGACGACCTGTGGACAGGTAAGGGTTAATTAATTTTATGAACAAAGCTGGTGACCCCTCAATCAGTGCTGCAGATGATGAACGGAGGAAAGGATGGATGAATCACTACTTAGATGTATGGAGGGATAAATAAATGGATGGATGAAAGGAAGGATGGTTGGATGGACTAGATAATGGACAGATGGATGGATGAATTCCTGGTTCGATAAATATAGATAATGGATGGATAAGAAATAGATTAATTATCAATTATCAATTATTAGATGTATAGATACATAAAAGGATAAATTAATGAATCAGATGGATGGATAAAATAATCGATATAGGGATAAATGAATGATTAAAAAAATGGAAGGATGGACAGATGGATGGATAAATTCATAGATAAAAAAATATAGATAAATGGATGGACACATAACTCAGATGAAAAATGGATGGATGCATAGTTTGATTGATTGGATTAATAGATAGAAGGATGGATGGAAGGAGATTGGATGGTTGAATCAGATGATGGATGGATGGATGAATTAAAAGTTAGGTATATGGATAAATGGATGTTGGATGGATGAATCAGATAAAAATGGATAAATGGATGGAGGGATTAATGGTTAAAATAGATTTATGGATAAATGGGTGGATGAATAAGATGATGGATGGATGAATTAATAGATAGATGTATGGATAAATGGTTGGATTAATAGTTGGTCTGTTTCTATCTATGAACTCGGTCACAGGCTGTTTTCTCTCTGCTTCATGTGGCAGTCGAACCCTTACTGTGTTTGTTTGTGTTTGGGGGGGCAGATCAACCCCTGACATGTCCCCTGTAAGCGGCCATGTGTAACAATTATCAGCTGTCTCAGTCAGAGGTCAAAGGTCACAGCAAGACACTGCAGCAGTAAAAGTGTAAAAAGTGGTTTGACCTCTGACCCCAGGTTGAAGGTGAGCAGCTCTGCTTCCTGTCTGAAGCAACACAGTTTTAAGGCTTTCAGTTTTACTCAGCACACATTTACAAACTCCCAATTCCAATGAAGTTGAGACGCTGCGTAAAATTCAAAGTAAAAACAGAAGGCAGTGATAAAAAGAATGAGACAGGGGCGTGTTCACCTCTGTGCTGTGATACTTTTCCTTTTTTAACTTAACTTTTATTACTACAGTGGGGGATTAGGGCCACGTAAAAAAAAAATGTTTTTAAGATAAAAAGTAAAGTTACGAGAATAAAGTCAAGAGAGTCAAATAAAGTCAACTTTATGAGATTATTCTCAAAGTTTATGAGATTATTCTCGTAACCTTTCGACTTTATTCTTGTAACTTTTTGACTTTATTCTCGTAATTTTTTTATTTTATTTTCGTAACGTTGTTATTGTTCTCGTAACTTTTCGACTTTCTTCTTGTAACTTTTTGACATTATTTTCCTAATTTTATGAGATTATTCTCGTAACTTTTCGGCTTTATTCTTGTAACTTTCAAACTTTATTCTGCTAACTTTTCGACTTTAGTCTCGTAACTTTTTGACATTATTTTCCTAATTTTATGAGATTATTCTCGTAACTTTTCGGCTTTATTCTTGTAACTTTCAAACTTTATTCTGGTAACTTTTTGACTTTATTTTCGTAAGTATATGAGATTATTCTCATAACTTTTCAACTTTATTCTGGTAACTTTACGAGTTTATTCTCATAACTTTTTGATTTTATTTTCTTAACTTTATGAGATTCTTCTTGTAAGTTTTCGACTTTATTCTGGTAACTTTTCAAGTTTATTCTCGTAACTTTTAGACCTTATTCTCGTGACTTTACTTGGTTTTTTTTAAACATACTTTTTTTCTTTTTACGTGGCCCAAATCCTCCGTCGTATATTACAGATCTGGCAACACACTTAAAACATTTCAACATCTGTTTTTCCTTTCACAATTTGCAGCTGTATCCAGATGATTTAGTGGCATATTTAGTAAAGATATACAAAAAATAAACAGTTAAATAAATAAATAACTGAAAAAATAAAACAAGAATCAAGAAATATACGGTAGGAGAAAATGGAAAGAGAAGGAGAGAGGGGAGTCCAAGGAGTTGGTTGCCTCTGAAGCTCTGTTGTCTGAAAATTCCTCCCCTGTTTACAAAGAAAAACACTTTTGTTTCTGTTTTAGGCCTGAAGTCGGAGACAGGAGCCGCCTGGCATGACCTGAAGAGCCTGAAGATCTACATCCTGCCAATCAGAGACCGATCAGTGATCGATCAGTGGAGTCCTCAGCTGTTACTGACTGACTGTCGTCTCTGCTGCCCTCTGCTGGACTCTGATCATCACTCACGGGTTTTCAGACTGTTTTCTCCTCACAGTAACACGAACTTAAACTAACCTCAAATATTTCTATGTTACAAACCAGGGGTGGGAAACTGGCACTCATATTCAGATGTTAATTACTCTCAGAATTTAAGAAAACATCTCAAAATTTGCCAGAAAGATTTTATCAGTTGCCAAAAAAACAAAGTGAACATGGAATATTCCTAATACATGATCATTTTCTAAAGTTTTTTTTTGCTTTGTTTGAAATTAGTTTACAAAACAGGCTGTTCTTGTTTTGTAATATTTGAATTAAATCCTTTGGAGAAAAATGACATTAAAGTTAAACACAGTTGAACAGAAAAGTGTTATGAATGTTGCACTGAAGACAATAATTTAATTCTGCTTGCAACATTGTTTAATATTGCAATAACAATGTGGATGGTGATAATTAAACAAAAAATAAAGAGCACTTTTCTTAAAAAACATGCAGCTGGAACATCTTTTTTCAAAATCTAGAAGAAATCCAGAAACTTTTTATTTCTATCACTTTATTTATAAAACAGGTTTTAAAGAACAATCACATCGACCAAAATGCTGCAGAGTGACTCCCACGCAGGAATAAAATAAAGTAAAATAAAAAAACTAAAAATTTAAACCAAGTTATGAGCTCTATGAAACCATAAAAAAGCAGCAGATTACAAATAAACTTAACCCTTCCAACTCCTCTAATCACCAGCAAGCCCCAAACGATATTACCTAAATTTTTCACTTATATCTTTGCAACCGTGCAGCAGATCTTCATTGGGACAGCTGTGTTTGAATGGTTATTCTTTTGTTAATCTATGGAAGGCTTCAGGTCATATTTAACTTGTTGCATGGACCTGCTGGACTCCATGTGCTCTATCCTGCATCTACCATCAACAGAAATTACATCATTTAACATAAACTCATACTTTTAGACCAGTTAAACCATTTTAATGGCAGTTCAGCTAGATGCTGCTATATTAATCAGCATCATTCCTCAGATTATATTCATTATAGATATTAATGTTAATATTAGATCGATCTCTCTGTCCATTGTTTTTTTTGATTATTCATCCATAGTAATTATCTTTACAACCATATAGACATGAGGACCCCTCTTGAAAATGAGATGCCACATCTCATGGAGCTTACCTTTAATACATTTATATTCAACAAAGACAAATATGGTGCTATACAGATAAAGATTGAGTTGTCTTTCAGAATGTTTTTAATTCAGCCATAAGGTGCAGCACTTTATCCAGAAATTTTGTATTCATGGATCCAGAGTGATAAATCTTCAATTCACGATTTTTTAATCAAATTTTCTTGATGAATATTTAGCAGTGTTATTGTTACTGTTACTGGATGCCTAATTAGATCCTTAAAGAAACTGAAACTTCCCGTCAGTTTGCTGAACAAGCCGAGGTCCAGATTTCCTCTCCTCATTTTTCTTGATGGTGCAGCCAAAGGTCACAGAGAGACGAGATTATTACTGATCATTTATCAAAAGAATTAAAAAGGACATTATCCCTGGTAAGGTAAAACAGACTGGAGAAATAAGTGTTATAGTTTTTCCTGTAAGTTTCTTCAAATATTATTTTTCTCCTAATAGCCACGGCCTGAGGGAACCATATTCAGCTGAGAAAAGGCTCGTTTATCACTGGTCCGTGTGATTTCAATGGTTTTGATTCTTTAATTTGTCTCTATGGTCGTACAACCTTTACCACAGTAACCTGACATGATAACAGCATTCATGTTCTGATATCTTAGGTCGTCCTGGGAAAGATGTCTTTATCTTGACTGTGCTAAGAAGGGCTGAAGTTCTACGTGTAATACAATAAATATCCAGACTACAAATAGCTGAAAATAGCTTGGCGTTGCAAGGGTTAAAGGTCGCTTACAGCAGCTTTAGCTTCATCTAACTTCTTTAAAAATTGACACAGCAGGGCGGTTACACCATTAAACTTTTATCTGACCAGATTAAAAAAGTTGTTTGTAATTTGCTGAGATAAATTGAGACTGTAATGATGCGTTTATTGTAAAGGCACATTGGTGTAACGATAAAATGTTGATTTATTCTGCAACCCCAAAAAGGTGTAATCAAAACAACATTTGGTTATTTCTATGAATCAATATTGAAATTGTAGCAGCTAAAATAAGTTTACAAATATCTAATTTGGCAAATAATCCATATGTGTGTTTCTTTTGTTGGTTAGTTTTTCTTGTTGAGAGCAAAATTCATGCAGCCCTTGTGGCTTCACGGTCACGTCGCCCACCTCTGGTTAAAAAAAAAAAAAAAAAAAAAAAACACTGCAGAAAAGAATCAAACTCACAACTCTGACTTTATTTTTTACACTGAAATGTATATTCTGTATTTTGTAAATAAATCAAAACCTTGAAAATAAATCTCAGATTATTATTTCACACTTTTATTTGAATCAGAACTTGGTTCAGAGCTTCGATAACAAACATAAGCTGCTGTGTTCTCTGTGAACATTAAACGGCTAATTAACTTTCATTTAAATCAAATTATACTCAGGTAAGTGTTTTCTTGTCCTCTAGGACACAGTTAAACAAACAAGGATTCTATCTTTTGGAGAGGTGTGTCCACACAGCTGATATCTTTCAGAGGGGTAACAGAAAATCTTAATTTGTGGATCTTAAATATGTCTAATAGCACAAAGAGCTCATAAATCAACTCCTACAACAGCAAAATAGAAACATCTTCACCATGTATGGACCCCGTTTTGTCATAGACTTGCATTTATTATAAGCTATGGCAACCCCTCTCCAAGATGGCCGCCTTGCAGTCACATATCAGAAGCCAAGCAGTAGTGTCTACATGAGTATCTCTTTGCCTCTGTCCATGATGAAGCGTATTCGACCCCTACCCCTCAGTCCAAGGTCATTCCCAGTCCATTTGTCCCGCCATGGCCATGTACTCGTCAAGCTCGGCGTCCAGCCGGCTCTTGGACATGGACATGTATTTGTCCAACTGCTCGTCCAGTCGTCTTTTTGACAGAGACATGTACTTGTCCAGCTCAGCGTCCAGCTGCTTCTTGGTCCGCACGCGGCCTCTGTTTGACCTCTGCCCTCTGAAGCGGCCCTGTCGGTGCACGTTGAGCTGTGAAGGACCTATGGACAGTAAAGGAAACAAACTGCCTGACAATTTGGAATTTAGAAAAACTGCCCATATTGAGTGTTGAGGATTTCATAGAAAACAGGTTTAAGTATAATGTGATTCACACAAAAGTCAAATCAAAGATAATCACTCTGATATCATGCCACTCTACCAGATTACAGTTTGATCTTAAAATTAGTTTTCAGTCCTCTCACTCTTCATTCTGAATCATATCATTTAGTTCACGTTGATTTACTGACCTGCTGTCACTTCCTGGATGTTTCTGTTGTTCAGGAGGCGTCGCTGCCCGAGTCGACCACGCAGGTTTCTTCCACCTGTACAGGTAAACCAAGGCTGACTGTCATATCAAAGGCTTGTTTTCAATTTCCTGTTTATTTTCTACTCTTCTAATGTCTACATGATTATAGATCCATCTTGACTTGTAAAGCACCAGTTCACAACAAACATGTATTGTCCAAAGACCAAGCTGCTTGCCTAATTAACGATTTAAAAATCATACAATGTGATTTTCTGATTTTTTTTTTTAGATTCTGTCTCTCACAGTTGACGTGTACCTATGATAAAAATGTCAGACCTCTCCGTTCTTTGTAAGTGGGAAAACTTGCAAAATCTGCGGTGTATTATATACTTATTTACCCCTACTGTAACAAAAAGAGGGTCTTCCTGCAGGTCTTTGTCTCTCATCTTTCTTTTTGCCGTTCTAACTGAATACGAGCATCACATCACCAGCTGTCCATACTGTGTCTGTAAAAATGTGATCCATTGCTCTGTTTCCCCTTTCAAATGCTACATTCAGTGCTTTTGCTGTACAGCTGGAGAAACAGGCGTGTAGTGTTTTGTATAAATGAGGGGCAGTCTCAAAGGTTGATAAATCAGCTCTCTGAGCCAAAGTCTCTCCTCCTGTGTTCAAAGTGAAAGTAAATCATTTCACTCACTGAAACGGATGAATGATCTGCTACCCTCACCATGTTAAACAGGAAAACAAGCTTTGCTGAGTGAGAATACAAAGAAAATCCCTCTTGCACCTCGTCAAAATCTCTCTTTCCTTGATAATAGTCAAGGAAAGAGAAACCAGGAATCAAGCAAACATGTTACATTGCATTCCACGATGTCACACTTTTTTTTTGGGTGCTACACACAAAAGAATGGAGTCTATCTGCTTGTCATGGACTCTGAAGTGAGGCAAGACACAAAAAAAATGTTGGCGTATCCCTTTAACCTTGAGCTGTGTTTGACTGTGCAGATTAGGGACTCTGGTTGTTGGTGATTGAAATCTGTCGGCACGTGCTGTGAGGCTGTGAGAGCACAACTGTGAAATGTATTTGTTCCTCACATGTTGGGTCTCTGACATCCCAAAACCTGTTAAAGTCTCTCGGTGTGTGGCGGCCCTTACTCCTGTGGGTGGACTTGATCCGGGCTCTCCATCTGTATTTGTTTCTGAAGCTCCAGAACCCTCGGGGCTTGCGCGTGGAAAGACGCTGAATCAGCGGCTGCCAGTTGAGTCGAGTCCACACGCTGCGCCTCCTCTTTGCCTGTTGCCTCATCCTCGCTGACGAAACACAGGTCTGCATTGAGAAGGGGGGGTTAGTATCATCTATAGCCACAGATAGCTCCGTCATCTTTACACCTGAAGACGACCACATTAGTTCAGCAGAAACGTGACGTGTGTCAGATTATCAGAATCAGAAAAAGCTGATAAATCCCCAAGGGGAAATTTGGTTGTTTCAGTTTCAGATAAAGACATTAAAGAGATAAGAGCATAAAAAACTAAGTAAGCAGATTGCAACATGCAGAGTCTTAAAGCTAAATCAACTTCCTCATAAAGTGAGACTATGAAAAAGGCCAAGGAATTTACACTATTAACATTACCAATATTTGCAGTGGATATTACGTTTGCTTATTAACAACTAGAAAGCTATCAGAGAGCGCAAAGCTCCGCCAAGGTAGCTCACATATTGCTGTTACATTTATAGGGAATAGTTTCATGATAAAGTTACCATCATAATATGATTCATGACCCTGAAAACCCACACTTAGCACTCAGAATCATGAGGATATCATTATTAGTTGGACAGTTATAGAGCAAAAACGATCCTTAGCTAATGGCGGTTATCTGGATCACCACCAAAATCAAATCATATTTAAGTTGGGCCATTACCAACATCTCCTGAAAATTTCAGCAATATCCGTCCAGTAGTTTTTGCGTAGGGATGGGAAGGGAAAACCAATTCCAGTTGAGAATCGTTAACAGCTCCATCAAAGTGTCGATATCAAGAGTCTTTTTGCTAATCAATTCTCTTATCAATTCCTTCCACTGACAGGGTTCAGAGGCGGTCAGAATTGTGGCTTAATTTTTTACAAAAAGCGCCTACTGCACAACCTTAAGTGAGTGGAAACACCAGCACCTCGCAGAAGCAGTTATCTATGCTGTGACATGTGTGTTTGACATTGTTGCCACTGAAAATCTACAGGCCAACATTTGCCCACACAGAAAATCTGCAACTAAGAGGCTGAGCCCAGCTCCTGAAAAACCACCCCACACCATAATCCCCCCTCCACCAAACTTTACACTTGGCACAATGCTGTCCGACAAGTATCGTTCTCCTGGCAACCGCCAAACCCAGACTTGTCCATCAGATTGCCAGATGGAGAAGTGTGATTCGTCACTCCAGAGAACGCATCTCCACTGCTCCAGAGTCCAGTGGCGGCGTGCTTTACACCACTGCATCCGACGCTTTGCATTGCACTTGGTGATGTATGGCTTGGATGCAGCTGCTCAGCCATGGAAACCCATTCCATGAAGCTCTCTGTGCACTGTTCTTGAGCTAATCTGAAGGTCACATGAAGTTTGGAGGTCTGTAGCGATTGACTCTGCAGAAAGTTGGCGACCTCTTCGCACTATGCGCCTCAGCATCCGCTGACCCCGCTCCGTCAGTTTACGTGGCCTACCACTTCGTGGCTGAGTTGCTGTCGTTCCCAAGCACTTCCATGTTCTTCTAATACAGTTGACAGTTGACTGTGGAATATTTAGGAGCGAGGAAATTTCACGACTGGATTTGTTGCACAGGTGGCATCCTATCACAGCTCCACGCTGGAATTCACTGAGCTCCTGAGAGCGACCCATTCTTTCACAAATGTTTGTAAAAGCAGTCTGCATGCCTAGGTGCTTGACACCTGTGGCCATGGAAGTGACTAGAACACCTGATTCTGATTATTTGGATGTGTGAGCGAATACTTTTGGCAATATAGTATATAACAACAGGCAAAATAAAAGCACAGACAAAAAAAAAGAAAATTATCACTTGGATAAATGTTATATGTCTGAAAAGGAGTGAGAAGAAGTCAAACTTATTTAATCCAACCTCCTCTTCATCAATTAAAAACCTATAATTCAGCTTCCCAATCTTTATAAATATAAACATATAATAAGTTTTTTAATCTGATTTTATCTGTTTTACAAAAATGGAACATTTGTCCACCTTACAGTGAGCTTTTTGCAACCACCCTCTCATCCATACATAGCACTGCACGACTGTTCCTCCTCCTGTAATAAAAGCTCCTGTTCTGCTGTTTCCAGAGAACTACATTAAATATTTAACGGCTGCAGTTTGGACACACGGCTGATGACATGTCTGATTTGGACAGGCTGTCCTGATCCTGCAGCTCTGACACTCACCTGCAGACGAACAGTTAACGGCTTCTTTCTCTCCAGAAGGATGACCTGTGGGGCGTCACCACACTGCTGCAGCAACAAAGGGTCAAAGGTCACCACCCTGGGGTTGGTGGGGGGGTCCGTCAGCACCTTGGAGAAACTGCAGAGACAAAATCTACAGTGCTTCACAAATGTATTAGACCAGCTGTCGCCCGAAGGAGAAAACGTATATATTTTAGAATTCCTTTAAAAACTGATTTAAATCTGAAAATGTTTGGCAAGCAACATAAATGGATTTTCAGGAGTCTTATACTGAAATATACAAAAATCTGGTGTCATGACAATCACGTTTATATTTATTACACTTTTGAATACTGTGATGATCTTGTTGTTGTTGATATTTTACACAAATGCCTCTTAAATATAAAACTTCAAATGTCACTTCATCTGTATGACGTGTGTCTCACCGCTCGTTGAGAGAAACTGTTGAGGTACTTCGGAGGAAAAATGACTTTGGTTTGGATGAATCCATCGTCTGATTCATTCTCTGCTGCAAACACCAAACTGAGGGGCCAAATCCTGCTCTCCTGAGGGTCATGGAGACAAACACAGACACCAAAGGGATCAATGACAGCATGAGCGTATATCTGATAACTGCAACTTTTCATCTTGCGATTCAAACATTTATCCAATAACTGTAGACTTTTATCTGATTATTTTGACTTTTTATCCCACAATTGTGACTTGTTATCTTGTGAGTTTAATTTTTTAATCCATTATTGTGAGGCTTTATCTCATGATTTTGACATTTTATCCTGTTATTTTGACTCTCACCACATAAATTAGGCTTTTATCTCATAATTGTGACTTTTATTCATTAATCCTACAATTGTGAACAACCATTTCATGATTTGAACTTTGCATCTGAGAGTTTGACTTTTTCATCCCATATTTTTGACTTTTATTCCATGATTTTGACATTTGATTCCATAATTTCAGCTTCTTCTTGCAATTTTGACTTTTTGTATCATAATTTCCATTTTTTATACCATAATTATAACTTTTTATCTCATTGTTTTGACTTCTATACTATATTTTTTTACTTTATAGTTTATAAGTTCCACTTTCTAGTTCATAATTGTAACTTTCATCTCATGGTTTTGACTTTTAATCTCGCAGTAGTGACTCCTAACTCATAATTTTGTCTCATAATCTTTCACTTCGACATTTATCTCGTAATTTTGAATTTTATCCAATGATGACGCCTGCATATTACTTCCTTTTCAAATAAAAACAAGAAATTGTTATTTTTATCTTATAATTTTGACACACTACTGCAGAATTTTGATTTTTAACTCCTCACTTTGACATTTCATCACATAATAATGTCTGAATATTACTTTTTTGCTATTAAAAAGCGCCTGGCTTTATTATTAGCTGTCAGTATGTGAAGAGAAATAAGATATGCAAGGCCTGTGACAAAAATCAAAACACTTAACATGTAAAAAAATAAGGTTACTTCCTCATTGCCCCCATGACACCAAACATTTGGCTAGCTGTCACCATCTAACACGGTCATTTGATCAAACGTTACACCACAAGGCAGCATATTTAACGTTACATCGGTGTCTGCAAAGCAGGAAGATCTTCTCTGTCACTAACTCAGCCGACAAAATCAAAGGAGGAACACGAAGATTCAGGGTTTAAGTCTTTTCTGGAGAATATCGTCCATCCCCGAAGCTCCACAATGAGGCGCCATGTTCAGAGCTAGCATTAGCCTGAGATGCTAATCTGCGTCTGTCCCTTAACTGAACGATTTTTATAAACTTTTATAAACAAAAAAAACAGACTTAAAACACAGGAGTCGCTTACCCTGACTGTTCAGTCGACGCTTCTGTTCAGTTTCGTGTCAAGTTTTCTGTTTATCAGACAAAATGCCGCTAACGGTCGGTGAAAACGCTCGGATCCGTTAATGACCTCGGAAGCAGACGTTAGCCTCCTGCTACAGGCTCAGGTAGGGATGGGCAACGGGCCCATTTCTGACACTGAAAAAACAATGAAGTTATGCTTTCAAAATCTGTATTTTTCAGTCAAAACAATAATGTGAATTTAGAATTACGACACAAAGGTCAGAATTATTCTGTAGAAGGCCGAATTTGATCAATCTTCTCATTACTTTTTGGCTCATTCTTTTGGCTTTTTAACCTCTTAATGCTGACATTAATTAAAAGTTACGACAGTTAGAAAATCAAACGACTATTGCGGTTTTAACCTCTACATTTTGGTGTAATATCTTGTTTAAATTTTGCATCTCATGATGATGACTTTGTGTTTATATTTAATTCTATTTATTTCCCTTATTATCAAGTAATGATTTTTTTGTCTCATCATTTCTGACTTTACATTATTTTGACGTGTTACACAAATATGTCTCTGTAAGACTAAATTATATTTTTATAGTCTTATTTTGAATCAGCATCTACCATCTCATAAGTTTTACTGTTTATGCAATAATTAGGAGTTTTCATCCAATAACTGTGATATTTTGTTTCATTGCATTCTATAAATTTGCTTTTCATCCCATAATTATGACTTTTCATCACAGGGTTTTAACTTTTTATCCCATAATTATGACTTTCTGTCTAATAATTTAGCTTTTGATCCCTTATTTATTACTTAGTATCCAGTGTGCCGCCTTTTTGATCCCATGATTATGACTTTTTACCACACGAGTTTGACTTTTATGTCATTATGAGTACTTAAAATGTTGGCTTTGTATTTATTAATCTTGATGGACTATCTTAGAATTTATGTTGTTTTATAAATGACTTAGTAACTAACAATTTGACTTTTGAACACATATTTCTTTCTAATTTTAAATTGGTTGACCTTTTGTTTCATTATGATTAGAAATTATCTAATATTTTGCACTTTTATATGTATTTATATATCAGTAATTTAGTATCTTATATTGTGACTTTTTCTCTTAATATTCTAAGATAGTGCTTTAAAAATTTTGACTTCTAATCCTGTATTAATTTCTAAGTGGGGTTTTTTGAGAATTTGAAATTTTCTCTGTATATTTGAACTTTTTATGACCTTAAACCTTGTTTGACTTTACAACTCATAATTATGAATATGCATCTCACAGTTTTGACTTTTCCCTATTTATTATGACTTTTTTTTTTTTTAAATCACTTTTGGCTTTTTATCTCCTGGTATTGACTTATAAACCATAAATATTGGCTGTTCTGTCATAATTTTAACCTCAGTATCAAAATTATGATACAGTATTTTGTAATTTCGATTTCTATGTCTTATGTCGACATTGTATCAAACAATTTGACATTAATCTTTTACGTATGCCTTTGAATCACATAATTAATTTGAACTTATAATAAGGACTTAGTATGTCATAATATTGACTTTATATCTTTTTGAAGATTTTCTCATGATTTTGACCTTCATATCTTATAACTCTACCTTTTAAGCTCATATAATTAATTTAATTCTATAATTATGATGTGAGATTATGTTGTCTTTAAATCAGTGTTTCACTTTCTTTCTTTCTTTGTCCCATTCTGTTGCTGGAAACGGACTTTCAAATTATTTTGGTCAGGAGGATTTTTTATTTATTAATCATTTTAAAAGAAAATTCGATGCCAAGGAAAGATACCAGGTTAACATGATGAGAATCAAGTCTTAGTGTCAAGAAAAATGTTTCACTCGAATCTTTTTCAACTTTACTCTGGATATTTCAGTATTTTCAAATTTTGAGTTTTTCTGCAACATTTCCTCTTTACTTTTGAAACTGTTTGCCTTTTACATCTTCTCTTTTTATTTGTTTTTCATCAGGCATAACTTAATCCTCTAAATATGTTTTTTAATTTGTTTTGTTTTGTTTTGGTACTTCCTAATCTATTAATCATTCAAGTACAAAGAAGTGGAGTCAGTCACAAACATGTTAAATCAAAATGTGTTGAAGTTCCAAACAGGATAGTTGGGGGAATATAATCACTTTAAATACCTCCATTTTGTGGATGTGGTTTTATTAATAACTTTTGAGTCTCTAATTCCATTTTTAAAGTTTTTAGCAGTACCTTCGTTTATAGCCACAAGATGGCGCCAGAGTCTCTGTGGTAGCCTGCCAATCACCCAGTCACCATGGCAACAAGTCCTGCTGACACGCGTCACCACCATCGCCACTCAAACCAATTAACTCCTGTTCCCGTCCTTTAACAGCTTTTAGACTAAAACCTGCTCAGGAAGGCTGGGGAGTAGATCTTAAAGGACTCAGAAACTGTGGTGATTAATGGTTGATGATGATTTCTAAGATTTATAAAATCTTTACAACCTTTTTTCCACTGGCCAAAAGTGAAAGTTTTTGTGTTTACTGTTTAGTAGTAAAGAGTGTTTTTGAATTTTATTGGATGATTTTTTTAAATGAAAAAATAATATACTATTATTACATGACTTTTAAGAAAAAATGTTTAATAAATTATTTTTGTACATGACCTTAAGGGCCACCATACATTCTTCATGATCTCAGCAAGCTTGTTTAGCCTAAATGTTGCAGTATCTTCTTATTTTATGCTGTTCTAAAATTGCGTCTAAAAGGTGCTAACAATCCTAAATATTTTTTTCATTTCTAAATAATATCTTAATAATAGATGCGCAAAAACACTTCATACAAGACAAATAATGATAAAAAATACAAACATCTCACTTTTAAAGCAGAGCAACTAAATGTTAAATCATTTTTTTATATGATGTGCTTTCTTTTAGGGGAGAAGTTGAAAGTCACTAAAAAAATAAAGAGATTGAAAACTTTTTTATATCTATATTAAAGTCAGAATTTTGAGATTTAAGTTATAATTATGAGTATACATCAAAATTCTTAGATAAAAGTCAGATCTCTGGGATTAAAGTCTGAGTTTTAAGACTTAACTTGGAATTCTGAGTTTCAAACCCGAGGTCTTAGATTTAAGTCATGATTTTATGGTTTTAAGTTGGAATTCTGAGTTTAAAGTCAGTATTCTTTGATTTAAGTCTGGATTTTGAAAGTTTAGGTCGGAATTCTGAGTTTAAAGTCAGATTTCTAAGATTGAAGTCAGGATTTTGAGATTTAAGTCAGGCTCCTGAGTATTAAGTCATAAATCTGAGTGTAAAATTAGGATTCTGAGATTAATAAGCGTAACACGTCATTATTTGAGATTAAAACCAGGATTCTGAGTATAAGAGGAAAATTCTGACTTTAAACTCAGAATTCTTGGATTTAAGTCAGGATGTTGAGATTTTATTGATATTTTAAGATTAAAGTCAGGATAGATTAAAGTCAGGATTCTATAAATGAAACAATAATACTGACATTAACATCAGAATTCTGATTTTTCATGATCTTAAAAAATTAGCCTCTTAAACATTTTCCCTCTTCCATAGACATTAAGATCAGAATTTGTGGATTTAAATCAGGATATTGAGATTTAAGTCAGACTTCTGATATTAAAGTTAGAATTCTGAGATTAAAATGAAATTTTGGAAATTTAAGTAAGAATATTGAAATTATATTCAGAATCCTGAAAATTAAAAGAGAAAGTCAGACTTTTTAGATTAAAATAAGGATAGATTAAAGAAAGAATAATGAGATTAAAATCAGAATACTGGGTTTTAAGTCAGAATTCTGTGATTAAAATCAGGATTTTGAATTCTGGTTATAAAGTCAGAATTCTGACATTTAAATCACATTCCTGATATTTTAAGATTAAAGTCAGGATAGATTAAAGTCAGGATTCTAAGAATGAAATAATAATACTAACATTAACATCAGAATTCTGACTTTTTCACGGTCTTAAAAAAATCAGCGTCTTAAACATTTTCCCTCTTCCATGGTTTTTCAGTGTCAGTGAATGTTTTTTTATGTTTAACAATCTTTCAGTAACACTGGCTGTATTTGTATTTTACGGGATGATTTTGTGGTAAAATAACACTATTACATGACTTTTTTAAATGTTTACTAACTTATTTTTTCTCTTGACCTTGAGGGCCACCGTACATTTGCCATGGTCTCAGCTGACTGTATCTTATTTTAGGACTTTTCAATCATCTAACCGTGTTGATAAAGCTGTAATGACCTGTAAATATCCTCCGTCGCAGGTTGACAGATGATGAGTTTGTCCTTTCGGAGCGGCTCCTGAAGTGGTCTGACTTCCTGTTATGTCTGGCTGTCTGCTGACCCCCCTCCTCCGGGTGAGTGTGCAGACAGTCTGGATCAGACGGAGGACGCGCTCACACGCACTCAGCCCGCGGGTCTCACCGACACACCGAGCGGATCGTGCCCGAGCAGGGAGCGCAGAGTCCCGGTGAGTCCCGCTGCCAGAGCCCGCTGACGGCTCCGCATGTCCGGACATTTTGACGCGTTAGTGGGGGACAACTGTTGATGCTGCCGGGACCGCGAGCGCGTGTTCGTGCTGGGACTATGACGTATGATTGATCAGTGATTAGGCTAATTAATGATTGTTAAGGATGTTTTGGTATTTCTACGCAATTGATGGCTTAATATGGGCATGTGACGTCACGTAATTAACAACTTGATGCTTGATTCCAGCCTATAAATCGATGAGAGTTGAATTGACCTGTGAGCTCGATGTTTTTCGCTGGACCAGAGTGCGAGGCAGCAGATTATGATATAAATATGATGTAACACTGAGAAACAGGCTGAAGGGGGATTCACATACACTCTGCAGAACAATCAGCAAGGACATCAGGTTGATCCAAAGGTGATAAAATGTTTGTTAATTAAACACTCAGTGATGCCACATCCTTAAAATGATTCAGTCTGTCATATTGTATAATCAATGTATATACATGGACAAAAATGGACAAGAATTAGCAGTTTTTTCAGAGAAATGCATCCATAAACTGGCAAAAAGTGATCACACCAGTGTAACATCAGTGTAAACACCCCAATTCAAATGGAGTTTGGACATTAAACATAAATAAATTTAATTAAATGTGCTACAACAGCAGCCAGCCAGTAGTCATATTTCTATTTTTATTTATATTTATTTAGATATTTATATACATATAAAATATATTTATGTAAATAAAAATAATTCCATTTATTCATATATTTATTTTATTTTTATTTATCTATATTTCTTTTTATAGCTATCTCTTTTTAATATATCTTCTTATTTATTATAATTTGTGCTACTGGAATCTTAATTTCCCTGAGGGAGTCTCCCAAAAGGATAAATAAAGTTCTGTCTAATCTAATCTACAAGACAAGATTACTGTTTAAACTGATAAACTTCATTGTTTTTTTTCTGCAGATAATCACTAATTTTTAATTTAATGCCTGCAACACGTTCCAATAAAGCTGGGACGGGGCAACAAAAGCCTGGTGAACAGGTTATTTGGAAAGAGGTGAATACCCAAAAGGCTCAGTCGTTCACAAAGATGGAGTGAGGTTCACCGCTTCGTGAACAACTGTGTGAGCAAATGGTCCAACAGTTTAACAGCAATGTTTCTTAATTTTGCCATCGACAGTCCATAATATCATCAAAAGATTCAGAGAATCTGGAAAAATCTCTGCAAGCAAGCGGCAAGGCTGATAATCAACTTGAATGCCCTGCTGACCTTGATCCCTCAGGTGACACTGCAGTGAAAACCAACATCATTCTGTAAAGGATGTTACCACATGGGCTCAGACAGTAACAACACTGAGACATGTGAGAAACACCACGTGGAAGCACTTTGGGCCCCACTGTGTGTTGATTATGTGCAAAGTAGCCGGCACACTACGACAAATCCACAGGCCCATTTGTCGGCCTTTCACCCACTGCAGCCTAGCGGTGCATTATCAGGTGCTCAGCCCAGTGCATCCAAGTCCACATTTCAGACTGTTTTTGGACATCATGGATGTGGTGTCCTCCGTGCTAAAGAGGAAAAGGACCAATCAGACTGAAAAAACCAACTCCTGCTTCCTCACAAATATACCAGGTCTCTTTTTGTGTTTTAAATTGCGATGTCTCGACCTCTCAAACCCCCGTCCCGATGTGGATTCCTGCAGCAGACAAAGGTGTGATGCATACTAAAGGGGGCGTCCCTCAGGTATAAATGTTTAGGTCTCCCCATGTTCGAGGTCTTTCTTCACCCCGACTGCTTGTGTGTTGATTGACCTTTTCTTTGCAGTGAAAATTAAAAACCTTATCGGCGGGTAGAAGTCTCTATTTCATTCTTCACCAGAAATAAAAATAACTTCCACAACACCACCATCCATGAGACGTCTATTTCAGGGTCGTCAGGGCAAACGCCAAGACACATTCTGCTCGTGTTACAACAGCGTGGCTTCATAGTGAAAGAGTGCAGGTGCTAAACTGACCTGCTGCAGTCCAGACCTGTCTTGCATTGACAACATGTTACATTATGAAGCGCAAAAAAAACAATAGAGACCCTGAACTGTTGAGCAGCAGGAGTTGAACATCAAGCAAGAATTTGAAAGAATTCCACCTACTAAGCTCAAACAGTTACTGTCCTTATTGAGTGTTCTTTGACCCACCATCACCCCTTAATTTCAAGCTGCGACCCAAATCGACAGACATTTTCAACTTCTCAAATGTATTTACTAAAAATATGATGCACTTTGAAACTGGGATAGTACCGAATGTCACAGTATGCCAACACAAAAAAAGTTGAGCGAGAAACCAAAATGACCTGCATTTGGCGATGCTAGAGAGGAAAATATTCCCCGTTACGCTCAATTAGCTGCAATTTAATTGAAGCCAAAAAGTGTTTTTTAGGGACACAGGGTCTTAACCCTTTGTCTGGCATTGTAACCAGGTGGTTGACTTTTTGCTGCTCTACCACTGTATTTAAAATATTGAAAGCCTATCTTTGTTTGTTTTTCCTTATTTACCTCTCATAATAATGTTTTTAATGCCTATTTGTCTCCAATGGGTGGCACTGCTGTACATGAGTATTATTGTTTGAAAACTAGAAAAAATCGGAAGTGAAACATAAAAACATACATGGAAGTAAGAAAAATCTCTTCACGTTTTTCCAGATCCTCTAACAATCATAATTTAGTTGAAAGAAATAAATTTGATGATAAAAAATGTATTTATGATTCCTTAGATAACTGGGTCAACCACTAAATATCTAAATTTTTTTCTCTGTAATCTTTTCATGTGAAAAAAAACAAGAATTTGTTGCAGAAATTAACGAAATCTATTCATGCCCAGGATAACTCTTAAAAGGCAAGCCAACCAGCCGGTTGACTAACATATATGCTTCCTGATTGGGTAATTTGAAAAATAAAACCTGAAATGTTGCTCAATGAAAAGGAAGGAAAACAATTTTACCAATAATAATTTGTTGCAAATGTATTTCTTAGTTTGGAAGTCAAAGGGTTAAGTAATAATATTCGGTCATTAGCACTAAATAAGCCATTGATCATGAGGCTGTCCCAAAACACTTAAGTAACTTCAGCCTTTTTTTAACAGACTCCACAGAGCTTTAATGGACAAACATGAAATAAAAAAAAAGTCCAACCACTTAGAAGCAATTTCCAAAAATATTAAAAATATGTCGCTTAAGCTAAGTACCTGCTTATTAAATATATATAACAAACACCTTTCAGTTGAAGTGTGTGAATTAGCATCACAGGGTATTACCACCACCTGTCGTTAAGGACTGTGAAAAGACAGCACACCACTGCATTAAAACTCCCCTTCAAAATAAAAGCACAGGACTTTATTCCTAACATTTTTTTGCCAAGGCATAGGCTCACAACCCATTGAAAAAGGGTCCACGACCCACTTTTGGGTCATGACCCAACAGTTGAGAATCACTGCTAAAGGAAAGGTGATGTAACACAGTGGTAAACATGTCTTTGTCCCAGCTCTTTTGGAACATGTTGCATCAAATTCATAATGAGTGAATATTTACAAAACAAAATAATGAAGTTTATCAGTTTGATCATTAAGTATCTTGTCTTATAGAGTATTTAATATGTGTGATTTGTGTTTTTCAATGCTGAAATAACAAAATAGGGGGAGAAATTTCACCACAATGCATTAAAATAGACTCTGCCACAACGGGAGTGTCTAACTGGAGAAACCCGGCACAGGCTACTTTGAAGAGGTGCTCTGTCATTCTGATTGGCTGGTCAGCTGACCAATCAGAGAGCCAACAAAGAGTCAATTGGTCAGTGCTTCTAACCTAACACATCAGGTGGACTGTTTATCCATGAGCTATATTTCACATCCTTCAAGGCGACATCTTTCAGACACTGATTTGGTGTCTGGGCCTTTATTAAAAACTCTCCAGTGACTTCATGTTTTCTGGTCCTCTCCCCAGGTGAGCATGTCGGTGCTGGCCCCGCCCCCCAGCAGCAGCTCCGACGCCTGCCTCAGCATCGTCCACAGCCTCATGTGTCACCGCCAGGGCGCCGAGAACGAGGGCTTCGCCAAACGGGCCATCGAGAGCCTGGTGAAGAAGCTGAAGGAGAAGAAGGATGAGCTGGACTCGCTCATCACTGCTGTCACCACCAACGGCGTCCATCCGAGCAAGTGTGTGACCATCCAGAGGACGCTGGATGGACGGCTGCAGGTACGGATGTTTATTTACACTCATGGACTCGTGTCCCCCCCACATTCTGTCTCTGCGATGTTCACAGTGGCGGCGAAGGAAATAATGTGTCTTGAAATGGCAGTGAGAATTGAGCTATTGATTGTACACAAGAAAGAGCAGAAAGCCACATGTTCAACAGTAAATCAGGATCAAATTAACAAATATCTTCAAGTAGAAAATATATGTTTTTTGTATTTTTTTCCACCGGCCTTTGTAGCACGTCCTGGATTGTTTCTCAGGTTCCTTTCAAACTTGTTACAGAAGTTAAGCTGGTACACACATCATGATTAGAGCTGTTCTTGTCCTGACTTTCCCCCTTCCCGACCAAGGACAGCAAACACCAGATTATCCTATCCTATCCTATAAGATTGTGCTGTGGTCTGAGGTGTGTTAAGAGTGAATGTGTCCCAGTAATCAGCTCGGGGCGATAATAATAAATATTAAACCTCAATATTTACAACTAAAAATATTTATGTGTGTGGGGAAAGCCAACAACTTCCAAGTGTACCAGTGTGTTGTCCTACCATTGGTTGAAGGGATACACCAACTTTTTTTCTTTTCATGTCTTGTCTCACTCCCGAGTCCATGACAAGCAGATAGACACCATTCTTTTAACTGTGCGTGCAGTAACAAGGAAGAGACGGGCAGAGCTCACCCACCGGTAATTAACTTAGCTCAAACACTGGGAGTCAATGGGAAGTGTTAGCCTGCCTCTGCCTGCAGTTATCAGATAAACTCTTCAGCAGTTCTAAAGGGTCCCGTGTGCTTGTTATGACTCCCTTTGACCGTGTTGTTAGATTATCTTCTACTATCATCATGTTATCCTCTTCTACTCGTAAACAGAGATTTGGATTTGTTGACCTACTTTTGCAGTGGTTTGTGAGATGTGATGTTTGTAAACGAGTCGAGTCTTTTGAACAGCTCTTTTAAGTGAACTATGAGAACCTGATTTGCAGTTGTGAGTCAGCTGTTGGTTGTGAGCCATTCTTAAAATTTCAGGCAATTTGCATTGAAGAATAGCTCAATAACCATTGTTTTAGCGTGTCCCTTTAAGCACATTTGCTTGTGATTGCGACGCGAACATCGTAGAATAAAAGCAGAATTACTGAAAAAATGAAATGACCAATTTCCACAGATTTGATCAACCAATCACAGCAGACTGGGCCCCACATGAGGAAGGGAGCCTTAAAGTGGCAGGAGCTCTACTCAAAGTATGACAACACTATTTTTGTTTTTATGTTAGTGATTAGAATAGATTAGATAGAACTTTATTAATCCTCTTGGAAAAACTCCCTCAGAGAAATTAATTAATTCCAGTAGCAGTTAAGTATTACAGATAAAAAGATATATAAAATGATAGATATAAACAAAAAAATATATATATATATATAAATAAATAAAAATAAAAATATGGCTCCTCACTGGCTACTACTCCTTCCCGTCCTCTGTCTTCCTGTTACTCCTCATCCCCCCAGTGAGGAGTTATACAGTCTGATTGTAAACCTACTCCAGCAGTCATTAAAATCAAATATATGAACCCAAGTTAGGCCAAAATACAGGCTTTTTGTACTTATCACAGGCATTTTGCTAGAAATTTAACCAAAACCAAATTCAACCATTTCATAGATTTTTAGACGTGGGAGCAGGAAATGATGAAATGCTGACTCAGGCCTCATCGCTGCACCACTAAAGACCAGAGAAGTCTCTGTGCAGTGATGTTTGTGTCAGTATCTCTGCTCTTGTGTTAATATTAGGACTGAGTTTACTCCACCTATACCGTAAAGGCATTTATTCCCAAAGCGTATGCCACTCTGCCACTTCCTTGGCACTCGTTTAAGTCGTGTCGTGCCTTCTGAGACCCACCCCCCTTCTGTCCAATAGGAGAAGTCTTCCACTCTGAGGTGCAAAAACACAACTGACATACAACTGATGCACTCGCTGTCCTCGACAATCACTGCAAACAACAGCAGCAGAATGATCCCACTGTTCCAACGCAGAGGCCAAAATCTAGACATGGACACGACAGCTTGTGAGTGAGTGAGTGAGCAGCAGACTGGGTGTGTCTCAGTAATGATCAGTTGTGTGATATAAACATGGATCAGTCTGCAGGCTCAGAGCTGCAGACCTTGATAGTCAGGACCAGAGGGAACTTTTACAGACTTATTAAGAGGAGAAGATTTTCATCTGTTCAGCTACACAGCCCCCTACAAACACCTGGAGGACTTTTAAGGAGCTTAAAGATCTGGTCTGATGTAGAAATGATGACAAAACCTCACTCAAGATCACTGTGAACTGATAGGGATGGGAGTTAAAGGGACATATTTGGCCTTAACTCAGGTTCATATATTCAGTTTCATTGACTACTAAAGTATGATTAACCTGTTTCATATATCCGCCACGGAAATATTTCAGTCCATCTGGAGAAGAGCCCATAGAAAATGTTTTCAGAGAAAACAACTGCAGCTGGTGACTGGACGATCATTCTGCCAGTCACACTCATCACAGACCAATCATATCAAGCCACAGTATGACATAGCAGCTAGACCCTGTTGTTAGCCATTAGCTTAAACTATGTTTCAATCCTCAGACTATTGTCTTCCATTAAATTATACCACACAGATGTATCATTTACCACTTCTCTGAGGAGAGCATATTTCGCCAGGTATCATTGAGTGACCACGACTTCCATAGACTAACCGGCATCGTCCGCAGAGGACTTTCGAATCTCTCCCAGTTTCCCAGCAGTGATCCCCGGTCGGGAGAAGAGCAAAAACATGATTTCCTGTAAGAAAAGCTTTAAGTGACATTATTTGCTCCTCTTTTAAAGAAGAAATTGAGTCAATTTCTTATAAAACTGCAGACATTGCCGCATCCACGGAGACTGCTTCACACGCCGCCATTGTTTTCAAATGTGCAGTCACTTCCTGCCGTCGTCACATCTTCAGTTTCTGCATCTCTTCCCTGATTGGGCCATCCAGCTTTTGGCTGTGAAGTCGTAGGAGCTTGGAGCTTGGCAAGATGGATCGGTGTGATTTCAGACAGTGAATCAGGCAGGTCCATCTGCACTGCAAGGTTAGAGTATGATCACAATCACTGATATTTAAAATAATGTTATTTGAGTCAGTTATTTCTCCCCTTCAATAAACAAATTGTTATTGTATATCATAACGACAGAAAGCTTATTATTCACCCTCACAACAACTTGTGAGGCTCATTCATTCATGGACTGAGCAACACAGCTAAACGCTTGGGTAGCTCCCAGAATAATGTGCAAAAACCCCTCTTCCCTGTGAAGGAAGTAGGACTAACTAAAATCCCGATTTTTTTTCTTGACCTGCACTTACTCTTATTTTAAGTTGTGGCAATGGTTGAATTTACAAATACTGAAATTGTACAGTTTTAATGGTGGAAGCCTTGTCAAGTTTTGCACAAGCAGATGTTGAGGCTTGTGTTTGTTTGTTTTTTTAATTAGATTAAATATCGATCAGGAGTTCCATGTTAATAAACTGTGAAAACAGCTCAGAATTTAGTATTCACTGGCCTATGTTAAACTACATTATCAACATTTTATGAAAAAAATAACAGCATTAAACTTAAGTATGAGAGGGAAATTCTGTTTAGTTTCAGAATATTTTTATAACACTGAAGCAAAACTTGATTCTTGTATTTTTGTGTCACTTGGAGTTTTTTTCCTTGAGAAGGAAAAAATCGTTGAAATTGTAAATTGAGTTTCTTGAAAAAAATATCTAAGCCTAATTATTTTAGGCCATATTTCCCACCCTTAGAAGGACGGCTCCTCAGTGAAGGAACAGTGAGGAAAAAGTCTTCTTGTGGTGTTGGCATATTTTTTTGAGCACTATCCACATATTTAGCTGTTGCTCATTCTCACGATCCTTACATGTTTTACCTTGTTGTAAAGGTGACCAATCAGGCTTTCCAATAATATAAAAGACAACACAAGTTGGTTTATTCAAGGGGAGAAATAACTGCCCTAACTAATGTTTCCAAACTCTTTTTGAGGAATAAAGTTTTCTCGCAGTGAGTATCCCAGATCCAGCTGTATCCTCAGTAGTGATACACTGATTGTGACAATCAGGGCCGATGCCAATATTGAGTCTTTTTACAAGGATACAAGGATACAGTGGAGTTTATTAGTCATTGTGCAAATTTGGTTTCGTTGTACAACAGGTTGCACAATGAAATTAAGTTGTGGCTCCAAAACAAAATATTCAAATAAAGGCATTAAAAGTACAAAATACAAATAAATGTAAAAAAAAAAGTTAATAATAATAATAAACATGGACATAGCAGCTTTTGAGCTGTCAAAAAAAGGAAAAAACAACAGCAGCCTTATTGTTGGCCTTAACATGGCTGAATACACACAAACTTTATTCTGAAAGGTTGTACCAGAGGAGCAACAATCCGCCTACGCAAAGAGGATGAAATGAGAGATGCTTACATTGATCTAAAGTTTTGACAAATAGCCTTCTTAATGTCTTTGCCAAAACTTTTTTTCTTGTAACTTTATGACTTTATTCTCGTAACTTTTTGACTTTATTCTCGTAACTTTTTGACTTTGTTCTCATAACTTTACTTTTTATTTTGAAAATGTTTTTTTTTTTTTTTTTTTTTACGTGGCCCTTATCCTCCGTCGAAGAAATGGTCACTATTTAACTTTTTGTCTTGTATTCATTATTTATCATTTAAAGCATAATGTTTTTCATTCACCATTTAAAGACGGGCATCAAAAGACTAAAAGCAACAAAAAACTATGATAAAACCTGGTGTGAGGAAAATGTAAGTTAACTGAATTCTAAAGTGATGAAATGATCAGTGAATTTGTGGTCAAACACAAAGTTATTAGTCAGAGTGATGAAATAGGGAATTATTCATCACTTTTTTATTTTGAGAGACAAACAAAGCTTTAAATCCCTAAATTACAGCCAATCACAGAAAAGTTAAGCAGATCAAATTACATTATGCCACAATCAATCACAAGACCCCAAGGACAACTGAATTTATGGGTTGGAAGTTACAATAATGGGGCAGAGCCTTTCTGTGTGGAGGTTACATGTTCTCCCTGTGCATGCGTAGGTTCTCACCGAGCACCCCGGCTTCCTCCCACAGACCAAAAACATGCTCATTAGGTTGATTGGTGACTATAAATTGCCCTTAGGTATGAACGAGTGAATGGTTGTCTCTCTCCCTATGTGGCCCTGTGATTGGCTGGCGACAAGTTCAGGGTATACCCCACCTCTCGCCCAGTGTCAGCTGGGATAGGCTCCAGCCCTCATGACCCCAAAAGGAACAAGCAGCATATGATGCCATAGATGATAAATGCCAAAGTAACAATAATAAGATGATGCAAATGATGATTAATTCTCTTTTTCAGAGGTTTTCAAATGGTGTGCCTTGGGAATTTGTATAAACACTGGTAATCACTACAGCTATTTCACAACTAATCCTTTTTTCATCAGTCCTTTATGAGCATCAATTTCAATGTACAACTGCAATTCTTATATTAGGAAACTCTCATAACACCATCATGGGAGCAGCATACTCTGTAGTTTACAGAAATAGCAGAGGAAGTGGATCAATACTCTGTTTCTGTCTCTTCTATTCGTCTGTCTAATTCTTTAAATCTGTGTTCAGTCAAGTTTTGCTGTTGTTTCTAGATTTACTAAAGTCAATAAAAAGATCAATTTAAATTGATAATTTGTAAATAAAAAAGGTGTTTGTCCAATGTTGTTCTCCATCACTGCATTAAAGAAATAAGGCACACACCAGAGAGCCACAATAACATGTCAGATATGGCGTGCCTTGTAATTTTGGCTTGATCTTACGTGTGCCTAACCTTGCACAGCAGCTGGATCTACCTGATTTATTGTCTGTAATCAGGCAGATCCATCTTGCCAAAATCTACAATGAATGTGTCCGGCTGAAAGCAGGACAATCCAGTCAGAGTCCTTTAGATGGTGGGAGATATGAGCATGAAGACTGCAGGAAGTGTGTGCTCGTACAGAAATTAGCATTGATGCTAACAGCTTCAGTAGCAGTTTTATCAACTCGGGAGCACATTTCTTTAATAAGTTAAAAACAAATATCAACACTACAAACTTCTCTATAGTAAGGATTATCGATATAGTGGCTCACGTTCTGTAGTGCAGTAACTCCCGCCTACCACATTATCTGATTGGGCTGTGATGAATGTGATTGACAGGATGATCTTCCAATCACCTGCTGGATATTCTTCTGAAAGTTTCTACCTTCCCAAAACACTTTCTATGGGCTCTTTCCAGATGGACTAGTGAAATATATTAAACGGTGAAGTTGCTGCTCTATTTTATCACTTCAGTTTTTATCACATCGGGTTTTATCATCACTTTTTGTTGCTTTCACCTTTGTGTAGCCCATCTTAAAAGATGAATTAACAGTATTTGCTGTAAATCAGGGTAGTTAGCGTGGTGCCTGTGAGCCCCTGGTAGCTCACAGGAAACCTCTGAGGTGCACCAGTGACGTTCTAAAAACAGCATGTTACCACCAAAGAGCTTGAAATAAAACCTTTTTTATTTTGATTTCTATGTTTTGCAAATATGCCACACTTATATTAATGAAATGAAATGAAATGAAATTTTTGAACATGAGAATCAACAAGGAAGCGTTTTTCACATGACATTTCTCCCAGAAAGTAAATAAATTAAAGGTCTCTACATGTTCAAAAAAGGAGAAGGAAGAAGCTAACTTATGTTTACCTTCCCCTTTAATACAAAAAACAGAAAACTTATCAGTGTATTATTTAAAACTGTCTATGTTCTTTCACCACTAATGAAAACTGAGGCCCTAGTGCCACCTGTACAAAAAAAATCACAAAAGTGTGACTGTTGTACATGTGAATTAAGATTAACGGATAATAGAGTTTAATGGTCTCATATTATTAATCATTAGTAATAATTATTGTAAAAAAGTAAACTTTCACCATAATTCCTCAAATAAAGGCCCCTGCCTTTATTTATCCGTAATACTCCTCACCTTTTGGGGAACTCTCAGGTTCACAAATGTCGGTGACCCCTGCTGTAAATAATAAATGATGAAAATCAGAATATCAAAATGATTAATTTTGCTTTATTCCGTCATCAGTTTATCATATCACTGAACTGTGAATCTCCACAATTTTTCATATCAAATTTGTTTTTATCATTTCATTATTTAATCCACACACGTTAAACTTTTATCCATTTTATCCCTTAATGTTTGTTACTTTTACCCTCCATACAGGGAGACTTATACCATCCTAGAAACTACCAGAGCCTTCTGAAGAGTGTAAGAGAGAGAGGCCGATAAAACACATCATACAGAGAGAGGGGGGAGGACGGGGAGGGTGAGCGAGCGGGTTGTTTTGTCTGAAACACAGGAAAGAGGCGGGGCGAAGTTAAGCCAGACTGAGAGTGTGTGTTGCAGACAGACGGAATGTGTACACGTCTGGAGTTTGTTGGATCTCATACCGCAGAGTCTCTACACTGTAAAAAAAACACTGAGTCATGATTCAGATTTTATTAAAAACAGGATTTATGGATCTTCAAGATCTCTGCTCGACTTTTAAGTGAATAAAATCATCCCGGAGCAAACGTGAAGTCCTTCTTACCCTCTGAGAAACTGAAAATTAAACTTATGGGTCATAAAAGTCAGGCTGGAGATTTAGAGCTTACAAACCAAAAGTCCAGTGAGGTTGGGACGCCGTGAAAAACATACATTTGTTAATACTTGTAAATAAGCAAACATAATATATCGTGCAAAACACAGTTAAATGTGATCTGCTGCCACACAGCGCTGTCATGTTTATAATCATAAAGTAAATATTAGTAATGCTAACCGTGTAAATTCCTTGGGCTTGTTCTTAAGTCTAGCTTAAAGATTCTGCATGTTGCATCCTGCTTTCTTATTTTTTTACTTAATTTGATGCTCTTATCTACTTTAATGCATCTTATCTATTTGTCTTTGTCTTTTGATATTTCCTACTGCTGTACTGTGTAGAAGAGCAACTGAAACAACAGAATTTCCCCTTGGGTATTAATAAAGTATTTCTGATTCTGATTCCGATAAATAGAAACAGAATATAATGATATATATATACAAATGCGTTACGACCTATATTCAATTGAATAGAATAAAAAGAAATTAGAATATTATAGTGTTTTTTCTTTAGTGTTTATCATTTATATCATATATTTATAATTTTAAATAGTTGGATGAGTGTGCAATGTATTCTTTCTAAATGTGTTTTTAATGTTTCTTTTATTTCCTCAGCGCTGCAGGTAGAGCTGTTGTTGTTTACAGCATGCAATAACAATAAATGCTATTGTGTTCTATTTTATTCTAATTAATATTAGTGTGTTTTTTGTTCGTTTCTTTTAGGGGTTAATATGAACGATTGGGTTGTGCATCCAGGTGATTGCAGAGATTTAGTTTTCTATGAATTTTTACTCAAGATTGTAAAATGGGACTTCTACCCATGTATGTATTTTATATTGTTTCTATGAATAATGAAACAATTAGAATTTCATTTCAGTGTTGTGATCTGATTTGTAAGGAAGAACTCGATCACCTTCTGCTTCATTATTTCTCTTCTATAACTGGTCTGTTGTGTTGACACACACGTGTGTATGCACTTACATGTTTTCAATTTAGTTGAAGGGCATGTACAGTTGTTTGGTGTTCCTATGAAGTATTCTGTTTTGACTTTGTTTTTTTTTCTTTAAGTATGAGATTACTAAAGAAAGGAAGAAAGGAAAAATCATCTACAAAGATATTTAATGTTCATGCTGATAGATTTTATTGTTTTTTGCAAATATTCACTCACTTTGACTTAGATGCCTGTAACACGTTCCATAAAAGCTGGGACGGGGCAAATTTACCACTGTGTTACATCACCTTTCCTTTTTTATTTTATTTGTCAGGGACCGTGTACAGAAAAAAACATCAAACTCATCAGAATAGAGATGCTCTGCACCAGATGATAGCTTTCTAGCTAATTTCCATCTGCAGTCCCTGTGACAGGCAAGAGAGAAATTAATGTATAAATAAAAAGTGCATTAAAAGTACAGAAAGTGCATAAAAGCATATAAAAATACATTTTTGTTCATAGAAAGTGCATACAACAGAAAAATACACTCACACACACTCAATATAATTATAGTATAATTGTTAGAAGAAATTATGTTAAAAGACTAGTCAATGCTTTTGTGTCTCTGGAGAAGACTCGATAGTTTGTGTTGGTCTTTAGTTCAGTTGGAGCTTCTTCCATTCTTTTATGGTTATGTGTGAGAAAGCCGATTGTGCAGAAGCTGAGAGGCTGTTCTTGTTGCTCTGTTCATTCGTTCACAGGTCAGATGAACGAAGGCCTGAAGGGGTGGATGTGCAGTTCCATGAATAATTTTAAAAACCAAACGTACATTTGAGAACATGATCATATTTTAAAAACTTAGCATCTTTTGTTTGTTAAGGATACAACAATGGTGGTATTGTGGTGTCCTTTTTTTCCAAAATTTTAAGAGCCTGTTTGTACAGTGAATGGAGAAGTTTCTTGTTTGCTTGAGACCAGCATGATATACAGTAAAAAAAATGAGATCATAGATCATAGCATTAAAATTTTTTGACAGGCCTTTTTTAAATTTAGTTTCAGTTATAGTCTTTTGCCTAAATATCTTTTAGTTTTAGTCATAATTTAGTCTAGTCTTGAATGCTAGTAAAGCCTGAATGTTAAATTAACAGAAACAAATTGAACTTTAGTGTGAAATGCAATCATCTGCAAACAGTAAACCTGCTCCACATGAATATATCAATTTATAAAGAGAGTAGCTCTGATTGGATCGCTCCCCAACTTATCCCACCTCCATGAAGCTAAGGCAGTTGTGATTGGATGTCCCTCTTAACTCATCCAACCTTTCCACACAACCAAAGTAGCTGTGATTGGATATATTCCTAACTTGTTCCTACTTTCTACATGACCAAATTAGGTCTGATTGGGTTAAGTCTCTGTCAAACATTTTCGTCTAGTTTTTATTTGTTGAGGAAAATGTCAGGTAATTTAGTTTTAGTTTTTGTCCATGTGCACTTGTTTTTCTTGGTTACCGTCTAGTTTTCGTCAGGGGAAAAAAGGTTGTTGATGAAAACTATGACGAAAATAATTCGTCAACAAAATTAACACTGATTTGCAAGGATTTTTAGGAAGAGTTACAGAATCTACATCACCATGGAGAAGAAGAGGGGCAGCGGCGTCTTCGGGGAGTGGACAGTTGTCGGTGAGGTGAAAGCTGGACGTCTGCCCATGTGTGTGCTCATTAGCAAGTACAAACCGGGACACAAGCTGTTCGTGTCTGTGGTGGGCATTGACAAGTTCGACCGGTACGGACCGTACAGTGAAGTAGTGAGTGCTGTTGTACCCCTGATTTCCTGAAGATCAATAAACGGGTTTATGTTGAGGGGTTACTGTTTTGTCAGGGCAGGAAGGGTCAAAGCATTTTTTAAATTTCTACGACATAAAGGGATATTTCAGTATTTTTAAGTTGGGTTGTAAGTGAACTGAGAACACTAATAGTTGAAGCTCTGTAGATGGAATTCTTTCCCATTCTTGCTTGATGTACGACTTCAGTTGTTGTATTTCGCACTCATAATGTGCCACACATGTTCTATTTGAAATCTGAAACTGATTTATTTAAAAGAGAAAATGCATAATGATTAACATATAAATAGTATGCCAGGATAAGACAAACTATGTTACATCTGTCATCCCTGGCAGGTCAGAAAAAAACAACAACAACAAAATAACAATAATAATAATAACACACCAACAAACAATGCACGGCAATAAAAAAAAACACAGGACAACAAATAAATCATCGCTGTTGGGCACAAATCTCCTATCTCTAAAATTTAATAAATGATCTATTTATCTATTTTTAGACGAAGATTAGCACTTTATGTGTCTACTTCTACTTTCCTCCTCAGCTGTTTACTCTGGTGCATGTGCCCTTCAGTTAAGTTTAGTTTGTATTTCTTTCTACGACTACATAAAGTGCTAATCTTAGTTTAAAAATAGATAACATAGCATAACATGGTAAAAAGAACGAGTCACAACAAGCACACAGGACTGTTTAGAGCTGCTGAAGAGTTTAACTGATGACCGTAGGCAGAGGCAGGCTAAAGTTACCCGTTTACTCTCAGTCTTTGAGCTAAGCTAGTTAGTGGTGGGCGAGCTCTGCCCGTCTCTTCCTTGTTACTGCACGCATGGTCTAAAGAATGGTGTCTATCTGCTTGTCATGGACTCGGGAGTGAGGTAAGACATGAAAACAAAAAAAAAGTAGGCGCATCCCTTTGAAATCAAAACAGACAAGTTATAAGATATCCCCACTGCCAGGACATAAAAACATGAAGTATTCAGATCAAAATCATTTGTTGAACCAGGTTGCAAACTTGTTTTTTTCTGCTGTTAAAATGGACAATTTAACATGGAGTGTGTATGTGACTCCTGCTGCTTCTGCAGGCAGCCTCTAGTGGACACTTGAGGAACTGCAGCGTCTGACACTTCAGCTTTGGCTCCATTTTACACTCCAGAGGATTCCTGCCTGGTGTGTGTGTGTGTGTGTGTGTGTGTGTGTTTTGTCTACCTAGTGTTATCTGTGCCCTTCACCTTTACAGCCAGAACACACTCTGCTCTGAGCTGCTCCACCGTCTGAGTCTAAGATGAAAATCATCATCACGGCTCATTCATAAGTCAGGAATCCATACTAAAAAGTCAATTTACATGTGGACAAGATGTTTTTTACAGTGTAGAGGAGTCACACTCAAACACTCACAGACTCGTGAGGTCAGACATGATGTCATGTCGTGGTCTGGAGGGTTCGTCCTGCATCACCTGGCACACACACACACTCATACGAACACACGCTCACAAGCACACACACTGTTTCCATGGAAGCCTCCTGCTTTTTCCCTGGAGTGTATTTAAAAACTCACGAGGGATTTTTCAGACCGTCTGCCTGCCTGTCCCACCTGTGAGTCAGTTAAATAGTTGGATGAGTGTTAAAAGTTAGTTTCAGTTGCTCTTGTACACAGTATAGCAGTAGGAAATATCAAATCAAGACATCAATATAGACAAGAGCATAAAATTTAAATAAATAAAATGAAAATTTAGTAGGCAGGTTGCAATATGCAGAACCTTTAGGCAATATCAGCTTCCTTATGAAGGAAAAATAAGTAAATAAAGTACAAGTGAGACAATAAATAAGGCCAAGGAATTCACACTATTAACATTAACAATATTTACAATATGAATATAAATATGACAGAACTGTTTGTGCAAAAGGCAAAAATTTGACAGTTTAGCTGATTATTTATCCCATTTAATAACACAAATTTGTATTGTTATTCATATCGTTGGAAAGCCTGTGCAGTCACCCTTACAATGAGGTACAACTTGTTTTTATAGTAATTATTTTTATTATTATTCTTCACGTATAATTGCATACAAACATATATAAGCCAACAGACAGATATGTGCATAGCAAGTTGTGGTGTTGATTTACAAAATTCTATTCCAGTGTTAATTTTGTTGACAAATTATTTTCATCATAGTTTTCATCAACAACCTTTTTTCCCCTGACGAAAACTAGACAATAACTAATAAAAACAAGTGCACATGGACAAAAACTAAAACTAAATTAACTGACATTTTCCTCAACAAATAAAAACTAGACGAAAATGTTTGACAGAGACTTAATCCAATCAGACCTAATTTGGTCATGTAGAAAGTAGGGACAAGATAGGAATATATCCAATCAGAGCTACTTTGGTTGTGTGGAAAGGTTGGATGAGTTAAGAGGGACATCCAATCACAGCTGCCTTAGCTTGGTGGTGGTGGGATAAGTTGTGGAGCGATCTAATCAGAGCTCCTCTCTTTATGAATTGATATATTCATGTAGAGCAGGTTCACTGTTTGTTGTCAGTTCTGGTATTGTAACTGAGATGCTCTGCCAGGTAGCCTAAATAAAGGTGACTGCATTTCACACAAAAGTTCAATTTGTTTCTGTTCATTTATACATTCAGACTTTACTATCACTGACTAAAGGGTTATTAGATGTTTCGTTTTATCCAAGTGTAATTCATGACTTCAGAAATTCAAGGAAACATGAAAAATGCCTTACACTTTACACTTCATATTTTAGTTGACTAAATTTACAGTAGATTTCGTCGCCTATAATGTTGTGAAATTTCATCAACTAAAACTAGACTAAAATTAAAACAATTTAGATGACTAAATTATGACTAAAGGTAAAAGATATTTTATGCAAAAGACTATAAGTAAAACTAAATTAAAAGGTAATGTCAAAATTAACACTGTTCTACACATATAATAAAAATTAAAAAGAGACATATTTACAAAGAAAAAAGAGGTTAAGAAAAAGGAGAGAAAGTAAACAAAAATAGGGAGATAAAGGCAGAAGACAAAGCAAAGACGGAACAAGGCAAAACAGTGAAGCAACCAAATGATCTTGAATGAAACAGGGTGATTTATTTTGCAGGTATTTCATGACGTGTTTGTTATGGCAAGTTTCCTTTGAGATTCAAATAAATTTCCATTTTCAAATTCCCCAGTTTTCTTTTTTCCCCTTCTCCTCCCCGCGAACAAGCCTTTGTATACTTGTGCTGTAACGAGGTACAACTTGTAAAGATTCTGCATCCGTGGAATGAGTGACACAGCTAAACTTGCGGGTAGCGCCCAAAACAGTGCCGAAATCCCCTGCAACTGGAAGCTGGTGTTCCAGGACGCAAAGTGGCAGCTTTATTTAGTGTGAGGCCTGGTACCATTTCCAAACTTAGGATCAAGTTCTGTGAGACTGGTGAGGACAAAGACAGACCTCAAAGTGGGCGTCCCAGGAGGACAAGAGGGGATTTTAGCACATTGTGTTGGCTGCCCGCACCATACAAAATCCCCTTTTCCCCTTGGACTCCTCCTACAGTTCTTCAGTAAAGCACCAGTGAAGAACCGGCCATCTTGGGGTGTTGTCTTGCTGGTATACCCACTTCATCATGGTCTGTCTTTACCAGTCCATGGTCTTAAAGGGATATGCCAGTTTTTTTTTTTTCTTTTCGTGTATTGCCTAACTCCTGAGTCCATGACAAGCAGATAGACTCCATTCTTTTGACTGTGTGTGCAGTAACAATGAAGAAACAGGTAGAGTTCTCCACTGCTAATTAGCTTAGCTCAAACACTGGGAGTCAATGGGTAGCGTTAGCCTACCTCGGCCTACAGTCATCAGATAAACTCTTCAGTAGCTCCAAATGGTTCTGTGTGCCTTTTGTGACTTGTTTTTTTTTTTTAACGTGTCATGTTATGTTATCTTCTACTTTAATCGTATTAACTTCTTCTACTCTAGAACAGAGGCTTTGTTTTGTTGACCTACTTATGCAGTGGTTCGCACTAGAGATGTGATGTTCATGAACGAGTCGAGTCTTTTGAACAGCTCTTTAAGTGAACGATGCCAAATGATTCGCAGTTGTGAGTTAGCCATCTGTTTGGGAGCCATTCTTAAATTTGCAGGCAATTTGCATTTAAGGATGGCTCACAAACGAACAGTTTATCTGATGACTGTAGGCAGAAGCAGGCTAGCTATACCCATTGACTCTCAGTGTTTGAGCTAAGCTAACTAGCAGTGTGCGAGCTTTGGCCGTCTCCTTCTTGTTACCGCACGCACAGACAAAAGACTGGTGTCTATCTGCTTGTCATGGACTTGGAAGTGAGGCAAGACATGAAAAGAAAAAAAAGTTGGTGTATCGCTTTAAGTTTGTAATTTACAGGAACACCAGCTTTCAGTTGAAGGGATTTTGGCACAGTACTTTGGGCTCTACTCACACATTTAGCTGTGTTGCTCATTCCACAAATCCACAATCCTTACAAGTTGTACCTCATCATAATGGTTACTGATCAGGCTTTCTGTGCTTCCGCAGTATTTTATTTTATTGCATCACTCCTTACAAATCCCATGTGTCATGTCAATCTCTTATGCCTCTTTCAAAGTCCAAACTAAGTCCACAGACTGTATTTAAACACAAGCAGTGCAGTCTTTTTGTCTCTCTCCTGTGCTGTCATGTTAGTTTACTAACTCTCCTGCACCTGAACGTCACCTCTGCTGACCTTAGCCGCACTGGCTCAATAGCACCATCGTGTGAACTTAAAGAATAATTTATTTTATTTTATTTTAATAAAACCAAAAGCTTTATTAAATGTTAGAAAATAATGTAATGCAATTATCAATACATGATGTACTTTCGAATTGCTAGATATTAAGAATAGAACTGCCACATCTGTCATTATTTGTCTTCGTGTGTAGGCTCTCTCACTGTTTTAAATTTTGTTTTCCAATTATTTGTTTTTGAAGTTTATTTGACAATACATATTAGGTAGTACAACTTCTGCTTGTGACAAACAAGCTGTAGTAGCTGATGTTTAACATAAAGAGATTATAGCTATTGCTAGTTTCCATCTCCAGTTCCAAGGCTTGTAGTAGAAGAAAGAAAGAAAGAAAGAAAGAAAGAAAGAAAGAAAAGGAAAAGTATTTAGATTGGTAAATTACATGTTACAATCACAAATGTTTAAGAACTATATAAGAAGACAACATTTGGTAAATGTTTTCATCAAATTACAGCAAATACAGAAAAGTTAAAAATGCTTACACCTCTGATTTTGCTTTGGCCACCCTTTGGTGCTTCTGTTAAATGTTTTTATATCTTGTGTTAATTTTATTTCTGTTGGCACTGTGTCCCACATTTTAGAGCCTTTTACACCAGAGATCTGACACCACTGGCTGTACCTGCGGTGTTCCTGTCACTATTTTGCCTCATTAAAATGTCGCAGAAAATCTCTGATGCTAAGTTTTGTAAACAAAATTGGTTCAGTTTTAAAACCTTTTATGTGGTTTCCAGGCCTCATCATGAAACAGCCATCAGTATCATTTGTTTATATTATATTAAAGTTACATCCTGTGTGTTTGCAGGTTGCAGGTCGTAAAGGTTTCCCTCATGTGATCTACGCCCGCCTGTGGCGATGGCCCGACCTCCACAAGAACGAGCTCAAACACGTGAAGTTCTGTCAGTTCGCCTTCGACCTGAAGTACGACAGCGTGTGTGTGAACCCGTACCACTACGAGAGGGTGGCAACCCCGCCCACTGCAGGTAACACACACATAAAACAAACACGAAGATGTGCATATTTCATGACTGATCATTCAATCAGACAGGTCATACAGTCACTGGTTTTGTCTCAGCTTGATTACTGTTCTGTTATCTGGTCAAGTGCATCAAGTAATGACCTGAACAAGCTCCAGCTAGTGCAGAACAAAGCTGCACGTCTAGCTCTGCGCTGTTCGTCAAGAGAGAGCATCGATTGTATGCATCAGGCTCTCTCATGGCAAAAAGTCAGAGATAGACTGTCTTCAAATCGCCTTGTTTTTTTTATCAGATAAGTACTACCTCAAAGCCAAAATATCTGCACTCAAAGATCCTGCATGTCAATAACAGACACAATCATACAACTAGACAAGTGACATATGATCATGTAGTTGTCCCTGCGCCAAGAACATGTGCAATGCAGAAAACGTTTCTATACAGGGCAGCTACTCAGTGGAATAAGTTGCCTTGTTCCCTTAGAAAATCAAACAGTAAAATTAACTTTAAAAAGAAGCTAAATAATATATGGTTGCATACTTAGGCTGAGAACTTTTTCATGAATTAGGATTTCTTAGTAATGCAAGTTTTTTATGTGACAATTTTTTTGTTTTTTTTTTCACAATAGTTCTCTTTGTTTCTACATAACAATTGTCAATACTGCAGATAAAACTCTTGATGGACAATTTATTACTATGAACTCAAAATGTAGAATGAGCAGCAAGAGCATCATATTTTCAGGGTGAAGCAGGGCTTCTTTGTACTCTCATTAAATAGGTGCAGATGTTTATGTGTCTCTGATATACTTGATAATTCACTGGAATTTATTGGTGTTGGGGGGGGTTGTATTTTTGTAAAATGTTTGCTGTCTTTTAATGTATGTTATGTATGACTGTTGGATGTATGGACCCCAGGAAGACTAGTTGCTGCTTTGGTATCAAATAATGGGGATCCTTTTAAATAAACAACTAAACAAATAAACAAATAAACAAACACGAACATCAATCAGTCTTTATTTGAATAGGGCCAGTTCAAAACAAGTATAAACAAATACATTTAATAAATATATTGGTATATACACATACATACATCCAGAGATGTATCTATCCAGGCAGAGACAAAGGGACTAAAAATAAGAATTTATGATAGAGACAAAGATCATAAATCTATCCTTGTCATATTTGTCTCTGTTGAATTCAATCAATCAATCTTTATTTGTATAGCTCCATATTTGTTGAATGTAAATGTATTAAAAGTAAGCCCCTTCAGATGTGGCATCTCATTTTCAGGAGGGACCTCATGTCTTTATGGTTGTAAAGATAGTTATCATGGAGTTATAATCAAAAAACCATGGATAGAGAGATCGATCTAATATTGAATGAGAAATGATGTTCATTAATATAACAGCAACTGGCTGAACTGCCATTAAAATGGGTTTAACTGGTCTAAATGTATAAATTTATGTTGAATGATGTCATTTCTATTGATGGTTGATGCAACAGATAAAACAGATCTTAAAAGGTTTTTTTTAGGATTTGTAGGTGATTTTACCAAGAGGTAAACCTCAGTATAGTTCCCATGTCCCAAAGTCTATAGGATGATAGAATAGCTCATTAGATAAATACCAAATAAGTTCTGCAATGAACACGTACAAATGAGACTTGAATGTGCCTCTACTGTTTGCCTGTCCTCTTTCAGGTCCTCAGTCTCTGATTAAAGAGGAGTTCATGCAGGACTGCCTCCAGGTCGACCTGCCCCCCCACACCGACCCCTACAACCAGCCTCGCCCTGTCAGCATGTATCCCAGCATGCCCCTCTCTCCACCAGGTAAGCTCGTGATTGGTAAATGGGCTTGAGCTTGTACAGCAGTTTTGCTAGTCCCTTTGACTACTCAAAGCAGCTTTACACCACGGGTCACATCTAACCATTCACTCTCACATTTACTTACTGATGGTTGGAGTTTCTATGTCAGCTGTCCATCAGCATCAGCTAACACTTTCATGCCCTTTGACACGCCACTGACGCAGCAGTGGGGGCAACTTAACACATCACCATGTGACAGCCTGGGCTGGGCTCGAACCTGCAACCTTCCGATTACCGACCAAGCACACTATCAGACTGTGTGACTGACACCTTTGTTACATGTTTTATTCTCTCTGATGGAGCTGACATTCAGGGTCTGATTTATAAAAGGACGCAAATTTTGCTTCCTCAAAAAATGTAGTCTGTATTTTAAACACACACAGAAGGTAAAAGAGTCCACCAGACTGTGTTGAAAACTATCTTTACAACCACATAGACCTGAGGCCCCTCTTGAAAATGAAATGCCATTTCTCAAGGGGCTTACCGTTAATTAATTTATATTCAACAAAAACAAATATGGTGCTATATAAAAAAGATTGATTGACTCTTTTTTAAATGTGATGAGGACAGATTTATGATCTGGGCGTCCATGGGTTTGTCTCTATCATTAATTTTTGTATATACAAATATATATATTTATTTGCATATATGCATATATGTGTATCTATAAAATGAAGAGTTTGTCTTCAGCCTGCTCTGTTGTAAAGTGTCTTGAGATAACACTTGTTATGAACTGGTGCTGTTGTTGTGCTGTTACCACCTTTTCACCTGGCATTTCCCTCCCCTCTACCTCCCCATGCACCATTTTTACAAGTCCTTTGCCAAAGCAGAGACAAAAAATAAGGCTGTAGTTAAATTTGACACATAGAACTGATATTTCTTAAAAGTTTTGTCTATATATATCAATATGATGTTGCCATTGAAATTTTTTTTGGCCACAATAATCATGAGGTGAAATCCAATATTGTGACAGCCCTACTTGTACATTAAAGCAAGAAGACTGAAGACAACTGAAGAGATATTTATGAAGATCCACTCTTCTTTAATCAGACTTTGTGTCTTTCTCCTGTCTGTCTCCCCTGCAGGCAGCAGCTCCATGCACACTACACCTCTACCAGCAGGGGGCCCCACAGGCTGCAGCAGAGCCGGGGAAGGGGCCGGGGCCGGGGTCAGCAGAGACGGCCCCGGGCTCCTCCAGATCGCGCCCCCTCAGAACCATGGAGGTCACGCCTCTCCACCCCACCCACAGCCCCCTCACACTCCCCAGCCTCCCCACCCCTCGACACCGACCACGCCCCACCCACTGAGCCCCGAGTACAGCAGCCCCCCCAGAACGGGTACTGAAACTTAACCAAAACATACGAGATTAACTGAACACAACTTCTACACTAACTGAAGCTCAAGAGTTAGTTCAGTATTTTTGAAGTCTGAGAGCTGAGACTACCTGTAAGGTACACTGCTGTTGGCAGGTGCAGTTATTTCACCTATTTGTGAGCTCTTTTAAAACAGGTCTAAAAAAAACATTTTATCTACTGTTTCCTTCTCATAAGATCATCATCTTCTTGTATTTCTACTCTTTATATCTCCTCTGTTCCTTTAATTAGATAAACATTGAGTTTTATATTTTATTTTTTAAGGAGGTTATGTTTCCCTTTTTTACAATGTTTGTTAGTTTGTTGTCAACAGGATAACTCAAAATGTAATGAACAGACTTTGATTAGATTTTCAGGGAATGTTAGTTATGGCACAAGGAAGAAATGATTGTATTTTGGTGGTGATCTGACCCAAAATACAGATCCAGGATTTTTGTAAAGAATTTATACTATTGCAAGATTGGGCAGATAGTGTCAGAAATACAGGAGGCCTGTGCTCTCTGAGCACTTATTGTAATGTAATTTTTATTTATTATTTGTGTTCTAAATCTTTTTTACCTTGAAATTCTTCAGTTTTTTTTATATTTTCTTGTCCTACTTTTGCTAATTACATCAACCAGGAAGGTTGTGCTTTTGCTGTCTTTTGTTAGTTTCTTTGGGTTTTTTGTTTGTTTATTAGATTGTGAAGAGAGTAACTCAAAAAAGGTTTTGATGGATTTTGATCAGATTTTCAGGGAATGTTGGTCACGGCACAAGGAAGAAATGATTATATTTTGGTGGTGATCTGAATACAAATGTGAATGCAGGAATTCTTTAAAGGATTTGTTGACATTGTGAGATAGGGCAGTTTCCACATTTTGTCAGTAACTTGTCCATCAGTGTTGGAAATGCTTGAGGGGTTTTTGCAATTGCAGCATTTTTTTATGTTATGTCTTTAATCTCCTTGGTATCATAATGTCTTTGTTTTTAGCTCTATAAAGCACTCCAAATTGCTTTATTATAGCTCAAGGTTTTTCTTATTAGTAGCTTAAGGATAAATTTGTTTTGCAGACAGGAGATGAGTGTTCCAACATTAAAAAGGATAAGTACATTAAAAACAATCCCTTAACAATGGTTAAAAAAGAAAAGAAAACATCCCAATTTGAATTAAACCAGTCATGCTATTTCAGACTAAGATTAGCAGCTAACGCAATTTTCGAAAGAAATATGTACGAATCTAAACTGTGGGGCACATGTGCAAACCACCTTGTAAGTAGGTCAACAAAAAAAGCACTTCCCCTGGGGTTTGCGCATGTGCCCTGCAGTTTAGTTTCTAATGTATTTCTTCCGTAAATACAAAAGTGTTACTCTTAGTCTAAAAATAGATAACGTAACATAACGCAGTTAAAAAAAATGAGTCACAGCAAGCACACAGGATTGTTTAGAGTTGCTGAAGAGTTTATCTGATGACTGTAGACAGAGGCAGGCTAACGCTACCCAATGACTCCTAGTGTTTAAGCTAAGCTAATTAGTGGTGGGCAAGCTCTGCCGTTTTCTTCCTTGTTACTGCACGCACAGTTGAAAAAATGGTGTTTATCTGCTTGTCATGGACTTGGGAGTGAGGCAAGACATGGACACAAAGAATGTTGGTGTATTCCTTTACATATTTATTAATTTTTCTCTTTGTCTGCAGCCACCTGGCCAGGTAATGGCCCCACCCCCTACAGCCCTGCAGGGCCTCATCAGAGTGGGCGGAGCCACCAGCATCAGCCAATACATCATCACCAACATCACCACGCCCCCAGCACACACTTCTGTAAGTCACCATGAGAAACACATCTCAGTTTGTTTGAGTCGTATTTCTGTTTTCAGTTCTCACCGTGTTCATCCTGTAGGGTCACAGCACCACAGCAGCGCCCCCTACCCACAGCCCGTGTCAAACCATCCAGGTAACACACCTTTAAAAACACGTCCTCATTACGTTCCCCTGATGTGGTCTCACCTTTATCGCCCCCTGTCCCCCTCAGGTCCTGAGTTCTGGTGCTCGATCTCTTACTTCGAGCTGGACGTTCAGGTGGGCGAGATGTTTAAGGTTCAATCCAGCTGTCCGCAGGTCACCGTGGACGGATACGTGGATCCTTCAGGAGGGGACCGCTTCTGTTTGGGACAACTGAGTAACGTCCATCGCACTGCCACGAGTCACCGCGCCAGGTCAACACGAGTCTTTGAGTACTTTGGCGGCATCATAGGGTTTTTTTTACAAGTTTATAAAGCTCTACATGGCCTGGCATCAGAATACCTCTCAGAGATGGTTTTAGTTTATGAACTAGGACGGCCCCTCAGATCCTCTGATTCTTCTCTTTTAGTCATTCCACAGAGCAGAACCAGAACATCTGGAGATGCTGCATTTGGCTGTTTCACTCCAAAACTGTGGAGCAAACTTCCAGAGGATCTGAGACAAGCTACAAATGTAGAAATCTTTAAAAGCAACCTAAAAACTCATTGATTTAGCCTGGCTTTTATGTAGAACTTTAGCATTTTAATGACTTTTATAATTATTTATTTATTTGTGAGTATCACTTTCTACCTTTCATTATTATCAAATTTAAGTTTCAAATTTTATTGTCTAATGTTTTCTCATATTTTTAGTATTTGCTTATATATCTTTTCATGTTGATTTAGTTTTTGTCTTTTTACACATGATCATTTTAAATTTAATGTTAATCTTTTAACATGTTTTTTTATTATTTATTTATTGTTTAAGATGTTATTTTAGCACTTTATTTTTCTCTGTCTTATGATTCTTGGTTTTATTGCGTTGCTTTTCCTCTTGTTTCTTTCTTTTATATTTCATGAGTCATCTTGATTTTATCATTCCTTAAACTTTAGCCTCCCTGGTGTCCATTAGTCTCCAAATCCTCTTGACATCCTACAAACTATCATTACAATTACAGTGGAATATTACTTTGTAGATGGACCTCTGCTAAGCATTTAATCTTTTTTCTTTTTTCATCTCTTTTCAATCTTTTTTTGCTGTATGTAAAACACTTTGAGCTGTAATTGGTTTTGTATGAACTGTGCGATATAAATAAAGTTTGATTGATTGATAGATTTATAGTATTAAAGGAGGCCACCAGCAGAGGCCCCTGTAACTTAAAACAACTATAGCATGTGGAGAAAACCTTTCGAGGGTTTTTGAGGTACAAAAGTAAATAATCCTCAGTCATATTTTATTTTGACCAAACAGAGAGAGGGAACTCTCTCCATTGCACAAACACGATGGCATTGTTTGGAAAAATGGTTTAAACTGGTGAGGAGCGAGAGTCGAAACATTGACCATTTATTAGTAAAATTAAGACAGCACAAGCCTTTTGCTTGCCATTTATAGTATTTAAAGATGTCTTGCAGCCCAAAGGAGCAGAAGACGGAGAAATTGCCCTCTTCATGCTTACTGTGAACCTGCCGCAGTTTCTCTTACTGACTCATTGACCTTTGTTCTCCTGTGTGGGACTTCCTTCAGGCTCCACATCGGCCGTGGGGTTCAGCTCGAGTGTCGAGGTGAGGGGGACATTTGGATGCGTTGCCTTAGCGACCACTCAGTGTTTGTGCAGAGTTTCTACCTGGACCGTGAGGCAGGTCGAGCCCCAGGAGACGGAGTCCACAAGATCTACCCTGGAGCTTATATCAAGGTTAGTCGATATGCAGATGACACTCTGATGGTCATGTCTGATCAGAGTGCTGGGGTGATTTTCAGACTCCAAAATGTTGACGGACAAACAAACCTCAAAAATATGATAGTAAATGTTTCATTTCTCTTCAGGTGTTTGACCTCCGTCAGTGTCACCGTCAGATGCAGCAGCAGGCGGCTGCAGCTCAGGCAGCTGTAGTGACTCAGGCGGCGGCGGTTGTTGGTGCAATCCCCGGGCCAAACAGTGTGGGAGGGATCGCCCCTGCTGTCAGTGAGTGTTACTAACATTTCGTCTTCCTCACCAAAGAAGTTTGTCTCTTTGTGCGTTTGTCTTTAGCAACATAACTCAAAAATTTATGAATGGATTTTGAGGACATTTTCAAGGAAAGTTGGTCATGGCACAAGGTGGAAGTGTTGACATTTTGGTGTTGTTACCTCCGCCAATGAGGTTATGTTTTTGGACCCTTTTGTTGGTCTGTTTTTTTGTTAGCAAGATTACGCAACAACTAGTGGACAGATTTCGCTGAAATTTTTTAGGAGATGCTGGGAATGACCCAACGTAAAAATAATTAAAATTTTAGTGGTGATCCGCATATTTGTTTGGATGAAAAAATTCCCAAAGTTTCAAAAAAATCCCATCCCAATCCCACTGACATCACAAAAAAACGTTGAAGTTTTTGATGGGAAATCCCATTCATTTTTCCTTGGCTGCTGTGAGGGTTTTGCCCCCTTTACGTCATTATGGGAGTTGTAGTTTATTTGCAAACTGACATCAATGTTTTTCAAGCCTATGTGACTCCATTCCCCAGCTTCCCTTGCAATGCCAGTGAAAGAGCTCTCCACATGCAGAGGATTAGAACCAAATCCAGCAACCTGGTTGGTTGCAATATTTTTGAAAGCCAATGGGAAGCCTGAATTTGCTTTTTCCCCACCCCCTTATGAGCATATAAGGCTTACTAGTAGAACTAGTAAACATTTTTAATTCTACTAGTACTAGTAGACCCAAAACAGTCTACTAGTAGAACTAGTGAATATTTTTTGGTCTACTAGTAGTACTAGTGACACTTTTTGCTTCAACCAATCACATGCTGGATTTGATTCTAATCCCTCCTACTTCATTTAAATTAAGTTTACTAGTACTACAAGTGAATCTTTAGGCTTTACTAGTACTACTATTGGAGTAAAACAGTCAACTAATACAACTAGTGAGATATTTTGAGTTCACTTGTAGTACTAGTAAAAAAAATTTTTTATTAGTATTACAAATAAACTCAAAATATCTCACTTGTAGACTTAAAAGATGTTACTATTAAAACTCAAAGCTTTGTTAGTAGTATTAGTGACACTTTTTGCTTCAAAGGTTAAGTCTACCTGCTCACTAGTAAACCAAAATTGAGTACATGTACTCCAAATTTGAGTACTAGTAGAGCTGAACTACGGTTGATATAACTGATATCAATTTTATGCCCAGATGGCTTTCCATACCTTATTCCTCTTATCCAGTGATGGAGAACACCATTGTACAAACACCTTTTTTTTGATTACATAGTATTAATATAGTTGTGTAAGAAATTATTGATCTTTTTTTATTGACTTTAGTAAATCCAGCAACAACAGCTAAACTTGACTGAGCACAGATTTAAGAATTAGATAGAGAGGAGACAGAGACAATTTATTGATCCATTTCTTCTGCTATTTTTGTAAACCACTAGGGCATAAAAGCCTAAGATTTCAGAGCACAGATGTGTTTTAGTCTAAAAAGTGTCTACCCTTTAAATGAAATAAAGTTGCTGTGACTTCCTGTCTTTCCAGATGTGTGTTCGTCAGCCGGTCTGGGCGTGGACGACCTGCGCAGGCTGTGCATCATCCGTCTGAGCTTCGTCAAAGGCTGGGGCTGCGATTACCCACGGCAGAGCATCAAGGACACCCCCTGCTGGCTGGAGGTCCACCTGCACCGAGCGCTGCAGCTGCTTGACCAGGTGCTGCACACGCTGCCGCCGCGCGATCACACGCTCTGACCCTCTGCTCCCCTCGTGGGCTCTTTGAGGAGGGCAGGGCTTTACCTCACAGGACAGCCAGTAACTGTAGAGGATCATATGAACACTTAAAGGGATATGCCAACATTTTTTTTGTTTTCATATCTTGCCTCACTCCTGAATCCATGACAAGCAGATAGACACCCTTCTTTCAACTGTGCGTGCAGTAACAAGGAAGAGAGCCATTCTTAAATTAGATTAGATTAGATTAGATTAGATTAGATTAGTTTAGATTGAACTTTATTAATCCCTTTGGAAAACTCCCTCAGGGAAATTAAGATTCCAATTTTTGAAAAGTAGAATAGTAGAATAAAAAAGATAGATATAAATGAAAATATAAATAAATACAAAATAAATATAAATAAAAACAAAAAATAAAACTATGTCTACAGGCTGGCTACTGCTTCTTCCCATCTTCTTTGCAGGCAATTTGCGCTTAGCTCACTCACAACTGTTCGCATGGTTCACTTCACGTAATGCGGTAAAAAACAAAAAACGAGTCACAACAAGATGTCCGATGTCCGATGTCCCGCTTATGTATATAAGATGTGACGTTCGTGAACGAGTCGAGTCTTTTGAACAGCTGTTTTTTTGGTGAACAATAAGAAGCGATTCGCAGTTGTGAGTGAGCTGTTCATTTACGAGCCATTCTCAAATGTAAATTGCCTGCAAATTTAAGAATGACTCGCAAATGCACAGCTCATCATCACTTTAAAGAGCTGTCAAAAAGACTCGACTCGTTCGTGAATGTAGCAGCACAAACCACCGCAGAAGTAGGTCAACAAAACAAAGCCTCTGTTTATGAGAAGAGGAAGATAATACGATGATAGTAGAAGATAACGGAACATAACGCAGTAAAAAGTCACAACAAGATGTCCATGTAGGTTCTCTTCCATCCAAGTCATGGTTATCCAGTTCTTCGTTAAAAGAGCATCAGAACTGAAGAAGCCTTTTGGAAGAGAGGCGAAACGTCTTCAAGCACCTCTAGCAAGTCCAGTTGCCCTTTTAACGAAGAATTGGAGTCACAACAAGGCCACAGGACCATTTAGAGTTGAACAGTTTATCTGATGACTGTAGGTAAAGACAGGCTAACACTTCCCATTGACTCCCAGTGTTTGAGCTAAGCTAAGCTCTGCCCGTCTCTTCCTTGTTACTGCATGCACAGTCAAAAGAATGGTGTCTATCTGTTTGCCATGGACTCGGGAGACATGAAAACAAAATAAATGTTGGCGTACCCCTTTAAATCAGAAAAAGAGTCCGCTTCTACTCCGTCCTCCCTCACACAGGTGTATAAAGTACGCTGCAGCTCATTGGTCACTTTAGAAATGCTTCAGACAATCAGACGGCTGATCTGTGAGATTTAACACAAGTGAGCTGTCATGGTGACAAAATTCAAGCTTTTATTTAATTTTAGTTAAAAAAAAGAAAGAAAAAACGAATGATACCATGGCAACAAAAACAGAAGTCCTACACTGCAAATACAGGACAATGTACGATGTTTCAGTTGCCCCAAAATATTGACAACATTCGGAGAAGAGCTGAAGAAGAGCGAGGGCTTCCCTTTGCTTTATTCACCAGCCCTAATGTTGCCAATATTTTGTGCAATTAAGAGTGACTTTTCCATTCTCCACCTGTTTGTAGAGACGTAAATATAACTTTTCCATCTTCTTTAGATGTTATTTGTCACACTGAGCAGAGGGTGGCTCTGCTTGCACCGTGTGACAAGGTCACCCAGCACAGCCCTGAACTGTTTCCCCTTACTGATACGTCCAACTGCAGCCGAGTCAATCGAGAACTTCTGAAGGCAGCAGGAGGGACATTTGTTCAGTCACCTTCCAGTTTTTCTTGAAATGTTCTGTCCGTCTCAGGCACTTTCTGTGAGGATGTTGTCTAGATGGACTTGAAACATATCCGATGGATGTGTGAACAAGTCCGTCTGATGAGTCTGTTTAACATCCATAATGCCCCCTTTAAAACCTCTCCTTACATATTCAAAACTCACCATGATTGTCCTCAAAGTTCTCAACTCCAGAAAGCACCAATTTTAGAGAGTTTCCTAAAAATTCTATCTTGCTGTAAACCAGATTACTAATTTCCAAAATGCTGCAGCGTCTTGCTACTTCGAAGACGTTGTTTGATTAAAAAAAAATCTAAAGAAGCCTGATGGGTAAAACTGGGCCAACAAAGCACCCTGATTCTGGGGTTTTCTTTACACCTGGGTCTCAGTCAAATGATGTCCGTCCTCAATCCGTTTAAAGGGATATGCCAACTTCTTCTTTGTTTTCGTGTCTTGCCTCACTCTCGAGTCCATGACAAGCAGATAAACACAATTTTTTCGACTGTGCATGCAGTAACAAGGAAGAAACCGGCAGAGCTAAACTAAATAGCTTAGCTCAAACACTGGGAGTCATTGGGTAGCGTTAGCCTGCCTCTGCCTACAGTCATCAGATAAACTCTTCAGCAACTCTAAACAGTCCTGTGTGCTTGCTGTGACTCATTTTTTTTAACTGCGCTATGTTACGTTATCTATTTTTAGACTAAGAGTAACACTTTTGTATTTACGGAAGAAAAACATGGGTTGTTGACCTACTTACAAGCACATCCACGGTGGTTTGCGCAGTTCTGTATGTACTTCTTTTGAAAATTACATGATGTGCTAATTTTGGTCTAAGAATACATAATGTGGTAAAGAAACAAGTCACAACAAGCACACAGGACCGTTTAGAGTTGCTGAAGAGTTTATCTGATGACTGTAGGCAGAGGCAGGCTAACACTACCCATTGACTCCCAGTGTTTGAGCTAAGCTAATTAGCAGTGGGCGAGCTCTGCCTGTCTCTTCGTTATTACTGCACACACAGTCAGAAGACTGGTGTCTATCTGCCTGTCATGGACTCGGGATTGAGGCAAGACACAAAGACAATGGAAATGTTGGCGTATCCCTTTAAAACTCACCAAACCCTCCTTTATGTCTCCACTGATTTGTCTATGTCTCTATGTTACCATGGTGATGATGTCCTCCTATATGTAAACACACCTGGATGACATCGCAGCCAGCGACCTGTTATAAACTCTGTTTCTGTCCCCGTGTCTGTACCCTGCCCGTGTCCACAGACCGACCTACATCAAAATAAAAGCTTTAATTATTTATTTTTATTGATAATCTGCCAAAGACTCATTTTTTCTCTTGATGACATCACATTCTGTTTGCCTTTTCAATTCAGCCCTGTCATCATCTTTAATTTTTTATCTTTTTTTATCATTATGTATTTTAAAAATGCTTTTTTACTGGAAGAGTCTATGACTGTAAAATCTGCAGTTTCTTCAAAATAAAACTTTAATGAGAACAAAACAGTCTTCCACTTCCTCTGTGATTGTTCTCATTCCTTCTGATAGAGATGAATAAATGTTTAAATGTGTGTTTGTTTGTTTGTTTGGTCCCTGTGTTCTCTCCACGCACTCCAGTGTCCTCCCACAGACCAAAAACATGCTTTTTAGGTTGATTAGTGGCTCCAAATTGATAGGTAAAGGGTGTACCCCAACTCTTGCCTCATGTCAGCTGGGATAGGCTCCACCCCCCTTGCGACCCTGAAAGACGTAGAAAATGGATGGATGGATGCTCGTTGCTGAGGTTTGATCTGTTCTGCTCAGTTTATCACATTTGTATCTGATATTTATTGTTTTATTTGATGGCAGAATGAAATAAAGTATGAAACAAACTAACCAACTAACTACAGAGGAAAACAGACAAAACTAAACTAAAATGATTTCCTTCATACATTCTTAAAACTTGAATTTTTTATAAAAACATCTCATATATTCCCTTAACTTTGCCATGGAGACTTTTTGCGGTTAAAGCTGAGCTCCACAGGGGGGCAGTAATAAGTTTGACTCACTGAACTCACTGAGTATTCATGATGCAGGACGTTCAACTTTAAAATAATCGAGTAAAACTTAAATAATATAAACACCAGGTTGGTAACACAGTCAAGGCCGCACAGAAGGGGAGGTAAAGGTTAAAGTTTTCTACTGCCCAGAGTCATGGAGGGGCCCATAAAGAAAAGCTCCAGCTAGCATTCAAGCAATATTTACCTCTTTTTTAATGTAATACTTAGCATTTCATATCAAAGCAACAATTACATACACTTTGTTTTTATTATTGCCTGTTTAAAAAAAATTCTCCTCTTTTCAAAATAGTATGAGCCTTTATTTTTGTAACATTAATGTTGTTTAAGGGTCGAGGTATATCACAATCAGGCCAGTTCTGTATGCCATAGGGCAGGGGTCATCAACTACATTTTTGCAAGGGCCATTTTATTCTTGACAGATGTTATTGGGGTCAGATTTAAAAACAATCTAACAATGTGAATATTTAGGTCTTACTAACATACAGATGCAGCTGCATCAATTTTCCCCTTTTAGCATCCAACTTCCAGCCACTGAAAGTCCCTCCACACTCCTCTGATCATAGACACACCATCATGTATTTCATATTTTTATTTTACTTGCAATTGTATGTTTCTTTGCCTTAAAAAGATTGGTTCATATCACCCATACTACTGCTAGCCACAGGGGAAAATCCAGATTGTTTGCCTTCTGCTCTCTGGGGCTGTCATGTTTTCCATCACCGTTCTGACCCTCAGATTCCTGAGTCCTCAGGTTAAATACGGGCTGACAATGGCTGTGAGATGTCGGATCAAACATGAAGTCACTCCAGATAAAACTGTTTCAATCACAATTGTTTGGGGTGGCCTAAGATGTGGGGGGCCTAATGTGGGCCCCTGGCCGCCAGTTGATGATCACTGCCATAGGGCGAGCAGTTGACCAGGGGATGTACTCATTCAGTAAAAAAATAACAGACAGGGGAATACAGAAATGAAAATAAATAGTTGGTGCATTGATGAAGATGCTCACAGGCACTGAGTAATACACAAACACCAAAACTTGCACAGCTGGGTAGAACTTCACTTTAGAGTCATTAATAATGTGTATATGGTCAATAAAAATGTGTATAGGCATGCTAAGACCAATGTAAGGCCCAGTTATGGGGCCTTTCAAGGGATCAGCCTTGTCTGTGTGCTGCACTGACCACATTAACAAAAATTTAAGTCCTAGGACACAAAACAGTGGAGATTTACATGTCCTAACAGCGAAACATTGCAGGTATACTACTGTACTATAGGACTAAATTGGGAGAAGCAATGGCAACTCAGGAGGGTAGGAGGGAGCTCATGTAAGAACATGTACCTGGTCTGAAAAATGTTTTTGTTTCTCTAGTTTTCAAAATATCAAAATTTGAAGGCAAACACCTGAACACTGTCATAATTTGCACAAAAAGATTGTTGGTGTAAGTATATGTTATCTATCTATCTATCTATCTATCTATAAATACAATTTCATGAACATATCCTTGAATAATTCTTGAAGCATCAACACTTCCATAAACTGTTTTCAGCTGTGTGCAGTTTACTCTTGTTTTGTGTTTGTGAATCTGGTGCCCTAACAGGCCCTTTGAAATCTCATTGGCTGCCCAGATTCTTCTGTGATTGGCTATTTTCCTTGTCAAGCCACAAATAACACTCTGTGATGTCAGCTGTTCTTACATTAAATTATTTTGTTAGCTTTATGTCTTTAAAATTCGGATGTTTGGAAATCCTTGCTTCAAAGCAAACTGCAGGCATTCATGATCATAAAGAAAGTAGTAAAAGTGGAGCTTATTTGTGATTTACATTGATATTACACCAATTAAACAATTAGTTAGACAATTAAAACGGCGTCATTGCTAATTTAGCTGTAAAACAACAGTAATTGTAGCATGATGTGATTTGTCTTGTGTTTTGGTTGCTCATGTCTTTCAAAGCTTCGATGTCCCTGCCTCTGGCTGAATGTTGCAGTGCCAATGGTGACCATGTTAACTGGTGACTCTCAGCTGAGGAAGTCTGTGGTCGTCATGTTGACCACAGATGGCGGAAAGTTTCAGAGTGAATTTCTTTTGGTTTAGGTTTTCAGAAAAGCTTTTGACCTTTCAATTATGAGAACATTTAAAGCTGTAAACATCTGCAGGCGGTCATCAGTTAACAGGATACTTTTAAACCATTGGCATTTTGTTGGTCCTACATGAAAACAAGATCCGAAGAACAGTGTACAAACATGAAAACAAGTCCTTTTATTGTTTTAATGCCATCAAACATAAAAAAGTCTGGATCTCTGAGCTTTGAGATGTTTTTGAATTCTCTTGTTAAACACGACATGAGGGGGGCTTTCAGTTGGGCTCATCTCCTGAACGTGGTAAACATGACCTGATTTGAAGCACCTAAAGACATTTGGAAGAAGCTTTGTGATAATAGTGCTATTGTTTCTTTATGGTGTCCTCAAAGTGTGGGGCCCATGGATCCTTGAGAGGGCCCACAGCCATGGAGAGGGGAGGGGGAGGTGTGACAAGGCTGAAATGTAATGAACACCAGGTTGTATTGTTACTGGAGCAGGAGAAATAGTGTGAAAGGACTTTCAGATAACTATGAGCTAACGATTCTGTTCTTTTTTCTGTAAAAATTCAAGATTAATCCTGAAAATATATGAATGTGTAACTTTATATTTTGTCCTATCATCAGTTTAAACCAGACTTTCACGCTTTATGAGTTTGACTTCACTATGGTCTCTATGTAAAGAAACTAATTTGTACAACCCTACAAAGATGATGGTGTGGTCGTGAAATGAGAATAATGCTTAAATAACACTTAAATACCATACATTTTTGTGACAAATAGAAAAATCAAAGAGACATATAAGGATTGAAAGTATTTTCGAACTATTGTACACATTTTACGCAGTTTTTATTCTTAGTGTTTGATAATTTTGGCTGTGTTTATGCATAGCGCATGATTTTTGGCAAGATTTAGTATTTTTATTTCATCATTTTTTTCCAGTACATCTCCTACATTTAAAGGGTTAAATCTCTTTTAAAAATTACAAACTTTGGATGTGTATGATTTGGACTGATGTTGGTTTAAAAGTCAAGCGTATAAAAGCTTAAAGTTATATCTGTGTTTAATAACCTTTTATAGCTTCCATATGAAAAGTACATTTTTGTGCTTAGCTGTATGAGTGCAAGTATTTAACACAGCATCAAAAAACAATACACATAAAAATCAGTGTTTCTACTAATCATTGGCATATCCCAGGTTGTAATCATCCTAAACAAAAAACTACTTTGCATTTAGTATACTGAAAATATTTAATATTTCTGCCTTTTATAATCTGAAAATATGGTGACACTATGACAAAATCTGGCATTCTAGGATTCAAATCTTTAAAAATTAATAAGTATTTGAAAGCAACAAGTAGGTCAGATGAAGGTGAAATATAGCTCAATGAAAGCAAAATATAATACCAATGGATAAAATATTAATGGCTTGCTTTAAAAAAGCACATTTTTGTGCTTAGTGAGTGTGACTGGTGTTAGATCAAGCCGATAGATCAAGGGATAAACCAATGAGCAAAGGTTGATAGAGAAAAATTAAATTCAAATGTTTACTAGGTGTGTTTGGTATAAAAAACTTATTAGGTAAGCACAAAATACCTAAATTATACATAGATTTTTTTCAGAGTGCATAAATAAATGTTGTGATCTCTATGTAAAGACAGCATATATCTTAAAGAAAAGAAACTATGTACAAGCCTACAAAAAATGATGTAGTGGTGAAAAACAAATAATGCTGAAATAATACTCAAATGAAAAACATTATTTTAAATAAATAGATTAATTAGCAAGACATACAAGGATTTAAAAAAAAAAATGTTATTGAAACCAGTGAGCAAATATTAAATGAGCAAAATTATATCAAAATATTTCCTAACTGTATATTGTAAGAAATACATCTATGATAAAAACTAAACACCTAAAATTATTATTAGTTTTTTCTCAAAGTGCAAATACAAGTGCTGTTTTTATAATTAACATATAGTTAATATTTAAAAGAAAAGAAACAAATATGTACAGTTCTACTAAAAAGTGATGGGGCAGTGCTGAATCACGCTGAAATAACACTTAAAATACATTATTTTGTGACAAATGAATAGATCATCATCGGGTTTGAGTGTTCAGAATATTAGTTGTGAACCAGAGAGCAGAGATTGAAGTGGGAAACGTACTTTTGAAAGTTTACTAAGTGTTTTTTTGCGTGAAATAGGCTTTAGATATAAACAAAACAACTCAATTATACATCTTTGCTTTTCCAAGTGTAAATACATCAAACAAAAAGTGTTAATAATTTCTGACACAGTTCTTGTTGACGTTTTTGGTAAAACTTGGAGCCATCATTCAAATATGGCGCCAATGATAACAAAGAGGGGCGGTATGAAAAGTTTAAATGTTTCTTCTGAGAGCTCTGATTGGTCTAAAGCACGTTGGGCGGATGATATTTTGACCAATAGACGTGGAGAAAGTTGCACAATAATATGCCAGGGGAGGGGCTGTGTGAGTAGCTCGCCCTTCAGCCAATTAAAATCCACGATCACGGAAAACATGAATATTCATCACGGATTGGGCGTGGCTACCGGGGAGGTCGGGCGCGAGCGAACATGGAGGTTTAGTGATCGTGTGAGAGCCGTTGGAGCAGGAAGCGCCGCACCGAGCCGTGTTTTATTTTCAGTTTTTCTTTGTTACGCTTTTGAGTTCGTGTCCTACAGCCGGGCTCAGACATGGAGATGAAGAAGAGGGTCAGCCAGGAGCTGAGGAAGAGAAACCCATCCGAGGTGTGTAACTACAGCCACTTGTACTAACATTTATTTATTTATTTTCGGAGAAACGGCTGAAGGATGCGCGCTCGAGCGAAATGACGACGATGAAAACACTCAGCAAAGAGAAAAATCTTTATTTAAAATGATCCAGTCCGACATTTTGGACCAGACATGAGCTCCAGTTCCGCTCCAACATGGAGGAAAGTCCTCCGGCAGCCCTCCGCGCGCACTCGAATCTCCCCTTCGCCCGTTGAGACTCCCCGCGCGAGCCCCGTTCCGTTAAAGTTAGCCTGAAAGCTAATGCTAACGGACCGAGGGCTGGCGCGCCACCAGCACTCATGATAGCCCGGTGGTAGGGATTAGTCTGCTGGGGGTCTAGCCGGGTCTGGTACTCGATGGTACCGATTAAATATCCAGCGTGTGCCTTTGTGTAAATATCCGTGGCTTTTGTTGAAACCTTCCCGCTTCACCGCCGGCCGATCAGGCTTCCATTTTAACCTTCAGTTGTTAACAGTTGGTAATCCATGATGCTTGTGCACAGATGGCGCTTCACACCAGACTCCGTTTATATGACAGAGATTTTTAAATTAACTTCGTCACACGTCAAATGTTACTGTAATCATCGGCGCTTACATATGACAAACAAAAGATTAAATGCTTCTAGTCATTTCGGCTAACCTTTTATTCACAAACAGTTCTTCTCGTTATCAGAATACAACTTTTAATATCGCCTCTCCCCTCTGTTCCCGCCCACTCCACGGGGTTGTGTGGTATCATACGGGTTACAAAGTCATTTCACAGTTCGCCAAATAATCGTAGTAACTTAATATGGATTTATGTGTATGTTGGTCGTGAAATTATCCTGAAAACAAATGCAATTTGAGGTATAAAGAGAAATTACTTAATGCAAAATTTAGTTTTGTCGACAAAAGTTTGGTGGGCAGCTGTTAGTTCAGTTTCAGAATTGGTTTTATTGCCAAGTGTATTTACACACAGAAGGAATTTGACTTGGTACATTAGTGCAACAACAATCAACATGTCAGAATAAAAATATATAAACAAAATAGTTAGGAGGAATTAAATAATAGGAAATCGTGTACATTGAAATTGGTGCATATAAAAATATGCAATACATGCTGTAGGCACGAAAAAGAAGAAAACACAACACAAATGTATTTACAGAAAATGTACTGAAGGAACTCTATAGTTGAGTATTTTCTGATTAAATTTTACATTCCTTCCATTAATAAACAGGTCAAAATTACACCAATCTGACTGTTGCTTGTACATTGCATTATGGCATTAGCAGCTCTCACTCATTGTATTTGGAGTTGACTGTATCATTGCATTTAAATGATTGGGGCGGACCTCCTTTTCTTGGGTAGTTGTTTAAACCAAATGTGGCTGTTTGGGTGACTTTTTCCTTTACCTAGCATTTAACTGTTAGGGTGGGGATTGAGGGCCAGATTTTTGCTTGACATCTGTTACTGGTGGAAGGTATAAAACCACTGTAATATAAATATTTAGGTTCAACTAACATAAAGAAACAGCTGTTTCAGTTCCCCCCCTCCAGCCAAGTGCCTGTTGAGTTCCAGCCAAATACCAGACAGCTTCCAACCACTGGGAGTCCCTCCCCCCACCTTTCTGGTGGCCTTAATTTCACCACAAACACACCATTATGAGTTTATTTTATACATAAATTTTTATATTTACTATTTACATAAAAAGATCCGTTCATATTAGATACTGCAAGCCAAATGGGGCAGTAACTATATTTTTTGCTCTTCAGAGGGCTTTCCTGTTTTCCATCACTGATTTTCAGTCTTAGTTTAATTGTTGCCCTGGTTGGATACTGACGAACTTTGGCTTTAAGTGTCAGATCAATCATAAAGTCTGAACTTTTTCACTTGTAACAGAGATTGTGTTCAAAGCTATATAGTCTATAGTTATAAAACCTGACAGTTATAGGAATATAATGACAAAAGATACTTTCACAAGCACATTTTTTCCTACTAAACATTGTCAGAATTTGGTAATTTGTTTATTTAATACTCCCTAAAGGGAAGGTGTGGGGGGCCTGATGGAGCCCCAGTTAATGATCATTGCCTTAAGAAACATTTGCCCATACTGTAATTTATGATCTAACATCCATTAAAGAATAATACATGTATTTGATTATGTCTGGGTGCCAATCTGGATTTTGCCTAGTGATCAATTTTACTACTCTCGGCGTCTCCAGCAGAGGGCATCAATTTCATCATAAGTGTGAGTATTTGACTCAGCACAAAAAGTAATAATGCATAAAAAAATCATAGTTGCTGCCATCCATTAACATTCCCCAGGCTGTCATAATTCAAGACAAACACATTTTCTTTGCATGTTGTATGCTGTAAATAATTTATTAAATGCTGAGATCAACTGGAACAAGCCCTAATCACAGCCGTTGCTGAGGCTCTCTGGGCTGTGGGTACTGTTTGTTTGCTCAGGATCATTATGTGTGAGAACTTTTATCTTGCATGTCTTAAGCCAATGAGAAGGTCAGGGCTGTTACTTATGGACAATTGAGAGGCTGTAATTACTGTTTATTTTTACAGTGTTGTCAAAAATCACTGTTATTGCCTTAAAGCTCTCAACAAAAAAAGTACCCTGTTAATGTGTCATGGTTACAAATGTACGTGGGATTATGCATTTAACACAAAACAAAGCGTCCTCCGGCAGAGACATATTTAACTTTTAAGCAATACATCAATTATCCTGCCTTTTTGGTGGAGTATATTTGGGCTTATATGGGATTTGAGGGCAGAGCTACAGTAAAGACTCTTAAGCAGCCTCAAAATAATAAACTAATAAAACCTTTTTTCTTTGTTTATTATACATTAAAAAGTAAAAGCACATCTGTATATTCTTTGATAGTTAACTCTCAATTATAGCCTTTTATTTAAACACTATAAGACTTAATTATTGTATGAAACACCAATACTTTGTGCTGCTAGTTGGTATAAAATGGCTAGTAAATAGAATTAGTTGCTGGTAAATTTTTGAATATGCCAGCCATAGTGGCAACTTGATGAAAATCTTTATTTCCAGCTTACCAGAGCTAAGTTAGGAGAGATCTGCATATTGGATATTGGAAAAATAAAGAAAAAATCCTGCATCCCTCTGGGCAGTCTCCAGACATTGGTAATGATCTCATGCAGAAGAAAATAAAGTTATTTGTGTATGTTTCAACCGATTTAAAATCTATTATAGATTACTAATAAAACTTTAAAATGCACAAATATGTTTGCAACCTTTGTAGAAGCGGATAAAGTAAAATAGTGGTGGAATATTAGTGCAGTTTAGTCAAAGGCAAAGAGTTTGCTGGGGAAAAAAGTAACCAAAGTTGGGTTGTTGCTGTGACATGTAACAGGTATGAGTATTTCTAGTTTTTACTGAAAAAAAAAAAAAAAAATGTAAGTCCGGTATAGCAACCCTGCAAAGACAGTCAGATGTGTAGAATTAGATTTCAGAATATGAATATGAAAGTATCACTCCTCCCTGTTGGACCAGCTGCAGAACAACATCAGTGTAAATAAATATTTCAATGTTATTAAAACTCAGCCCATTAATCAAACAGTCTGTTGTTTTGTTTTCCTGTGTGAAGGTGGTGGAGCTGGTGGTGGATAACTGTCAGTCAGCTGATGGCGAGGTGGAGGGTCTGACAGACGAGTACACAGAGCTGGAGATCCTCAGCATGGTGAACGTCGGCCTCAGCTCCCTCGCCAAACTGCCCGCCCTGCCCAAACTACGCAAGGTCAGCCCTCTCTTCCTGTTTCCCCACAATGCAACAGATATAGAAATGTTCACCTGCTCAGCTTGGCGTTAACGTTGTGTTTGTGTTCAGCTGGAGGTGAGCGATAACATCATCTCAGGAGGTCTGGATTCGCTGGCAGAAAAATGTCCCAACCTGACGTATCTGAACCTGAGCGGGAACAAAATCAAAGAGCTGAGCAGCGTGGAGGTTCTGGTGAGTCTGACACCAATCAGCTCTCAATCTTGCGGATGGGTTTGGGGTGGAGGCCATGACATGTTCGTCACTCACCCTCTCTGTTTTGGTTTTCATGGCAGTCAGGCTTGAAGTGCTAAGCTAATATTGATATGTCACACTGAAATGGCCCTGTTTGCAACAGTTGGAGATTCTTTAGCAGCAGGTATAATAACTCTTCCTCCAGAGTTTTCAAGTGTTTTCCTGTTTTCTCAAGAAAGGCTGAACTGTTGATATCTCTTTGCCATTTTTGAGTTAGAAGTAATATGTCGAGGAGGCACTTTGCAGATGGTGTTGCAAGAGACAGACCGTAGAACAGAATTAGGGCCCTATAAAATCCATTTTATTTTTCCCAATTTCCTTTTTAATTTTCCCCATTTTCTGTGTTTTCAGTTCTATTTTTTTGAGAATTCCATTTTTAGGCCCCATCAACACGAGGCTGTTTTCACCAGAAATGGAAAATTTTGTCCTTTGCGTTTTCAAAAGCGCTCCGCGTTCACATGGAGACCAGAGTAGGACTGAAAATGCTGTAGCGTGCATGCCAGTCTGGTAGATGGCGATGTAGATTTGCAGAGAAACAGCGGCGTTACATCACACGTAAGAAGAAGAATAACTTTTCACAAACAACAATGGTGAGTGGACGCACGAAGACGCAGGAGTTTCTTGTCTGGACAACAAATCTGTCTGGATAACAAAGCAAGCACAGCAAACAGCACACATGTTGCTCAGTAGCTGGCCAAAGCTGTTGTTGTTCCTGGTATGTGCGCGCAGCCTTCCTGTGAAAGAGTACTGTGCATGCAGTGACGTCAGCGTTTCACCCTGAAACCCTAAATCCCATCTACGTGGAGCCGAGCACTGATGCGTTTTCAAAACTTGCGGATTCAGGCACTCCAGGCATCGTTCTCATGTAAACGGGAGGTGAAAACACAATGAAAACTCTCCGTTCTGGGCTGAAAACGGAGCCGTGTAAACACCACCTTAGTGTCATAGTATCTCAGTTCGTGTACTTAGTGGTCAACGGATTTTGTTTTAGAATGAAAAAGGACGAATTGTGAGATAAGCTGTCTCCTGATGACCAGTTAGGAATAGAAAGACAAATAACGGAAAACTAACCGTTTTTTTGTTTGGATAATAAAAATCGAAAAATTAAGAAACAGCTTGTTATTTGATGTGGCTATACATGAAATCAAGTTTTAAAATACATGAGTGGAAATCTTGCGTTTTAAGTTCATATTCACTTATTTTGTTTTGACCCAGAAGCTTTAAGTGTGAGTGTGTAGATGAGAAGATGAGGGTCAGTGCATGTGCATGCAGGTAATATCAATCAATATTTTTATTTTATTATCATTTGAATAACACTTTTCATACAAGTTAATGTAACACAAAAGCTAATTTATCCGAAGTTTTAATTCACCCTCTGTACTTTAGTACACCAGCTGCTGCTGTAATGGGAGGAAGAGTTAAACTTCTTAAGGCAGAGGCGTGCTCTGTTAAGATGATAATAGCAGTGATATTGTGATTGTGCATTCTGATGTAGGGGCTCTTTATCCCAGCAGGATGTCTCACAGGCACAAACAAAACAGCCCATTCAGGGATATGTGCGTGGAAGCTGCTCTAATAAAAATCTGTATAACTGGATACTAATTTTTTTTGCAAATCCAAAAATAAATGAGTTCACGGGGGTGTATTGAGTCACGGGTGTTGTCCCATTTATTGAGATTTATTTTGCACAGTAGCAATGCCATTTTAACTATATAATTTTACACTTAAACTGAAGCTGGCGGAGTGATTTCTTCAGGTTTTCTGCCTGTTGGTGTCCAGACACCACTGCAATTGAAACAGAGTGTGTAATGTCTAAGTAAAGCGCTGATAACCGAGTAGCAGGAGATTAAATTGCAATGATTACAAAGGAAAATAGAGAGGCAACATTGGAGCTGATGGAATGTACAGCTGCTGAATCATTTGAGGAGGGTGGGGGGGGGTTTAGTGCCTATTTAGTCACTGAATGACACATGAATGAAGATATACACTTCTGACATGTTGCGGATAGATCAGTTAAAGAGGTTCATCTCCTGCAGCCAGTCTAACCCAAGTGTTACAGAGAGGGGCAAATCAGAGAGCTTTCTGTCTGCATTGTGCAGGCATGTAGTCACATTTTTTCTGGGGTTAACATCAGTCTTAATTTTATTGACTAATTATTTTCACCATAGTTTCGTGAACAACCTTTTTTCCCCCGACGAAAACAAGACAGTAACTAATAAAAACAAGTGCACATGGACAAAAATTAAAACTAAATCAGACTCAATTTGGTCATGTAGAAAGTAGGGACAAGTTAGGAATATATCCAATCACAGCTACTTTGGTTGTGTGGAAAGGTTGGATGAGTTAAGAGGGACATCCAATCACAACTGCCTTAGCTTGGTGCTGGGTGGTGCTTGGGGAGCGATCCAATCAGAGCTCCTCTCTTTATGAATTGATATACTCATGTACAGCAAGTTCACTGTTTGTTGTCAGTTCTGGTATTGTAACTGAGATGCTCTGCCAGGTAGCCTAAATAAAGGTGACTGCATTTCACACAAAAGTTCAATTTGTTTCTGTTCATTTATACATTCAGACTTTACTAGCATTCAATGAAGGGTTATTAGATGTTTCATTTTATCCAAGTGTAAAACATGACTTCAGAAACTCAAGGACACATAAATGCCTTACACTTTACTCTTCATATTTTAGTCGACTAAATTTACAGTAGATTTTATCAACTAAAATGTTGTGAAATTTCATCAACTAAACCTAGACTAAAATTAAAACAATTTAGATGACTAAATTTTGACTTAAACTAGATGACATTTTAGGCAAAAGACTGAAACTAAATAAAAAGTTCTGTCACATTTAACACTGGTTGACATCAGGCTAATAACACATCCCAAGATTCATTGCGTGCCTTTATTTACCCGAGTGTTTTTTTGTGCATTGTCGTCCATCTGCAGCAAAACCTCAAGAACCTGAAGAGCCTTGATCTGTACAGCTGCGAGGTCTCCACGCTGGACGATTACAGAGAGAGCGTCTTCGATCTGCTGCCTCAGATCACGTACCTGGACGGATATGACCAGGAGGACAACGAGGTCCCCGACTCAGAGGCGGACAACGGTCAGTGTGGTGGAGAGTCTGTGGTTTACTGAGGACCCTGAACGTCACATGAGAAATATTTTAAGTGAGATAAAATAAATATTTGTCCTTTTTTATTTGATCCAGATGACGACGATGAAGCCGGTCCCCATGGAGACGATGACGAGGATGATGACGAGGACGAGGATGATGAGGAAGGCTCTGAGGGGGATGAGGAGGAGGTCGGGCTGTCGTACCTGATGAAGGAGGGGATCCAGGTGAGACTGGAGAATTGAGATTTCCCAATGTGATGATCGTATCTCTTTAAAAGCAGTCCCGGTCATGATTACAGCAACGAAGCTCCACGCTAACAAAATAAATGATTATCCACTTAACAAAGATTACATAAGTCATGAATCATTGAGATGCAGGAGCTTTTATTTTGAATTTTTGATATTAATCATGGAGCCAGCATGTTTATAATGATGCTGACATTTATTATATCTGTATTGGCTTCCTGTGTCTTTTAGAATAGATTTCAAGGTTCTTTTATTAGTTTTTATATCTCTTTAATGGTCTTGCTCCTTATTTATCTAATTTCCTTTTAACCTGTGAACCCAGTAGAGCCCTCAGGTCTTCAGGTCTTTTAATAGTTCCCAAAGTTAAAACTAAAACATTTGGTGAAGCTTCTTTTTGTTATTTTGGCCCCTGTCTGTGGGACAGCCTACCTGAAGACTTGAGAGCGCCACCTACTGCTCATATTTTAAAACCAAACTCAAAACTTACCTTTTTAGTCTGGCTTTTAGCTGATTATATTTATTTTTATTATTTCATCTTATTTATTTTTTAGTTTAATCCTCCTAATCTGTTTTATTTCTCCATTTCAGTTCAGATTCATTGCTTCAGAATTTTATTCTCTGTTAATCAGTTTTCTTTCCATTATCCTACAGATTGTATTATGCATTTGGTGTTTTGCTGTCTCATTTTACTATATCATTATTTCAAACATTATTTTATCTATTTATTTATTTTTCCCTAAAGTGTGTTTATCTAATTTCTTATCATGATTTTATTGTCATTTTAGTCTTAGCTCCTGTGTTTTCTCATTTTTAATTAAAGATAATGTTTCCTCAGTCCCTTAATTCTTTTTTCTGTTAGAATCTCCTCTCAATGTCTTTGTGTGTGTGTGTCTGCGGTATGTGGATCATTAGGGTGGGTAGGGTCTTGTATATTCATTGTATTCAATCTTCTTCTTTTTGTTTATTTTCATTTTTTAATTTTTTTTTTATGTAAAGCACTTTGTGCTACAGGATTTTGTATGAAAAGTGCTATACAAATAAAGTTTTATTTATTGATTGATTTTGAAGCTAATATTTCTGTTCTGTTCCCAGGATGAGGAAGATGATGGTGACTATGTTGAAGAAGAGGAGGATGAGGAAGAGGAGGAGGAAGAGGATGGAGGTTTGTCTTATGATAGTTTTGACCTTCTGATTTAGAAATGACTACAGTGAGCCGTCTTAGCAGAGTGTGTTCATTGATTAATAATACACTTAAATTAAAGATAATATACAAACGATGAAGAATAGTTAAGACATTACATGACAATAAACAGAACAGTAAAGTTGCATAAAATATGCACACATTGATACACACAGGATTGTGCTGCAAAAGCACTTCAAAGTAGCATGTATCTATTGGATTAGCTGAGAGCTGAAAACAGATTTCTTTTTTTAATTATTTTTAATTGAATTTTTAACAGTTACAGTGTCAGGACAAAACAGATTTACATCATTCATCAGTCCTCCTTCTGTCAGTGCCCTTACTTTCCGGTGAAAGCGGAGGAGTCCTCTTCTGTTCTCCTGAAATCAGTCCATTTTCCACTTTTCTAAAAAATGATTTTCCTCTAATCTTCATTTCTGCGTGAGTTTCTACATTACAAAATCGGTGGTTCGACTTTATATCACAATCTGGTAATTGCGTTTGTGCTTGCCAATAATAGTATTTTGACAAGGTACTTATCTTTTCTTTCTACTATATCTTGTATCAGATTTCCCAAATTCCATGGCTGACATGTTTCTGGTATCTGATTTCCAATTATTTTTTTGCAAACTTCGCCATATTTCTCCCCACTACCCCTTTTAATTTTTGGCAAGACCAGAATTTATGTATGTGGTCCACATGAATGTGTCCATATGATCACCTGCAATTCCTTCCTAATCTCTGGAGTTATAAAAATCTGACAATATTTTCCAATGAAACTCTCTCCAAATTCTGGAGGTAGTGTGATTTACACATGAGAAAACAGATTTTCAAAGGGGTTAGAGTACGAGGACATGGATTGGGGCTGTATTTCTTAATGGCTGTTAATTATCGCCCATAATGCTGCAGTTGTATCATTTGACCTTTAACCTTTTTTCTTTGTAATTATATGGCAGTTAGTAAATGCTTAATAGGGTTGGTGTCCATTCATTCTGTTTCATCTTGTGGTGGCAGCTCATATTTTCCACTCAAGACCAACGTAGTCAATGCTTCAGTGCTGTACTCGTCATTGTAACCTTCCCCCTATTGGCCAATCAAAGTCAAGAAGGGGCGGGACTTTTGACATAGCCGTAATAAACGAAAGCAGAGATCAAAATGATCACTCATACTAAAGGGAACGACCTGCAGCAGCTACCAGTGGAAGCACATGATCTTCTTGACTTTGTTTCTCGTTGCCTGGGTGGTGCATCCGCGGCTGACGGCGAATCTGAGGCTCACAGATCCATTCTTAACGGCCTTACAGATGAACCAAGGGGAGCGGAAGTCATGTTTGTAACCTGCTCTGGTGTGAAGTAGAGGTGCTATGGCTGATTGTCAAAATTCAAGACGCTTCAGATTCATCTGCTTAAAGTTTACCCTACAACAGTGTTCCCACGTGTCCCGGAAAACCTGGAAAATGATTGACCAATTTTCCAGTTAGGGAAAACATGGAAAATATGACAAAAAAGTTTAAATGTTCTGGAAAAGCTTGAATTGTCCTGGAAAATTATTTTTCCTCCCTATTTATAAAATTTAGGTTACTTAAACAGTAAATTAGCAAAATCTATTTATAAAAAAAGCAAAGTAAATCAAGATTTAGGCCTGTGAGTAGAAATAAACAAATTTAATGTTTAATATGATACGGTAGAGCTAGCTAGAGATATTGGTCATCAACCCTTAATCTTGTTTCTTAGGAGGCTGGATTAACCTAAAATGACTGTACTGGAGCAACAAAATGTTATAATGATGTATTTAGGCCCAGATGTTTCACTCAGGAACTTTGCAGTGATTTTGATTTTTACTATGCTTGAGAATGCAGGTGTCAGATGTATAAAGTAAACTGCAGTAAACAGAGATGAAACGGAGGAAAGTGTTTTTGGTGATTTATTGAAAACAAAAATATTTTGTTAACAGTGCTTGATATGGCAGGTTTTCACACTTTTGACAATGACTTTCCCGACAGTCTGCATTTTCAGAGCACTGCTAGTTTGTCCTTGGTTTTCTTTTGTCTGTTTTTCTGAAACAGTTGAGTTAACCTGAGGTGATTGTCAGCATGTCGGAGTTTAACTTTAAAAAAAAAAAAAATCTAGATGACAAGAACAAAGGATATAGTTCTCTATAGGGATGTAATGGTATGAAAATTTCATATCACGGCTATTGTGACCAAAATTATCACGGTTATCATTATTATCGCGGTATTGTTGCAGTGTGCTCAAAATGTTCGAATAGTACTTTTACACACACTTGAAATCATTTAACCCCTTTGATATTACAATTATAACAGGTCTTTTGTCTTTTTTTGTCAATAAATGTGTCAGGAAGTGTCCCTTGAGTAAATTTTTTCACCCTTTTTTCATGAGAAATAAAAGTAAACAAGTATTTGTCATTATTATGTTATACATGTTTAAACTGTGTGTAATTACAAGAAAAGAAAAACTGGTTTGAACTTTAAACAGGACTCTCTTCATAAACAATTCTAAATGAACATGTTCAAAGTTTTGAGACGACCAAAAATAAACTTACATACACTCACATTTTTTGTTTGCCTACAGCATTAGTGTTCTTGTTACAGCTGCCTATCTTGGCCAGGACACTCTTGAAAAAGAGATTTTTAATCTCAACGAGTTTATTTTCCTGCTTAAATAAAAAAAGCGCATTATGTTAGACCATGTCCAGGCGTTTGTTTACTGACGATAGTCCCTAAGGCAATTCCTGTCCCGTTAGCCCCCTTCCATGACTCCTCTCTGGTCTCTCCTGTCCCTGACAGAACTTCTCCACATTTCCTCCTCCAGTATTTCCAAATTACGATTGATGAAATCCATAAAACACGAACTATGATGGAAAAATACGGCCAAAAACGGCAAATAAACGGCAAAAGAACGGCAAGAACACACTCTAGAATGATACTAATGCTATTATTTACAACATTTAGACATTATTTACTCAGAAAATACTGATAAACCACCTATAACTCACTCAGGTATGGCTCTCTGAATCTTCTCACTCTCTCCAGCTCAGTCAGCTCACTTACTCGAGGAGTTACAGGAGTTTTAATCTCGCACGTCTTTTCCTTCCGCCAGCAACAGCTTCCTGTTTTAGACAGGGTGACCGTCTGCAATCAGTTTACCCTTGGCATCCTTGTAAACTCCAAAATTCGACCAGACTTTGTCTGTTTCGAGGGGGGAAAAAACTCTGGTTTAGTGTCTGTGCGGGCACCCACCACCATAACTTTCGCTCTGAGGCCGAACAATGCAAACTAGGGACGCTGCTGCTTTGTGAGGAGCAGACACATAGTTCTTGCTTTTCCAGGCAATGAGCAGCATCACAATGAGTTATGGACACAGTGTGGTAATCAAACGCGGTTTCTCGGTAATTAAAACAGGACACAGTAATACTAACCATCAGAAATTTTACCGCGGTTTACCATTTTACTGGTAACCGTTACATCCTTAGTTCTCTCTCTCTGACTGTCTGAAGTAGTTTGCTTCATTCAGCCCTCAGTGACTTCTTTTCAATAATGAGTTGGTTTAAATGAGTTGCCACAGGGGCGTTGGCACTTTTACGCAGCTTTTCTCCTTAATTGTGAAGCTCGTCCATGGAACTGTAACAGTCACTGATGAGTACACCTTTGGGAGTGTTTTCTTCATTTTAAAGGGCAGTAAATGACTGAAGAAGGATGTGTAGTCCGGCTCCAGCATGAAGATGCCTCTGCTCTCTGTCACAAATCAATCACACCTTTTCTTTCAGACGCAGACGTTCGAGGAGAGAAAAGGAAGAGAGAAGCCGAGGATGAGGGTGACGACGATGACGACGAGTAATGCTATCACCTTCACACACTGAAACACCTGGAAATCCCTCCCGCCTTCCCCTCCGAGCTGCAGACTGACGCACACATTCAGCCCATCACTCTGAAGGCATCGCACATTCAAACTGAAATCCATCGTCATTTCTAATCGTTCGAAATTAGATTAAGAGTTTAATCTCTGATCTAAAGCTCAAACTCTAGCCCTAACTACATTTCCCATAACCCCCTGCAGTCCATTATTCATCTTAATAGGGAGTTGATATGAGTCCTCAGTGGTGACACTGAATGATCCTTTTATCCGTTCCTGTTCCCTCGTCTTTTAGCTTTTGGGATTTTTAAAGTTTTTGGTTAGACGTCTGAAAGAAGGTCTGCGGTCAACACAAGCTCAAAGGCTTTTAGGGTTTTTGTCTCCATCAGTAAAATCATGTGAAAGAGCCTCACATGTGAAGTTTGAAGATTTTTGTACTCTTTAGAAAGGATCATCGCTAACAAGAGTAAAACCAGGATTACAGAGTGGGCCAGGTACATCAAACAAGCTTGAAAAGCAACATTAAACTCTTATTAGCCCAATTTCACATTGTATTTACGTTAATGCTGCGTTCCACTCGCATCGAAACTGGGAAGAGAGGAGCAGGACTGACGTCATATCCGAGTTATTAGCGTTCCAGTTTCAAAGTCGAAAAAAATACCCGCCGATCTACCAGACTGTTGTTAGCACGCCGTGCGCTGTAGTTCGCAAAAACCACATGCAGAATGTAAATAACACTACAGCAGTATTTCTATATACAAACATGAACAATACTATGAAACACCAGTCAGAAATGCTAATAAATGGAACATTACAGGAGCTTAACTGTTTACACTGAGGACAGCCATCTTTGATTGTTCCCAGTAGGAAATTCCAACCTCGGTGTCGAGTCCAAGTTATGTTGAAATTGCAGAGTGTTTACTCGACTCAAGGAAAAACTTAGGGCCTTAAAAAGAGCCTTTAAGTCAGTCGAGCATGTTTAAGTTTAATAATAGACAAAAATGAATAGGCTTTTCACTCTTGAAGTTCATGTTTGTGCATCAAAATCTATGAAATATTGTTCATGTGTGAGGATTATGCTGATGATTTCAAAGGCGGAGTGTCATGATTTTTCTGCTTGTCCTAATACAAGGGGATGACGAGAGTGAAGCGGACATTCTTGCTGTCTGACATCTCAGAAAGAAAATGAAGTTTGAGGATCAGCATTTAGTCGTACGTCCTGAATATCGAACATGTCCGAAATCCCTCTCACCAGTTGGGCTGGTGTGCAGTGTATGCCCGACTCTAGAAGAAAGTCAACATAAGCTTTTCATTATCAAAGTCCATATGTGGGCTTGAGAATCCATTAGGGTCCTGTTCGTCCTGTTGAGTATCATAATAACTTCACAGACCTTATCTTCAGCAGTAATCCAAAAATGATGGCAGAAACCCACAGGCTTTCTGTCGAGGGAACCCTCAGATATTAGCTTTACCACTTTCTTACTACGTTACCCATAACCCCCTGTTTCTTTATTTAATCGTCAGTCTGCATAAGCCCCGCCCCCTGGCCTGTCAGTCTGCAGCTCGTCTCTCTGTGGTCGTGGTCTGTAAATAGAAACGCTCTCTGTAGTCTCCGTTTGTCGTCTGTTTGAAACTTTAATTTTATTTTTTTATTCCTGTGTGACGTGAGGCTGTGAGCACAAACTTTTTCAATAAAATCAAAGATGGAAAGAAAACCCATGCAGACTCTGTTTGATTAATTTTATGATCATAGTTCTGCTTAATTCTGCCCACGAGAGGTCTGAGGCAGTTGAATCTGATTTTTAAAACATTAGAGAAAACTAAAGTTTTTCTGTCTTAATGCATGTATGTGCCCTCCCGTGGGTGCATTTCTGTCCTGCTCTTGAGAGAAAAAAGTACCTTGTTACACCGGGTTTGTACAGGTGCTTGAATTTCCAACTGTGTTTTTGTAAAGTAAAGAACAGTGTTAATTTTGACAGCACTTTTTAATTTTTTTGTTTGTCTTTTTACCTAAAATATCTTTTAGTTTTCGTCATAATTTAGCCATCTAAGTTGTTTTAATTTTAGTCTAGTTTTAGTCGACAAAATCTACTGTATATTTGGCCGACTCAAATGTGGAGTGTAAAGGATAAGGCTTTATATGTTTCCCTGAATTTCTAAAGTAGTGTTTTACACTTGGATAAATTTAAGTTTCTCATCAACACCAACCTGTTTCATAAACGTTATTTTTTCACCTATTTGGCACTGATACGGTTTCTATATTACGTCTGCTTGGATTAAGTCTGTCAAACATTTTCCTCTAGTTTATATTTGTTAATAAAAATGTCAGTTAATTTAGTTTTAGTTTTTGTCCATGTGCACTTGTTTTTATTAGTTACTGTCTAGTTTTCATCAGGTGAAAAAAGGTTGATGAAAACTGAAGAAAATAAGTCAACAAAATTAATTGATATAGAAGTACATACAGTGTCAATAAAAAATGTACATATATTTCTTTTTAAATTGCTTTCTAAACTATTTTATTGAGGGTCGACTGATAATGTACTGCAAATGGAAAAAAGTGTAAACTTATAATTAAATAAGTCAAAGAATAATCACAGGAAAACTAGTTTGCTTGTAAATTATGCAGTAACCAAATTAACATAAGAAATCTAAATAAGGAATCTGTAATTATTTCATATTTACAGAATTATACCACATTAAAGTCCACTAACAGGTGAGACATTTTGATTAATAAGGTTTTGTGCTCTTTCCCGACGTTAGTCCTCCTGTGGACCATGACTACAAACAATAATTATGTTTAAAGCCAGTTGCTAGTGTCAAGTTTTAGTCAGGGGGGGAAAAAGGTTGTTGACGAAACTATGACGAAAATAATTACCTAACAAAATTACACAGTAGCTTATATATGGTAGACCAAGCGCACCTTTTCTTATTAAATTGACATCAAGCTTTCCTGTTTGTTACGTTTCTGTCAGACTGAACCTCACTCTAAATCAGTACACCAGCCTCTTCCAGAGGAGGCTGCGTAAATCAAACAACCCTGAGATTATTTCTGTTCCTCAGAGCAGAGAGAGCCTTTTATTTTCAGCTTGTGTCAAGAAAACATCTTAAAGGTCTTAATTTGATTTGAGAACTCTCGTGGGAGCCTGGTTTAAGTGTCAGAGGAGATCTTTTTAGAGAGAAATCCCCTGAAACATCTGAAGTGTGGTTTTAGTCTGGAGTGTTGACGCACAGTGACAGTCCTCTGTGTGTCCACAGGGTGGCGCTGCAGGTCAGCTGATTAAAAACTGATCTGCATTTCATCATAAAACACTTTCAGGGTGATTTTGACATTTTCTTAGATTGCCTTTGTAAGGATATTTTATTAACATAAAAGTTTTCACTCTTATTTTTCATAATATATATTTAATCTGGTTATATAAACATAAAATCTGAATATTTGTATTGTTCTTTATTTTGGTTATGTAATGATGTTTCATAACATGACCTGGTATGTGGCTCACAGCTGCTCACTGGTCAGTGGTCAGTCAAGCGATAAAAAGCACCAATGAACATGTTTTTATGAAGATGAATTTGTTTTCTGGAAACTAGTGAATCCGTCCCGTCCCCCTCGCTCAGACCCAGCTCTGATCTTTTCACGTGTACAGTAATGCATAAAGAGAAATATTATTATAAATGTGATGTTACTACCCGGCTAAAAGGGAAGCAACACTAAATCAGCAGGTTAAAGTTAAATTAATGATATTTATTAATTAGAAATTAAGATGTCAAAATACAAAACGGGGCAAAATAAATAAGACATATGAGCTTCTTAAAATCTTAATATAAGGAAAAGAAAAGATGATTATGAGATAGATTTGAGAAAAAAATAATCAAACTACTCATAAAGAAACCTAATGCAGTACTTTCCCCTTCCTCTGGTGCAACATCTCTGTATTTTAGTGTGTCAGTCGTGCTAGTTTTTTTTAATTATTGTATTTTTATACTGTTTTATGTACAGTACTTTCATATGTACCTGAAATACTTCTGCCTCTTGTATCAGAATCAGAAATGCTTTATTAATTTCTAAGGGGAAACTCAGTTGTTTCGTTGCTCTTATACACAGCATAGCATTAGGAAATATCAAATAAAGACAATAAGTTAGATAAGAGCATAAAATTAAATTAAATTAAGAATTAAGTAGGCAGGTTGCAACATGCAGAATCTATAAGCAATATCAACTTCTTTATGAAGGCAAAATAAGTAAATTAAGTAGAATTGAGACTATATATAAGGCCAAGGAATTCACACTATTAACATTAACAATATTTAAAATATGAATATAAGTATGATAGAGCTGTTTTGCTGAAAGTCAAAGTTTGACAGTGAGGATATTGCACTGGGTATATTTGCTTATTTACAAATATCAGAGGTGTAAAACAGTGGAAAATGTTTATTATACGTATATTTATTTAAAATATATGTAACAGGTCCATCTTTCCTTATTACAGAAGTTACAGTGTTATAACAGTTTTAATTTTGTGTCTCTATAATTAAAGTGCATATATATACTGTATGTATCTGTGTCCATGTGGGCATGTACATACTGTGTACCATACCCAGGGTCTTATTGCTATCAGCATTACTTTATCTTTTATTTTTTATTTTATTTTATTTTATTTTTTCATCTTATTACTATTGTTTAAACACGTTTTTCTCATACTTGTTTGGTGAGGGGATGGGAGGGAGAAGAGGGAGGAACAGTTTGCTTTGTCACATGTAAAAGTATCTTGCTGTTTGATTTGCTTTAACTTGCAAATGAAAAACAAATAAACACATGTATATTAAAAAAAGAAAGCACTCAGAGAGCACAAACCTCCGCCAAGGTAGCTCACATATTGCTGTTACATCTATAATTAATAGTTCCATGATATAGTTTCCATCATAATATGATTCATGACCCTGGAAACCCACACCTAGCACTCAGAATCATACTGATTCAGAAAAATCTGTCCAGTATTTTTTTTTTTTTTTTATAATCTTGCTAACAAATAAGCAGACAAACAAAGGCAGAAACATAACCTCCTTGGTGAAGGTAAAAAGTCTAAATGTGAGGATTAAAGTGAAAAAAGAAATCTTAAGTTTAACTTTTCCAACATTGTGGCTTTTCTCCATCCTGATCCTGTCACTGCGGTTCATCCTCCTCTTGAGTGTCTGTGATTTTATTGAAATGTTTAATTAAATGTTCTCCTTGTATTTGTTTGGCTCAGACGAACTCACCTCTCAAACAAATCAGCTGCAGCAGAGTCATTCAGGTGTTTGAGCCAACCCCTCCCTTTTTAAGGTCAAAGGTCAGGCAGGTGCACTCAGCATCCAGCTGCTTGATGTAAAGCAGAGCGTTTGCATCGACTTTGCATGAGACGTTTATTGAATCCAACTGTGAGACGCAGATTGAAAAAGGAGACATTTAAAGGGCTATTCTGCCTTTTTCACCTCAGTCCTAAAGGGATTTACAGAGGATTATTATTAGTGAGGCACTGCGGCATCAGTTTGACATCTTTATCAGCTGATATCAGTGCTTTTTATTAACTTAGGCCATCAGCAGATCAATCGATCTTTATTTGTATAGCTCCAGTTCATAACAAGTGTTACATCAAGACACTTTACAGTAGAGCAGGCTGAAGACAAACTCTTCATTTTATAGATACACATATATTTATATTTTCAAATACATATAATACATATATTAGTATATACACATACATACATCCAGAGATGTTTCCATCCAGGCAGAGACAAAGGGACTAAAAATAAGAATTTATGATAGAGACAAACTCATGGACACCCAGATCATAAATCCGTCCTCATCACATTTGTCTCTGACGAATATAGATTCAATCAATCAATCTTTATCTGTATAGTACCATATTTGTCTCTGCTGAACATAAATGTATTAAAGGTAAGCCCCTTGAGATGTGGCATCTCATTTTCAAGAGGGTCCTCATGTCTATATGGTTGTAAAGATAGTTACTATGGATGTATAATCAATACAACCATGGATAGAGAGATCAATCTAATATTAACATTAATATCTATAATGAATATAACCTTGAGGAGGATGATGTTGATTAATATATCAACATCTAGCTGAACGGTTATTAAAATGGGTTTAACTGGTCTAAAAGTTTGAGATTATGTTAAATTTGTTTTTGGTCATCTCAGAAAATTTGCACATGTTTATTTACAATTGTTTATAAAGAGAAACCTGTTGAAAGTAAAAATCTGTTTTGTTTTTCTTTGTAATTACACACTGTTTTAAGCATTTATAACATAATCATGATAAATACTTGCCAGAATTGTTTACTTTTATTTTTGATGAAAAGGGTGAAAAAAACTACACAAAAGGACATTCCTGACACATTTATTGACAAAACAGACCAGGCGGACTTTATAATTATGGTATTAAAGGGTTAAATGATGTCGTTTCTGTTGATGAGTGAAGCAGGATCGAGCACATGGAGTCGAGTCGGTCCACAGCAGGTCATCCAGGATCCAGATGACTGTAGCATGTACAGATATCAGCTTCAGGCGTGTGTTGTGTCATACCAGCCAGACATCCTGATGTGGGCATTTCAGAAACGGCTGTATCGCTTGTAAATATCAGCAAAAATGTCAGAAATGTCGAATCCAGTAGCAGTTTATAAAAAGATATATAAAAAGATAGATATAAACAAAAATATGAAAAATAAAAATATGTCTACTGGCTGGCTAATGCTCCTTCCTGTCCTCAGTCTTCCTGTTACTCCTCCTCAGTCTGATGGATTATATCATGCATCCTTAAGATTTACCAATTTACTTACACCTTGTCATTTACTGTAGCAGTTTTTAAATGTGAAGAAACTAATGTTTAGGCATGTTTTGCATCAGTTATGAACAATGGTCCAGCCCTACTCCCACCACTCCATAAAACAGACTGTCATCGAGCCAAATTTTTATCCACTGCACACTGTATTTACATTTATATCATATTTATACTGTTAAAAAGTTCAGAGCTCATCTGTAAAGCTCCTTCACTGCACCTTTTGTACAAAACCCAAAACCAGTGAAGTTGGCACGTTGTGTAAATCGTAAATAAAAACAGAATACAATGATTTGCAAATCCTTTTCAACTTATATTCAATTGAATACACAGCAAAGACAAGATATTTAATGTTCGAACTGAGAAACTTTATTTTCTTTTGCAAATGATCATCAACTTAGAATTTAATGGCAGCAACACACTGCAAAAAAGTTGGCACAGGGGCATTTTTACCACTGTGTTACATCGCCTTTCCTTTTAACAACACTCAGTAAACGTTTGGGAACTGAGGAGACCAATTTTTGAATTCTTTCCCATTCTTGCTTGATGTACAGCTTAAGTTGTTCAACAGTCCGGGGTCTCCGTTGTTGTATTTTACGCTTCATAATGCGCCACACATTTTCAATGGGGGACAGGTCTGGACTACAGGCAGGCCAGTCTAGTACCCGCACTCTTTTACTACGAAGCCACGCTGTTGTAACACGTGCAGAATGTGGCTTGGCATTGTCTTGCTGAAATAAGCAGGGGCGTCCATGAAAAAGACGTTGCTTGGATGGCAACATATGTTGCTCCAAAACCTGTATGTACCTTTCAGCACTGATGGTGCCTTCACAGATGTGTAAGTTACCCATGCCTTGGGCACTAATACACCCCCATACCATCACAGATGCTGGCTTTTGAACTTTGCGCCTATAACAGTCCGGCTGGTTCTTTTCCTCTTTGGTCTGGAGGACACGACGACCACACTTTCCACAAACAATTTGAAATGTGGACTCGTCAGACCACAGAACACTTTTCCACTTTGCATCAGTCCATCTTAGATGAGCTCGGGCCCAGCGAAGCCGGCGGCGTTTCTGGGTGTTGTTGATAGATGGCTTTCGCTTTGCATAGTAGAGTTTTAACTTGCACTTACAGATGTAGCGACGAACTGTAGTTACTGACAGTGGTTTTCTGAAGTGTTCCTGAGCCCATGTGGTGATATCCTTTACACAGTGATGCCGGTTTTTGATGCAGTACCGCCTGAGGGATCAAAGGTCACGGGCATTCAATGTTGGTTTTCGGCCTTGCCACTTACGTACAGTAATTTCTCCAGATTCTCTGAACCTTTTGATGATATTACGGACCGTAGATGATGAAATCCCTAAATTCCTTGCAATAGCTCGTTGAGAAATGTTGTTCTTAAACTGTTGGACAATTTGCTCACGCATTTGTTCACAAAGTGGTGACCCTCGCCCCATCCTTGTTTGTGAATGACTGACCATTTCAGGGAAGCTGCTTTTATACCCAATCATGGCACCCACCTGTTCTCAATTAGCCTGTTCACCTGTGGGATGTTCCAAATAAGTGTTTGATGAGCATTCCTCAACTTTCTCAGTCTTTTTTGCCACTTGTGCCAGCTTTTTTGAAACATGTTGCAGGCATCAAATTCAAAATGAACTAATATTTGCAAAAAATAACACAGTTTACCAGTTCGAACGTTAAGTATCTTGTCTTTGCTGTGTATTCAATTGAATATAGGTTGAAAGGGATTTGCAAATCATTTTTTTCTGTTTTATTTACGATTTACACAACGTGCCAACTTCACTGGTTTTGGGTTTTGTATATATTGTTACAAGTCAATTATAAATATATTACAAGTCAATATGCACTATTTTCTACCTATTTTAAACTTTGTTTTATTTCTCCTGACCCTTGATTGTTTTTGCACCAATTTACCAAGTCAATTTCCTTGTATGTCCAAATGTACTTGGTGATAAATACCAATTCTTGTAGCCCGCAAGCAGCCATTGAGGTGCTCTCAGGGACATTTGAAAAGGAACACAAGCTCCCATCACAGAACTTCAGTTTGATGTTTGGCTTATAAATCACACTTAATAAATACAAGAATAACAAATGTAACGTGCATCACATTTTAAAGCCACCTGTTTTTTCCTGAGTTTTGACCTGCATGGGGTCAAAGTTTACAGTGATGCTGATGCCACATCTGTATCATCACTGGTATTAGCCAGAGCCCTTATATTCTACTTGTTAAAAAAAAAAAATCCTAAAACTGTGACTGTTGTACGTCACAGTGATGTTTAACAGAGAGACAAATTATTCATCATGCATGTAAGTATAATATTCTCATATCATTAAATAATAACCCGTAGTAATAGTTATTGTTAGAAATCATTAAAAGTAAAAAAGTTAACATACAGTGTCATTTGTAGCCTATAAAATGCTTCATATATCTATTATCTTAAGGTAAATAACTATTACTATCACTTAAGAACATTAAACCACACAAGTATCCATCCACACTACTCCTCATCTTTAGGGTAGCCCTCAGGCTCAAAAAGGCTGGTGACCCCTGTTTTAGTACAATTTAATTCACTTTTAATTTGATAAATTCATCTGAAAAGTGTTTTCTTCATTGTTTTAATCTGCCTTCAAACAGAATAACTTGGCTGTAATAATTACATGTGGTCCATTATTTCAGATTCATTCATCACTTTTGCTTTGTTTGAGAAGCTGTGCAGAGCTGGTTCAGGACGGGGCCCGATCTGTTTTCTTTTCACGGGGCCCAACATTTCTGGCAGCACCCCTGAGTGTAATAATCCTTCAGCCGACACATGATCGCACCTCTGCAGGTGTGACTCCGAGGTGTTGATCATCCCAGCTGAGTGTCACATCAGGTCGCCTAGCAACACACATGCACACCCATGCTGTCATTCACACACAAATAAAGAATCAATACGGGTTTGATTTGCAGTTGATTGTTTTTTATTTTAGCACATGAACGCATCATCACAGCCTACATCTCTAAGAGACTACATCTCCCATCATCCTCTCTGGCTTTAAGGCTACAGCAGCTGCTGGGTGCCATGGAGAAAAAATAAAGAAACTACAGACAGGAAGACGGCGGAGGATGTTAAAGGAATATTCCAAAAGTATTTCACCCTTGTAAACTCTGATTCTTCATCTGGGTCAAACAGACTGTCAGGCTAGCAGTTTCCATTTGTTTCCAGTCTTTGTGCTGAGCTAGGCTAACAGACGTGAGAGTGAACTTTAAACAGAGCCATGAAAATATCAACGTTTCCAACAGCAGATATTCTGAAGCATGTGCAACTTTAAATGAACCACATCAATGGTTTTAAAATTCAGACAGCGCCCTCTAGTGGTTGAAGTCATAGTATCAAAAGAAGAGGTGGATTTAAAATGTAACCCTGCAGGACAAATGTTATGGCTAACATATAGAAGGTGTTGTAACGTACCGTTAAGTTAGTTTTTACAAAGCAAACACAGGAGGCCGTTAAGTGCAGCGGTGCCCCTTAACTTCTCAAAAACCCACTTCAATGTGAGATATTTGTACGTTTTTAAACCACTCCGTTACAGCCTGGCCCAGAACAGGCTGTTTTGGTGTAAACCCCTATGAGCTGAGTCTGACCACATCCTGTGAGATGTGTGTGGCTTCAGTTTTCCAGTTCTGTGCTCTAATGTTTCCTGTGACTGTGCAGACAAGGTCCTATACTATCTAATGTAGGCTTTTTATGTAACCAGTTAGAGACTAAATATACACTATATATACGATATATTTCATGAGTCAATCTAGCAGTAGACTATAGAAAATGTTTGGAGAGAGAAGCATGGTGATTGGACGATCATGCTGTCAATCACATTAACTTCCTGCCAAGTGGGATGTTGTGGTAGGAAGATGCTACCTGCCGAAAACATGTTAGAAGAAGAGCAAAAATATCTTTTCCACTGAGAAATGCTTTCAGTGTTATTTGTATGTTGACCAGTTTGGATAAACTTGCCACTAAAGCAGTTAGCATCTATGCTAATCTGTGTAAAAGTGGTGCTCCTCCTCCTCAGAGGACTGATTTGTCAGTGCCTCTGCAGACTGAGCTCAATCGTTCTGGCGCTGAGAGCTGCTCAAGATGGATCTGCCTGATGACAGAATATTACACCAGAGGAAGAAAGCTGCAGTGTTTCAGCTCTGTATCCAACAGCAGCACAAAATGGCTCTTTTTTACCTCCGCCAAGCAGGTTATGTTTTTGCCAGCGTATGTTTGTTTGTCTGTTTGTTAGCAAGATTACTCAAAAAACTACTGTTTCAGGAGATGTTGGAAATGTCCAAACTTAAAAATGATTAGGTTTTGCTGGTGATCCATATAACCTCCATTTGCAAGTGATTGTTTTTGCTCAATAACTGTCTAATTAATAATGATATCAGCATGATTCTGAGTGCTAGGTGTGGGTTTTCAGGGTCAAGGAATCATATTATGATGCTAACTTTATCATGAAACTACAGCTTATAGATGCAACAGCAATATGTGAGCTAACTTGGTGGGGGTTTGTGCTTTCTAGTCTGGTTTTGTGCCAGTCACACAGGATGATGTCATCATCCCTACCTCTCGTCCTCACTGAATTTTCCTGATTATTTGCGGTTGCGTTCACACTTTGGCTCACCCAGACTTTTGTTCAGCCCACTGTCAGCTTCAGTGGAAGGACCATGCCTTTGCAGCTGCAGTAAACACTAGAGAACAGCTGTGAAGATCTAAAGCCACACCCACTTCCTTAGATGGTCAGACACAGCTGACACAGCGTGAACTTGCTGGAAAGTGGTCAAATTCAGGTCCAGACATGTGCACAGAGACACTTCACTGACTTGATTATGATTTGGAAGCAGCTACTGACACATGATGTTAATGAGTTTCTGTCTGTGGTCTGGATCTGGATCTGGACCTAGATCTGGACCTGGACTCAGTGCTTGGATTGTCACAATATCACAGTTAATAGACTTTTTTCACAATACTGTCTGAAATACTGTTTCTGCCACCAAGGCACCCAGTCATAAGTGGTTTTTGGTTTAATTTGTTAGAAATGCAGGTGAAATTCTGCACACTGGCTGAATCAGAACATTGGAAACTGCCAGTGTTTCTTTTAATCAGTGTGCGAGAGCTTCAACCTGTCACACCGGATAGACTGTTTCACATATCTATGGGATATATGTCACATTCCTCTACGAACAATCCCACAGAACGTGACTGGGAGGGGCAGGACTTTTCGAGAAAACTGGAGGGCCATTGCATGAATGTTCTGTCTCTTAAATTCATTTTGAGCTACATTTGCTGATAGCACACAATCGTTTTAATTCATTTTGCAAGATGACAGACATGGAGTCTGGCTGATCCAGCTGCTTTGCAAGGTTATCAATAATTTTTGATACTACCAGTCATTAGAATAACAATAATTGTGCTGTAAGGGTTATAATATCAAACATACTTCATTTGGTATTCACAAATACAGGTCCTTTTCTTGATTTTAACTGTAAAAAACTGAAAATAAGTGTCTGCGCAGGATATAAATTGAACAAACTCACAGGCAACATTTGTGTAAGAGACTGGAGCGCCCCCTTGACCCTCTTCACCTCCAACACTTACAAATATTGAACCTCTGGCTGAGAAAAGAGAGACAAGACAGTAAAGGCCAAAATTTCAGACATCAAATTTAAATATATCACCTTATGCTTCATCTTTTGCTACATTTAAGGACTTTTTTCTGCTGTTTTTTTTTCCAAAATGCAAAGTTAATCTCATTCCAGACCTGATGGTGCTGTAAAACTTATTTAGGGTTCCCCCTTGTGCAAGGACAGGCTGGAGATAAACTTGCTGTGAACTACACTGATGAAGGAGCACGAAAGCTGCCACAGTCCTGTTTAAGTTCAGTAAATCTGCTCCACATGCCCTCTAGAATTAATGTGACCCAGATGTAAGATGCAGTAAACACATGACCGGTAAGGTCGTTGTAGAGGTAGAGAAGGGGTCTAACAGTCAATGCAGGAGCAGGAAAAACATGACAGAAAACTGGAGATAATCTAACAAGTAGGGATGCACAATATTGGATTTATTCTGCTATCTGATATTCTGACACTCATAATCGCCAACATCGAAACAATCTCTTGTGTAGAGAGCACAAAGCCTCTATTTGACTAAAACTAAACCGCAAGGCCAATGTGCAAACCACCGCGGACGTGCTTTGTCATGCTGACCTACTTACAAGCACATCTGCTGTGGTTTGCGCCCTGCGTATGTATTTCTTTCGAAAATCACATAAAGTACTAATCCTAGTCTAAATTTAGATGACGTAACATAACCCAGTAAAAAAAAACGAGTCATAACAAGCACACAGGACTGTTTAGAGTTGCTGAAGAGTTTATCTGATGACTGTAGGCAGAGGCAGGCTAACGCTACCCATTGACAACCAGTGTTTGAGCTAAGCTAATTAGCAATGGGTGAGCTCTGCCTGTCTCTTTCTTTTTACTGCAAGCACAGTTGAAAGAATGGTGTCTATCTGCTTGTCATGGACTCAGGAGTGAGGCAAGACAAGAAAACAAAAAAATGTTGGCGTATCCCTTTAAGAACAACTTGTTATTGTTTATAGTCTTGGTCCCCCCATGACGGCCGGTACCAGAAAGTTTGTGGGCCAAAGCTCTCGTGATATCTTCACACAACGCAGGTATGTATATAAGAGCTCTCATGAATTCATGGCCAAACAGCAAGTTTATCTCCAGCCTTGGTTGATTGTTGTACCATTATGTAACGTCCTAACTTCATTCGTACCATCAGCTTTCATTTCAGCTTCACATTTGATCTGCCTTCATTAAAACCTGTTTTAACTGAATCTTTATAAAGAAATAAAAGAAGAGAATCAGAACAGGATCAAGTATGTCAGAGCTTCTCCTCGTCTTGGCACGTTTTCCCTCACGTCATTGTTTTCATGTTTCTGTTCGAGTTTGTGCAATTACAGAGTTTTTAAGGACTTCAAAAACCTGGAAATGTTCTCAAGGACTTCAGCTTGTCCATTTTTAAAGGAAGACGATGAGTCAAGGACCCGTTTCCTCTGGACAGAAACCCATAAAATTTCACAATAATTTAAGGATCAGATCTGAGCTCTTATTCTGAAGTCGAACAGGAAGTGACTCCACCGATCCGGTTTGTTCCAGTCTGATCTGGTTTGTTCCAGTTTGATCCGGTTTGTTCCAGTCTGATCCAGCTTGTTCTAGTCCTCTGCGTCTCACTTTGGACTCTTCTTCTCTGGTGTCACTTTGTTGCTGTTCGAAGAAGCGGGGGAGGCGGGGTCTAGTTGTTGGTACAGCGCCCTCAGCTCCTTGACCTCCTCCAGCACCTCGCGGGCCTGACTCCACGCTGCCATCGCCTCCTTCAGGAGTCTCTCTGCTTCACTCCCCTCCTTCCCCTTCACCTTCCCCCCTGCATCCCCATCCGCCTCCCCCCTCACCTCCGTCAGCATCCGCTCCGTCTGCTCCAGTTTCTCGCTGATCAGGTCCTGCAGCCGGCTGACGGGCGCCGCCGTGTCGTTCAGCGTAGACGCCGGAGAGCGAGTCTTACTTTTCACAGCTTTGCTATCGGAGTGCGTCAGGATCTCGTCCATGGAGGCGCAGCGGTTCTTCTCCGTCGTTGACAAACGTTTCCCAGGCTCCGGTGTGTGGGCGGGACCTGTTTTCTCCCACGCCACCGCCACCTCCCTGGGAAGGCTCTGGGATTTCCCAGAAGCCTCAGAGGCCCTAACGGAAAGGGCGCCATCAGTTTTGGATCGAGGACAGTCGGGAGTGAGGCGGGACAGCGGTTTGTCGCAGCCGTCTGCTCGCCGGGCGGGCACGGGCTCCTCCTCCTGGATCAGATCCAGAGTCAGCATCCCATCTGAGGACGACGTTGACGCCTGATGGAGAGACGAGAAGGGATCAGGCAGAGACACGAACATGTGACGCCACCACACAGAAAAGCATCAACATAAAAGTGGGACGACTCAAAGAGAGGAGGAGCTTATGAAGAGGGAGGAGCTACAGACAGAGGACACACCTTAATAAGGAACAGAGAGTGTCATACATACCACGGCCAGCAGGTGTCCTCGTGTCGGCAGACGACGGTTGTGGGGGATTTTGACTCGGTCTCTGGTCAAATGAGACAGCTGGGAGTCCTCTACGGTCACCTATGACATCATCAGACCAATCAGGAGAGAGATAAGTGTCCAATTAGACCATCAGCCGACCATTGGGTCAGGCCATAATTGTGCATAAATCATGTTGTCTGACCCAGGTATTAAATATAGTCCGGGTCTTTGTGGCACCAGGATGGAGCCCTGAGGAACTCCTGCTGAAACCTGAAGCCTCACTCCCCTCCAGCTTCATCCACTTGTTTAAATGTTGACAATAATAAACCTTATAATGTCAGTATTTATCAACCAGTGTTCATTCTCTCTGTCAGAGGATCTTTTGGTTTGAAATATGAACTAAAGGGTTACACTAACATTTTTTTTCTCTATTATTTTTATTGATTTTTTTCCATTTATGGGATGGGTACAGAAGAGAACAGAAACAAAACAAGGATGTTACAGATACCAAACAAGGGTAGTCTCCAAAATGTTTTAAACTTTAACAGTTGAAAAAAATGTCTCCTTTAAAACAACGCTAACCTTTTTTTTCTTTTTCTTGTCTTGCTTCACTCCTGAGTCCATGACAGGCAGATAGACACCATTCTTTAGACTGTGTGTGCAGTAACAAGGGAGAGACGGGCAGAGCTCGCCCAACGCTAATTAGCTTAGCCCAAACACTGGGAGTCAGTAGGAAGTGTTAGCCTGCCTCTGCCTACAGTCATTAAATAAACTTTTCAGCAACTTTAAACGACGCTTGCTGTGACTCATTTTTTTGTTACTGCGTTATGTTGCGTTACCTTCTACTATTGTCATATTATCTTCTTCTTCTTAACTTTGTTTTGTTGACCTACTTCCACGGTGGTGTGCTAGAGATGTGACGTTCGCGAACGAGTTGACTCTTTTGAACAGCTCTTTTAAGTGAACTATGAAAACCGACAGGCAATTTTCATTACATAATGGCTTTCTAATGAATGACTGCACACACAGTCTAAAGAATGGTGTCTATCTGCCTGACTTACAACTGCAAGTCAGTTCTCATCGTTCACTTAAAAGAGCTGTTCAAATGAGTCGACTCATTCACGAAAGTCAAATCTCTAGCGCAAACCACCACGGAGTCAATGAGAAGGAGGTAATACGATGATAGTAGACGATAACATAACATAACTTGACTCAAACACTGACTCCCAGTGTTTGAGCTAAGCTAATTAGCATTGGGCGAGCTCTGCCCGTCTCTTCCTTGTTACTGCACAAACAGTCTACAGAATGGTGTCTATCTGCTTGTCATGGACTCGGGAGTGAGGCAAGACACGAAAACAAAACAAAAAGTTGGCATATCCCTTTAAGATCTCAAGTCTTTTTGACACTTCTGATCATTATAAGAGCAGATGTACCATTCTATAGTCATGAGATGTTGAAAAGTAAAAACTATAAGAATTTCAGCTACCTTTGTGAACCTCAGATCATTTTCTCATTTCAGTCACTCACTTTTTCAAAGTGAAGTTTCGGCCCCATCAGTCCTTTGTTTACAATTTTAATGTTTTTTTTTTTTACTGCTGCATGAACGATAAAACATCACTGTGGCATAAAAAGTGTGAGAAGCTGTAACAAGCTTTCAGTCTGAACACTGTGCATGTGTGTGAGAGTGAGTACTTATTGATTGGAGTATTGATCAGACAATTGACTGGTGGAAAAGGTTGCTGAGCGGATGGCTGCTCTGACCCTCATCCTGCTGCAGATATGTTTGGTGCATTTAAACCAAATAGTCCAGTTTGGTTCAGGACATCCTGATCCTGCTTATGTTTCCACAGCCGACCCTAATCTTCCTGTGCTCGGTGGGCTGCAGTGTGAGGATCCTGCACTTTTGAAAATTAAACCTCGGCAGCCCTTTTTAGATATACAAGCGTGATATTTCCGAGAAATTACCAGGGTTACCTCCCCCGGTAATTCCCTGACATTCTTGTTCACACTTGGCTCCTCACAGCAGGAGGTTTCCCTGCAGTTTGACAGTCAATGGAGGAGTGAGTGAGGGGAAATACTAGGGGGGCAGCAGGTAATTCCAATTTCCGTGACAAACCCTGATGTTTGCATTCACACATGCTGCTCACTTGGGTAATTTCACAATAATTTATGGGCCTGTTTGCACGACAACGAAAACGTCCAAAAATGGAGAGTTTTCGTTGCATTTGTGCCTTCTGTTTACACGAGAACAGTGCCCGGAGTGCCTGAATCCACAACCACAAAAATCCACAAAGTCCATCTGGACTAGTGCTTCTGAAAGGGCAGAACCTCTCAGAAGCATAGCCGGCAGGTGATTGGTCAATTGTTAAATCAACATTTATTAAGGGCCAATCAGATCATGTCATAGGTGTGAGCCACTTCATAAAACAAACTCTCACCAAAGCATTTCAGAAGTGGAGCAAAAATATCCTTACTATAGAGAAGTTTGTAGTGTTATAAATTTATCATTTAATAAAGAAATGTGGTCCAGATCTGAAAAAACTGCTAGTGAAGCTGTTAGCATCTATGCTAATCGCTGTATGTGCAGTCACTTCCTGTTGTCCTCTCACTTGGAGCTCATTCCTCTTCCTGCTTTAAAGGACTCTGATTGGTCAGTCCCAGACTGATCCAGCTGCTGTGCAAGGTTAATGATTTACTTCAGCCCCATTCAGTTCATCTATGAAGCAGGTTTGCTGTTTAGTAAATACACCGTATGAAGTGAAGTTATTAAAAAAGAGTCCTTAATTTAAAACAAAAGTCATGGTGCAGATGGGTGGAGGTGACAGAGGGTCACTTTCTTTCTCTAATCTTTGTTCTGTTCTTGTCATCTTTTGTTATTGTTTTGGTAGAGAGGTCCCTGGTAGCAGATTTTTACATACTGTGAGTTCAAGATTGAAATTCTGGTGTTATGAAAGTAAAAGAGGGACTAACTGTCTGTTAGTGAGGATTAATAGATTTAATTTGAAACATTGGTACCTCGTCCAGGATTTTGTTTTTCGCTCTTGTGATTGCTCCGTTCAGGGCGTTGATCCATGACTCCTTCTCCTCCGGACTGACAGCGAGGAACACCAGGTTAGGAACCTTCAGGAGAACACAAACCCACAATGATGAACAAGAAACACACAAAGTGGACATATTAAAAGACGCTGACATTCAGAGACCCTCTGTTATTGTGACAGCAGAGGTGGCAGGAATATTGACTCATGCCAGAATCACAGTTCTTACTCTTTAAGGTTCTTAATCGATTATAATTTAAAAAAAAAACAATGTTTAAAAAGATGTTTGTCTCCTATTTCGATCACCCCAAATGCACTGCTCATACTGTTTGTCTTACCTACACTGACTCTCAACTAGGGATGGGCATTGATAAGATTTATTGATACCAATGCCATTATTAACTCTGCTTATTGATCTGCTTCTTCTATGATTCCTAATCAATAACTGTGGATTTTCTGTGCAGGCAAATTTGGCCAATACATTTTTAATTGACAAAAATGTCAAACACACGACAGTCCTGATATTCAATGCTGTGCTGCACAGATAAATGCCACTGCAAGTTGTTGGTGTTTCCACCCATTAGACAGTGTCCTGCAGGCGTCATTTTTTCCCAAATTAAGCCACAATTTTTCACACTTCTGTCTGTCATAGTCACATTCTGGCTTCTTTTTTTTAATTGTTTTTTTGGGCATTTTCTTGCCTTTATTGACAGGAGAGAGAGACAGTAGATAGGCTTGTGACAGGGAGTGAGAGAGAGTAGGGGAGGACACTCTGCAAACCGGCCACAGGCTGGATTTGAATCTGGCCCCGCAGGGGCCAGCTGAAGCTGTTACCCCCAATTTCCACATAATGCGAAAGCACCGCGCCGCGGTCTTACTCCGACTGACAAATCCCACCGGAAGCGCCGCACCACGCAGCCATGTGGTGCGAGGGCTGATCCCGGAGAGCCACAAGCTCTCTTGTGAATCGCGATGTCACACGTTAACAAAACACGTTATAAACTGAGAAAAGAAATAAACAACACCTCACTTCACTTCTCTAAGGTCGCTTTGCTGGTCCCAACCACACAACTTTGTGATTTGTTTCACTTCTATCTGCCTATATCCTTGTAGAAAGGATGTTTGGTGTCATATCTAATGTTACATATTTCTGTGACTCCACGATTCATTTTTCTTCGTCCATGGTGTCGTGTTGCCTCTGGGACCCTCTGACCAACTGCTGACCTGATGCTCGTGCCTCCAGTTGTGACGTAATGACAACATATTGAGGAAATTTACATTTGAAAGTTCGTGCATTGTGTTTTATTTTGAAAGTACCGGATACTCCACACCTTTGACTTCCTTTCTGGTGCGTTTTCAACGACAGTAAATTTATGAAGTTTGGAAGTGGCCACGCAGAAAATAGACTTGAAGCGAAACTCCAGCACACTGGCGCTTCAGGGATGCGGCGCTGCCGCACCGGAGCGCGAGCAGTGGAAATGCTCTGATAGACCAGAGTGGGAGTGAAGTGCTCAGCAGTACGATTCAATACCACGGCGCGGTGTGGCACTTTCACAATATGTGGAAATTGGGAGTTAGCATCTTTGCTAATATCTGTACGAGCAGTCACTTCCTGCGGTTGTCTCGCCTGTAGCTCGTTCCTCTTCCTGCTCTAAAGGAGAACGATTGGGCCGTCCTGCTTTGGGCTGAGCACAGTCTTGTAGATTGTAGCTTGGCAAGATGGATCTGCCTGATTACAGACATTGAATTTGGCTGATCCAGCTGCACTGCAAGGTTAAGCGCTAATTGCACAAAAACATCCAACTTTATTGGAGCTTGGTTTGAAGATGACTGGCACAATATTCACACAATGGCTCAATAAATCAGACTTAGAGAAGACAGTGAAGCAAATAAAGGTAAATCGTTGCACTCTTACAGTCTGTAATCAGTTTGTCTTTATTCATAAATCAAGCACAAGCATCATATTCTAGTGTGGGCCAAATCTGATCATTTTTGGATCTTGCGGGGAGCCAACTCAAAGTGGCCATAGTTTGGACACCCTGCACTACAATGAGGAGTATCCATTGACAGTAGAAGATACTGGACAGAGTCTGAGACACATCAGCTGTTTGGTTACCCAAGGGGACTTTGCAGACCAAACCACGACGCCCTGATTACATCACTCTGCATTTCATAAAACTACTGAATGTTTGGAGCAACTCTGAGTCACGGGCACATCCTAATATGGAGAGAAAGTAAAATGAAGAGCAGTGATTGGACAAACTGCTGACACACTGAAACAGGGGTTGACCTATACACACACACACATCGCTGTGTTGAAGCCTCAGTAGGAGACACATCTCCAGATGGTGTGTGTGTGTAACAGTAGCTGCCACCTGTCTGCAGGACACCTGATACCCTCCCCAAGGCATTCTGGGTATTTGTGGAATGGCCTACAGTTATCTGCTGAGCGTGAGCGTGTTGCTGTCGAGGAAAGTGTTCAGCAGCTGTTTGTAGTCAGCAGTGAGTCTGTTTCTTGTCCTGGTGATCATTATCTGAAACCTGTGCTTGTGTGTGTGATGTTTTTGTTTCTGCTACACACTTAGCAAGGCGATTTGAAACCAGATTGATCCCCTAACATGGTCTGAATTTGTAATGTTAACATGACCCTACATGTCCAACATGACCCCAGTGTTACCCCTGATTTATGATCTGTACCTCCAATTAAGGGCAAATCCCAAAACTGCTTGAATTGCACCTTTGTTCGTCAGACTTGGGCACATTTTTTCCAGTCAACATTGCTTGACATATTCCCCAACCATGGCCCAATACATCTTCACAACAGTCCCCTTATGTGGCTTGAATTTTACCCCCAACATAGTCCATTTTCTCCCTTTGACATGCCTTAATGTGTACCCCAATTATAGCATTAAATAAACCCATAGCATGGCTCAATGTGCAGCCAGACCATGACCCAATATGCCCGTCTAATATAGTTTAACCTGTCCCTCCAACAGTTCATCCCCTATAATGTCCCACTTCATACATCTCCCTACATGTACTTTTATAAAGGCATAATCACCCTTCCATGGCCAAAATTGTCCTCTGAGAATTGTAAAATATGTCCAAAATGGTATAACTGCACTCCAAACCTGGCCAAATTTGCCTCAACAGTGCTTGAGATGTGCCCCAACATGGTCCAATATATCCCCCTCTTTAACAATTAGTCACCCCAACATGCCCGAAAAAGCAGCCCCAGTATGGATTGATTTAAACCCCTAACATAAGTCAATGTTCTACCCCAACTTGATCCAATTTGTCCCTTAAACATGGTTGAACTTTTCCCGAACATGGCCAAAAACGTTCCATAAACATGTTCATATCATCCCCCAAAATGGCCCATTCCAGACATTTTCCAACTTGTACCTCTACGGTATAGTATCTCTTTACCTTGGCCGAATTTTTCCCCTTGAAATGGTAAGAGATGTACCCCAAACATGGTCCAACGTGCCCCCCTACATGGCCATTTATATTCCCCCAACGTGGCTTGATGTTTACCTCTAACACGGTCCAATTTGTCCCCCTACAATGCCTCAATGTGTACCCTCAATATGGCTTGATTTAAACCCATAGCAAGGCTCAATGCACCACCTCACCATGACTCAATATGTCCCTTCAAACATACAGTGTTACTTTGACAGTGCTTTTTGATTTAGTTTTAGTTAGAGATGAAATCTTGGATAAATTGCGGAGCGATCCAATCAGAGCTCCTCTCTTTATGAACTGATATATTCATGTAGAGCAGGTTCACTGTTTGTTGTCAGTTCTGGTATTGTAACTGAGATGCTCTGCCAGGTAGCCTAAATAAAGGTGACTGCATTTCACACAACAGTTGTATTTGTTTCTGTTCATTTATACATTCAGACTTTACTATCATTTAATAAAGGGTTATTAGATGTTTTATTTTATCCTAGTGTAAAACATGACTTCAGAAATTCAAGGAAACATAAAAAATGCCTTACACTTTACACTTCATATTTTAGTCGACTAAATTTACACTAGATTTAATCGACTGAAATGTTGTGAAATTTCATCAACTAAAACTAGACTAAAATTAAAACAATTTAGAAGACTAAATTATGACTAGAACTAAAAGTTATTTTAGGTAAAAGACCACAACTAAAACTACATTAAAATGCTCTCAACACTGCCTACAACATGTCCTAATGTTTGTGAACATGATCCAGTTTTTCCCTCCAACATGGCTGTATATACAGGGCTCAACTGAAACCCCAACAATCCAGAAGAGTTCCCCCAACATGCTTTGTTGGCAGGCTTTCCACAGCTGGATATTTGTCTTAATGGATTTCAGTGTGTTGTGCATTTTAATACGTCTTACTGAGATGGAGCCTCCACAATCTGGACTCAGAAAAATCCAGTATGTGGCTTTGTCAGCAACAATGGGGGAGCAGATGATCTGACTCATCTTTGGAGAGACCAATGTCAGCAGTTTAAGGTCAGAAGCTGCCATTAAGGTCGAGTTACTCATTAAAATGCTTTTTTTAGATACATTTTCTCAAATAAAAGAAAGTATCAAGCAATGCAGTCATCTAAAATTGACCTTGAAACCAGTTAATAGGGAAGCAGAGCCAACGCATATTATGCAGCAACATTAACTATGACTGAGAGGTGCTTGGTCTGAATGACCTTTTCTTCTCTGATTAAATGAGTCTGTAAACTTCTCTCTGCTTATTCATTAAACACTCAAATGTAACTAATCATCACATAAAGCTCATCAAGAAGAAAGCTGAAGTTTAAGTCCTTAAATGGTCATAAGCATCCAGGTGTACCGTGTTTCCAGGTGAGCTGCAGCGCTGCAGTCTGAACTTGCTGTGGTTCTTTTTGCTCCGGCTCTTGTTCTTCCTGATCTCCTCACAGCGCTCATAATCGGACAGATCCAGGACCTGGTCGGCCCGCCCCAGCTCCTTCACCTTAACACACAAACAATACAGATAAATGTTAAACAAACTGTCTTAATCAAGCATCGGCCATCTGGCTTCTAACATTCAGCTTATATTCACAACCAGAAGGCAATCGAGCCACAAACTTGAATAGACGACCCTTTTACTGTAATATTCACCTCTGATATAAGCAAACGTAATATCCAGTGCAATATCCTTACTGCAAAATTATATTCATACTGCAAATATTGTTAATGTTAATGGTGTAAATTCCTTGGCCGTGTTTACAGTCTCACTTTTTACTTATTTTATTTATATTTTCCCTCATAAGGAAGTTGGTATAGCTTAAAGATTTTGCATGTTGCAATCTGCTTACCTATTTTTTTACGTAATCTTTTATGCTCTCTTATCTATTTTAATGTCTTCGTTTGATATTCCTGCTCCTATACTGTGTATAAGAGCAACTGACACAACCGAATTTCCCCTTGGGATTACGAAAGTGATTCTGATTCTGATTCTGATCAAATGTAATAAAAAGACAAATTTATCAATTACATTGAAAAAGGTTTCATTTTGGATGTTTTGCTCTGTTTAACTGTCTTTATTTGTCTGCTGTAAAGAACTTTGCATGGTCTTATTTAAAAAGCTACTTTGCAACTCAACTTAATTAGCTCACAGTGTCATGCAGTCATGTTTAAGAGCCAGGCTAGGAGTTTTCATTTGTTTCCAGTCTTTATGCTAAGCTAAGCTGAATGTTCAGACCCCCACTCTGATATTTTAAAGGTCCCCTTCACTGAATCCTCAGACTCTCAGGGGAACAACAGAGACATGACAGAGTCTTGAAGTCAGTCCATTTCCTTAAAATATAAAAATAAAATGCAAATGCAGTCAAATAGAGGAAGCTCTGTTTACAGACATGTGAACTTCTTCTGACGGTCAAATAAACAGAAAATTATAATGTAACCTCCTCCAAGGAGGACACGTTTTTTTGCAAACATTTACATTTTGGTTCATATTGTCTGGCCCTAGTTTATAAATTATTTTAATATTGTAAATACTGTTGATGTTAATAGTGTAAATTCCATGGCCTTGTTTACAGTCTCACTGTTTCTTATTTTTTCCTTCATAAGGAAGTTGATTATAGCTTAAAGATTTTGCATGTTGCAACCTGCTTATTTATTTTGATACTTGCTAACTTAATATTTTATGTTCTCCTATCTATTTTGATGTCTCTGTTTGATATTCCGACTCCTATACTGTGTATAAGAGCAAATGAAACAACCGATTTTCCCCTGGGATTACTAAAGTGGTTCTGATTCTGATTCCGATCAAATGTAATGAAAAGAAACTTAATCCTCAGACACTCAGGGGAACAACAGAGACATGACAAAATCTTGGCGTCTGTCCTCCTGCTGCACATTTCCTTAAAATATAAAAATAAAATGCAAATGCAGTCAAATAGAGGAAGCTCTATTTACAGACATGAGAACTTCTTCTGACGGTCAAATAAACAGAAAATTATAATGTAACCTCCTCCAAGGAGGACACGTTTTTTTTGCCAATAAATACATTTTGGTCCATATTGTCTGGCCCTAGTTTATAAAATTATATCCATATTGTAAATATTGTTGATGTTAATGGTTCAAATTCCTTGGCCTTGTTAACAGTCCCATTTTTTACTTTTTTTATTTATTTTTTCCCTCATAAGGAAGTTGATTATAGCTTAAAGATTTTGCATTTTGCAACCTGCTTACCTATTTTTTTTTACTTAATCTTGCTCTCTTATCTATTTTGATCTCTTTGTTTGATATTCCTGCTGCTATACTGTGTATAAGAGCAACTGAAACAACCGAATTTCCCCCTGGGATTACTAAAGTGATTCTGATTCTGTTTCTGATCAAAAATTATAAAAAGAAAAATGTATCAAATACATTAAATAAGGTTTCATTTTAGGTGTCAGAACTTAGCATGGTCTTATTTAAAAAGCTACTTTGCAACTAAACTTAATCAAATCACAGTGTAATGCAGGCAAGTCCCAGCATTATTTTGTAACTCTGTCACCTGATCTGACGGTGACCAACAGAAAAAATCATAAAGTCTGACCTCAGCCCTAACTTGGCAAAATCATTGGAAAGGTTTGAGTGTGATAACCAATCACAGCAAACCCCAAACAACCAGAATAATCTGGAGTGTTTGCTGCCTGAGAAGAGGAAAGCCTCAACTGTTCATTGTTCATACTCACTTTTAAAGCTGACATAAAAGAGAGGACTTTTCACACATAAAATAATATTTCTGACAGCATGAAAATAAAAGATGAAGCTGGTCACTGCAGCAGGATGTGGCCTTCGCCGTGGTTTTATTTCAGTCTGTCAGCGTCTCGCTGTGTGACCTCGGACCATAAACGTCAAGTTTGGTCAACACACACATCAGACAGGAAGGAGCTGCTGCCTCTTATAGTGCCGTCACAAACACACTGACACACAACAGGCGTTAGCGCGTCTCCTGCAGGTTAACTTTAGCTCGTTAATCTCCATGGAAACACCATCCATTATTAACCGGCTTTAAACTGAGACTTCCTGGGGGAGAGGCCACGCCCACTCGCACACACACACATTGTCATACGTGTGTGTTCTGTCTGCTGTGTTGGAGGTCGGCCGTCCCCCACGGCTCTATCATTTCTACACGTTGACGTCTCTTGGTGCTCCATCCGCCGATCAATAATCAATGTTCAGTGATCAGAGCTGCTTACATAATGGCGTCTGGCAGTGACCTTTGACCTCTGTACACACTGAGGAGACTGTAAACCTGCAGCTAAATCCTGAGGATGAGGAGGAAAGCCTCACCTGGAGCTCATTAGAAGGTGATCAAACATTCAAATTGATGCTCAAGAAGTAAAGGCAGAGCGCATCTGACCAACTCAGACCTGCTGTGAGCCGACTAAGAGGTGTCAAAAATTATCTCTGCAAACGTAGATGAAGTTAATTTTGACAACACTTTATAATTTAGTTTCAGTTTTAGTCTTTTGCCTAAAATGTCTTTTAGTGTTACTCATAATTTACTCATCTAAATTGTTTTAATTTTAGTCTAGGTTTAGTTGATGAGATTTCACAACATTTTAGTCGATGAAATCTACTGTAAATTTAGTCGACTAAAATATGAAGTGCAAAGGGTAAGGCATTTTTTATGTTTCCTTGAATTTCTGAAGTCTGAAAGTATTTAGGTTACCTGGCAGAGCATCTCAGTTACAATACCAGAGCTGACAACAAACAGTGAACCTGCTCTACATGAATATATCAATTCATAAAGAGAGGAGCTCTGATTGGATCACTCCACAACTTATCCCACCACCACCAAGCTAAGGCAGCTGTGATTGGATGTCCCTCTTAACTCATCCAACCTTTCCACACAACCAAAGCAGCTGTGATTGGATAAATTCCTAACTTGTCCCTACTTTCTTCATGACCAAATTAGGTCTGATTGGATTAAGTCTCTGTCAAACATTTTTGTCTAGTTTTTATTTGTTGAGGAAAATGTCAGTTAATTCAGTTTTAGTTTTTGTCAACGTGCACTTGTTTTTATTAGTTGCTGTCTAGTTTTCTTCAGGGGAAAAAAGGTTGTTGACGAAAACTATGACAAAAATAATTAGTCAACAAAATTAACACCGGAGACCAGTCAATAATCAATTAATCATACACAATTGTGATCCAGAGAAGGAACCAAAAACTGTAGAAAGATTAGTGCTATGCAAATTATTTATTCTTGTCAACAATGAAAAGACATTCTTGCTGCAGTTGATCTCAAAAGCCATTCATAATCAATAAAATAAGCTCAGATTTATATGACTGCTTGTATTTTTGTCTACAAAGGTAGCCTGGTGCACTAAACTGGAAAATCAAGGAGAGTCCTCACTGTGTTGCATTGTGAATCAAAGTGAATCGTTAACTTAATCATCCTAATTTAATCCAACCGTGAGTCCAGTGGAGATGCACAGCTCTTGGCTGAACCAGCTTTGCTAATACTCTCACACAGAGACGCGTCACTCAAGGCGCAGACGCAACAAAACGCCCTCAGGGGAAAAAACGAACAAGGAAAGAAGAGGTCAGCAGTTTCTTATGTATTTCTTTCAGAAATGACAAAGTGCTAATGTTAGTCTAAAAATTGATAAAACAAGTCACAACAAGCACACTTGACCATTCAGAGTTTCTGAAGGGTTTATCTGATGCCTGTAGGCAAAGACAGGCTAACTCTACCCATTGACTCTCAGTGTTTGAGCTAAGCTAATTAGCGGTGGGCGAGCTCTGCCCGCCTCTTCCTTGTTACTGCACGCAGGAGTGAGGCAAGACACAGAGGAACAAAAATGTTGGTGCATCCCTTTAAGCAGTGGTTTGATTTTAAGACATTGGAGGTTGCTGCTTTCGTCTGCTCCAAACTGTGACATGAAGTCACTTAGCATATATTCAACTACATCTCCCATCATGCATCATGATGGAGACTCTCGCAGGCAGGCTGATGCCTCTGGAGGCCTCGGTTGTCATAGAAGCACCCCCCCTTCACCAAATCCCTCTTGACAATGGTCTCATTTAGAGAGGACATCCACGCACACAAAGACGAGAGCTCATTAAACAACAACAGATTAATGAGGGTGACGGTCTGTGAGCAGATTTAAAACAGATTAACACACTGACCCGACAAAGAAAGTATTCACACAGATTATCGTGATGGACATTACAACATCAGGTCCTCCAGGAGACAATGCTCCTGTGATTTACATCAGACCGTGCATCTATGAATCACCGTTAATCACTGAGAAGCTTCATGATCAGGACACATTTTTTTATTTAATTCAAGCTTACAATTCATTGACATGTTTTTTTTATAAAGTCCATGTTGACAAGAAGAAGCAGATGTTGATGAAATAAAATATTCTTTGGATCCATAAACCATCCCTCCATCAAACCATTAGTCCATATGTCCACGCACATGTTTATTGACCTACTCCATCCATCATCCATACATGCATCCATTCATCTGTTCACCCAACCATCTATTTATGCATCCATCCATCCATCCATATATTTACTCATATGTCCATCCAGTCATTCATTCATTCATTAGTTCAACCATTCATCCATCCATCAATTCAGTCCAGCTACACATCCATCCACTCATCCATCAATCCACCTATCAATCCATCAGCCCGTCCATCCATCCATCCATTTTCATACATAATCAGTTCATCTGCTGATCCATCCTCCCATTTAACCATCCATCCCTACATTCATTTATTCACCCTATAATCCGTCCATCTGTCCATCTGTCATGTCTTCAGTCCATCATTTACAGTCCATCTGTTCATTAATCCATCCTGTTATCCATATATCCAATCAGTTAATCAATCCATTCATAAACATATCCATCCTTCCTCCATTCAATCATTCATCCTTTCATCAGTTCATCGACCCATCTGTCCTTTCATTAATCCACCACCCATCCATCTGTCCAACTATTAATTCATCCATCTGTTTACCATCCATCATTTCATCCAATATTTCACCCATTTATCCATTAATCATCCCTTCATCCATCTGCTCACCTATCCTATCTTTCAGTCCAAATATTCATCTGTCACTTATACATTCATCCATTTTTATCTCTAATTCATCCAACTGCTTATCCATCCATCTATTATACATCCATCTATCTTTCCATCCATTTATCCCTGTCTTTCCAATTGTCCTTCTATTCATCCCTTAATCTCATCTGTCCTTTCCTCACTTGATTTATCCATCTAACAATCCATCCATTTACCATCCATCAGTTCATCCATTAGTTCACCCATTATCCATCCATCAATGTGTTACTGCTTCCATCCATGACTACATCAGCCCATCTACACATCCATCCATTCATCCATCTGGTCACCTATCCATATATCTGTGATTCATCTATCCTCCAATCCATTTATCTGTTGATTCATCCATCCATTCTTTCAGAAATCCTTTTATTAGACCATCTATCCATTTGTTATTGATTCAATCCATCCATTCAACCATGCATCCAACCATCATTTCATCCATGCAGCATTTATCATCTATCTGGTAATCTCATCATCCATCAAATCACTTTAATATTTAATCCATTCATCTGTTGAGCCATCCATATACCCATACATCCATCAGGAGGAAGGACAGATGTGTAGATGGATGTATGAATAGAAATGTTAATGGATAAATGGATAAATGATTATATGGGCTGACAGATGTTTAGATAGATGTGTAGATCTAGATAGATAGATAGATAGATAGATAGATTTGCTTTTACCATACCAAACAATTATTGTCAGGAAACACAAGTTTCATAGAATTAAAATCACAAACTTGTGTTCCAACAAACTATAACTGTAAGTTATCATGTATTGGTCATATTTTTTTGTTTATTAAAGTTTGAATTATTGATCAGAATGACTGACAAAAGCATCAAACTGCAGACTGTTAGAGACTCAGATGAACTTCTGTGTTAAACCTAAAGTGCTATGTGTCAGTCTGAGTGTGTTTGTGAGTCCGTGGTCTCTCTGGTGTTTCTATTCCTGATGAAACAGGAAGCAAAGCCGAAGAGGAAGGTCACATGACCCAAACCATCACCGCAGAGCAGGAACACTCACCCACACACACACTAACACTGATCCCCTAATTTGGCCATGAGACAGTTCTCACGAAGCCTCAAGCATCTGGCGTCTGATTGGTTTGTTATAGTGTGATGTCAGAGAGGAAAAGATCTGATGAATCAGCTTCCTATCCGTCAAGACTGACTGTTCTTGGATCATCTAAATCATCTAAACCATAAAATGCAGGAAAGCAGGTACAAACAAAAGTCAGGGCAAGAGTGAAAGTTATCACAGCATCCTGATTTGTCGTTGCTGTTCGGCCGTGACTTTATTTAAATGATGACTCAGACATTTATGAAGGTGTCAAACCTTTAAACAGTGAGAGGACGCTGATGATTAACACATCCTGTGACTTCCTTAAAATGTGACACTACAGAGAAGTGTCAACATCTTTATCAGCCCATGAACACTGTCAGCTTTTCAGAGAAAGGAGAACTTAAGCAGAGTTCTTTATTTCAGCAAGCGGGGTTTGATTCCTGTGTCAGTCATCCAACATGTGACAAGCCAATGATTTGACTAATCTCACTTTGCCCAAAATATACTCCTCAAAAAAAAAGTTTCTTATTCTGGTCAATTATTTCTCCCTTGTGCCAAATGTGCCAAAATGGAGGAGGGACCAGTCTTCTTGGGGTATTGTCTTCCTGGAACACCAACTCCACCGGGCTGACACCAAATAATGCTAACACTGGCTCAAGTTGCAGGGGATTTCCACAGATTTACCTTTGTTGATCATTGAGCAAATGCATAATCCTTACGAGTTTTACTTGTTGTAAGAATAGAATAGAATAAACCTTTATTTGTCCCACACGGGGAAATTTGCAATAAAGGAGACTAATCAGGCTTTCCGCCGATATAAAATACAATACCAATTTTTCTTATTAAAGGAGAGAAATAATCTACTGAATAGTCGTCTCCAAACCTTTTTAAGGAGCACAAGTTACCCTCCGGTGATGTCCAAAGTGAGCTGAGACTAAATGTGAAATAAAGACACTTCTGACCATTGATTGGTGAAAAAGTCACCAGTGGGATGTCTAATATGGGAATTATACTCCTCTGGTAAAGACCATCAAAATGTCACTTCTTCCATTTATTAACTCCTCCATTTGTGCTCCTAACCATCCATCAGTTGATATATTGTATTGCGATTCATCCATCTTATCATCCATCCATTTTTATATTTGATCCATCCATCTGTTGATCCATCCTTCCATCAATTCATTCATTCACCGATGGGTCAGTTACAAATTAGAGTTTGCATTACGAGAAACTCAAAACTGTTTTAATAAACTGTTTTAAAAGCTTGCATCAGGTTTGCAAAAATTTATATTTTGTAATTCTGTTGGTTTCATGTAATTTCAAAAAGCTTTTGAACCATTTTTTGCCCCTGAAAATGTCAAGTGGTGTAACTCCAACAAAAGGAGAAATTAAATATTTACTTCCACCTAGAGTGTATGCAAGTGTATTTAAAAAAAACAGTTATTTCATTTTAATATATCACTTAAAAAAACATTTTATTAGTATTCTTTTAAAATACAGTAATATGCGTTTTTGGTATATAGAGCAGGACAAATACTGAAAACCCTTGGTGTTTTCTAGGTAACATTTGACAAATTCTGTACAAACTGATAAAAAAAAAATGTTATTAAACTGCAAAAGAGGATTACAACTTATTCCCCATGAATTTTCCTATAAATTATGATATTATTATGAAAAAATGCTGGTTACACCAATTGACACAAACCAGTTACGCCACCTGACCATGTTGCTTTGACAGAAGAAACTGGTGCTAAAACTCAAGCATGACAGTCAACAAAAAAAATCTGTGTTTATGATGCAGCAAAGTCATGTTGTAAAAAGTCTGTCAAAGTTAAATTTCTACATTCATAAGAACCCTTTTAGGTAACAGTTCTGTAGACTCACGATTGCTGTAACATGTTTTAGATAAAGACTCCATCAGATTGTTCTCATCTCTTATTTTTTTTAGTTAAAGGTTATTTGAGGGCGTTCTGGTCTGTGTTTGGTGCAGAAGAGTAACCGGAGCTCTCTGTGTGTCTCAGCTCACTGTGAAACTTGACTCCTGCAGAGGGACACTGCAGACGGTCGAGGAGAAGAAACGCTCTGTTTGAACTAAAACATCAACAGAGCTGAAGGAGGGGGATAAAAACTGAACAGAGAGCTTAACGATGCTCTGATGTCCTGGTGAAACAGTAAAAATTAGGATTTCTCTCGTGACTGACAAATCTTTTAACATACATAAATAATGTGCTCCTACTTCCTCCTTTAGTTTTCCGTCTCTCTCTGTTGCTCTTGTACTCATCCCTGGTTCTTGTGTTGTGAGCTGCTCTGGATCGTTGGTTTAGACGACCTGCTGCTGTGGACCTGCACAGCTTCAGCTACTACAAATGCTGATATTTAGCCTTTTATTTATCCCGTTTCCGTTCTTATTATCAGTTTGTCAGAATACATGGTAGTTCCTTTATATCACATGTATATTAATGAAGCCATGATTACTAACATGGACAACCTGCTGCTGTGGACCTGCACAGCTTCAGCTACTACAAATGCTGATATTTAGCCTTTTATTTATCCCGTTTCCGTTCTTATTATCAGTTTGTCAGAATACATGGTAGTTCCTTTATATCACATGTATATTAATGAAGCCATGATTACTAACATGGACAACCTGCTGCTGTGGACCTGCACAGCTTCAGCTACTACAAATGCTGATATTTAGCCTTTTAATTATTTCTTTTCTGTTATCAGAAAAGTCTGTTAGAATTCATGGTAGTTCCAATATCACACATGTGTTACTGTCATAATGTTTATCAACATGGACAACCTGCTGCTGTTGGACCTGTCTGAATCCAAAGCTTCATCCTACACCAACCAACATCAGAAACAACAATATTTACCATAAAATCTAATTTCTAAATCAATCAGAGTGAATTTAATAGCAGCTTAATTACAACTACAACAAAAGCAACTAGAAAAGCACTCAGAGAGCGCAGACCTCCACCAAGCAGCTTCAGTCCACCCCAAAATTCCTGGATCTGGATGGTGATCCGGATCAGTGCCAAAATCTAATCATTTGTTCCTTATCCCATTCCACACATCTCCTGAAAATGTCACCAAAATCTGTTCATAACTTCTCAAGTTATTTTGAACACAAACAAACAAACAAACAAACCAACGCCGGCAAAAACATAACATCCTGGGCAGAGGTAAATATCAGTTTTTTCCATTTCATCATCATCCCAGGACAAACTCCCTGTCTGTGTTTGTTGATGCTAATAACATAAAAATAATTACCTTTATAACCATACCGAGGGAAATATGACAGGACGAAATCAGATCTAAAAAATGTGTTTGGGAATAAAATATCAAAATGAATATAAAATATCTTTTTGTGTACTTAACTTACATTTTACCAGGGCATAGCTGAAAAGAACAAAAATTCCCTGACTTTACTTGTATTTTGTTAAAAATAGTCATTTTTAGCTTAATTATCTCATTTTTAATATTGAATGTTCTAATTTTTATTCCTCATATGATTATTTCTTCATATTTACACACATTTTCAGACAAAATCACATTATTTTTTTAATCTGTTTAATGGTTTATTTAATGTTTTTGGGATCCATTGTTAAATGAAGCAGCTAAAAGTGACAAATAATTACCTTGTCATATAGTTAAGCATATTAGCACATATTTTTGTTTACTTGTTTAAATACATTTTTAACATTGGCATATTTGGAAAGAACAAAAATACCATTTAATTGATTTGTATTTTGTTTTTCCAAAAGTTATTTTTAAGTGGATTGACCTAATATTAACTATTTTATGTTAAAATGTATGCAATTTGCTTGGTCATTTCTTCTCTCCATATGCTTATTTGTTAATAATTACATGATCTATAATAAGAATACAGTTTATTAAATCTATTTTATGGTTAATTAAAAGTTAAACAAAGAAGATAATGTGAAAATATAGTTGTCATGTCATATATTTAAGGTTGTGATGGAAACAGGAGACATTTTTAGTCATAAATATATTGATAAAAAGAAATATGAAAATGGCAAAAAATCCCCTTTTCTATTAAGAGTTTAATATAATTTAAACTTAATTTATGATTGTTTTTGTTTCATGATTCTTGGATGAACTTGATCACACTCACTGATGAACTATACGCTCCCCTTCAATTAGAGAGATAACGAGGCTAACAAGGTTAACGAGGGTCTGTCTCAGCTGTCTGTCTCCATGACAACGCTGTCCATATGTCACATATGGTGAAGCGCCATTATGTTACCGTGGAGATAATTAATGCCATTAGTCTGACGACCCCAGTCAGACATCTGTAAAAAAAACAAGCTGTCAATCACTCCTCTATAAGCCCCGCCCTTTTTGCTCACCTCTTTCTCGCAGATGAACAGCTGATTCGCTCTCAGAACCACAAACCGGTTCTTCCAGATCTCCCTGAAGATCCCTTTCCCGCAGAACTTCCTGATCCAGCCGACCTTCTCCGGCGGGGCGTGCGGCGGCGCTGAGTCCAGCGGGCCCTGAGGAGGGGGGAGGGTGGAAGTTTAGGAGCAGGTGAGCAGCTCCGCCTCTGATTGGACGGCTGATATTTCCACTCTTTATACCAAGTGCTTCAAAATAATCACACCTCCATTATTTTAATGATGAAAAAGAAGAGATAGGTGATGATCTTCAGCCATATTTTCAATCAAAGGAGAGAGAGCACGGTCTAAAGAGAACAAAAACACTGTCAATCAGAATCAGAATTGTATTTATTACTGCGTATATTTGCGCATACGAGGAATTTGACTTGGTAAATTGGTGCAAAAACAATCAACACTTACTTAGAATAAAAACAAAATAAGGAGAAGGAATAAAAAAAGTATAAAAATAAGTTTAAAACAGAGCAAATTAACTTAGGTTTAAATCAAATATATGCAAAATACACTAAAAAAAATACAAAAATATTAAAAAAATATATACAATAGGCCAAAAAGAACAAAAACACAACCTAACATTATATTCAAAAGGTGCAGCAAAGCAGCTGTACATATGATCACGGAACTTTTTCACAATATAAATTGATATAAATATATATAGAATATGTTTAAATAATTGTTTGTCATATTTTAATGTGCATTTTTTGATACAAAGATGTGAAATGGACCAATCAGTTGCCTTAACAGCATTTAAAAGGCTTTTTTTTGCATGGGAATGAATTCAGTGTGCCTTCAGGTTCTGGCTTGGTTTTAGGTGTGCCTGGCAAAAAAAACAAGCCAAATTCACAGTGCCTTTACGCAAAAGCGCTGCAACAAGACTCCCCTATATTTTAACCTAGTGACACTCACATTAATTCCACACTATCCATGTTAATTCACTCTGCAATGCCGCTTGGATGTGCACAACATGGCAGAGTGCCCCCACATACTCCGTGCTCCTGTCTCTCGAACATCACACTTCTGTTACTACCTCTGGAGACAATTCAGCTTAGAAATATGATGCTTTAACAATTACAGCTAAATTTTCTTTGTGGGCAAACGCTGGCATATGAAAGTTTTCAGTGACAACAATGTCAAACACGTGACTGAGCTGCACAGAGAAATTCTTCTGAAAGTTGCTGATGTTTCCACTGAAAGCTATACAGTAAATGTCTTTTTGTTGGAAATTAAGCCACAATTTTGACCAATTTTGACCCTTGTCTGTCGTGATTCTGACTTCTCTTTCATCATTTAAGCTGATTGGCTGATGAAAATGTGACGTCCTTAATTAAAAAAGCGTGAAGAACAAAGAGGAAGGAATTGATAAACAAAAAGACGAGAAAGAAGTTGTTATCAATTCTTAACTGGAACTGGCTTTCAATTCCCATCCCTATTAGAGAATCAAATATTTTTCCAACATTAACAGATGGTCAAAATAATAAGAGCAGGTCAGCTTTAGTTAATCAGAGACAAAAAAGGGCATATACTGATTTTTGTGTTGCCAATAATAATTTTGGAGATATCAGCATATCCTGTAGGAAAACTTGTGAGAGAGTTGCTCTCTATAACTCATTTTAAGTGTAGATTGAAGGCTTTAGAGGACATTGCTTCAGGTTGTAGATGCTTTGACGCTTGACTCTTCTGTTTCTTGTTTCTGCTGCTCATCATGGCCAGGACATCCCTATGAATGAGATTCTTAATCTCAATGAGGCTTTCCTGGTTAATAAAAATTATTTACATTTATATCAGACTGGTTTATCACATGGACCACCCCTAGCCCCCCCCCCCCCCCCCCCCCCCCCCATAACAAACACACAGCCAGTCAACAACTATCTGTAGGTTTTAATTCCTCTCTAACATCCTCTGCAGAACAGCAGCTATCTGAAGCAGTCCTACAAATAAAAGTAACACCACCACAGAAAAACTCCCAAGCTGTCAGCATCAGCGCTGAAGTCAATGGTGTGATGATATGTTTCCTTTTACGAAGGTATGGAAACTGATATTATTCAATTCTGGAGTAAAATTGAGGTCCTGTGACAAAGTTTGTGAGTGCTGTGGTCGCAGCAGAGCACAACGGCATTTTCAGGAGATGTTGGTAAAGGCCAAACTTAAATATGATTAGATTTTGGTGGTGATCCAGATAACCACCATTAGCCAAGGATTATTTTTGCTCAATAACTGTCTAACCAATAATGATATCAACATGATTCTGAGTGCTGGAGTGGGTTTTCAAAGTCAAATCATATTATTATTAACTTTATTATGGAGCTTTTGCTTTTAGATGTAACAGCGATATGTGAGCTACCTCAGCGAGGGTTTGTGCTCTTCGAGTGCTTTCTAGTTATAAAAGAATCTGCTCCTCAAAATTGGGTGGAAACATTATTTAGGTTGATTATTTCTCCTTGGTGGCCCAGTCTGATGGTGCACTTGGTCAGTAATGCAAAGGTTGCAGGTTCAAGTTCAGCTCTGGCTGTCACATGGAGATGTGTCCTTGGGCAAAACCCTTAACCCCAAGATGCTCCCACTGCTCTGTCAGTGCCAAGTAAATGGGCATGAAAGGGCATGAATGTGTTTGTTAATAATGATGGACAACTAACATAGAAACTCCAACCATCAGTGAATTAACCAGTTGTAGAGCCCTATAAAATCTGTAATAACATAATCTTTAGAACCCTTTAGAACAGCCCTTTTGGTGAACCAAAGTGCTTTACAATAGATACAATAAAAAAGCAATAAAAACAATGAAATACAATACAACAAAATAAAATGAAGTAAAAGTAAAAGTGTCACCACGCTACAGGGTATTAAAAGCTATTCTAAATAAACAGGTTTTCAGTCTAAATTTGAAGTGACCCAAGTCAGAAATAAGACGCATTTCGTCAGGGAGCTTATTCCAGAGCCCCAGTGCTTTTATTTTGACCTTGGCACTTCCAGCAAAAGTTGGTTCAATGACCTCAAAGCTCTACAGAATATCACAGAAATGGCCGGCATTTTATGTAAAAGTTTTTTTTGGGAATAAAAAGGAACGTATCTCTCAGGAATATGCTCAGAGGGGGTCACTAAGGCTGGGGACAATGCACGCTTCACTCCCCCTCCCCCTGCTCCTCCCCTCATTAACAATGAAAACACGTCGAAGCGGCCGCCTGAGACACAGGTGAAGTCGGCAAAGAAGCTACAAAACTTCCGACTAACTCCAAAGTACAGGGCAGAGCAGTTTGCAAACTTTGTCAACATACGGTTGACTGGACCTGTAAAGATACGTGTGAGGACCATCTGAAGAGTGAGTGTCTACATTTCATTACTTTATACAGTGTCACGGGGTTAAATTTACATAAAATACTAAAAACGGAATTCTCAAAAAAATAGAACAGAAAAAAACAAAATATGGTAAAAATTAAAACAGAATTTGGGAAAAAATAAAATAGATTTATAGGGTCCTACAATTGGTCTTCTATTTTGTATCTTTGGAAAACCTAATTAGTCATCTTGGCACAACTTGAAAAGACCGTGCTTTCATAGGATGAGCAACACAGCTAAATGTGTGACTAGCACCCAAAAAAATGTACCAAAATCCCCTCTTCCTCTGGAAGAAAGCCTCCAGTTTCTCAGTGAAGCAAGGGTGAGGAACTGGTCCTCTTGGGCTGTTGTCTTCCTGGGACGCTCACTTCTTGGTCTGTCTTTGACTTCACCAAATAATGCTGCCACTCTGCGTACTTTGCCTCTAGTTGCAGGAGATTTTGGGACATTTTTTGGATGCTACGCCCACGTTTAGCCGTGTTGCTCAATCCACAAATGCACGATCCTTAGAAGTTGTACCTTGTTGACGAACCAGGCTTTCCAATGATATAAAATACAATTAATGTTTTTAAAGGAGAGAAATAATCAACCAAAATAACAACCCTTTAAGATACTGACATCTTAAAGGGTTGTTGGATTGCCCAGCCCTAATTTAACCTGTGGGTTAATCCCAACATGGAGGGATGAAGATGAAGATGAAGATGAGGAGTTGTGTGTTTGTTGTGGGTACAGAAGACTAAAAGGCTGCAGCTCCACCCTCTCACTTAGACCACACAATCCATTGTCATTATAACACACAGTCTGCAGCCTCAGCGTCTCTGACAGCCTGATAAAGCACTTAAATCACCAACATGACGACGTACCTGCTCAATAAAACCACAAACACGACACGACTGAGCGCATAATCTGAGGATTATCAGCAGAACTTAAGAGTCTTATTTAGTTTAACTTTCAGTTTGTTTGTTTGTGGATGATTATCTGATTCATGCAGGAGATCTGAGATTTTGAAAAGTTTTGTTGCAGATAAAAGAAAACAAGCTGAGACTGAAAAAGTGAATAAACTCTCTAAATTAGTCTATTTGCTGCATTTTATCTTTCCCAATAAATCTGATCCTTGTCCTGACTGACTGTGAGTTTTACCAGAGCTGAAAGTGAATCAGCGTCTCTGTAAAGCTCTACTTTGTCCTGATTGATTGGAGATTTTCTTTCTGTTTGGCGGGCAAATGTCAGGGGGTTATGGCCACATGGCTGTTTTAGTTTGTATTCATTCAATCATATATGAATAAATGCCAATCAAATGAATTTTAAACCACTTTTTCTGATCTGATAAAATGAATCCGTTCAACCAAAACCAAACTAGAAGTGCTCTGAAAGCTCAACCCCCCACCAAGGCATTTCCAGCATTGTTTGGCGACTTAATGTCGAAAAATGCAGAAAACTGCCCGATCCAACAATGTTTACAAACCATTGAAAAGAACCCTGGATCCTACTCCGGATTCGGATCACCACCAAAATCTAACCACTCCTTTCCTGCCTCAGGACCAACAATTCCTGAAAATTTCATCAGTATCTTTTGAGAACATTTTGAGTTATTTGTGATAATGTGGATAACTGCCCTGTCCAACAGTGTTAACAAATCCTTAAAAATAATCCTGGATCCATCACCATAATAATCATAATAATCATAAAAATCATATTCAGATCAACACCAAAGTCTAACCACTTCTCCCTTGTGCCATACCCAACATTCCCTGAAAATTTCATCATTATCTTTTGCGAACATTTTGAGTTATTTGCAAAAACTGTAGAAAACTGCCCTATCTCAAAAATGTGTAGGCGTCCTTTAAAAAGTTCCCTAGATCACCACTAGAATCTAATCACTTCTCCCTTGTGCCATGAAGAACATTATCTGAAAATTTTTATCGAAATCCATTAGGAAATGTTTTGAGTTTTTTGCGCAAATGTGGAAAACCATCATGTCCAAGAATGTTTACAAATCCTTAGAAATAATCCTGGATCCACATCCAGATTCAGATCACCACCAAAATCAAATCTCTTCTCCTTTGTCCCATGACCAACATTCCCTGCAAATGCTACCAAATCCGTTGAGAACTTTCTGAGTTATTAGCAAAAATGTGGACAGCTGCCCTTTTTCACAATGTTAACAAATCCTTGAAAAAAATCATTAGTTCAATATAAACTAGGGTAAAGTTTTATCCAACATCAAATTCCCAATCTTTACGTCTTCCATCCATTTAATGTTGTTTGACTTTCTGAAAAGTTCATTTCTTTGAGCTATGACAACACTGAATCTTCAGTTATGTTTTAGCAAAGAATCTCCAGTCAGGGAAAAAGAAATAGTACGACAGGTCGTCATTGTTTTTATTCGAATTTTGACAATTTTTGGGACTCTGCCCACAGTTTCTGACAAATAAAACCTAACATTTTAACAGTACTGGTTGCCCATATTGGCGCCATATTGGAGAAAAACAGGTATTTACATTTTATTACTAATAATGTCGGGGTTTATACTTCTGTCCTTTGGCGGCCCTGTAACACATGAACATGGTGGTTAACTCGTGGAGTGTCTCATGTGTTCACTGAGTTGCTGCTCTGGACTTGATGTCTCTTTAATGAAGTTTGTTACATAAGTGGGTTAAACAGTCCGGTAAGTGAAACCGGAGCCTCTGAGCAGATTATCCGTTAAACCCGGTAAACGCTTCCTCATTTAACTCTCGGGATGATTTATCTGACTCTCTGTTCTTCATTTCAGTTACATTAACAACTTCCCTCTTGTTTACTATCACTCAGGCTGATCAAATCAAGAAGAAATGAGCATTTAAGAGCAGAAATTTAGGGAAATAATAACAATATTTGTCTTGTTGCTTTAAGCTTTTCGGTCTTTTTATTTAAATATCCTGTCATTCATGTGACAATATAAGATATTTTCTGTCTGTCTGTGCTGGTCCTGCCCCTCAGTGAGAGCAGAAAGCAGGGATGTTCAGCTGAGAGGAGTCTGTAGTCTCAGGAAAATATCAGCAAAATAATTAAAGACAAGAAGGAGGTGTGCTTTTGACTGTTTAGGACTGCTTTAGAAAGCAATGGAAAAACAGTGCCAGTGATGTGAGGCTTTAAAGCAGTGTAATCTATCTTTTTAAAAAAATAAAATAGTTTGCACACAGTTGATTTGTGGGACAAAATCTGGCATTATGTTTACTTCAGTATATCTTAAAATATGTTAATTTTAATTTCCAGGAGTGTAGGAATTTTGTGGTATTTTTTAAAAGACCATAAATCAAAATTGCCATAATTATTTGTGCTTTAAATTCAACAAATTTGACACAACTTCATTGTTTTTCATTTAAAAAAATCATAAAATATATTTCAAGAAGTGTTTGATTATTATTCTTATAAGGCCCTGAGATGGGCTAATGATTACAACATGATTATGAATATGTAATACAAATATGAAAGTTATCATTAGAAAAATTAAAATAAAGAAAGAATAATCATTTCCATAAAATACATTTCAATGAGTATGTGATTATTATTGTTATTATTATGAGGCCCTGGGATGGGTCAATGATTAACAGCAACACTGATTTTGATGGTTTTTTCTTTTTGTTGCAATGTGAGATTAAAAATAAAAACACATGCTCGTGGTCCTAGGGACAAAAAATGCCACCTTTCAAAAATTAGCTGTAAATATTACTTAATCATTTGTTTCCCACTTTAATTAGTCAATCTTGTAAAACTACATCAGCCTGAAATATAACTTATAACTTTATAATATAATAAAGCTTTGATTGAAAAAGGGAAAAATTAAATAAAAGTTAAAATAATCTCCATAAAACGTTTCACAAAGTATTTGATTATTATTATTATGAGGCCCTGGCATTGGTCAAGGATTGGCAGCAACAATGATTTTAATGCATTACTTCCAGTGTCAGATTAAAAAAAAGCACTTACATTCGTGATCATAGGGAGAAAAATGCCAGCTTTCTAAAATCAACTGTAAAATTACTATGTATTCACTTTTTCCACTTTAATGTGTCAATCTTTTAAAACGACTTCAGATGGAAAAAATGAATATCAAATTCATCCAAACATTACTGAACACCCCCATGTATTTATACTTCTCTCTATGGTTATAAGAATAAACATTTTGTACCTGTCCTTTTACGGACCCTAAAAAAAAAAGCCTTGAATATTTTGAATAACACAGTGGATACTTTTAAGGAATGGTGATGAGGCCTTGTATTGGTCTTTGCCCTGGGCCTCCTTATTCCTAGACCTACCCCTGCTGAAGGTTATTGAGTTCAATCAAAAAAAAACTTTATGTGCTCTCAAGAGAAAGAAACTTGGAGTAGTAGCATGATGGCAAATTAAAATAAAAATACCTGAAAATAAAAAGTAGCGTGTAATAATGACATTATATAGCTTTGTAGGGCTTTATTTAACGGGACAGTGATCAGGAAATACACGTGTACATAAAAATATTTGATATATGATACAAAATAAAAGGTAAAAAGACAAAAACACCCATACAGGCCCTTATTCTGAAGTGCGGAAGTGGGACCCTCAGCAGCTTGGGGCTGATTTTTCCTTTTCAAAATAAAAGCTTCAAACTAATCCTTAAGGCTTTGTTCCTCGAGCTCTATTATAACCCGGGATAAAAGGTTTGACCCGGGATATAACGGGCCGTGTGTGCCCCTGTAACACTCACCCGTTTCCCGGAGGAGTTCTTCTTCATGTCGGCTGTCAGGCTGTCGGTACCGAGCGGACTTCTCCCACTTTAACGGTGAACTCCGGCGTTTCCCCCGCAGAGAGTCGGAGGGCCGAGAGAAGAGGCTGAAACACGGACAAAGTTCTGCTCCGAGCCCCGGAGCCTCCCCGCTCCTCGGTGAATGATCCTCGGACACTCGCTGCTCCTCTGCCCGCTGCTCCGAGCTGCTGCTGCCGGGACTGTGCTGCTCTCTGAGCGGTCAGGGGAGCCTCCGTCACTCGGTGTCCCGTTACTCCTCCTCCTCCTCCTCCTCATCACCCAGACTCCCCGCTGGCTCCACGGCTCCTCGGCAGCCGCACAGCGCCCCCCGCAGGCCAAAGCGGCCCCGGGACCCGTAGAGCACAGAGAGATGATGACGGGTATGATCCAAGAGTGATTTCAGAGCCAGAGGAGAAGGTTCAGGAGAAGACCGGGGGCTTCAAGATACTCAAGTATGGAGGCCAAAGAGAGCAACAACAAACCAGCACAACAACAAAGTAAACAACACAACTACATATGGAAACAACAAAGTAAACAACACAACATATTTAAAGGCAAATAATAAAGTTAAAATCCAAGCATTGATGACAAAAGGCTAACAACAAAACAAAATGTCTGAACACAAGGAAAATACTCAAGTATGGAGGCCAAAGAGATCAAAACACAACAACAAATGAGCACAACAACAAAGTAAACAACACAACAACATATGGAAACAACAAACTAAACAACACAACAACATATGGAAACAAAAAAGTAAACAACACAACAACATATGGAAACAACAAAGTAAACAACACAACATATTTAAAGGCAAATAATAAAGTTAATCCAAGCATTGATGACAAAAGGCTAACAACAAAACAAAATGTCTGAACACAAGGAAAATACTCAAGTATGGAGGCCAAAGAGATCAAAACACAACAACAAACGAGCACAACAACAAAGTAAACAACACAACAACATATGGAAACAACAAACTAAACAACACAACAACATATGGAAACAAAAAAGTAAACAACACAACAACATATGGAAACAACAAAGTAAACAACACAACATATTTAAAGGCAAATAATAAAGTTAATCCAAACATTGATGACAAAAGGCTAACAACAAAACAAAATGTCTGAACACAAGGAAAATACTCAAGTATGGAGACCAAAGAGATCAAAACACAACAACAAAGTAAACAACACAACGGCATGTTTAAAGGCACAACAATAAAGTTATAACCCTAACATCGATCAGAAAAGTCAAACAAAACAAAATCTTTGAACACAAGAAAAATACTCAAAAGTGAGTGAAACCACAACAAAACAAAGGAGAGGAACCAAGAAAAAAATACAACATTACTAGAACAAAAAATACACAAAAATGATAAATTGAATAATAAAATACACAAACAAGAAGACAAAACAATAAATAAAAAACATAACAACAAATAGAAAAATACGATAAATTTAAAAACGTATGAAAAAAAGAGACAACAGGGCATATTACTATAAAACAAATCGAAAAGCACAACCAAGAACAAAAAACAAGACATCAAATAAAGCAACTGATTTAAAGAAACAAAATGACAAATAAAGAAACACACCAAGCAAATAACACAAATGCAAATAAAAACAAGAAACTACCAACAAATAAAAAACTAGAAATTTAAATACAACAACAAATAAATGGCAGAACAAATCTAGATACAACAAAAACATAAAGATCTGACAACAAATCTAACCACAACAAATCACAACTCAACAACAAATGAAAACACAACAGATGAACTGTAAAATTTGAATACAACACAAAACACAACAAATAGAATAACTCAACTACAAACAAAAACTCAATAACAAAACTAAACACAGCACAAATAAACTTAGAATTAAATAAAAAACACAACAACAATTCTCAACACAGCAAATACAGAGCACAAAAAATCTAAACGCAACAGCAAATGCAAAACTCAACAACAACAAAAAGCACAACAACAAATAAAAAGACGTCAAAGATGATAAATGTCAACCAGCGTGATGTCATGAACCACATAAACCAAATTATGTGTGTTTATCTTTTAACTAGGGTCGACCATCCATGATCTATATCGCTATTCCCTTTTGGGTTGGTAGGGGCTTGAGTCTATCCCAGCTGACTTTGGGGGAGAGGCAGGATACACTCCAGACTGGTCACGAGTCAATCACAGGGCTGACATATAGAGACAGACACGTTTGGTCTGCATTGTTCAGTTTTACAGAATCACATCAAATTTTTTTACTCTGGTGCCAAGAAAGAGTCGATTAAACTCTGGTAGTTTGTTAATTTTCAGGTAGATGTTGTGTAAACCAGTGCGATGATAGTTTTCAGATCTGACGCTCCGTCTCCTTGAGGTCTTTCTGTCGAACCCGCTGACACACTGAGGATCAGTCACACGTGGTGGGGTGCGGGTGGTGTGTGTGTTTTTGGGGGAGGATGGGGGGTGTTTTGTGTGATCCCCAGGCTCACAGCTGGATCAGTGTAATCGGGTTGAGTGTGCTGCAGCAGATGTTTGCTGGCCGGCAGATCTGGAGTCGGTTTCACTCGCAGCTCAGATCATCAAAGTGGGTCAGACCGAGAGACGGGGCTGATCTGCAGATTATCCACCGACACGCTCCATTAAAGAACAACCACGACAACACGGACAACAACACGCTACACGCCTGATCCCCTGTCAGGCCCATTCACCTTTACTTACAGCAGACAGTTGGCTGAGAAGCATCTGAAAAAGATCTGGAACAGGATTAAACAGCTGGTTTCTTTGACAAAATGTACACATTTATGGCTTTAATCTGTCCAAACTCATTACACCCACATCAATACTGATATTTTTCTAGAGCACAAAGACTTCACTTCACTAAAGTTGACCTTTTCCTTTAATTTGTATGGTCCATTTGGTGTTAGAAATAGATGTGAAGCAACAAAAATGACATTATGTTCTCATGTAAATGATGCTTTTGAGTTATAAAAGTCAACATTTAGTGATGATGTAGGTTTCGCCCATCTCTAGAGACGGAAACTAAGTGATTTTCACAGTTTGATTCAGGAGCTGAATCTGCACCACCAGTACAAACAGAAGTATTTTCCTCTGCTGTAACAAACCTGATCAGCTCCTGGTGATGTTGGGTCATATTATTAAGTATACTCCTAATGTTTTGATGTTGCATAATCTGAGCTCCAGAACCTGAGAGACTTCTTAAAAATTAATTAACCAGGAAAAACCTCAATGAGATGAACAAACTTATTACCAGGAGTGTCCTGGTCAAGACAGGCAGCAGCACATTTATTAAGATGCAGACATGAAACATAATCAAGTATTATAAATTACCTTGTAGTTAGGATGGGTGCTTAGGTGGGTTGGGGTCTTCTTCTTCCCTAATCTCTCTTATTCAGCCATAGTTTTTTCCTTGTATTGATGAAGGAATTTATTTTATTTTTTATGTAATTGTTTATTTCTTCTTCTTTTTATTATTTATTTAGTTATTTATTGTTATTATTTTTGTCAGTCAACTTCCAGTGTTCTTAGTTCAGAGGATGTTTACAATTATAGGCTGTCTTGTCTACTGTCTATTCCACTTTTTTCTTTTTGTAAAGAAGAGCATATTGAAGTTATTTCATTGTACACTCACTGTGTGTGAATGTATAATGCCTTAAACTACTGTAATAAAAACATTTGACAGCCATGAAACCGTGACAAACACAGGTAATCACAGAGCAGAGAATGAATCAGTCGAAGCATCAAAAACCTGCTTCATCTTCTTCCAAAGATTTTCATCTGCCTCTGAAAACATTCACAGAGAGCAGATCTCTAATACCCGATCCTCCTGCAGCAGATTCTCTGGTTTTGCTGCCCTCTGCTGGCCCATCAGTTCTCTGCACCTCATCCAAAAACATCAGCCTGATATAAAAAACAAAATTGTCATTTAATTGGTGCAGTGGGGGCCGAATCTAAAAATGTTGCTCAAATATTCAGCTCTAATGAACTTGTTTTGTTTTCACCCTGAATGTTTGTAACTCTTAAGCTTTGAAGTGGTCATACAATTCATTAATCAATCAATTATTGACTTATTTCAATTTAAATACCTATGAATTTTGGTGCAGCAAGTAGTGCATGTGCCTCACAGCAAGAAGGTTGCTGGTTCGCTCCCTGCGTCAGTTTTTGCAAGTCTTAGTGGAGTTTGCATGTTCTCCCTGTGCATGCGTGAGTTCTCTCAGGGCACTCCGGTTTCCTCCCATAGACCAAAAGCATGCTTGTTAGGTTGACTGGTGACTCTAAATTGCTCTTGGGTGAATATGTGAGTGGTTATCTGTCTCTCTATGTGGCCCATGTAGCTGGGATAGGCTCCAGGTCCTGCGACCCTGACAGGGATAAGCGGTGGATGATTATGTAGACACAGAATGATAGTGTCTGTCCATTCCTCCCACATTTTAATGAAAATTGCACCTTTTTAGTCTCAAAGAGAAAGTCTCTTCTCTTTTGTATTTTTTTGTTAATATTTCCATCCAGTCCTTAAGATTTGTAGGCTCAGGTTTGTACAGGCTTGTAGGATTGTTTGATTATTTTGTCTGTAAATCCAAATATAATCCCAAAATCAGTAAAATACACCATTTTAAGTCATATATATTTTTGTAACCCCTTTATGGTGTCCAGTGAGTCCCAGAGGGCCCGACCTCCATTTTGAGTAGTGGATCCCTCCAGTGGACCAGAACCCATTTTTAATTAACCTGAAGAGAGTTACAGCAAAAAGCAAATGATGTAAAGGAGCCACAGGATGACAAACATCTGTTTATTTGAGTTGAATCCCTTCTTGCCTTGAAGATTGAGCAAATTTTGTTATTTTCTCAAGATCTTAACTTATTACCTCGACCAAGCAGGTTATGTTGTTAGCACATTAGCTGTTAGTTTGTTTGTTTGTGAACAGGATAACTCAAAAACTGAAGAATGGATTTGGATGGAATTTTCAAGAAATGTAGAAAGTAGAACAAGGCAGAAGTGATGAGATTTTGGTGGTGATCTGAATCCAGATGCAGAACCTGGACGTTGGTTTCCCACATTTTACCTAATAACTTTTTAATTTCTCCACAGATTTTGATCACATTTTCCGGGAATGTTAATCATGGCACAAGGAAGATATGACTACATTTTGGTGGTGATCTGAATCCAGATACACATCCAGGGTTTTTTGTGAAGAATTTCTTGCGAGATAGGGCAGTTTTCCACATTTTCCCTTATAGCTGATTAATTTTTCCACAGATTTTGATGAGATTTACAGGGAATGTTGGACCTGGCACAAGAAAAGACGGATTAAATTTTGTTTATGATCCAAATCAGGATGAGGATCCAAGAACTATTGTAAGGATTTGCTAACAGTGTGAGATAGAGCAGTTTCCACATTTCTGACAATAACTTGTCTGCCAACATAAGAAAGTTTTGGCGAAGGTTTGTGATCTTGGACTTTAACACGTGGAGAAAAATGTAAGCATGTCCTCTGATGGCATCTGTAATTATGTGCTTTTTGGGGTTTTTTTGTTTGGTTTTCTTATGTATGTTTTTTCCATCCATGGTCACAATTGGAACATTTCTCATTATAAAAATGAAATTAGTTTTCAGAAGATATTTTTGGTTGCAAACTCTCAGAGGAGGCTGTGGTTCCTGAAACATCATCCTCAATGCATCTCTTAAAGAAAAGTCCAACAAATGAATCCCAAACTTTATTTTTCTTTCACACACAAGCACACAAAAAGAAAATGTTACATCCCTGAAGGTCAAAGGTCAACATAAACAATTAGGCTGCCTGTTCTCACGGGTACAAACCAAGAAAACGTTTATTTCTGATTAAGCTCTCTGTAAACAGACGTCATCCTGAGTTCCTACAGTCATTACATAACAAGATACCAGGAAGTCAGAGGTCAGCATGTGTCCTTTAATCCGACCAATCGGGCGCTCTCCTCCCACAGCTTCTTCGCCACGGCGTCGTCACGCCCCTCTGGTGCTGTCTCCTTCTCTGCACAGTCACTGAAAACACAGAAATGCATTAACGTTGTTTATGAGGACTTAAGACTGAGAGAGATTTTATTTATTCACTTTAAAACTTTACCACCTCAGAGCCAGAATGAAGAATAAAACATCTTTTTTCCTTTTTTTAATTTCTTCTGGTAAAAAAACGTTTGATTGAAACACAAGATTCGTTTTAAAACATAATTCAAAAAAGCTTTAGCTCTATAAATATTAAATTATAAAATAAAATTCTAAATATGAAAACATAAGAACTTAATTTTTTTTCTTTTATGAAACAGTCAAGGCCTTATTTTGACCCTTTTGGATCAGTGTACACTAGATGGCTGGTGTTTTGCTATTTACACAGCAGGTTTAGTTGTTTGGTCTGAATTTTGGATGGGTAATTTAACTCCTCTCCATTTATTGTGCCACTACACTTAAGATCCTCATTAATTATTAAAATCTCCCATTAAAACCAGCAGGATCAGGCAGGTTTAGGTTAATAATAAATCTGTTTACTGTACATCAAATACCTGTTGGATTCAAGAAATGTATTTTCTCATTTTCCAGAATTCCTCCATTCTCTATTGCATGCATGAAAACACACAGCACAGTCTGTATTATTATCTGTGAGCATGATTATCGGTGAGATTTATTGGTATGCATAAAATATCATTCATATAGGTCCCTGTTTCAAGAAAATCTTTAATCCTATACATGTTTATTCTTGTTTATTGGAGTATTGCGCATGCTAGAGCTCACGAGAATATACCGCACTGAGCAGAGCAGCAAAAAAGCCACAGCCTCTCAGCTTGACATCACGTTATGACCTTTCTTCTGAATTCATCATCAAATGCCCTGATACTTAATGGTAGAGATGTGCTGCTGTGCATCCCATGTGAGTGAAACAAGTTTTGTAAAGTATGTTCTGATCTTGTGAATGTGTGCCGGTCTATAATGCATCTAAAAACTAGCAGAAACACTCTGACCACAGCCTTTAGATTTCAGACCAGGCATAAAAAGGTTTAAATCGCAGTTGATTTCTGCATCTTTATGTCAGGGAAACACCAGCTTTGTGCCTGACCACTCCTCATTTTCAAACACACCCGTGGACACAAACGGGAGCACACAACTATTTTACTATTTCAACAGTGTGTATAAACAACATCTGCATCAGGAGTAAATTAGAGAAGACGATTTATGCCAAAACACTTTGTGCCACGTATGCAATCCGGCCCTCAGTGTAAAATCATTATTTCCTGCTTTAAGTGATTTTTATCAACATTCACATACATATGTGGATATCAAATGGATGATTAAAACGATAAAATGATAACAATTTGAAAACCCAAATTGAACTTTAATCCTCAGTATTTTTTTTCTTTTCTGCTTTAATTCATTTGAATTTCTTAAATAATTTATTCTAGTAAGTAAATGTCACCATTAAGTACCAATATGATACTGGCTTCATTAACACCCATGTTATCTATGATATTGATATTATTATTATTATTTTAAAGGAAATATGTATGAATATGTACACTTTAATGACTGTTTGGTAAGTTTTGGTTATCTATTTCGGCTCACTATTTTTAATTAATATGTGTGATATTCCTGACGGTTTTCTCACTTTTAAGCTTCTTGTTTTTGTTTTTTAACCTCGACCATACCTGCTGCCCTAAGTCTACATACATGCTGCCACTTTATTAGGTACACTTAAATAGATAATCAGCCAAGCACTGGGCGAGACCACCTGCTTAAGTAAAAATTGAGCGTCATAACAGAGAAAAAAGGTGATTTAAGTGACTTTGAACGTGGCATAGTTGTCCTGGCTGGTCTGTCAGAAACGGCTGATTTACTGGTATTTTTAAGCACAACTGTCTCTACAGTTTACAGAGAACGGTCTGAAATAGAGAAAATATCCAGCTGTCTTGAGAGGTAGAAGTAGCCCACTTTTTTGAAGCTTTGGCGCTTTCTGATAGTTCAAAATAACGAGAATCGAATACTTTTTGAGGACATGGATTAAAAGTGAAGAGCATTTTGACACCTTTTTTCTAAAAACTCATGAGTGAGGACGAGGAGGCCGTCGTTACCTGAAGTAGAGTCCAGATTTCCCCTCTAAGCCCGGGGTCAGAGCGCAGTACAGCGTGGTCTGACTCCCCTCCCATGGAGTCTTCATGAGGAGCACAGAGGGCAGCCTCAGCAGCGCCCCCACCAGGGGGAACGAGCTGTTGAAGTGACGACCCAGCTCTGTGCGGATCACACCCGGATGGAGAGAAAACGCAGACACACCGGAGCCTGGGGGGGAGGCAGAGAGACACTGAGGTCAGAACAGGAAGTAGACTTGTAGACTACCCTCCCCTGCTGGGTCAGCATGCCCCCCTCTCATCAGTACTACCCCTCTGACACTACCTCAACAAATGGGAGATCAACTCGGCTCCCTTTTTTCATCTTTGTAACGCTCCAAATGGAGGCAAAACAACACAGAGGTGTATGTATTACAGCCTGAAACAGCAGCTTGAATGGGGCTGGAGTCAGTGGGGAATCACAGCAATGTGAGTGTGTGTAGACCCTCCCTCCATAGTTTTTATGATGCGTACCATTTACTTGAAACTTGGAAGAGGGAAGTTGGCATTACGTCAAATCCCAGTTAAACACGTTGGTAAATTCAGGACTGGACCTGAGGACCGTCTGACTTCCAAAACTCTTCTGAACACTACTGCCAGACAAATCTAATTTACAGCAAAAAGAAGAGACTCCAAGGCACTCTCTTCATACTATTAAAATGCCTTTATTTTAACGGCATGGTCATGTAGACCTTAAAAACAAACTTCGACGTATTTCGGCATCAAGCCTTCATCAGGAAGTTACACAAACAAATGCTGGGCTGCAATAGGCCCTTTTAAAGTGGTGCTCCACCAATTTATTAATTATATATATTCAATCCAACTTTCAAGATCAAATGGAATTAAGGCACTTGTAGTACGTATGAATGTAGTGCTCAAAATTTAGACCAGAGCCCCAGCAGTCAAGAGTTCTTTAAAAAGCCCCTTTGGTCCAAAAGGGTTATAGTTGGATTTTTAAGGAGGCGCACGTCAGGCTGCAGACAGTATGAAGACTTTTAGTAGATGCAGAGCTGTGCTAATGATGTGTTCCAGTTACCTCAGAACTTGGACTTTGGAAGTGAGAATAATGTCACATCCCAGTTAAATGCTTTCCAGTTACGAGCTGGTAAAGTCGGGATCCCTGAAGATCATCCGACTTCCCAGCAGAAAATTTAGACCAAAGGGAGCGTTCTTTCTGATTTAAGAGCAGATTTTGTGTTTTTTGTCATATTCTGTAATTAATCCTTTTAAAAAACTATTTATGAAGTATTACTAAATCAATTTGGTAAAAATATCAAATTAAGTTCCTTAAAAAAAGGGTAAATCTGCTTGTTCTTGTATTAAAGAGCACATATTGGCTTTCAATATAATGGAGCTCTTTGAATAAAGCATTTTTCTGTGCTTTTGAGTTTCATCAATTTTAGATAAATTAGATTATACACTAAGTTGTTCCTCTCTGTAAATTTCAAGTTATCATAGTGAGCCACAGTTTATGAGACGAAAACAATGTGGCCCTCTTGGTAACCCAAATGGACCATTTTTGGAGTCAATGGTCTCGAGCTTGTTTAGTACTTTTCTGAAAGTTGTCCCATAACAAACACGCGCTAACAGGCATTTTAATGCCCATTCACACACCCCTGGTGTAGCAGTGGGAGGACTTCTGGGTCAAGGATCTCACTCAAGGTCGACATCAACATCGACAACTTCTGGGCTTGAACCCCCGACTTTCAAAGTGTTGGATGATCATTTCTCTAAACCTGACTGACGCCACAGTGCAGAAGTAGAGGAAATAAAGCAGAAGTATAACTCAGACCTGTTCCACACCAATGGACATCTACATCCACTTATTGAGTCTGTGATGGAGACATGTAAGCATGAGTTTGGACCTTTGAGTCGTCGGCCGAGTTCTCTGGAGAAAAGGACGTTCGCCAGTTTGCTCTGTCTGTAACTCTCCAGGGAGCTGTAGGGCCTGATGCTGAAGAACAGGTCATCCAAGTCGATACGACCTAAGAATAAAAATAATAATAATAATAATAAATGATACAGAGGAGGTGCAGCCATTTTGTACATAATGTAATGTCAGTTAAAGGGATAGTTCAGTCATTTTTAAACAGGGTTGTATTACGTTCTTGTTGATTGTTAATACCGTACATTAGTCACGGCAATGGCGATTAGCTCTGCTCCTGAAATGAGAGACCTCACACAGAGCATTGGCTATACATTGCTTCAGATTGGGCTAAGATCTCAGAGTAGTTTAATGAGTTGTTAGTAAAACAAAAAAAAGTGTGAAGTTGCTAACATGTGATTGTAGGCAGGGCTGCCATGAAATCCCCACAACAACAAGGGAGAAAACAGAGGTAATAGTGCTGCTGGATCTCGGTTTGTCGTTTTGAGTCAAAGGAAGTAGATGAGTTTTGCAACAGACTACTTGGAGCCTCACTAAAGGTGATCTAACCTTCTCTGTGGTTTTGCATGGATCCACATGGTGCACATGGGCATGAAGTTTTTTCTAAGCATTTCTGATATTCTTAGTTATTTGCAAAAATGTTAAAAACTGCCCTCTCTTAACTTATCACACTAGATGGACTGTTCAATGTATCTCACTAGTCCATCTGGGAAAGAGCCTGAAGAAAGTGTTTGGGAATGGGCAGAACCTTTCAGAATCATATCCAGCAGGTGATTGGATAAGGGTTCCGTCAATCACATTCATCACCAGCCAATCAGATAATGTAGCAGGTGGGCACTACAGCCATAGTACAAAATACAAAATGTGGGCCACTTCGTATAACAAACTCTCCCAAAAACATGTCGGAAGTGGAATGAAAATATGAAAATGTAGAGTATTGGATGTTAGCAAGATGGACCTGCAGGATTTCAGACAATGAATCAGGCAGGTCCAGCTACTCTGCAAGGTTAGAGTAGTGTGCAGTGTACATTGGAGCTTGGTAAGAGGGATCTACCAGATTACAGACATTAGATCAGGCTGATCCAACTGCACTGCAAGGTTAGCCTTATCTCCTTGTGTTAACACATTCCTTAAAAAATCCTATTTCTGCACTGGATTTGGTTCACCAACTCCAGTCACTTCTTCCTTGTGCCATGACCAACATTCCCTGAAAATTTCGGCCAAATATCTTGAGAACTTTTTGAGTTATCTTGCTCACAGCAGACAGACAGACATAAACATGACCTCCCTGGAGGCAACAAAAAGTCAAGTTGAATTAATACTCTGGGAAAAGCCCCAAAAGTCTTGGGAACAGAAAAATAAAGCACTGTAAATGTGCCCAGTACCATGTAAAATAATAACTTACTGGGAGGTCTTGGCCCCATCTACAACAATCTACAACCAAAGGTTTGGCCTCAGCTCTGTCAGAATCACTGTTTCTTATGTTTTTACAATCAACATGAACCTTTAACACTTTAAAATACTGAACTGTCCCTTTAAAGAGAGAACATCCTCTATCTTACCCCCTATGTGGGCAATGGAGGACACGGTGACCACGCGGCTGGGGGCGGAGCTCTTCAGCATGGGCAGCAGCAGATTGGTCAGCAGGAAGTGACCCAGGTGATTGACAGCCAGCTGAGTCTCAAAACCGTCCTCGGTCAGCCATTTTGGACACATCATCACTCCTGCAGATGGACCAGCAGAAAAACAAAGAGTCTTAGAGTACATCTTTAAAGTTTCACAATAAATTTTGAATATTTAGTTGTCGAATTTCATACATATCAATCAATCAATCAATCAATCATCTTTGCTTGTATTGCGCCAAATAATTACAAATATTATCTCAGGACACTTTACAAAAGAGCAGGCCCAGCCATGAAGCTTAAAGACCTTCCCAAAACAAGAATGTTCTTGTTAAATTGAATAAATCCATGTGTTTTAAGCCCTATAGCACTTAAGAAAAAAGTGAGCACACTTTACTGCAGGGATAGGCAACTGGCGGCCTGCAGGCCACATGTGGCCCTCCACATTTCTAATTGTGGCCCACCAGCCGTTGCCAAAAATCAGAAAATTGTAAACATGAAGAAAACAGGATTGAATCTGTGATTGAAAATGAGATTAAACCTGAGATACAAATACAACACCATACACAAATTATTATTTCTAGTGGAAATCTTTTTATACAGTCTGGAAAGTTGGTATATGTTTTGTCTTTTAAGTAATTAAAGAATTTGCTTTGATAGAATTGTTTCTCTTAATCTATTTTATGAATTGAGTGTAATAAACATAAATTAATACCAAAACATGGTTAACACTCGTTGATTTGTTGTGTTTTAATTGGCTTAATTCTACATCAAGCTCTTTTACATATGGTATGCAATATTATTGGTGTTTGAGTTTTGATATGCAAATATTGGTATTTTCAGTTTTTAGGACAGCTGCATGGTGGAGCAGCAGGTAATGCACATGCCTCAAAGCAAGATGGTTGCTTGTTCGATCCCCATGTCGGTCTGTGTGGAATCTGCATCTTCTCCCTGTGCATGCATGAGTTCTCTCTGGGCACTCCCACAGACTAAAACATGCTCATTAGGCGAACTGATGACTCTAACTCGCCTTTAGGTATGAGTGTGATTGTGAAAAATTGTCTGTCTCTCTATGTGGCCCTGTATTTGGCTGGCAATCAGATCAGGGTGTGACCTACACTTTGCCCAATTTCAGCTGGGATAGGCTCCAGCCACCTGTGACCATGAAAGGGATAAATGTTTTGTATTTACATTTTTCCCCTTCAAGATTATTCGATTATTTGTAAAACTGCAGCTCTCAGGCAGGGAGAAAGGTTTTATGCAACTCTTTTGTAGTTAGAGTTGCCCATCCCTACTTTGTTGTATTTCGTTGAATTTGTTTTTCTGTTTTTTCCTGATGAAATCTTTAAATTTAAGATTGGATATTTGAGGAATTAAAGTGCTTTTTATTTTATATTTTACTACATAGTTACTTAGGCTGTTTAATGTATTTGATTCTTCTGATTATGTTTGCTTACATGTTGATTATTCGATAATATATCTTAATTGCTAATGGTTTGTTTTTCAGACCCAAAAAAGCCAGAATAAGACATAGCAGAGGGTTAGGCCTACCTGCATTATTAATGAGGATGTCCAGTCTGTCCTCACTGTCGATGAAATCTTTAGCAAACTGCCTGACGGAGTAAACCGAGGCCAGATCCAGGTGTCGGACCACCACATTACCATTACCGGTAGACTGACGGATTTCCTCTGCTGCTTGCTCTGCCCGGGTCAGATCTCTGCATGCCATCACCACTCGGGCCCCTGAAACAAATCAAACACACCCATCACCGAACATGCTTTCAATAAATCAAACACACTTGTTGGTGAGCAAGCCCCTATAGCAGCTCAAACACAACCATCAACAGCATGACCTTCAAACAAGTCAACCAAGAGGTGGACAAGAGGATTGGCTGCAGTTAAGTTGGAAGACCAAGCTCACAATTTACCTCTCCATCTTCATTCCAACCCTCACTATGATCAGGAGTTCTGGGTAATGACTGAAAGAATGAGATTGTGGATACAAGCGGTTGAAATGCGATTCCTCAGGAGGGTGGCTGGGCCCAGCCTTAGAGATCAGGTGATGAGTTCAGACATCCAGAGGGAACTTAAAGTAAAGCTGCTGCTCCTTCTCATTGAATGGAGTCAGTTAAGGTGGTTCGGGAATCTAATTAGGATGCCTCTGGTCGACTTCCTATGGAGGTTTTCCAGGCACGCCCAACTGGGAGGAGACCCGGGGCAGACCCAGACCAGAACTCGCTCGAGTGATTTTACGTCTCATCTGTCCCAGACACGTCAGCATCTCCATAAAATGAAAGTTTTAAACACAGCTAGAAAGCACTTGGAAAGCGCAAACCTCTGCCAAGTTAGCTCACATATTACTGTTACATCTATGAGCAATATTTCCATGATAAAGTTACCATCATAATATGATTCCTTGACCCTGAATAATAATAATAATATCTTGAATTTATATAGCACCTTTCAAGAAACCCAAGGAGGCTTTACAGGGACACATAGGACAAACTATGTGGGGGTAGATGAGTGTGAGGGGTGACTTAATGAAGACTATGCTGTGGTGGACAGGTGGTGCTTGAGATGTTTTTTGAAAATGTCCAGAGATGGAGCGCTACGGATGTCTGCAGGTAGAGAGATCCAGAGGGTGGGGGCTGTAGCACTGAAGGCTCTGTCTCCATTGGTTTGGAGTTTGGATTTGGGTGTGGAAAGTAGGCTGGTGTCTGATGACTGAAGGTTGCGGGATGGTATGTATGGATGGAGGAGATCAGAAAGGTACCGGGAAGCCAGGGCATGGAGAGATTTGTATGTGAGGAGGAGGATTTTGTAATTGATGCGGGACTAAAAACCCACACCTAGCACTCAGAATAATGCTGATATCATTATTAATTAGACAGTTATTGAGCAGGAACAATCATTTGCTAATGACTGTTATCTGGATCACCACCAAAATCTAATCATTTTTAAGATGGGCCATTACCAACATCTCCTGAAAATTTCAGCAAAATCCATCCAGTAGTTTTAGCGTAATCTCGCTAACAAACATACAAACACATGCCAGCAAAAACATAACCTCCTTGGTGGAGATAACTAGAAGTGTTTCAAGAGCACAAACCTCAGCCAAGGCATTTCCAAATTTGTTGAGTGAGTTATTGTCAAAAATGTAGAACACTGCCCTATCTTGAAATGTTAAGAAATCCTGAAAGAATTCCCGAATCCACATCCAGATTCAGATCACAACCAAAATCTAAGCAGTTCTTCCTTGTGCCATGAACAACATTCCCTTAAAAACAGTAATATCAGTTGAGAACCTATTGAGTTATTAGCAAAAATGTGTCCTATCTTGTAATGTTAATAAATCCATTAAAAAAATTTCCTGGTACCTCATCCAGATTTGGATCACCACCAAAATAAAACCACTTCTTCTTTGTGCTATACTCAACATTCCCTGATAGTATCATCAAATCTGTTGTGATCCTATTAAGTTATTAGTAAAAAAGTGGAAAACTCCATAATCTTGCAATGTATACAAACCATTTAAAAAAATTCCTCGATCTGCATGCGGATTCAGATTACTATCAAAATTGTATCACTTCTATCTTTTTTCATGACCGATATTACCTGAAAATTTCATCTAAATCTATTCTTTAGTTTTAGTGTTATACAAACAAACTAACTAACAAATAAACAATGGCAAAAACATCACCTCCTTCGGCAAAGCTAACAAAAGCAACATAAGGAATATTGAACAAACACATCTATGTCCCCACAGTGTCTCTTCTTAAACACAAATGTCCCCACAAGGAACATTGAAAAAATACATCAATGTCCCCATAATGTCACTATGATAAACATGATGATGTCCCCACAGTGCCTCTGTGTCCCCATAAGGCTGTAAATTCCAAGCACTCTTACCCCGGCGTGCGAGGTCTTTGCTCGTCTCTTTTCCGATGCCAGTGTTTGCTCCGGTGATCAGAACGGTCTTCCCATCCAGACGCACAGCGGAGCGACACACTCCACCTGCGATCCATCTCCTTATCACAACTGCACCTGAAAACACGAAAACACAGATTTAGATTCTGGTTTTGTGATCAGACAAACTTCTTTGTCAAATAGCCTGGAAACTGTTGAGAAAGGACAAAGGGAACTGCAGCGTCCACTCTGCTCTCATAACAGGGCAGGTAAAATGTTGGTGAATGAAAGTGCGTCGATCCTCTCAAGTTGTGGCCATAAAAATTTGCTTTTTATTCAAGACTTGACCCTGAAGGCATCTCTGGTTCTATAAAGACAGGTAGTTTTGGCGGGGTTTTTGTGAAGAGAGCTGAAACAACTTTAAGAATTTCAGGACAAAGAGCTAATACTTGAACCATTTATCTTATTTTACAGGATCAAATGATTTGTAAGATGTGGTGCTTTGAGTGAGGAAAGAAAAGGCCATTTGTGAAAGGCCGTGCCCTCGAACTAAAAGTTTGATTTTTAGAAAACTTGACAAGTCACAAGTTCAGCTCAGCATGCTCTTCAACAAACCCCTGAATCATTAGTATGCCATGATAGGTTTCTGCTAATTCTGGTTATGCCTTGGTTCCTGCAATAGCCAAGCTCCCAACAACAATTCAATGGATTTCCTTCAAACTTTGCACTTGTGGCCGCTCTGACTCAAAGATGAATTGATTGATTTTGGAATTTTAATAACTGGACCTCAGTGACTTTTAATTGAATACCTCTGTCATCGAGTGTCTTATTCATCCTTTGCCTCTGAAAGCAATCTTAGTTCTTGTGAATATGCAACATCAAGAACAGGTGGCAGAATTTTCCTCAAATTTAGCACAAATATCTAAACTGAGTCAAGGATGTACTGCTTACATTTTGAACCTCAAGGCCAATGTCTTTGGAAGGCACAAGGCCAAAAGTGCTGAAAGGGCTGTACTAACTGGTAAAAAGTGAGCACAGCCTGTCACTTGTTTGCTTCTAAGTCAAAATGCTTTTCATCAGTCCAAATGAAACACACTGAAGACTTCCTAAGCTGACTGTTACACTTTTAGATACCATGTTTTGTTCTTATCTGTTTGAAGAAAGACAAACAAGACTTTGGGAGTGGGTTTATTAGCATGTGTACAACCATCCCTGGACCCTCAGCTTATCAGGTGAAGCTATTCAGTCTGAACCTCAGATAAGTCTGGGGAGGGGAGCCTTTAGTGGCTGTGGCCCCTCTCTTTGGGATCTCTTTTGGGATCTGTTGTTTTGCATGAAACTGCACAGCATCAAAGACTGCCTCATTTTGAAAGGTTTTTCTAAAATTAGATTCACCTCTCTGAGTGAGTTGGTACAGGAGCAAAACCCTAAACCACTAAAGCATATGGTTACATAACAGCCCTGACCCTAACGCTGCAGATTACCCTCTGTGAGGCTGAGCTGCTGTGTTTTTTTTTCTAACAAGCTGACATGCATCTTTATCTGCAATCATACAATCACATACATGTGCCCCATGTGTTTAATCTGAGTGCTGGTTTTGTGTTTATTTGATTTAATCCAACAATAACAGACGAGCAGAGGCTCAGGCTGCAGATTAAACACTAAAGCATCATGAATGGATAAATCCAGCATATAAGTTCAAATCTAAACTGTAGATTTATAAATGAAACAAAATAAAAGAAGGATCTTACAGATAAGTGCAAGTCCCAGCAGAGCTCCATACTTCAGCAGCAGACCCTCCTGGCCCTCCTCTACAGGCACAATAGGGTCCGAGCCTGGAGGAGGGCCGGTCCCGGGCAATGGCAGCACTTGAAACGCTTCTGAATGGGAGGACTTCATCCTGCAGGTCCAAGCCAACTGAGGAGCAACTGAGCAGTGCCGGGACGGGCCAGGGAGCGGGCAGGGAAGGGGAGGGGACAGATTAAGCTGGTTTAGGGCAGATTATAACCTCAGCGAGCTGCTCTAGGATCAGTGACAGACTTTAGGCTGAACGTGGAGCGGAAGGATCAGATGTACACAGAGCTTTAATGTGTCAGGATACACAATGACAGTAGATCAGGGGTGAGTCGCTGGGGTTCAAGGGTCACATGCTGATATAACCTTACTTAACCCCAGGTTGCTCACACCAGTGTTTTGTTGACACTTTTTAATTTAGTTTTAGTTATAATCTTTTTCCTAGTGTTAGTCATAATTTAGTCTTCAAAATTGTTTTAATTTTAGTCTCGTTTCAGTTGATGAAATTTCACGACATTTTATTCGATAAAATCTACTGTAAATTTAATCGACTAAAATATGAAGTGTAAACGGTAGGGCATTTTTTATATTTCCTTGAATTTCTGAAGTCATGTTTTACACTTGGATAAAATGAAACATCAAATAACCCTTTAATGAATGATGGTAAAGTCTGAATGTATAAATGAACAGAAACAAATTGAACTTTTGTGTGAAATGCAGTCACCTTTATTTAGGCCACCTGGCAGAGCGTCTCAGTTACAATACCAGAACTGACAACAAACAGTGAACCTGCTCTACATGAATATATCAATTCATAAAGAGAGGAGCTCTGATTGGATCACTCTCCAACTTATCCCACCACCACCAAGCTAAGGCAGCTGTGATTGGATGTCCCTCTTAACTCATCCAACCTTTCCACACAACCACAGTAAGCTGTGATTGGATATATTCCTAACGTGTTCCTACTTTCTACATGACCAAATTAGGTCTGATTGGATTAAGTCTGTGTCAAACATTTTAGTCTGGTTTTTATTTGTTGATGAAAATGTCAGTTAATTAATTCAGTTTTAGTTTTTGTCCATGTGCACTTGGTTTTATTAGTTACTGTCTAGTTTTCGTCAGGGGAAAGAAGGTTGTTGACGAAAACTATGACGAAAATAATTAGTCAACAAAATTAGCACTGGCTCACACTGCTGCGTCAGTGTGTTTGAATGTGATTAGTTTGTTTTGATGGACTACTGCAGGACAACCTCCACTGTGGCATGGTGTGAGTAAATTAGCGTGGTCTGCGGTTGGAGCATTTGGGCGATAAGACAACTTCAGAAGCATCATACAAGCTAAAGTCCTTTGACCATATATGGTCAAAACTAAGACAGGCTCATTAATGTTTTAATTATACATGGAGTGGCATTGTGGAGCAGTTGGTAGCACTGTTGCCTCACAGCAAGCAGGTTCCTGTCTTCAACGGGATAGTTAATGCACATATATTAACATGACCTTGACAAGCAATCATGGATGACCTGCTGCTGTGGACCTGCTCGACTCTATCCTGCATCAACCATCAACAGAAATGACATAATTTAACAAACTCATGCTTTTAAACCAGTTAAACCCATTTTAATGGCAGTTCAGCCAGGTGCTACTATATCAATCAACATTATTCCTCTCCAGTTTATATTCATTATAGATGTTAATGTTAATATTGGATTGATCTCTCTATCCATGATTGTATTGATTATACATCAGTATTAACTATCTTTACAACCACATAGACATGAGGTCCCTTTTGAAAATGAGGTGCATCTGTAGGGGCCTTACAGTAATTAAGCAGTAAAGCAGAATTAATAAAAAGTTTAAATACATCAAAAGTATTTAGTGTAAAAATATAAAACTTACATAATCAGGCTAAGAAATACAAACGAAAACTAATAATTCAATTAAACATCAAACAATAAAATTCAGAATTGAAATTCAACAGTAAAATAAGGCATACCATGGTAACAGTTATTAAAGATTTGTTTAAAAAAAATAAATAACAATAATTATGTAGGATTTCAAAGTTATTCAGTGAAACTCATAATTTAATCATATATTTATGAGAGGCATACTGAGCCTTGTCTTTGTATTAAAAACATTTTTTTTAGAGTTTTTTTGCGTTTTTTTTTTTTAATTAAGCAAACAAAAACTTTTATTTGTTAACGGTTTAGCCCCGCCCCTCTCTGCCATTACAAAACCAAGATGCATCAGGAACAAATTACTAAAAAGTTAAAATATATCTATAAAAAACAATTAAAAGATTGATTTAAGACAGTCTAAGATGTAATTGAGTGTAAAAACTACATGTTTATGATAGGGAAAACGATGGAAAACATCAGACAAAACATTTTAGATTTTTAATTTCATGTTACAGTAAGGTATAAAACACTCAGTTACAGTCATTAAAAAATATACAAAACTAAATAATAATATTTTATAATGAGTTTTCTAAATTATTCTCTCGGATCATATTTCAAACATATCTTTGGGAGGGGCTTTATGAGATCTTGACTTTGTGCTTGAAACATATTTTATTTTTTAGGATTTTTGTGCAGTTTAAAAGAAAAAAATCTTCATTGTGACGTCACAATTAACCCCGCCCCCCTTGAGCATAACAAAACCAAGATGGCGTTCTGTGCAGGCAGTGTGTTTCTGTTGTGCTGACGTGTTGTTTGCTGTGTTTATTATTGTACTCTGCATTGATGTAGCCAGAGGTGCTTGGCTCTCGTCGTTGCGGTGTCCTGGCAGCCTCTCCGACCCCCGCACACCGAAAACACGCAGCTCTCCGCGGATCTACGGACTTCAGTTCACCGCAAGAATTCCCACCAACCAATCAGAGCGCGTGTTTTGTGAGAGCGGAGGTGACGTCACAGCGCCGTTAGCCAAACACAAGCGGCGACACAGCGAACAGGCGGAAGTCCCGCCTCCTCCACTCCTCCTCCTGACTGACTGAAGCGCGCTGTGAGAGGAACCGAGCGAACCGAACCGAGCTGAGCCGAGCCAGCCTCCTCAGCACCAGGTAAGACCCGCTGAAGGTCACTCTGCACGAGCTTCACCCGCACACCTTTGCTGCTGCAGCGGGGAGGCAGAGGAAGCGCTTGTTTTGTCTCTTTTCCCTCCCGGAGGGGCGGTGATGGACCCAAACACAGCTTGCTGCAGGCTGACCCGGGTTTAAAGCCTGGGATATGGTTGGCAATGGCACGGGTTGAATTTGACTCGCTTTGACTAAACCATGAGATTATTAGGAACCCTCTGAGAGTGAAAGTTTCCTTTCAGCGGGACAGCAGCGATCCTTCTGCGGGGAAACCCACACAAAGCCCGAGGAGCAGCGCCCCCGGCGGCCACAGCCGACACTACACACACAGTGACCCCGCGCTGCAGACATTTCAAAACTTTATTTAAAACAGCACGTTAACAAGTTAAAATCAATCATAAATAACATAGAACCAATACATTTAATACCAAACAACCTCTGGGATACAAAATATATTCATGATCAATTTGAATAATTTATTAGTTACAATATTTACTCAAAGATACATATTGGTCTGACCCCACAGTCCATCAGTGCTAATTTTGACCGCACTTTTAAATTTAGATTTAGTTATAGTCCTTTGCATAAAATATCTTTTAGTTTTAGTCATAATTTAGTCATCTAACTTGTTTTAATTTTAGCCTAGTTTTAGTTGATGAAATTTCACGACATTTTATTCAATAAAATCTACTGTAAATTTAATTGACTAAAATATGAAGTGTAAAGGGTAAGGCATTTTTTATATTTCCTTGAATTTCTGAAGTCATGTTTTACACTTGGATAAAATGAAACATCTAATAACCCTTTAATGAATGATGGTAAAGTCTGAATGTATAAATGAACAGAAACAAATTGAACTTTTGTGTGAAACGCATCACCTTTATTTAGGCCACCTGGCAGAGCATCTCAGTTACAATACCAGAACTGACGACAAACAGTGAACCTGCTCTACATGAATATATCAATTCATAAAGAGAGGAGCTCTGATTGGATCGCTCCACAACTTATCCCACCACCACCAAGCTAAGGCAGCTGTGATTGGATGTCCCTCTGAACTCATCCAACCTTTCCACACAACCACAGTAAGCTGTGATTGGATATATTCCTAACTTGTCTCTACTTTCTACATGACCAAATTAGGTCTGATTGGATTAAGTCTGTGTCAAACATTTTAGTCTGGTTTTTATTTGTTGACGAAAATGTCAGTTAATTTGGTTTTAGTTTTAGTTTTTGTCCATGTGCACTTGTTTTTATTAGTTACTGTCTAGTTTTCGTCAGGGGAAAAAAGATTGTTGACGAAAACTATGACGAAAATAATTAGTCAACAAAATTAACACTGCAGTCAATCATTCCATACCCATAATTTTGTTGTAACGCTCCATATATGTCTTAAATTACAGACATCAGACTAATATTGTTTCTGTTTAATTTTTTCAATATAGCCAACACTATGTTGGATTTTGGTATTATCTTACAAGAAGAAGACATCCTTTAGTAACCCCTCATGGTGAAATTTTAAGTATTAACACTCTGTTGTTGATGTTGAGAAAAAAAAAATGAAAAAAAGAAGAAAAACATGCTCTACATGCTCTGTGCGTTCCTCCATCACGTGCACAGATGTTTCTAGAACCCTTGACTATTGAAGCCACACATTTGACCCGTGGACATACAGTTAGGCAGAAAGTAATTGTTCAGTAAAAAAATCAAAACTTTGTTAAGTCTATTTATAGGTAAATCTGTTGAAAGATAGTATTTTTTAATTTGTATTATTATTTATATTTATGTTTGGATATGATACAGTTCATTTAAATGACCCCAATTCCCGTAATTCCCATGGAAAGTTTCTAATTTGGAATATTTCCGAAATTCCACAGCATAACTTCCCATGGAGAGTTTTCCACCCCTTTGCAGCCCTAAGTTCCAAACAGGAGAATGGCACGGCTCAGTTATTGGGGTATATTTTCTCTTCATTTGACAGTAAAAACATCTGTAATAGCGTACCGTACTGAACCCAACTGAACTGGACTGCTTGCTTAAAGCTTTTCTGTCAAGTCACGGTGTGATACAGCTTTGGAGGCGCGCAAGAGAGCATGACATGGAGCGTTCACGTACACACACTCACCACTGCAGTCCACTGCTGAGTGTGTGTCCGTTTTCATAGAATTTAGATTTTTCCTACAGTGAGTGATTGAGCCTCCAGCCAATCCTATTGCAGGAAGGTGGGACCGAGCCAGCGTTTATGGTTTGTGTTGTTTTGGGTGATAATGCTGCTGGATGTCTCTTCTGGTTTCCATAGCAACATGGATACAGAGCTGTTCATGGAGTGTGAGGAGGAGGAGCTGGAGCCATGGCAACAAGTGGACGACAGCGTGGAGGAAGACGAGATGGAGTTCATGGACAGCTACTGCCAGCCAGGTTAGAAACACAGCATCACCTTCTGATACCAGCTGTTCTGGAACAAAACTTAGTTATCTTTGATGATTGACAGCATTCACTCACACTGAGGCTCTGTCGAGACCAAAATGTTCTCTGTTTGGAATTGTCTGAAGAGTTGTGGTTGCCACATGAAAACACTGAAAATGCTGTAGTATACTTGCCAGGCCTGAAAATGACACTGTTACACTGCCACAGCCATTCACCAAAATGAGACGAAGACATGGAGGGTGCATATAAAACATGTCAGATGTAAACAAACTCTGACGTCTGCTGTTCTCCGTGTCCTCTTGTCGCGGTTGGTGGTTGTAGAGAAGCAGAAGACTTTGCTGTTCAAGCCGAAACAAACTCAGTAGCTTCTGCAACACGAATGTGACACCATATTGGACCATTTTTTCTGTTGTTGCTGGGGCACCACGTTAAGATCTGTTCACTCTGCAATCCATATGATAAAATTTTTTGCAAATATGTCTTAACTTGTGTCTATGTGGTTGCCATGCTATACTTTAACAACCCCTCAGGACAAGGTCTAACCGATACTACAACTTAAATTACAGGTACGCAGAGATCTTTATTGTAGTTTGAAATCTGAATCTTTTGAGATAAATAATTTGTATTAGCAAAGGTATATTTATCAACTACTGCACAGCAATCAGGCCATATCGATTCTGTGAAATCTGTATTGATACACATATAAGCAATGATTAAGTGATGATATATTGTCATATAGATATTTTTTTAGCTCAGGTTGAGTTGCAGATAGCCGAGTAGCTTGCTCCCTGATTGTCCTTGAACATGCTTGACTGTTCTCGGTGCTATCCACATCGATTGAGGTTTCTGATCGTAAAAATTGAAGATGTTTTAATATGTACGATAAAATGACTCTAAACATACTTCAAACCGCGGGATAATAAAGTAAGATAAGCTAACTGTCACCTGACACACCAGAACAACATTTCAGTATATTTCACTAGTTCATAGAAAACCTTTCAGAAGCATATCCGGCAGGTGATTGGATGATCATTCTGTAAATCATGTCCATTATTGGTCAGTCCAGTACCATTTCTTTATTTATCGATTTATTTTTCATTGCTGTCTCATGCTCATGTCCATGACCATGCTCGAAATAAAGGCTTCAATCAATCAATCAATCAATCAGTATTCTTGCCACAGTGTAAAGCACAGAATGCCACTGCATAGATCAAACTGCCACTTTGTTTCTTGTTTTTTCTTTTTGTTGTACATATTCTATTCCTGTTCCTTACCTTAATTTTAATTTTTATTTAAAACATTTATTCCTGCTTCTTTTTATGCTCCAGTTCTGTTTGTATATGTATACACACTCTGTATGTATCTAGTCTGTACTCAGAGAGTGAAGTAAAACCAGGGTCAGATTCCTTGTATGTCTAATCTACCTGGCCAATAAAACTGATTCTGATTCTGTCATCAAAACATGTCGGAAGTGGAGCAAAAATGTCCTTTTTTTTAGAGGAAGTGCTTTCAGTGCTGTTGGTTGTTTTTCCTTTAATAAAAAAAAATCAGAATCTGATAAAACTGCTACTGAAGCTGTTAGCATCTACGCTAATCTTTGTGTGAGCAGCCGCTTCCTGCTGTTGTCTGGCTCGTAGCTCCCACCTGACTGGGCTGTGCTGCTTTGAGCCGCTCATAATCGTTGTAGATTGGAGCTTGCAAAGATAGACTGATTACAGACATTAAATCAGGCAGATCCATCTGCCATGCAAGCTTAGAATTACTGGGCCTTTACTGACTATGGACAGAAGCGGGGACCAGAGACAAAATCTGGGCCGATTATCTTGTAGTGTGTTTGCCCGGTCTTGTCCTTGTGCATGAGCAACATGCCATCGTGAAGCTCCCCTCCTCTGAGAGCAGAGGTGGGCAACTCTGATAACCAAGAGGGCCGCTCTGTTACATATTGTCAGGCATTCTCAATGAGGAATAAAATAATAATAATAATAATAATAACTTTATTTATATAGCGCCTTTAAAAAAAGAAGTTTACAAAGTGCTTTAACAGTCAAAACAAAGGCAGAAAAAGGCAGAACTTCGGGGTACAATAAAATCACCAATCAGTCAACAGAGATCATGAGAGTCAAAGGAAAAGGTACAGAGGGTCATGTTAACTAAAGCAACAAAATGAAAGAAAGTAGTATAAACTGATAGGATTGAAACAGCTGATGTAATTTAGGAATACACCAAATCCGTATAGCTCTCCATGTCAACACGTACAGATGAAGAACATTGGTGGAGAAGGTATTTCGCTTTATGTATAACGACAAGGAGACAACAAGACAGTAAATAGATAAGTTTACAGATACACAGATAAATGTAGGACTGTTGAAAGTTGACGACGTCACATCAGGAAGATAGAAAAGAAGAGGGCGGATAGAGGACAGGTAACAGAAAAATTAAATAAATAATTACATAAAATAAAATGAAATAAAATAATGGTAATAAAAAAGGGAGTATATCAAAACAAGAAAAGATAGTAAAAACAGGAGGAGGGTGAGAACAGTAGAGCTTAAAAATAGTAAAATAAATAAGTAAAAAAGGATCATGTAAAAGCAAGTCTAAAAAAGTAAATAAAAAAGCAAAAATTAGGAAACATAAAGCTTCAAAAAAATAATTGTACCAACATTAATATACAGTTAAAATTTTATAATGAGTGCTTTTATAGCACATATATATTACATCTATTATTGTTTCCAAATATAGTTTTTAAGATCTTTAATGATTGGAAAAAACAAACATGCTCTTCCAGTCTATACCTGTCCTAGTTACTGCATTATGTAGTACTGGTAACTCATCATGAATCGTATTTAGCAGTTTTTCATTTTCTAATGTATTTACATTTTTTTTTTTTTTTTTTGGAATTGATTGACAGGCTGCATTGAGTGAGGGGGAGGGCCGCATGTGGCCCCCAGGTCACCAGTTGCCCACCCCTGCCCAAGAGAGTAAGGAAGGGGGAGGTGTATGATATTAAAGTACGAGATGGGGCTCTCGCTGTGTAAATTAACAGGTCAAAGGGAGTTGCATTAACAGGTGACAGAATACCAAATGTGTGTGCGCCCTTAAACAAGACGGGTACCAAACATGTCAGATGATCGATGGCTTCAAACACACTCTGTTCATGTGTGTCTACTTCATCACCTGTACTTCAATCACACCTTCATGTGTTTGCTGCTGTAGTGGAGGACTCTCTCTCTCCTGATCTCCCCTCTGAGGCTCCGCCCACAAACTCTGCCCCATCCGGCGCACCTGCTCAAACAGGTATGACACTTTACCTGTGTCTTTATTACGCCCTAATGGCATTCGTCCTTTCACAAACCTTTAACTCTTTCCTCCCCAGCTCGCTCTCCGCAGGTCATCATTCCCGCCCCTCCTGCCTCCTCCATCACCTCCTCCCACCTCTCCTCCTCCTCCACACCTGCTGCCTCCGCCCCGCCCATCATGGCCCAGGCCCAGCCCCTCATCCTGACACAGACCGCCGGGGGGACGTTCCTCCTCCCAGCAGCCCCGGGGTCAGGAAACGCACAGCCCATCCTTCTGACTGCACAGGTAAAGAAACAAACGCACCCTCTCTGCTTAAACTTCCTGTTTTGTGCTGTAAGGATTGGCGGTATCTATCAAAAATCAAAATTCAGCGGGTTTTAAGCTGAGACACAATTAAATCTGAATATTGATTCTTGTGTAAAGAAAGAATAAATGGTTGCTGCAATATTAGAATATTAAATATTTGCACTATTCTAGTAAGAATAGACTTATATTTATACTTCTGTGATACCACTGCAACAGAAATAGAATAACCAATCAACCAACAGTGGGTCATTTTTATTTTAATGACCAAAAAAGCTAAATAATGTCTTATTTGTCATCTAAATTGTACAAAAACAGTCATCAGTATGACTCCCTGTATTTGCATTCAAAGAAAAAATCTGTTAAAATAATAAAATCTCCATTATTTTAGTTCTTTGGTATCAAAAGAACCGAAATATTATGATCCTAAAGCCCCAGTCACACATTCCTGTTTCTCATGGCGATTGTGCACGATTGTCATAATGCTGTTGAAACATGCTTTGGTCCTGGTGCAAGCACTACTTGATCTGGATCAGCGTTGTATAGTCGTGGACGAACGCCGGGGAACCGGGAAGGGTCCTGATTGTTTTGAACTGTTCAAAACTGTTGTGGAGAAACGCCGCTCTCAGTATCGCGGGATGGAAGCCTAATGCAGTTCTAAGGCGAACGGTATTAGCATGGGCATGTTCGAGGCTCGACCGGGCTGATCATGGCTCAATCCAGAAAGCTTTCTGAGGACGATTGACAAGAACGTATCTGTTTGTGCCTCGACTTTGTCCCGTTCAAGGCGACGCAAGCGACGGGGCTCATTCGGGGCTTACATGACGCAAACTGGTCTTGAACGGGGCTGACGTCGTGTCAGCAGGATGGAAATTCGTGGAATCCTCGTCATATAGTTGTATTGACCTAATTGAAGCGGGACGAACGCCCCTGAAGAAGTGTTACTGAAGGTGAATTTACGAGGTGTGTCCAGAGGAGAGACAGTCATTTCTTCCTGTGTCATGCTGATCAAACCAGCCCAATCGCCATGAGAAACAGGAATGCGTGACTGGGGCATAAGACATATTTTAACTAAGAAGAGCGAGCAGTGTCTAATTGCACAAATATGTCGAAAAATGGGTGTAAGTGGCAAAGAGGGAGAGAATTTACACTATCTCCACTTAATTTTCATGTTGCTAACATATTTGTGCAGTTGTTTGCAGTTTTAAAGTTTTATATGCCCTTTAGTGTTTAGTATATCTCTGCTGCATGAAAGAGTACTTCGATGCACAGGACAACTTGTCTATAGCATTGGTACTTGCCCTTTTTCCCCTGTTTACAGCCCCAGTAGCTTCCTGAAATTTCTCATTACCTCCACCCAGAATAAGCCTGCCAGTGAAAACACAATAATGCACCGCTAAGCCCAGTTTATACCCTTGTTACACAGTCCTTTAATGGCAGCCTTTAATTTTATTATCTATGCCTGTGCAGTTTTATTTTCATATCTGTCCCAACTAAAAGTCTGACTGGTGTTGTGGTTTATTTCGTGGCTATGTTATTTGGTGTTAGCAGGCATACTGAGTAGGGATGCATGATATTGATTTTTGCCAATATCCGATATGCCTATATTTTTAAATTCATTATTGCTGTTACCGATATCAATACCGATATTTCTGATCAAGAGCACAAGCTCTGTCCTTAACAAAAATGGACTTGTTTCTTTCAGTGTCACAGTATATTTTCGCGAGGAACAGTTGTAAAACAAGAAAAACAGCATTTAAGTCTTGCAAAAATGAAACCCTTGATTTTTAAATGTACCCATGCAGTGATGAGAAGGTGCATCAATATTGTACATTTCTGTAATTAGCCGATATATGGCCAATATGTGTGGCCGATATATCAACTGTAAATATCTGCAAAAATTTCGATATCTGCCGATACCGATATCAAACTGATAATATCGTGCATCCCTAATACTGAGTACATGCTTCTTTGTTTACGTTTTAATCTGAAGATTAGAAGAAGAAAATGCCATCAAACATTTTGTCTCCTCCCTCGACCACTGCCCGCTCTTCTTTTCCATTTTCCTCGACTTCCTCATTTTATCAACACAGAATACGACACACCCACAATTCGCGAACTAGAACCAACTATTTTTGGTTCCAGCCATGAACCAGCTTTTCAGCTTCTGAGCTAATTTGTTACTGGTCTGAACACGGCGGCCGGTTCAAAATGAGGTTCAGGAACTGGAATCAGCACGGAGCCCTGCCGGTGTGAAAGCCCTCACAGAGACATGCTAAACAGATTTGGTCTTTTAATCTTCACCTTGCCGGTATTTCCACAAAATATGCCTTTTCAGTGTGGACAGGACAAGACACAGAAAAGCTATTTTTAAAAATACCAGCCTACGTGTGGACATTGCCTTAGTCTGACGTTTGCTCTACCAACAATTGGAAGGTTGCAGGTTCAAGCCTGGCTGGCACATGTCCATGTGTCCTTGGGCAAGCCACTTTAGCCCAAATTGCTCCCACTGCTGCATCAGTGGAACGTAAATGGATATCTGTCCTGCTGTGTGAAACCACTTTGAGTCGTCGGGAAGACTGAAAAAGTTCTGTCCTGCAGTGATGCTGCCTGGGATCTCACTCTGATGTGTCTTTTTTTTTGTTTACAGGGTTTCCCAGTGATGAACCACAACACTCCTCTTGTGCTGAACCTGCAGCCCGCCCAGACAGTACATCCAGTCACGCTCATCCAGTGTATGTGCACAAGCTCCACCCACACACCTACAACCACATGCCCCCCTCACCTCAATTCATTAGACCAGTCGTATGTCGGGTTGGCTACCTTCAAGATTTATGGATTCTGCTCCTAATCCTGGTTCTGCTTATGGATTCCTGTTCTTAAGGTTCCTATTTCCAGGGCACAATGGCTTAAGTGGAGAGGAGACCGTAACACACTGAACATCGTGCATTTCCTCACATTTATGCTGTGTTGAAGAAATGTTTGTTCATATCATTTTGCTGCCCTGCCTGATCGATGTCTTTACAGGAGCTGTCATTACCTTCACTTCTGAGCTACATCATAAATGACTTAATGCTAATGCCTCTTCAAAATGGTTTCAAATATATAAACTAGCATTAAATGTAAAAATAGCTAATTTTATGATATTTGCTGTGAGAAAAATATAATGCAGAATTACTAAAACCTCAAATTTATGGTGAAGAAATTGCTTTTTAGGGGTCTTAATTGATGAGAAACTTGTGAAAAGATCAGTTTTATCTGCAGCAAAGTTACAAAATCTTTGGGGATTATTAGAAAAATGTGTGCATTTGTACATTTATCTGGTATTCTGACGTTGTATTACAGCCTTATATATCTATATCTCACTTTCTGTAATACTGTATGGGGCAACACTTATTCAATATGTCTATAAAATTCTACTGCTGCAGTGAATTGTAACTTATCATCTATTTCTCATCTTAATACTCTTCAATTATCTACTTTTTTTTAAAGTGAAATGAGTGAGTACAGAATTGCCAGAAAGCTTTAAAATGTTCTTTATTCCAAACTCTCAAGGGAACTTTTATTCACAAAGACAGATCAAAAACCTCTACCTACTACTGTATCATACATCTGAGGTCAGAGTTCAATAAAACACCACGATCTTTAATTATGGAACAAATATTTTTATTTTATCGACAGAGTCTCTGCCCCTGTCCAGATACAAACTGAGGCTAAAAAATGTTTTAATGTCAAAAACTTTTTGTTTATGATGATCTGTGTAATGATGAAATTTCAGTTTTGCTTGACAAAATACGGTTTATGTACCACTTTCTTTTGTTATTTTATTTTTCTGTGATTAGGTTAGAGTAGAAAAACTTTATTAATCCCTTGGGAAGATTCCCTCAGGGAAATTAGGATTCCAGCAGCATAGCAAGCACACAGGGCAAAAAAAGCACACAGGTATCAGAAATGTAAAAAAAGTAATAACAGTTTACAGTTACAACTATAAATATAAATATGGCTACTGACTACTGCTCCGTCCTGTCCTCCGTCTTCCTGTTGTTGACATTTTCTCTTATTTTGGTAAAATGTATGTTATTATTTGATTTTTGTTTTTTATGTTTTTCTTTTATTTCTAGGATTTAATAATAATTTTTCATTAATTTTATCTGTATTTACTCTTAGTCCTTTAAAGCCTGAAAATACAAATTATAGCCAGAAAATTCTAATGTTTTCTAGCTGAAATGTTTATTTCACTTTCGACTGAAATCCTAAAAAATCAAAATTTCCATAAAATTTAAGGCAAGGCAAGGCAAGTTTATTTGTAGAGCACAATTCATACACAAGGTAATTCAAAGTGCTTTACAGAACAAGAAAAATGCATTAAAATCACAATACAAAATAAGAACAAAAATAATCATTATAAAATGAACTTTAAAAGAGAAGAGTGCAGATAAGATCCTTTCAGTCATATGCACAGTTAAACAGAGCTGTTTTGAGCCTAGATTTGAACATTGTCAGTGTAGAGGCCTGTCTCACATCTTCAGAAAGACTGTTCCAGATTTTAGCTGCATAAAACTGGAACCCTGATTCTCCATGTTTAGTCCTGACTCTGGGCACCAGCAGGAGGCCGGTCCCTGAGGTCCTCAGAGTCCGAGATGGTTCATATGGCACTAAAATGTCAGAGATGTACTTTGGTGCTAGGCCGTGGAGAGACTTGTACACAAGCAGAGCTGCTTTAAAGTCTATTCTCTGAGCCACAGGAAGCCAGTGTAGGGACCTGAGCGCAGGACTAATGTGCTGGTACTTCCTGGTTCTGGTCAGGACTCGATATATATATATATATATATATATATATTTTATATATATATGTATTTTTTGTATCTCATTTGATACGTTAGGTGTTTTAATAACTGATAATCTTCTTGAGGACATTTTTATCATTTATCTGATTGTATTCAGATGTTTTTTTAGTGATTTGTTGACTATATTGATTAGATAGAGGTACCATTAAAATATGTATCAAATATGATACAACAGGCTTTGAGCGGTTAAGGTGAGGTTTGCGAATAAGCCCCCATTGTGTTTCTGCCTCACCTGCATATGTGACTTAATCTTTTTTACTGTTTTCTTTGACTTTTCTTTTAATTATGTGAAAATAAATAAATAAAAAAAGTGCCACAGCGCAGCGATCCTTGAAGATGTATAAACCTTTATGTAGTGAGGTTTAATCACTACAACGTATTGATGCACCTGTTAGGATCATAGTTTACTGTCAAAAGTTTTCATTGTGCTGGTTGGCTAAGTTTTAAGGTTAAAAACATTGATAGAAGAATTTTTTGGTTAGTTTGATTAAACACCTGATCTGACTTTATCTTGTCCCCACAGCCCGCTCATTGGCCCCAATACGTCCCAACGTGGGTGTGTCCCCGGTCCTCCCCCAGGGCCAGGCAGGTCAGACCAGAACAGGCCCCATCCCCTCGAGAGGCCCTGCCCAGCCCGGCTCAACCTTCACCACCATGCAGCTGCCCACCACGCTGACCATCCGCACCAGCACGCCGGGATCTGGTCAGGCCCTGCACTGACGGAGCCACGTGATTGGTTGATTCTTTTGATGAAAAGAGTGTTTTTTTTAATGATTGTTTTTACTCTCTTTTATTTGTAGTTAACCTTCAGATGAGTCAGGTGAGTGGGGCTAACTCCCTGAAGCTGGGTGGTACCCCCGCCCTCCCCTCCGGCTCGGCCAATGGAGTCTCCAGAGTGATGTCCTACAGCAGAGGTAGGGGTCCACGGCTGTGAAGCACTCGCTCCAAACTGTTTCTTGTATTCTGTGATATTAAGGGTGCGTTCCTATTAACCTTGGAAATTGGATGTGGGAAGTAAGAATTATGGCACATCCCAGTTAAACACGTTCCAGTTAGGAGCTGGTAAAGTCGAGGTACCTGAGGGTCATCCAACTTCCCAGTAAGACAATTCTGATGGAGGGGGGGGGGTGTGTTCATTAGATACGTGTGTATTCAGATTTATTTAATATGTGTCTGTATTTCCAGGCATATACGTTAATAAATTTGGATGTGGTGTTCAGTTAAAGTACTGTATCAATCATAACACCTAACATAACCCTGTTTCACCCCTCACTGTGAACTTAACTTCTGTAACCATGGTTACCGGTCTCCCCTGACAGCTCCAGGCTCCACCCCCTCCATCATCACCACCTCCAGTGTGACCTCGGCAGCCACAGCCTCCCCGCCCAAAGTGGTGATGAGCGTGGACGAGTTTTATTACGGGACATTCGAGGGGGACTTGAGCCTGAGGAAGCCGCACCCCCTGGGCATCAAAACCTCCTCCTTCAACTGCCAGATCTGCAACCACCTGGCCCCCAACAACCTGAGGTGAGGGCAGCGAGAGCATGATGGCCTGTGAAGAAGCAGTAACAGGGAGTAACGCTCTGATGCGTCTCTGTCTGCAGGCTGATGCAGCACATGCTCCTTCACTCGGAGCTCTCATCAGGAGGAGGTGATGAGAGGAGGAGGTGCTGTAAGTTTTGTTTCCGTCACTTCTCGTCTCCGTCTCAGCTGAAGACTCACCAGGATCAGGTCCACGGCCCCACCCTCTCCTCCTGTAAGATACTCACACACATTTGAAACTACAGATGCTGCTTTTAGTTTTAACATGAAACTCAGTGGAGGAATTAAAGCTAAGTGGTGAATCACTTACCTCTGCTACAGGATTTTTTTTATTTGATTGAACTGTTGAAGTTTGAGCTCAACACACAATACTCCTTCCCAATGACCAGACAGTACAGCTTTTTAACAGAAGTAAAAAGCATGCATATGTAAGATTTCATAAAATTAAAATAGAATAACTTAATAAAAATAATGTTTAATAAAAAGAAAAAAAAACATTGCGACGGACCCCACCCCATCATAGAAAAGTCTTTATGGAGAAGTAACTTGCGCTGGAAGACTCTTTTAACTTAGATTTTACTGTGTACTTATCCCCGATTTGCTCTAAACTTGTTCCAGGTATGTGCCGCATCTGTGAGTGGGCGTTTGAGAACGAGCCGGCCTTCCTGAACCACATGAAGTCCAACCACAAACCAGGAGAGATGCCGTACATCTGCCAGGTGAGCCTGCGTCCTTGACAAAGTACTCCTCACTTTTACTCCTGAAAGTGCTCTCAGGTCTGGTTTATTTTTATTTATTTATTTTTTTTAGTTTCTTTATTTTGGGATGGCAGTATTCATATTAATGCAATACATCAAAATAGATTGTCTTTTCCCATCAGCCATCAACTTTTTTTTTTCAGTTTTAGGAACTGGACAGAGGGGAGAGATAAAAAGTGTGCACCAGAGCATTAAAAGAATATCATAGAAGAAAGAAAAGCAAATGATCTACATTAAAATAAATGTATAGAAAATATTTACAACAGCAAGTAAACAAGGTTTTGTTCAAATAAAAACACATTATTACATCGTCACATATTTTACCCACTTGGTCCAGAATTTAACAATCACATCCCTCTGGAGATGCACAGAAAAGGTAATCCTTTCAAAAATATCCTTTACTTAAGAATTTAACCAACATCTTGTGAGTGCTTTTTTGCAAGCAAGAATCAAAATACCCAACAGATATTCATCCCATTGTCTCAACTGGAAGTCAAAATTTCCGAGAACAATGTGAATAAAGTGCAGTGGCCAAGCAGTGGTTTTTCTTTTAACACTTTATTTTTCAGAGTTTCCAAATAAACGAGGTACATAACAGCTGTGCCAAGTGACATTGTTACACATCACAGAAAGAGAATAATAACGCAAAATTAAGCATAGTAGTACATTAACAAATAAACAAACAGCCAGCAAGAAAAAAAAAGGATATATACTCATTCGTAGCACATACATAAATTTGTACATGTACTACACACGTTTACACACATACATACACATCTGTGTTCTCATACTTATACATACAAATACAAATTCTTATTTATACATACATAATGAAAGCAACAATAATGTATAATGATAATAGTAATAATCATAATAATAATAAATAGTAAACATACTAGGGTGGAAAAAAATAAAAATAAAGGTAATTAGCTACAGTTGCATGTCACATAAGTAAACTCATAAAGCAACATAAGCAGCATTAATAACAGCAATGTAGCAGAGCAGTGTTAAAGATGCTTTTTAATATTTGTGACACCCTGTCCAGGTCTGGTTTATTAACCCAGGTGTGTCCCTCAGGTGTGCTCGTACCGCTCGTCGTTCTACGGGGACGTCCTGCAGCACTTCACCAGCTTCCACAGAGACTCTCGCTTCCTGTTGTGTGTGTTCTGCCTGAAGGTGACGAGAAACCCAACCACGTACCAGCAACACCTGTTGAAACACCAGGTATTCTCACGCCTCTCTCTGATCATATCCTGTTAATCAAGTAACCAGTGCATCCTTCATATTTGTACGTATTTATGCCTCTGCAGCAGCCGCATTATGACCTCAGGTTGTCAATCCATAACCTCCAGTCTGTCTGTCTAGCCAATGCTGATGAACCAGTGTTAGTTTTTACAGCACTTTTTAATTAGGTTTTAGTTATAGTCTTTTGCCTAAAATATCTTTTAGTTTTAGTCATAATTTAGTCATCTAAATTGTTTTAATTTTAGTCTAGTTTTAGTTGATGAAATTTTTTTCATCTTTTAGTTGAAATCTGCTGTAAATTTAGTTGAAATATGAGGTGTAAAGTGTAGGCATTAAATGACTATAAATGAACAGAAACCAACTTTGTGTGAAATGCAGTCACCTTTATTTAGGCTACCTGGCAGAGCATCTCAAATGTCAGTTAATTTAGTTTTAGTTTTTGTCCATGTGCACTTGTTTTTATTAGTTACTCTCTAGTTTTCGTCAGGGGAAAAAAAGTTGTTGACAAAAACTATAACGAAAATAATTAGTCAACAAAATAAACACTGATGTGAAACAGTTTTTGCATCAGTAGTTATTTTCTTTGGGCTGCAAGGTGGAGCAGTGGTTATCAGTCTTGCCTTGTTAGAAGACAAAAGGGTTTCTGGTTCAAATCCCTGTTGTTTGGGACCTTTCTGGAGTTTGCATGTACTCCTTGTTCCCTAAATTTTCCAGAAATGTTTGCCTGTCTCTATGTGTCAGCACTGTAATTGGCATAGGGATAAGTGGTATAGATAATGCGCAGGAGGGTGTAACGCTTTTTGCTGTCGTCTGTTTCAGGTGAACCAGGCCTTCCACTGTAACCGCTGTCGTCTGCAGTTCGTCTTCCTCAAAGATAAGATGCAGCACAAGGTGGAGAACCACCGCAGCTTCAGGCGACCTGCTATGCTGGAAGGGCTACCACCAGGGTCAAAGGTCAGCTCACTTCCCCCCTTTGTGCTGCCAGATGAAATAATTACACAAGTATCTTTCTGCAGTGGGGCACACCCTGTGAGATAATCGGCCTGGTTTTTGGCCCCAGTCCTCCCTTCTGACCAAAGTCAGCAGAAGCTCGATTATCAGGTGGTCTGAAAGATTATCTCACCGGATTATCTTTCAGTATTCAGTGTGTTAGGAGTGATTTTTGTCTCCCTGATCATCTCAGAAGAAAATCAGGGCCGACTTGACTTACATGCTCAATAGGGATGCACAATATTGGAATTTAGCCGATATGCCGATATTATATAAACTGACTAGTTTCTTTCAATGTGACCGTCTGTTTGTGTAAGTAACGGATGTGAAACAAGAAAAACAACTTTTCACTGTTGAAAATGAAACTCTTGATACTTTAATACACAAATGCAGCGATGATAAGGTTTGGCATTATGGTATTTGTGCATTTTGGTAATTTTAACACCAAAATAAGGGATTCAAGATGTTTACTGTCATATACACACTAAAACACAGCAGCCATTAACGGGCAATGAAGCTGTTATTTTGTGACTTCCCACCACCACATAACCCAAAAATACAAATAAGATATAAAAACCTAAAATATAAAATTGACTTTAAAACCCTGAAGTATAAAATATAAAATATAATGTGCACACATGCAGTATAAATAGGAGAGTTCAATGTGCAAACGTCAGCAATTGTGCAAAATTTGCAGCTATTGGAGGTAAATGAGTTACAGTATCTCACAAAAGTGAGTCCACCCCTCACATTTCTGCAGATATTGTATTATATCTTTTCATGGGACAACAGTGAGGAAATGACGCGTTGATACAGTGTACAGTAGTGAGTGTGCAGCTTGTATAACAGTGTAAATTTCCTGTCCCCTCAAAATAACTCAACACACAGCCATTAATGTCTAAACTGCTGGCAACAAAAGTGAGTACACCCCTATGTGAAAGTGTCCAAATTGGGCCCAAAGTGTCAATATTTTGTGTGGCCATCATTATTTTTCAGCACTGCCTTAACCCTCTTGGGTGTGAAGTTCACCAGAGCTTCACAGGTTGTCACTGGAATCCTTTTCCACCCCCCATGACCACATCATGGAGCTGGTGGATGTTAGAGACCTTACACTCCTCCACCTTCCTTCTGAGGACAACCCACAGATGCTCAATAGCAGGGTTCCCACACGTCCTGGAAAACCTTGAAAACCTGGAAAATGATTGACCAATTTTCCAGTCATGGAAAACATATGGAAAAAGAGGAAAAAAGTAAAATGTTCAGGAAAAGCTTGAATTGTCCTGGAAAATTATTTATCTTCCTTCTACCTTGTTAGTGGCCAAAAATCAAACATAAGAAATGAAGTAAAAATGTAGATAAAATAATGCAAGATAAGGAATAAAATATAAAAACTCAAAACAATGGTGACAAAAAGAAATAATAAAAATGGCCAAATTAAATTTAGGCTACCTAGCAGTAAATCAACAAAATCTATTAATAAAAAAGCAGAGTAAATAAAGATAAAAAATAAGTATAAACCATTCACTTATAATAGTGAGACACTATTATAAGTGAATAGTGAGAGTTAGAAATAAATAAATCTTAAGTTCAATATGATACGGTGGAGCTAGCTCGAGATTTTGGTCATCAACCTTTAATTTTGTTTTTTAGAAAGCTAGATTAACTTGAGAATTGCCCACATCAATATTGTAACGGGTGAAAATGTTCTGGAAAAGTTCTGGAAAATGATTTCTTGGAAACAGTGGGAAGCCTGAATAGGGTTTAGGTCTGGAGACATGCTTGACCAGTCCATCACCTTCACCCTCGGTTTCTTTGACAAAGCGGTGGTTGTGAATTAACATGGTCTTTTTTGTTTGTTTTGTTAATTGTTTTTGAAAATAAGAAATAATGAAATGTGAAAAGGCATGTTGGCCTGCAGCTCTTGTTAATTTGTATTATGTTTTCAGTTAATTAATATCTTGTGAGAGAGGGGCAAACATGTTTCGTCTTTCTGCCCCTGTTAAGATTTTTTTTGTTTATATTGATTGTATTTTATTTTTTTCCCACTTAAATTTGTATTTAGTTCTACTTTTTTAGACAAGAAAGTGTTTACATCGTCACTTCAACTTGAATACGTAATAGTAATTTTAAGAAAGTATACACGTAAAGAAAATGTATAATAGTATCAACAAAAACAACAAAAAAATATACAAAAACATGTTAGAAGAAAAAAAAACAGCAAAGTAACATGGAGGATTCCTCCAGTGCAAATGTGTGCAGCCTCGCCCTGATCTCAAATGAAGTCCCCTAGTCTGTGGTGTTGTCCGTTTTTCTTTTATATTTTATCCATTTCTCCCATTTTGATTGGAATTTCCCCTCCTGTACCCTCAGTATGTGTGTGAATCTTTCCCTGTCAGATATTTCCTCCACTGCTCTTAACCACTGCTCCTTTGCATGTACCACTTCCTCGTTATAGTTTTCCTTGTATTGAATGTTTTATTTAATGACAGAATAAAAACTAAACTAAAACATTCGGTAAGGCTAGTCTCTCTGCAGCGTGTTTTTCTGTCTCTGTTTCCAGGTGACCATCAGGACATACGGGAAAGTTCGGCCTCCATCTTCAGCCTCAGGGGGTCGGATGCTGCAGAGCTCCTCCCCCCTCATCCAGCCAATCAACATCAAGACGGAGAAGAGTCACAGCCAGAGGAGTTTACCGTCCAAACACCCCCGATCCCCGACCAAAGGACCAATCAGACGCAGAGTCAGCTTCCACAGGTCAGACTGACGGTTATCGTCCACTCTTGTTACAAACTGATGTGATTTTACTTAATCCCTGTACCCAGGAGCATCTCGACCCTCACAGATATTATTTATAAATGAACATAATTATTGATTTAACTAAGAGTCTCTCTGGACCTCCTGCTTCGTCTCTCAGGAGTTTTTCCTCTGAGGACGAGCGCCACATGTGTTTGGAGTGTGGGACGGACGCCTCCGACTTCGCCGCCCACTACCCGACACACGTGCAGTGTCTGCTGTGCCCGTACAGCAGCTGCTGCTCCAGAGCCTACGCCGCACACATGATACAGTAAGAACGCACAATCACATATCATAATATGATAATATGTTACAGAAGGTTAAAGGTTTGGAATATTGTCAACACTAGTTTTTAGAAAACATCTGTTTTTTCACTCAGTAATGTGAGTAATGTAACTTCTAATCTTGTGTTATTTATCCCAAAAACAGACTCAGCTAAAGTTAAAACACTTAAAATAATCAAATACTCCTTGAAATGTGTTTTATTAAATTTTTTTATTTTCATTTTTGAATGAAAACTTTGATATTTATATTTTAGGCTGAAGTAGTTTTATTGACTCGTTAAAGTGGGAAAAATGGATATATATTAGTGTTTTATGGCTGATTTTAGGATGCTGGTATTATTCTCACCAGGACCATGAGTATAGGAGCTTGTTTTTAATCTGACACTAGAAAAGCTGCTCAGTTGCAGTAACTTTAGTAACAGTAAGGAGTTACTTTCTGCTGCTGCATTTTTGTCACAAAGTCTGCAACAAATAATGCATTCAAATCATTAGGATTTGTAATTTTTTTTTACATTTTTAATATCATAATAATCATTTAAAAATATAATTAAAATAAATATATATAATACATAGATAATGTAAAATAAATCTATTTATATAAGTAAAAAATAATTAAAAAAATGAAACATTTATATATTAGCTTTAAAAACAAGTCAACATGGTAATTTTGCAGACATTTGGAGACAAATGCAAAATCAAAGCGTGATATGTATTTACTTAAAATAATGTAAAATAATTGTGATTAAACTTAAACCAAGGTTAATTCTGTGAATGTAATGGTGGCATTAAAATCTATAATTTCTCCTCCAGGATGGCAGTGCTTAGTGCATCATCCCTGCTGTCAAATCCATGCGTTTATATTTATATATTTATTCATATTACATTAGATTAAATAGATTAGATAATATTTTATTAATCCCTTTGGAAAAAACGTTCTCAGGGCAACTGGGAATATTGTAGATATAATATTATTATTTTTATTTATTTATTTATTTTTATTTTATTTTTAGGGATGCAGGATATTAGATATTTCAAATATTATTTAAGCAGATACCGTTATTGATACAGATATATAAAAGTGACCAAAATTAGGTTATTTTGGATTACCCTTAGTTACATCCAAAATATATTTTCAACAGTGACAGTAAAATCCTGCTTGATTTGCAATTCTGAGAGCTATTAACACTGATTCACTTATCTGTTGACATAAGATCAGTTTTTTTTGGAAGATCATACTTTCAATTCACATTTATATATGAATTGAAAGTATGTATATGTATGTAGTATGTATGTAGCATGTATATTCTTAAACACACCTTGAAATGTTTTTTTTTTATCCTTTCGGTATTCGTGTGTGATTAATTTATTAATGTGGGTTTTTATCTTTTTTTTCAGTCACCATGTACCCAAATCTAAAAAAGGAGTTCTTCCTCTGCACAAACGATCTCCTCCATGGTAAGAAGTCCTCTAATAATAATAATAATAATAACTGTAATAATAATACCTTTATTTATAACCACTCATCCATTGTTCATTTATATCAGAACACTAAAATCCTAGCGTGGAGTTTTTTCTCAAGTAGCAGCAATAACTTCTACAGCACCAACCCTAAAGTATGAAAAAGTACTCATTAGGACTGTAAGAAAATATTAATACATCAGTATATCATGATATGTAATAAGGTGACTCTGTATTGATAGTTATTTATTTATTATTATTCATAATTTATTGAATTTTTGGGACTTTATTTTGTATCATAGTTCAGCCTTGAGCTGCAGACAGTCAGCTATTTGACTCTTTCTCTGTTAAATGTGTTATTTCTTTAACGGGGGCAGACATTAAAGATTATTTATTTTGCAGAGACCGTGCCTTATATAAATAACACTAATTAGAAACTGATTTTTTTATAACAATAATACTATGGGTTCATAAATCTAAAAACAGACTGTTTAATGAAATAGAAAAGTAGATATACAGCCCCGCGTACAGGAATCTACGGAAGCCCTTAAAGGACATGATTCTGCACATTTTTTTTAAACACAGTTTTCTTGTGATAGCAAGTTAATTTAAGGCGTGTTCTCAAGATGTCGACTTATTTATGTTGTTATCTCAAGAAAACAAGCTTCGTTATCCCGAGATAACGACATGAATCAGTCAAGATCTCGCGAAAACGGCTGAAATTATCTCATTCTCACAAGAAAATAGTGTTAAAAATGTGCAAAATCATGTCCTTCAAGGACTGTAGGAATCTGATAGATCCTGAAGTATAATATCATCATTGTCTTAATTGCCCTTATAGTCAAATCACCAGATTCTTGCTGATGCTAACCATAGAACATCATGTTTAACAATGAAACTCTCCTGTTGACAACAACTCAAAAAATCATCCTCTACAGCAAAAATAATAACTTTAAAAAAACAGCATAAAGTTTCTTAAATAGTTTCCTTCTTTAAATATTACCGACTAGTTTAATTCCTCTCTGCAGAGTAACTCAGGATATTTGAAACTTCTCTGGAGTCTGGCACAGAAATCTGTTTTAGTGTTTACTCTCCATTGTTTTGTTACAGTCTGTTTATTTTTAATGAGGTAGATCCAAACTGGTAAAACTGCAGAAATGAGGAACAATGATGTTTGTCTGAGCCGATGAGACGAGTCCAGCTTTGAGCTGCAGTGACTCTGTGTGACCTGCAGGGGTCGCTGTGTCTCACTGAAAGGTGAAACCGCGTAGACGGACTGCATATTCAATTTTATTATAGTTTTCTAATGTTAAGGCATTAATCCAAAACCAATGATTTAACCAACAGTCAGTCTGATATTCAGATAAATGTGAATATTTCATTCCTATCATAATGCTGTGAGGATCCTATGATGTTCGGCTTTGGTTCGTTTTAGTGAGAATTCAGATGCCGAACCTGTTTTATACCACAGCGACAGAAATGGATCTTTTAAACACCAATATTTGGGTGATTAACTTTGGAAAATTAACAGAAATTATAGTCAACCTCTTGCACTTTGTCAAATGTGCCCAAACTATTGGCAACCCAGCGTTTAAAAATGAATTCTAATAATCAGAATTTGTTTGTGATCTCCTATAACCACACCAAATAAAGGTAACCTCACAGCAGGTGAGGTTTACAGGCAGTATCTGACACACTCAGTGAGGTGTGTCACACTTGTGAAAGCTCCCCTGGTGACAGAAAAAACTTTTTATAGAAGCACATTTCTGCCACCAATAAGAAGGAAAGTATGTGAGCGCTGATGAATATCAAAAATCTAGATTTCCAGGTCAAAATTATGGGATAAGGAGTCTAAATCATGAGACAAAAATTCAAGTATGAGATTAAAAATTTAAATTATGAGATGAAAGTCGAGATTTCTGATAAAAAGTCAAATGTTAGGGCAAAGGTTGAATTTACAAATTTTAATTATGAGAGAAATATTCCTAATTGAGAGAAGAAAAGTTCAAATCATGAGATCCTGCTGAAATTATTATTAAAAATGTTACAATTTTAAGATCAAGATGAAAACCCTAAATAAAATATAGAAATTATGAGACAAAGAAAGGAAATTATGTAAAAAATGGTTGAAATTATATAATAGAAAGTCAGAATTTAAAAATTATAATCATGAGATATTAAATCAAAATCATTTCATAAAAGTCTACAGTTTGAGATTAAATAACATTATTATGAGATTTAAGGTTGAATTGATGAGATAAGTCAAAATTATTGGAAAAAAAAAAGATATAATTATTTATTGATCAATTATTAGACCAAAAGCCAGCATATTAAGATTCTTAACCATAATCATGAGATAAAAGGTCAAAATTATGATTTAAAAAAAAGTAGAATTTATGAAATAAAATATTGAAATTATGAGCTAAAAAGTTGAATAACTGTTAATAAAAAATCATAATTATGACATAAAAAGTTGAAATTATGGCATGGTAAGTGAAACTGGAGATGACCAGTTGAAAATTTTAAATGAAAAGGTGAAATTATAAGATTAAAAGTTGATAATTAAATGATCATTAAAATAATAATAAAATATGGATTTTCTTTGGTTCGTAAAGATATTTAGCAGCAGAACGGCCTCTTTTTAATTATTTTACATCCTGTTGAGAGAAATTATGAGATAAAGAAGATATAATTATTTGATTGAAAACATCTCAATTAGATCAAAAGCCAGCATATTAAGATTCATAACCACCATCATGAAATAAAAGGTCAAAATTATGATAAAAAAAAGTTGAACTTACAAAATAAAATGTTGAAATCATGAGGTAAAAAGTTGAATAAATGTAAAAAATGAATCATTATGATGAGATAACAGTGAAGTTATGACATGGTAAGTGAAACTGGAGATTACAAGTTGAAAAGATTAAATTATGAGATTGAAAGTTAATAATTAAACGATCATTAAAATAGCATTGATTGTTTTGTGTGAGTAGTTGATATTAAGCATCTCTTTGTCGTTATTTTACGTCCTGTTTTTGAATCTCTTGTTATCGAAACATCACGTGGAGCTCTGGTGTCGTCACCTTCTCTTGTATTCGCTCTGTAAAAACCTGAATCATGTTTGGTTTTGTTTTCAGCGTCTTCGTGCTGAGCTGCTCGTCCTGCGACTTCACGCCTCAGTCTGCGGACCACATGGCCGAACACCTGCTGAAGAACCCGGACCACTGCAGCGCCACCTGCCAGTCCCGCAGTAAGACTGCGCACACACCAATGATGTTAAACTCCAGTTTGATTTCCTTTTTTTTTTTTTCACTCTCTTTTATTGAGGGTTTTACAGATGAGGCACATACATTCAATTTAGCAGAAGGAAAGAAAAATAATTAATGACAGAGAAAAGAAGAGATATATCTTATTCAACTCAAAATTCATTCAAAGAACTTTCTTTGCCTCCACAATTCATCATCTCCAAATCATTTTCAACCTCATATGCCCACTTTACCCCCTACCCACCCCACCCCCAAATAATAATAATAATTCTGATAAAATTAAATAAGAGAATACATAATACAGGAAACAAATAAATGCATAGTAAAAAAGGAAAAAAAAGATAATTGGAAAAATAAAATAATAAATGAATTTACAATGCTTTAATACAACCATATCCGATATATGGAGATGAACACCATAGCTGCCTAGTTGAACACAACATACCAGAAGCAAAGTTAATGTAAATTCCAACACATTCACATATTTGGACATCCAGGAACATTACTATCATATCAAATCCATTTTATTATCAGTCATGCCATACCACATGAAAAAGAAGACCACACTTTTTCATATCTGTCCACAGAGTTTGTGTTACAGTCTATGACTCTTTCCAATTTTACTATTTTTGGTAGTACATTGAACCATTCTTGGATAGTTGGAGCTGAACTGTCTTTCCATTTACAATATAATAACTTCTTTGCAACTGTGAAAGCTATATTTAGCCATTTCTTGTTAGTCTGATTTACAAGCCTGGAAGGATACCCAGAAGGCAAACAGCAGAGTCTGGCTCTATATAAGATGTAGTTACACTGCCTGGCCAAAAAAAAAAGTCACCACCTGGATTTAACTAAGCAAATAGGTACAAGCCTCCTGTTGGATAATTACTGCACGTGTGATTATCTTTCAGCTGGTAACAACTTATTTAACCCCAGCTGATGCAGTGAGTAGCTTCTCATTTCTTAAACAACCATGTGGAAAGACACATCCTGTGGTCGTGGAAAAGATGTTAGTCTGTTTAAGAAGGGCCAAATCATTGGCATGCATCAAGCAGAGAAAACATCTAAGGAGATTTTAGAAACTACTAAGCTTGGGTTAAGAACTGTCCAACGCATTATTAAAAACTGGAAGGATAGTGGGGAAGCATCGTCTTCGAGAAAGAAATGTGGTCAAAAAAAATCCTGAATGATCGTGATCGGTGATCACTTAAACGTTTGACCAAATCAGATAGAAGAAAAACAACAGAAGAACTCAGGGGTGTGTTTAATAGTGAAAGTAAGAGCATTTCCACACACACAATGTGAAGGGAACTCAAGGGATTGGGACTGAACAGCTGTGTAGCCTCAAGAAAACCACTAATCAGTAAGGCTCACTGGAAAAAAGGCTTCAGTTTGCTAGGGAGCATAAAGATTGGACTCTGGAGGACTGGAAGAAGGCCATGTGGTCTGATGAGTCCAGATTTACCCTGTTCCAGAGTGATGGGAGCATCAGGGTAAGAAGAGAGGCAGGTGAAGTGATGCACCCATCATGCCTAGTGCCTACTGTCCAAGCCTGTGGGGGCAGTGCTATGATCTGTGACAAATCTTGTGACATTGCAGAAGCTTATTGAAACAATGCCACAGCAAATTTGTGCTGTAATCAAAGCTAAAGGCAGTTCAATGAAATATTAGAGTGTGTGACCCTGTTTTTTGGTGGCGACTTTTTTTTTTGGCCTGGCAGTGTATTATGCTTACACACTGACAAACCTCGGCCCAGATGTTCTTGATTGTCCTACAGTCCCAAACCATGTGTAAGTAGGTCCCTTCATGAGCTGAGCACCTCCAACACAAGCCTGTTGGCCTGAGACCAATTCTGTGTAACTTACTAGGAGTCCAGTGGTATCTGTGTAAAGTTTTTAGTTGTGTTAACTTTAACGACACATCCTTAGAGACTGAATGGGCTCTTACCCAAATTTGGTTCCATTCGTCTTCAGTTATATCACATCCCAAGTCTCTACTCCACAGAGCCCTAGTTGCTTTAAAGTTTGTTGTTATTTTGTCAGTGAGTTCTTTGTATATTCCAGGTGCATTTATTTCAGATTGATCATTTACCAATAAACAGTTATCCCAGTATGTTGCCCTTGGAGGGTCTTTACATTTCTTCCTTGAAGTAACAACAGCCCTTCTTAGTAACTCCAGCAGTGGGCAAGCTCTGCCCGTCTCTTCCTTGTTACTGCACGTACAGTCAAAAGAATGGCGTCTGTTTACTTGTCATGGACTCAGGAGCGAGGCAAGACATGAAAACACAAAAATGTTGGCGTATCCCTTTAAAGGGGGCTCCAAATGTCTTTTTCTTTTCTTTTTTTTTTTTTAACAAACTGTCTTATCCGTGCTGTATATACCGAGAAAGATCCCTCGAGATCAGCTGAACTTGGCCTGGCGGTGTTGTTATTCAGGCTAAACTCTGTGTGACCCAATACCAACAGGCACAAACACTGACAGAACAGCAGCGTAAAAGATCCGATTGAAGGTTTGTGCAGATGTGTTTCTCCTCAGCCTGGACAGCCTCCAGCTCGCTGCTCCATCTGAGAGCTGAGATAAATAACTCTGACTGACCTGACGGGAGGGTTCAGGGAATCAAGGCCATGGAGCAGCTTAAAGGAGAGCGCTGAGTGTGGAACAATGAGTTATATAAGACTTCAGCAGGATCTGAGGCTCTTTTACATGAGAAGAATTTTATCAGTGAGATTCATCATGTAAAGGAATAACCAACGCCCATCACCGAGAAGATATGATCTCTGCTCTGTCGTCTGAAAACACGTCCACTGAGGCAGAAACGTTCTTCATAGAAAGAAGCAAATATTCCTAGAAAGAGAAACGTCGTCATTCAAACAGAAAAAGTCGGCTGATGTGGAAAGGCGAAGTGGCCCCAGTCCCTGGCAGGAGACAGAAAACTACAGTTACACACAATAAAATAACAGAAAGATTTGTGGTTTAAAGTCATAAAACGTTCCATTTACACAAAGTCCAGCATTTAAGACAAAAAAAGACGTTTTTAATACTCGCAGAGACTGAAGCAGAGCCGCTCTTCAAAGCAGCACTACACTCAGTGTAACTGCACGGTCCAGGCAAAGATGTTAGGAAACAAGGAATGATCAGTTTATAAAGGACACTTTTATTACAAACAACATTTCCGATGAAGCTGGGACATTGTGTAAAGCAAATATTATCAGAATACAATGATTTGCAAACCCTTTTCGACCTGTAATCAATAAAATACACAACAAAGACAAGATTTTCTTCATAGTCTTTGTTGCAAATATCACTTATTTTTAATTTGATGCCTACAACATGCTCCAAAACACTTGGGATTGGAGCATGTTTACCCCTGTCTTTCCTTTTAACAGCACTCAATAGGTTTTTGTGAAGTGAGGACACTAATAGTTGAAGCTCTGTAGGTGGAATTCTTAACATTCTTGCTTGGTTTTTGACTTCAGCTGCTCAACAGTCGGGCGTCTCTGTTGTCATATTTTGTGCCTCATAATGCTCCACACATGTTCAGTGGGAGACAGGTCTTGACTGCACTCTTTCACTCTGAAGCCACGCTGCTGTAACTCGAGCAGAATGTGTCTTCATTGTCTCTGAAATAAGATGGATGGCAGCATGTTGCTCCAAAACCTGTATGTACCTTTCAGCATTAATGGAGTCTTCACAGATGTGCAGGTTACCCATGCCATGGGCACTAACACACCCCCCATACCATCACAGATGCTGTCTTTTGACCTTTGCTCTGGTAACAGTCTGGATGGTCCTTTTCCTCTTTAGCCCTGAGGACACCACGTCCATGATGTCCAAAAACAGTCTGAAATGTGGACTCAGACCACAGCAGACTTTTCCACTTTGCCTCAGTCCATCTCAGAGAAGCCGGCGGTGTTTCTGGGTGTTGTTGATATTTGTCTTTGTCTTTGCATGGTAGAGTTTGACCTTGACCTTGTAGATGTAGAGATGAACTGTGTTAACTGACAATGGTTTTCTGAAGTGTTCCTGAGCCCACGTGCTGATACCCTTTACAGAATGATGTTGCTTTATAATGCAGTGCTGTCTGAGGGATCAGAGGTCACAGGCATTCAATGTTTGGTTTTAGAGCAGAGATTTCTGTGGATTCTCTGAATCTTTTGATGATATAATGGTCTGTTGTTGTTGTTGAATCCTTTGTACGTTGAGAAACATTGTCCTTAAACTGTTGGACCCCGTGAATGACTGAGACACTCGCCTGTTTCCAATTAACCAGTTCACCTGTGGAATGTTCCTAACAGGTGTTTTTGGGCATTTCTTAAATTTCCCAGTTTTTTCAAAATGAGTGATTATTTGCCAACAAGAATGAAGTTTGTCAGTTAAAACATTAAATATTGTCTCTTTGTCGTTTATCCAGTAGGTCAAATGTCGGTCAAGAAGGATTTGCAAATCATTGTTTTCTGTTTTTATTTAGGTTTTACTCAACGTCCCGACTTCATTGGAGTTGAGAAAGCAGATTCAACAAATGCTCCTGTGTGTGTGTATAAGACATGCTAACAACACCAAGGGGCATAAAAACAGAATATTTACTGCTTGGTGTGCAACCCTGCCTTCAGCTCAGGAAAATTAACAGAAATGATTTATGAGCTGTCAGTAACAAAGGGGTAGGCAAGTAAATTCCAATCTCATGTTGTCATTGGATTTGCATTGTTAGTGTTTTATGTGCACAAACAGACAATTTAGCTTCCAAGTGCCAAGGCAGATTTTAATCTGTGTTGAAAGATATCATACACAGGCTGTTTAGTTTCCCAGAAACAAAATCTTTAATTCCATTGTTGAAATGTCCTTTTTCTGGAGCCTGTGATTTGTTTTTGCATTTATCGTCCAAGGTGGAGTGTTGTAAAATTTCCAAAGGACATCAAAAACAGAAATTTGGCTTTTTACACTTTCTCACAGATAAAGTAAATTAATGACTGGCATACACTGCTTTGAGCAATCAGTCCTTCTTCATTGTTTTAGTATCACAGGACATCTGTGTTTGTACCCTGTGATATATCTAGACTCTGAAAAAGAGAAAGCAGGTTTACAGGTGGGCAAATATTGAAATGTTTCAAGTCCTCACTGATCACGTCTTAAGTTTTAAAATATATAGATATGTACGTTTTATACACCAGAGCAGAGAAAGGAAAACCTTTACTCTTGAGTTCTTCTCATAAATTTTTCCAGCAGTTTTTTAAGCCAGAGAGATCTTTGATTATCGCTGTTGTGAAAGAACATGTTGTGTTTATCCCTGATGTGGAAGCTCTGGTTTCATTAAACACACCTGCACAAAGAAGACAGAGCTGTTTCACAAGTCTGCCTTTCAGAGTCTGAGTCTTATTTGTGTTTTGTGCTGCTTTATTAGTAAAGAACACAATAATAATCTGGTTTATGTCCACTCTGTGGTCCAAGCCCCTCAATAGCACACTAGGGCTGCCTCTTTTCACAAAAATCAAACTCTTTTCATTTATTGAGCATACACACTAATAACCGCAGGTCTTAAATCCTGACCTCAACCAGCCCGGCTGCGAAAGGCATTTCCATCAGATCATTCCACTGTTAACCTCTCCTGAGGCCACACCGATAGGCCACATGTCCTTGCATATGAATCTTGCAATCTTGTCCGCGATGGCCTTTCTCCTCGCCTCTGACGGGTGGACCTGGTCGATGCACTTGCACAAGGCTTGACAAGGCGCAGCTGGACGGCAGTGGGCCAGCTGCTTTGCACATAATTGGCACACAGCCTGGCCTTTTGTTTTCTGTTTAGCCATGTTGCACAGATGAATTTCTAATAGGGAGTAAGAAAAGTTGCTCATAGTAGAGTTCCTGGGTTAATGCTGTGTTCCAGTTGTACTGGGAAGTTGGGATTTCTGAGTTCCGAGTGGGAAATTTCATCTGGAGCACCCCCTGGGAAGTCTGGGGGATCTTTACCACCCCCGAGTTGACAATCGAAGATGGCTGCCCCCGGTGTAAAAAGTTATTAAGTTCCTGTAATATTCCATTTATTAGCACTTCTAAATCATCCATATACATAGTATTGTTCGACATATATATATGGAAATGCTGCTATATTGTTATTTATGTCCAGTAAATGTCCAGTATATGTCCAGTAAACCCGACGCCTCTGTCCCACCCCCCTCCCCCACCCGCTGCCTCTCAGAAATCAAATCCTGGTTCACCTCCAATTTCCTTAAACTTAACAGTGATAAAACAGAACTCCTCCATCCACCCTATCCAAAACTGACAGTTTCTCCCTCACCATAGACAGCTCCACAGTGTCCCCCTCCCCTCAGGTCAAGAGTCTGGGTGTCATCCTCGACAGCTCACTTTCTTTCCACTCTCACATCGATAACATCACCCGGTCTGCATATTTCCACTAACACAACATCAATCGTCTCCGCCCCTCCCTCACCCCTCACACCACTGCCATTCTGGTCCACAGCCTCGTCACCTCACGAATCGACTACTGCAACTCACTCCTCTTTGGTGCCCCTCACAAATCCCTCCATAAGCTCCAACTGGTCCAAAATTCTGCAGCCCGCATCATCACCAGAACCCCCATCCTTCTACCACATCACCCCTGTCCTCCAGCAGCTTCACTGGCTCCCGGTCACGTTCAGAATCCAATTCAAAATCCTCATGTATACTTTTAAGGCCATTCACAACCTCCCCCCCGCATTGCCACCCCCTCTTGCTCCCTCAGGTCCTCCTCCTCCCTCCACCTTTCTGTGCCCTCCGCCCGTCTCAGCACCACGGGGAGCAGGGCCTTCAGTCACTCTGCTCCCAAACTCTGGACCTCAGAAACCTGGACTCTCTACCACACTTCAAATCTCAACTCAAAACCCATCTGTTCCATATTGCATACTCCCCATAACTGCTTTGTTCTATTTTTATTTTATATCACTCTTGTCTGTTGTTTTTATCTATTTTAACTGTGTTACTCTGTACAGTGACCTTGAGTGTTTGGAAAGGTGCTTTTAAATAAAATGTATTATTATTATTATTATTATTATTTACATTCTTCATGTGGTATGTGCGAATTACAACGCAGGCCATGCTAACAACAGCCTGGTAGATCAGTGAGTATTTTTTCCGACTTTGTAACTGGAGCGCTGATAACTCGGATATGACGCTGTTCCCACTCTCCTCTTCCAGTTCCGATGTAAATGAAACGCAGCATAAGCTGCGAATGATTCTCACTCAAAGTGCAAATCAGGAAGTCTGCTTCAAAATTTTGCTCCCATTGCAAAATCCATCCACAAAACCAGACAATTGGTTACTGTCTGTAAATAAATAAGGAGAGGAGGTGGGCAGAGCTGACAGCATTTCAGTGCCCTCTCTTTTGTAGTTGTTTTGATTGAGAGCCCAAGGCTGAGGGTTTCACTTGCTTTCTGGCTCTGTAGCAGGTAGGCCTGAGTAGGGCTGAACGATTTTAGGAAAAGATCTAATTGTGATTTTTCTGGCAGATATTGTGATTTCAATTCAATTGACGATTTTCTTCAACTCAAGCTTCAATGCAATATTCACAATGTTTACAGTATAGACAACAGTAAAGAAATCAATGATAGAAAGCACATAACACATTAATCATCATCTAATATTGATGATAAACAATCTGTTTCATTATTTAAGGGATACTCCAACTTTTACTCCCAAACAGAGGCTTTGTGTTGTTGACCTGCTTACCAGCACTTCCGTGGTGGAGATGTGACATTCGTGAACGAATCGACTCTTTTGAACAGCTCTTTTAAGTAAATGACAAGTACCAATTCGCAGTTGTGAGTAAACCGTTCATTTGTGAGACATTCTTAAATTCAAATGGCCTGCAAATTTGTAAAACAGTACGTGTAAAATAGTTGATACAACAGATCCTGGGTCAGTCAGGAGTGCTGCAAAAAACTGCAGCTTTGGTGATCACATGATTACGTTGAAATTGCGATTTTGATCCAAAACGATAAATCTTTCAGCTCTTTCAGCTGAGCTTAAAATAGAAACGGATAGGGTGACATGTTGTCCTTCTTGATGCCAAATACATCAGTGTCTTTTCCTAATCAGTACAGCTCCAATAGGGGGTCGTTAAGGCAATTTAGTGGCCATTACTATACTTGCATCACCCACCTGAGTATCTGTAGTGCCTGCATACAAGATCGGATCGGTGATGTCCTAGGTAGGGTGGGGTAAGGGTCCGATCAGACCTCAGAATGAATATGACCAGTTTGTAAGGGTTAAGGTCTGAGTTTCAGTCCTCCATGTTCACCATTTATTCACAGGTGAAGTACTTGGAGTTTTTTGTCAGAACTAAAGATCCATCCCAATAGTCCTTCCTGTAAAAAAATGTGCAGTCTTTTAATCCTGCCCTTCATGTCCTGGATGTTTGTAGACTTGAAAAAATTAGATGCTGAAGACTTGAAAAGTTTCTGATCATGTGTTTAGGCCACTCTTGACCTCAGTGTTAATTTTGACAGCAGTTTTTAATTTATTTTAGGTTATAGTCTTTTGCTTAAAATGTCTTTTAATTTTAGTTGTAATTTAGTCATCATTGTTTTAATTTTAGTCTAATTTTAGTTTTTGAAATTTCACAACATTTTAGACAACGAAATCTACAGTAAATTTAGTTGACTTTATGTTCCTTGAATTTCTGAAGTCATGTTTTACACTTAGATAAATTAACATATAATAACCCTTTGTTGAATGCAAGTAAAGTTTTTTTTTAACATAATGTTTAGTTTTTATATTCATTTGCCACAGAGTATAGTAATTCATTTTATGATCATATAAATCATACAAAAGCATATACACAAATTCAGAAAGAAAAAGAAGAATAAATAGTAAATAAGTACATACATTAATAGCACCCAAAGTGTACAGTAGTGCGGCAGACTTGTCGCTCTCCTCGTTATCAAACCATATTCATACAGTTTTTCTTTTGGTTTTCTGGTTCTTTTCTCTGTCCATGAGAGAGCAACAACAAACAAAATATTTATAGTAATAAAAATAGTAACATCAGTTCATTTCGCCTCTGATGGTGAAATAAAGGAATATGGAAATGATGCTAGTAAAGTTTAAATGTGTAAATTAACAGAAAAAGATTTAACTTTAGTGTGAAATGCAATCAGCTTTATTGAGGCTACCTGGCAGAGCATCTCAGTTACAATACCAGGATTGACGACACTTACCTCTTCTCTTCTTTCCAGCCTTTATAGACCCTGATATCCACTTCAGTGACAGTGAGGAGCAGCGTCCCTCAGAGGAAATGGAGCCTATCAGTGACCAGGACTTACCTGAGCCATCGTGGAAGTCAGCTGATAGTTGGAAACATCCATCAGAAGATGAAAGTTCAAAGATCAACATCCTGCCGTTCAAAGAGAGCAGCGGCCCTCAGCATAACCTCTCCAGGAACAGCGACGCCATCGACTTCTTCAATCTGGTGTTCCCGACCGCGCTCATCAAGCTCATAACCAAAGAGACCAACATTCACGCCAAGACCTGCCGCTTCCTTGGCTCAGACATTCCCGACTGGGTCCCCGTCACCACGCACGAGATCAAAGGTTTCCTCGGTCTGGTCATCCTGATGGGCATCCAGAACCTTCCTGACCCCTCTCACTACTGGTCTTGGAATCACTTTGACAACAGCTACACCTTCTACCGCACCATGAGCTTCAAACGCTTCAAACAGATCGCCAACCACATCCACATGGGCAGCTTCACCACTGGTGAGTACAGAGGAGGGGGCAGGCCTGCAGACCCCCTGCATGTCTTCAGACCCATGTTGGAGATTTTGAGCAAAGCCATGTGGAGCACGTACCGAGCCAACTGCTGCCTGACCATCGACAGAGCCCTGCTGCCCAGCCTGGAGGACGAGAGCTGCAGCACCAAGCAAAGCACAAAGTCTCCGCCTCAAGTGTGGCTGCTCTGTGACTCCAAATCCGGCTATTGCCACCGCCTCTTCATCCAGGGCGTGGGCCAGGGGGGCCAGGAGCCCGGCTTCACCGTGGTGCCCGAGCTAATGAAGGGACTGGAGGACAAACACCACCAGCTCTTCCTGGCCAATTCTCTGGCCTCCATCCCTCTCATGCAGAAGCTTCTCGACCAAGGCATCTACGCCTCCAGCTCCTTCCCCCCGCCAAACCCCATCCTTCCTCGAGATCTGTGGGACGATGGCGAGCTGGAAAAAGCCGGAGACTTCCGGCAGAAACAGTGTGGTCCTCTGCTGGCCACGCGCTGGAGAGACACCAAAGAGATGGGCTGTTTGTCCACCAATGCGCTTCCAGGTCAGCGTTGATTTTGACAGCACTTTTTAATTTAGTTTTCCTCTTCAGCTTTAGTCATAAGTGACCGTAATTTCTCGTTTATAACACATTTTTTTGCTCTTAAAGGTGCAGTGTGTAGAATTTGGCATTTGAGCGACATTTATTGTTCAGATTCTAGAATAAGCCCAACCGTAACCAAAACGTCAAATCGCTGAGCAGTGGAAGCCTGTGAAGACCAAAAGGGCTAGGGACCAAAAGCTGAGTCTCTGCAAAGAATCCACTGCAGGCAAACAGCGCAGCATTAAGAATCAACATGAATTTGCGAGGCACATTCCTAAAGCGTGTCGCTTGCAGGCACGTCTTTATGCACGCTTTTTTTTTCTTTTCTTTTTTTCCTATCCGCTGTTTGGGCGCTACAGATTTCTGCCCGGACAGAAAAGGTCTGCCGGAAACCCCGGATTCGCGTTTCATTCTTTTTGTCCCTAAAATCCACCCGTAGACAACATGGCAGATCGTTATGTCGGCCTACATGAACGCGGCCCGCGGTAATGTACATTTTTTTAAGCTCTTTCTAACTAAATAAAAATAAAACAAACGTTTTATGCGGGTGATTGTACTCCTATTCAGACGGACTTTACATACAAATAGAAACATTATATCCTATATTCACCGTTTCTGTTCGATGAAATGCTGCCAAATTCTACACACTGCACCTTTAAATAAGGTCTAATTTTCGGGTGCATGTTATAGACAAGCATGGTTCCCACACATCCTGGAAAACCTGAAAAATCTGGAAAATGATTGACCAATTTTCCAGTCATTGAAAACATATGGAAAATGAAGAAAAAAGTCAAATGTCCGGGAAAAGCTTGAATTGTCCTGGAAAATTATTTACCTTCCTTCTACCTTGTTAGCGAACAAAAATCAAACATAGGAAATGAAGTAAAAATGTACTTGGTGACTAATGCACACGTAGCCATAAAATAGATAAAATAGAAAATTAATAGATAAAATAATGCAAGTTAAGGAATAAAATACAAAAACTCAAAACAATGGTGACAAAAATAAATAAAAAATGGCAAAATAAAATTTAGGCTACTTAAACGTTAAATCAACAAAATATATTTATAAAAGAGCAGAGTAAATAAAGATAAAAAAAAATAAGTATACACCATAAATTTATAATAGTGAGACACTGCATAAAAGCCAGACTAAAAAGTTAGCTAACAGACAATGTTCATGCCCGAGAGTTAGAAATAAATACATTTTAAGGAGGGTGAAAATGTCCTGGAAAATGATTTCTCGAAAAGAGTGGGAACCCTTCACAAGCACAAGCAAAGTATGTAAAATGTTTCATCTAGCCAACATTGCGATTACAACTCTCTGCAAAACATTACTGCAGAATTTGCATAATTCTTATTAAACTGTTAAACTGTTCTGATCCAATATTTTAGGTCTTAATGAGTTTACCTTTGTGTAATGATTGTGTAATTCTCAAGTGTTGCGGTACCACTCACATTCAAATGCAGGGCGCTGCCATCTTTTGAGCAAGGGACGCAATACATTTTTGCATTTATATATTTATTCATATTTTATATTGTCAGTAGTGTACTTTCTTATTTTAATTTCTTTGTATTTTATTTTATTTTTAGGGATTCAGGGTATTAGATTTTTGCTGATAGCCGATATACTGATATTTCAAGTATTATTTTTGCTGATATCGATACAGATATACAAAAATGACTAAAAGTAGGTTATTTTGTATTACCCTTGGTTACATCCAAAGTATTTTTTTAACAGTAATAGTAAAATCGTGCTTTGTTTGCAATTCTGAGAGCTATAAACACTGATTTACTGATTGGATATACATGACCAAATTAGGTCTGATTGGATTAAGTCTCTGTCAGACATTTTAGTCTAGTTTTTATTTGTTGAGGAAAATGTCAGTTAATTTAGTTTTAGTTTTTGTCCATGTGCACTTGTTTTTATTAGTTACTGTCTAATTTTCGTTGGGGAAAAAGCTTGTTGACAAAAACTATGATGAAAATAATAAGTCAACAAAATGAACACTGTTCCAGGTGAGGAGGACACCGTGTGGAGGAGATCTCAGACCAAAGTGGGCGGCCTCGACCCCATCAACCGGCCAATGGCTTTCCGCCTCCTTCAGGAAAACATGAGAGGAGTCGACATCTGCAAACAGCTGCTGGCCTGCAACCCACTCGGTGGAATCCCTCAGGACAAACACTGGCGCAACCTTTTCTGGTTTCTGGTCAACCTGTGCGTCGTCAACGCCTTTATCGTGCTGCGTGAGAGCCGCAAGGAGAACCCTCCGTCGTGGGTGCAGGACGGCCTCTTTACCCAAGTCAACTTCCGCAAACGTCTGGGCAACCAGCTCGCCAAGTGCGCTCAGAAGTACTTCGAGAGCATGGAGATCGCCAGCAACCGAGCCACGAGGCCCGAGGTCCAGGAGGAGCAGGTTAAAAAGAGACACAGGATGACGAAGATCAGCAACATCTCCAAGAGGTGCAAGAACTGCAACCTGAAGAACATCCGTCACGAGAGCGTGTTCGGCTGCGTCGCATGCAAGGCCAACCTGTGCAAACAACCCAGCTGCTTCTGGGAGTTTCACGGCATGTCGCATCACAACAAAGGTCAGCACTGCACACTGCCAACGCCGTATAGAAATGTTATCGTATATAAGTGTACAGAAGAAATGTGGAATATCATAATCAATCAGCCTTTATTTGTATATGTCCAGTTCGTAAGTGTTATCTCAAGACACTTTACAGAGCAGGCTGAAGCCATACTCTTCATTTTATAGATACACATATATGCATATATACAAATACATATACCGGTAAATAAATATACTTGTATATACACATACACACATCCAGAGATGTATCCATCCAGGCAGAGACAAATGGACTAAAATTGCATTTGTCTCTGTTGAATATAGACTCTATCAATCAATCTTTATTTGAATAGCAAAAAGATAGTTACTATGGATGTATAATCAGTACAACCATGGATAGAGAGATAAATCTAATATTAAAATTAATATCTTTAACAAAGGTAAATCTGATATCAACCATTATTTTTCACTTTTATCATTTTCAATATTTGTGCTCTATTCATTATTATAATTCATTTTCTTTATCTCTTTACAGGATCGACTAAAGTTGGCTTTATGAAAGACACTATAACGTAAGTTTTTTTAAAGAAAATTATTATAAATATTTATTTTTTGATTTAGAAAAAGGTTTGTTTTGTTAGTCTGGGATGTCTATGTTTTTTTTAGTGTAGACCATGGATCACCAGGCTTTTGAGCTTGAGCTTGAGAGCTACCCTAAAGGTGAGGAGTAGTGTGGAGGGCTACTTGCATGATATAAAGTTCTTAGTAATATAAAATTTATAATTTACCTTAATATAATAAATATGCATTTGATAGACTACACTGTATGTTTACTTTTTTACTTCAGAGTTCTGTGTGTTTGTTTTTCATATATGAAGTATTCAGCCTCTTTTATTATTAGACATTGCTGTAACAGGATTTAAAAAACATTAATAGTCATTAAATTGATTTTGCGAAAATTAAGGCCTTAAATGGCATTAAAAATCATAAAATCTGATTCTCAGCAGCATAAAAAATTCCTACTGTAGTTTTTAAGTAAAATATTCAATAATATATGATAAGAATGATATATTAATACATAACTATGTAACATAGCTATGTAAACATGCAGAACCGGCTGGTTGGGTACAGTTGCCATAAAACCGAATGTTTGGAAAGTGGCCGCTGGGCTGGACCAGGTGGAGAAAGAAAAGGGGAATGGGGAAATGCAAAGTCCAGTAAAAATGCCTGTTGGTGGTCAAGACGGAAAAGGATTTTGCAGTGCTTGTAAAAAAAAAATTATGCTTAGTACAATGTGTGTTAACGCCATGCATTGTTAATTTTGTTGACGAATTATTTTCGTCATACTTTTTGTCAAATACCTTTCTATCCCTGATGAAAACTAGACTATAACTAAAAAAACAAGTGTGCATGGACAAAAACTAAAACTAAATTAAATGACATTTTCATCAACAAATAAAAACTAGACTAAAATGTTTGACGTGTCTTAAAAGTGGACAGGCTATTTGCAGTCCGCACATTTAAAGGTAGGGCGTTCCACAGAGTGGGAGCAGCAACCGAGAAGGCTCGATCTCCTCTAGTTTTTAAGCAGGATCTAGGAATATCCAGGACCATCTGACTTCCTGACCGAAGTGCTCTGGAGGGCTGATGAACCTTAATAAGGTCAGACAGGTAGTCAGGGGCCAGCGTATTCAGAGACTTCAAAACAAATAAAAGAATCTTAAAATCAATCCTGTACTTTACTGGAAGCCAGTGAAGGGAAGAGAGCACCAGAGTTATGTGCTCCCGTTTCTTTGTCCCAGTCAGGAGACGAGCAGCAGCATTCTGAACCAGCTGCAGGCGGTTAAGCTCTGACTGTTCAATGCCGACATACAGGGAGTTACAGTAGTCCAAACGTGATGTGATCAGAGCATGGACAACTTTCTCAAGGTCTTTCCGGTCCAGATAAGGTTTAACCTTGGCTAAAAGCCTAAGCTGAAAAAAGCTGGACTTAACAACAGAACTGATCTGCTTGTCCAATTTAAAAGCACCATCAATGATGACCCCAAGATTCCTGGCATGGGACCCAATATAAGGGGCTAGTGGGCCAAGGGAGCTAGCAAGGAGCTGGACCAGATCAGGGCGACCAAACAGGACAACCTCTGTTTTGTTTTCGTTTAACTTCAAGAAGTTTAAATCCATCCATTGCTTAATATCACTCATGCAGTTGAGTACGCACTGAAGAGCATCTTTGTTTGGGACCTTTAACGGCAAGTACACTTGCACATCATCAGCAAAGCAATGAAAAGGGATTCCATATTTCCTAAAAATCGACCCCAGAGGTTGCATATAAAATGAGAACAGTAGAGGGCCCAGGACTGATCCCTGAGGGACCCCTGCATGTCAGAGGGGCCACGGAGGAGGAATACTGGCCCATGTGCACGGAGAAAGACCTCTCAGAGAGGTGCGATCTGCACCAACTTAACGCAGTGCCCTTGATGCCTATACAGTTTTTCGAGGCGTGATAGGAGAATTGTGTGATCTACTGTATCAAACGCTGCTGTCAGGTCGAGAAGGATTAAAAAGGCACAGTTACCAGTATCAAGGTTTGACAAGAGATCATTAAAAACCTTTAAAAGAGCAGTTTCAGTGCTGTGAAGAGACTTAAAACCAGACTGAAACACTTCACAAACATTTGCCCTTTGCAAATATTCCTGGAGTTAGTTAAGAACAACTTTCTCTAAAACCTTGGAAATAAAAGGGAGTTTGGAAATCAGCATAAAATTAGATAAAACCAAGGGGTCCAAATTTTTTTTCTTTAAAAGAGGCTGCACCATGGCATGTTTAAAAGAGGACGGACCACATCCAGAGCTGAGACATCGATTAATAAGAAACAGGATAAAAGACTGAAGTGAACTAAAAACCTCCTTAAACAAATGAGATGGAATGCTATCAGATGGGCAGTTAGCAGGACGTAAGTGCTCCACTATCTCAGTAAGTGTAGAAAGAGAAACAGGCTCAAACTGATGGAAGACAGCTGAGCTTGCAGAGGGAACTGAAGGGTCCTGAGCTGACTGAGGGAGTGAGGACCTGAGAGCAGAAATCTTAAGAACAAAAAACTGCAAAAAATCTTCGCACAGAGAAGAAGAAGGCTCAACACAAACAGCATCACCAGGATTTACAAGCGAGTCAAATACTTTAAAAAGAACCTGCAGTTTGTGCGCATTTGCGGAGACAAGTGAGGAGAAATAATCAGTTTTTGCAGCTTTTACAGCCTGCTGATAAGTAAGCAGACAGTCACGAAGGAGATCCCAAGAAATCTGAAGTTTGTCTTTTTTCCACTTTCTTTCCGCCTGTCTGCATGCGCGTCTGAGCGCACGAGTGGACTCATTCAGCCATGGTTCTGTCTGTGGCTTTACACGTCTCACAGTCATCGGAGCAATGGAGTCCAAGATCTCAGTACACAGTAAATCAAACATATTCAAACAGTCATCCACACTGAGGTCCCCAAAATCATCCATAGAATACAAGAAGGAGTCTTTAAAAGCAGCAGAGAACTTTAGCGGAGTTGACGAATTAAAGGCACGGAGACGGCGAACGGGGGCGGAGTCCGTAGTGGAGTGCGCAGGCAGTGACAGGGAAAATAAAACAGGTAGATGGTCGGATAAAGGTGTGTGACAGATTTCACTTATCTGTACATTTAATCCATATGACAACACGAGATCCAGTATATGGCCTTTTTCATGCTTCGGGTTCAAAACAGACTGCACAAGATTGAAAGAGTCAATGAGACTGAGAAAATCCCTGGCCAGAGATCTCGTCTCACAGCAGACATGCACAAACATGACTTCAGAAATTCAAAGAAAAAATTAAAAAAAAAATGCCTTACACTTTACATACTTTAGTCAACTAAATTTATGGTAGATTTTGTTGACTAAAATGTTTTGAAATTTCATCAACTAAAACTAGACTAAATTAAAACAATTAAGATGTCTAAATTATGACTAAATCTAAAAGATATTTTAGGAAAAAGACTATAACTAAATTAAAAAGTGCTGTCAAAATTAACACTGACACCGTGAAATCACACATGCAGTCTGATGGCCACAAATTGCCTGTAAGAGGCAGACAACTAACGAACTAAGGCACATGCCTTAAAGGGGAACTAGTGGTCACCCTCCAGTATAATATAAGTTCTCTCTCAGCTCCGTAAGTTCTGATATGTTTAAGATGAGATGTTTGACAAGATAAAAATCATCTTTTACAAAAAACAAACCTGTGCAGTTTTTTTTTAGTTCACGGTCATGACATTAAAAGTTTTACAGTATAGCATTTAAATAGCATGAAAAGGCATTTAATTTGACTGACTGATTTCTGCATAAACCCTGTAATGTGGACATAAAATGAAATTTGATCACCTTACTCTTTGTTCTGCAGCGGAGCCATTGAGATCTTGGAGTCCAAGCCCAGGAAAGACGACCCGATGGCCCCCTTGGACGACTTGGACTTCTCTGACAGTGAGCTATTGGACGACCTGGACAATCTGGACCCAGAAGCTGAAGACTTCAATGAAGACTTCGCCAAAGAGGAACAGTATCACACATCTCCCCAAGCATCATCAACCAACAGTCACATCCAACCAGCAGCCACGTTGCCCGCCCCTAAGGAACGAGACGACTTCCTCTCCGCGCGTCAGCTGAGGATCGCCTTGGCAGCCCTGTGTGACGGACTCCGTCAGGCTGCCAGGGTGTTCACGGTGGAGACTGAGCAGATCCGGTCGTGGCTGCAGGAGGCCAGGCGGCGTTGGAGGAAGACCGAACAGGAGCAGAGAGTTCATGCTTGTGGCGAGGAGCGTATGGTGGTGTGGGTGCTGTCCATGCGTGAGCAGCAGCTTCCAATCACAGAGAGCAACCTGTTCCACAAAGCGTCCACGCTGAAGAAGAAAGGGGCCTTCAATGACTCGTTCCGTATTTCGTACGACTGGGCGGTCAGCTTCTTGCTTCGCCATCGTCTCGGCGTACGCAGCGCCGCCAGATCGCCTTCTTTAGCTTACTCTCTGCCGCCCTCCCTGCAGACGAAGATGAAGACGTTCACAGATTTTACCCACAAGGTGGTCAGGGCGAATCATCTGTCGGAGCGAGCTGTTGCAGTGATGGACGAGATCTCCTTCTTTGTGGATCTCAGGTTGGTCCAGGAGAGGTCACACCGCCAACAAGCAGTGGAGCTGACCGGAACTGTTCCTCTGCTCACAGCGTATCTGTGCGTGCTAGCCGACGGCACCATGCTACCGTCTCTGCTGCTGGTCAGCCGACAGCTCCCCGACAAAAAGCTGCCAGAGCACATCGTCCTGGAAACGGGACCAGATAGTCTGCCCCCCGAGGACGCCCTGGACATCTGGACGAAGAGGGTCTGGCTGGAGCACGTGTCCTCTTTTCCTGGAAACAGTAAATCCATGCTGGTGCTGGACCGACACCGTGAACATCTGGGCGACGCCTTCCTTAACGCCATCAGTGAGTCAGGAACGCTCCCCGCTGTGATCCCTGCAGGCTGCTCGCTCCATCTGCAGCCTCTGGAGGTCTGCATGAAGCCTGTCCTTCAAAGGTTCTTGCTCTCACGCTGGGCAGTGCACAGCAAGAGAAGACTGGCCGAGCTGCAAGAAACGTTACCGCAACAACTTCAAGAGAACGTCACCCAGAAGCTGCTGGACTGGCTGGTGGAAGGTCTGACACGTCTGAGGGAACTTCCTGAATTGTGGAGGAGATCGTTTGAGCTTACGGGGATTATGCAAGAGAGGAAGGAAGGAAGTAAGGAGGGGAAGGACAAGGAGGACAAGATGGATGATCGAAAACCAGAGGAGATCCAGGAGGAGCTCCTAAAGACACTGACAGACGACCTGCTAGGTATGGGAGCCTTAGAGGAACGTTCAACCAGATTTCTAGAACTGGAGGACATGGGCGAGGACGAGGAGGAGCTAAAAGATGGAGGAGATGTCGAGAAGAAAGAAGAGGAGGAGAAGAAGATGGAGGAAGACGACAAGGAGAAAGATGAGGAGAAAAAAGAGGAGATAAAAGAAAAAGAGGACGACAGTAAGGATGAAGGAAAGGAGACAGAAGAAGCGAGGACAGATGAGGGGAAGGAAGCTGAGGAGGACAGCGAGGAGGAGGGGAAGGAGAAGGAAGAGGAGGGGAAGGAGATGAGCAAGGAGAGACGTGAGACCAGGATCGTGATCGGAGCGGAGTTGGGAGATGAATGGAAGATAAAGAGCAGGACTGAAGGCGGGGAGGCGGACGGCGAGGATGATGAAAAGATGGATGAGAGCTGAATGCAACACGAAGACGTTTAGATGTTCTCAGACTGTTAACTCTTGACTGGTGGGACACTTGGTTGTAGATGGTAGCGATTTTTTTTTACAGGAAAGACTTCTGGGATGGACCTTTAGCTTAGAGAAAACCCTCCAACCACTTCACCTGTGAATAAATGTAGAGCATGGAGGCCTGAAACTCAACAGACATTGAAGTGACTCCTCCTGCTTGTTTCGGGATTAGTCATGTCTCATTTAATGATGAATGAGCTGCTGTTGGTGAGGCCGTGTTCTCCATATTGGCACATGCTTGGGCTGGTGGATATGCTCCAAAATTATCTCTCTATTTGTGGCTAAATTGCCGTTCACAATATATATTGTGATATTTTTTTTTTGTAAGGAAATAACCAACAGTTGTCTCAATACAAGAATTTAAACTTTGATATAATGCTAGCAAAAATCAAACATTACTGATGCCTGTTTGATGCCAAAGCAACAAAAATAAAAGCCCTAGACACCCAATTTTGCTCAATAGATTGACTAACTTGTCGCAATCGCTCGTTCCCAAAGTACACTGCAAAAACTCAAATCTAAGGAAGTTTATTCATCCAATTTTAATTCTAAAAATCTCACAACACTTATTGTAAGCCACTATTGCCTGACATGTCCAGCTACGCATCTTATTTCTTTACTTAAAAACAAAAAATAAACCATGAGTTGCTTGTAATGACTTAAAATATCTGCCAATGTGGCAAGACGAATTTTACCTGCACAATGTCTTGGAAGTAAGATGTGGTATCTGAAGTAGTTTCTGTACCTGATTTTAAAATCCTCAGAGAGTAAAATTTGCTTGTTTCATTGGCAGATATTTTCTGCTAATTAAAGTTATTCAGTGCTTTATTTTTGTTTTTTATTCCTGGTAATAGGATAGACATCTGGACTCGTCAAATGGAAATGCAATTTTAGTAAGTTGTGGACATTTTTTGACTTCAAATTAGACAAATAAACTTGCTAAGATCTGAGTTTTTCCAGTGTAGGGGTTGGGACCCTCCTTGAGGGTTGCAAGTCACTGCAAGGGAGACACGAGTTGCTTTTTTTAAAACATGAAATAGTTTATTTAATGCTTTTTGTTGAATATTGCATCATGGTGTCCGTGATATCTTAAAAAGTATAAAAAGTTTGTATATTGATACTTGGAAAAAAATGCCCATGATAATAATTTCAGTGTTAAATGCAGAATGCCAAGCTCCGCCCACTCCAGGAAGTCATCCTTTGTCAAGCCCCGCCCTCCTTAGTAACCATTGCTATGTTAGACAAAATCTGCTGTTGTTGGCCTCTCCCATTTTAAATAATTGAAAATTACTCCAATTTTGACCAAGTTTTATTCATTTTTAATTCTTTGATTGTTCTTGAAATTTGACTTTAATGAAAGAATAAAGTCTAAACTGAAGTGGAGTGTATGAAGGAAACTTAACATCCTTATGCATCTGTCAGAATAATAAAAGTATCACTAGTGAATGGCCTCAGAGATGTCATCGTACATCAGCTGTTCATGTCATTATTTCAGATAAATATTTCAAGAACACCAAATAATCTCACTATCAAAATGTTTTTATGTTTGAGTGTAAGTAAGTTTTCTGTTTGATTTAAGTGACAAAATTAGGAGAACAATTTCACCTCAATGCATTGAAATAGACTCTGCCAACACAGGAAGTGTTCCTGAAGTAACCCGGCAACAGCTGCTTCTCTGATTCTGATTGGCTGGTCAGTGAACCAATCAGAGAGCTGACAAAGGGCTGTTACTGGGCACTAAGTTTCATGGCCTGTTTTAGGTGTTATTATTCATTTAAAGTGGGTGTAGGCCACATTATTTCTCACCCTCTACTTGGGAAAAATTGCTGTTGTATCAATATAAGATGGTGTTTCTTAAATAGTGGGGCGAGATCCCTAAAGGGGGCCGGGGCTTGACTGGGCAGGGTTGTAACCAAATTGGGGCCTGGGGCTCTCTCACAACAGGCTGCCACCAGCTTCCTTTGCATTTTAAAGTGGACATTTTTCTTTTGTTAGAAATTCAGATAATGACTTCAGACCAATTCTGTCTGAGTTCTCATAGAAATAAGTTCAAGAGTTACCTCTTTGCTGTTTTTTCTTCTAATACAGGGTTTAATATTTTGTCTAAAAACATTGTATTTGGGTTATCAACTCACTATCCCTTACATTTTTTCTGCCTAAGAGCTAAAGTACTCTGCAATAAGGGCTTATGACAAACTAAGACTTTAGCTTTACTTTCTTCAACTAATAGAAAACAAACAGTTTACATGTGTTTCTTATTTAGCTGGTTTGTAATTAACTTACAATCATAAAAAGGGGGCTTAAAAACAGTCCAAACTATTCAAGTGCATGAACCTATGCCAAGTAATTTCTGGCATTATTTGCTCCATTTTGCAATGTTGAGAAGCACTTAAAAGAAATTCCACCAAAATCAGATAAATTCTTCCATTTGTCATGACTAGCATTCGCTAACATAATTTCCGTTAATAGCTTTTTGAGTTATCTTGTTAAACACATAACCCCCTTTGGGGAGGAAAAAAGGATGTGATTCCAATTTATTTTTTTAAAATACTTTGTTTATATAAACCAACTCACTGGCACTGCTGTTTTTGGGTCATGGGCTGAAAAGTTTGGGACCCCTTGACTAAGTTCAACCAAAGATTTACAATATCACGTAATCAAATATTCTGTAATTTGCTTGAAAATGACAAAATCCCTACAATTTAAATGATAAGGGGCATCAAAAACACAGAAACTTGATAAATCTCTGTTTTTGGGCAGAGTGCAGGAGTTATTGGTGATTGAAAACCCAAAATTATCCAAAATTGGGTGTAAAGGACCTCAGTTTTTGCTGATGTGGTATCAAGCAGGTATTGATATCACTTGAATTTTACTACCAGTTAAAATGCTTCATAAACGAATGAAACGGCGAATTCCCACTGGACTAAACATTCCAGACTGATCCTTGGTTCTTAACATGCTATAAGGGCTCACCTTGAGGGCCAAGAGACTCTGTTAGCTTTGAGGCACTTAAAGTTTGACTCACATATTCAATTAAAAACAATTATTAAAATCCTAATGATTTAAAATAATAGTAAAACTCTCACTACACCTTTTCCTCAAATTTCTTTATTAAGAGTTTGTAAGTTCACCAGTACTGTCTTGCCTTTTTTAATGAAAACAACTGAAGTTTGTGTTAATTTTGGACATATATGGAGGCTCAACCCTCCTGAAATACGACTGAAGGGGGGCAAGGAAAAACGTATGAGACATCATCATGTGGTCAACCGGCATAATACTGTTCATAATTCTTACTGTAAACAATCTTTTTACTGAATATCAGAGCTGACTTTGGCTTTTTTAATCAGCGTATTTAACATTTCACTCACTAATGGCCTGATGAAATCAGAGGAAACATTTAACTTAAAACAAAAAAACAGTTTCAGTGTAAACGTTGTTTTGTCTTAACCTGTTGGTGCTTCTGGAATGAATCATTTAATTCCCAGCCCAACCTCAGACACAGCTCATTACATGAAGTCTAAATATGAGAGACAGAGAGAGGAGAGTGTTTGGACATGTTCAAAACATTTGTATAAAAATCTGCCGACTCACTGACATGTTTATTTTGGTGTTTAAAACAGCAGCAAGTTTTATATTTAAAGGGGTGGGGGTCTGATTTCTCAGTTTTTCAGCCTGAGAGTTTGGTTAAGGTCAAAGTGCACCTCTAACTCCAGACCAGCCAATCAGCTGTAGTATGCAGTACATATGTTTGACAGCAGCTCCAGAAACTGTGCTCTAGAGCAGTAGTCTGTTCGGCCAACAGCCTGTAAAATGATGTTACTCTGTTTTTATGTAGACAGCCGTGCTCTGGAAACACTGTTGTCTAGAATCCCTCTACCATCCATCATTGTGCTGTCAGCATGGCGATCACTGTGGTACTAAAGTCTTTATGATGATGGTCTTCTGTCTGTCACCTTCTTAGTATTTGTTTTCTCAATATCTAAGATAAGCTGTGTAACTGAGCCCAGTGGTTCTCAACTAGTGGATCAGGACCCAGAATGACAGCTTAATTTACAGTGCTGAAAATGCAAATGTGTGCATGAAAAGTCTGATATTGACTGTTTTAGAAATTTGGAGGACCCAGGCAAGGCTTACCTGAGACAATGCAGTCTGTGTGTAAACCAGGGGTGGGCAACTTGTGGCACGAGGGCCATATGTGGCCTCCCTACTCCCTCTATGCGGCCTGCAAGTCAATCCAATAATAAAGAAATATTTACAAAGATATGTACACAAAATCAAGGACAAAATCTGGCTTGAATATATCAACATTGCAATATTTCCTTGAAAGTAGTGTTAAAATCAGATCTGACTGTTACTGTAAAACTACTTTTATGTATAACAAACTGATTTTTTTAACAATAAGAGTAGAAATGTAAGTAAATGCCAGTAAAATGCTCTGTAACTCGGATTGGAAAAGGCTGCATTGACTTCTGTAATACTCATGAATTAATTCAGCATGACTTGCTGCGTTAATTTGACTACGTAAATGCTGATACAGTAATCTTGTAGCTTTTTTTTCCTCGTAGAGTTGCTGAAGAGTTTATCTGATGACTGCAGGTAGAGGCAGGCTAACACTTCCCATTGACTCCCAGTGTTTGAGCTAAACTAAGCTTTGCCCGTCTCTTCCTTATTACTACACACATAGTCGAAAGAGTGGTGTCTATCTGCTTGTCATGGACTCGGGAGTGAGGCAAGACATGAAAACAACAAAAATGTTGGATCATTCCTTTAAGCTTCAACTGCTCCTGCTCATCTTCGGCCATGTTTGTTGACACTAGAGTCACGTTTGACTATGATGGAGTGGAGGCTTTGGTTGTTGGTGAATTAGTCAGTTTGTGTGCCGTATGCCGTGTTGATCATCTTGATGTATGTCATACACTTTAAAAACAACCAGTAAAATCCGTAATTTGTCCTCATGCGGTCTCTTACAGTTTTACAATGGACTGAGGTTTTTAAAGTCTGTATATGTGCCAGGTCCTAGTCATTTATAAATCATGTCTTCGTAAATCAGTCTGTATTGATCATGTTTGTATTCACTCACGTCTATAGGTGCAGCTTTCCTCTGTTTACAAAATAGTGAGGAGCTCTGAAAGCTGATTGGCTGTTCTCGAGTAAGGCCTGGACCCATCAGAAGAGGATTATGATGAATGTCGGGGAGACTGATTGTTTTTTTTTCAACCTTGTAGATGATTTTTTCTTTTTACTTTTGTTGATAAAGTCTGGTTTCTGTTTGGACCCCGCAGATGATTTTTGGTGCTCATGTAAAAAAGTAAAATAAATAAAAGCTGTTCATCATAAAAAAAATAAATAAATAAAAACATCTGAAATTTTGAATCTTTCTCAGGTTGACTTATATTTTTTCATCAGGAACGAAAAGAGCTTGTTTGGTGCCAGTCATGGAAAACATATGAAAAACAGGGGAAAAAGGAAAATGTCCTGGAAAAGCTTGAATTGTCCTGGAAAATTATTTATCTTCCTTCTACCTTGATAGTGAACAAAAGTCAAACATAGCAAATGAAGTAAATTCGTGTGTACCTTTCAGCATTAATGAAGTCTTCACAGATGTGCAGGTTACCCATGCCATGGGCACTAACACCCCCCCCATACCATCACAGATGCTGTCTTTTGACCTTTGCTCTGATAACAGTCTGGATCGTCCTTCTCTTCTTTAGCCCAGAAGACACCACGTGCATGATGTCCAAAAACAGTCTGAAATGTGGACTCAGACCACAGCAGACTTTTCCACTTTGCCTCAGTCCATCTCAGATGAGCTCGGGTCCAGAGAAGCCGGCGGTGTTTCTGGGTGTTGTTGATATTTGTCTTTGTCTTTGCATGCTAGAGTTTGACCTTGACCTTGTAGATGTAGAGATGAACTGTGTTAACTGACAATGGTTTTCTGAAGTGTTCCTGAGCCCACGTGCTGATATCCTTTACAGGATGATGATGCTTTTTAATGCAGTGCTGTCTGAGGGATAGAAAATCACAGGCATTCAGTGTTGGTGTTCAGCCTTTCTGTTTATGTGCAGATTTCTCTGATTCTCTAAATCTTTTGATGATATTATGGACTGTAGATGATAAAATCCCTAATTATTTTGCAATTCTACATTGTTCTTAAACTGTTGGACTATTTGCTCCTGCAGTTGTTCAAAGTGATGAACCTCACCCCGTCCTTACTTGTGGGCTTTTAGGGATGCTTTTATATCCAGTCATGACATTCACCTGTTTCCAATGAACCTGTTGACCTGCTGAATGTTCCAAACAGTTTTTTTTTAGCGCTCCTCGACTTCCCCAGTCTTTTGTTGCCCCCGTCCCAGCCTTTTTGGAACATGTTGCAGGCATCAAATCCAAAATGAGTGGATATTTGCAGCAAAGACAATGACGTTTATCAGTTTGAACATTAAACATCTTGTCTTTGAAGTATATTCTATTAAATAAGTATTTGCTAATCATTGTATTCTGATTTTTAAGGTTTTACAGTATGTCCCAGCTTTACAGGAGTTGAGGTTTGTATTACATGGCAGGACTTTTACTCTCTTTGCTGTTACGTTCTGCAGTCTGGATCTTTACAGTGTGGATCATGAAACTGTGTAAAGGTCAAATATGTTTTTTTTTCACATAAATCCAAAACTGTGATGAATGTTTGTCCTTTATTTTATCAGTGATGATATGAAATCATATTTTCATCTGCACACAGGCTGTTGTCAGCATGTGTCAGCGTTATGTGAGTAAACTGGTTCTCTCTGGTCCTCATGTCCTGATGAAACTGGACTTGTTGCACTTTGTCTCCGCTCAGATCTGAACCCTGCACACACTGACTCCATGATCCAGGTGATACACACTGTCTGTTATAAAACACACACACACTTATCTCCTTCTTCACACCTGGGCAGGTCAGCGCTCCTGCAGGTTCTTCTCTCACCTTCACACTCCTCAGTGTGCAGACAATTCATGTTTAAAGGATTTATTCACAGTTTTTCAGTGTGCTTTGTTTATTTCAGTGGTAAGAGTAAATATACAGCAGATGATGTTCACTATTGCTGTTTGGAGATTTTAAATGTCCTCAATCAATCAATCAGTCAGTCTTTATTTGTGTAGCTCAGTTCATAACAAGTGTTATCTCGAGGCACTTTACAATAGAGCAGCCTGAAGTGATACTCTTCATTTATAGATACACATATATGCATACAAATATATGAATATTTGTATATACATATACATACATCCAGAGATGTATCCATTCAGGCAGAGACAAAGGGACTAAAAATAAGAATTTATGACAGAGACAAGCCCATGGATGCCCAGATCATAAATCTGTCCTCATCATATTTGATGAGGACAGATTTATGATCTGGGCGGCAAGAATAAACCTCTGTTTAGCAGAAGGAAATCTTGAAAGTTGATCCCAGTCTCATGATGAACAGCCATCCACACAATGCTGTGTTGGGTGTGTGGGTAAAGGAAGAGAGGTGGGCAGAGACAAGAGGACTAAAGTAAGAACTAAAGCTAGTGACAGATCCATGGACCAATCATAGACCTGTCTTCATCATATTTGTCTCTGCTGAATATAAATGTATTAGAGGTTAGCCCCTGGAGATGCAGCATATGATTGTAGTGATAGTTTTATAGAAGTATAATCAATAATAATCATGAAAAGAATACTAATCTAATATTTACATTAACATCTATAATGATCATAAGGTAGAGATGACTGATGTTGAATAATACAACAGCATCAAAATGAGAATTTATCAGTGACATCACAAGAATTTCATGTTTAATCTGAAATGATAAGTGTGATGTTCCTGTTGAACCATTTGTGATCTTTTGTTTTATTATGGCGTTTTGCCCCATCTTGTGGCAGTATGTTGTGAAGTGGTACTGCTGGTGTCTTCTTTTGTTCCAGAGTGGAGGGCCACCTGCTGTTTGTGGGGCTTACCTGAGACACCTCCCCCAAACTGATTGCTGAGGAGCTGCAGCTGGCTGAAAAGCATAAAGCCATGATGCTTCGGCCTGTTTTATCTCTTCTCCTCCCTGGACTGCAACGCCAGCAGAAGACTGCTGTCCTATTTGGTCTGTCATTTTGAAGAAAAGCTCTTGAGCTGGTCATAACATTGTGTGTTTAAAACGTTGGTTGCTAACTGCTTAACAAGGACTACAAAAATGGCAGAGGACCCTACTGCAAGCATTTCTGATTGTTTTAAATAATCACCATTGCCACAACCATGATCGGGTCATTCAATTGGTCATCATTGGAAATATTGTAGTTGCTTCTAAGTTGTACCGCCATGTTGTAGTTCCTTAGTATCTTAATGATAGCTTTTCACTCTTGTCGATTACGTTTAAGCTTAAAACATCATGAAAAGCAAGTTTGTTGGTTAAGATTATCACAAAGAACAGAGCAGTTTAATGACTTTGGTCTCCACAGAGCTTATTATGAGCCAAAACACAGAGAAACCCTCACAGGCTTTTAGTTAACTTGCAGTCGTACCAGAACCAGCGCAATGCTAATGTCCGCATTGGCCTACAAAAATATATCTTCCCTGCACCACACTACTGGCTCCATTTTTTAAAACAAGAAATTTCAACCTGGTGACTGCAAAAAGTATTTTTTGTTACCTTCACACAGGAGGTTATGTTTCTGTTGATGTTTCAGGGACTGTTGGTCATGGTATAAGAAAGAAGTGATTATATTTTGGTGGTGATTTGAATCTGGATTCTGATCCATTTTTATGGGATTTGTTAACAGTCTGAGATGGGGTTGTTTTACAAATTTTCACTTATAACTCAATAGGTTGTCATTGGATTTCTATGACATTTTCAGGTAATGCTGGTGATTGTGCAAAGAGGAGGGGAATCGATTTTGGTGGTGATTGGAACTCAGATTGTAAACTTTTTTTTTTGGTGGATTTTTTAGAATGGGGATTTGCTAACGTTGCGAGATAGGGCACTTTTCCACATTTTCACTAATGACTCAGCAAGTTCTCAACAGATTTTGATGACATTTTTGGTAGGGATGCACGATATTATCAGTTTGCTATCAGTAATATCAGCCAATATCAGCCTAAAAAGTTAAGTATTGGTATTGGCTGATAATGGAAATTTTGCAGATATTTACAGCAGATATATAGGCCACACATATCGGCCAAATATCAGCTGGAATATCGGCAAATTACACAAATGTACAGTACTGATGCACCTTCTCGTCACTGCATGGATACATTTAAAAATCAAGGATTTCATTTTTGCAAGAGTTAAATGCTGTTTTTCTTGTTTTACATCTGTTACTGTCAAAAATATACTGTAACACTGAAGAAATAAGTCAATTTTCTTAAGCACAGAGCTTATGCTCTTGACCAGAAATATCGGTATCGTATCGGGGATACTGAACTAAAAAATATTGGCATATTGGATATTGCCAAATCTGGTTGTGGGTCCAGGAATTATGTTAAGGGTTTGTTAAAATTGCATGATAGGGCAGTTTTCCCCATTTTAAGCAATAACAATGTTGGAAATGCCTTGGTGGAGGTTTGCACTCTTGAAGCTGCTCTCGTTTTCTGTTTAAAACAGACAGCTTTAGTCTATTTGCTCCGACCTTGACCTGTCTTATAAAGATTTCATTGAAGCTCACATGGTTAAAGGAGGCTTGTTGTGATTGCAGTAGTGGTGGGATGTTGCTTGTTTCAGTTGGAGTTTCTTTTCTATTCAAAATATTAAATTGGATGATATTAAAAATAGAAAATCATAATTAAATCTACTCAAACATTCCAGTACGTGTGACTTAGATTAAACTCTTTAGGTTGTGGAGGGTTAATGTCCATGCTGTCTGTCTGCAGTGGAAGCCCCGCCCCTCTCCCCTGATTGGCTCTCTGATGATGTGAGACAAGTTAAACCCCCTCCCCAGTTTTTCACTCCCCAGTTTTTCACTGAGGATCTGATCCAAAGGGGGTCCAGAGTGTGAAACAAGAGGAGCTGCAGGACCAGAATCAAGATGGGTGAGTTTTTATTTTCATTATTTATTTCTTCATCCCTCCATACATGCACTTGCTCATTTATTCATTCATTTCTCTGCAGCTCCTCTCTCTCTCTCAGCTGCTTTAATCTCACCTTGTTCTCATGAGAGCATTTTGGTGCACAGCTCTGTGACCTTTGTTCTGTTTGTGAAAAGACCTCAAAGTTTTAAAGGCACAGTCGGTTGAATCTAGCAGGAGCATTAGATAAATAAAGTCTGGGTTTAGATCTGCTCTGAGATCTGCAGGAGCATATTTAAGGTTTCACACTCTACTTAAAAACTTGTGGAGGTGACCTAGATCCTTAAACTGTTCTGCTGAGTCTCCTTATATCAACAATAAGAAAATTAGGGCTCTGGCATCCTGGTAAACACTTGAATGATTCATGAGTTCTGTGAAACACATGAACAAGACAGATAAAGTCAAATGTCCTGAGAAATCTTTAGCTGTGCCTTGGCCTGATCTCATTTTAGCATTCACCAAAATGGTTTGTAAGTTATCTGAAAAGCTAAATTGCACTGTGGAAACTCCGATCTCAGCAAGGATGTTAGTCTATTTTCAAGTCAGAAATACCTAAAACACTTATTCTAATCCACATTCACTTAGCAAGTCCAGATAAATTTCTTACTACAAGAAATAAAAGGCAAAAATCAGGCACTGAACTGCTTGTAATGATAAGAAAATATCCGCCAATGAAACAAACAAGTTTGACTTCAGGATTTCAGGTTTAAAATCGCCTCTGGATAAAAAAAAAAAAAAGAAATCATTTTAAGACACCTTTTAAGTTACATTTGTCTTCTCTCATTGCCAGGTTATTTTACTTATTACAAGCAACTTGGGCTTTATTTTTAGTTTTTATATCTCCAAATAAGATCTTAATCCAGACGCATCAGGAAATTGTGCATTTGAATAAGTCTAGTGAGGTATTTTTGATATGAAATTGGACAAATACTCTCACTGAAATCTGAGTTTTGCAGTGTGTGTTAAGGAATCACATCAAAAAGTGAAAGGAAGAGGCTAAAAAGCAGCTTTAAACCTTAAAAATGTCCCCTTTTAAATGGAGGTCTGGTTCATGAGGAGGGCAGGGCTCTCTTCTGTTGTTTGCATAGCCTACTTTTTTAGAGAAAACGAAAACAAGGGGAAAAAGGAACTTATAATGTGATTGTTACATACTTATACTTATGATGTTAGGAGCTATGCTTCTTCAGAAGTATTTATTGTGTTTTATGATCAATTTATTGTCATCTGTGAGCATATAAGTTAGTTTTATTGCCATTGGTGGCACACAGTAAAACATAAGAGCCCCAGTAGCACTTTAACAGACCGACTGTGCATTTCTCCAAGAACCTTGAATGTCGTGCCAGAACATCTGACTTTTTTGATATTGTCAAGCATACAAAGACACAGCAGGTTAATTTGAGTTTTACATTTCAGCAGAGCCATCATTCAAAGGGCCTCACACACTCAAATCAGTTTTATTTGTCATTCCAGTCTGCACTTACATGAGAATAGAATGAAACTAATTCCTAAGTTCCTGGTATCATCCAAATAGAAATATAAAAGCAATAAATAAGGCGGTAAAGCAGCACAGTGATAAGATTTAAAAAAAAAAAAACAGGAATATGGTAAAAAATAAAAATAAAAATACTAAATGAGGATATTTTCAACACTAACATAATCTAAGGCTAAAAAAATCTCATTAAAAATAAGGATAATATTTGCAACATTAAAATAAACTAGGACACAGTATACAAAGCAGCAGAGTAAGTGTGCAAAAGAAGATCAACAAGTAACATGCTCAACAGATCTGTACAATAAGGTACAAACAAACAAACATGCAGGTGATGCAAGGTTGGGCTAAAGCATTTCTTTTATCATTTGGTACTTTTATTATATTCGGTAGGGCAGGAAAATGTATTTGTTTGCACATCCAAGTGCTCTCACTGAATTATTCAATTAAGCCAAATTTTATTTTATGGAGGATTCTGGTTTTGGAAATTAGAGGCATGATCGACATGGCTGGAAGTCTCGCCTCTACATCTGTGGGTAGGTTGATCTAAAGTTCATCTGTGGGTAGGTTGATCTAAAGTTCATCTGTGGGTAGGTTGATCTAAAGTTCGCGGAAGATTATGTAAATTAAAGCAGCATCCACAGACAATAATGATCTTCATTTACTTCTTCTACAGTCTATGTTCATACAACACAAAGCTTATTTTCCCCTGCTGTCCACGCATTTTTTTCTTGCTTGTGAATGAATAGATTTCTGTTTTTGCTGAATTTTAGATGTATCTCTGTAAAAGTCATTAAAACTTCAAATTGCTAAATAATCATAATAATTAAAATGTATTCAGAAGAACTTGTTTGCCCTAAACAAACAAAGTGTCACTCACTGAACTTCAGGATGGAACTGAAATGCTTATAATAAAGATGCTAAAAATAAGAGCGTAAGTGTTTTTCCATTAAACATGTTCAGATCAGCTGGGGAGGGGTGCTCGCCCCGGAGTCACGTAAGATTTACAAAAATGGGAAGATGGTCAAAACTGATAGAGGGTTACATAGTGGTGCAGTAACAAGCCCTAAATGGTAGGGATGCATGATATTAATGGACCAATATCAGTATTGGCAGATATGAAAATGTTTGCTGATATTTAAAGCCAATATTGTGACCATAAATAGTTCAAATATTGGCTGTAATATTGGCAAAATATTTTTTTTTTTATTGAAACATTTATTTGGACGGGACGGTGCATATTAATGAATGTAAATGTTGACGTAGCCTGTACAAGATTGACATAAAGATACCAGATTTAGCAAACTGTTAATTTCCATCCGTCATCCAACATTCAAAACAACACAACGTGACAATAAAACTTAGTTAAATCAAAAATAAAAATGAATCATGTACAGTGAACCATGATGGTTGACCTTACAGTGCTGAATGTTCACTTTTGTAAATCAAAAATATAATTTATTGAAGAATAAAATGTTTTTCTTGCTTCACTTCTGTTCCCAACACAATGGACCATCACTGTGAAAAGAAGAGGTCAGTTTTAATTAAGTGGAGGCTTTGTCTTGACACAAAATACCTGTACTGATATTGGCTATACAGAGTTTGAAAATATCAAGATATCAGAAAAAAATCCAATATTGTGCTTTCCAAATAAATAACAAAAGTGAGTTAGCATTTTAGCACTTTGGGGCTCTCCGCTCTTAAAGTCTTTGAGGTTTTTAATGAGTTTTTCCAAAAATAAAAGTTTTTTGCCTGAAATAAAGTCTGCAGTGAACACAAGCTGAAGAGATTTTGATGTTTTTCTACAAGATAAGATAATTCCAGGGCTGCCCCACTTGTATATTTGAGAAGGGTATTATTCTGTTTTTTTGAGTTTCAGACTTTACATGTCTCTTCTACATGATGGAGCACTTCTATACCCAAGACAAAAGTCTGTAGAATCAGGACTTCTCCCTCTCCCTCTGTTTACAGCGTCAGTAGCTGCCAGTCCCTCAAATAGACCTGCCAGAGCAGTTATGGTTCATCTTGGAAGTCGGATTCTCTGAGTTGCAAATTAGAAAGGTCACTGGGACCGTTCCCTTTGGTCAGAATTTCCTACTGAGAAGTTTAACGATATTCAGCTACCCCGACTTTACTAGCTTGTAACTGGAATGGGTTTAAGTGGGATGTGACTAGGGATGGGAATTGAAAACCAAGATGAGAATTGAAAACAACTCACTTCAGGAATGGATGTCATTAGTCTTTTTTGCTTAACTATTCCCTCCTTCCACTTTGTTCTGCACGTCTTTCAAATCAAGGACATCCCGCTATTATAAGAGGCAGTCAGCATAAATGATAAAGAAATCTAAAGTCCATGGCAGACAGGGGCAGGATTGGATTGGATTGGACTGAATTGAATAATCTTTATTTCGAACATAGGATTAATAAAATATTAAAGTTAAAAACCAAAAAAAATCAACAAGAAATGAAAACATTATTTACAGAAATTCTTTAAATATTAATGTTGTTCGATGTTTGAAATGGAGTAGGAAGAAGCTAAGCTTGTCTTGTCCTACCCCATTTTTTCATCTGTGTATTACGTAATCACTAATCAATCAGCAACACATTGGGTCTTAAGGCACAACTTTCATGATGTGGAATGTGTGATTTGGAATTTCCTCCTGTGGGACTAATAAAGGATATCTTATGTGGAAACATCAGCAACTTGCAGAAGTATTTATCAATGCAGCATGGCGTTGAATATGAGAAAAATAACTATTTTGGCCAACTTTTTTCCCCACAGAAAATCAACAGGTACCAATAAGGGAATCGTTCAAGAATCATATAAGCAGAATTATTAATGGCATTGGTATCTATAAAATCGTATCAATTCCCATCCCTGGATTTGACATTTTATAACTTTAATGTAACTGGAACGCACCATCAGGTCCTACAAAGTTTGGAAACTGGACTTGTAGATGAAGAGGTTTCCAGTCAGAACAGGTCCTTTTAACCCTTGAGGCACCTTGGGAGCCAAATTGGTACATTCTGCTTATTTTCTTTTTTTGAGTCTCAATATCTCAGTTTAAATGCTAATTATATGAAACTTGGATTGGAAACTAAGATTTGATGCAGTGAAAGTAAAAAAATATATGTGTATATTTATATATTTTTATTAAACTTATGAGAGGAACAATTTTGGTACACGGAGGGTTTAAGTGTAAGTTTTTTGAGAAAACTCTAATTGCTCAACAACAACAACAAAAAAAATGAATCAAAATAAATGTTATCAATTATTGACCTAGTCGTGACTGTGATAACCTCATCCCAAATACTCCACTTTGTACCTAATTTTTGCAAAACATTGCATATTTTATGATTTTCCACATTGAAAAAAATCAAGGGTTATTATCACAGAAAGGGCGTAAAAACATATGAAGTATATAAAAAAAAAACTTATATCTGTGGTTAGGTCTGGAGTTGTTGAAAAGACTTGATGCAGTGAAAGTAAAAAAGTATTTATATTTAACATTTTTATTACACTTTTATGAGAGGAACTGTAACCTCTTCAGCCCCATAGGACCCAATTTTGGGTCTGCTGGGGCTCAGGAGAAAAGCTCCTCCAAATGACAGCACAAGCAGTGAACTTTGCCTTGAAGACTATAGTCATGTCTGCTTTTATTTGACAAATACATATATTTTTGACTTTTGGCTAAATATGCACTGTTTTTCAAAATCCTTGCCTGACCGTTTTGTTATCAAACCTCTTTAATTTTTCTCTGCATCACTTTATAACAATAATCCTTCGCAGAGATGATGTAAACATATTTTAGTCTTCATTTTTAGAGTTTCACAGCCCCTCCAGCATCATTTCTAAGAGAGTTATCCACAGTAAAAAATAGTTTTTGTTTTAGGTGAGGATGAGATTTTCAAATTATTCTGACTTTTATCTTCATTTACTCTGTCCCAGTAACACATATACTGATAATTAAACATCTGGACAAATCTCTCAAGTGTTACTTTTATTATGACACCAAAATTATTCAAATAGACCTTTGTGGTTGCAGAGATACACTCTTTTCTTTATGGGTATGGGTTTCAAGCAGGAGGCTTAAAAAGGGGGCTCGGGCTGATCAGGTTAAACAACAATGCAATTTGTGTTAATGCATAAACTAGTGCCCTGAGCAAGATGGTGCATGAATGCATCCAGGAGGGGCCCTCTTCAGGGGAACATTTAGACCAGGGGTACCCAACAAGGTGCCATGACCCCCTTGTAGCTCACGGGGAGCCAATGAGGTGCTCTCAGGGACATTTAAAAATGAAGCCTCGTGTGCTGGTTTGGTGGAGCGGTAAGCAACCATGCATGACCCATGAACATGCTTCTGCCGGCCCGGGTTCAAATCCAGCCTGTGGCCAGTTTGCAGAGTGTCCTCACGTACTCTCTCTCGCCTCCTTTCACAAACCTATCCACTGTCTCGCTTTCTCCTGTCAATAAATAGCCATTTTTTTAATTTTCAATGTCATGTTTTGCGAATAAAAACACTAAATAAATACAAAAATAACAACTGACCTGCATGGGGTCAAAGTTTACGTTGATGCTGACGCCACACCAGAGCCCATACATTTATACTTGTACAAAAAAAAAAAATCACAAAACTTTGACTGTTATAAGTTTAACAGAGAAATAAATAATTCAGCATGCATGTTAGTATGATGTTCTCATATTATTTCTCAATTTGTGGTAATATTTGTCGTCAAAAATTATTAAGAGTAAAAGGCAAACATACAGTGTACAAATGCATGAAATTTATTGTTTTAAGGTGAAGAATAAACATTAAATCAAGCAAGTAGCTCTCCATAATACTATTTATCAGGGTAGCTGTCAGGCTTACCCCTGATTGGAGCATTTCCTCTGTAACACTTCAATGCTAATAAAAGACGTCTCAGATGATGTTTGCTTCCTTAGAGGATTAAACTTGTTGGCAGAGTGCCTGTTTCCACAATCATGCCACAGTGCGTTTTTATTGCCTCACCTCCCTTTGACTGGCAGTTAATTTAGATATATCCAGTCCTGTCTTGTTCCGTTTGTTTATGTGATAATAATAAAATTTGCACCAATCCTGACCTGATGCCCCTTTATGGCTTCACCACTTGGCTCTGACGCCTCCCTTTGTGCATGAACATCAGATCTGTGTTTGCATGTGTGAATGCGTCATCCTCAGGAGCTCGATGAAGGGATTCAATCTGCCTTTGAAGGATTAATAAAGCAATAAAGTTTAAGTTCAAACGTTGCATTCACGTAATAAAAGTGATCAATCAATCAATCAGACTTTATTGGTATAGCACCTTTCATGCAGTACTTTGTATCACAGAAAGTAGATAAAAAACAATTTAACCCTGATTATATAGAATAAAAATGAATAAAACTAAAAAAAAAAAAAAACAAATAGAGGAAAAAAACTCAACAGAAACGGGAGAGTCCAGAACTCCTGAAACACTTTCATGAGGTGACACTGGAGATAAGATTAAAAATACTAAAACTAGAGAGAGAATAGTGAAATAAATTATATGAAAAAAGAAATTGTAAGTGCTCCAAGAGCACAATCCTCTGCCAGAGCAATTTTAACATTGTTGAGCGAGTTATTGTCAAAAACTATGAAGAACTGCCCTGCTGTATCTCACACAGTTTACAGATCCTTTGAGAAATTTCTGATCCTCATCCAGATTTGTCTCACCACCAAAACTGTCCTATCTCATACCGTAAGTGTTAAAGATATCCTAATTCAGATCACCACCAAAATATGATCACTTCCTCTTTGTGCCATGACCAACGATCCCAGAAGGAGTCATGATATTCCATCAAGGACTTTTTGAGTTATTAGTAAAAAGAAAAATGGAAACTGCCCTGTCTCAAAATGTTAAGAAAAACTTTAAAAAAAAATCCTGGACACTCATCCAAATTCAGATCATCACCAAAATGTACACTTATTTCTTGTGTCTTAACCAACATTCCCTGAAAGTTTTATCAAAATCCATTTAGGATAAGTTACATGCAAATATGAGGAAAAATGCCTTATCTTGCTTTGTTTACAAATTGTTGAAAAAAAATTCCTGGATACGCATCTGGATTTGGATCATAACCAAAATCTAGACATTTCTTCCTTCTGTCATGACCAACTTTTGCTGAAAATTTCATCAAAATCCTTTCAGGACTTATTAAGTTATAAATAAAAAATGTGGAAAACTGCCCTATCTCAGGTTGTTAATAAATTTGTTTAAAAAATTCTTGGACCTGCATGCAGATTAAGATCATCACCAAGATTTAATCACTTTTTCCTTGTGCCATGACCGACTTTTCTTGAAAATGTTCTCAAAATCCATTGAGCAAGTTTTAAGTTATTATCAAGAATTATGGAAAACTGCCCTATCTTGCATTACTAACAAATTTGTTTAAGAAATCCTGGATCCACATCTGGATTCCGATCACCACCAAAATGTAATCACTTTGTCCTTGTGCAACAACCAGCATTTCCTGAAAATGTCATGAAAATAAATGAAGGACTTTTTGAGTTAGTAGCAAAAATGTGGAAAACAGCCCTATCTTGTGATTTATTTATTTTTTTACAAATTTGTTAAAAAAAAATCCCTGGATCTGCAACCAGACGCAGATCACCACCAAAATGTAACCCCTTCGTCTTTGTGCAACGATCTTCATTTCCTGAAATTTTTGTGACAATCTGTGGAAACTTTATTAAGTTATTAGCAAAATATACATCTTGTGCCGTGACCAACATGTCTTGAGAATTTCATCAAAATCAGTTCATGAATTCTTTTAGTAATTCTTTTCTTAAACAAACAACTGCCAGAAAAAATAAGACAACAAAATTAGGCATGGAAACAAATACAAACTGAGGAGAAAGTAAAACATCAAACCAGTAGAAGGTAAATTAGAATAAGATGAGACATTGCACAAAACAAAACAGTAAAGCAAACTTAAATATAAATAACATAAATAAACTGACTTAAATTAAGTGAAAATCAATCAAAAAGAGACTAAAAATATGAATTTTCACCCTCTGACAAAAAATAAAGTAGACTCATCATGAGAGTGTGCCTCTGTGCTTCTGTTTTGACTTTTTTTTTTTTTTTTTTTCTCTGCACATGAAAGATTAACATAATAAGATAACGCGCCATAGTTAAGATAAGACACGCTGTTGGACTTGAACTTGAGGCGGGGGCTGTGTATTTCCTGGAGCCGCCTTATGTAAGGTTATGTTGCATCAGGGGTCAGATCAGGTTAATCAATAATTCTGATAGTTAATCAGTCACTGTGCTGTAAAGGGGATCATAAAGATGAAACGATAAGATGAAAAACAGAGCAAAGACAAGAGAGCCGTAAAAACAGATAGAGGGAGAAAAATAAAGCGGTAAAAGGTGTTGAGGATTATTGATCAGTGCCTTAAATGTTCGTATCCATAAAATAAAACCAGGAGTGTTAATAAGTGTCCTTCGCTCTGTCCTGGTTTACTTTTTAATCTTTGATTTATTAGATCTTTCAATCCAGAGCATCCACTCACCCTCACGTAGGTCATCAGAGAGTCTGCAGGAGCTTCAGCCAATCAGAGCGCAGGATTATAACCACGGCTGTTCATGAGTTTAAAGTTCAATACAAGGGAAGGCGTCTTTTTCATTAATCCATTTATTTATATTTGTATATTTTATTTATATTTACACATACATATACAGATGTATATATATACCTCTTAAAAATGAGATGCCACACCTCAAGGGGCTTAACTTTAATACATTTATATTAAACAAAGAAAAATATTTATACAAATAAAGACTGATTGAGTGAATCTGTATTCAACAGAGACAAATGTGATGAGGACAGATTTGTGATCTGGGTGTCCATGAGTTTGTCTTATCATAAATTCTTATTGTTAGTAACTTTGTCTCTGCCTGGATGGACACATCTCTGGATGTATGTATGTGTACATGCAAATATGTATATTATATGTATTTATATATGCATTAATGTGTATCTATGAAATAAAGAGTATGGCTTCAGCCTGCTCTATTGTAAAGTGCCTTGAGATAACACTTATTATAAACTGGTGATGTACAAATAAAGGTTGATTGGTTGATGGAATGAAACACAGAATAAAACACCAGCCACAGTGGTCCTCGTGGCTGATTATCTGCTGGCCACGCACATTTCCAGAATTTTAAAGGACACGGATGCAGACGACAACAAGACTTCAACTTGCATGAATACTCTGAAAGTGTCTGTGTTGTGATGCCGCGGCGGTTTGTGTCGGTGTGTCTGTCCATGCAGACAGCATAACTGAGCCTGAAAGAGTAAAATACTAGTTAAACATAGAAGATCTTTCTTAAATATCCGAGGCTCTCTGATGTAGTTAGAGGACATTTTACCATCACATGCCTTGACCCAGTGCAGCTCTCACTCTTATGGTTTTTTCTTTGACCTTTCAATTAGATTTTATAGGTCAAAGGTCATAGTCACAGAGCCTCATTTCTATCCATTGGTTGTGAAAACAATTTTATAACTGCAATAACACAAGAATGCTTTGACAGATCTCCAACTTTGCACAGATGACCTCTGACCTGACGATGAACTGATTAAATTTGGCAGAGTGATCCCCCCTCTGTGCCCTCAAACATGAAACCTCGCAGGGGCAGAAACCTGATGTGCAGGAGATCAAATAACTTAATTACCTCCACAAAGGAGGACATGTGTTTGCAGGAGTGAGTTTGTTTGTTAACAGGATAACTTAAATATCAGTGAATGAAATTTGATTTTCAGGGAAGGTAAGAAACAGGCAAAGGACCAGTCGATTAAATTTTGGTGGTGATCAGGATCCGGATCCCAGAATATTTTAAAGGATTTGTTAACATCCTGAGCAGGGCGGTTTTACACATTATTGCTAATAATGACTTATTAAGTTTTATACAGATTTTTCTAACATTATCAGGGAATGTTGGTCATGACAAAGGGGCCAGTCACTTAGATTTTGATCATGATCCGAATCTGGATGCAGATCCTGAAATATTATAAATATTTTTTTAGAGTGTGAGATATGGCAGTTTTCCACATTTTTTGACAATAACTCACTCGACAATGTTGGAAATGCTGATGTTGACACTACAGCATTTACTGGTGCATTATTAAAGTTTTGGAGTTTTGGCCAGACAGTGACAGAACGTCCTGTTTGAGTTCACAGCAGGGTAAACACTGTGCGGATACTCTTGTTTATTATCTGTTTTAAACTCAAATAAACAAACTTTCTCGTGCAGAAAAACTGGATTTTTACTAAAATGACTTTTGGAAAATAAGTCTTCAGCCAACAGTAAATGATTGATTGACGAGCCTTGGCCTCCGTGAGAAAATAAGTACTAATCAGGGTCTTTTGTTTGTTCATGTGAGAGTCCGAGCGGCTCCTGGTGGTCCAAATTTAACCTTTAAACTGCTGCACGGTAACTCAACAACAAGTTAGTTACTCACATTTAATGTTTACATTTTTGTCTTAAAGTTGAGGATTATAGTGAGTGGTTAATAAGCAGAAACGGACACTTTAATGTTTTATTTATATTAAAGTTAAAAGCAAAAAAGGTCAATAAATGAGCTCAGAGTGGTCTGTTCCTTTAAGTGTGTGTGTGTGTTACATAACTCTGGTGATCTGGAGGTCATGTTGGCTCACATGAGTCCTCCTCAGCATTTTTGTTTTTTTCAGATTCTCCTGACACCCTGTCAGGCTTTTTAAATGCTGAACCAGAAAACAGGAAGTTAAATATTTTAATTATTCAGCAAAGTTTGAGAAAGTTCTTTATTTTCATGTTTTGTGGGGAAAGAGGGGAGTTGACCCGTGATTTTATTTAATGATTTGATTTATTCATTCAGCACAAACATAAAAAAACAAGGTCAAAGCAAAATAGTATTCATAGTTACACCACACAATTGGACATATCCGTCAAACAAAGTACAAAAAGAACTATATATGTACAAACACATAAAAGTCAACACAGAAGTCCAGTTAGAGAAGGAACTGAATGAAGCAGGACACTGATCTAGTCCTGCCCAGTCCCTACAGCCACCTGTTTGATTTTTTTTCTCTATATTATTATTACGTTTTATTTATATTTTTATATAGAAATAAATTGGGTAATATTATAAAAGTATGAAATGTTGATAACAACCTTACATAGACTAATTCTGAAATAAAAACAAGGTTTATTTTATATATATATACTATATCAAAATATAATAGAGTATATATATGTATATACTCCATTATATTTTACTGAAAATATAAATATTTTAGTCAAAGCTGCAAAGTTCTGAGAATTCTCAAAATTGGAAACTTTACCTGGGAGTAAATGGGCATTTATTAGATTAGATTACATAAGATAGAACTTTATTTATCTTTTGAGAAGGCTTCTTCAGGGAAATTAAGGTTTCGGTAGCATTGTATCGTACAAAGGTATAAAAGAAACAGAGGATATCAAAAAGTAAAAAAAAATAAAATAAAATAAAATGAAAAAATGCATTTTATAGGAATACAAGTTTATGGGATCATTGTATTTATTTATTAATTTATGGGAATACAAGGGAATAAGCCTTGAATTTACTAAACTGAAGGTTGACCCTTCACAGGGATTTTACACAGAGTTGGGTAAATATATATAACATAATCTTGACTAAAACAACCAGATTTCATGTAAGTATTCTTGAGAATATCCCTGCTGCACCCACACAAAGGTGCCAAAATTCTTCTTGCGGTCTTCACGCTTGTTTTTAACCTTAAACATAAGGCCTAAGTAAACCTCTGACCTTTGGGGTGATGATCTCTGACCTGTTGTTGTTCTTTCAGCTAACTGTTCAGGATGTGGACCAGGATACAGCAGCCCGCTGGACGCCATGAAGGGTAAGACTGAAAACATTTATTCATACAGGAGTGGTTGGTTGGTTAATTTGCTGGTTGGATGGTTGGTGAATAGGTAATTTAATTAAGACCTTAGGCCTCTCCCCAAGGTCTATTTGTTAGTTCATTGGTTGGTTTGATGGATAGTTGGATGGTGATTGGTTGATTGGTTGGTTGATTGGTTGGCTGATTGGTAGGTAGGTTAGATGGATAATTGAAAGGCTGGTTTCCTTGGTCAGTTGTATATTTTTTGGGTCTTTGTTTGCCCAATAGTTTTGAGCAACACTAATTGGTTGGTTGTTTTTTTGGTATATAGTACTTTTCTGTGTTGAATACGTAGCTGGTTAGTTGGTTGGTTGGTTAATGAGTTGGTTTGTCATGTAGTTGGTTGGATGGTTAAGTAAACGGCTTATTGGTTAGTGAGTTGGTTGGCTGGTGGATTAATGGGTTGGTTAGTTGGTAAGATGATTAGTTGGTTGGTTGGTTGGTTGGATAATTAATTGGTTGTTGATTAGATGGTTTTTCAGTTGGAGGCTACGCAGACGTGCCCGTGCCTCAGCACAAGAAGGTTGCTGGTTTGACACCCTGGTTGGAAGAAGGCCTTTCTGTGTTGAGTTTACATGTTCTCCCTGTTCGCTCTCAAAAATCATACTTGTTAATTGAATTGAGGAGGAAAAATCTCCCCTAGCTATGAGGGTGTGTGAGAATGATTGCTTGTCTCTATACATCAGCCCTGTGATTGGCTGGAAACCAGTCCAAAGGTGTACCCCGCCTCTCCATGCCAACTGGAGGCTCCAGACTTCCACAACCCAAAATATAACGATATAGATAATGTGTGGATGGATGGTTTGTAGTTGGTCAATTGGTTGGTGGGATGGGTTAAAGCCTTTTATACAACCAACTACTGTGGTATTTGTTTGTTTATTGTTGAATGTGTTGTTTGGATGGTTGATTATGGGAATAGTTGGTTGGATGATTGGAAAGTTGGTTGGTTGGTTGATTGGATTGGTAGTTGGTAGTTCAGTTTGTTTGTTTTCTCTTTTATGGTTGATTAGTTTGTATAAAGGTTAATGGATTTGTTGATTGGTTGGTTGAAGAATCGGTAAGTTGTTTGTTGGTTAGTTGGGCTATCGATATCCTTTTTATCAGATGTTTGGAGATTGAATGGTTGGCATGGTGTCATTTTGTTTTTGTGAACTATTAATTAGCTGGTTGGCTATTTAGTTGGTTTATTGGTTTTATGGTAGGTTGATTGGATGATTGGTTAATGGGCTGTTTGGTTGCTTTAAAGGAGGGTTTGGAGTTTGAAGCTCAGGTTTACTGGCCTGTTGAATGATTGCTCTGTGAGCTGATTTGATGGATATCTGATTGAGTTGTCTGTTGGTTTGGGAGTTGGATGGTTTGTCGGTGATAGATGATAGCTTACAGTTTGATTTGTTGGCTGATTGGTTGGTTGGTTGATATTAAATTGGTTGTTTGATTGTTTTACTCATAGATTGATTAATTGATTAAACGACTGATTCATTTTCCTGTTGCAGGTCCTCGGGAGCAGATTGTCTACCTGCCTTGTATCTACAGAAACACTACTGTCCTTAAACCGGACTATCTGGCCACCGTGGACGTAGATCCCGAGTCACCCACATACTGCCAGGTCCTCCAGGCCGCTGACTTCTTCCTCTACTGCTGATTATCATGTCTGCCTCCTTCTTAATTAGAAGAGCTGCTGTCTTGCAGCCCAGATACATGTCTCATCTTTGTTCTCTCTCTGAAAGGGTCTTCCTCATGGGAATCCCTCTGGAGCTTATAGTTCTTCTGGATCTGTGTGATCTCCTCTCTGTGTCACTCCTTGTTTCTCATTTTAAGACTCTGACGATCCTCTCCACTCTTGAAGGTGATCCACCGGCTGCCAATGCCGAACCTTCGTGATGAGCTTCATCACAGTGGCTGGAACGCCTGCAGCAGCTGCTTTGGAGACGCCACCAAGAAACGAAACCGTCTGATTCTGCCGTCGCTCATTTCCTCCAGAATCTACATACTGGATGTTGGCACAAATCCCAGAGCACCGCAGTTGTTCAAGGTAAAGGGAGAAACCATGGTCATTGATACTGTTATTGATATTGTTGAAAAAAAATCATCAGAGTCCAGTGTAGAGTTTGCTGTGGTGGGGTGAGCTGACCCAGACTGAAGGAAACACCGCAAAAACTCAGGCAAGTGTGTTTGTCCATTTTCAAGTCAAAAATATCCAAAGCACTTGTTCTAATCCACATTCACTTAACCAGTCGAAATAAATATCTTACTTTAAGGGATAAAAGGCAAAAATAAGGCATATAATGATAAGAAAATATCTGCCAATATAACAAGAAAAGTTTGATTCAGTGAAGGTCTTAAATGAAGGTTTAACATATGCTCAAGTTAAATTTGTCTTGCCGTATTGGCAGATTATTTTACTTATTATTACAAGCAATTCAGGCCTTTTTTGGTTTTTATATCTTCAAATAAGATCCTAATCCAAATATGTGAGGAAATTGTGGATTAAAACAAGTCTAGTGAGATTTTTTTGTCTTGAAATTGGACAAATGCTCTCACTTAGATCTGGCTTTTTTCAGTGAAGGACCAGGTTATTGTACAGTGGAAACAGGGTTGATGAACAAATGGGATAAACCAAATGGGGAGGGGGGAACTGAGGGTAATCAGTTTATCAGGCATTGGAAACAAAAGCAGAAAAAAGACAGAATGAAATGTTTACATACAGACGTCACATCATTTGCATACAAGGTAACTAAATGAAGGATACAAAGTGCTGTGGGGTCATTTCTTGATAAAGAAAGGCTAAAGGTTCCCACCTGTAGGGGGTAGGAGGTACCGGGCCTCTGACCGTTTACATTCATAGGCACTCAATATACATTGAAGACTATTTACATTCTAAGGCACTGGATTAACAATTTCAGTACAGCAAACTAGAGTTTCCTCTGATGACAAATCACAGCAAGTGTGAAGCAGATTTTTCCTATACGAGTATAACTGCTAAATGATCTGCTGTAAATCTGTCAGAATCAGAATCAGTGATATTGAATTTGATGGATGGAGTAATGATGATAAAAAGTTGGTTCAAATTATTCTGGCTGAAAGCAAAACAGTCATTACAAGGAGTTGGCTGAAACCTCTCTTACCCTCCTTGATGAATGGATAGACATTATTTACCAAATCTATGTAATGGAGCGGCTGTCATTTTTCCTCATAGTCCCGAAGGGTTGATTTTACAAAATTTCGAGCAAATAGACTGAATATTTCAAACCTATAAAACTAGATGTCACTTAATTTAATGGGGTAAAAGGGCAGGATCACTGTGTAATATTGACATAGACATTTTCTGTGACCTTTAACCTGCTCTTTTTTATTTCGTTTTATTATTATCATTATTATTATTATTATTATTTTCTATCCCTCTCCATTGTGAAAGCTTCCCATGTTTTTCTTGTAACTAATTTACACCTAGGTTAAAATAAAGGTGAAAAAACAGAATAGATTAACTGCGGTTACTATGTGTACAAGTGTTTACAAGTCTGACTGAAATGTTCTGCAGTATTGTCATTTGTAAGCGCTCTTTCTAAATTAAAAATAATAATAACAATTAAAGATTCAGAATCAGAAATACTTTATTAATCCCAACGGGAAATTCAGTTATTTCAGTTGCTCTTATGCACAGCATAGCAGTAGGAATATCAAATAAAGACATTAAAATAGATAAGCATAAATAAAGTAAGTAGGTTGCAGCATGCAGAATCTTTAAGCTATATCAACTTCCTTATGAAGGAAAAAATGAATAAAATAAGTAAAAGTGAGGCTATGAGCAAGGCCAAAGAATATAATTAAGGATCAACTGTGCAGTTCTCCATCGACGTGCGATATTCCCATGTGCAATTACTTTGTGAATCGTCAACAACAATCCCCACCCAGTTCACACTCCAGTACTTCCCGTAGTCATCACGTCTTCAGTTTACACCTCTCTTCCCTGATTGGGGTGTCCGTCATCTGGCCGTGAAGTTGTTGGAGATTGGAGCTTGGCAAGATGGATCTGCATGATTTCAGCCAATGAATCAGGCAGGTCCATCTGCTCTGCAAGATTAATAAAACCCTAAAAAATCCAGGATCAGGAAGTCAAATGATTAAAATGCTGACTTAGTTTACTACAACAAATAATCTTTAGTTTTTAATCCACATCAAGAGACATCACCTATGTTATTCTGACACGAACAGCCATCTGCTTCATTTATCTTACTTTCTGTTTTATCAGAAGGAAAAGTAGAGCTGTTGAAGTTGAAGCTCTGAGTCAGCACTCTGATAAGGAGGTGGCTGTCCTGAACGCTCAGGGTCATTGTGTTGTTGATTTTTTTGTTTGTCTGTTCAAGTCTTTTTTAGACTTCTCTGAATGTTATGAGACTGTAGACAAAAGTGACAAAAATCTGATCATTTAGGATCTGATCCACGTGGCGTGAGCGGTTCAAACTCTCATCATTTTGGCCTACAGTGTGACTGCAGCCTTATGGTGCTTTTCCATTTGTGTCAGTGGGAGTCCATAGCTTCGAGCATTAGGGTAAGGGGCTGTACTGTCTTGGGGCCCCGTCCAAAGAAGCACCACAGAGACATAAGGAGTCTGAGGAGGCTCCTGTTTTTCTAACTTTCCTGTAGGTTTTATATTACTGAGAAACTGACTTCACACAGAGAACAGGGAGAATATCAGTGTGAGGCTCTAAAAGCCTGACAAACAGCAGCTGTTTTCTTTATGACCAGTGAAATAAACTCCTCAGACCCTCTGCTGAAGAGGCCAAACTAAAAAAACAAAAGAAGGGTCAGCTAAGAGGAGGAGGAGGAGGAGGAGGATGAAGGTTCACTTTGAGTTTACCCTGTTTCATGAACACTCTAAGAGATGTTTCATAAAGACCTAAAACTCTTCAGCAGATGTTAGATTTCATGTATCTTCAGGGGGGACATAAATCGTCTCCTTTTTTGGCTTGTAAGCTAGTCAAATTCTTCATACTTGCACATTGCACACTGAATACAGAGTGTTTAACAAATCAATCTTCAAACTAAGTTCTTTTTAAGACCTTTATTAAGGCCCTCAGTATGCAATTAAAGACCCTAAGCATCTTCAACGTCCTACCGGTTTCTTTAGCAACAACATTGTATGCACCCGTTGCTTCTTCATTTAACCGGGAGATGTCATCAGGTGGCATCCAGCTTTCATTTGGCATTTTGATCCCGAACAACATCCCCTGTAATGGCCGGTCTTTGCCCACCTTCTCCTGGACCCCAGCTGAACCTCTGCCTCTTTTTCCAGAGCCAGCAAGTTGTTCTCTAGGCTGCCTCCCCTAACGTACAGACAGCTGCCTTACTCTCCTTTCCTGCTATTCCCAGAGCTGTGCTGGGAAGCCCCTACACCTGACCTCGACTTGGAATGGCCAACACAACCATCCTTCATCCCTACATTGTTGGACCAGGTTCTAGTATATGGTGGCTTTTCCCTCTGAGGCCTCTACACATCCGTCAGTTCTTGTTTGCCTCCTCAGACTTTTGGAAGGTGCAGTTTCCCTCCCAGGTCTTCCCTGATCTCCAATGATGGTGCTGTCTGTTGGAGACCCCTCTTGATCTTCTTTGAGGACAGTGGTTTCTCCCCCCTCCTTGATGAACTGGGTAGGTGTTGTTGCGGTCTCACATGGACTCGACGCTTTGTCCTTCTCTCCTGCTCCAAGATGTCAGCCAGTGCCCAAAGGATCCTCGCCATGGTGCCATTTGTAGTCAGGTTTAGTTGGTTGATTGAAACCCCTACACTCGACTGGGAATAGCCAAGCCTGCCATCCTTCATCCCTACATTGTTGGACCAGGTCCTGGTATTTGGTGGCTTCTCTCCAAAGCCTCTACACATCTGTCAGTTCAGTCAGGTGATCTTCTTTGCCTTCTCAGACCACATGAACATGTCTTGCCTCAGGGATGTTTGGACGACCTGGGGAAGGTGCAGTTTCCCTTCCAGGTCTACCCTGATCTCCTGTGATGGTGCTGTCTTTTGGAGGCCCTTCTTGATCTTCTTTGCGGACGGTGGTCTCTCCCCCACCCTGATGAACTGAATGGATGTTATTGGTGATGCTTTTTCTGTCTCTCCTGTTCCAAGATGTCAGCCAGTGCCCTGAGGATCTCATCATGGTGCCGTATGTTATAACATTTATTGACTGACTGAATCGCAGCATTATCTGGTAACAAGGACTCATAGCAGCAGCATCATAAGGTGGCCAAAACAAAAGATAAATTGTAAGGTAACCAAAATCAATATTAAAAGTAGACCATGAGTTTGGCCAGCTGGAAGAACTGAAAGCAAGCTCAGCAAATTTCTGAAGTGTGGCACAGCAAGCAGTCAGAGCAGGGTCCTTACTTATTAAAAATGCAAAGAGACACTATATAAAGTAACATTTTTGCATTATAGGGATAAACAGAAGAGATTTGCATAGAAAATATGAAAATTTGTCACCTCATATTTTTATTTTTAAAAATTTAAAATATTTTAGGACACCCTGTATATTGTGTGTGAGAGGTTTTTAGCTTTTCCTTTGAGAAGTCCAAACAAATACCAAACAATGAAAGTGTTGGTGTGAAATCAGACTGACCAAAATGTGTTGTGGATATGTTTGTAGATGGTGGAGCCGGTTGATGTGTTCTGGAAGTGCGGCCTGGCGAACCCTCACACCACCCACTGCCTGGCTAACGGTCAGATCATGATCAGCTGTATGGGTGACCCACAGGGCAATGGAAAGGGTGAGACAGCACACATCATCACACCCAAACCCAGAGTTAAAAGGTAGCTGGACTTGTTTCAGGTTCTTGAGTGTGTTTTGTATTTTAAAAAATGTCCTCATGAACCACAACCAAGTCTGGTAGATGGATCAAGTTTAGATCACAGTAATCTGGATGAATCAGAGTCTTCATAGAAACACATAATCGGATATATTTACGTTTAAGTTCAATTTTAGAGTAATACATGCTGCTGTCCTTTCAGGCGGCTTCATCCTGCTGGATGGTGAGACATTCGAGATCGTTGGAAACTGGGAGCATCCTGGTGAAGCATCAGCTTTTGGATACGACTTCTGGTACCAACCTCGACACAATGTGATGATCAGCACAGCATGGGGGGCGCCAAAAGCTCTGAATAACGGGTTTGATGTAGCTCATGTCAAAGATGGTGAGATGGCAAACTTTTTAATCTTTCATTTAGTTTCATTTATGTCATTTTGGTGTCATTTACTCTGTTAATACAGATAATATTGGTTCTTAAAGTGGTAACATCTTGCCTTAACTCAAGTTTATACATATTTATTTTTCATGACTGCTATGTTTGTTGAAAAAAACCTTACAAACTTTTATGTACTGAGTCAGTGTAAATTTTGTTGACCAATTATTTTCTTAACTAATACTAACTAATAAAAACAAGTGCAAATGAACAAACAATAAAACTAAATGAACTGACATTTTCGTCATCAAATAAAAACCAGACAAAAATGTTTGACAGAGACTTAATCCAATCAGACCTAATTTGTTCATATAAAAAGTAGAGACAAGTTAGGAATATATTCAATCACAGCTACTTTGGTTGTGTGGAAAGGTTGGATGAGTTAAAAGGGACATCCAATCACAGCTGCCTTAGCTCGATGGTGGTGGGATAAGTTGTGGAGCGATCCAATCAGAGCTCCTCTCTTTATGAATTGATATATTCATGTAGAGCAGGTTCACTGTTTGTTGTCAGTTCTGGTATTGTAACTGAGATGCTCTGCCAGGTAGCCTAAATAAAGGTGACTGCATTTCACACAAAAGTTCAATTTGTATCAGTTCATTTATACATTCAAACTTTACTAGCATTCAATAAAGGGTTATTAGTGTTTCATTTTATCCAAGAGTAAAACATGACTTCGGAATTTCAAGGAAACATAAAAAAATACATATTTTAGTCAACAAAATTTACAGTAGATTTTGTCAACTAAAACGTGACTAAAATAAAAACAATTTAGATGACTAAATTATGATGATTAAATTATAACTGAAACAAAAAAAGTGCTGTCAACACTAACACTGTACTGAGTACTCCTGATCCACCTCTATTCTCAACCTGTCCAAGACGCTCTGATAGAGCTCCTTTAAAGACTCCCTCTCCACATGGGCCCAGTCTGCTTGGATTTCTTGACAGTCAGTGTCATTTTCAGTGGCTCTGTATTCTCTCTACAGTCTATGCTCTGCAGAGAACTTGCCACCTGGAGCCCGTTGGCTTGAACTATTGATGTAACAGTGGTAGAAAGTCACAGTGACAGGACCACTTGGAGGGTTGGGGAATCGACCATTTCAGGCAGCTCTTGGTACTGTTCACGGGGAAGAGGGAGAAGTCCTCTTCTTTTGTTGTGTGTAAAAGAATTCTAACATATAGTAGACATTTTAGAGACGTGAAAGGGTATATAAAAGTTGAGAAGGCACAATGTGGCCCCTTTAAATTCATACTCCACTATTGCTTACACTCTTGGTTCTCAGCCTAGTTAACTTATTTTGGCTAAAACAATCATTAAACAATAAGACAATGCTTTCTTTAGAGGTATTTCGCTCTGACTGTGTGTGTAGGCCCATTTTATCTTTTGATTTTCTTCGTGAAAACGATAAAAACTGATAATTATTTTTAACAGTGAAGTCTTTTTTTTTAACTGGCATCAGTGTAGATTGATCATCACTAGAGTTATAAAGTATATACTACTGCTGTCGTGAAAACACTTAATAACCCTCATAAACCACATGATTTTCATCTTAGGTCTCTATGGCACCTGTTTGACTGTTTGGGACTGGACCACCCACAGGAAGCTACAGACCATTGATCTGGGTGAGGAGGGTGCTATCCCCTTGGAGGTGCGCTTCCTTCATGAGCCCAGCGCCACCGAGGGCTACGTAGGCTGTGCTCTGCAAGGAACCGTCTTCAGATTCTACAAAACCCCCGTCAGTAATACTTAATTCTTTATATTTATGTATAAGCAGTGAGACAGCACTGATCGGTTGTTTAGGTACCTGTTGTCTTAACGTCTGACAGTGGAAAACAAGTAGTTTCTTACACTACTAAATTAAACTGAACCAGACAGCTTCGTGGAAACGTACTAAAAGTGTTCACTGCAATCAGGAGTGCTGCCTGATAGAGGTTATAAGAATTTAGGTGGTACCTTTAGGTTCTGGATCTGATTCAAAAGCAAAACTTCAGTCAGTAACACGGGGATATTAGCCATATGTAGCCTCTAGTTTAACCACAAAGATGTTTATTTCTGTAAGGCCAGAACTAGATCCACTTTGTTCTAGATCAGTTATCATTAAGTTGCATATGCACAACTTAACATCAGTAATTTAGTGCTGATGTTAGCACTAATATTGGCATCTCCGTTAACTGTTGAATGTTGTTTGTGTTTGATGTTCAGAAAGGAGACTGGGCGACAGAGAAAGTGATCAGCGTCCCCAGTAAGAAGGTGGAGGGATGGATGCTGCCCGAAATGCCCAGTGAGTCCATCTGTCTGTTTGTCTGCCTGTTTAGTAATACAGATTCAAAGTCACAATGGCAATAATAAAAAAAGTATGTGATTTTAATAACATTCATGCACTGATGATGAAAAAACCAGGGAGTGTGGGTAACGATGAGTGCAAGAAGATCAAGAAGATCTAAGACTATAGCAGCATAACTCCAGGCTGGTCCAAACTAAGGCCAGTCCCAAATTGAGTGAGAACTAATCAACCAAAATTATGTTTCCAAACTTTTTTCAGAGTATAACTTCAGGGACTGAATGGTACACCTGACTATTTAATGCTTAACTCCCTTGCTACTTTTATAGACTGTAGGCACCAAGAATATGCCTAATCAACAAGGGCACTAACCCCCCATACTACTCTAAGGGACTAAAGGAACCATGAGGAAGACCAAAATATGAAGGTTCTACCTTCTATGCTTCTTCAGAGACTGAAGGTAGAATGAGTACGAGTGACCCAAAGGCTTCCTTACTACTGTTAATGCCTGAAGGTGCCACCAGTGGCCAGATAACTAAGGCTCTACCTCCTGTTCTACTTCCTCTAAAGACTGAGATCTCTCAGAGAAGGCCTAAGAAAACAATATTAAAGCCTACTTCTTTGTTGCTTTTATAGACCGTGGGCACTGAGTTAAGCCCTGACAACTGTAAGCTCTACCTTCCATCTACTTCCCATTTTACTTTTGAAGACTAAAGATGCCACAAGTTGCCCTAACAGCTGATGTCCCTACCTCCTGTACTGCTTTCATTGACTGAAAGCACCAAGAAGAGGCCTTATAATCAATGACTCAACCTCCCATATTACTTTTAGAGGCTAGTGGTAGCACATGCAGCCCCAATAGTTGCTGGTTCTACTTCCTGTACTGCTTTTATAGACTGTAGGTACCAAGAATAGCCCTGACAATTGTAAGCTCTACCTCCTATATCTACTTCCCATACTACTTTTGGAGACTAAAGGTGCCACAAGTAGCCCTAAAAGCTGATGGCTTTACCTTCCATACTGCTTTCATAAACTGAAAGCACCAAGAGGAGGCCAAATAATCAATGACTCTACCTCCCATACTACTTTTGGAGACTAAAGGTGCCACAAGTAGCCCTAAAAGCTGATGGCTTTACCTTCCATACTGCTTTCATAAACTGAAAGCACCAAGAGGAGGCCAAATAATCAATGACTCTACCTCCCATACTACTTTTGGAGACTAAAGGTACCAAACTAGCCCAAATAGCTGAAGGTTCTACTTCACTCTAAAATCTAACAAGTTGGCTTTACTTAACAAAATTTTGGAAACCGATTGCCTTAAAAAAGTAAAGTAAATATGATTAATAGTCTTACATTACATTTACTTTATATTTACTTGTTTTGTATACTCGGAACCCTGTTGTATTTACTTAATTTTATTACGTTATTTTAACTTGGATTAAGAAAGTTATTTCAACTTCCTATGTTAATTATCCACCAGTATCAACTCACACATTCACACACTTTCATGCCCATTTACACACCACTGACGCAGCAGAGGGAGCAACTTGGGGTAAAGTCTCTTGCCCAAGAACTTATCACCACTTGTTGCCCAGAGGTGGGCTCGAACTTGCAACCTCCTGATTACTGACTTAGCGCACTATCCAACTGAGCCACCAACACCTCACATACAAGTGAGCACAACAAAGGATGGTTAGTAGTAAAAAAAAAAAAATTGGCATTTCACTTCCATTTTGGCTTAATGTTGCCGTGTTGCAGCTTGATGCAGATGCGTCAAATAACTCACCTTGAGACTAAGAGAAATTCTGCGTCCTCCAACATCAAAATCAGTCTGCAGAGTAGTCTCCCCCCTGGCTTTACTGCGCATGTGCAATCCTGAACTCAGTGTTTAATTACCATGATAAAAAGTTTTGAGTCCAGCTTACACACAGGAATTAAGTTGTATAATTTTCTCAAGCTAAATGGGTTCCCTTACTCATATTGATTGAGTTGAATCAACAGGTTATTAAGATTTAAGTAAAGTACACAAATGTAATTTAAGTAAGAAAAGTTATTACATTTTAGAGTGTTCCTATATTACTTTTATAGACTGTAGGCACCTTGTAACTTTTGTCTCTACCTCCTGTTCTATCATAAAAGACAGAAGGTACCACAAGGTGGCCTATGAATTAAAGGTTCTACCTCCTCTGCTAAATTTAGACACTGGTCTGTCTGTCTCACTGTCTGTCTGCAGGTCTGATCACAGATATCCTGCTCTCATTGGATGATCGTTTCCTCTACTTCAGTAATTGGCTGCATGGTGACATCAGACAGTATGACATCACAGACAGAAGAAATCCCAAAATGGTCGGCCAGGTCTGTCAGTCCTCACAGCTGTCCGTCTGTCTGTGTCTCTGATGTCTCACTGATAAGTGGGTTTGACTGAAGAGGAAGGCGGCTAACCTGTGTGTCTGTTTCAGGTGTTCCTTGGAGGAAGTCTTATCAATGACGGTCCAGTTAAAGTCACCCATGACCCTGAGAACCAGAAGCAGCCCCCACCACGTGTCATCCAGGTAACAAAGACAGGAAGCAGTGAGGCAAGACACGACAGACCTGTCCGTCTGTCCAACAGCTTGTCTCCTTTTCTCAGGGGCTTGATTGACCCTTTGTCAAACCCTGTGCTCTTGGTTACTCGACTAGACCAAATCTTTTGGTGGCAGGTCCCCTTCTATTTTAAAACAACTGAAAATACTGCCATATGTTGTTGACTTTATTTATACTCAATTTCAGTTTGGAGTTTTCTTCAGTGAAAGAATAAAGACAAAGACTTGGTAAAATATTTGAAAACAACTCAAAAGTCTTAAAAACTTCTTAAAATCATTTAAAATATTATTGATGCCCAATGCTAGTGATGTTGGGGAACATTAACCTGCCCCTCAGCTCAACATCGACAAAATGTTTGCTTTACATGAAGAGATAAATGAAATATGTTAAATACTTTGAGTTGCACGGACCAGAATTAATGTTACACTGTAATTTTATGCTGGCAATAGTTAGCCTATGTTATGTGGCTCCCGAACGCCTTTTAACCATGCTGAAGGAGCTAAATTAACGTCACACTTTGACCATTACGCACTGAGAAGCAAGGGTCCGTGCGAAAGTTGCTCTTACAGGAAGTAGCAATTGTTGCAATTAGAGGGGGCTCTTTGATTGTTTTGGTATGCAATTCAATCAGAGAGTCATTAACGGGCTGCACTGCAAGGTTAGCTCTAATCTCTGTCTTCCCTGTCTCTCTTTCAGGGGAAGCGTATTCCAGGCTCTCCTCAGATGCTACAGCTGTCTCTGGACGGTAAGAGACTGTATGTGACCACGTCTCTGTACAGCGGCTGGGACAAACAGTTCTACCCCGACATGATCAAGTAAGACAGCTTTGTTCTGATACCCCTGTTATTAAGAAAGGTATCTCTACTTGTCACATCCCATCATGATTGATTTATTAATGGTTGCTGATTCAACCTCTAGGTTGGGTGGGCCAATTTTGTGTGGAGTTTGCATGTTCTCCTTGTGCATGCATGGGTTTTCTGTTGGTACTCCAGCTTCCTCTCATAGACCAAATGTATGCTCACATGCTTAACTGGTTACTCCCACAACCCAAAATGAATACATATATTATGGATGAGTGAATCGATGGATATTTAAATGTTGTGGTGAAACATAATGTTATTTTGAAAGATGGGGTCCTGGAAAGAGAACAAACTCCACATCAGGGCCCTGAGCTGAAAAGGTTTGTGAACCCCTGGTCCAGGCTGCAGGGACCGAGCATGAATGCTTAACATAGAAACCTCAAACAGAACCAGACTCATATTGGGACCCGCAGTAGCTCAGTCTGGAAGGACTTGGGTTGGGGAGACTTGACTGAACCATGTTTGGACTTTGGTTTGGTAGCTGAAGAGGTGCAGGCTGCCTTCCTTGGCACTGTTCCTTGGTATGCCACCACTCTGACATCGATTAATTAGTGCATGATTGTAGGACATGTTTGTTTTTAATTCAGCCTGTGTTTCTGTGGCATGCCTTAAGCAGGGTACTAACATAAAGATTACCGGGCTGTTTTTGTCCCAACTTTCCCCCTTCCTGACCAAGGACTGCAAACTCCAGATTGTCTTCTGTCTTTTAAAATTATCTTATAAGATTATCCTGTGGTCTGAGGTGTGTTAAGAGTGAATTTGTCCCGATAATCGGCTCCGAAACAGGTCAGGGCTGACAATCAACCAAAATTCCTCCTGAGTCACGTGAATTGTGACGTGAATGTAGCCAAACAAGAAGCGAGCTGACTGAGGAACAGGGAAGCAGGCGTAAATAAAAACAAGCATGGCCGACCTGAAACATAAAGTTTGGTGGACCTCAGAAATGGAGGACCAGCTCACGTGTTCACGCCGTCTCCAGGATTTTATCCACAGTCTTTTCTTTTTTTTAGTTCAGGATTTTTCCGTCAAAGATAGTCCCAAGACCACCATCATTCCCTCTTCCCCTAGAAAATACTTATGTGTGCGCCCTGCTTTAGCAACAGAGTATAAAGAACTGAATTTCCAAATGAGGGATTAATAAAGCACGTCTTTTTCTTCTTTAAAAAGGCTTCTATGAGAACTCAAAGGTCCCATGTTAACTTCTGATGTCTCTCTGTGCAGGGAAGGCTCGGTGATGATGCAGATTGATGTGAACACAGACACTGGAGGCCTGACCCTTAATGAGAACTTCCTGGTGGATTTCGGGAAAGAGCCTGATGGTCCAGTGTTGGCTCACGAACTGAGATACCCCGGGGGCGACTGCACGTCTGACATCTGGCTGTAACCACATCATCACACACCTGAAAGGATTCGCCGTTATCTCGCTGTCAGGACGCTCAAACACTCAGCTCTTCATACAGCTTCAACTCTTTCACCATCAAGGATAAGTTTCATGTTCAGTCTGACATATTTTCAGGGTGAAAGCTTGTGAGAGGATTTTATATTTTCTGGAAGTACTGTTTTTGATTGTTCAAAACCCACCATGAATGTACCTTTAAATACTCCAGCACAGGAAGATGATTTAGCCTTTAAGGTGTTAGCCTCAGAGTTTCACTGAGATGTCTGTGCTTTGTGTACCCAGGACGTTAGATCTATGACAGCTGAAGCTTTTGATAAAACATCAGAGACACTGTGAATAATCTTCATTCAAATAAAAGATCTCTTTAAGAAAACTCTGGAACAGTTTCTTTATTTCTTTGTCATTTTAAAACCATTATTTTTATTGTAAAAACTGTTCAACAAAAGGTTGTTGAAATACTCTTCAAAACCACGTTTCAGAAGGATAGTCTTTGGAGGAAATTTGCCTTAGGTTCTCCAAATACAGATATTAGCATATAAACAGTCATGCAGTAACTAAAACAGTCCAACAGAGCATCTTAAAGGGATACACCAAAATGTTTTTCTTTTCGTGTCTTGCCTCACTCCCAATTCCATGACAAGCAGATAGACACCATTCTTTCAACTGTTTGCAGTAACAAGGAAGAGATGGACAGAGCTCACCCACCACTAATTAGCTTAGCTCAAACACTGGGAGTCAGTGGGTAACCTTAGCCTGCCTCTGCCTACAGTCATCAGACAAACCCTTCAGCAACTCTAAACAGAGTTTTGAGAGACTAAGATTAGCAATTTATGTAATTTCAAAAGAAATAAAAACTAAATCCCCCCAAAAAATCATCCAAGTCCTCTCTTACAAGATCATCCACAATACTTCGTACCAATCTTCTTCTACTCGTAAACAGGACTTTGTTTTGTTGACCTACTTACAAGCACATCCGCAGTGGTTTGTGCATGCACCCTGCAGTTTAGTTTCATATGCATTTCCTAAGAAAATTACATAAAGTGCTAATCTTAGTCTAAAATTAGATGGCATAACATAAGGCAGATGACTGTAGGCAGAGGCTACCCATTGACTCCCAGTGTTTGAGCTAATCTAACTAGTGTGAGCTTTGCCCGTCTCTTCCTTGTTACTGCATGCACAGTTGAAAGAATGGTGTCTATTTGCTTGTCATGGACTCGGGAGTGAGGCAAGACATTAAAACAAAGAAAATGTTGGAGTGTCCACATTTAAGTAAAACAAACTCTCCCCAAAAAATGTCGGAAGAGGAGCAAAAGTATCCTTCCTGTTGTGAAGTTTATAGTGTTGTTATTTGTTTTTCATTTAATTAAGACATTCGGTACAGGTCTGATAAAACCGGTACTGATGCTGTTAGCATCTATGCTAATCTCTGTCGAAGTAGTCACTTCTTATCTCTTTCTTAGCCCCGACCTCTTCCTGCTCTGAAGGTTTCTGGTTGGGCCGTGCCACTTTGGGCCACTCACAATCATTATAGATCAGAGCTTAGCAAGATGAATATGCCTGATCACAGGTATTGAATCATCTTTTTGTAAATAGATCAAAATTCATAATTAAAATATGTAGTTTTTTTAGGCATTTTTATTTTATAGCACTTTTATTAGATATACTGTACATTCAGACGGATTAATAAGTTCCTTGTCAGCAGCTAGGAAACCACAGCAGTTAATGGCAAACAATCTACTTTAACAAGGCACTCATGGAAATTAGAAGTAGAGGGCAAAAGATCCCCCACAGGGAAGGGTGGGGGACTTTTATGAGAGTATGTGTTCTGCTGTGTTTGTTTCCGATCATCAGAATTAAATGCTTGTCATACATGATGGAAGACTTGTTTTGAATAAGTAAAATAAACACTTCCAGCTGAGCCTTGCAACAATAACATGGAAAATATGATGCACCGCATGATCAAAACAAGACCATTTGATAAAATCTAGAAAACAGAGGTAACTGATCAAGCAGTCTTATATCTTTACACAGTTTTTTCATCAGTTATTTGAAACAATATTAGATAGACAGATAGACTGACAGACAGATAGATAGATAGATGGATAGATGGACAGACAGACAGACAGACAGACAGACAGACGGACAGATAGATAGATAGATAGATATTTTTCAGTCTGATGACTGTGGGAACAAAGGATCTCCTGAACCTCTCAGCCCTGCAGTGCAGTGAGATGAGTCTCCCACCACTGCTGCTTCTCTGTCCCTCCAGGATGCTGTGGAGGAGATGGTTACTATTGTCCAGGATGGACTGCACTGTGCTGCGCACATCTTTCCACCACTGTCCCAAGTGAGTCCAAAGCAAGCACAGAGCCGGCCTTCTCACAGTTACATTTCACAACAAAAACCTCTCTAGTGGACAATAAACCATATATATATATATATATATATATATATATATATATATATTATATATATATATATGTATATATACATACATATATATATATATATATATATATATATATAGAGAGAGAGAGAGAGAGAGAGAGAGAGAGAGAGAGATCTCAATTTTCCAACTGTAATATATCAATCATATACACAACAGCTGTAAATACCACTTGTATAAAGACATCCTTTAATAGTCCCTCATGGGGAAATTCCATTCTTTACACTCTGTTGAAACATGCTACAGAAACAGGCTGAAATACACACGCTACATTCTTGTAGTTTAACGCTGCTGCAAACTTGGAATTTTCCTATGTGGGACTAACAAAAGAAATATCTTATCTTATCATCCATCCATCCATCCAACCATCTATCTATCTATCTATCTATCTGTTCATACATCCATCTATCTATCTATCTATCTATCTATCTATCTATCTGTCTATCTATCTATCTATCTATTCATACATCCATCTATCTATCTATCTATCTATCTATCTATCTATCGATCATTCTGGGACTTGCGTTTCCTCTCCAGTCCAGCAGGCGGCAGTAAAGTCCAGGAGCCGTTCATCCACAGCAGTAGAAGAAGGCGCAGCGCCCTCTGGTGTCTGCTGAATGTTGTTGACATGCAGATCAGAGAGAATCAATGGAGGAGCCAAACTGGAAATAAACCATTATTTCACTTACATTAAACCATCACCAGGTAAGCCAGAATCACCTGCAAGCACGAGGACAAAAGCCTGAACAAGAGCAGCCAATCAGGGACCGCGGAGGAGCTATCATTAGCTTAGCATTGCACTCTGAAACCGACTGAGTAGAGTTGGCAACAGTTGGCCTAATATCTGCCGGCTAATGCTAATGCTAACAGCAACCGCGTCAGTGTTATTAGCTGGATCCTAAACTGGCTCTGCTCATTCAGAGAGAGTTTAAATAAGATCGTTAGTTAGTTTCAAGCTGGGGATGGTAATCTTTAACCTTCCTGGTTGACGGTGGAGTTTGAGAACTAAGTTAACGGGTTAACGGTAACTGCTCCAAAGCTAACGGCTCTATAAGATCACAAGCAGCATTCCAGCAACATGCTAATAACATTCTAAGAACTTTCATCACGTTTCGCAACTTTTGGTGTGGGTAAATGCGGAGCTGATAAATGACTGTGGTTGTAGAATAAGCTAACAGTTTTGATAATGTTGATTAATCCCCCTGTAATGTAGGTTAGCTCCGTGCTAAGCTAGGATAATATCAGCTGGCTCCTGGTACAATCACAAGGGGATTTAACTTCATGTAGGGCTGTGCCGGTGAGAGGATTTCACTTTGATTTTAACTTGGGGGGGGGTCAAGTAATAGATATACCAGTTTGAGACCACAGCAATAAAATATAGAAATGTTAGACCCTAAATATTTTGTTACTGTTTCCAGTCGTCATTTCTTACATGATTAATACATAAACACCTCTGTTCAGCCTGAATGTGTCCAAAGAGGAACCTTCGCCCCTTCCCAGCTCCCCCCTCATGTCCAAAACGTTTAACTGTTCATGTGCCATTGAAACAGTGTTTCATGGCTGTCCTTTTCTTACTCAGTTCAAGTAAATTCAGTAGAATGAGCTTTGTATGAATGGAATACACGATTTTACATTGCCTAAGTAGTGAAGAAGATGCAACGTGTATCAGAGTGAATGGATGAGGATGCACAACTTTGGATTTTATATGCCAATATTATAGAACTCATATGCATAGATATCAACTCTGATATTTTTTGTCAAGAGCTCAAAGATTTCCCCTTAAGGGTTAGTTCAGTATTTACTTTTGCCTAGGAGGTTATGTCTTAGCTGGTGTATAATTGTTTGTCTGTTAGCAAGATGATGCAAAAACTACTGGATGGATTTATTATAATATATTATTACTATTATTACTATTATTATTATATTTAACCACAGATATTGTTTGGTCCAAGGAAGAAGCCATTAAATTTTGGTGGTGATCTGCATATTTGTCTGGATGCCAAAAATTCATCAAATTTTCTAAAAATCCCATAAGTTGATATTGGGTTGAATTAAAAAAAATTATATCTGTCAGGGTTCCCACATGTCCTGGAAAACCTGGAAAATGATTGACCAATTTTCCAGTCATGGAAAACATATGGAAACTGAGGAAAAACGTAAAATGTCCTGGAAAAGCTTGAATTGTCCTGGAAAATTATTTACCTTCCTTCTACCTTGTTAGTGAACAAAAATCAAGCCTGGGAAATGAAGTGAAAATGTAGATAAAATAATGCAAGTTAAGGAATAAAATATAAAAACTCAAAACAATGGTGACAAAAAGAAATAATAAAAATGGCAAAATAAAATTTAGGCTACTTAAACAGTAAATCAACAAAATATATTTATAAAAAAACAGAGTAAATAAAGATTAAAAAACAAGTATAGACCATAAATTTATAATAGTAAGACACTACATAAAAGTAAGACTAAAAAGATAGCAGACAATGTTCATGCCCAAGAGAAGTATGTTAAATTTTAAGTTCAATACGATGGAGCTAGCTAAAGTTATCGGTCATCAACCTTTATTCTTGTTTTTTAGAAGGGTAGATTAACCCGAGAATTGTCTACACCAATATTGTAACTTCAGTTGCTTATGTGACACTGGAATCTGTGGGTGCCATTGCACTGTTCTTTGATAAATTTGCCATCATTTCTATGAATGTCAGAGAATGTATGACATTTCATAGATTTGTTAAAGCCATAGACTGCACGTCTTGTAAATAAGACATCCTGGAAAATGATTTCTAGAAAAGAGTGGGAACCCTGTCTCTGCCCTCACTTAATGGATTCACTTCACCTCGCTTTATTTACAGGACGATATATATAGTATATCTCTATCATGAGGGTAAATTTCATCTGGATATGATCCAGATTGACGTCACAAAAAACACTGAAGTTTATAATGACAAATCCCATTTATTTATCCTTGGCTACTGTGAGGGATTTGCCCCCTTTACGTCATTATGGGAATTGTAGTTTATTTTCAAACTGACAACATTTTTTAAAGCCTGTGTCACTACATTTCCCAGCTTCCCTTGCAATGCCGGTGGAGGAGTCCTCCACATGGACGGATATGAGTGGAGACTTAGCCGTCCAATCAGAGCGCGTGGTGATCCAGAGTTGTATCTTTTACAGGGGTTGTGGAAAAGCCACTGCCGTAACTGAGTTGCATGGCGGGGGTCTGTGCTCTCTGAGTGGTTTCTACTTCAAATTGGGTTGCTTAACAATAGCCAGTGAGGTGTCTGAAATGGCTCCCAGCAGTGCTGCAACTTCAAGGAGAACAAGCTGATATAACATAATGAAATTTCATTTTTCATATTTTATGATGCAGCAAATGGCTTCATGCTCTTCTACCTGTGTGCATTGATTCAGTTGATTTGCTGTTTCACTCTATGGACTCAGGAAGACACAACAACAGAGGACTCTATCACTTAGTGATCTTGACTCATGTGACAATGACCTTCCTTTTCCTGTGGATGCACAGTGTTGCCTTTATGAATTGGAGTATACAAGAAAAGAAATTATTCAGAACAAGATTCAGTGGGCAGAATAAATGCACACAAGTGTAAAATCATATAAACATTTGCTGCAGTGTGAAACAGTGCCAAACACAGAGATGTCCTTATGGAATCAGAATTTTTTTTGGCCAATCGTACTTTCAACTCAACATATTTTCATGGCCTTTTTTCTTTAAATTCACACAATAACACTTAATAACTGTACCTGTTAACATCAGTATACCTGAATGGTAGTCCCATCTCGTTACTCTAAAAGGTGCAGCACTGTTGGGAGCAGCAAAAATTAAAAATAGACATAAGAAATATGAACACATGCAAATATGGTGTCACGTCATGAAGAATGAAACAAATTCTCCCCTGCGGTCTCACATAGATTTCTCGTATTATTTATTGTTTTGTTGGCTAAAATATAGAATTTAGATTGACTTTTTGTTGTCTTTCAAATAGGTCCACTGACCAACCAATGAGATCATCCTCTGCAGTAAAACTTAGAGCCATAGACTGAGAACCGGGTCCACTATCACCCCCTAATGAAAGCATTGTTTGTGTTTCAGTGGAGGAGGGCGGAGCTTCACTGTGGCCATGATGGAGGATACAGAACCTGAGCTTTCCCCCGCCCCTTCTGACCAGAACAGCCCCTGCCCCTCCCCCTCCCTCTCCATCTCCTCCTCCCCCTCCCTCTCCCTTCCCTCCACCCCCTCCTCGTCCTGCGGGCCCCCACAGGCGGTGACCCCCCCTCTGGGCGTGATCAGCGAGGGCGTGGGCGAGCTCAGCCTGATGATCGATGCGGAGGTGGCACAGCGAGCGTGTCAGGAAGTGCTGCAGCAGGTGAAGCTCAAACAGGTGGATTCTGATGTCGGCAGCCATCAAAATGGGGAGGAGCCTGCCCCAGAGCCCGCCCCCGAGCCCGCCCCACTCCCCTCTGCAGCTCCTCCCGTCATCGTGAAGCCATTAAAGATCAGAGAAGAAGAGGACGACCCTGATGGCCCTGCCTCTGGCACGGTGAAGGGTGCCCGGCGACGACAGAGACATAATCCCTCCAAACAGTCATGGCTGCTGCGCTTGTTTGAATCGAAGCTTTTTGACGTTTCCATGGCGATCTCTTACCTGCACAACTCGAAGGAGCCTGGTGTGCAGGCGTACATCGGGAACCGCCTTTTCAGCTTCCCCCACGAGGACGTCGACTTCTTCCTGCCTCAGCTGCTCAACATGTACATCCACATGGACGAGGACGTGGGCGACGCCATCAAGCCATATGTGGTGGGTGTGCTCTTTTGAAAGGGGCGTGGTTAAGCAGTCAGGCTGGCTTAGTGTAGGGCTCCGCAATTTATGAAGCATTTAAGATATGTCTGTTTGTTTAAAGGTGCCATGTCCGGTGAGTTTGATTGTTTAAATCATGTCTTGGGTGTTTATTAAGCAAAGATTTGATTAAAGTTGATGGAAAAAAATGAAAAATTCCCTGTAGAGAATCAGATGGAGCTCTTTTTCCCTCCCCTTTGGAAATGCTCTGATTTGAGGGGGCAGTGAGGCTGCTGTAGGCTATGATAATGTGCTGATTGGCAACAAAATAGCAATGCAGTTCCACCCACTTTTCCATTTTGAGTCATTTAGGCAGTGTTTCCCCTCTTTAAATGTGAAATATGACCAAAGATTTTTGACTTAGTCTTTGACTAACTGTTTTTGTCATTCAGATTTACACCTTTACAGTGCACATCAAAATGAAATGACGTTATTCTGTCTTGGACAGTACAGTGCTCAAATAGCAGCAGGTATTGTGTTTAGCGTACAATAAAATATTGTGTAAAATGGTAAGTATAAGATACTATATAAAAATATACATTTAGAAATAAATTACAATATATGCAATTTACTTCAGTATATGCACATTACTTCACTTACATCACTTATGTAGATATTGTAGATTTAATCATTTTTGAATGGTAATTCAGAGCAGAGAAATGCATCCAGGGTAATTTAACAAATCAAACCGTTTCCAAGTTAATCCTTAATTAAAGGAAATATTACCCAATACTGGGAGAACAGGATTTCTGTTTTTGTTATTGTAGTTTTAAATAGATATTACTTTTCTTCTTAGTCTTACTAGAATCATACAAAGGTTTTAACCCTGGTATTGTGGCAACTTTTATGTATTTATTGATTTAAAATGTTGAGATGTACTTTGTCTATGGCTACATAGCTTTAAAAATGATAGAAAATGTAGTTTCTGATCCAAATTGTCAAGCCATAGCACCCACTCGGGGACGACACTAGAGAATTGGGGCGCTCTACAGTCTCGCACGCTCAGACGAGAGAGTGCTAAAATGGGTGGAAGTTTGGATAATGGGGTCAGGGCATCCAGCCTGACGTGCGCATGTTTTTTTTAACCCTGCTTTTTGTCTTACAGGTTCACAGCTGCAGACAGAGCATCTCGTTCAGCCTGACGTGCGCGTAGTTGTTGTTAACCCTGCTTTTTGTCTTACAGGTTCACTGCTGCGGACAGAGCATCTCTTTCAGTCTGACGTGCACGTAGTTGTTGTTAACCCTGCTTTTGTCTTACAGGTTCACTGCTGTAGACAGAGCATCTTGTTCAGCCTGACGTGCACATGGTTTGTTTTTTAACCCTGCTTTTTGTCTTACAGGTTCACCGCTGCAGACAGAGCATCTCCTTCAGCCTGACGTGCGCGTGGTTGTTGGGGGCGTATTCCTCCGACATGCACATCTCCACGCAGCGTCACTCCAGAGGAACCAAACTCAGGAAACTCATCCTGTCTGACGAACTCAAACCTGCGGGGCCTCGAGCTCGCAGGGACCCCCTAACACTGACTCCTTTCTGTCCTGTGGCCTCTCCCTCTGCTGGCCCCGGGCCCCTGGGAGGCGAGCACAGCCTGTCGCCCTCCAAACGCACGCATCAGCGCTCCAAATCCGACGCCACAGTCAGCATCAGTCTGAGCAGCAACCTGAAGAGAACAGCCAGCAACCCCAAAGTGGAGAGCAGCCAGGACGAGGTAATGAATGGTTTTAGTGATTTTTATGAAGTTAAATGTTTCTGCAGCCAGGTTAGGTAACAAAGTAGGACTGGACAATATATTGATTAATTCAAATTATTTTTTGCAGAAGATTTCAGAATCAAAAATCAAGATTTTTTACCTTGACTTACCCTAACTCCACTCATGAGTTGTGGCAGTATTTGAAAATATAAATACTGAAAATTGAGACTCTTCAAAATGATAGGACCTGCCATTTTTACACAAATGAATTTCTACACTTTTTTTTTTTTTATAACAAGATTAAATGCTGACAGTAGAGTTCCATGTTGATATAAAGTGAAAATAGTGCAGCTTTCAGTGTTCATGTAGACAAGCTTGCATTAAAGTATTTGCTAACAAAAGTACTGCAAGAACTTTAGTTATAAATGGACAACTCACTTTAGTTTTGAATGTATTTCAATAAAATTAAGGAAAAAATCGTAAATCAAGTTTTGTGGAAAAAAATCTGGGATTTTATTTTTAGGTCATATCGCCCAGCCCTTTAATGAATATATGATTAATTTTTAATATGTTTTCTATTTCATGTTATTTACAGTCCTGTTTGACACTGCAGTGAAATCAGGCAGATTTGAATGTTTTCTTATTTATTCAAATGTGTTTCTGCAGCCAGATTAAGGTAACAGAGACTTGATTAATTTTTGAATTGTTTTATATTTATTCTAATTTATATTACTGTTTGACCATTTAAGTAAAATCAGGCAGATGCAGAAGAAGAAAAATTTAATTTTGTTATACAGTATATTGTATGATGTGACTTCCTTTAACCTTTTAGGACAGCAGCTCCAGCTCAGACAGTCTGCACTTTGAGACTGGTCCCGTAAGTTCACCTGACCGCGTTCTTTCTGCAGGGTGCATTGTGGGAATTGAAGTTCTGAGGGCTGTGGGTTCAGGTTGTGTTCCGGTGTTGGTTGAGTTTCAGACGTTCAGCTGTGATTGGCTGAAATCGGCTGCTGACCTCAGGACTTCACTTTTACTTTGTAATTCTCTCTGTTTGATCCAATCAGCTGTGATGATGATGACGGGGGTCAGCCAATCAGAATGCAGGATGATCTCTCACTCTCACTGTGTTTGTGTGTCAGCATCACTTCACAACACACATCTGGTAACAGCCAGTTGACCCTTTATCAAGCCCCGCCTTTTACAGGAAGTGATCCTCTATCAAGCCCCGCCCACCTTCGCAACTGTTACTAGGTTAGACAAAATCTGTTGTCAGCATCTCTCCCATTTGAAACAACTGAAAATAATTATCTTTTTTTTTTTTTACTTAATTAACTGAGAAAATAAGTAAATAATAAATGAATTGTACGGATGCACGATATTGGATTTTTGCCGATATCCGATATGCCGATCTTTTTTGATTCATTAGCGCCAATACCGATACCGATATTTCAGGTCAAGAGCACAAGCTCTGTACTTCACAAAAATTGACTTGTTTCTTTCAGTGTTACAGTATATTATCACATGAACAGATGTAAAACAAGAAAAACAGCTTTTAACTCTTGCAAAAATGAAACCCTCGATATTCAGATGTACCCATGCAGTGATGAGAAGGTGCATCAATGTTGAACATTTGTATAATTTGCCGATATTCCAGCTGATATATGTCCGATATGTGTGGTCGATATATCGGCGCTAAGTATCTGCAAAAATCTCAATATCGGCCAATACCAATATCGAACCGATAATATCGTGCATCCTTAATAAATAGTAAACCTAATTGTCGTTGGGGTCCAAGAAGGACCATGCTCATTCCATATACCTTAAAAACTCCACGTATTGCCCAACCCAATCCCTGATCACTAAAATGGCAGAGGCTGCTGACACACAAACACTGACCCTTAGCCTCTTGACCTTTCTGCCTGTCCAGATGTCCACTGAGCGCACTGGAGCAGCTCCCCACAAACACTGAGTCCTTATGGCCATTTCCCCTCACCATTTCCTTCTCTTTCCCATCAGCCAGTGCGTCTCGCCCCTCAGAGGGAGTTCATAAAGTCTCTGATGGGCATCGGGAAACGTCTGGCCACTCTCCCCACCAAAGAGCAGAAGACCCAGCGTCTGATCTCCGAGCTCTCGCTGCTCAACCACAAGCTGCCCGCTCGAGTGTGGCTGCCCACCGCCGCCTTCGATCACCACGTCGTCCGAGTGCCACACACGCAAGCTGTGGTGTTAAACTCCAAAGACAAGGTAATAGACACAGATGATCCTCAGCTAAGATTTTCTTTCAGTGTAACAGTGGTGTAAAAACCATTACGTTTTTTGTTGTTTTCGTGTCTTGCCTCACTCCTGAGTCCATGACAAGCAGCTAGACACCATTCTTTCGACTGTGCGTGCAGTAACAAGGAAGAGGCGGGCAGAGCTTGCCCTCGCTAATTAGCTTAGCTCAAACATGGAATCAATGGGTATTGTTAGCCTGCCTCTGCCTACAGTCATCAGATAAACTCTTCAGCAGTCAGTCCTGTGTGCATGTTGTGACTCGTTTTTTTTTTTTACCAGTTTTCTTCTACTATCATCACATTATCTTCTTCTAAGAGACTTCGTTTTTTGACCTACGTACAAGCAGTCTGCGGTGGTTTGCACTAGCGATGTGACGTCGCGAACAAGTCGAGTCTTTAACAGCTCACAATAATGATGAGAATCAATTCACAATTGAGCCATTTGCAAGCCATTATTAAATGATAATTGCCTGCTTGTAAGTAGTTCTACAAAAGAAAGCCTCTATTCTCTGGTGAAAGAAGATTGGTACTAAGGATTATGGCTGACTTTGTAATAAAGGACTAAAGTGTTTTCTTCAGGGTTTAGTTTTGTATGTTTTTCTTTCGAAAATGACATGAAGTGTCGATCTTAGCCTAAAAATAGATAACATAACATGGTAAAAAAAAAAAAAAAATGCACACAGGACTGTTTAGAGTTGCTGAAGAGTTTGTTTTATGACTGTAGGCAGAGGCAGGCTAACACTTCCCATCGGCTCCCAGTGTTTGAGCTAAGCTAATTAGCAGTTGGTGAGCTTTGCCGTCTCTTCCTTGTTACTGCACGCACAGTCAAAAGAATGGTGTCTATCTGCTTGTCATGGACTCAGGATTGAGACAAGACACGAAAAGAAAAAAAATGTTGGCGTATCCCTCTAAGTTCCAGTCTAATAAGTTTACACGTGGAGTTTGTTGACATACAACATAACTTAGGACACAAGACACTCTCCACTGACTAATTAAATACACGCTGATGCTTTTAATCCCTTTAGGCTCCGTACCTGATCTACGTCGAGGTTCTAGAGTGTGAAAATTTTGAGACTTCCAGCGTTCCCATTCGGATCCCTGAGAACCGGATCAGGAGCACTCGCTCCGTGGAGAACCTTCCTGACTGCGGCATGACGGCAGAGCAGAGAGCCGGGAGCTTCTCCACCGTCCCTAACTACGACAACGACGACGAGGCGTGGTCCGTGGATGACATCGGAGAGCTGCAGGTGGAGGTGAGAGGCAGGCAAACAGGAAGTGATGTCCTCATCATCTCGGAAAGTTGAATGACAGTTCTGTTGCCAAAGCTTTCACAATGTTCTTACTTTTTTATATTTCGGTTTATAAAGCAGAACAGCCTGCTTTTCCTTGGTTTTCTGCATTTTGCAGTTCTTTGGGGGATAATTTTGTGTACAGAACTTTGTCTTCAATACTTCATAAACTAAAATAGATAAATGACCCAGTGCCTGTTGTAAATGTCTTCCATTTTTCCTTCCTAAGACTGAATATTGTTTGATGTGTATGTCCCGTCTGCAGCTCCCAGAGGTCCACACTAACAGCTGCGATAACATCAGTCAGTTCTCAGTGGACAGCATCACCAGCCTAGACAGCAAAGAGCCCGTGTTCATCGCTGCAGGAGACATCAGGTACAGTAAACACATACACACTCATACACAGACTTATCATCTCTGACCAACTGTGACCTCCCTGTGAATATAGAAAAACCAAATAAGTTCATATTTAACACAAATGACTGATAACTCAAATTCAGGGTCATGGTAGATGACAGCGATATCTTTATTCATACTTTACAGAAACATGTGACAAGGTGCTTTATAATTAGCCATCCAACAGCCCATAATCTAAACCACTTACCCTGTTCCCAGCTGCCCCATCATTTTTACATTCATAAAGATTAGAATGATGAACAAAATTATTGGTATAATAAACATTCACCCCCCAAAGATGCACTACAGAATGCCACAGCAAGTCCTGCCTGTGGCCATCCGACTTTACAACTCATCAGTCTAAATACCACTTACACTGTCAAACACTGGAAATTGTGCCTTTATGTATATAAATGTGTATATGTATGTATGTATGTATGTATGTATATATGTGTGTGTGTGTATATATATATATATATATATATATATATAGAGAGAGAGAGAGAGAAAGAAATTTATATATATATGTATATATGTACGTGTATATATGTTTGTGTGTGTATGTATGTATGTAATATATATGTATGTATGTGTGTATGTAATATATATGTATGTATGTATGTTATATATGTATGTATATGTGTGTGTGTGTATATGTATGTGTATATATATATATATATATATATATATATATATATATATATATATATATATATATATATATATATATATATATTTATATTTATATTTATATATAAAGGAAATTATTATATGTATATCTATTGCTCTATTGGAAAGTGCCTTGAGACATCACTTGTTATGAACTGGTGCTATACAAATACAGATTGATTGATTGATTGTTATTTTTGCTTCTATTTAAATTTACACTTGTGTCTTATTTAAATGGTATTTCTTTATATTTTGTTATTTCTGTACTGTGTATGTAATAGCAACTCAAACATGTAAGTTTACCCTCCCTTTTCACACATAGAGCCTTGATATATCCTAGAAAATATCTGAAGCCCAATTCACAGTGCCTTGACACAAAAGCACTGCAACAAGGTTTCGCTATATTTACACACTCATATTAATATCCTCAAGGCTACAATATCTGTGTCAATTCACACATTAGTAGCACGCGACTCAGCACAGGGTCTGAATTTTTTTTTCAGGGAAGATTGAAAACACCAGCAAAAGCAGATGCATTTATCTATGCATTTATTGGCATTAAATATGAGGAGTGCCATGTGTTTGGTGTTGTTGGCACAGAAAACTTGAGTAGTCGAATTTTTTTCACGCAGGAATCAACAAGGGAGTTGATAAAGAACTGAATCTTTAGGCAGAATTGATAAGAACACTGACAATTCTCATCTCTAGTATTAAATAAGATTAAAAATCTGCCTTGAGGGTTTTGGGGTTTCATGTTGTTTTTGTTTTCCAGGCGGCGTCTGTCAGAGCAGCTGGCTCAGGCCCCCACCACCTTTAAACGGGACCCTGAGGACCCCTCAGCTGTGGCCCTGAAGGAGCCGTGGGAGGAGAAGGTCCGGTAGGTGGAGCTCACAGAAGACAAAGGAGTCCATTTTAACTGAAAGATAGTAAATTTTAACCTGAGAAAACAGCATGTTTATGTCTAACTGTTACTGTTTGTGTTGCAGGCGAATCAGAGAAGGCTCTCCGTACGGTCACCTCCCAAACTGGAGGCTCCTGTCAGTCATAGTCAAATGTGGAGACGACCTCAGACAGGAGCTGCTCGCCTTCCAGGTGCTGCAGCAGCTGAAGGTAAAACTGGGGCAGAAAATCAGGAGGCAGGGCTTTTCTTTAACTTCTTGATCTTTTTTAAACCCTCAGTTTGATCTGAAGTCCATCAAAAATGCTTCTCTCTCTCCTCCAAGACTCTTTATATTTCACTCATTCTGTCCTTCACATTCAGCTCCTTGTTCCTCTTCACTCTCCTCATTTGTGTTTTTGTTAAGTCAGAGTTTATCTCAAAGGGCAGATAAAAATAGAAACATTTATCTTGCTTCTACGTACATGTATTTCCATGTATGAAGTCAGTGGATTAATCCGTTTATTTTCAAATTATACAGATCAAGCATCACCAAATGGCAGACCCTCGGTCCCGAGTGATGGTTCTGTCCAGACCCGTGACCAATCTCTGATAAATTCACAGGAATAGATTTTAATTGAGCATTTTTTCCAACAGTCGCAGATATACAGCGGGCACGCCCGCCAATAGGGAGGGGGACAAACGGTTATGTTGACCGGGCCCAATGTGGGGGGGAGGACCAGAACTGGGCGGGAGGGTCCCGCTGCCCTGAGTGGAGGGACAGAGCCAGGCTACCGGAGAGAGAGAGAGAGAGACCGCTACTGTGGTCTGATCAGAAGCTGGTCATGCCACAAGTGTGCCTAAATATACGTTCTGTAAGTTGTCTGAGGCTTTAAGGTTGTTCAATGAAGCACTAAAGAGGAACGAGACATGATTCATTTAGCGGAGGTGATTTTCGCGCCACTATCGTGTTTGCAGCACGAGCTGCAGCAGCCACAAGCAAACAGGAGGCAGAGACAAATAAACTGCCTGTGCAAAATAATAAGACCCTTGTCACCTGCAAGCTTTGCGCCCGACCTGTGTGTGAGAAATGCTGATGAGGACTGAGAGCTTTTGCGCTGTGGTGGCGCTGCGCTGTCCACAGGCTGATCCTGTTCTTTTTCTAATTGTTTACTCATCGAGTTGATCATTTGTTCGTGTTATTTTCATTGTTGCAGTTTTACAGATTTTAGCACTAGTTTATTTTTGAATGTTTCACATTTTGCAAGTTCTAGCAACACTGTTCTTTTTATTTATTTATTAGCCTATGTGAGTGTGGGTTCATGCAATGCGTGTAGCGCTGTTTGTGTGAGAGAGAAAGAGAGGGAAAGACTGAAAGTGAGGGAGAGAGAGTTAAGGACAAAGAGCTAAAGAGAGAGAGAGAGAGAGAGAGAGCAAAATCTGAAATCTGCAAAAATAAAATATTTATCTATCACTTTCTTGTTACATAATATTGTAACAACACAGCAGTAACAAATGACAAATTATTGTACTTTTAAGAGTTAATTTCTTGTGTTAAGAAGATGTTGACTTTTTTTTACTAGAAGTGTAGGTCTTCATTTTTTTAGGCTGTGACCTCTCTTATTTTAGAAAAATAAGAGGAAAAATATTTAGTCAGCGCTCTGTATGCACTTGATTTTTCCTAAAAAGAGCCACCTTTATTGTTTTCTGAAGATGTTGACTTTTTTACTTGATGTGTAGGCCTTCAATTCTTGGCTGGGACCTCTTTCATTTAAGAGGAAAAAATGGTTCTGGCTCTGTTTACAACTTTTTATTTATTTTATTTGAGGTTTTTCTTTCTTAATCTGAAATAAAGGCAAATTAATTTGCCTTGGACTATTTTTATTTATGGTAAAGGAGCTAGCTGTGCACTCAATTAACCATATCCTGCATTAAAAATTGACAATAAATATTGTTGAAACCATAAAAATGTGGACATAGGGGAAGGCTATAAGACACAAACTGGACTTCGGTTCGGACCTTTTATTGGTGGAAATTTTATTAACTGGACCTCGGTGACTTTTAATTGAATACCCCTGATACAGATATATACACTTTGGGTCCAAGGCACACCATATTCATATTCATATTCATGCAAAAAGGCCTTTAGTGTTGTATGTTCCCAGTCTGTGCTTATGAAACTGGATCCAGACTGGAATCACTTTAAACTCAACCTGAACCAGTTTATAAAGAGGGCTCAGATTTTATTTATTTTATTAATGATCTAGTGATTCCTATTTTACCCATTTTTTGTATTGTTGTCTGCATTTTTTTGGTATTGTTCTGTCTGTAATTATTGAGTTTGTTTGTTTTTTCTTCTAACAGTATTTATTGTTGTTTTTTAAGTCTTTAAAGGCCAAACAAGGGACAAGCAATGCAATTTAACTCAGGCGAAAAATGCTGTAGTGTGTGGCAACATTGTCCTGCTTCATGCTGTCCCTATACAAATAAACATTAAATAATAAAAAATAGTGAAGAAAATTGCCAAAGAACTGTATTACAGATGACATATTGAAGTTTTAAAACAAAAACTGTTATTAAGTAACATTGAACATATAATGGTGGCCATTCATTTAAAGTCAGATATAATAGTTTTTGGAGCTGACCTTGAAGATAAAATAAAGCAACCATATTTCAACTTAAATTAAAAAAAATTTCTGCCAATTCTAAGACATATTTTAACATTGTAATGATATTTTATTTAATGGCACCAAACAATGTTGTTAGAGTTTCTTTTGTTGTTGTTTTTTTCTCAAGACAGCAGCCTAAAGTTATGGCATTTTGGTTTGCTTAAATGTCCAACGTAGATCCTGTTATCCAAAACCATTGGTGGGATATTTAGTACTTCTTGAGTAAATCAAAAACTCATTCATTAGTTGCTATAAAGTTGTGTTTTTAAGGTATGGTTACAGATTTCCATTTGAGAATCACTGGACTAGACAGTGTTTGTGTGGATGAAGTTTTTTTTCATGTTTTTCACTGTTCAGTTAAAGATTGTTTACAGGAAGAACCTCTCAGTAATAAACTTAATGATACCTATTATGTTTGTTTAATGTCTTCCTCTCCTGCAGTCGATCTGGGAGCAGGAGCGCGTCCCTCTCTGGATCAAACCCTACAAGATCCTCGTCCTGTCATCGGACAGCGGGATGATTGAGCCGGTGGTGAACGCAGTGTCGCTCCACCAGGTGAAGAAGCAGAGCCAGCTCTCTCTGCTGGACTACATCCTTCAGGAACACGGCGCCACCACCACTGAGGCCTTCCTCACCGCGCAGAGGAACTTTGTCCAGAGCTGTGCTGGATACAGCCTCATCTGCTACCTGCTGCAAGTCAAAGACAGGTGAGACTGCAACGTTACGTGTCTGCAGCCTCTACTGCACACGCTCAGTCAGCCTTTTAACCTCTTGCTGTGCTGCAGGCACAACGGGAACATCCTCCTGGACGCTGAGGGTCACATCATCCACATCGACTTTGGCTTCATCCTGTCCAGCTCGCCAAAGAACCTCGGCTTTGAGACGTCCGCCTTCAAACTCACCACAGAATTCGTGGATGTGAGTTTCTGCATTTTCTTTCTGTTGCTGCTTGTTTCACAGCTGAAGGATTAAAAATATAAGGTTTTAAATCTGCAGATTCCTAAAGAGGATTACTCAGAGCTTGGCGACGTGTTGTGAAATTTTCCCCTCTTCTCCTTTTTGATTTTCCTGGTTGTGTTGCTGTGTTACAGATTAAAAGGGTTTGCACATTTGAGTGAATGTTCAAGTGCTCTAGGCCCCCTTTCCTTCCCAAAGCAAGCCTGTGATAGATAGAAGCTGTATTGTAATTGCATTAACACAACAAAATGTAAGGTGCTACTCTGAACAGTGCTTAACAGAAAAAATAAAGATAGCTACTAACAATATATAAGTAAATAGTAAGAAAACAAGACATGCCCCTTCGCCTACATACCCTACACTTGATTAGTAATGCTTAAATCCTCTCCACAGTCGAAGTAATCAGACCAGGAGATGGGAGAAACAAATTCATGGGTAGGCATCTAATATATTTGGGGTGTCCAGGATGATCTGTTAAATGTTAGAGGTGCCTTAAAGTTGACCAAAATAGTTTGCCGTAGGCAAATGTGACAGTTCTTTTTTTTTATTAACCAATGGTTAATATTTACGTTGAGTAGCAAAGGTTTGAGTAACTGATAAAAACACAAGTATCATTTGTGTGAAAATCAATTGCATCGGGCGCGGCGTATTATGGTTAATTTCTCATACCCCTTCCTTTCAAGTGAGGTCCCGGTTTGTCCTCGTTTCAAGGGCTGTGTAGCCCTTCCCTTTAACCTTACGGAGAATTAGGACATCCCTTCACTAGACGTGAACGTGCAAAACCAAGGGCTAAGGGGTACAGTTGGGATCATCTCTTAAGCTTACCTCATCATCTGCACAGGAAGACAGCTCTCACACTCCCTCGCTTGCACTTGCTCCTTCTCTTCCTCTTACAAAAAAGTCTGAAATAAACTTTTCTTTGGAGGTAGGATGTCTCCATTTATGGATCCCTCCACAGTTCACATTATGATGTCAGTCAGGAAGAAGATGTTTGGAGTGTTTTTATTCTTTAAGATCGAATTCATCCGTCCAGGCTGGAGCCTATCCCAGCTGACACTGGGCGAGAGGCGGGGTACACCCAGAACTGGTCGCCAGCCAATCACAAGGCCACATAGAGAGACAGACAACCATTTACTTACACCTAAGGGCAAGACAAAGTCTACAATTAACCTAATGAGCATGCTTTTGTTCTGTGGGAGGAAGCCAGAGTGCCCAAAAAGAGCTCATGCATGCAAATGGAGAACATGCAAACTCCACGTAGAAAGGCCCTGACCGACACAGGGATCAAACCAGCAACCTTCTTGCTGTGAGGCACATGCACTACCTGCTTCGCCACTTGACTAAATCAACAGAATCCAAAGAAATTTTCTAGATTTTTGGGAGGGAGGAGATTTTTTAAGGCTTTTTTTCTAATGGCAATATTGTACCATAATGCTGAATAAGTGAAAAGGAGAGTTTTTTTTTTCACTTTTTAAACTAATAGTTTCCTGTTTGCAGGTCATGGGTGGCCCAGACGGCGACATGTTCAACTACTACAAGATGTTAATGCTTCAGGGTCTGATCGCAGCGAGGAAACACATGGACAGAGTGTTGCAGATCGTGGAGATCATGCAGCAGGGTAAGACCTGAAATAACTTATTTTAGACCAAACTGTACAAATGTGTCTGTCAGAGGATCTTAATGAGGAATTCAACCATAAAACATCTTCTACAATCATTTGACTAACACATCCTCCTATGGTGAGAAAGAATAAGAGATGGAAATTTCTTGAGGAATATTAAGACAAGTTGAGTCATTTTTGACCCAGAATAACAGTTTTAAGGGCTACTCAATAGCACATAACTCCGGTGCTCTCTTCCCTTCACTGGCTTCCAGTAAGGTTCAGGATTGATTTTAAGATTCTTTTATTTGTTTTTAAGTCTCTGAATGGGCTGGCCTCAGATTACCTGTCTGACCTTATTAAGGTTCATCAACCCTCCAGAGCACTTCGGTCAGGAAATCAGATGGTACTGGACGTTCCTCGATCCTGTTTAAAAACTAGAGGAGATCGAGCCTTCTCAGTTGTGAATTAAAAAACATGATGTAACCGTGGCCAATGTAGCATAAATCCCAAACAAGATGATGAGGTTGTAGCTTAAGCTCGTCAAACTTCCCAGTGGGAAATTCTGACCAAAGGGGCGTTCCCAGTGATTTTCCTTATTTGCATCTCATAGATCCTGATTTCTGAGACCAATGGCGTCCATCTCTGTCAGCAGTATGATGATGTACCCCCGTAAATAAATAAATAAACAAACCTGCCCTGTGCTGCCCCCTGCAGGCTCCCAGCTGCCGTGTTTCCACGGTTCGAGCACCATGCGCGGCCTGAAGGAGCGTTTCCACATGTCTCTGACTGAGGAGCAGCTACAGCTCCTGGTCGACCAGCTGGTGGACGGATCCATGAGGTCACTGACCACCAAACTGTACGACGGCTTCCAGTACCTCACCAATGGCATCATGTGACCCCAGGCCCCGCCCCTGACCGTGTGTGTGTGTGTGTGTGTGTGTGTGTGTGTGTGCGTGAGAGAGCAGCCTGAACAAACAGAGACTGAACACAGACTGATGAACTCCACCGCAGACCTCCAGACTCTGTCTTCATCTCTTATTCCTCCTTTTTGTTCTTTTCTTAATTATTTATCTTCTTCTTCTTCGTCTTTTTCTTTTATTCTTCTCTCCTCTCTGTCTGTTCAATATTTTTGTCTTTTCATCGTCTTTCCTCTTAAAGAAATCTTCGTTTTCGCTCATTAACTTTGACTCTTTTCCTCTTCGTTGTCTCGTCCTTCCATATTTGGGCGTATGTTCCTGATTGGCTGCTCAGCAGGACTCTTAGCCAATCAGAGAGCAGTCCAGTTTTAGTTTGAACTGTGAACAAGGATGAGCTGGGTGGTTTTTCCAGGTGTGGAGAGATTTAAAGGACCAGTGTGTGTTTTTTTTACATGTTTTAACTGACTGTGAACACTTTGTGTCTAATCCATTAAAACAACCAGAGTCACTCAGAATGACCTCATGTTTCATTTAAAAGGGTGTTATTTTATTTAACCTTTATTTAAGCAGATAAGTCCAATTGACATCAGGATCTCATTCACAAGGGCGACCTGGCCAAGAGGTCAGCAGCACACGTCATAATAAATACAAATTCAAGAAAAGAGTAAGGCAATAAATGACAAACAATTAAAAAATATTGTTTAAAATACAATCCGTCCTTAGCGGTCTTGTACACATTTGAAAATGTAAAGTTAAAGGTAAAAACATCCATTAACCCATTACCTATACAACTTAGCCCTTTTGGGGCTGAAGCCTATCCCAGCTGACACTGGGCGAGAGGCGGGGTGCACCCTGAACCGGTCACAAGCCAATCACAGGACCACATACAGAGACAGACAAATATTCACCCTCACACTCATAGATACTAATGACCATGTTTTTGGTCTGTGGGATGAAGCCAGAGTGCCGAGAGAACCCACACATGCACGGGGGAGAACATGCAGACCCCACCAGTGTTAATTTTGACAACCTTTTAATTTAGTTTTAGTCTTTTGCCTAAAACATATTTTAGTTTTAGTCATAATTTAGTCATCTAATTTTTTTAAATTTTACTCTAGTTTTAGTTGATGAAATTTCACAACATTTTATTCGATGAAATCTACTGTAAATTTAGTCGACTAAAATATGAAGTGTAAAGGGTAAGGCATTTTTTTGTTTCCTTGAATTTCTGAAGTCATGTTTTACACTTGGATAAAATGAAACATCTAATAACCCTTTACTTAATGCCAGTAAAGTTTGAATGTAGAAATTAACAAACAAATGTAACTTTTGTGTGAAATGCAGTCACCTTTATTTAGGCTACCTGGCAGAGCATCTCAGTTACAATACCAGAACTGACAACAAACAGTGAACCTGCTCTACGTGAATATATCCATTCATAAAGAGAGGAGCTCTGATTGGATCGTTCCACAGCTTATCCCATCACCACCAAGCTAAGACAGTTAACTTGTTCCTACTTTCTACATGATGAAATTAGGTCTGATTGGATTAAGTCCCTGTCAATTTTAGTCTAGTTTTTATTTGTTGATGAAAATGTCAATTTATTTTTCTTTTTTTTTCCATGTGAACTTGTTTTTATTAGTTACTGTCAAGTTTTCATCAGGGGAAAAATGGTTGTTGATGAAAACTATGACGAAAATAATTAGTCAAAAGGATTATCACTGAACTCCACACAGGAAGGCCCTGACCTTCATGGGGTGCACTACCTGCTTAAACAGCCTTTTCCATCTTAATGCTCAGTGTGTGAATCCTGCCACCAGGGGGCTCTCATAAAAAAACAAACACTCACTGCACACCTCAGCAGGTAAACCTGCTGAACTGCACAGCTGATCAGCCAATCACATAGCAGCAACTCAGTGCATATAGTCAAGACAGCCTACTGAAGTTCTTACTGAGCATGCAGATGGAGTAAGAAAAGGAATTTAAAGGGACATTTCAGTGTTTTTGAAGTTGGGTTGTATCAGATATCAGACAACAGTCAGTGAAGTGGATGAAAGAGCTCCAAGCAGCGCTCTACCTTTAAGGAGAACAAGCTCAGACTATCAGTAAGTACACTGGTGTTGGTAGGTACAGTTATTTCATGTAATTGTGGGAGTTTTATGTAAAAACAAGCCGCAAACTGTTTGGGGTTGGATGTACAAATTTCACAGTGCTTTATTTTTCCCCCAGGAAGTGTCTGTGTTTGGCGCTATTTTACCATGCAGCGAATAGCTCTGTGTTCTTCCACTCGCTGGCTCTCGCTCTGAAGAGCCTCTTCTGTATATTCAGGTTCATAAAGGTAACTCTGTGCATAGTAGTATAGGAATGTCATCATCACCTTAATCAGAATCTCTCGTTTGGTAAAAAATAGTTACAGAAAAACAAAAAGAAATTGCAAGCTCTTGCAAAACTTTGCAAAGTCTCCAACATGCTTGCAAAAGTTTTTTTATTTTTATTTTTTATACTTTTTTTTTCTCCCTTATCTCCCCTCACAGGCTCTGTAATTATGAACACTGTGTCCACTTCTTGTGAAAACCCTGTCTGCACATTTCATTTTTATTTCTTAATTTATTTTAACTTGGAAGTTTTGTGAGGGGTTCAGCAGAAGTCTGACCTTTTTGTTTTTCAATAACTATTTTTCTTCTCCTTTATTTCCTTTCCAGGCCTCTGAAAATATGAACACTGTGTCCAGATTTAGGATCTAATTTCTTTATTTTTGTGAGAACCCCTATCTGTAAATCTTATGGTTATTTATTGATTTATTTTAACCTGCTAAAGTTTTGTGAGGTCTTGCAAGACTCTGTCTTTTTTTTTTCAATAACCAATTTGGTTCTCTCTCATTTTCTCTCCCAGGATCTGTAGACATGTACCAGTCCAATGTTAATATCTATTTTTTTTATGATTTGAGGTAAAATTCAATGTATAGTTCAATGGTCCTCACACATAAACATGTTTGCTCCTTTGTTTTGGTTACACTGACCCAGACACAGAGAGTTTATTCTTATGATAAACCCTGTCTGCAAATATTATTATTATTATTATTTATCTTGACCTGATAAAGTTGTGTAAGGTCTTGCAAGAGTCTGTCTTTTTTTTTTTTTTATTCAAGAAATATTTCAACTTTAACTTGATTGTCCCCTCAGGGAAATTTGCTTTGCAGCCAAGTAAAAAAAGAAATAAATACACAGTCACACCAAGTCATTCACAACAACAAAAACACAGGAGCACATTAATCAAGAGAAACATCAATGAGAGACCAGGAATGGAGCCATCACCATTGAAAATTTCCAACAGCAACACGAATGAAATCCAGGATCCTGGATCGTACTCTGTCACTGAAGGTTTCAGACAGATCAGGTAATTTCTTCTCCTGCTGTCACCATTGTTTCCTCTCCTGGGCTCTGTCAGCATGAACCAGTCCAGTGTTAATATCACTTTTTTTATTATATTTGAAGTAAATTCAATGTAAAATTCAATAATCCTCACACACCACCCACAAGTTTGTTCTCGTAAGAACCCCTGTCTGCAAATCTTTTTTTAATTTATTTATTTTTATCTTGACCTGATGAAGTTTTGCGAGGTCATGCAAAATTCTGTCCTTTTTGTTTTTTTTTTAATAAAACTTTTTTTCCTCTGATGTCCTCCGTAAAACTTTGCCTTTTTTTCTCCTGAAGTCCTGAATAGAAAAAGTCCTCCTTCCCGTCCTTAAGTCTCTGATGTCCTCCTCTGTCATCCTGGTTTTGGACGCTGGGGGGCGGCAGAGCTCCTGTGTTCATCTGGACTCATTTCCCAGAGTTCCACGGGGCGGAGGAGCGGGAGGGGCGGGGCTTTACCTGCCCACACCTGCTCAGAGTTTGGAGCGAAGGCTGAAGGAGATCCTCAAGGAAAAGAAAAACACAGTTTGGAACAAAATGCGGTTTGAATAATCTGGGTTTATTTAAACGTGCGAGCCCAAACGAGCCGATCGGGTCCGTCCGGCCTCACCTGGAGCCGGATCTACCTGGGACAGTCTGAAGATTTCTGATTTTTTTCCTTTGGAGCAGGAAGTGAACAGGAGCAGACATGGTGAGTCCACAGAAACTGAGACTTTTGTTGACAGATCTGAATTTACAGGATTATAAAAACGTCCAAATGTTTAAAGGGTCATTCAGGATCTTTGAAGAGGCCAGACCTGGTCCTGGATTTCGGTTCTGTAGAGTCCTGGTTTAGGTTTTTGTAGCTGTTTGGACTCAGACTGGGTGTGTTTGTGTGTGTGTGTGTGTGTGTGTGTGAAACATAATGGCTATAACTAATTTTGTATTTTAAAATGAAATCAGGTCAAAATTGGATATTTGCAAAAAATGTAAATTTTGAATGTAAACCCTGTAAATAAAATCAGGGAAACAAGAAAATAAAGTTTCATTACGTCCTTTAAGAAGACACTGAAGTACATTTCTCTGTAAAGGGCCAGAAAATTCTAAAATCAAAGTGATAATAATGGTAATATTAATTAAAATGATCACAATAGTAATCTAAAAAATGTTAATCAGTAAAAGGGAGGGCAACATGCAGCCTGGGGGCTCAATGTGATTCACAGGTCAGTTATCATTAATTCAGCTTTTTTCCCATCTATGATTATCATTATTATTAGTAAACTGAACTCAAGGGATAAAATGTCCCATATGTATAGTCCACATATTGACTGAAAACTGATATCAGCATGTTCCAATATTGAACTTTTTAAAACTAATTTCTGTAGATACATATATCATACCGATAATATCGTACATCCCTGATGTACTTACTCACTCATCTGTGTAGATCTTCAAAGTTTCCCCTTTATTTTGATAGATGTGGACCTTATTAATGTAGGCATGAGCATTATAGAGGCAGAGGCCCTGAACAGGGCTCACTGAGAGGGCTGTTTGTTTTTTTTTGTTTTTTTTTTATCAAAGTGTTTTTATTGAAGTTTTCCACAAGAAAAATAGAGAAATACAACTGGAAAAAAGAGAAAAATAATATGACTTTTTAATATATTTTTTAATCTTAGTTTGCCATGTAGATGTGTTTATCATATTCATGTTAAAGTTTTGATAGTCATATTTGTAAATTGATTAGCTGACTTTTAGTCAGCCTGCATCATTGTTCTAATTCTGGATCATTAAAATTAATAACATTAAGCTCTTCATTCATATATATACCTAACATTGGTGATCGACTGTACTGAAGTTTGGTTTAGAAAAATCTGCAGATGTTTTTGTTTGTTTGTTTTGAAAGTCTCTCAAACTGTTAACAACAAAAAACATCACCAACAAAGAGAAAACATTAGAGATGCACCGAGAGTGAAAATCAGGCTCAGTGTTGATAATGATAGTTAAATGAATTGCAGAAACTGGTGCCATGTTTTTTTTTTTTAAATTAAATTGATAATTATAATAATAAGAAGAATAACAATTATATTAATAGTTAGAAAATTCTCTGAGAGCACAAAAACATTGTTTGGAAAGTTTTTGTCAAAAATGTGGAAAAGTTCTCTACAGTTGGATCCACATCTGGATTCAGATCCCCAGATTCAGATCACTTCTTCCTTGTGACACAACCAACATGCCCTGAAAATAGGGCTGGGTATTATATCGATTAAATCAATTATTTCAATTTTTTCAGAAGATTTAAAAAGTCAAAAATTGAATTTTTTTCTCAACTTTCTCCAATCATAAGTTGTTGTTGTAATGTTTGAAAATGTAAACACTGAAAATGTACAGTTTTCATGATGATAGGCCCTGTCAGGATTTGAACAAGCACATGTTTAGGCTAATATTTGTTTTTTAAATGAGATTACATTTTGGTCAGAGAGTTTTGTGTTAACATTCTGTGAAGATAGCTCAGCTTTCAGCGTTTATGTAGACAAACCTGCCTACGTTTAAAGTACATAATCAACATTTTCTGACACACGGTAACTCTAAGAGGGAAATTCTGTTTGGTTTGGGATGATATTTTGATAACATTAAGGCAAAACTTGATTCATGTCACTTTTGTGTCACTTGGAGTTTTTTGTTTTTTTGTTTTTTTTTTGTTTTTTTTTTTGAGGGAAAAAAAATCAACCTAAATCATAAATCTAGTGTTGTGGGGAAAAAAATCAGGGATTTTATCTTAAGGACATATCACCCAGCCCTACCTGAAAATGTCATCAAAATTAATTTATAACTTTTTTAAGTTATCCTCTTCACAAACAAACAAACACACTTTCACTGACAAAAACATTACCTCCTTGTCGAAGGTAATAATTGTAACAAAAATGATCAAAGTTGATCCAAGATGTCACTTATGATTGAGCATTTAGTCGATGTGACACCATGTAAACATCTACAGCTGTCATCTGTTCGTCCTATGTTGATTTCTGTTTGTAAAATCATCTGTAAAAGACCTTTACCGATGTTCAGAGATCTTACAGATGAGGGCTGGATGAATAGAAAATTAGTAATGCGATTAGTTTGACCTTTATTGCAATTTTGATATTTTGCAGACAGAATGAAATAACAGTTTTAGCTTATTTTTCTGTTTTTAAATCAAAAATATATGAAACCTAGAAGTGTTCTGGGAGCACAGACCTCACCGAGACATAGCTGACTTTGTTAACAGAGTTATTATGGAAAACATTAACACATTCTTTAAAACATCCCTGAATCTGCATCCGAAATCAGATCACCTCCAAAATGTAATCAAAACTTCCTTGTGCCAACATTTCCTGAAAATTTGATCAAAATCCTTTCATAACTTTTTGAGTCATCTCATTATCAGATAGACTGACAGACAAATGCTGGCAAAAACCTGCTTGGTTTGATTTTAATCAGGGAAATGTCATTTAAAGACTGTTTAGTTTGATTATTTTGCCCTTTCTGCAGCAACAAATCTAATTTATCATTAACGTGTTTGATAAATATGCCAGAACATGTACTGCAAAATATTCATATTAGAATTTTATATAATGCATATACTGTTTTTATACTTCATCTATTTTTTATATATCATTGCTGTCCCCTTTGCTGCTGTAACACTGCAAAGTTCCCTGTGTGGGACGAATAGAGGTTTCTTCTTCTTATTCTTCTATATGACTCTGAGGAAAGACTGCACTTCCTTCAGATTGAGCGCTGCAGTGGGCCATGCTGCCATTTTATTCATATTTAAATTAATTGTTCAGCCCTTAAACAGATCCATAAATAGTCTGATAAAAGTCTGGATGTTTAGCTGGCTCTTCATCAAAGACCACTGTAATAAAAAATACTTTTGATAAGATATTAAAGACAAGATTATGATTTGTTTTTATGACATCTTTATGAAGATGGGTTTGTAAAATGAGCTGCATAAAAACACTCACAAAAGCACAACAGAAATGCTACTTGCCTTTCTTCTTTGATCATTCTGCACAAAACAGTTTGTGCAAAAAGTGATCTTATTTTCCTGCCTTCCAGTCTCTAGAAAAGTCTTAAAATAGTGTTGGAACTTTGTATATTTACCGAGTGCATCCATACATCCCTATGGAAAGTCAGAGTTTCTAAAAGTCATATAAAAACGTTTAACAGCAGAGAAGTGAACCTGGATGAGCTCTCGGCTGTTTTATGGAGGGACATAAAAGACAGATGTGTGTGTGTGTTTGTAGGTGTGTGTGTGTGTGTGTGTAGTTAAACGTGTCAGGGCGTCTTCTCCTCGACATGATCCCACAGGACAGAGGAATGCTGGGAATTCTGGAGAAAGAAAGAGACGAATTAACCAATCAGATCGCCTGATTAAAATCACACATATACTGTATTAAAGTGCTGTACCAATAAAGATGATTGATTGATACTGTGCTCTGTAACTTTTTACATACAGAGCAGAAAAACTTCTTAAATTAAATTAATCATTTAAACTCTTAAGATGTGTCCACTTTATTAGGTACACCTTGCTACTGTGTGGTTCAACAAGTAGTTTAATAGTGAGTGTCTCTGCCTAGGGGTGTATGAAAATATTTATTTAAGCAGGGAGGACACACTGAGGCCAAGGTCTCTTTTCCAAGGGTGCCCTGCAGCAATATGAATAAAAAACATAACAAATAAGAATAATTAATGTTGCAAACATGACATTTTACATTCATCTCATACATTTACACTTGTAAATTGAGTAGCCCTACTTTATCATTATATTTTAAAATTAAAAAATGATTTTGGAAGTGATATATGTTTTGATTTTCAAGTAAAAACTTTGTCAGACAAGACTGTGCATGAGTGGCTCTTTGTTTTTAATTCCTGAAAGTTTCAGAGGGTCTTTGGCTGCATTGGTTTAAGGATTGTCTGTTTGTTTAGATGTTCATGAAGGATTGGTAAATTTAGTATTTTTTTATGACAATGATTAAAAGAAGGCTAAAAAAAACAACTAAAGAACTCCACTTAACATGGTGACTCTTTGAACTGTAACACCATCACACCTGTGACAAGCACCATCTTTTGTTTCTACATTTTACATGCAGCTATTGACAAAATTTGCATACACCACAGTCTGGTCATTTCAACTCAATTTCAACTCAAATGGCTTTATCTGCATAAATGCTGTAGGGAATTATTGACTAAGCATTTCGATAAAAATGGAAAAATAAAAAATTTGTTATTTAAAATAAATCGTATAAGTAAGCTTATTTATAGTGATAACAGAGGGACTATTTCTCTTTTATTTTATAATATTATTAATTTGTAATAAATTATTATAATTATTATTTTATTATTATCCTTTTTTATTAAATGCTATGGCAATATGCCCCACATTTATCCCAAAATGCTATTCGAATAAAAAAAAGAAAACATTTTATGGTTTCCATCCGAGAAAAGCACAAATTATTGTTTTGATTATTTTTAATTTTTAATCATTTATAACAATAATAATATATTGTTTTTTAATTAAATGCTATGGAATATGCGCCACATTCACGCCGAAAAATGCTATTTGAAATTTTTTTTAAATGTCAAAAAATCATTTTTGGTGTCCATCAAAGAGAAGCACATATGATGATTTCCCTTTTATTTTTATATTTTTATTTTTTAAATAATTTATAATAATGTTAGTAATAATGATAATGACAATAATAATAATAATTATTATTATTATAACCATTAATTTTATTATTTTGTTATTATAATCACTATTATTTATGAAATGCTTTGGCAGTATGCCCCACATTCATCCCAAAAATGTTATTTGAATTTTATTTATTTATTTTCTTAAATAAATGACAGCTTGACATAATCTAAGTCATGTGTCTACTGAACATGCCAACACTGTAATTTCACTTAAAAAACAACAACATATTGTTCAGCCTCATGTTTGTGACACCCTTTGACCTCCTGTGTCTTTGCCCCGCCCCCTCAGGGCAGTAAGGAGCGTTACCATTGGCAGGCCCAGAACGTGAAGGTGAGCGGCGTGGACGACATGGTGCTGCTGTCGAAGATCAGCGAGGAGGCCATCACGGAAAACCTGAAGAAGAGATACAACGACGACTACATCTTTGTATCCTTAAACCAAGTCCACTAACAAGACCGCTTCAAATCTTAATCCTGCTTTCAGTCCTGGTCTTGGTTATAGTCCTCTGGTCCTGGTTACAGTCCTAGTCTAGTCCTGGTTTGGTCCTGATCTTTGAATTGTTCTGGTCCTGGTTTAGTCCAAATTTTGGTCCTGTTTCTGGTTCTGGTCTTAATCCTGCTTTCAGTCCTGGTCCTGGTTATAGTCTTCTTGTCCTGGTTACAGTCCTAGTCTAGTCCTGGTTTGGTCCTGATCTTTGAATTGTTCTGGTCCTGGTTTAGTCCAAATTTTGGTCCTGTTTCTGGTTCCAGTCTTAATCCTGCTTTCAGTCCTGGCCCTGGTTTTAGTCCTCTGGTCCTGGTTACAGTCCTAGTCTAGTCTTCTTGTCCTGGTTACAGTCCTAGTTTAGTCCTGGTTTGGTCCTGATCTTTGAATTGTTCCGGTCCTAGTTTAATCCAAATTTAGGTCCTGTTTCTGGTTCAAGTCTTAATCCTGTTTTCAGGCTGGTCCTGGTTTGGTCCTGATCTTGGGCCTTGTCTTGTTCCTTGTTTGAGTCCTCAGCTTGGCTCTGATCATGGTTTTAGTCCTGATCTTAGGTGTGGTCCTGATCTTTGTCCTGTCTCTGGTTAAATGCCAATTCCAGGCTTTCTGGTTCTGGTTTTAGTCCAAATCTGGGTCCTGTTTCTGTTTCAGGTCCTAATATCACTGCCATCTTTGGTTCTGGTTTTAGCCTTGATTTTGATTCTAGATCTTAGTCCTAGTCCTTGGTCCTAGGTTAATCTGGTCTTTGTTCTGGTCTATTCTAAGTTCTAATTTTGTTTCTGGTCTATGCTTGAGTCCTGGTATTGGTCCCTGTTTTAGTCTTTGTCTAAATCATGGTCCTCTTCTCAGTCTTTGTTAAGATCCTGGCCCTGGTCAAAGTTCTTGTTTTGGTCTTGACTTTGTTTTTTCTTTACTTTTGGTCCTGCTTTAGTCCTTGTATTGTCCGTGATTACACTTCTTATCTTTGTCTTGGTACTAGTCCTCGTCTTTCCTGGTCTTGGTGCTGGTTTAGTCCTTTCTCTTGGTCCTGGTCCTGGTTTTAGCTCTTATCTTTTCCTTGTCCTGTTTTAAATCTTACGCCTGACTTCAGTCCTTGACCAGTTTTTTGTCAGACCTACATCGGTTCGGTCCTGATCTCCGTGAATCCGTTCAAACAGCTGCCGTATTTCACCGACAGAGAAGTGGAACTTTACCAAGGCGCCGTGAGCACGTGCACACGCACACAAACACACGTGCACACCTGATCACATGACTTTAACACCCCCCCACCCCTCTTTTCCAGGCTCAGTATGAGAACCCCCCCCACATCTACGCACTGGCTGACAACATGTACAGGAACATGATGATTGACAGCGAGAACCAGTGTGTCATCATCAGGTAGGCGGGACTTTGGCAGCTGAAACAGCTCCTGATTGGCTCTGTAATCTTAGATCAAAATTATCACGTTTATAATATCGATACTATTGGTAATTGATACTTGATTGACAGTCAATGTGTGATACAGTGGAACAGTGCAGTGTGATCAGATTTGATTGACAGCAGACTGGGAACAAACTCAGCTAAGCCCCGCCCCCTTTAGAAGCCATCAGGGAACATGAGGCCCTGAGCTGTGGTGTTTGTCGATGAATTAGATCTGCAGGGATATAATTATGATAATTATAATAATGATAATGTTAACAATCAGCTGTGATTTTTATGATGTCATTGTTTGCTGTCTGGCAGCGGTGAGAGTGGAGCAGGAAAAACTGTTGCAGCCAAATTCATCATGAGCTACGTGTCCAAAGTGTCGGGAGGAGGAGACAAAGTCCAGGTCAGTAAACGCACCGCGGCTTCTGTACAAGGCATGGCAGCCCCAAAAACACCTGAATGCAACACAGCTTCATGCTGGAGAGTATTGTGTTCCTCCTAGTACAACTTGTTCTGGTGCGTGCCATTTACATCAGAACTGGGAAAAGGGGGGTGGGATTTACGTCACATCCCAGCTAAAGACACTCAAGTTAAGAGCTGGTAAATTCGGGGTAGATGAGGGGCATCTGACTTTGAAATGGGAAATTCTGACCAAAGGGGTCGTTCCCGGTGACCTTGTCTGATTCGCAGCTTGGGCTACCTCAGTTTCAGGATCAAGTTGATATAGCTTGAAGATTCTGCATGTTGCAGCCTGCTTACTTAACTTCTCCCTTAATTTTTTATGCTCTTATCTATTTTAATGTCTTGATGTTCCTACTGCTAGGGCTGGGCGATATGGCCTAAAGATAAAATCCACATTTTTTTTCCACAACACTCAATTTAAGATTTTAATTTATTTTTTCTCTCTCTCAAAAAAAAGAAACGATGACACAAAAATACATTCATCAATTTTGCCTTTATGTTATCAAAATATATCCCAAACTAAACAGAATTTCCATCTCAAAGTTTAAGTGCATGTCATGAAATGTTGATTATGTAGTTCAAACAGGTAGATTTATCTACGTAAGCACTGAGGAATGAGCTATTTCCACCGTATTAACATGGTACTCCCTGATCAATTGTTAATCTTGTTTGAAAAATAAAATACAAGCCTAAGGTGCTTGTGCAAAAACGGTTAATTTCCAGTATTTGTATTGTCAAACATTACAACAACTTACAATTGACTTACACTCTGATTCTGCTACTGAACTTGAATGCACCGTCACTCCTGTTTTTTTTTCTTGCTACTAAACTATCAGATGTTATTTGTTTGCGTTTGTGTGTGTGTGTGTGCGTGTAGCATGTTAAAGACATCATCCTGCAGTCCAACCCCCTGCTGGAGGCCTTTGGTAACGCCAAGACTGTACGAAACAACAACTCCAGCAGATTTGTGAGTACAAAAACATCCAGATATATCTGTTAATACACTGTGTGCTTACATACGAGGTGTGGCTATTAAATAATGAGACTGCTTTTATGAGGATAAAGCCACAGACAATGAACATCCTGGACGCCCATGCACATCGAAAACTTCTGAAAACATTCAACAAATTGAACAAATTGTTGAAATGATCGACAACTCAGTGTAAGAATGAGAGCAGAAATGGTCTCTGTTGATGAAGAGACAGTTCAGCAAAATTTGCAAGAAAAATTGAACATGACGAAAGTGTGTGACAGTGTCTGTCAAAACGTCTGACTCCTGATTAAAAGGAATAATGCAAACAAATCTGTGGAGACATTTTGGAACAAACTGAAGGAAACCCTTTTTTTATGGAAGGAGTGGATAACAAAACAATCCTGAGACAAAAGCAGTCAGTGATTGATTGGACAACACCATCATCACCAAGGATGAAGATAGCACGACAAAGCAAGTTCAAACTCAAGGCCATGTTCATGTTTTCTTTGACATTAAGGGATCATTATGAAGGAGTGGGTTCCAGGAGAGTCAACAGTGAATCAGACCTGTTACAGAAAAACTGAGACAAAAAGTCTGAAGAAAGAGACCATAGCTGTGGAGAAATAGTTTCATCATCAAGACAAAACTCGTAAACACCAGCTCATACTGCGCTCTCTGTAAAGCAGCTTCTGTCCCAAAAACAAACCACAGAGCTTGATCATCCTCCATGTTCACCTGATTCAATTCAGGTGAGACAACTGTCTGAAGAAGACCTGCTGCACCACTCTGATCAGTGAAGACCTGAGAAGGGGAGTAGACTGAAGGAAGAAGACTCTGAGAAATGTTCAATAAAATTGTATTACAGCATTACAGTCTGTTTTTAATAGCCATACCTCGTATATGTTGTGTTAACTTTGTGCATCCCCGCCTGCTGTCAGGGTAAATACTTTGAGATCCAGTTCAGTCGAGGAGGAGCTCCTGATGGAGGAAAGATCTCAAACTTCCTGTTGGAGAAAAGTCGAGTCGTCTCTCAGAATCCAGGAGAGAGAAACTTCCACATCTACTACCAGGTACTGACACATTTACTACAAGTGCTGCAATATGCTCTCTTTCAAGTGATTGAATGTACTGGAATCCAATTTAGAGGAATCGACTTAATTCCACCACTTGGATTAACAGAGACCTAAGACAGAGTTCTATCACATCTGGAGCCTAATGAAGTTTGGCACGTAGTTAAACACCGTCCCAACTGTCTGCAACGTTATATTTAACTCATCTGGTCATGAGACTGAGATAATGAGCAGCTCTGATATCTGAGGGGGCAGGAAAACATCCTGGCCTTCTTTTAGTCATATGGCTAAAGAATAAACCTGTGAATGAGTTTATAGTCATTAACTAACTTGTTTAAATGATCTGCACTTGTTTGTGTTAAATAAATTAATAAATTAGATGTTAAAACATGATCTCATGTGAATGATTAATGGAAAATTAGCAGTGTAAAAGCTTTAGTTGTTCCTCCTGTAATGTTGCTTATAACAATCACACCTTGCTCAAGTAAACTTAAATTAATCATGGGTTCTCCTCAGAAATTTACAAACAAGAAAAAAACTGATAAATTCTCAAGATCAACATTCAGTGTAAAACATAGACAAAATCAGAGTCTCTTTAAAAGTTTAAAAACTTTCTTTACTTTTATGCCCCACTTCCCAACGATGCAAATCTCACTGTTTACCCAAATTAAAAAAAAATACGTAAACAGTAATATTTGAAATCAAACATGTATACTTCCTAAATTAACTTCAAGTCTTGACCTAACAAAATGTCTTTTATTTGCTCAGTCAGTTCCCCTTGATAGTCTTTTAAATTGTTTATTCCCCAGAAACTCCTCGTATCGGTAGAATTTCTTCTTTCCATTTGTTCAACAAAAAAACACGTAATCCAGCTCAAAAAAGGAAAGCACAGCAAAAAAAAAAGAGAGCGATCAAAATAATCCTTTATGGAAAGATCCTTTGTCTCTGCGTCCACACTAAGATGTAGTCCACCAAACTTAATATGTGAGAGCAACTTAAGAGTCACATTAAGTTCTCTAAGTTCTTTCAACTGTTGAAACCATCATTTTAAAAACAAAAAGTCCCTTTTATTGAACATGTCTATGACCTCTGACTTGTGTGACCTTTGACCTCAGCTGTTGGATGGGGCGACCAGTGAGCAGAGGGAGAACCTTGGGGTCACAACCCCGGACTATTACTTCTACCTGAACCAGTCAGGAACTTACACGGTGGAGGACGTCAACGACAAGAGGGAGTTCGCTGACACCATGGTACGAACTTGTCTGTCTGTCTGTTTTTCTGCTGTTCGTGTGTCCGTCTGTCTCTCTGACTCTGTGACTGTCTGTCTCTCAGGAGGCGATGTCTGTGGTTGGTCTGTCAGTGGAGGATCAGGATTGTGTTCTTCAGCTGGTGGCAGGAATTCTTCATTTAGGAAACATCGCCTTCAGAGAGGAGAACAACTACGCTGTGGTGGAGAGCCTGGACTGTGAGCCTCTGCATTATACTACTACTCTGTATATTTATATATATTTATGTTTATATGCACTTAGAAAGACCCACAGTGTGCACTAAAGTCACACAAAACCCATCCATCCATTAGGGGTGGGAATCACCAGTTGCCCCACAATACGATACTATCACGATACTTGAGCCATGATTCGATAGTATTGCGATTTTGTGATATGCCAGTATTGCAATACAATATATTGATTTTTTGCAGTTTTATATTATTATATTATATTATTTATAATATATATTATAATTGTGATATCACATAATAAGAAAACATGTTATAAACTGAGAAAAGAAGTGAACACATCACTTCCCTTCTTTAAGGTCACTTTGCTGGTCCCAACCATACAGCTCTGTGAGTAGTATCAGCTCCATCTGCCTGTATCCTTGTAGAAAGGATGTTTGGTGTCATATATAATGGTATATTTCTCCACCTCCATGATTAATTTTTCTTCGTCCATGGTGTTGTGTTGCCTCTGGGACCCTCTGACCAACTGTTGACCTGATGCTCGTCCCTCCGGTTGTGATGTAATGACCACCTATTGAGGAAATTTACGTTCAGGAGTCCGTGCATTGTTTCATTTTGAAGGTACCTGATACTCCACACGTTTGACTTCCCTTTCTGGTGCTTTCTGAGCAACAGTGAATTTACGAGGATTGGCAGCGGTCACGCTGAAAACAGACCTGCAGCGTATCTCGAGCGTAGCGGAGCGCACTGCTGCTCCAGCCATGCGCCCCTGCCGGACTGGAGCAATCGGGGATTTCTGTGGAGCCACGGAGCGCCGGCAGTGGAAGTGCTCTGATAGACTAGAGAGGGAGCGAAGTGCGGCTGGTTTGCGGCGCGAGTCCCTCTCCTGACCCGCCATCTATGGTGTACTAATTATCTCCTGATCTGCACGTCGACTGTCACCTCTGACCTCACTCGACAAAATGCGCAGCAGCACCATCCAGTGGACAGATAGAGGAATGGATTTAGTTTTATTCACAAGTTCCACAGACTACATTTCATATTTGCAATATAGGCCAATATAATATCTATATTTTGCCGTCTTGAATCGATATAATATCATCACGTAAAATATCACGATACTATGCTGAATATATTTTTTCCCCCTCTCCTACCATCCATCCAGTCTTGCATATTCATTGATTATAATGCAGTAAAAAAACGAGTCACAACAAGCACACAGGACCGTTAAGAGTTGCTGAAGAGTTTACCTGATGACTGTAGGCAGAGGCAGTCTAACTCTACCCATTGACTCCCAGTGTTTAAGCTAAGCTAATTCGCAGTGGGTGACCTCTGCCCATCTCTTCCTTAACTGCTTGTCATGGACTCAGGAGTGAGGAAAAAGACAAAAAGAAAAAAAAATGTTGATGTAACCCTTAAAGCCATGTCTTCAGACTTGGAGGTGCTGACCTTCATCCTGACATCCTGCAGTTTGGCACAAATGAAGTCTAAGTTCTGGTGTATCAATACGGCCTTTAATGTGTGTTTTGTGTGTCTGCTAGTCTTGGCGTTCCCGGCCTTCCTGTTGGGGATCCCTCAGGACGCTCTGTGCAGTAAGCTAACGAGCAGGATCATGGACAGTAAGTGGGGAGGAAAATCTGAGTCCATCTCTGTGACGCTGAACACCGAGCAGGCCTGTTTCACTAGAGACGCCTTGTCCAAAGCCCTGTACACCCGACTGTTCGACTACCTGGTGGATGTAAGAGCTCACACACACACACACACACACACACACCCACACACACACACACACACACACACACTCAGAGAGTCCTACCCAGAGAGTCCTAACAATTGTTTCTGTGTCTATCAGTGCATCAACAAAGCGATGCAGAAAGACCAGGAGGAGCTCAACATTGGAGTTCTGGACATCTATGGCTTTGAGATCTTCCAGGTGACTAAAACACACACACACTTTCACCTCAATGTTTGATCGTTGAATCGATAAATTTAATGATGATTGCATCGACTATTTTTACTAATGAATTGAATTATAAATTGATTAATTTACTGATGGATTGACTAAAACATCTATGCATTAAAAAATGATTTGAATGGATGGATAAATCAATGTACTGACTGATTAACTGATAAAATTATTCATAAATCAACTCATTTTCTGATGGACTGATCTGTAAATCAGTAATTTACTGCTGAATTGATTGGAAAGTCGATTAACTGGCTCATGATTTTATAAATTAACCCGTAAATAACCTGGTGAATGGATCGATAAGTTGATGGATTGACTTATAGATTAAAGACTGACTGATTAATCACCTTAACAATTGATTATTGGACTGAAGAATAAATTATTGAATATATTGATAAATTTTTGATTAATTGACTCATGAATCAATTAATTTTGTGATGAACTGATGAATTGCTGAACTAGCTGATTTATCGATGAATTGACCAATGCATTAATTAATTGACTTTAAGATCAATGGACTGACTAATAAATTGATTAAGGACTAATGGATTATTGGACTGACAGATGAATCAATGAATTGGTGGACTGATTTGTAAGTTGATTAAACTGACTGAAGAATGAATAAATTGACTTAAGAATTGATAAATGGATTGACAAATCAGGGGACTACTGGATAAATCAATCAACTGTTTGATGAATTTACTGATTAATCAACCTATAAATCAATTAATTTTGTGATTAACTGATTAAGTTACTGATAAATTTAAGAACTGGCTGATTGAAATGAGTTGACAGATGAGTTAATTAAAGGATTCAAAGATCAATTGACTGACTAATAAATTGATAATGGAACTTCAAATGAATTAATGAATTTACTTAAGAATTAATTAATGGACTAATCGATCAGTTAATGACCTAACAAATCAATGGACTGACAGATAAAACATTGAATTGATTGATGCATTTTCTGATTAATTGTCTTGTGAATCAATAAATTATGTGATGAACATATAAATTGACTGATAAATTGATGAGCTGGCTGATTAATCAATAACTTGAAGACCAATGGGTGATTTGACTCATCCATGAGGGGATAGTTGACTGATTGATGAATGAATTAATAAATCAGTGACTTAACTTATAAATAGATGAAATAAATTATAAATTAATAGATGTACTAATAAACCTATAGATTGACTGATAAATTAATGAATTGATGAATCCACTGATGAATTGATGGACAGACTTATAAACCAATGACCTTAATGCTGACAGGTTAATCAGTTAAGTCACTGATGAATCAGTGTGTTAACTGCTGTGATTTCTTTTTCCAGAGAAATGGCTTTGAGCAGTTCTGCATCAACTTTGTGAACGAGAAGCTGCAGCAGATTTTCATCGAGCTAACACTGAAGGCTGAACAGGTGAGACACGATGACATCACAGTGTAATGACATCACATAGCATGATTAACCATTCATTAACTCACCGGTGTGTTTGTGTGTGCAGGAGGAGTACGTTCAGGAGGGGATCAAGTGGACGCCAATCGACTATTTTAACAACAAGGTGGTCTGTGACCTCATCGAGTCCAAAGTGGTGAGTAGACCAATCAGTGAGCAGTAACCACACAAAAAACCCTCTTACAGTGATATTTACCTCCGCCATGGAAGTTATTTCTTTCCTGGTGTTTGTGTTTTTGGTTTGTTGGTTTCTTTGTCTGTTTGTCTCTGAATAAGAATATCAAAAAGTTATGAACAGATTCAATAACATTTTCAGGGAATGTTGAAGGGATGAGATTTTGGTGGTGATCCTAATCCAGATGCTGATCCAGGATTGCAAGACAGGAAAGTTTTCACATTTTTGCTAATAAATGAACTAACAGTATCAGAAATGCTTGGCGGAGATTTGTGTCTTCAGAGCACATATAGTCTTATTTAAGGTCTAGCTCAGGAATGTCCAAATTTTTGTCACAGAGGGACACATACTAAAAAAATGTGAAAATGACTGGGCAGCGTTGATAGAACTGCCCTTGGTTGGTTTATTAGTGTCAGTAAAATCTATCAGTTGTAGGTGAAGATATCCAGAAATATCGGAGATGCTTAAAGAAAAAATGAACCTTCATTACAGTTTTCATTATTGGCTTGAAACGATTATTAGTCACTAGTTGTAAAACACTTTGGTGTGGCCAGTCAGAATTCAGTAGGGCAGGTTAGTCCACTGGACAGGCCCCTGGTCAAAGTGAGAATGATTGTCTGAGCAACAGGGGAGGTGATATTTGCCACAGCCTTTTCAGCAATTATTGGCGAGGGAACCAGCCAGTGCTAACCTGCAAAATAACATTATCATTTTACTATTATATTCTAAATATAAACAGAGGTAATAAACTGCTGCCTGTCTGATGGTCACCCAGAATCCTCCAGGGCTGATGAGCATTCTAGACGATGTGTGTGCCACGATGCACGCCAAAGGTGAGGGGGCGGACCAGACGCTGCTGCAAAAGCTACAGGGACAAATCGGATCACACGAACACTTCAGCAGCTGGAACAAAGGATTCATCATCCACCACTATGCTGGAAAGGTACAACCCACCTGGCTCTCTCTGCCTACCCACCTGTCCTGTAATTCACCTGTTTTTTTCTTTACCTAACTGCCTGTACTGTGGTTCGCCTGTCTGTCTCTTAGCCTACCCCCATGTCCCGTTGTTGACCTGTCTCTTTGCCTACTCACCTTTCCTGTGGTTCACATCTGTTTCTTTGACTACCTGTCTCTCCTGTAGTAAACCAGTCTGTTTCTTTTCCTAACTTCCTGTCCTGTGGTAAACCTGTCTATCCCTTTGCCTACCCATCTGTCCTGTGGTTCTTCTTCTGTGTCTCTGTCTACCCGCCCATCCTGTGATTCAGCTTTCTGTTTCTTTGCCTACCTGCCTGTCCTGTGGTTGACCTGTCTGTCTCTTTGCCTACCTGTCTGTCCTGTGTATCACCTGTCTGTCTGTCTGTCTGTCTGTCTGTTTTAAGGTGTCGTACGACGTCAGCGGCTTTTGCGAGAGGAACAGAGACGTGTTGTTTAATGACATCATCGAACTGATGCAGAGCAGTGAGTTGTGAGTATGCTCATTAAGATGCACTTATTTTGATACCTGAAAAATGATATTGACTTGATTTTGAACACTCTTGTCAATTTTCAAACCAGGAATATTAACACTAAATAAAAGGGACCCTGTATCTAAAGCTACAGCTTCATAGTAATGCTATTACACTGCAACTGGTCCTGGTTACCTTGTAATGCTGCTGTTTATATTGATAACCATATAATGCTGTTACAGGTCTTTCTGTGTGGACTTTGCATGTTCTCCTTGTGCATGTGTGGGTTCTCTTTAATCATTCTTGTTTCTGCCTGAAAATCAACAACATGCCTCTTTGGTTTATTGATGACTCTGAATCATGAGTAGCTGTGGGAGCAGCGATGGGAACTAGCATTTAAGTCGCACCCAAAGGTGACTTAAGACTTGGACTTAGACTCTCTCCTCAAAGACTTCAGACTTGACTCAGTCTTCAGACTTCAGTCTCAAGGTTTGAGACTCACACCCACCTGCCTTTGATTCCCACACATCATTTGACGCCATCTAAATCTGGTTGAGCATCCTATCTCAATACAGACATGCACCTGCAACGAGTGACTTGTCCGAGTGAATGTTTGTCTCTGTATGTCTGCCCTGTGATTCGCTGGTGACCAGTCCAGGTTGTAATCCTGCTTCTCACCCAACTACTGCTTGGATTGGCTCCATGTTATTACTTCACATTCAGACTGCAATAGCTAAAAATGAACTTAAGAAGAATATTTTCATAGCCTAACACTGAATTCTGTCTGTGCTGTGTTTGTGGTCAGTCAGTTCATCAGAGCTCTGTTTCTGGAGAACCTGGAGGCTGAGAAGAGAGGCCGACCGAGCACCGCAAGCAGCAAGATCAAGGTATGAAAAGGCTGTCGGAGTTTTGGACACCAGCTGTTAAAACATTGCAGCCGAAAACCCTTTACACAGAGCATTTTCACTGAAGCTTGTCCTGAACAAGTCTTGTATGATTTTAATGATGGTACACCGAAAGCACTAAAGTTACACCATAAAGAAGTGCAGGAATGACTCCAAAAACATGGAAGTGAGTTAGCATTTAGCACTCTCTGGTTCCCAAGACCGAAAGTGCATCGGATAATGCTGGTTTTGGATAAATGCCTGAAAATAGGATTTTGATGAACACACAAGATTTTAACCATTAATCTGAAATAATAAAATGCATCTGATGTTGCCCCACTTTTGAATTTAAAGCGTTTTTTTTAAAAGGACGTTTTTGTTCTCCACAGAGCTTATTGTCAGAAATGATCCAAAACAGTGAACAGTCACACAGGCTTTTTGTCGAAAGAATCAATGCAGTGCTAGCTTGCCTGTTGGCCTACAAAAACACGTCATGCCTGCATCACTCTATAGCGCTCGCTCTTCACCATCGCCACCCTCCTGTTCAAATGATGCTAGCATTTTGTGTAATTTACAACATGCTTTTTGATTTATTAAAAATAGCTAGTTGTCCATTATTGTTTTTTTTGTCCTGTTTTTACATTACCATTATTTGAATTAAGTAGAGTCATATTAAAGTTTACAGCTTTGGTGTGGTAATACATCAATATTTATCTTTTTTAGAAACAAGCGAACAGTCTGGTGCAGACTCTGATGAAGTGCACCCCTCATTACATCCGCTGCATCAAACCAAACGAGACCAAAAAGCCCCGGGACTGGGAGGAGAACCGGGTAAGACACCAGGTGGAGTACCTGGGCCTCCGAGAAAACATCCGCGTCCGCCGAGCAGGATACGCCTACAGACGAGTCTTCAACAAGTTCCTGCATAGGTCAGAGGTCAAACTGTTAAACGCTCTAATAAATATAACCACTGATGTCTCTTTACTTCTGCTTCTATTCTCATGTATTTCTGCTATTGACATTGTTGTTATATATTGTATTTTTTGCATATGTATTATAAATAAAGGATTTACCATGTAAGGGGGTTGGATTGATGGATGGTAGATGTGGACATAGATGTATGTAGCAGTTAATGGTTGATGGAAAAGTAGATTTACAAACAAATGGATGTGTTAGGAGGGAAGTGAAGGGATTAATAGTGAACTGATGAATGGATGGATAAATGTAGGAAGTGATTGGATTATTGGATTAATGTTTAAATAGATAAATGTTGGAGTCATGGAGTGAAGGATGTATGAATGCAATAATGTAGGGATCAATGGATGAAAACTGATGGATATTTCTCCCCTTAACACCAATTGGTATTCTTTTTTATATTGTTAGAAAGCCTGATTAGTCATCTTTACAACGAGGTACAATTTGTAAGGATCGTTCATGGAATAACATAATTTAACATGTGGGCAGCAACCAAAAAAATGTGCCAGTCTCCTCTTTCCCTGGAAGAAAGCCTACAGTTCCTCGATAAAACAAGGGTAAGGAACTGGTCTTCTTGGGGTGATGTCTTCCTGGGGCGCCCACTTCGCTGTCTGTGTTTGACTTAACTAGTTTCATGGTCCTAAGTTTGGAAATGGTGCCAGAGCTGACACTAAAAAATGCTGCCACTCTGTGTACCGTAACCAGCTTTCAGTTGCAGGTATTTTGTCAAAAATTTGTGGGGCATTTCCCACGTGTTTAACTGTGTTGTTGTTTCCATGGATGCATAATCCTTACAAGTTGTACCTCTTTTTACAGTTGACTAATCAGACTTTCCCACAATATAAAATACAATACCTACTGGTATTAATAAAGGAGAGAAATAGTCTTATTTTGAGGCTTATAGATAAATGTAGCAAAGTTGATGGTTGATAGGGGTGTAAAAAGTATCAATACACCATTGTGTTATTATTTTGTGCCCCAATTCTAGTGCAATATAGGGATAACTTATTAACTTATTATGTTTTTATTATCTGTCACTGGGACAAACAATAAAGTTTTTAAATGTTACTGGGACCATGCTCCAGAGATTTACTAGAAACTGTATTTATTTTTATGCATATAATATTAAGCCTTTGGTGAAAAAATTGTGAAGTATCTCCCTGTTTATAGTATTTTTATATGTTGTTGTAAATCATATTGTCACCCATGTATTGCGATACCCACTGCATTGCCAGATTGTTGCCAATACGCACACCTAATGGATGGACAGAGTTTTATTAAAGATAACTGTTGGATGGGTTGGTTGATGGATTAATGAATAGAAAAATGGGTCGCTGTATCATCAACAAATGAAGGGATTGATGACGAAATGGATGTACAAATGTATCAAATGATACACAGATAGACCTAAATATTTTGTTATTCATATTTTTATAAACAAGCTAACAGATGCATTGCTGCAGGTACGCCATCCTGACCAAAGAGAGTTTCCCTGTCTGGAGAGGAGAGGAGCGACAAGGAGTCCTTCACCTCCTCCACTCGGTCCACATGGATCAGGACCAGTATCAGCTGGGAAAGAGCAAAGTCTTCATAAAAGCTCCAGAGTCGGTATGAAAACACACACACCTCAGAGAGCAGATTATCAAGCTTAAACATTTTTAAATGAAGCTTCAACTATATTTTCTCTGATCCCATGGATATTTATATATGTATATGTGTGTTTTGTATATGTATATATGTATCAATGTATAAATGTGTATCCATAAATTGAAGAGTTTGTCTTCAGCCTGCTCTGTTATAAAGTGTCTTGAGATAACACTTGTTATGAATTGGCCCTATACAAATAAAGATTGATTGATGATTTTCAAAATATGGTCCATCTGCTTTAACAGTTCCCATGACCCTAAGTTAGTACATTTAGTCTGAGTATAGCTCATATAAAGAATAGAGAGCCGTTGAAAACTTGGCACTGAGCTGACTTGACCAATTATCACCGAGTGGACAGGTCCACCAATCAGGGCAGAAGACGGGCTTTGATTGACAGCAGCTCCAACAGAGCATTTCAGCCAGAGAGAGAATAGAGGTGAATCAGGTTTGGCTTTGTCCCTGCAGCTCTTCTTGTTGGAGGAAATGAGAGAGAGGAAGTATAACGGGTTTGCTCGAGTCATCCAGAAGGCGTGGAGGAAACACATCGCCGTCCGCAAGTACGTCAAGATGAGAGAGGAAGGTAAGAGAGCCGCCTCGGCGCTTTACTCGTCTCTTAATGTGAGGTGAACATGACAGTGAAGTTTTAGACTGACTTTGATGTTTATTCTCATACTCTGATGTCTGTTTCTCCCAGCCTCTGACGTCCTGCTGAATAAGAAGGAGCGTCGCAGGAACAGCATCAACAGAAACTTTGTGGGCGATTACATTGGAATGGACAACCATCCAGAGATCAGACAGTTTGTGGGTCGCAGAGAGAGAATCGACTTCGCTGATGTTGTGGTCAAATATGATCGAAGATTCAGAGTAAGTGAAAAAATGAATGAAGTGCTCTGAGAAAAGTTGATCTCACTCTTCTTATTACCACTGCCAAGGAGGTTGTGTTTTTGCTGTTGTTTGTCCATCTGTTACAAAATAATTCAAGAAGTTATGATTGGATTTTGGTGGAATTCTCTGGAAATGTTGGTCATGGCACAAGTAAGAAGTGATTAGATTTTGGTGGTGATTAGAATTCTGAGGATTTGTTAACGTTGCCAAAAAAAAGGGCAAATAGTGTCAGAGGGTCGTCTCGTCTTCTTCCGCGGGGAAGCAGCCTAAGTAGAGAAGCCCAGACTTCTTTCATCCAGCTCTTCCCTGGGGGTCCTGAGGCGTTCCCAGGCCAGCTGAGAGATGTGCCCTGAACACCTCACCAGGGAGGTGTTCAGGCAGTCCAGGATGAGCAAACTTCTCACCCTATCTCTAGAGAGTTGCAGGTCATGGTCTGATGAAGCCAACAGGACTACATCATCTGCCAAAAGCAGCAACTTGATCCTGAGGTCACCAAACTGGACCCCCTCAACACCCTGGCTGTGCCTAGAAATTCTGTCCATAAAGGTTATGAACCGAATCAGTGACAAAGAGCAGCCCTGTGGGGTCCCACCCTCACTGGAAACAAGTCCGACTTATTGTCGGCAATGCGGACCAGGCTCTGGTCACAAATACCATGTTAAATGTAGTTTGTGTATTTGTGCATTTTTCTGTATTTTAAGGGAATATTAACAATAAACAGTCCAGTATTGGGTGTCCAGGGTTCTTTTTGTTGCCCTGGTATCAACACACTTCAATAGGATTGATTATTGCCCAGGTAGCACGGTGGTGCAACAGGTGGTGCACGTGCCTCACCGCAAGAGGGTTGCTGGTTTGACTCCCCCATGTCGACTAGGATCTATCTTTGTGGAGTTTGCATGTTCTCCCTGTGCATTCGTGGGTTTTTTTCCAGGCACTCTGGCTTCCTCCCACAGAACAAAAACGTGGTTATTAGGTTGATTGGTGACTCTAAATTGCCCTTAGGTATGAGTGTGAGGGGAATGGTTACCTGTCTCTATGTGGCCCTGAGATTGGCTGGAGACTGGTTCAGGGTGTACTTCACCTCTCGCCTAATGTCAGCTGGGTAGGCTCCACCCCTGCGACCCTGAATGGGATAAACAGTATAGATAATGCTTGGATGGATTATTATGACTGGAATTAAATCAGAATTTAATATTTGAGCGTCATGACAGTCCCAGTGGAAAGTGAAATTAGCTGCAGGCAGTTTTAATTTTTTGAACTGATGGTGTCACTTTCCTTTTTTTTTTTTTCAATCTGCAGACGGTAAAGCGTGACCTCATCCTGACCCCGAAGTTCCTGTATATGATTGGCCGAGAGAAGGTGAAGCAGGGTCCAGATAAAGGTCAGATCCAGGAAGTTCTCAAGAGGAAGATTGAGATCAACAAGATCCAGTCCGTTTCCCTGAGGTACACAGATGGATTGAAAAACTGTTATAAAAGATTTTTTTAAAAATAATAATTACATAGACGTCCGTACAGTAAGTGTTAGATGGGTGGATGGAGAATAAGTGTTTAGATAGACTGAAGATCTGTGTGCATGTTTTGTCAATACTGAATCTGTTTTATAATGAAATATCAATTTTTTATTGGTTTATAGCTCATAGAAATTTTGGAGAATAACTAGTCACTAGTTGGCAACAGTCACTTAACCATTTGACTCTCTATCTCTCTGTTACATTTGTTGTTTTTTTCTGTCGCTGGGACAGGCAGTAAAGTTTATCCATGTTTCAGGGACTGTGTTTGATAGAAATGACATGGATTAGAAACTGATAATATGGGCTATTAATATTCTAAATAGTTTTCAAAATGGATTACAAATAGACCTAATCATCAACATACCTTGCTTGTAGTATTGTGTTATAACATGCTATATTTTGTCTTGCCTGTCTGTCAGCACCCTGCAGGATGACCTGTTCATCGTCCATGAGGAAGAGTATGACAGTGTTCTTCAGAGTGTCTTTAAAACCGAGTTCCTCAGTCTGCTGGTCAAACGCTACAACGAGAAGACGGACAGGAAGCTGCCGCTCAAATTCAACAACCTGTGAGTGACGTCAGTGTTTATTAAAGAGTTTATTTAATCATATAGAGATGTACACAAAGGCTTTTGTTTATTACAACTGTAAAAACATGCTTCTCTTAAAGCTGCAGTATGGAATTGCACTCCTAGCACCGCCCCCTCATGTGCGCTCTCATGCACACTCACAGCCTTTAGATGGGTTGCTTGGAGTTCAGAAGATATGACATGGAAAACATATTTGCAGCTTACCTATCCATTAGAAGTAATGTCAACTGTTGGTCTAGCTTTAAAGGGATATGCCAACATTTTTTTGTGTTTGTGTCTTGCCTCACTCCCGAGTCCATGACAGGCAGATAGACTCCATTCTTTAGACTGTGTGTGCAGTAACAAGAAAGAGACGGGCAGAGCTTGCCCACTGCTTATTAGCTTAGCTCAAACACTGGGAGTCAATGGGCAGTGTTAGCCTGCCTCTGCCTACACTTATAAGATAAACTCTTCAGCAACACTCAACAGTCCTGTGTGCTTGTTTTGACTCATTTTTTTACCACATTATGTAACATTATCTATTTGCAGACTAAGATAAGCACTTTCTGTAATTTTTGAAAGAAATACATGTTTTGTCGACCTACTTACAAGCATGTCCACTATCTACTTTTGAAAAAACCGAGTCACAACAAGCACACATAACCGTTTAGGGTTGCTGAAGAGTTTATCTGATGACTGTTTGCAGAGGCATGCGAACGCTGCCCATTGACTCCCAGTGTTTTAGCCAAGCTAATTAGCGGTGGATGAGCTCTGCTCATCTCTTCCTTGTTACTGCATGCACAGTTGAAAGAATGGTGTCTATCTGCTTGTCATGGACTCAGGAGTGAACTAAGACATGAAAACAAAAACAATGGTATATCCCTTTAAATTAAAACAATCACAGTTGTCTCCACCTTTCAAACACCTTACTGTTTACCCTCATCTAATGCCTCCTGCAGACTCTGGCTTTTTTGGACGGCCGTGTAGTTCCTCTGTCTCCCTTTTCTTTGGTTGTTTAGCTTGTAAGCAGTTGTTTCTAATGCTGGTATGGCAACTTTGCCAGCAGGTACCTCCACCATTGCTTACATTTCTCGGCAAGTGTAAGTGCTCAATCATATCCCTTCGTAGAACAGCCAGTTTGCATTTCCTGATTGGCCAAACAGTGGGTGTATATTAAAAGTGCAGCCAATGGTGGCCCTCTCCCAATCCAAGCCCTCATTGGCCAAAAAGCATGCGTCCCTTCCTAGACTTGCTGAAGGCCAAACACAGTGCCAGGAGAGGGTGCAGATGTCTAAAAGTCTCCAAGAGGACTCAAATAACATGATCTTGACAAATAATTATGTTATTTTGAGCCAGTCAAACAAGAAATAAAACGCATGCTTCAGCTTTAAGAGTGAAAACACTGGCGGCTATTTTAAAAATGTAACGTGTTTGTCTTTCAGTCTGGAGTTTAAGGTGAAGAAAGGCAACTGGGGGCCGTTCAGCTCTGCAGGGTCCAGACAGATCCAGTTCCAGACAGGGGAGGGTGATGAGGTGGTCCTGAAGCCGAGCAGCAAAGTCCTGCTGGTGTCCATTGGACCGGGTCTGCCCAAAAACTCACGTAGGTTCAGCCTCCATCTTGATTTTTTTTTCCAGGATGTCTCAGTGGGATTATAAAACGTCTTGTTTTTTACTAGAGACCTGGCTGATGAGTCAGATATTAAAATAAAGTTAAAAAGCACAACATGAGGAAGTCACTTCAAAACCTCAATTGGTATTTATTGCCAAGTACATTCGCACATACAAGGAATTTGACTTAGTAAACTGGTGCAAAAACAATCAACATATAATTAGAATAAGAATAAAAATGAGGGTCAGGAGGAATAAAACAAAGTATAAAAATGGTTAGAAAATCATTTTCGAGTTGCACTCCCAGTATTTCACATACATTTCCTTCTGTTGTTCCATGACCAGGGTACATTGTCTGAAGTCGTTTTCTTAATTTAATGTTTTTTTCTTTTCAATTTTATTTGTATTTATGTCCTATGCCGAGGTTTACAGATAAGCCTACAATTGGTTTCTATCTCACCTGCAGATGTGATTCGATCTTATTCACTCTTTCTCTTTAAACCTCTTCAGCTCCATAGGACCCAAATTTGGGTCTGCTGGGGCTCAGGACAAAAGCTCCTCCACACAACAGCACAAGCAGTGAACTTTGCCTTTAAGACTATAGTCATGTCATGTATTTGACAAATACATATATTTTTGACTTTTTGCTAAATATGCACTGTTTTTCAAAATCCTTGCCTGACCATATTGTTATAAAACCTCTTTAATTTTTCTCTGCATCACTTTATAACAAAAATCCTTCGCAGAGATGATGTAAACATATTTTATTTTTCATTTTTAGAGTTTCACAGCCACTCTAACATCATTTCTAAGAGAGATATTCACAACAAAAATTTTTTTCTGTTTTAGGCGAGGATGAGATTTTCAAATTATTCTGACTTCTATCTTCATTTACTGTGTCCCAGTAACACATATACTGATAATTACAAATCTGGACAAATCTCTCAAGTGTTACTTTTATTATGACACCAAACTTATTCAAATAGACTCTGTGGTTGCAGAGATACACTCTTTTCTTTATGGGTATGGGTTTCGAGCAGGAGGCTTAAAAAGGGGGCTCGGGCTGAACAGGTTAAATAAAGAAACTCACCTGAACCATCTGTTGGATTAAATCTCCTTCAGTGCTCTTCCTCACTTCCTTTTTTTTTGTTGTTCATTTTGTAGGACCAACGAGGAAAGACAACCGTAAGAGCCGCTACATGGGAAACCGTGGCCCGCCCACCGGCCAGTACAACTCAGGTAACCAAACAAACATCCCTCTGCGGTCAGGACGCCATCTTTAGTCTGTTCGTTTATAACCTGGGTTTATTTCTTCAGCTCCTTCCTCCAGGGGGGGCAGAGCTCCCAGACTAAGCTCCACCTCCTCCAGAGGCTCCATCCTGAGGCAGCAGTCCAGTATGGATCAGCCCACCCTGCCTCGCATCCAAAACCAGCATCGCCGCGACAGTCGGCCTCAGCAACACCAGGACATGGGCTTCATGAACGTCCCTGAACAGGGCGCTGCAGGGTGAGAACGAGACACAGACACAACCACTGTAAATACACTCACTGGCCACTTTATTAGGTACACCTGTTCAGCTGTATTCAAAGATTTGTCCTTCACCTCTCACATTAAGGAAATTTCAAGAATAGCCTTTTTTCATTTTCGTAACATCACTTAAATCAGGCCTATCCTGTCTCAGAGCGATGCTGAAAAGCTAGTCCATGCTTTTGTTCCCTCTAGACTGGATTATTGTAATTCTCTTTTATCAGGCTGTCCCAGTAAGTCGCTTAAGACGCTTCAGCTGGTTCAAAATGCTAATAAAACCCAGAATAGAATTCAAGATTCTTCTTCTCACCTATAAAGCTCTCAGTGGACAGGCACCAGTTTATCTTAAAGAGCTTGTAGTGCCGTACAACCCCTCTAGAACATTACGCTCCCAAAATGCTGGCCTGCTCGTGGTTCCATCAGTCTCTAGAAGTAGTATGGGAGGTAGAGCCTTCAGTTATCAGGCTCCTCTTCTCTGGAACCATTTACCGACCACGGTTCAGGAGGCAGACACCCTCTGTACCTTTAAGGTTAGACTTAAGATATTCCTCTTTGAAAAAGCTTTCAGTTAGGGACCAGCTCAGGCCTGGACCAGTACATAGCTCATAGTTAAGGTGCAAATAGGCTTAGACTGCCGATTTAGACTGTCTTATTATGTATATTATGTACGTTATGTACGTATATTATGTGTGTATATAGGCATTTTTGTGTTTCTTTTAAATGAGAGGTTTGTCTTCAGCCTGCTCTGTTGTAAAGTGTCTTGAGATAACACTTGTTATGAATTGGAGCTATACAAATAAAGATTGATTGATTGATTAAAATTAATGGAAATAGCTCATCAGCCAATCACATGGCAGCAACTCATTGCATTTAGGCATGTAGACATGGTCAGGACGACCTCCTGAAATTTAACCTGAGCATCATAATGAGGGAGAAGGGGGATTTAAGTGACTTTGAACGTGGCATTTTTGGAAAAAATGTAAATAAAATGCCCTTTGTCTGTTAGAAATTATAATCAGATCTTGCTGTCTGCAGACTCAGCTGTAGAAACAATCTGACCACCAGTCTCATCAGAATATTTACACATTATATACATTTAATTACAATCTTTTGTGTGATTTTTACCCCTGTGTGTTTCCTGCAGGATGCAGAGGCGAAAGTCGAAGGAGGTGAAACCAGTTCCCGGAGCGGGTCGACCCAAACCAGCTCCTCGCCCCAAACCCCGGTCTCCCCAGTGCAGAGCTCTATACGCCTATGACGCCCAGGACACCGACGAGCTCAGCTTCAACGCTGACGATGTCATCGAGATACTGACTGAAGGTAAAAAGAGCGTGGGCAGGGGTTTACCGGCCATTTTGATCATTAAAGAGGTCATATTTGTCCAAACCTGGGTTCATAAGAACAGCTTAAAATTACTACTGGAGTCTGTTCACAGTCAGTAAAAAAATGTGAATTTTCACATTCTGAGCACCCCTGATCCACCTCCATTCTCATTCTGTCTGAGACATCCTGTTGGAGCCTCTTTTTTTTTTACTGTTTTGTCAAACTGTTTTGAATGTTTGATTGTGACTGGAATCATTTAGAGCAGGCATCACCAAATGGCGGACCTCGGTCCGGATCCGGACCGAGTGATGGTTCTGTCCGGACCCTTGACCAATCTCTGATAAATTCACAGGAATAGATTTTAACTGAGCATTTCTTCCGACAGTCGCGGATATACAGCGGGCGCTGCTACTCCAGTTAACACTAGAACCGCTACTGTGGTCTGATCACAAGCTGGTCATGTCATGAGTGTTCCTAAATATATGTTCTGTAAGTTTTCTGAAGCTTATACTGTTGTTTAATGAAGCACTAAAGAGGAACGAGACATGATTCGTTTTGCGGAGGTGACCTTCCCGCGGCTATCGTGTTTACAGCACGAGCTGCAGCAGCCACAAGCAAACAGGAGGCAGAGACAATTTAACTGGGAATAAACTGCCTGTGCAAAAAAATAAGACCTTTGTCACCTGCAAGCTTTGCGACCGACCTGTGTAGGAAATGCTGATGAGGGCTGAGAGCTTTTGCGCTGTGGTGGCGCTGCGCTGTCCACGGGCTGATCCTGTTCTTTTTCTAATTGTTTACTAATCCAGTTGATCATTTGTTCGTGTTATTTTCATTGTTGCAGTTCAACAGTTTTTTAGCACTAGTTTATTTCCGAACGTTTCATATTTTGCAAGTTCTAGCAACACTGTTCTGTTTATTTTTTTATTAGTCTATGCGAGTGTGGGTTCATGCAATGCGTGCAGCGCTGTTTGTGTGAGAGAAAGAGAAAGAAAGAGAGGGAAAGACTGAAAGATAGAGAGAGAGAGAGTTAAGGGCAGAGAGCCAAAGAGAGAGAGAGAGAGAGCAAAATCTAAAACATGCCCAAATTAAATATTAATCTTCCTATCACTTTCTTGTTACATTATTTTGCAACAACACAGCAGAAAAGCAGTTACATATGACAAATTATTGCACTTTTAAGAGTTAATTTCTTGTATTCTGAAGATGTTGACTTTTTTTACTGAAAGTGTCGGTCTTCATTTTTTTTAGACTGTGACCTCTCTTATTTAAGAAAAAAGAAGAGGAAAAATATTTAGTCAGTGCTCTGTATGCACTTGTTTTTTCCTAAAAAGAGCCACCTTTTATTAATTGTTTTCTGAAGATGTTGACTTTTTTACTTGATGTGTAGGCCTTCAATTCTTGGCTGGGACCTCTTTCATTTAAGAGAAAAAACTGGTTATTTGGCTCTGTTTACAATTTTTTATTTATTATATTTTAGGTTTTTCTTTTTTAATCTGAAATAAAAGCCTTAATTAATTTGCCTAGGACTTCTTTTATTCATGGTAAAGGAGCTAGCTGTGCACTCAATAAAACATATCCTGCATTAAAAATTGACAAAAAATATTGTTGAAACCAAAAAAATGTGGACATAGGGGAAGGCTATAAGACACAATTTGGACTTCGGTTTGGACCTTTTATTGGTGGAAACTTTATTAACTTGACCTCAGTGACTTTTAATTGAATACCCCTGATTTAGAGGTATATAATTTTGGTATTATAAATCCTCACTGTTTTTTCTCTGTGTGCAGATCCGTCTGGTTGGTGGTTCGGGCGGTTGCGGGGCAGAGAGGGAATGTTTCCTGGAAACTATGTGGAGAAGATTTAATCCTGTGTTTCATCCTCACGCCACCTGAGGGCGCTGTTGTGTATTGATCAGTAATTCACAATTACATGCATGGAGCTCGTATGGCACGTTCCATTTACCTCAGAGCTCGGATGTCTAAGCTGGAAATTACGTAGCATCACACTTTAGTGCGTTCCAAGTATGAGCTGGTTAAGTATGGATACCTTAAGACCGTTCATCCTCCCCGTGGAAAAATTTGACCAAAGGGGACATTCCCAGTGATGTATCGAATTTGCATCTCAGACAGTCCGACTTCCAAGATCAAATGGAGCGCACCAATATCTGCTGTGATTTCAGCCTCTAAATCAGCAGTCTGATCAGGTTACAACAGTGTTACCATGACGACAACAGTATACTATCACTGTACTGTACCTCAGCGCCCCCTTCAGGCTCCAGTGTGTTTCACAGACACATTATGAATGTGTTGATAGAACAAATGAAATTATAAAACTTAAGAAAGTCTTTGAATTTGTTTTAACATGATTGAAAATATTCAATTGCAGGTTTTAGATATCTGACTGATGGGTAAAAAAATATGAATAAAGTTTATTACAGAAATACAATTTTATATATATATATAATAAACATTTTTACAACTAAACACTGTTATGTATTTTTTTTTCTTAAATACTAACACATGCTCTATGTTGAGTTGTGTGATTGTGTGTGCTTCACAGCTGATTGAAATCAGCAGAAATAGTTTGACTAAAGGATCACAGTTAATCAGGTGAAAATATCACGTAAATATCCATTTAAAACTATTTTTCTTCAAAATGTATTTAATTTATTTATCATTTATTTTTATTCCAAACCCAACATGAATCCACCATGAGTACTGCACTTTGCCACCACTGGCAACAACTACAGTGGCAAGAAAACACCTCTGTTAACCCCTTGAGATGTGGCATCTCCTTTTCAAGAGGGTCCTCCTCTCTTTATGATTGTAAAGGTAGCTCTAATGGTGGTATAATCACTAACAACCATGGATATAGAGATCTTTACAACAACAACACTAACAGCTAAAATGATTATGAAGTGGGGAGGAGAGATGTTAATTAATATAGCAGCATACTTGATCTGCAATGTTTCTGTTGGTGGCTAGTAAAGCACTTGGAGTCCATCAGGTCCACAGTAGCAGGATGTCTGTGTTGATGGTCGTGGCTACAGTAGTAATTTTGTGATATTTGCAGGAACTACTGTGTATTTGATTAATTTAATCATTCTGATGTTGACAGTAGGAATTGTAAAAACTGTCAAATGGGGCTAAAACAAAAGGCCAAATATTTGCATTTGTTGTAGCTGAAGCTTTTTAGGTCCTAAACCGTAGGCTGTCCACACAAACGATCCCGAGCAGCGAACAAGACCATAACCAAAAACGAGCAAAGAAGCAAAAAACTTAAAAGAGTGACAAAAAAAACTAACTGGTCACTTTTATGGTATTTTATACATTCTTGAAACTAAAGTCAATTAAGTCATAGTAAAAAAAAAATCTATTGTTTCTGCTTGAGTAAAAAAAAGATTTTATTTGATTTGTTTTTAACAATGCTGTCCAATTCTCCCTCTGCTTTGTAAAAAATCCCAAACGTTTAGGGAGAGATGCAGAAGAACGTAGTTGTGCAAGGACACTACATTACCCATAGTCCACAGCTCGAAAGGGTCGTGCTGCTTTTAAGACCCGTGGGAAACGCTACTTACAACTACCGTCTGCTTTAGGTTATACGTGAATTTCCATGATTTCAAACAAAGTTTAACGAGAGTTTTACGAGAGGAGGGAGTCAATAAAATAGCACATACTAAGGCCACGAGGACATAATCAAGTAATCTTTTTGTGATTAGAAAAATAAGGCATTTGAATGAAGTATATAAATATACATTTTTCATATAGCCTACAGTAAGAAATTTCCCCTGACAGACAAAATAAGGATAAAATGTTATGTCTCTTCCACCTCGACTGATGTTATTAGTGTGTCCTGCTAATTTTTTGAGCTATGATCAAATGAATTTCTAAATAAAGAAGACAGATTGCCCTGAATGAACCATTGTCGTCCCTCTTCAGCGTTACCTTTAAAATTATAATTTCCCACTCTGAACCTTTGCATTGAACACAACCCAACCTTTTTACCCGCTCGTTACCGACCGTCACGTGCTTGCTTTAACGGGACTGAGAGTGACCGACAGTCCGCTGCTCGGTGAGTCCGGCGGTCACCAGTCAACGGAGGGAGGGTTAGCTGGTTAGAGGAGCTCGGCTAGCAGGTTTGCTAGCGATAAGAGCGGGGAGGTTAGCAGGTAACGGCTAACCAAACATGGAGGAGTTTCTGACGAGCTGCCACCGGGCCGTGAAGGTAACACACACAAACACACACATGGTCATGTTTGTTTGTGACACCGTCATTAGCCTCTTTTAGCTCCAGTTAGCACTGAATTAGCCTGTTAGCTCCTACAGTCTTATACTATGACGTAGGAAATAACTACTGACGTCATCAGCCTTAATAATAAACATTCACAATCTAAACTCTCTAAAGTTACATATCAGGATTAATCACTACGTCAGTTGATAACGTATGAAATCTAAACAGTATGTTAATCATTGCGGAAGCATAATGAGCATTTAAAATTTTAAAATGTTGATTATATAATTAAACTTACGGTAGTAAGTCGTTAATATTGATAATGATGTAAATGATGCTTTAACTCTTGTGGATCCCTCTAATTTACTCCCCTTTGGGGACCCTCTGGCCCAGGGGTGGGCAACTTGCGGCTGGGGGCCACATGCGGTCCTTCTTTTTTTTTTTTTAACCAGTGTTTCTATTGCCTTTTTCCGATTACAATACAAAGACACAAAACAGAACAAGGCACATCAATAAGTACAAAAAGGCAGTTGAAGAAATTTTAAATATGCAGGTTTCAGTGGTTTAGTTGCTGGTTTGAAAACTGACTGTTTTTCATCATGGCTTATAAGAAAAAGAAAAGAATAACAATAAGGAGTGACAGTCATGTACATGCACAGATGGACACAAATTGTACCCCACAACAGAATGTTCCTTTATTTCATAATGTGGTTATTGATTTTAAATAAGTAATAAATAAAAAAAATTCTAAGTAAAAAATATCGATAAGAATAAAAACAGTAGATTACAAAGCTGTAATGAAATTTCCCCCCCTCCAGAAGTTCCATAAATGAGCCCCAAATCTTTTCATAAGTGTAATATTTCCCTTTGACAATTATTTAAGCCTCTCTAGGGCAAGGCACTATAGTGCCAAGTAAACCCAGATTCGATGCTTGGTCTGTGAACAGACTTCCATGACAGTGCAATTTTTTTGTTTAGCTTCAAGAAGGCAAAATATGACCATCTTGTAACTACTGTAAAGTTTAAGACATTATGGAAGTTGTTTCTTAATAAAGATCAATATAATTGTAGTAATCTCTTTCCAAAATTCCTGAATGTAGGTGCATTCCCAGAGACAGTGAAACAAGCTTCCTTTATGTATACCACATTTTTCACAAGTATCTGGTGTGTTAGGGTAATTGCATGCAGTAATTCTGGAGTGAAGTAAGTTTTCATCAGCCATTTGTACTGGAGGAGTTTGAACCTTGTATTTATTGTTTGTACTTGACATTGGAAACAGATATCCTGCCACTCTTCTACAGTGATTTCTTCTTTAAGGTTTTAACACCATGCTAATCTTTTATCCTCTGAAGATTCTTTTTCTGTTGCTATGATAATCTGATCACATGCGGCCCTTCACCTCACTCAATGCGGCCCACTAATCATTTCCATAAAAAAAAAATTTGGAAACATGAAGAAAACATAACAACAACTACTTAATATGATTCTTCTTGAATAACCAGGACTACATAGTGCAAAAAGTAGGATAGATGATAAAATATTTCTACCAACCTTGGATTGCTGGTAAATGCTTTGTTTTTGCAAGTCATTAAATAACTTGTTTTGTTATGATTGTATCTCTAAATATCTTTTCTAAGGCATTAAAATGTAATACATAGTAAAAACTATATTTGGAAACAATGGTAAAGGTAATATATTTGTGCTTTAAAAACTGATAACATTTGTCATTTTATTGCATTAAAAAGAAGCTTAAATTGGCTTTAATTACATTAAATGCTCATTAAATCATGACTTTTTGATGGTGTTTGAATGAAATGTATTAATGTTGGTGTAATCCTTTTTTGAAGCTTTTTACTTGCTGTTTTTCATGTATTTATATTTTTTTTCCTTATTGAGAGTGCCTAACAAAAGTAACAATGCGCCCCTCAGGCAATAGAAAAAATTATGTGGCCCCCTTGGTAATCAAAGTTGCCCACCCCTGCTCTAGCCAGTATATAATCATCAAACATCAATCAATAAATCAATCAACATTTATTTCTATAGTGCCAAATCATAACAATTTTATCTCAATACACTTTACAGAAGAGTATGCCCATGCTGTGCTCTTTATTTTATAAATGTCTTTTTTTTTACGTTTCTTTTAATTCATTTATTTATGTTTTATTTTTATTCCAAACCCAATATAAATACACCATGAGTACAGTGCTTTGCCACAATTGGCAACAGTTACAGTGGCAAGAAAAAACTGTTTAAGGGTTAGTTTGTGTTTTTGAGGTAGAGTTGCTCGAGGGCAATGGCACTTGTAAATATGAGTGCCAATAAAGAAGCTTTGTCCCTGGGGTTAGATATCTAGAAGTGGATGGTAGCCAGTACATGAATTTTAAAGCGTTGTTCTGTGTTGAAAAGGATGGTTTATAATGAATTGCCAAGAAGGACTACAAAAATGGCCGTGGGTCCTATTCATATAGTTGAATATTATAGTTTTATTTTTTATAATCAGTAGGTCATCCACCACTGCTACAAATATGAATCCCTGCTTAATTTGGTCGTTTGAAAGAGGAAATTCTCAAACAAGAGGTCACAACAAGATGTTATATATAGGAAATATTTTACTTTCTTTTAAGTCGAACTGCCATGTTTTAATTCCATTGTAGCTCAATTATAGCTTTTTACTCTTGTTGATTATGTTTAAGTTTAAAAAAATTGTGAAAAGTAGGTTTGTTTGTTTGTTTGTTTGTTAGGAATATTATAAAGAACAGAACATTAAAGTTTCATAACCTCTTTGCTACAGACTCTATTATCTACAATTATCCAAGAGCACAGTGAAATATCTCATAGGCTTTTAGTCGAGAGAACTAGCTTGTAAATTATTCAAATTTCTGCATTGGCCTACAAAAATACGTCATCCTTGCTCCACTATGTGAGAAGAAAGGGCAGTTTAAAGGGACGAATTAACCTAGCAAGCATGTTTTTGGTCTGTTTGGGGGAAACCAGAGTCCCAGGAGAACACCAACACATGAACAGGAAGAAGACACAAACTCAACACAGCAATGCCCAGATCAGCCTGGCAGTCTATTCGCAACCTAACTACCCGTAGCCCTTTAAACAACTAGTTTTATAATAAAGTTTGCTTAATTTCCTCCAGGCGAGCCCAGGTGATGCAGGCTCAGGCTTCCATGTCGTCCTGGGGAACGAGGCGTGTGACGTGGACTCCATGGTGTGCGCTCTAGCCTATGCATACTTTCTGTCCAAGGTGAGACTCTGATCAAACAGAGCAGCAGTTTGAAGCCACAACAGAGCTCTGAGTAATTTCTCTAAATCTCTCCATCCGTCAGACGTCTCAGGGTGCGATGCTCGCCCTTCCTCTGATGAACGTTCGCCAGGCGGACTTCGTGCTGCGGTCGGATAACATCTTCCTGCTGCGTCAGCTCTCGCTCTCTCCTGAGCTCCTGCTGTTCAGAGATCAGATTGACCTGCGAGCGCTTCACCGAGCTGGACGCCTCAGACTGACACTCGTCGACCACAACGTCCTGCCCAGGTAGACGCACCTTGCTCTAAGTGTAGCCACGCCCACTGACCAAAGGTTGTTAAAGTTACTTAGCTAGTGACAGAATACCAAGGTCAGTATTACCTTATGATAACGTTACAGCAATATAAAGTTAGTAAGTCTGCTTTTATAGCTACTTAGCTTTACCAAAACATTAAATATTGTCAGTATTAATATCTTTTCTCTTACCTTTGAGCAGATGACAGAGTTATTTCTGATCATTAATAGGTTAAAATGTCAGTGCAGTTGTCTACAGGCTTAAAGGGATATGCCAACATGTCTTTTGTTTTTCTGTCTTGCCTCACTCCCAAGTCCATGACAAGCAGATGGACACCATTCTTTCAACTATGCGTGCAGTAGCAAGGAAGAGATGGGCAGAACTCGCCCACTGCTAATTAGCTTAGCTCAAACACTGGGAGTCAATGGATAGTGTTAGCCTACCTCTGCCTACAGTCATCAGATAACAGCAACTCTAAATGGTCCTGTGTGCTTGTGTGTATCCTTGTCCTTTCTTACATAGTTGGCCATAATCCTTAGTACCAGTCTTCTTCTACTCACAGAGGCTCAATTTTGTTGACCTACTTACAAGCACGTCTGTGGTGATTTGCGAAATGCGGTTTAGTTTTGTATGTATGTCTTTCAAAAATTACATAAAGTGCTAATTTTAGTCTGAAAATAGATCACATAACATAAGCGGTAAAAAAAACAAGTCACAGGACCAGGACAGTTTAGAATTGCTGAAGAGTTTATCTGATGACTGTAGGCAGAGGCAGGCTAACGCTACCCATTGAATCCCAGTGTTAGAGCTAAGCTAATTAGTGGTGGGTAACCTCTGCCCGTCTCTTCCTTGTTTCTGCACACAGAGTTGAAAGACTGGTGTCTATCTGCTTGTCATGGACTCGGGAGTGAGGCAAGACACAAAAAGTAAAAATGTTGGCATATCCCTTTAAGATCCAAGAAATGAATTTTTCGTAATTAATCTTCAGTTTAGGAAACAGGATGAAGAAAACCCCGGGGTTATGATGAAGGTATATTTAGACATTCTTGTAGACACTCCAAATCCACCTTTAAACCATGCAGAAGAAAACAGAATAGAGGTAACAACTTTATCATGACACCCTGAAAAAGCTTGGCTTGAGCAAAAGTTTGTCTAACAGGAAATAGCCCTGCAATGGCTGCTATAGTACAAGGCTCTCTGATTGGGAGGACAGTCAACCAGTCAGAGAGCCAACAACGGGTCGTTCAGTTTAAGATGGACTTCTGCCTTCGACTCTTCGTCCTGTAGTTCAGACAGCGACCTGGAGGGGGCAGTGGTGGAGGTGATCGACCATCACCTGCTGGAGAGGGAGCCCTCGCCTTCCTGTCCCGTGACGGTGGAGACCGTGGGATCCTGCGCCACTTTAGTGACAGAACGCATCATCCAGAAAGCTCCAGAAGTCCTGGACCAACAGCTCGCTCAGCTGCTCTATGGTAATACACAAACACACATGTTTTAGGGCTGGGAAATATGGATAGAAAATAGATCATAATACTTTTTGCTGACTTGTGATACAAAATTTATATAGATTTATTTTCCTTTTATTAAATAATAAATTATTTATGTATGAGATTTGTGAACTTTTTTTTTTTTTTACTTTCATTTTTATTGGAGAAAACGCTGAAAATGGAAAACATCTCATTTTATATGTATCAACTTTTCAGACAATTTTGAACATTTTAAACATTTTAACCATATCTTCCCACCTGCACCCGCCACCACAATCAACCCGTTGGACACCACCAACCACACAGACAAAGATCCTTGATTAGAAAGTCGAGGCTGTGGACGCCCTCCCTGACCACAGTCTACATGTGCTTTAAAATGAAACCTTAAAACCAACCTTTTAAAAAAAAAAACATTCGCTTAACATCTTTATAGGTTCTCCTTTTTAAGTATCTATTTATCTTGACTCTTTTTTTTAAATTGTTTTTAATTGCAATCATTTTAATTGTTTTTATACCCTGTAGCACTTTGAGATCGCGAAAATGTAAAGTCAGAATCAAAATCAGAATTGGTGTTTATTGCCAAGTACTTTTGCACATACAAGGAATTTGACTTAGTAAACTTGTGCAAAAACAGTCAACATATACTTAGAATAAAAATAAAAATGAGTGAGGAGGAATAAACAAAGTTAAAAAAATAGGTAGAAAATAGTGCAAAATTGAATTAGTGCAATACAAATAAATTTATTATTATTTTCTTTTAAGTTAGATATCAGTTTTGTCCAATCTGAAATTGTGTTCTGTTTTGCACCATTGACTCTTGCAGATCAATCAATCAATCAATCAATCAATCTTTATTTGTATAGCAACCAATTCATAACAAGTGTTATCTCAAGACACTTTACAATAGAGCGCAAAGCTCTTCATATTATGGATTCACATATATGCATAGATACATATATACATATGAAAAGATGAAGAGATTAAAGTTCCGGGTAAAAAATGTCCAAAAAACGTTGAAGCTAGTCCTTGAGCTATCATGACAAGGTTTCCACCACTGTGCTACAATCTTCTTCCTTGCCGCCAGACAGATTTTGTGTGTATTTTCTGCAAAAGAGAGGAGAGAGTCACCATTTAAAAGATGTACCGCAGGGTCCACTGGAAACTTGACTCCTGTTAGTAATACTCTTTCTCCATAATTCAGAAACACCTGAATATTCCCTTACCACATGTGTAAATGATCCTACAGTTCCTGGAGAGCAAAATGAACGACCAGGGTCTGGAACCAGTCCTATTATTCTTAGATTTGTGAACTTTCATATAATTCTGTTATAAATTAAATGATAGTGATTCCCGTGGGACACATGTCTGAAAAAGATAGATCTAACCCACATTCGTGTGTGTGTTTGTATGTAGCTGCCGTGGTGTTGGACTGCGTGAACATGGCGCCCTCTGCAGGGAAGGTGACGCCTAAAGACAGCCAGGTGGCTGCGTCGTTAGAGAGTCGATTCCCCGCCCTGCCACCACGGGGCGCTCTGTTCAACACGCTGCAGAACGCCAAGTTTGATGTTTCAGGTACCACAGTCTTCATGTTATCCTGTTAGATTAGGAGGGTGGGCAACTTTGGTTACCGTGATGGCCACGTTATTGTTTTTATCAGTTTCATTGTAAAAAATAGATGCAATCATTATGGCGGCCTTTTAGCTTTGTCAACTCCAAAACAACAACAAATCTCAAAACTCAAAATGGCCACTGTGGCACGGGGAGAGTGGATCTGATGCAGGATCAAAAAATGTCAATGTCCAAGCCACAAGATGCAGTTTCCTTTGGTTTAACCATTTACCATCCTGGTGCTCGCCCATCCTGTCTTACCTGCCCCTCTTTATCCATATCACCCAGTGCCAAACAATCAAACACTTCAAAATAAAAGCCTAAATATATGCCCAAATATTCTAAATAATAAAACTGGCAATAATAAACATAATTCTCTAATCATATTTAAATTAGATAACAACAACTGAAGAAATAACTAAATTTAAAATGAGGCAATATCCTATGAATAACTCCAACAATCATTAAGTCAAACAATACAAAATAATAAATATCAAACTCTTACAGGTATTTACAATGATATTTTCACACTCCAAACAAAAGAGTAAAGCTACATTAATGAGCTGAACAAAGAATGAAAGACAATGAAAGGGACTTTTCCAGTGCAAAGACAGACAAAGTGTTCATTGTCTGTCTTGATCAGTTAATGTATTTCAACCAGTCCAACTGAGAATAAAAATTTCTTCGACAAACGTAACTTAGCCAAAGTATAAAAATCTTAGTAACTGATGGCAAGTTAAGTACATTTGACTTTTTTTTACTAAACGTATTAATAATTCTTCATAAAAGATCTTGACAGGAATCATTACAACATGTCACATCTACTAATTCCTTTTAAAAAATTAAAATAAAACCAGTTATTACAACCTAAAAATGTAATTTTTACCATCTTTTGTGTTGTAATGCATTTAGCCTGTAATGTTAGAGTGGCAGATCAGGCTAAACTTCATCATGGCAGATGGTTATTTTTTTCCTCGTTGCAATTTTTTGAAAATTTTCCCATTGACTAGTGGGCCGCCAATTGCCTAGCCCTGTGTTAGAACGTGAACATAAAGGATTGTGTAAAACAGTAAAAGATGGAAGTATCAATACTTTGATATTTACTCCTCAAAAGAAGTTTGGACGTTACTTTGGTGGATTATTTCTCCCCTTCGATAATGCTGATTAGTATTGTGTTTTATATCATTGGAAAGCTTCATTAGTCATCTTTACAGCGAGGGAAAATTTGTAAGGATTGTGCATTTGTGAAATGGGAAACACGGCTCAACATGTGCGTCATGCCCAAAAACTGTATAAAAATCCCCTTCAAAGGGAAGCTGGTGTTCTTGTACACAGAGTTGCAGCATTATTTGGCTCTGGTACTATTTCCAAACTCAGGACGAAGACTGGTGAAGTCAAGACAGACAATGAAGTGGGCGTCCCAGGAAGACAACACCACAAGATGACTGGTTAGTCACCCTTGCTTCACTGAGGAGCAGTAAGCCTTGTGCCAGGGGAAGAGGGGATTTTGGCACTTTTATTTTGGGAAGTACCAACACAAGTCAGCTGTGTTGCTCAAGGGTGACTAATCTGGCTTTCCAATGATATAAAACACAACACCATCTGGTATGAATAAAGGGGAAAATTCTCAACCAGGATAAAGTTTCCGAACTTTTTTTTAGGAGTATTTATGTGTTCATGGTCCGACTGAAAACAGGGGAAGAAGTTCATAAAGCATTTCCACCAGAACAGCTTGGTCTGAGCAGGGCTGAAACAGAGGAATTTCTGAACAAAAACTTTTATTTTGAAAATAAGGTATTTTCTTTTTTTTTTTTAATCTTTTTTTATAAACTTTCCCAAATTCTGTCCTTGATTTTAAGTAAATCATAATCCTAAAGAAAAATCACAAAAACACTTAAAGGACAAGAAATGCATTCAGATTTAGCCACCTTAATTATTAAAAAGTATCGCTATCATTATTGGTATCAGTGATACAGGCCCTTTATTTAGTGGATCAATACCAAATCTTGCAGTATCCTAATCACCATCAGTTAATATTTTATATAATAAGAACCCCAGTTTGTCTGGCCACCTCTTGTTTTACCTCAAAGGAACACTTAGACTGAAATTAAATAAATCAATCATCAGTAATTATTTTTACATATTCTTTTAGCTGAGGAGGTGACAACTTGTTTAAGGAAATTCAGTCTTCTTATATTCCCATCAGGGCAGCACAGTGGTGCAGCAGGTAGTGCACGTGCCTCACAGCAAAATGGTTGCTGGTTAGATCTCCATCTCTCTGTGTGGCCCTGTGATTGGCTAGCAACTAGACCAGGGTGTACCCTGCCTCTCGCCATTGTCAGCTGGGATAGGCTCCCGCCCCCTGCAACCCCAAATGGGATAAGTGGTATAGATAGTGGATGGACAAATGGACAGTGCCATCATTTCACCGTACTGCAGACAGCCTGTTTCATGTTTCGACACCTAGCCTCCCACCAAGCAGCTTTGATTACCAAGAGGGCCTAATGAATTTTTTTTTCAGTGCCCAAGGGGCGCTCTATTGAATATTGTAAGGCACGCTCAATGAGAAAAAAAATATATAAATAATAAAAAAAATTTGCAAATATAAAGTTTCAAAAATCATTATACCAACAGTAACATACTTCAACTCAAACACAATTAAATGAAACATAACTAAAGTCAATTTAAACTTTTAATTCAACAAAAGAAAAGTGTTTACCAGTTTTTAAACAAAACATTACCTCTACCATTGTTTCCAAATATAGTTTTTCCTTACGCTGTATATTATAGTTTAATGCCTCATAAAAGATAAATAGAGATACAATCATAGCAAAGTAAATTCTTCAATGACTTGCAAAAAACAAAACATGTACTAACAATCTAAACCTATCCTAATTTGTGCATGATGTAGTAATGGTAACTCGTGATGAATCATATTTAGCAGCTGTTAATTTTTCTTCATATTTACTTTTTTTAGTTTTTTTATTTTTTGAGAATGATTGACAGGCCGAATTGATCAAGATAGAGGGCTGCATGTGGCCCCCGGGCCGCCAGTTGCCCAGCCCTGGTGTAGACCCTCCTCTATTACTGTCGTCAGAAGCACATATTAAAGCATTGTTATATTCATATCAGTGCTGTGTTATCTGTTTGTTGGTAGTTATTGTGTTTTTTTTTCTTCTTTCAAGGTCTGAACACGGAGCAGATGTTGCTGAAGGACATGAAGGCGGTCTCTGAAGGGTTAAATCTCGCTGTTTCTGTTCTCTACATCACACTGGAGGTCAGGAAACTAAGACAATTTATATACACACTGTATTACACACTGTACTACACTCTGTATAAACTGTATATTATAGCATTTATTTTATTTATTTAATTTATCCTTTATTTAACCAGGAAGACCTCATTGAGATTACAAAATCTCTTTTGCAAGTGTGTCCTGGCCAGGACAGCAGCACATTCAACAGTTTTACACAAACACATGCGGTCATCAGACACACATAAAACAGGAATTCAATACATTAAGAAAGAAAAAGTCACAATTTTAGACAGCCAGTTTTGCTTGGGATTTGAGATTTGAAAGAAACATAAGCTACTTGTGTCATAATGAAAGGATAAGCACTCAGGGAAGAGGCCCCTAACATCACTATAATCCACATCCAGGAGTTACGTAATCCAGTGCACGGCCCTTTGTTTACACAGCATTCCTGCAGTACTGATTTATTTTGGTAATGAGTCAGTCTGCCTCTAGGGGGAGAAAGAGACTAGATGAGAGGGATGAGTTAACAAGACACCAAAAACAAAGTTGCAGTGGTTCAGCAGTTCCTAACAGACTAAAATAAAGTTGCCTTTTCTCTTTTAAATTCAGTCTTCAACGTTGTATTCTGCCTTTTCTCCCATCAGGCTTACAGATAAAATCTGCCCCAAAAAAGTTCCTCCCTTAAAGCACAACTCAAGCTTTACACAATCATCCAACCACAAGAGATCAGCATCAACAGAAGACATTTTACTTAAAAGTATGATCTTTATGTCATTATAGACAGGATTAGGTCTGATTGGATTAAGTCTCTGTCAAACATTTTAGTCTAGTTTACATTTGTTGATGAAAATGTCAGTTAATTTAGTTTTTGTCCATGTGCACTTGTTTTTATTAGTTACTGTCTAGTTTTCGTCAGGGGAAAAAGGGTTGTTTACAAAAACTGTGATGAAAATAATTAGTCAACAAAATTAACACTGGAAGTCATAAAGAAAATATTTTTCTTCTTCATGTCACTCCAATACCTTCTGAATCCAAGCATTATATGATGGAAGTTCAGGTTTCAACCATCTTATTGATTATTGTGATAAACTTGATGGATGCAGCCTACGGGATTTGAAGTAAATATGTCTTTTCTCTGCCAACAACAATTTCTGGGAGCACACCAAGAAGGACGACTAGTTTGTGTGTGTTTTAATGTACCTCTCTTTGTTTGTGTGCATCAGGACTTCCTGCAGAGGGCCGGGCTCGAGGCAGAGCTCTCTGATTTCTGTTTGAAGTTCGGCTTCGACCTGCTGCTGCTGATGACAATCTCCTTCAACGAGAACCAGGAGCCAATCAGAGAGCTCGCTGTGTTCAGCCACAGCAACACCTTCAGACAACAGGTACAACACACAGTGACACCATGACAGTTATTACTCTGTATTTAGGCTCCTGTAATACACTGTGATGGTTTATTAATGTATGTACTTACATACAGTAGCTGTTCATCTTTTTGACGACTCTGATGTCCTCTCTCCTCAGGTGGGCCTCCACCTGGAGCAGGCTCGTAACCCCGCCCTCAACCTCTGTCCAATCAGCAGCCCCCATCCTCACATCACAGCCTATCAGCAGGGTAAGATTGTTCATTTGGCTCTGACGGCAGTATGCCTTTAAGGGAGGAGGGAACCAGCATGGTGGGGCCAAGAGCTCAGTAAAATACAGAGAATTATGGGTAAAAAGAAGCCAAAAAGCAGCACCAAGGTGGTTGGATACAGCATTTACTTTTGTGTCTGTTTGTCTGAATGTCTGTTTGTTTGTTAGCAAGATTACGCAGAAACTACTGGACAGATTTTGCTGAACTTTTCAGGAGATGTTGGTAATGGCCCAACTTAAAAATGATTAGATTTTGGTGGTGATCCAGATAACTGCCTTTAGTGGATGAACTTTTTTGTTCAATAACTGTCTAACTAATAATCTTATCAACATGATTCTGAGTGCTAGGTGTGGGTTTTCAGGGTCAAAAAAATATATTATGATGGTAACTTTATCATGGAACTATTTCTTATAGATGTGACAGCAATATGTGAGCTACCTTGGCAGAGGTTTAGTTTTCATTTTCATGACCAGAAACTGAACTTGGCTAAATTATTGAATAAGGGAGGGAGAGCACATAGCTTACTTTGCGTAATTCAGAGTAACGCAATTATTTATATGAGTTAAATGTAGAATTTCTGTTGTAGAAATAGTTGCTCTGATTCATAGTTTATCCCAGTAGGTGGCAGTAATAAGCTTTACACAGTATTTGTCCCCTGCTGGAAAGTAAAAAGAAGCAGCAGCCCAGCTGGGTGTAGCATACTACAAAAACAGCCGATTTGGAGTCATATTACATTTTACTATCAATTATAGTATGCTAAGGCCACTGCTGTCATACATTGTATGTAGTTGGTGATTAAACAGACATAGTCCAGTCCAGTTCAGCGCAGTTCAGAGCTTTATTGTCCCACCAAGGGGAATTTGGTCTGCAGTGACACCACAACTAACAGCAACATCTACAAACAAATAAATAAGTAAATATTGACACAAACAACATCGCCGTGTACAGTACAACCAAACTTGACAAGAACAACCCCAGCAAAGTAAAAAAAAGAGGTATCAAAAGAGTATAAAAGAGTTGTTTTGTAGCATCACAAATTCCCAAAACAGAGATTATCTAACAGAAGAAGAAAGCGCTGTGATTTACATTTAGCAATGTCTACAGCTCTCTCTGCGATTATTGGCAAAAATATTCGCATTCTAAATATTTTATGCATTCAAAGATTTTCAACCTGCTTTTAAATTAAGTAAAAACCAGAGTTATTTACATTTTCGTCATGCCATTTCATTTTCTAGGAAACTCTCTGGCATCTCGTAAGAAGCTCCTCCCCATCGTCAAAGACTTCCTGAAGGGGTGGGATGGGGCCTGCCCCCTGGGAGACATGGAGGAGGACGAGGACTCTCAGGTCCCGCCCACCCCGATGAACAGTCTGGTGGAGGGCTGTCCGCTGGACGACGGCCTGCCGCAAATCAGCGCCAGCGACCTCGAGGAGAAGTTCAACAAGATGGCCGCAAGAGGAACGCACTGACCTCTGATCTGCCGGCTATTAATCATCAGGACGCTCTGAGCATGCTCAGTCTGTCGGGCAGCTGATCTGATCATAATGATGAAGGTACCGCAGTCTGATGATGTCACAGTGTTAAAGGTTGAGTTGTCATGGTTTTCATGATGTCACTTCCTGCTGTGAGCACAGCTGTAATTAAAACACAAACATGGTCAGGTGGAGGTCAGCCCTTCAAAATAAAAGTCTGAGAGTTGAACAGTGAACTGACAGTAACCTCTGTACCAAAATAAGACAATCCAAACGCCCCCAGTGTTCCTGTTACTGCCACGGGGTGCGCCACAGCCTGCAGCTAATGATAATGTTTGGCATTAATTATTGTTTTTATTGATTACTTTATTATTTTATTACTACTACTGTTAAGCCAGAGTAAGCTTTAAGGTAGACACAACCACACAGCAAGAGCAAAATAAATGTGTTGAGTGATCAGTTATTTGTGTTTTTTTTTAATCAGTGTTTTTCAGCTTGTTTGGACCTAAATCTTACTTAATGAGAAAGCAGCACCCAAAATTTCTTGAAGATTTTAACCTCTCACGTCATTACAGAAAACCTGAGAGATCATTCATGTAGACACTGAGATTAAGGATTCAAGATTTGTTATCAAAGATTAAATAATTAATGTTTTTATGATTGAAAAAATAACACGTAAATGTTTGTTTTCCACACAATATTTCCCCTCCTTTCATTTTAAGTGAATCTTTGGTCCTGCCACATTCTGCATTAACAATATTCACCCCTGGATCTCTGATATATTCATGTTAGGCTGCTGTTAACAGACATAACATACAAACTCCAGTTCCAGTGAAGTTGGAAATATTTGCAAGGCAATGATTTGCAAATCCTGTTTGACCTGTGTTCAATTGAAAATGCGACAAAGACAAGATTTTTAATGTTCAAACTGATGAACTTGCAAATATCCACTTATTTTGAATTTGATGTCTGCAACATGTTCCAAAAAAAGCTGGGACAGGGACAACAAAAGACTTTGAAATTGTCAGCAATGCACAAAAAAACACCTTTTTGTAACATTCCACAGGTGAACAGGTTAACTGGAAACAGGTGAGTGTCATGATCGGGGAGGAGCATCCTCAAAAGGCTCAGTCATGCACAAGCAAGAATGGGGTGAGGTTCACCACTTTAAATGCTGTTCTTAAATATTGTCCAACAGTTGAAGAACAGCATTTTTCAACGTACAAAAGAATTTAGGGATTTTATCATCTACAGTCCATAATATCAAAAGTTTCAGAGAATCCAGAGAAGTATCTGCATGTAAGCGTCAAGGTCAGAAACCAACGTTGAATGCCTGTGACCTTCAATCCCTCAGACAGCACTGCATTATAAACTAGCATCATTCTGTGAAGGATATCACCACGTGGGCTCAGGAACACTTCAGAAAACCATTGTCAGTTAACACAGTTCATCTCTACATCTACAAGGTCAAGGTCAAACTCTACCATGCAAAGACAAAGACAAAGCCAAATATCAACAACACCCAGAAACCCCACAGGCTTCTCTGGACCGAGCTGATCTGAGATGGACTGAGGTAAAGTGGAAAAGTCTGCTGTGGTCTGAGTCCACATTTCAGACTGTTTTTGGACATCATGGATGTGGTGTCCTCCGGGCTAAAGGGGAAAAGGACCATCCAGACTGCTATCAGGTCAAAAGACAGCATCTGTTATGGTATGGGGGGGTGTTAGTGCCCATGGCATGGGTAACCTGCACATCTGTGAAGGCTCCATTAATGCTGAAAGGTACAAACAGGTTTAGGAGCAACATGCTGCCATCCATCTTTTTCAGGAGTGTCCCTGCTTATTTCAGAGACAATGAAGACACATTCTGCTTGTGTTACAACAGCGTGGCTTCAGAGTAAAAGAGTGCAGGGACTAGACTGACCTGCTGCAGTCCACACCTGTCTCCCATTGAGACTGTATGGAGCATTATGAAGCGCAAAATATGCCAACAGAGACTGTGGATTGTTGACCAAATGAAGTTGCACGATAAGAGAGAATGTGAAAGAATTCGGCCTACAGAGCTTCAACAGTTAGTGTCCTCGGTTCACAAACACTTATTGAGGGTTGGTAAAGGTAAACATGCCCCTGTCCCAGCTTTTTTTGGAACGTGTTGCAGGCGTCAAATTTAAAATGAGTGAATATTTACAAGAAAACAATGAAGTTTATTAGTTTGAACATTAAATATCTTGTCTTTGTGGTGTATTCAGTGGAGCCAAGATGAGCAGATAGCACAAATGGAGAAGCACCATATGGGGATCTCTGAGTTGGATTGTGGGGGGGGGGGGGCGTTGTAACTTAACACTAACATGAACTACGTAATCAGACCCTACAATACGGACAGTTACATCACTGAGATTACTGCGGCCAGGCAAATCTGAAACATTTTGAGAAACAATGTTTGATCTGCTGATGGAATTTTGTCTGTTGGAATAAAAGCCTGATTGAAGAGACAGAGTGACGTCAGCTGTTTGGTTACTAAGGGGGACTAAAGAGTGCTTAATCAGGCTCTGGAAGTAAAGCATGGACCACCTCATGCAAAAGGATAACATGGAATTAATCACAGTAAACAGGCCGAAATGCACACACACCGTCATGCACTAATGTAGATATGTCTGTGATACCTCTGGTGATGGTTCGGTGCCTTGCACAAAGGCATCTTAACTCAACTAAATCAACTCTTTCTGGCTATCAGACTAATCCAGACATTTAAACCCCCAGCCATACAAGCAGTATGAGAGGTCTGGCTATTAAATAATGAGACAGCTCTTGTGAGGATTATACCATGTGGTTCAGAGTCACACTGAGTCTTACTTATTAAAGTGACATCATTAGTTTAGTGTGAGCTACTGATTTAAGTGCACATGTTTTTGCATTTCTCCTCATTTGATAATGTAAATACCTGTATTTGCTTACCATAACAACTGAACTGTGGTTCACTGAAAAATGGAGGCTTCCAAGCAGATCAGAGATCACTTTGCAGTGGTTGTGAAAGCAATCTGAACCAAACAAAGACTAAACAAGGCCAGCAAACCAGAGGGGAGTGCATTGTGGCTTGGATTTGGCCGAGTATGACAATGCAAGGCTGAGTGCAGACATTATGAAAGTGCCTCCCTTACAGCCTAAATGCAGCTTTATCTTTATTTTTATGGCACAGAATACTTCAGAACTTTGAGTTCAACAATATTTTCACTCAAAGCCAGCTGTGAATTCCCAGGTCATAGTCTAACAATAGGCCAGATGGGAGGAACAAGGACCACAGCTACAGCCCCAACTATTGGTGGGAGGCCAGGCTACACAACAATTGACACGCTTTGGTCCACCTGACTAGGAGCAGTGTGAAAGCTAACCAAACCATGTTAAAATGAAAAAGTGTTGCAATTTCACCTCCCGAACTGAACCAAGTCCACCGAATTTTAGAGGTGATAGAAACCGAAGTGACTGCTGCCCTAATTTTATTTATTTATCAATCTGACAAACAGCCACAATATGCTAGCTTGTAGTCAGCTATGGGAATTCTGCAAAATTTGAATCCATCTTTAAAACCAAAACAAATAGTCAGAAAAGAGTCAGCCCTTGTACAGTGTGAGGAAATATAGACATAAACTATTCAGACCAAAATAATATTTAAACCAGGCTGTGAACATGTTTATTTCTGCCTTTTTAACATGAAGTGTGTATGTGACATCTGCTTCTGCAGACAGCCTCCAGTGGACAGTTCAGGAACTGCAGCTTCTTGTCTGTGGTTTACTGGCGTTGAATTTGTGGTGTGCCGTGACATTTAACTTCCTGTTGATATTTCACAATAAGAGTCAGCTGAACCACTGGAGGCTTTTATTGTGACACATTAAGAGGAAGTGATGCAGCAACAGGAAGTTACAGGAGGATCATATGAGTCTTTCTTTTTTCTCTGTAAGTAACTGGACACCACCTGTTTGGAGTAATCCTGCCTCCTAATGAGTCAGTTCTGATGGAGCTAGAGTGAAGCTCACCTGCAGCCTCACCTGCACGGAGGAGGAGGCAGCAGCCAATCAGACAGCGGCCCTGCTCAGAAATGCTGCTCAACCTGTCAGGCAGAGAGAGGGAGAGAGAGAGAGAGAGAGAGAGAGGCAGGGCGAGCAAGGGCGAGACCCATTGAGTCTAAGTGGGAACTCCCAGAGAGAGAGTGAGAGAGAGAAAGAAGGAGAGAAGAAGGAGGAAGAGTCTGAGAGCCAGCAACGTCCAGCCGCTCACTGCTGCTGGTCAGGACACGCCGTGACATCACTGTGACATCATGAGCTCCCCCGCTGGACCCTCAGACCTCAGGTACGCCGAACACACACTGACACACGCTGACAGACCCCTGTGAGTGAGTGTGTGTATGCTGTGGAGTGTGGTTGATCTGGTGTGAGTGTGTATGAGTGTGTTTCCTGTTCCATCACAAAGGGGAAGTTTCGCTGCACTTTGTGCTCTCTGGTCTCAGCGTTTGTTCTTCCACGCGGTCTGTGAAGTGGTCACGGTGTGTTGACTGTCCTGTTTGTGCTGTCGTCATGTCCAGCCTTAAAGCTGTGCAAAGTGCAGAGTGTACTTGTCTAATTTTATTGAAAACACAGCAGTACATTGATTTTAATCCACACTGTCCTGATAATTACAGATAGATATTTTGTTAAAGATGCAAAAAGCAAAATTTGAGTCTTAAATTACTTTTAATAAAGGAAAAAAAAAGTATCCAACAGTGACACCAGTTAATGCCAATAAATGTTAATGTGAGACATAAAAGAGTGGGTGTATATCAGGGTTGGGAAACTTTGGTAATCAAGAGGGCCACGTTAATTTTATTCTTAGTGACAGGGGGCAACATTGTTGAAATTGGAACAATACACTTGTGGCTTTCAGATTACTTACTAGTTGTTTATGTTTATTTTACTGACCGTTTTTATTTCAACAAACATCTACTGATTCACAGAGGAGAATTTTAGAGACATAATTACAGCTCCATTTTCTTGGAAATATTGCTACTTTAATGTTTTCACTATATTTTTTCACGTTTCCTTCACTAAAATGCATTTTTTGGTATTTCAAATTGACTGGTTGGCCACAAGTTGCTCACCCCTGGTATAGATGATACTCTGTATCATCTATTAGCTATACTGCTTCTTCATTTGGGGTCATGAGGGACTGGAGCCTTTTTCAGCTGACATTAGACAAGAGACAGGGGTCACCCTGGACTGGTCACCAGCTAATTACAGGGCTGGGCAACTTAAGTCATGAAGAAGGCCACATAAAATTATTCTCATTGCCAGAGGGCAACATTTTTGCAACTTGAAGGGAAGTAAAAAGGATGAAACTATAGCTGTCAAAGGTTAAAACTACTTTATCCACAATTCTTTTAGGGATGCATATGATATTGGGTTTCTGCCAAGATCTGATGTGCAGATATTTCCACCAAGTGACCAAGAGTCTATTAGTGTTAAAAAAAAAAAAAAGAAGATGTGAAGCAAAAAAAAAAAACACATTTTATTCTTTCATAAAATATATTTTGATCTATAAAAGTGGACCTTCAGTGATGATGAGGTAAACCATTATGGTTCATTTGATCTCTCTGCCAGTATTACAACTATTATATGGGATAGATATGGCCAGATTTTACTGCCAAAATCTACATTTTTACAGCAATTATCTGCCAATACTGAAATTGTTCTAATGATATGCATACTTTATTTATATATCCAATGTTTTTTTAGAGACATATAATGAGCTAAAGACAATTCAAGCCAGTTTCTGCAGCTTCTTTGATGCAAGCAATATCGCATTTATTGATTTTAAAATGATCCTACACAAAATTTTTATTTAAATTTTGACAAATGCATAAACAAAGAGTTTCACAGAGACAGTTATAGAAAACAATAGCTCTATTTTCTTAGAAATATTGCTGATTTAATTTTGTCATGGCAGATTCTGTCAAGTTTCCTCCATGTTCATCCTTATTTTTCTTTTTTAACTGACTTGCGTGCAGCATTTAGACAGTAAAAGGGCCGAATGTTACCCTGATGAGCATGTTTTGGTCTGTGGGAGAACACTGGAGGACTGGAGGAAAACTTAAGCATGCATGGGGAGAACATGCAAACTCCACACAGAAGGACTCCATGTGATCTAGAACTGTGAGGCATGAGCACTACCTGCTGCTCCAGCGTGCACCATTTGCATCATGTGTGTCTTTATTGTAGAGCTGCACGATGGTGTAGTGGTTCACTCCACTGCCACACAAAAAGATAGGTCTTGGTTTGAACCGTTGGACAGACAAGGCCCTTTGTTTTTTCTGTGCAGTGTTTAAAATAAACACCTGACAAAGGCTAAATCGCAGAGAGTTAGGAGCTACGCAGGTAAATGTTTGTACTAGGGGTGTGTAATTAATTCGGATTTTAGCATTATCACATGAGCCTTCACAGTAAACACAGCGTGACAGTCTAAAATGAATACAGTACCTACAAAAAAATTGTGGATTTGTGTGAAAAAATACTGTAAAGTCAGAGTGCTTTCAAAATTATACATCTTAATTGTTTATTTGTATTAATTTACATACACAAAGTGAGCAAACATAGAAAAATCGAAATAAAATCAATATTTGGTGTGACCATCCTTTAACTTCAAACCAGCAAGGTTCTCATAGTCAGAGATTTTGCAGGATTAGTCAGCTGATGATTAACCAATTACACCAAACATGTGCTGATGATCATAATTTCCAAATGAGGGTGGAAACAGTCATTAACTGAAACAGAAACAGCTTAAAACTGAGTGAGAAAGAGCCAAACTCTGCTACCAAGGTGTGTCTATACCATGGCAAGACTAGCAGAGCAACAAGACGCAAGATAGTTATACTACATCAACAAGGTTTCCCCCCAGGCAGAAATTAATCAGGACTGGGGTTAAGATGTGATGTTCAAGTTCTTTGCTTTTTAGAAGAAGCAGAAAGAAACGTTTGACACAGAGGATGGTGGAGGCAGTGGTCGGCCAAGGAAATTTAAGCGGGTTGCACACATAAAGTTTATCGGGCTGTTTTTGTCCTGACTTTTCCCTTCTCGACCAAGGACGGCAAACGGCAGATTTTTTTATGTCTTTAAGATTATCCTATAAAATTATCCTGTGGTCTGAGGTGTAAGAGTGAATTTGTTCCAATAATCAGCTCTTAAACAGGTCTGGGCCGACAATCATAACTTGTTCAACATTTATTACCAAAAATCTTCATGTGTGTAATAAAAGCCGACGACTCCTGAGTCATGACTCAGTGAATTGGGACGTAGGTCAGAATGTAGCCAATCAAGAAGTGAGCTGACTGAGGAATAAGGGCGCAGGCATAAATAAAAACAAGCATGGCTGACCTGAAACATAAAGTTTGGTGGACCTCAAAAATTGAGGACCAGTTCAAGTGTTCACACTGTCTCCAGGATTTTTTTCCAAAATCTTTTCTTTTTTTTTTGTTTGATTTTTCCGTCAAAGATAGTCCCAAGACCATCATCATTCCCTCTTCTCATATGTCCTCTTCCATGTTGCGTTTTCCAGTTGTTGCTGTGTTTCTTCTTCTTTGTTTTTGTTAGATCCCGTTTGATCAGATTTCTGTCTTGGAGGACTAGATTCTAGATCGGTGATGGGACAGAATGGTTTTGTGTGTGGTGTGCTGTGTTGAGATTATCAGAGCACACCACACACAGTACAATCAAAACTGTTCAATGCCCGATTTTTTTATCTTCATGTGTGGGGTCTCTAACAGATAAAAAATCTCTTCCGATTTAGAAAATTCTTATGTGTGCACCCAGCTTTAGTGCAGCAGGTAAAAGACACATCATGCTAAACTGTATTCAAAACCAGAACCATCAGCTCAGAGCTGGCAGAAACCAGTGGATGCACCAATCAACAGTCTGGATAAGTCTGGTCAGAGGTGGTCTTCATGGAAGAACTGCATCCAAGAGCCAAACCCCTTATGTGGAAACAAGGCCAAGCTGCTCAACTACGCATAAAACATCTTATGTAGGACATACTAACCTACTGAGTGTTGGATTTTCCCAGCCAGACCCTGAAGGCACCACAGGGGAAACATGATAACATGAGGACGACATCCCACCTACTTAACCACACACTCTTACAGAGTTAGGGGTGGGTGTGTCAGCCTTCTGCTTCAGTAACAACAAACACAGGAACAATGAAGCCCCGCCCCCTTTACCTGCCCAGGTGAGTCTGTTAAAAGACAAAACCAGAGCAGTCGGGCAGGTTGGGTCAGATTCAAATCTTTATTCTTCTGCTGCTTGATCCTGCACACACTGAACAAGATAATTACCTGTTCATAGGTGAGAGTAACATGGAGTAGGGCGGGGGCATATGGACTTAAGACCACATCATGATACCTTTTACAGTTCGATGGAAACTGATTTATATCTCTATATTTTATCTAAATCTTGAGGAAATGATTTGATTCTTCAGATTTTTTTCCTGAATAGTGACAAATGACAAGTGATCATTTTTTCAGATGGATGTTGAAACATAATATGTTTGATTTTACCTGCTGAAGGCCATAAAACAACATGTATTATCTATTTTTCGCACAACAGTTTTTTATACCAAATGGCCACTTGGACATGGACAATGGACACCCATGTAGCTGCTTGTTAAGCCAGTCACATGACAGCAACTCATTGCATTTAGGCATGTAGACATGATCAAGACGACAAGATCAAACCGAGCATAAGAATGGAGAAGAAAGAAGATTTAAGTGACCTTTAACATGGCATGGTTGTTGTTGCCAGACCAGCTGGTTTAGGTGTTTCAGAAACTGCTGACCAACTGGAAGTTTTAAACAGCGCTAGGGTTTCAGAGAATGGTCCGGAAAAGAGAAAATATCCAGTGAGCCATAGATCTCTGTGACAGAGGTTAGAGGAGAATGGCAATATGGGTTGGACATGACAGAAAGGCAACAGTATTTCAAAGAGCCACATGGTATGCAGAAGACCATTTCTGAACACGCAGCACGTTGAATCTTGAAGCAGATGGGCCTCAGCAGCAGAGGAAAACACCAAGTGCCTCTCCTGTCAGTCAAGAACAGGAAACTGTGGCCAACATTTGCACAGACTCATCAAAATTGAGTTTTAAAAGATTGGAACTAGAAAAGCACTCAGAGAGCGCAGACCCCCGCCAAGCAGCTCGGTTATGGCACTGGCTTTTCCACAACTCCTGTAAAAGATACAGTTCTGGATCACCACGCGCTCCGACTGGACGGCTGAGTCTCCGCACATGTCTGTCCATGTGGAGGGCTCCTCCGCTGGCATTGCAAGGGAAGCTGGGAAATGAAGTCACATAGGCTTGAAAAGTTGACATCAGTTTGCAAATAAACTGCAATTCCAATAATGAAGTTAAGGGGGCGAAACCCTCACAGCAGCAGGAGAAATTAAGGGGATTTCCCATCATAAACTTCAATGCTTTTCTGTGATGTCAAATTGGATTGGATCCACATAAAATTTAACTTGATAATAGAGTTATATTATACATATTATCCTATTTGAAGCGAATCCATCAAGTGATGTCAGAGATATGATTTTTTTTAAATATGGCCCAATGTTAATTTATGGGATTTTTAGAAAATTTTGGGAATTTTTTTGCATCCAGACAAATATGTGGATCACCACCAAAATGTAATGGCTTCTTCCTTGGACCAAACCACAACTCTGGTAAAATTTTCATGTAAATCCATCCAGTAGTTTTTACGTAATCTTGCAAACAGACAAACGTACGCCGGCGAAAACATAACCTCCTTTGCAGAGGTAAAAATGTTGCCTGGTGTGATGAGTCTTATTTTCTGCTAGCACATCATGATGTTTATAGTTTTTGTAAAGCATTAAACAGAACAAAATCAGTCTAAAGCCAAGTCCACATGAGCCAAGTTTCATACAGGCACTTTTATTAGCAGTCATATCATTGCTTTTTTTGTTTGCTTGAATTTTTTATTCTTTGTCTCTGCAGTGCTTCGGCTGAAGCCTCAGGCCCCTCAAATATACAGGACATGGAGTTAAGGGAAGAGTGGCAGGATGACGGCTTTCCCAGGTATCTACGGCTTCAAGCTTAATTACGTTCTACTTTAAAGAGCCCATGTTATGCTGTTTTTGAGTTTGATACACCCCTCACTGTGTTTTACATGTCTCCTTTGTATGATAGAGCACTTCTAGGAACAAGACAGAAGTCTTAGTAGCTGCCTGAAACAGATTGTTCCACTAAATTTCAGCTTTCTATTTAGAGGTGCTTTCAGTTGTCTTGCTTGTTTTTATTAATAAAGAAATGTGGTCCAGATCTGATAAAACTGCTACCAACGCTGTTAGCATCCATGCTAATCTCTGTACAAGCAGTCACTTCCTGCTGTTGTCTTTCTTGTAGCTCGTTCCTCTTCCTGCTTTGAAGGGCGCTGACTGGGCCGTGTCACTTTGGGCCAAGCACAGCCGTTGTAGATTGAAGCTTGGCAGAATCTCAATTTGGCAGGAGCTCAATGTGAAACAGACTGAGAATACAGGTGGATCAGGGCTACTCTGTATATTAAAGAAGGTTAGAGTAACGGGAGTATTTTTGAACATTTTTTACCCTCGTAGTTATAGAAATAAATGAACGAGAGAAAAGGTCAAATATGGGCTCTTTTAATATTTTCTACCAGAACATACCCTTTAATCACACCTGAAATAAACTCCCTTATTAATAAATATATTCCACCATAGATATATTCACCCTTGTGAACTCTTAACACCAAAAATGTTGTTTTGGATCAGGCTGTGAACATGTTTATTTCTGCTGTAAAAATGGACATTTGATCATGGAGTGTGTATGTGACTCCTGCTGCCTCTGCAGACAGCCTCTAGTGGACACTTGAGGAACTGCAGCTTTTACACATCAGCACTGGTTCCATTTTACATCCAAACAAGTTGTTGCTTGATACTGTGAGTTTAAAGCAAACTAAATGAATTCTAAGTTGATTTCTGGCATCTGGTTTCAGGCCTCTCCCAGAGGATTGTGGGAGTCCAGGGGGGGCAGGAAGTCCGACAGGGGAGCAGCCAGGTAAGCTTTAATACTCAATGTGTCGCTCAAAGGTGTTTCCCTTAACTCTGTCCACTCACTCTGCTTCTCTTCTTAGCCCCGCCCACCAGTCTGGCCCTATCAGGAGACGGGGCCAAGAAGCGGCTGGTGGCCCCAGCGCTCAGCCTCACTCTGAGCCGCAGAGACTCTCACCCATCAAACGACGGGTTCTCCGCTGCCGCGCTGTCAGCAACGCCTGACGAGACGCCGTCACTCAACATTGACCTGGATGCTCTGGAGACGCCATCAGGCAGCGAGACGGGGACGCTGCCGGACAGCTCGCACGAGCTGGAGTGGGACGGTGAGACAGGATGATGGACAGACCGACAAAGTGACAGACAGACTGACTGCAGATAGATCTAGATTAACTAGATCAAAAGTCTGTCATCAGACATATATTTTTATTATTATTATTATCCTCATTATTATTATTATTAAAATTATTATTATTATAATTATTATTATTATTATTATTATTATTATTGTTATTATTATTATTATTATTTTTATTATTATTATTATTGTTGTTGTTGTTGTTGTTGGTATAGTTATTTGTTATTATTACTTTCATTTCATTTTTATAGTTAATTTATTGTTATTATTATTGTTATTTTCATTATTAATTTATTGTTATTTTATTAGGGTTGATGGTATAATTATTTATTATTATTACTGTTATGATTGTTATTTTTATAATTTAGTTATTGTTATTATTATTATTGTTGTTGGTATAATTATTTAATAATAATAATAATAATAATAATAATAATAACAATAAATTTTATTAAAAAGCGCTTTTCTAGGCACTCAAAGATGCTGTACAGAGGCTAAGAACATCATATAAAACAACACAATAATAAAAACATGATTAAAAAGAAAATAAAAACGCATAAAATACATTAAAAGCAGTCATGCATTGAAAGCAATTCTAAAAAGGTGGGTTTTGGTGAGTGTTTTGAACGTGGACAGGTTCGGGCAGTTTCTGATGTGTAATGGTAGTGCTCTGTACCCCCAGGTTTGTTATCATTATTGTTATTTTTCTAATTAATTAATTAATTTATTACTATTATTATTATTGTTATTGTTATTGTTATTATTATTAATATATATTTTTTTATTATTATTATTGTTACTATTGTTATTATTATTATTATTGTTATCATCATTAACAGTGAATCAGAAAAGCCGAGCATTGTTTCATCTGTGTATGGCCAAACACAGATTTTCATCTTGATGACTCTCTGACCTTTCTCTGACAGATGACCTCCCTCGGATGGCGAGGGCAGGGGCAGGGGGTGGAGCCACAGCCTCGGGACGGAACCCCATGGAGCAGTCAGAGGGTCTGATCGAGCTGGACCAGGTGGACAGCAAGGGGCGCCGCTGGAGGAAGTTCTGCATCTCCGGGCAAGAGTACCACGTCAACATGAGTGTCCTGGAGCCGTATCTGCAGGTGCTGTCACACGGAGGTAAACAGACACACTTACACACAAACAACTGACCCTTTGTCAAGCCCCGCCCTCTCCAGGAAGTGATCCTCTGTCAAGCCCCACCCTGCCTGGTCACTGATGCTAGGTTAGACAAAATCTCCTGTCATCCGGCTCCTTTCCATTTTAAACAAATGAGAACAATCCTTGTTTTAAATATTTTTTTATCCACTTTTAAATAACTTTATTTCTTTATCAACTTGCCTAAATTTATTGTCATATATATGATATTCAAATATGTTTGTAAAAGCCAAACATTTATACTATACTGGCCCATTAATCAGTTGTTGCATGTCATGCACAGTAAGTTATTAAATCTTCTGTCTTTTACAATCTTTCAGGATGCATGTAAAAGGTTGCCTGCCTTTTTACAATCTTCTCATTATTATTCTCACTGGACAATATCTATTACCATGACGTTTTATATATATATATATATATATATATATATATATATATATATATATATATATATATATATGTATATACACACATATATATATATATGTGTGTATATGAGGTGTGTCAGAAAAGTTCAAGGACTGGTGTCACAATAGATTTATTTCAAACCCAAACTTCAAACTAAGAGTTTTCCCCTTCAAAGTAATCCCAGCATGTCTACAAAGAGATACTGCGGCGTTTGCTTCGTTCAGTGCGCGAGAAGAGACGAGAGCTGTGGCAGGACAAGTCGTGGCAGCTTCACCATGACAACGTGCCTGCTCACAATGCCCTGAGCATCCGACAGTTCCTGGCCGAGAAGAACATCGCCGTGCTGGAGCAACCTCCTTACTCACCCGACCTGGCTCTGTGTGATGTTTTCCACTTCCCCAAGCTCAAGGGGGTCATCAAGGGGACCCGTTTTGAAGATGTGGACGACATCAAAAAGGCCGTGACGACGGAGCTGCGGAGGATCCCGGAAGAATCCTTCCAGGAGTGCATGAAAGTGTGACAGAGAAGGATGGGAAAGTGCATTAGACTCCAGGGGGATTACTTCGAAGGGGGAAACTTGTAGTTTGTAGTTTGGATTCTAAATAAATCTTTTGTGACACCAGTCCTGGAACTTTTCTGACACACCTCGTACATATATATATTGTATTCTTGCTCAAGTCAAGTCAAGTTTAGGTCTTTCATTATTTTTGCTGTGGTATCAAACAGATATCAATTTTATTTTATTTTTGCTGATAATAGAGGCTCCTTAAATAAATAAAATAAAGAACTGATCATTTTCCATTTAGACTTACCAGTTATTTTGTGGTCAATAAGCGTCTGTTGGTGGCTCCAAATGGTAACAATATTCAAACAATAGTACTCCAAACTATTTATTCAATCAGTCCATTCAACACTGATTAAGTCAGAAGAAAAGTGTAACAATAGTTTTATCTTCTTACCCTATTTCTCATTGTGGGGTGATGAAGATGAAGATGAAGATGATTAGGGGTTGGGTGTTTGCTGTGGGCTATAAAGGGAAGAAGATTGAGCATTTATTAGTCAGCTAACACTGTCATAAATGTGCTTCCAACACTTCAACAAAAAAAAAAATCCTTTCCTATATGTATATATATCTATATATGGCTTTTATGATTGTCTGTTTTTCAGTATAAAACCTGAAAGTCCAATAAAAGCACTGAAACAAAATATATCAATGAACTTAATATAAGCCACAAGTAGAGTTCATCTTAAAACCTTGATATGATTTTTATATGTCATCCTGTGAAACTCTGTCTCTGATTGGTCTTCAGGTTACTATGGAGATGACATGAACGCCATAATCCTCTTCACTTCCTGCTACCTTCCTGAGAACACCATTGAGGACTACGAGTACGTCATGGACAACCTGTTCAGGTGAGTCGCCTAACTCTACCATGAGGCTCTGTTATTATTTATGTACATGAATAAAAATATTTCCTTTAGTCTGTAAATAATCCTGTTTTTATTTGAGAGGGGTGTCAGTATGAGGCAGGCCTTTGACTATTAAATGTGTAAAACTAAACTGTTGCCGATGTTTTTAATGTTTTTGTTAAGAAATATGATTATAAATTGTTGTGAGATAAAGTTGTTTGTTTCAAAATCTGGGCTTAAGCTAACTGTCTGAAGGTCCTTTAGGACGAGGCCAAGAATGAGGGACTTTCTGAGAAACTCTGAGTGTCAGTGCTGCACTTATATACCAAACTTAAAGGGATACTCTAACATTTTTTTTCTTTTTCTTTTCGTGTCTTGCCTCACTCCTGAGTCCATGACAAGCAGATAGACTCCATTCTTTTCCAACAAGGAAGTGATGGGCAGAGCTCAAAGAATTTACATAAGCAAATTGCCTCATGTAGAATCTAAGTAACGTAGTATTTCTATAACAAATGCTGTTTGTATTTATTCTGGCAGGTACATCGTGGGGACGTTGGACCTCATGGTGTCGGAAAACTACCTGCTGGTCTATCTTTGTGCCATGGCTCCCAGAAACAAAGTCCCTCCCATCAAATGGCTCCATCAGTGCTACACCTCCATCAACAGGAGGTACGCTGGATTCATCCACCTCAACAGCCCCAACACACTCACATTTCAACGCTGAGACCTTCCCATGGTGATCGATGTCATTTTACTTTGTGTGTTCAGACTAAAGAAGGACCTAAAGGGGCTGCTGGTGGTTCATCCTGCCTGGTACATTAAAGCTCTGATCACCGTGATCAAACCCTTCATCAGGTCAGACACGCAAACACACACTGCTCATCACTGTCAGGGGTCTACAGGAGTTTCAGATCCACTGAAGACCACAGGCACTGGATGATCCAAGGCCAAATTTTTGACTTGAATTCAGACCATATTTCAGGCTTGGTTTTAGTTCAGGCCATATCTGAGGCCTAGTGTTTATCCAAATTTAAACCTCCTTTTAGGCTCTTATTTTGACCTGATTTTAGAACATTTTTGAGCTCAATGAAAGCCTTTATTTTCTGCTAGTTTTTACCCTATGTGTTTGTTTTATACACCTAATTTTGCCAGAGTTTAACATCTCATTTTAGTCCATATTTTGGCTTAGTTTTAGGCTTGATTTAGCCCCTATCTTGATCCTGGTTTTTATCTTAATTTAGAGCCCGTTAGGTCCCTATTTTGACCTGATTGAGCACTTTTAAAGCCCAATGTAAGCCTTTGTTCAAGCTATTTCAAGCTAATGTGTTTGCATAATTTTAAAATTTACACCCAATTTTTTCAAAGTTCAAGACCTGATTTTAGTCCATATTTTGATCTCAATTTATGATCTGATTTTAGGCCCCATCTTAGACCTGGTTCATCCTAATTTAAATGTTAGGCTTCTATTTTGACCTCATCTAAGCACATTTTAAGTCTAATTAAAGCCTATATTTAGGCTCTATTTTAGCCAGAGTATCTGACTGAATTTCAGGCAATACAACCAATTTTTGCCTAAGTTTAGGATCTGATTTTAGTCCATATTTTGGGCTCAATTCAATGCCCAATTTTAACAGCTTAATTAAGCCTGGTTTATCATAATTCAAATCCCCTGTCAGGGCCTTATTTTGACCTAATTTGAACACTTTTAAGCCCATTAAAGGGCTTTATTTTAGGCTCTATTTTAGCCCGTATGTCTGGCCTGTATCTTATACCTGGTTTTTATCCATCTTTAAAGCTCCCATTAGGCCCCTATTTTGACCTAATTTAAAAACATTTTCAAGCCCATTGAAAGGTTTATTTTAGGCTCTATTTAAGCCAAGATGTTTGCCTGATTTCAGGCTATATAACCAATTTTCGCCCGAGTTTAAGACCAGACTTAAGCCCACGATTTAGACCTGATATCTGACATAGAAAGGCATAATTTTAGCACATCATGGCCCTTTTTATGCCCATTTAAACCAGCTATAAACCAAAGTATTATACTGATTTATCCTAAATTTTCATCAAAAGTTACTGCTGAATTCAGGCCATATTTTTGGCCAATTAGAGGCAAACAACCCCAACGTTAACCGTGTTGCTCATTCCACAGATGCATGATTCTTACAGATCAAACCACCTAGTAAACTAGACTTATCTGGCTTTGCAAGGAAATAAATTACAACACGATTTGGCAAGATTAAAATGGAAAAATAATCAACAGAAATAACATTTCAATACTTTTTTGAGTATAGAGTGGCTGCTATAACACAAAGAAGTTTGTAGGAAACCTGGTTTAAGCCTGTTTTAAATCAGCAAAAGTAGTGAGTAACTTAAAAAAGTGAAAGAGTGCAAATAACTTTTGGTACATAGTAATAAGTAAAGTTACACAATGACTTTTTAGAGGAGTAACAAACAGCAGAAGCAGCCAGTGAGTCTTCTCATATAATCTTTTGTCTTCCTTTTGTTCTCAGTGAGAAGTTTGGCAGGAAGATCCGTTTCATACAGAGTCTGCAGGAGCTCTCAGAGTTCATCCCCACAGAGAGACTGCAGATCCCCGACTCCATACGCCAGTAAGAAACCTGCTCTGCTGCTGTTTCAATGTGCTTCTTCTGACTGTACTGACTGTACTGTTGTTCTTCTGACTGTACTGTGGTTCTTCTGACTGTACTGTGGTTCTCCTGACTGTACTATGATTCTCCTGACTGTACTGACTGTACTGTGGTTCTTCTGACTGTACTGACGGTACTGTGGTTCTTCTGACTGTACTGTGGTTCTTCTGACTGTACTGACTGTACTGTGGTTCTTCTGACTGCACTGTTGTTCTTCTGACTGTACTGACGGTACTGTGGTTCTTCTGACTGTACTGTGGTTCTTCTGACTGTACTGACTGTACTGTGGTTCTTCTGACTGCACTGTTGTTCTTCTGACTGTACTGACTGTACTGTGGTTCTTCTGACTGCACTGTGGTTCTTCTGACTGTACTGACAGTACTGTGGTTCTTCTGACTGTACTGTGGTTCTTCTGACTGCACTGTGGTTCTTCTGACTGTATTGACTGTACTGTGGTTCTTCTGACTGTATTAACTGTGCTGTTGTTCTTCTGACTGTACTGACTGTACTGATGTTCTTCTGACTGTACTGTGGTTCTTCTGACTGTACTGTGCTTCTTCTGACTGCAGTGTGGTTCTTCTGACTGTATTGACTGTACTGTGGTTCTTCTGACTGTATTAACTGTACTGTTGTTCTTCTGACTGTACTGTGGTTCTCCTGACTGTATTAACTGTACTGTGGTTCTTCTGACTGTACTGTGGTTCTTCTGACTGTACTGACAGTACTGTGGTTCTTCTGACTGTACTGTGGTTCTTCTGACTGTACTGTGGTTCTTCTGACTGTACTGTGCTTCTTCTGACTGCACTGTGGTTCTTCTGACTGTATTGACTGTACTGTGGTTCTTCTGACTGTATTAACTGTACTGTTGTTCTTCTGACTGTACTGTGGTTCTCCTGACTGTATTAACTGTACTGTGGTTCTTCTGACTGTACTGTGGTTCTTCTGACTGTACTGACAGTACTGTGGTTCTTCTGACTGTACTGTGGTTCTTCTGACTGTATTAACTGTACTGTGGTTCTTCTGACTGTACTGTGGTTCTTCTGACTGTACTGACAGTACTGTGGTTCTTCTGACTGTACTGTGGTTCTTCTGACTGTATTGACAGTACTGTGGTTCTTCTGACTGTACTGTGGTTCTTCTGACTGTACTGTGGTTCTTCTGACTGCACTGTGGTTCTTCTGACTGTATTGACTGTACTGTGGTTCTTCTGACTGTATTAACTGTGCTGTTGTTCTTCTGACTGTACTGACTGTACTGATGTTCTTCTGACTGTACTGTGGTTCTTCTGACTGTACTGTGCTTCTTCTGACTGCACTGTGGTTCTTCTGACTGTATTGACTGTACTGTGGTTCTTCTGACTGTATTAACTGTACTGTTGTTCTTCTGACTGTACTGTGGTTCTCCTGACTGTATTAACTGTACTGTGGTTCTTCTGACTGTACTGTGGTTCTTCTGACTGTACTGACAGTACTGTGGTTCTTCTGACTGTACTGTGGTTCTTCTGACTGTATTAACTGTACTGTTGTTCTTCTGACTGTACTGTGGTTCTTCTGACTGTACTGACAGTACTGTGGTTCTTCTGACTGTACTGTGGTTCTTCTGACTGTATTAACTGTACTGTTGTTCTTCTGACTGTACTGACTGTACTGTGGTTCTTCTGACTGTATTAACTGTACTGTGGTTCTTCTGACTGTACTGTGGTTCTTCTGACTGCACTGTGGTTCTTCTGACTGTATTGACTGTACTGTGGTTCTTCTGACTGTATTAACTGTACTGTTGTTCTTCTGACTGTACTGACTGTACTGTGGTTCTTCTGACTGTATTAACTGTACTGTGGTTCTTCTGACTGTACTGTGGTTCTTCTGACTGTACTGACAGTACTGTGGTTCTTCTGACTGTACTGTGGTTCTTCTGACTGTACTGACAGTACTGTGGTTCTTCTGACTGTACTGTGGTTCTTCTGACTGTACTGACTGTACTGTGGTTCTTCTGACTGTATTAACTGTACTGTTGTTCTTCTGACTGTACTGACTGTACTGTGGTCCTTCTGACTGTACTTACTGTACTGTGGTTCCTCTGACTGTACTGACTGTACTGTGGTTCTTCTGACTGTACTAACTGTACTGTGGTTCTTCTGACTGTACTGTGGTTCTTCTGACTGTACTGTGGTTCTTCTGACTGTACTAACTGTACTGTGGTTCTTCTGACTGTACTGTGGTTCTTCTGACTGTACTAACTGTACTGTGGTTCTTCTGACTGTACTGACTGTACTGTGGTTCTTCTGACTGTACTGTGGTTCTCCTGACTGTACTGTGGTTCTCCTGACTGTACTGTGGTTCTTCTGACTGTATTGACAGTACTGTGGTTCTTCTGACTGTACTGTGGTTCTTCTGACTGTACTGTGGTTCTTCTGACTGCACTGTGGTTCTTCTGACTGTATTGACTGTACTGTGGTTCTTCTGACTGTATTAACTGTGCTGTTGTTCTTCTGACTGTACTGACTGTACTGATGTTCTTCTGACTGTACTGTGGTTCTTCTGACTGTACTGTGCTTCTTCTGACTGCACTGTGGTTCTTCTGACTGTATTGACTGTACTGTGGTTCTTCTGACTGTATTAACTGTACTGTTGTTCTTCTGACTGTACTGTGGTTCTCCTGACTGTATTAACTGTACTGTGGTTCTTCTGACTGTACTGTGGTTCTTCTGACTGTACTGACAGTACTGTGGTTCTTCTGACTGTACTGTGGTTCTTCTGACTGTACTAACTGTACTGTGGTTCTTCTGACTGTACTGTGGTTCTTCGGACTGTACTAACTGTACTGTGGTTCTTCTGACTGTACTGTGGTTCTTCTGACTGTACTGTGGTTCTTCTGACTGTACTAACTGTACTGTGGTTCTTCTGACTGTATTAACTGTATTGTGGTTCTTCTGACTGTACTGTGGTTCTTCTGACTGCACTGTGGTTCTTCTGACTGTATTGACTGTACTGTGGTTCTTCTGACTGTATTAACTGTACTGTTGTTCTTCTGACTGTACTGACTGTACTGTGGTTCTTCTGACTGTATTAACTGTACTGTGGTTCTTCTGACTGTACTGTGGTTCTTCTGACTGTACTGACAGTACTGTGGTTCTTCTGACTGTACTGTGGTTCTTCTGACTGTACTGACAGTACTGTGGTTCTTCTGACTGTACTGTGGTTCTTCTGACTGTACTGACTGTACTGTGGTTCTTCTGACTGTATTAACTGTACTGTTGTTCTTCTGACTGTACTGACTGTACTGTGGTCCTTCTGACTGTACTTACTGTACTGTGGTTCCTCTGACTGTACTGACTGTACTGTGGTTCTTCTGACTGTACTAACTGTACTGTGGTTCTTCTGACTGTACTGTGGTTCTCCTGACTGTACTGTGGTTCTTCTGACTGTACTAACTGTACTGTGGTTCTTCTGACTGTACTGTTGTTCTTCTGACTGTACTAACTGTACTGTGGTTCTTCTGACTATACTGACTGTACTGTGGTTCTTCTGACTGTACTGTGGTTCTCCTGACTGTACTGTGGTTCTCCTGACTGTACTGTGGTTCTCCTGACTGTACTGTGGTTCTTCTGACTGTACTGACTCTACCTTCTGTCTTGGCACACTTTGGGCTCCTTTGTACAAACTGCAATTCCAGAGAAGTTGGGAGAAGTTTGTTCTGATTTTTTTTTTTCAAAATACACTCATTTTCAATTTGAGGGCTGCAATGACAGCCAATTATAGCTCTATTTTTTTTTTCTAGGAACTCCTACTTTTTATGTTTTCATTGCAGATTTTGCAGGTTTTCATCATGAGCATATATCTTTTTTTATATCTAAAACTGACTGGTGGGCACAAAATAATGGGGTAGGAGGACACAGACAGCAACACTGATCACAGAGACAAAATTAGGGCAAAAAGTGGGAGTCACAATTTGAGTTTAAAGACAAAATGATAAGAATTTAAAGACTTGTTGTGAAAAATGAATCAGTATTTGGTTGAGGAAAGTGATGAAATATCTTATTGTGTTTAGACCTGCAAAATATTACAACAAAATAGCAAGAGTATTACACTCAGGTAAATAATAAATACCTAAATAACAGAAAAAGGCAATAGTGCTTTTTGTTTCCATCACTGACCTGAAATACCTGGTAATTGTGAGCCGTGGTTTTCTGGAATGACTCTCCTTCTGTCTCCTGGATGGATCCTCTTGGTCCGCTGCGTGCTCTCTGATCATGTTCTCTGATGTTCTCTTTGCAGGTTTGATGAAAAGTTGAAGCAGAACAGATGACGCTCAGAGGACAACAAACAGAGGACTGTACAGCAGAGGGGGTTTATTTATACTATTCCTTTAAAGGGGGGCGGGTATTTAAACGGGAGGGTTGATATGAAGTGAAGCTGGAGGCTGCAGGACACATCAGAATGAAGCAGAGTTGATCCATGTAAATATTGTTTGATTGAAGAGTCTGGGTTTGTTTTTGTTTATATTTATAAGATTTGTTTGTTTACTGTCATCTCAAGCAACTTATGTTAGATCACAGCACCCTCTGGTGGAGCTCAGAGGTACTGCAGCTTCGCCCTGAACAAATGGTGCGGTCCATTTACCTCGGATGTTGGAAGTGGGAATAACATCACATCCCAGTTTAACACGTTCCAGTTACAAGCTGGTAAAGTTGGGGTACTTCCCAGTTGAAATTTCAGACCAAAAGGGGGCGTTCCCAGTGACGTATCCAGTTTGAAACTTGGAGAATCTGACTTCCGAGATCAAATGGAGCACACTGCAAGAGCTCAAAGAACAATACTTTACATGAAGCACTACCACAAACTGGAAATAAAAATGACAAATACAGTATGAAATCATGTCCACAGACTGTTTGTTTACAATTTAATTATTTAAGCAGCTAAACAGCCAATCACATGGGAGCAACTCATTGTGTTTAGGCGTGTAGACATGGTCAAGATGACCTGATTAAGTTCAAACCAAGAATCAGAGCAAAGAAGAAAGGTGATTTTAGTGACTCTAAACATGTCATGGTTGTTGTTGCCAGTTTAGCTGGTCTGAGAATTTAAAAAACTGCTGATCTACCAGAATTTTCATGTGCAACCACCTCTAAGGTTTACAGATGGTCCAATAATGATAATAATAATAGTAACTTTATTTATATAGCACCTTTAAAAACAGATGTTTACAAAGTGCTTTAACAGACAACAAAGGCAGAGAAACGGCAGAACTCTGGGTGCAATAAAATCAACAATCAGGTCAAACAGAGACCAAAAGAGTCAGAGGAAAAGGCACAGAGAGTCATGTTAATTAAAGCAACAAAAGGAAAGAAAATAGTAAACTGGTGAGCTGGAAACAGCTGCAGTAATTTACAACATGTACAGAGGAAGAACATTGGTGAAGATGGCATTTCGTTTTATGTATAATTACAAGGAGACGACAAGACAATAAATAGATCATAGATTTATAGATACATAAATAAATTTAAGACAGTTGATAGTTGACGACATCACATCAGGAAGATGGAAAAGAAGAGGGCAGATAGAGGAGGGGTAAAAGAGAATAAAAAATACATATAAAAATAACAATAATAAAAAGGGGGTTAATTAAAACAAGAAAAGATGGTGAAGAACATGACTAAAACGCTGAGAAACCAGTGAGGAGGGTAAGAACAGAAGAGTTCAAAAATAGTTTAATTGGAAATTTTAAAATAAATAAATAAAGTGAGAATATCCAGTAAACCGTAGTTCTCTAAGTGAAAATGCCTGGTCGATGCCAGGGATCAGAGGAGGATGGGAAGAGTGGTTGGAGATGACAGAAAAGCATCAGTAAATCAACAGTCCACTGGTTACAACCAAGGTAAGTAGAAGATGATGAGCTAAAGCAGCAGCAGAGCACCACACTGGGTGCCACTTCTGTCAGCTAAGAACAGGAAACTGAGGCTACAATCTACACGGGGGAAATATTTCCTGGTCTGATGAGTCTAGATTTCAACACTCAGATGTAGGGTCGAATTTTTGTGTGAACATCATGAAACCATGGATCCGTCCTGCCTTGTATCAGCAGTTCAGGCTGGTGCAGGTATAGTGGTGTAGGCAATATTTTCATGGCACACTTGGCACCTAAATTGCAGTTTCAGAGAAGTTGGATGTTTTGTAAAACAAATAAATGTTTTTTAACCTAAACTCAACTGAATTCACTACAAAGAAAAACATCTGTAATCTACAAAGATATTTGTTGTTCAAACTGATGGGTTTTTTTTGCAAAATACACTCATTTTGAATTTGACTGGCTCAATTATAGCCAATCATAGCACTATTTTCTTGAAACTATTACTTTTTTATGTTTTCATGGAAGATTTTGCAGTCGTTTATCATGGGCATCTAACTTCTTATAAGTGACTGGTGGGCCACAATAATAGGGTAGGAGGGCCCAGACCACAGCAACAGTGAAGCTTGCCCACAAGATAAACAACAACATTCAATCAATCAAGCTTTATTTGTATGGCACCTTTCATACAAAGTTTTGTAGCACAAAGTGCTTCACATAGAAATGAAGAAATAAAATAAATTTAAATAAATAAAAAGTAGAAAATTGAATACAATGAAAAATACAACCCACCTTCCCCAACCCTCGCAATCCACATACAACACACACTCGGTTACACACACACATACAAAGACATGAGGAAGAGATTATAACAGAAAACAGAATCAGAGGACTGCGGAAACACCATCTTGAATTAAAAATGAGGAAACACTGGAGCTAAAACTAAAATGACAATAAAAAATCTTGATAGGAAATTAGATTAAAATAAATAAATAAATATACTAAAGGAAAATAAATAAATAGGTAAATGAAATACAATTTTAAATAATAATATTGTAAAATGAGATAAAATGTACTGAAGTAAGATAATGGAAAGAAAATTGATGAACAGAGAATAAAATCCCGAACTATAAATCTGAGTTGAAATTGAGAAATAAGACATTAAGAGGGTTAAAATAAATAAATAAATAAGATTGATTAATAATAATAAATATAATCAGCTAAAAGCCAGACTAAAAAGGTAGGTCTTGAGTTCCCTTTTAAAAATATGAACAGTGGGTGCTGCCCTCAGGTCTTCAGGTGGACTGCTCCACAGATGAGGGCCGTAATATTGAAATGATGATTCACTGTATGTTTTAGTTCTAACTCTGGGTACTATTAAAAGATCACTACCTGAAGACCTGAGGGCTCTACCAAGTTCATAGGATAAAAGCAGATTGGATAAATAAAAAGGAGCAAGACCATTCAGGGATTTAAAAACTAGTCAAAGAACCTTAAAATCAATTCTGTCCACAGGGACAAACATTTGGGCTAAAAGTGGGTGTCACAATTTGAATTAAAAGAAAAAATGATATAAATTTTAAGGTTTGTTGTGAAAAAATAATTAGTATTTGATTAAGGGAAGTGATGCAATGTCTAAACAAGAGAAAAAGGAAACTTTTTTTATTATTATTTTCTTGATTGACCTGAGGTTGGATCCTCTCCTGATCAGCAGGGGGCGCTTCGTCCTCACAAAAACGTCCCCCCTTCTCAGATGAGCGGTCTTGGGGACATGCTTTCACTTTCTGGTAAACTTTTGATTTTTTTAAAACTTATTTTTGATCATTTGACAACTCTGAAGTGTGAAGTAGGAAAGGATATGGCGTCCGTGATTTTTTATATCCTCATGTTTTCCTGGACCCTGAGGTTTGACCTGTGGCTGACCCTCATCCTGGAACCGGACAGCTTCTTCCCCCTGCAGTCAGCATTTTTAATGAAGTACCCTCTCCATTACATAACCTGATCGAGGGTTTAATCCAGTCCTTATGTAAGTTAAATTCACACTGGTGTGAAGGTTGTCCAGGTTTTTAGTGAGAAATTAGATAACATAGGAGCTCAATTCAAATATGCTGTTAAAAGGGCCGGGTCTAAAATCAGTCACATTCATTAGGCACAAAAATTACTTAAAAAGCAAGCCATAAAAATATCAAACCTCAATATTACATTCTGCTTTCACTGGGCTAATTTTAACCTACATTTGACCTAACTGTTGTTATCAATTACTGCCTAATTTTAAATATTTTAACCCTTTGAGTGCAGATTGTTGTCATGGTGCCATGTTTGAGATGGAAATAATAAAGGGATTATTTCAATATACAACATGCAAAGTAACTTTTACTATATGTTAGTAAATGGCAGAAACACTGATTTTTATGCATTATTATATTTTTGCGCCGTGTCAAAAAATTACATTCATACCACTTTGCACAAAAATGTGTTTTTCATAGGTTAGTTGTAAAAAATATTACACATTAATGTTATTTACAACTTTTTTAGACCTGATTTTAAAACCAAAAACATGCGAAATCATACACATCAAATATTAATTAATTTTGAAGATTTAAACCATTTTAAATGCCAGGTTTTTGTCATGATGCCATGTTGTTTGTAGATGAAAAATAAATATTTTCACTATAATGTGATTTATTTTTGTTTATTTTTGGATTTATACAGCAAGGAAAATGTCAATGATTTTCAGCAACATTGATTTCTATGCATTAATATTTTATGTGCTGTATCAAATACTCCAACTTATACCACTAAGGTCAAAAATTTGCTTTTAATAGGGTAGCTTTAGAAATATTATACATTGATATAATTTACACCTTTTTAGTTTTCAGATTAAAAAAAGGGAGAAAATGGCGGTTTTCAATATTCTACATGCAAAGTGATTTTTGTGTTGAATTATTACAGCCTGGTATATGTCAATGATCCGCATCAACACTGATTTTTATGCATTATTATTATTATTATTATTATTATTATTATTATTATTATTATTATTATTATTATTATCATTATTATTATTATTCTTGCAGGGTCAAATACTCACACTCGTAGGGATAAGGTTTAAAGGACGCCACCTGGTGGAGAGCAGTGAAATGATGTCTCTGCTGCAGGAGAGGGGCGCAGGCAGCAGCCCTGTGATTGATGACTGAAGACAGAGACGCAGACTTCAGGTTTGTGGCTAAAGTTCTGTTCATTATTATTTAATCTCTACAGGAGTTATGAAAGGCCTTACACTGTTTGGCAGGAGGATTTTATTTTTGTTTGAATTGAACACTAAAATATTCCTGTTAGCCTTGACAAATCATGCTACTAATACAATCTCATTAATCCGAGGATGTTTCCATGTTATAAAAACATTTTAACAGATCCGCAACAGCTCAGACCTGTTAACAGGTAACTCCAGATCTCATAAAAATGGAGGAGCACAAGCCTAAGCAAAGTAAGCTAGCTGATGTTAGCTGACACTCCCTCCTTTCTCTTAACAGTAAAAATAATTTTAAGATAAACCAGAAAGAGGGAACTTGTAACAGTACTGGAACATTTCTCATATCTTCAGTGTGAATGTGAGTGATTAGAGAGTATTAGGGCCACTGGGGATGGGGAAAAGTTGATGCACCATGGAAACACAGTATTTATAAAATTGTATACTATTGTGTTATTTAGTATTATATCAATTCAAGTATTGGTATCAGAATCAGAATCAGAATCAGAAATACTTTATTAATCTCCAAGGGGAAATTCAGTTGTTTCAGTTGCTCTTATACACAGTATAGCAGTCAGAAATATCAGATGAAGACATTAGAATAGATAGTAGCATTAATTTCACTAAAATAAAGTGAAAAATTAAAATTAAAATGAGATAAAATAAATACAACTAAAATAAGACAAATGAAAGAGCATGAAAAAAATAAGTAAGCAGTTGCAACATGCAGAGCCTTTAAGCAATGTCAAATATCTTGTATTGTATTAATTTCCAACATTTAATGAAGCTTTTTGGTTCTATACAAATACAATCAATTACTCCTGAGCCACTGGAAAAAATAGAGGTAATTAAAAAACAGCAGGATTCTGAGGTTTGAATTAAAATTCTGAAACTGATGTCAGAATTCTCACAAAAACAAGTCCTTTAAGATTAATGTCAATTCTTAAATTTAAGTATGAATTCTGAGATTAAAGTCAGGATTCTGAAATAAAAGTCAAAGTTCTTGAAAAAAGATCTGAATTCTGAAATTAAACTCCGAATATTAAAATTTAAGTCAGGATTCTTAGAACGAGGGGTATGAATGTCAGAATTTTGAGTTTTAAATTAATAATTCTGAAATTAAAGTCAAAATCCTCAGAAAAAATGGATTTTGAAATTAAAGTCAAAATCTGAGATAAAAATTACAATTCTAAGAAAAAAAATATAAATTCTCAGAAAAAGACTGAAATCTGAAATGAAAGTCAATATTCTTAAAAGAAAAAAATCAGAGCTCTGTGATTAGAGGAAATATTCCTAGAAAACAAAATTAGAAATCTAAAATTGAATTCTGAATTCTAAAATGAAAGTTGGGTATTCTTTGAAAAATCAGAATTCTGAAATCAAAGGCAATTTTTTAGAAAAAAAATCACAATGCTGAAATTGAAGTCAAAACTCTCAAAGGAAAAAACACAATTCTGACATCAAAGTCAGTATTCTTAGAAAAAAAAGCAAGATTTGAGATCAGTGTCAGATTTCCGAGATTAAAATTAAGAATTCTGACATTAAAGCCAGAATTCTGAGAAAAAGACAAGAATTATTTGAGATAAATGTCAGAATTATGAAATTGAAATTGGAATTCCTAGAAACAATTCTGAATTCTGAAATTAAAGCCAGAATCCTGAGAATAATGTCAGAATTCTCAGAAAACAAACCAGAGATCTGAAACTGAACTCTGAATTCTGAAATTAAACTCAGGATTCTTTGAAAAAAATCTGAATTCTAAAATGAAAGTCAATATTCTCAGAAAAAAAATTAATTTTGAGATTAAAGTCAGAATTCTCTGAAGAAAATCACATTATTATGTTACATTACCTTAACTTCAATACAACTTATTTTTACGAACATAATTGTATAAATCAGCTGTCAAGTCATAAGTGTAACAGAGCGTGGGGGACTTCCTCTCTCTGATTCACTTGGTACAAAATACTGGGTCAGTCTCATTTCAGTTTCAGGTTTTGTTTCAGATTTGATATTTGACTTTTTATTAGTAATTTTGGCATCATGACAACACTGGTTTAATTTTAGTGTTTTGTTCTGATGTTTCAGTCATTACTCAGATTCTGTGACGAATGTAACAACAGCACTTCCTTCAAAAAACACCGAAGTAAAAGTAAAAGTTACTGGTTTGAAAAATGTACAAGAAGTAAAGGAATATCAAACTACTTCAATTCAAATGTAATTAGTTACTTTGAGCGTTTTTGTGTGTTTGTGTCGTTGTTTTTATCTGTTTGTTTGTGTTGTTGTTCCAGCAGCTGTTACGGAAAATCATTTTGTTGTTGTCTTAATGTTCTATTTTTGTTGTTGTTATTTGTACCCTTTTGTTTTTCTTTCTGTTCCTCTCTCCGTCCCCGCAGCAGTTACAGTAAATCTGTTTCTATTCTCACCCTGATGACTTTACTGTTTTTACGCTTGGACTCTTCATTATATTTATGGCGCCCCGGCTTCAGGCCCCGCCCCTCTTCAGCACAAGCCGTCCACGCGTCCTTCCTGCGCTCTGATTGGCTCTGGCTCCCCAAACAGTCTGCTCTGACCAATCAGAGGAGCCGGTGTCCCCCAGCTTGGTGTGTCCACACTGTGAGCACGTGCTGCTCTGTGAGCCGAAAGTCGACACCGGGACCCCCCTCAGAACCCCCGTCGACCTCTACCCCACTGCCTGGACCATCCAACCCCCGCCCCCCCCCCCCACCACCACCACCCGTTGTCGTTATAAAGGCTCAACCAGTTGGTTACTGAGGCAGAAACTCTCTGACTACAGATGAACTCCAGTTTATTCTTGATAGAATTTAATCAATTTATTGTCCTTTTTAGTTTTCATACATTTTATTTAATTTGACTTCTTAGGAAGGACTTATCTTTATATTTTTATTAATAGTCAACGATCATCCTCGTTGAATTGGACATTATTATTATTTTTTTGATCCCATCACTGCAGGGAGTCGCCTTCCATCCATCATGGTTCTGTCCAATGGGAACAAGCTGCAGGTGTTCAGGGTCCGACTCTCTGACCCGGCTCGCACCTTCTACAGCAGTGGGGACAAACTTTCAGGCTCCGTGCAGCTTGAGGCAGCCACCACCTGCAGAGTGACCCACCTCACCATCACTGCGGCTGGCTGCGCCCATGTCGAACACCGTGGCGGGAAAAAACGAAAAAACTGCTGCCAGGAGGTCGAATACATGAAGTACGAGGAGGAGCTTCGGCTGGAGGCGGAGCTTAGCAAAGGTGAGGGGTCAGGCTGGGTGGAGATTAGGAAGGAGGATTATTGTGGTCACTAGGGATGGGAATTGATAACGACTCCCTGAAGGAATCGAAATAATTTGTCTTTCTGCTTAACAGTTCCCTTATCAATTCCTTCCACTTTGTTCTGCTTGTTTTGCAAATCAGCATCGTCATGCTTTCATCCGAGGCAGTCAGCAGAGACGACAATAGGAACTTTTAAACCATGGCAGATGGGGAACAGAATCAGTCAAAATTGTGTCTTCATTTTTAAATTAAAGTTACTTAAAGTGTTGAACAGCAGAAGGAAGCGATAAGGGAATCATTAAAGAATCAGATCAACTAGCAGAATCATTAATGGGATTGGTAATAATAATAACAATAATAATACATTTATCTGTATCTTTAAAGTCATGTCAATTCCCATCCCTAGTGGTCACAGTGTTGTTTATATCAACTGAATGGTTAAATATTCACAGACTTTAACATAACATATCAGAAAGTAGTATTAGAAGTATTAGAAAATTATTTTATTAATGAGTGTTAATTGTCTTAATTCACTAAATCACAGTTATAATGTAGCATCAAGTATTCACTAACGAGTAGGATCGTATAAAGAATCGTTTGATTCATTTAATCCTGGACGCATATTGTTGTTGTCAGGCACAAACCTCCTGTCTCCAATCAAAATGAAAAAACTTCTATGGCTGAATGAATGAATTCCTTATTGTCCTGATTAAGAATTATTTTTTTTTTACTGTAATTGGTTTAAAAGTGAGAAAACCCACTCACCAACATGGAAGCCGGACTATAACACTGTTGCATTAAAGAAATGAGTATCATGAAAAGATGGAGATAGGAGGTTTGTGCCCTACAGTGATGATTATGTTTATTTATGATATTTTCTCCCTCTTTGTTCAGACTCAGACGGCTACTTCCTGTTGCAGGCTGGAAAAACATACAATTTCCTGTTTGGATTCGAGCTGCCAGCTGCTGGGTAAGAGTATGATCATTGTTAATTAGAGATTTGATAAGTTATTGATAATTTGCTTATTTAATAACAAAAGATTTGTCTTTATTTCATGTTATTAATTTTTTTTTAATAATTAAAATGAAAGACATGACATAGTAGTCTGATATGATACACAGTATTTTAGTGTATTTTAATGGGGAAAATAAGCTAAAATTAAGATGTTTGGTTACAGCACATTAAAAAAAATGACATAATTTGGCTTATGTTGGTACTTGTCCAAAAATGTGGGTCAGGCAGGATGATTGACTCTGCAAGTGTCACTTACAAGTTCGGAGTTAAAGATCATACAGTGACACAGATGGATTTGATTTACTGAAACATCAGTTTAACACTTACTTTTGACACCAACTGCTTTTCAACTGAAAGTAAATTTTCAGGGATTTGACTCCATCAGAGTTAAACTAATAATTTTATATAACTGATTCTTCGCACATCGATCACTGACGATGTCACTGTTTGTTCCAGGCATTTGGTGTCGTCATATAAAGGAAAGTTTGGCTCTGTTCGTTATTATGTGCGAGCAACACTGGACAGACCTTCCCATCATGCTTTGCAGTGTGAGCAAGAGTTTGAAGTGGAGGAGCCCCTGGACATCAACAAACCAGACCTGCTGGTACGAAGACAAACACACTGAAACTCTTTTTTTTGTCACTCTCTTGGCCTTTAAGGCTAGACTCAAAACATTCATTTAAGATAAAGCTTTCAGTTAGGGACCAGCTCTGACCTGGACCGGCTAGTTGAAGGGATACGCCAACATATATATATATATTTTTTCGTGTCTTGCCTCACTCCTGAGTCCATGACAAGCAGAAAGACTCCATTCTTTTGACTGTGCGTGCAGTAACAAGGAAGAGACGGGCAGAGCTTGCCCACCACTAATTAGCTTAGCTCAAACAATGGGAGTCAGTGAGTAGTGTTAGCCTGCCTCTGCCTACGGTCATCAGATAAACCCTTCAGCAACTCTAAACAGTCCTGTATGCTTGTTGTGACTTGTTTTTTTTACTGAGTTATGTTGTGTTATCTAATTTTAGACCAAGATTAGCACTTTTTGTAATTTTCTAAAGAAATTCCTACGAAACAGAACCAAAGGGCACATGCACAAACCACCGCAGACGGGCTTGTAAGTAGGTCAACAAAACAAAGCACGTTCGCGGTGGTTTGCGCATCCACCCTGTGGTTTAATTTCATAGGACACGAAAACAAAAACAATGTTGGCGTATCCCTTTAATGATCTGACCTTGTTATTTTCTGTTTACAAATGAAGCGAGTGGGATTGTTGCAGTGATCTATGAGCAGCAGGTTTAAAATAACCTCCTTGTGAAGGTTTATAGTCTGTAATCTGATCTTTTTGCCCCACTCCTCAGGCTCCAGCGGCGGCCTCGGCTCAGAAGAAAGTGACCTGCATGTTCATCCCTGACGGACAGGTGTCAATCAGAGCGCAGATCGACAGGAAGGGCTTCTGCGAAGGCGAGGACATCAGCATCAACGCCAAGTTTGAGAACACGTGTTCACGCATTGTGGTGCCAAAGGCCGCCATTATTGCCAAACATACATACATCGCAGATGGACGCACAAAGGTACAGACTTTACATCACCTCCTGTCTGATAAGCAGGAAGTTGTGAATACGAGCCTGACCTCTGACCTCTGACAGGTGCTGCGTCAGAAGCTGGCAGCGGCGAGGGGGAACCACATCATCTCGGGAATGTGCGACATGTGGCAGGGGAAGATCATCAGAGTGCCCAAACTGAAGCCCACGCTGCTCGGCTGTGACATCATCAGGGTGGACTACGCCCTCATGGTGAGTCCCGCTGATGAAATCATCACACACCAACGACAAGATAAACTAGGAAAGCACTTAGAGAGCGCAGACTTCTGCCAAGCAGATCAGTTCCTGCAGTGGCTTTTCCACAACCCCTGTAAAAGATACAATTCTGGATCACCCGATCCAGAATAGAGCCAGGATCCACACTAAACTCAGCACATACATGGAGGGTGCTATCCTGTATGAACACAACAAGTTTTGAAAACATCACTGAATATTTTTAATGTATATCAACTATTGAATGTGGTCAATGGAATTTCCCATTATAAAGTTCACATTTTTTGTGACATCTATCTGGATCGGTTCCAGCTGAAATTTACCTCGATGACAGAGACATTGTCCCCATATTATCCTGGAAAATTGGAAACGAATACGTAAAAAAATGGCAGAGATATGATTTTTTAAAATTCCACCCAATGTTAATTCATGGAATTTTTTGGAAATTTTGGTATTTTTTTGCATCCAGACTAATATATGTATCACCACCAAACTCTAATCATTTTTCAGTTGGGCCATTACCAACATCCCTGAAAATTTCAGCAAAATTCGTCCAGTAGTTTTTGCATAATCTTGCCAAAAAACAAACAAACAGCGGCAAAAACAGAACCTTCCTGGCCGAGGTAAAAAGGCTAACAACCCCCCTCCCCTCCTCCATAGATCTACCTGCATATCCCAGGCAGTGAGAAACTGACGGTGGAGCTGCCGCTGGTCGTGGGGACGGTCCCGTTCAGCGGTGTGGGCAGCAGGACGAGCAGCATGAGCAGCCAGGGGGCGGGGTCACTCTGCAGCTGGGCCTCCCTGCCCTCCCCCCCCCCCAGCTACAGCAACATCCACCGCGACCTGCGAGGGGACGGCACGCTCACGCCGCTGCTGCACGACTACGACGGGGATGGCGAAGATGAGGACGGGGGGCTGTTCATGAGGGAGCCTGAGCTCTACTACCCGCCTCCCCCTGCGTACACTGAGGTAAGCCCCGCCCACATCCCATCTGCAGGTTTAAATATTTACATTTGCGCTAAATTACATCAATATTACAGTTAAACACATAGTTGCCCAACACTGATCAACATTTTGAACTGGTCTTGGTCCTGATTTGTGCTTCGAGAACGGTTTGTTTGGAGATGTACGTGCAGTTGTGCTTGCGGACAGAGCAAAAAGAGTTGTTATAGCAACTTTAAGTGGCTCTGTCACGTGTTTGCAAGAAGGAAGATTCAAGAGGGTCATTTTTGCATCCTTAAAAATATAAAATATAAAAATATCCACAGAAGCAGCATTAGGAAGGCGTATTAACAAGTGGTAGCCAACAGTGTGGGGTTTGCCTTGCAGTGCAGCTGGATCCACCTGGTGTAATGTCTCTAGCCAGGCAGCTCCATCTTGCCAAGCTCCAATCTACAGCGATTGTGAGCAGCCCAAAGTAGCACGGACCAATCAGAGTCCCTTACAGCAGGAAGAGGTGGAGCTATGAACGAGACGGGAGCAGGAAGTGCCTCCTGCTTGTGGCTGCTCACAATCATTGTAGATTAGAGCATGGCATGATGGATCTGCTTGATTACAGATATAAAACTAGAAAAGCAACCCCTGTAAAAGATACAATTCTGGATCACCAGAACCAGAAGAGTGCCAGAATCAAACTCGGCAAATACATGGAGGTTATTATCCTATATGAACACAACAAGTTTTGGAAACATCACTGAATATTTTGATTTTACATGAATTATTGAATGTTGTCAAGGGATTTCCCATTATAAAGTTCAATGTTTGTTTGTGACATCAATCTGGATCAGATCCAGCTGAAATTTACCTTGATGATTGAGACATAGACCCCATATTATCCTGTGAAATTAGAAGTGAATCTGTTCAAAAATGGCAGAGATATGATTTTTTTTTTAAATTCTGCCCAATGTTAACTTATGGGATTTTTTGAAATTTTGGGATTTTTTTGCATCCAGACAAATATAAGTATCACCACCGAAATCTTATCATTTTTAAGTTGGGCCATTACAGACATTTCCTGAAAATTTCAGCAAAATCCATCCAGTAGTTTTTGCGTAATCATGCTAACAAACAAACAAACAAACAGACAAACATACGCTAGCAAAAACAGAACCTCCTTGGCAGAGTCAACAAAAAAAAACAACCAACAGACTTAATCTGGTCAGAGGCTGTCTTAAAAACACATCTTGGACTGCTTTTAAAAGCCTCAGTGAGCTTCAGATTGTTTGTAAAAATGAAGAGAGGATCAGTTTTTAATCTAGAACCTTCTGTCTGTTCCTCAGATGGACGCTGACACTCCTCGGACACTCCCCGTCTGCTGAGGACCTCCTCTTGAACTACGAGACCAGGCCCACATCAGACAGACTTCTGTCAGTCACTGCAACAAATCCAGACTCTGATGACTCAGCGGTTTCTTGATGCTGACTCGTGTATTTTTGTAGTTATTTGTTTAAAGTGTTTTTATATGTTACTAATACATTTTTTACCAGATTATAGATAGTTGAGTTGTACATATGATGTAAATAAAAGCATTTTCTATTTTTTGTATTAAAACATTTAATGTGTTTAACCAAGTGCGGAGTCTCATTTTTACTTTACACTCTCAGCATGGGTCTCTGTATAAAACAAACAGATGTTTAAAGCTTTAATGCAACATTTGCTTTGGCTCATACATTGTTATTATTATGATGCTATCTCTCCTTTACTAAAACCAATCGTTAATGCATTTTATGTCATTGGAAAGTCTGATTCAGGCATGAAAATTCACAGTTTAAAAAAAAAACAACTATGTTTAAAAAAAAGTAAAGTTACGAGAATAATCTCATCAAGTTACGAGAATGAAGTCGAAAAGTTACGAGAATAAAGTCGAAAAGATACAAGAATAAAGTCAAAAGGTTATGAGAATAATCTCATAAAGTTACAAGAATAAAGATAGATCCTGTCATTTTAGCATAGCCTCTTTGAAATAAGATCTTTGAATCTTTTAAAGTCTTGAAAAGTAACTAAATATTCTAATAAGATCTCTGAATTACAAGGCCTTATAAAGTCTACTGTTAGACTGTTGAATTAAAAGGCCTTATGAAGTTTTAAAAGTCTCATAAGGTCTTTAACAAGGTTGTTGAGTTTTAAGGCTTTAAAATACTTTTAAAAGTCTTAAATAAGATGTCTTAATAACAAAGCCTTAAACAGCATTCAATCAGGGTTTATTTTTTTAATTGAAAGGCCCTAAATAGTCTTAGAAAGTATTTAAAAGTTTTTAATAAGAATTCCAAAGTACAGGGCCTTATAAAGGCTTAAAATAGTATTTAATTAGTATTTAAGACATCACAGAACAGGTGTCTGTCTCCGTAGCTCAAGAAATTAGAGTGAGGACTATGACCTTGAAGGTCAGAGTCTTGGCCAGTCTTGGCCAAATTCAGTTGATTTTAAAGTCTAATGTCCAAAGACAGAAGTCTTTGGACATTAGAGCTCACAGAAGGACCAACAGATGTCTGTCTCCATAACTCAATGAGATAGAGAAAGGGCTAGGTCTCTGAAGTCCAAGATTCAAGTCTTGTCTAGTTTCAGTTGTTTTTATTGTCCAGTGTCCATATGAGGAACTGAACTCTTCAAGGCAAAAGAGGGCCTGTTTGAGGCCTAAAAAGTCATGTTTTAGCACATTCTTGGTGAAAAGGGCCAAAAAGTGCTTTCCAAGGTGAAAGAGGGCCTAAAACCATGTACTAGGGTGTTTTCCTGCCTGTTTGAGGCCTAAAAAGTCATGTTTTAGCACATTCATGTCGCAGCTGAAAAGTGAAAAAAAGTCATATGTTAGCATGTTGATTTTTTAAAAAATTTTGCCCTCTTCCAAAAGGGCCAAAAAGTGCTTTTCTAGGTGAAAGAGGGCCTAAAAACATGTATGAGGGTGTTATCCTGCCTATTTGAGGCCTGAAAAGTCATGTTTTAGCACATTCTTGGTGGGGCTGAAAAGTGAAAAAAAGTCATATGTTAGCATGTCGATTTTTTCAAAATTTTGACATCCTCCAACAAGGCCAAAAAGTGCTTTTCCAGGCAAAAGACGGCCTAAAAACACGTACAAGCGTGTTTTCCTGCCTATTTGAGGCCTGAAAAGTCATGTTTTAGCACATTCTTGGTGGGGCTGAAAAGTGAAAAAAAGTCATATGTTAGCATGTCGATTTTTTCAAAATTTTGACCTCATCCAAAAAGGCCAAAAAGTGCTTTTCAAGGTAATAGAGGGCCTAAAAACATGTATGAGGGTGTTTTCCTGCCTGTTTGAGGCCTAAAAAGTCATGTTTTAGCACATTCTTGGTGGGGCTGAACATTGAAAAAAAGTCATATGTTAGCATGTCGATTTTTTCAAAATTTTGACCTCCCTTAAAGGCGCCAAAAAGTGCTTTTCAAGGTGATAGAGGGCCTCAAAACATGCATGAGGGTGTTATCCTGCCTTTTTGAGGCTTTAAAAGTCATGTTTTAGCACATTCTTGGTGGGGCTGAAAAGTGGAAAAAAAGTCATATGTTAGCATGTCGATTTTTTCAAAATTTTAACATCCTTTAAAAGGGCTAAAAAGTGCTTTTCCAGGTGAAAGAGGGCCTAAAAACATGTATGAGGGTGTTATCCTGCCTATTTGAGGCCTGAAAAGTCATGTTTTAGCACATTCTTGGTGGGGCCTGAAAAGTGGAAAAAAAAGTCATATGTTAGCATGTCGATTTTTTCAAAATTTTGACCTCCTCCAAAAAGGCCAAAAAGTGCTTTTCAAGGTAATAGAGGGCCTAAAAACATGTATGAGGGTGTTATCCTGCCTGTTTGAGGCCTGAAAAGTCATTCTTTAGCACATTCTTGGTGGGGCTGAAAAGTGGAAAAAAAAGTCATATGTTAGCATGTCGATTTTTTCAAAATTTTGACCTCATCCAAAAAGGCCAAAAAGTGCTTTTCAAGGTAATAGAGGGCCTAAAAACACGTACAAGCGTGTTTTCCTGCCTATTTGAGGCCTGAAAAGTCATGTTTTAGCACATCCTTGGTGGGGCTGAAAAGTGGAAAAAAAAAGTCATATCTTAGCATGTCGATTTTTTCAAAATTTTGACATCCTTCAACAAGGCCAAAAAAGTGCTTTTCAAGGCGAAAGAGGGCCTAAAAACACGTACAAGTGTGTTTTCCTGCCTATTTGAGGCCTGAAAAGTCATGTTTTAGCACATTCTTGGTGGGGCTAAAAAGTGAAATTTTTTCAAAATTTTGACCTCCTCCAAAAGGGCCAAAAAGTGCTTTTCTAGGTGAAAGAGGGCCTAAAAACATGTATGAGGGTGTTATCCTGCCTATTTGAGGCCTGAAAAGTCATGTTTTAGCACATTCTTGGTGGGGCTGAAAAGTGAAAAAAAGTCATATGTTAGCATGTCGATTTTTTCAAAAATCTTGACATCCTCCAACAAGGCCAAAAAGTGCTTTTCCAGGTGAAAGAGGGCGTATTAACACGTACAAGCGTGTTTTCCTGCCTTTTTGAGGCTTTAAAAGTCATGTTTTAGCACATTCTTGGTGGGGCTGAAAAGTGAAAAAAAGTCATATGTTAGCATGTCGATTTTTTCAAAATTTTAACATCCTTTAAAAGGGCTAAAAAGTGCTTTTCCAGGTGAAAGAGGGCCTAAAAACATGTATGAGGGTGTTATCCTGCCTGTTTGAGGCCTGAAAAGTCATGTTTTAGCACATTCTTGGTGGGGCCTGAAAAGTGGAAAAAAAAGTCATATGTTAGCATGTCGATTTTTTCAAAAATCTTGACATCCTCCAACAAGGCCAAAAAGTGCTTTTCCAGGCGAAAGAGGGCGTATTAACACGTACAAGCGTGTTTTCCTGCCTTTTTGAGGCTTTAAAAGTCATGTTTTAGCACATTCTTGGTGGGGCTGAACATTGAAAAAAAGTCATATGTTAGCATGTCGATTTTTTCAAAATTTTAACATCCTTTAAAAGGGCTAAAAAGTGCTTTTCCAGGTGAAAGAGGGCCTAAAAACATGTATGAGGGTGTTATCCTGCCTGTTGAGGCCTGAAAAGTCATGTTTTAGCACATTCTTGGTGGGGCCTGAAAAGTGGAAAAAAAAGTCATATGTTAGCATGTCGATTTTTTCAAAATTTTGACCTCCTCCAAAAAGGCCAAAAAGTGCTTTTCAAGGTAATAGAGGGCCTAAAAACATGTATGAGGGTGTTATCCTGCCTGTTTGAGGCCTGAAAAGTCATGTTTCAGCACATTCTTGGTAGGGCTGAAAAGTGGAAAAAAAGTCATATCTTAGCATGTCGATTTTTTCAAAATTTTGACCTCCCTTAAAGGGGCTAAAAAGTGCTTTTCTAGGTGAAAGAGGGCCTAAAAACATGTATGAGGGTGTTATCCTGCCTATTTGAGGCCTGAAAAGTCATGTTTTTGCACATTCTTGGTGGGGCTGAACATTGAAAAAAAGTCATATGTTAGCATGTCGATTTTTTCAAAATTTTGACCTTCCTTAAAGGGGCCAAAAAAGTGCTTTTCAAGGTGAAAGAGGGCCTCAAAACATGCATGAGGGTGTTTTCCTGCCTTTTTGAGGCCTGAAAAGTCATGTTTTAGCACATTCTTGGTAGGGCTGAAAAGTGGAAAAAAAGTCATATGTTAGCATGTCGATTTTTTCAAAATTTTGACCTCCCTTAAAGGGGCTAAAAAGTGCTTTTCTAGGTGAAAGAGAGCCTAAAAACATGTATGAGGGTGTTATCCTGCCTATTTGAGGCCTGAAAAGTCATGTTTTTGCACATTCTTGGTGGGGCTGAACATTGAAAAAAAGTCATATGTTAGCATGTCGATTTTTTCAAAATTTTGACCACCCTTAAAGGGGCCAAAAAGTGCTTTTCAAGGTGATAGAGGGCCTCAAAACATGCATGAGGGTGTTATCCTGCCTTTTTGAGGCCTTAAAAGTCATGTTTTAGCACATTCTTGGTAGGGCTGAAAAGTGGAAAAAAAGTCATATGTTAGCATGTCGATTTTTTCAAAATTTTAACATCCTTTAAAAGGGCTAAAAAGTGCTTTTCTAAGTGAAAGAGGGCCTAAAAACATGTATGAGGGTGTTATCCTGCCTTTTTGAGGCCTGAAAAGTCATGTTTTAGCACATTCTTGGTGAGTCTGAAAAGTGGAAAAAAAGTCATATGTTAGCATGTTGATTATTTCAAAATTTTGACCTCATCCAAAAAGGCCAAAAAGTGCTTTTCAAGGTAATAGAGGGCCTAAAAACATGTATGAGGGTGTTATCCTGCCTGTTTGAGGCCTGAAAAGTCATGTTTCAGCACATTCTTGGTGGGGCTGAAAAGTGGAAAAAAAGTCATATCTTAGCATGTCGATTTTTTCAAAATTTTGACCTCCTTTAAAAGGGGCTAAAAAGTGCTTTTCTAGGTGAAAGAGGTCCTAAAAACATGTATGAGGGTGTTACCCTGCCTTTTTGAGGCCTGAAAAGTCATGTTTTAGCACATTCTTGGTGGGGCTGAAAAGTGAAAAAAAGTCATATGTCAGCATGTCGATTTTTTCAAAATTTTGACCTCCCTTAGAGGGGCCAAAAAGTGCTTTTCAAGGTGAAAGAGGGCCTCAAAACATGCATAAGGGTGTTTTCCTGCCTTTTTGAGGCCTGAAAAGTCATGTTTCAGCACATTCTTGGTAGGGCTGAAAAGTGGAAAAAAAGTCATATGTTAGCATGTCGATTTTTTCAAAATTTTGACCTCCCTTAAAAGGGCTAAAAAGTGCATTTCTAGGTGAAAGAGGGCCTAAAAACATGTATGAGGGTGTTATCCTGCCTATTTGAGGCCTGAAAAGTCATGTTTTTTGCACATTCTTGGTGGGGGCTGAACATTGAAAAAAAGTCATATGTTAGCATGTCGATTTTTTCAAAATTTTGACCTTCCTTAAAGGGGCCAAAAAAGTGCTTTTCAAGGTGATAGAGGGCCTCAAAACATGCAATGAGGGTGTTATCCTGCCTTTTTGAGGCCTTAAAAGTCATGTTTTAGCACATTCTTGGTGGGGCTGAAAAGTGGAAAAAAAGTCATATGTTAGCATGTCCATTTTTTCAAAATTTTAACATCCTTTAAAAGGGCTAAAAAGTGCTTTTCTAGGTGAAAGAGGGCCTAAAAACATGTATGAGGGTGTTATCCTGCCTGTTTGAGGCCTGAAAAGTCATGTTTTGCACATTCTTGGTGGGGGCTGAACATTGAAAAAAAGTCATATGTTAGCATGTCGATTTTTTTCAAAATTTTAACATCCTTTAAAAGGGCTAAAAAGTGCTTTTCTAGGTGAAAGAGGGCCTAAAAACATGTATGAGGGTGTTATCCTGCCTTTTTGAGGCCTGAAAAGTCATGTTTTAGCACATTCTTGGTGAGTCTGAAAAGTGGAAAAAAAGTCATATGTTAGCATGTTGATTATTTCAAAATTTTGACCTCATCCAAAAAGGCCAAAAAGTGCTTTTCAAGGTAATAGAGGGCCTAAAAAACATGTATGAGGGGTGTTTTCCTGCCTGTTTGAGGCCTGAAAAGTCATGTTTTAGCACATTCTTGGTGGGGCTGAAAAGTGGAAAAAAAGTCATATGTTAGCATGTCGATGTTTTCAAAATTTTGACCTCCCTTAAAGGGGCTAAAAAGTGCTTTTCTAGGTGAAAGAGGGCCTAAAAACATGTATGAGGGTGTTATCCTGCCTATTTGAGGCCTGAAAAGTCATGTTTTGCACATTCTTGGTAGGGCTGAAAAGTGGAAAAAAAGTCATATGTTAGCATGTCGATTTTTTCAAAATTTTGACCACCCTTAAAGGCGCCAAAAAGTGCTTTTCAAGGTGAAAGAGGGCCTCAAAACATGTATGAGGGTGTTTTCCTGCCTTTTTGAGGCCTGAAAAGTCATGTTTTAGCACATTCTTGGTAGGGCTGAAAAGTGGAAAAAATGTCATATGTTAGCATGTCGATTTTTTCAAAATTTTGACCTCCCTTAAAGGGGCTAAAAAGTGCTTTTCTAGGTGAAAGAGGGCCTCAAAACATGTATGAGGGTGTTATCCTGCCTGTTTGAGGCCTTAAAAGTCATGTTTTTGCACATTCTTGGTGGGGCTGAAAAGTGGAAAAAAAAGTCATATGTTAGCATGTCGATTTTTTCAAAATTTTGACCTCATCCAAAAAGGCCAAAAAGTGCTTTCCAAGGTAATAAAGGGCCTAAAACCATGTACTAGGGTGTTTTCCTGCCTGTTTGAGGCCTGAAAAGTCATGTTTTAGCACATTCATGTCACGGCTGAAAAGTGAAAAAGAAGTCATATGTTAGTATGTCGATTTTTCCAAAATTTTGACCTCCTTTAAAAGGGCTAAAAAGTGCATTTCTAGGTGAAAAAGGACCTAAAAACATGTATGAGGGTGTTATCCTGCCTGTTTGAGGCCTGAAAAGTCATGTTATAGCAAATTCTTGGTGAGTCTGAAAAATAAAAAAAAAAGTCATATGTTAGCATGTCGATTTTTTCAAAATTTTGACATCCTCCAACAAGGCCAAAAAGTGCTTTTCTAGGTGAAAGAGGGCGTATTAACACGTACAAGCGTGTTTTCCTGCCTGTTTGAGGCCTGAAAAGTCATGTTTTAGCACATTCTTGGTAGGGCTGAAAAGTGGAAAAAAAGTCATATGTTAGCATGTCGATGTTTTCAAAATTTTGACCTCCCTTAAAGGGGCTAAAAAGTGCTTTTCTAGGTGAAAGAGGGCCTAAAAACATGTATGAGGGTGTTATCCTGCCTGTTTGAGGCCTGAAAAGTCATGTTTTTGCACATTCTTGGTGGGGCTGAAAAGTGGAAAAAAAGTCATATGTTAGCATGTCGATTTTTTCAAAATTTTGACCTCATCCAAAAAGGCCAAAAAGTGCTTTTCAAGGTAATAAAGGGCCTAAAAACATGTATGAGGGTGTTATCCTGCCTGTTTGAGGCCTGAAAAGTCATGTTTTAGCACATTCTTGGTGGGGCTGAACATTGAAAAAAAGTCATATGTAGCATGTCGATTTTTTCAAAATTTTGACCTCCCTTAAAGGGCCTAAAAAAGTGCTTTTCTAGGTGAAAGAGGGCCTAAAAACATGTATGAGGGTGTTATCCTGCCTGTTTGAGGCCTGAAAAGTCGTGTTTTTGCACATTCTTGGTGGGGCTGAAAAGTGAAAAAAAGTCATATGTTAGCATGTCGATTTTTTCAAAATTTTGACCTCATCCAAAAAGGCCAAAAAGTGCTTTTCAAGGTAATAGAGGGCCTAAAAACATGTATGAGGGTGTTATCCTGCCTGTTTGAGGCCTGAAAAGTCATGTTTTAGCACATTCTTGGGTGGGGCTGAACATTGAAAAAAAGTCATATGTTAGCATGTCGATTTTTTCAAAATTTTGACCTCCCTTAAAGGGCTAAAAAGTGCTTTTCTAGGTGAAAGAGGGCCTAAAAACATGTATGAGGGTGTTATCCTGCCTGTTTGAGGCCTGAAAAGTCGTGTTTTTGCACATTCTTGGTGGGGCTGAAAAGTGAAAAAAAGTCATATGTTAGCATGTCGATTTTTTCAAAATTTTAACATCCTTTAAAAGGGCTAAAAAGTGCTTTTCCAGGTGAAAGAGGGCCTAAAAACATGTATGAGGGTGTTATCCTGCCTGTTTGAGGCCTGAAAAGTCATGTTTTAGCACATTCTTGGTGGGGCCTGAAAAGTGGAAAAAAAAGTCATATGTTAGCATGTCGATTTTTTCAAAATTTTGACCTCCTCCAAAAAGGCCAAAAAGTGCTTTTCAAGGTAATAGAGGGCCTAAAAACATGTATGAGGGTGTTATCCTGCCAGTTTGAGGCCTGAAAAGTCATGTTTCAGCACATTCTTGGTAGGGCTGAAAAGTGGAAAAAAAGTCATATCTTAGCATGTCGATTTTTTCAAATTTTGACCTCCCTTAAAGGGGCTAAAAAGTGCTTTTCTAGGTGAAAGAGGGCCTAAAAACATGTATTGAGGGTGTTATCCTGCCTATTTGAGGCCTGAAAAGTCATGTTTTTGCACATTCTTGGTGGGGCTGAACATTGAAAAAAAGTCATATGTTAGCATGTCGATTTTTTCAAAATTTTGACCTTCCTTAAAGGGGCCAAAAAGTGCTTTTCAAGGTGAAAGAGGGCCTCAAAACATGCATGAGGGTGTTTTCCTGCCTTTTTGAGGCCTGAAAAGTCATGTTTTAGCACATTCTTGGTAGGGCTGAAAAGTGGAAAAAAAGTCATATGTTAGCATGTCGATTTTTTCAAAATTTTGACCTCCCTTAAAGGGGCTAAAAAGTGCTTTTCTAGGTGGAAAGAGGGCCTAAAAACATGTATGAGGGTGTTATCCTGCCTATTTGAGGCCTGAAAAGTCATGTTTTTTGCACATTCTTGGTGGGGGCTGAACATTGAAAAAAAGTCATATGTTAGCATGTCGATTTTTTCAAAATTTTGACCACCCTTAAAGGGGCTAAAAAGTGCTTTTCTAGGTGAAAGAGGGCCTAAAAACATGTATGAGGGTGTTATCTCTGCCTGTTTGAGGCCTGAAAAGTCATGTTTTAGCACATTCTTTGTGGCGCTGAAAAGTGAAAAAAAGTCATATGTTAGCATGTCGATTTTTTCAAAATTTTGACCTCATCCAAAAAGGCTAAAAAGTGCTTTTCAAGGTAATAGAGGGCCTAAAAACATGCATGAGGGTGTTATCCTGCCAGTTTGAGGCCTGAAAAGTCATGTTTCAGCACATTCTTGGTGGGGCTGAAAAGTGGGCAAAAAGTCATATGTTAGCATGTCGATTTTGTTCAAAATTTTGACATCCTCCAACAAGGCCAAAAAGTGCTTTTCAAGGTGATAGAGGGCCTAAAAACACGTACAAGCGTGTTTTTCTGCCTGTTTGAGGCCTGAAAAGTCATGTTTCAGCACATTCTTTGTGGTGCTGAAAGTGAAAAAGAGTCATATGTTAGCATGTCGATTTTTTCAAAATGCTGACCTCATCCAAAAGGGCCAAAAAGTGCTTTTCTAGGTGAAAGAAGGAACAAAACCATCTACTATGGCGTTATCCTGCCTGTTTGAGGCCTGAAAAGTCATGTTTTTGCACATTCTTGGTGGGGCTGAAAAGTGGAAAAAAAGTCATATGTTAGCATGTCGATTTTTTCAAAATTTTGACAACCTCCAACAAGGCCAAAAAGTGCTTTTCAAGGTAATACAGGGCCTAAAAACATGTATGAGGGTGTTATCCTGCCTGTTTGAGGCCTGAAAAGTCATCAATCAATCTCAATCAATCAATCTTTATTTGTATAGCGCCAATTCATAACAAGTGTTATCTCAAGACACTTTACAATAGAGCACAAAGCTCTTCATATTATGGATACATATATGCATAGATACATATATACATATAAAAATACACATATACATATATATACAAATATATACATCCAACACCCAACATGAATCCATATAGCCAATCATGAATCCCTCCATCATGGCGGCAAGAAAAAACCTTCTGTTAAGCAGCAGGAAATCTTGAATGTGGACCCCAGTCTCATGATGAACAGCAAATCCACACGATGCTGTGTTGGGTGTGTGGGCAAAGGGAGGGGAGGTAAGTGGAGACAAGCGGACTAAAGTAAGAACTAAAGCTAGTGACAGATCAATGGACCAATCATAGACCTGTCGTCGTCAAATTTGTTTCTGCTGCAAACAAATTTATTAGAGGAGGGTCCTCATGTCTGTGGGGTTGTGGTGAAAATTTTATAGAAGTATAATCAATAAAAGTCTTACTGGAAGTAAGAATTTATGGTAGTGATGAACTCATGGGTGCCCAGACCACAAGTGCATCCCTACCATATTTGTCTCCGTTAAGTATAAATGTATTAATGGTAGACCTCTTGAGATGTGACACCTCATTCTCAGGAGGGATCTCATGTCCATGTGGAGCTAGAGATAGTTACTATAGATGTATCAACCATGGATAGAAAGATCATGTTAATATCAACATTAACAGCTATAATGATTATGAACTGGAGTGAGATGGCCAAATATGTGTTATGTCTGTAATTGTAGTTATTGAGGCTTCGTGACTCCACAGCAGCAGGCAGTCTCCACCAAGGATCCCAGGCAACCTAAAAGACAAGAGCCAGAGTCATGTTTTAGCACATTCTTGGTGGGGCTGAACATTGAAAAAAAGTCATATGTTAGCATGTCGATTTTTTCAAAATTTTGACAACCTCCAACAAGGCCAAAAAGTGCTTTTCAAGGTAATACAGGGCCTAAAAACATGTATGAGGGTGTTTTCCTGCCTGTTTGAGGCCTGAAAAGTCATGTTTTAGCACATTCTTGGTGGGGCTGAAAAGTGAAAAAAGTCATATGTTAGTAAGTCGATTTTTTCAAAATTTGGCCTCCTGTAACAGGTTCAGAAAGTGCTTTTCTAGGTGAAAGAGGGCCTAAAAACATGTATGAGGGTGTTTTCCTGCCTGTTTGAGGCCTGAAAAGTCATGTTTTAGCACATTCTTGGTGAGGCTGAAAATTGAAAAAAGTCATATGTTAGCATGTCGATTTTTTCAAAATTTTGACCTCCTGCAAAAGGGCCAAAAAGTGCTTTTCTAGGTGAAAGAGGAAGTAAACCATGTACAAGGGTGTTTTCCATCCTGTTTGAGGCCTGAAAAGTCATGTTTTAGCACATTCTTGGTGGGGCTGAAGAGTGACAAAAAGTCATATATTAGCATGTCGATTTTTTTCAAAATTTTGACGTCCTGTAAAAAGGCCAAAAAGTGCTTTTCTAGGTGAAAGAGGGCCTCAAAACATGTAAGAGGGTGTTTTCCTGCCTGTTTGAGGCCTGAAAAGTCATGTTTCAGCACATTCTTGGTGGGGCTGAAAAGTGAAACAAAGTCATAAGTTAGCATGTCGATTTTTTCAAAATTTTGACATCCTCCAACAAGGCCAAAAAGTGCTTTTCTAGGTGAAAGAGGGCCTAAAAACATGTATGAGGGTGTTATCCTGCCTATTTGAGGCCTGAAAAGTCATGTTTTTGCACATTCTTGGTGAGTCTGAAAAATAAAAAAAAAAGTCATATGTTAGCGTGTCGATTTTTTCAAAATTTTGGCCTAGTTAAAAAGGGCCAAAAAGTGCTTTTCAAGGTGACAGAGGGCCTAAAAACATGCATGAGGGTGTTATCCTGCCTGTTTGAGGCCTGAAAAGTCATGTTTTAGCACATTCTTGGTGGGGCTGAACATTGAAAAAAAGTCATATGTTAGCATGTTGATTTTGTTCAAAATTTTGACCTCCTGTAAAAAGGCCAAAAAGTGCTTTTCTAGGTGATAGAGGGCCTCAAAACATGCAAGAGGGTGTTTTCCTGCCTGTTTGAGGCCTGAAAAGTCATGTTTTTGCACATTCTTGGTGGGTCTGAAAAATTAACAAAAAAAGTCATATGTTAGCATGTTGATCTTTTCAAAATTTTGACCTCGTTAAAAAGGGCCAAAAAAGTGCTTTTCAAGGTGACAGAGGGCCTAAAAACATGTATGAGGGTGTTTTCCTGCCTGTTTGAGGCCTGAAAAGTCATGTTTTTGCACATTCTTGGTGAGTCTGAAAAATACAAAAAAAAGTCATATGTTAGCATGTCGATTTTTTCAAAATTTTGACAACCTCCAACAAGGCCAAAAAGTGCTTTTCAAGGTAATACAGGGCCTAAAAACATGTATGAGGGTGTTTTCCTGCCTGTTTGAGGCCTGAAAAGTCATGTTTTAGCACATTCTTGGTGGGGCTGAAAAGTGAAAAAAGTCATATGTTAGTAAGTCGATTTTTTCAAAATTTTGACCTCATCCAAAAAGGGCCAAAAAGTGCTTTTCAAGGTGATAGAGGGCCTAAAAACATGTATGAGGGTGTTTTCCTGCCTGTTTGAGGCCTGAAAAGTCATGTTTTTGCACATTCTTGGTGGGGCTGAAGAGTGACAAAAAGTCATATGTGAGCATGTCGATTTTTTCAAAATTTTGACCTTGTAAAAAAGGGCAAAAAAAGTGCTTTTCAAGGTGACAGAGGGCCTCAAAACATGCATGAGGGTGTTTTCCTGCCTTTTTGAGGTCTGAAAAGTCATGTTTTAGCACATTCTTGGTGAGTCTGAAAAATAAAAAAAAAAGTCATATGTTAGCATGTCAATTTTTTCAAAATTTTGACCTTGTTGAAAAGGGCCAATAAGTGCTTTTCTAGGTGAAAAAGGGCCTAAAACCATGTACTAGGGTATTTTCCTGCCTGTTTGAGGCCTAAAAAGTCATGTTTTAGCACATTATTGGTGAGGCTGTAAGTGAAAAAAAGTCATATGTTAGCATGTCGATTTTTTCAAAATTTTGACCTCCTGTAAAAGGGCCAAAAAGTGCTTTTCTAGGTGAAAAAGGGCCTAATACCATGTACTAGGGTGTTTTCCTGCCTGTTTGAGGCCTAAAAAGTCATGCTGAATCTGGTGAGTGATGGTTTCAATAATTTCAGTATTTCTTTAACCCGGAGCTCTGCTGTTATCGTGTCAGGAGAATTTCCCACACTGCCTCTGACTGACAGCCCAGATGGAAAGAATGACAGGAGAAGGAGCTTTTTAGTCTTTCACTTGAACAAGTAGTGGGGCAGTTTACAACAAGGCAACTTCCTCTCGCACTACAGATCCATAGCATCTCTTTAAGCTTATATGCAATGCTACACAAGTGGGCGCTTGTTCAGAAGCAAACATCAACTAATTATATTGCAGTTCAGAGGTACACAAACAGTGGTCATCTTTCTCATTTAGAAATTGTGAGTTCTTCTGCTGATGTGACGGCTCAATCCTCTCATCAGAGACAAGATATTCTGTTTTGATTTCTTGTTTCTGGTTTCTAGTTTCAGCATGAAGACATCTCACCCAGGCATATAAAAGGATCATAATATGCTAGCATGATCTCTCTCCCCATGGTTGTTATTGCTAATACCATTATAATAATTACCTTTACAAGAAGCTTGTTATCGTCCACAAATCATTCCACCAATGCACAATCCTTACAAGTTGTAAATGTGACTAAACAGACTTTCCAATGATATATAATACAATACCAGTTAGTATCATTTTAAGGGGAAAATACTGGACTGAAATAGTGTTTCCAGACTTTCTGAGGACTGCATATTGTATTTTTATATTTTATAATTTCGAATAAATGTGATTTTTAAGCAATATTTAGATCACAACAAGCATTCAAAAATGTTCATGAGTATTCACACAGATTTAATTTTAGACTCATGAAAGTCTTCCAGGTCAGTGTGTGTCTGTGTGTGTGTGTAATGTGAGTGTGTTGTTTACTGTGCAGCTGTTCTTCAGTTTGACCTCCTACAGAAACACTTTGTCTGCACTTACAGCACCCTTTACATTCATACTGTATTTATTTAATTTATTTAAATGTAATGTCTATTATTTTATATTTCCTCCAGTCTGTGAAATGAGTCTGTCTTTATTTGGGAAGGGCCTCAGTATGGGACAGGCCTTTAATATTGAGATCTTAAAGGGATAGTTCAGGCTTTTTGAAGCGGGGTCATATGAGGAACATGGTGATATTAGGCAGATGGCTAATGTTTATGTTACTGACGTGTACCTCATATAACCCCACTTTTAAAAGCCCAAACTATCACTTTACCTTGTGCACAGCCAAGATGGAGAACAGAGAATTAGGGATTGGTATATAAACTCGATTATCTGAGTAATGTTCAATATTTGTGAACAGTCCATGTGTGACTTTTGGCTCTTGTGGAATTTAAAGTTTGATATTTAACCAAAGTTTCTTGGTTTGCATCCTGAATGTGCAACCGACTAATGTGATGCTATCATGTCAACATGGACCAAAGTCTCTGAAGAGTGTTTCTAGCACATTGTTGAATCCATACCATGAAGATTCAAAAGGCCAAAGGAGGCCCAACCTGGCACTGGAAAGTTGTACCCAATAAAATGACCGTGACTGTGCATGAGACACAAGATAAACACAGTATGGATACACTGTGCTTCTCAAAGTTAAAGCCCTGTTCACCATTTCTGAGGAGAAACTCTACAGCATAGTGGGCCCCATTCATGCACTATATAGTGCACTATAAAATACCCACAATGTGCAGCAAATGTGAGTGTACATACGATGTACCCTATATTGTACTCCCGTGTACCACAATGCAATGCAGTCGTGTTTTTCCAGAGGAGAAGAAGAAGAAGAAGAAGAGAAAGATGGCTGCTACTGCACAAATTTAGTGCTGCTTTCTTTTATAAATGCAAGTAACGTTAAAGTATCTTTAACACTTTCGTAGCGTAGCTTTTTTACATCTTCTAACAGTTGTAAACAGCTGCAAAATTTGCTACCTTTCCTCCTGAGTGCCCGGTTTGTTTACGTGATGCTTGGCGTGTCCGCTTGCATCACAGGAATATCCGGCGCATCTACTGATGCGATGATGTTTAGAAAATTTCAGTGTAGTGTCCAAAATCTCGTCCGGTCATTCCCTATGTAGTTCATTATTTCATTGACACTATTTAGGGAATAATGAGTGAGTGAATGAGTGGATGGTTTCGAACACAGCTAGAGAGTTGTGTTTTTCTCCTTATTGTTGTAAAGCAGGGGTCACACAGGGGTCATCAACTATATTTTATATGCATAATGGGGGCCAGACTTTAAAATAATGTGAAACAATGTAAATAATGTGATCTAATTACATATTTGTGAGCTACAAAGCAGGATTTTTTAAAATTGTAAGTTTTCCTTAGCCTTTAAAAGTGAGATCAGTCCCTATCAACCATACTGCTGCAAGCTACATGGGTCAACTGAGTTGCTTTTGCTTCTTCTATCTTAGGCAATCATGTTTTCCAGCAGCATGTTTGGCTCCAGTTTCCTTGTTTTTCTGGTTAAATGTCGGATCACAGGTGGATTTTTGTAAAACAGCTGAAACATGAAGTCATGCCTGATAAAAAGTGTTTCTATCGAAGTTGTTTGAGGGGGTTATCAGTAGTTTAGGAATTTAACAGCAGAAAGATACATTTAAAATTACTACAAATGTTTGCCCTGAACATTTTTCTGAATTTGACAATACTCCGGGGCCGTATAGGAAGTTGTGGGGGCCCTGATGTGCTCCCTGGGCCACCAGTTGGTGATCACAGTTGCAAAGATTTGTGCATAAAAATGACTTGAGTTTAACATTAGAATACTCACCAAGTGAGTTTGTAATGAAATGAAGATGATGGATAGTTAATTCTGATAATGTAGGCTTAATGTGTGATTTAACATCCTCCACAGGTCCTCGTCAGATGTGAGCTAAAAGATTTCGAGCCTCTGCTCTAGATCATTCAGAGTGGTTCAAGTTTAACCAGGTCAGTGAAGAACCAGGTCACTTGTGAGGAGAGTTATTGCTGCTCTTCCTGAACTTTCCATCTGTGACGGGCAAGCAACTTGTGAAATGAAGGAAGCGAAGTTAGAAAAATATCAGCTTTATTACACTAAAGCTACACCCTGGAGAGACAGAGCAAGCTAAGATGCAGCTCCAAGACAAAAGATGCTTACAGAGGCTCCCAAACCAAGAAATAAAAACAAAGTTGAGAACAGACTCTACCATGGAATGATTTCTAGTATGTGCTACTATGTACTGGCCACCCAAGGGACGAAGCTTGCAGGTTCTGTTATTACCTCCGCCAAGGAGGTTATGTTTGTCTGTTTGTTAGCAAGATTACACAAAAACTACTGGACAGATTTTGTTGAAATTTTCAGGAGATGTCGGTAATGGCTCAACTTAGAATTTTTTTGATTTTGGTGGTGATCCAGATAACAGCCATTAGTGAAAGATCATTTTTGCTAAATAACTGTCTAACTAATAATGATATCAACATGATTCTGAGTGCTAGTCATGGGTTTTCAGGGTCAAGGAATCATATTATGATGGTAACTTTATCGTGGAACTATTGCTTATAGATGTATTAGCAATATGTGAGCTGCACTCTCTGCTTTCTAGTTGGCACTTAAATTTACTAGTGACATGGACCTCTAGCAACCCCACTTCAAAAAACCCAAACTAACCCTTTAAACTTCTCATATCAGTAGTGACAGTAGTTCCTCACTGCTTCCTATTTCCTTATCTGCAGTTAAACACGCCACTTTGGTCTTCTATGTATAACATTATTTAAGCCAAAAATAAAGAAATGTCCTCTCTGCCCTCGACCAAGTTACTATTTATGAGAGAGACCAGATTTTGGCAGCAGCGAGGCACAGCCAACATGTGGCACAACAATAACAACGTGCCCAGTCTAAAAGCCAAATCATCATGAGCCGGAGCTGGCACTCACATCAGATATTACACATCCATGTGTTTCAGCCAGCACAGCAGGCTTGTTTTTACTCAACCCAGCACTACCTGTTCACCACACAAACAACCTCCCTGCTGTGACAGACACATGCAAACAAACAAACCAAGAAACTGGAACCATAAAACTCAATTTACCATTTCAATAAATATTTTCCTTCTCAAAACAAACAAAAAAAAAACACCATCCAAGTGATACAAAATTAATATAAATCAAGTGTTGCCTTTATGTTATCAAAATGTGTTCAAAAACTAAACAAACTTTCTCTCTTACAGTTAAAATGTATGCTTTAATTTTGTCATAAAATGTTGACGGTGTAGTTTGAATTTAGGCAGGCCTGTCTACATGAACACTGAAGGCTGAGGTGTTTTCACAGCTTGATAACATGGAGCCCTCTGATCAAAATATAATCTCATTTAAGGAACAAATACAAGCCTAAACATATGCTTGAGCAAATCTTAAAAAGGCTTACAACTATGAAAACTGTACATTTTCAGTTTTTATATTCTCAAACATTGCAGCAACTTATGACTGGAGTAAATTGAGAAAAAAATCTTGATTTTTCATTTTTAAATCTTCTGCAGAAAATAATTTGAATTAAATGATTTAATCAATATATTGCTCAGCTGAAGTCTTCAGGTTCAAGTAATCCGTTATTTTTGATTATCAACACTGTAACTGATTTTTGTGAACTTAACAGTATTTTATCGTAATATCTACAGTTACCTACTGTAAAAAAATGTATATACTACATATATACTATAAATGGTAAAAACAAAAGAAAGTGGGAAAACATAGTGATTCCTGTAAAATTAACAGCAAAACATCTATATTTACCTACTGTAAACTGTCTACACAGCAAAGTACTGAAAAAGGCAATGAATCAAGACCAATAATTTTAGTAAATCATTCACATTTTTGGCTGAAACAGATATTTAAGTGAATGTTTTTTTGTTTTTGTTTGTACAAAATGATATTTTTCCAATAAATGATCAGTAAAATACAGTTAGATATAGTAATATGAACTAAATTACAGCAAGTCCACTGTAGTTTAAAATGATTCAAGTTGTAGAATAAAAAATAGTAATGATATAAATGAATAAAAATACAGAAGAAAAACTATTATAGAAAATACAACAATAATGCTGCAAATCAAAACAGAGTAATGATACTGTAAAAGCATTCACAGTCGTTCACTGGCATCTTGTTGCCATTAAGTTACTGTCAAATTTACAGCAACTTTTTAACAGTGATCGCACATCAAAATTTCCCACAATATTCTTCTCTCAGGCTTTCAGCTCTCTCATTGGCTGACAGCAGAGTCCAGGCTGTGTGTGATTGGCTGAGGCTCAGGGGTCTGCATCTACATTTAGAGTAACTGAGATAATGCTAACACTACCTGACCCAGCCAATGCCAATGGAGGACAAAGGACAGGGCAGAACAACACTGCAGGTGAGTGCTCATTTCAACGAGCCACAGTGAACGCATCACCAGCAGATAATCGATCACAGGAAATAATCGATCAGCAACCAGCAAGTTATGATCGGGCAGTCTTTGCCCGCACAGATTAAATTCATAACAGGGGTTTGCACTTTGCAGAACATACTGTAGTCTATGTTCAGTACAAATAAATAAATAAATAGATAAATAAATAGGTAATTGAATAAATAAATTAAAGTGATCTCAGTCTGCTTCATGGAGTGTCTCCAAAATAAGAGCGTAAAGTCAGAGGGGCTCGGATTGTAGATTTCCTGGAAGACACACAGAGACAGCTGGACGGGCTGTAAATACACACACACACACACACACTTACTGAGAAACCTTATTATACACACCAGAGGAGACCTCTCCAGCAGCGCCCCCTGCAGCCCACAGAGCTCAGCACACCCTGGTTCTCTGAAGTTCATCGGGGTGGCTGCACGCTGGTGTCAGAGGTCAGAGTTAGTGAGACTTGGGAGGTTGTGCAACAACAACACAACAACATGAGAGAGAGAACATCAGGCCTTCATCACAACTTTACAGTCACCCCACCACCTCAATTATCAGCAGAAAATACATCACTTATAAATTCTCATTTTGATGCTGCAGTATTAGTCAACATCAGTCATCTCTACCTCATAATCATTATAGTTGTTCATGTAAATATTAGATTATTATTCTTTTCATGATTATTATTGATTTTACTTCTATAAAAACTATCACTACAATCATACAGACATGAGGACCCTCCTGAAAACAAGATGTTGCATCTCAAGAGGCCAACCTCTAATAAATTTATATTCAGCAGAAACAAATATGACTAAGACAGGTCTATGATTGGTCCATTGATCTGTCACTAGCTTTAGTTCTTACTTTAGTCCACTTGTCTCCACCCACCTCCCTTCCTTCGCCCACACACCCAACACAGCATCGTGTGGATGGCTGTTCATCATGAGAGTGGGGTCCACATTCAAGACTTCCTGCTGCTAAACTGAGGTTTTTTCTTGCCACCATGATGGATTCATGTTGGGTTTTGGACATGTGTATGTGTATATATGTAATGTGTATGTATATATGTGTATCCATAAATTGAAGAGTTTTTCTTCAGCCTGCTCTATTGTAAAGTGTCTTGAGATAACGCTTGTTATGAACTGGCGTTATACAAATAAAGATTGATTGATTGATTGATTGACTGACCTTTCTTGACCCAGTCATCTGCACATTGAGGCCTCTCTGTCTTTTTCCCTCTCTTTCTTTTCTCCTCTCATAATCGTCTCTGGTTCTTGTCTTGTTGGCTGCTCTGGATCATTGGTGTGGACTTGAATAGCTGCAAACCCTAATTCTAATTAAGTTGAGATGCTGTGTAAAACATAAAAAATAGAAAATAATGCTTTGCAAATCATTTTATACCTTCTTTTCAGCTGGATTAAGAACAAAGACAAGATAAGAAATCTTCAAGCTAATAGCTAATGGAGTGTTGCGCCCCACTATTTTAGAAACACTGTTTTAACTGTTATTACCAACTTGGACGACCCGCTGCTGTGGACCTGCCTTCTTCAATATGCTTCATCCTCGATATGCTTCATCCTCAATCAACAACATAGTTTAACAACTGTTTTCATTTCTTTTTAGGACTCTTACTGGAGAAAAAGATCAGCATGTGAGGAAATAGTGTTTTTTAATAATATGTTTAGCTTTTTTATATTTTATAAAAAAAATAAAAAGAAGTGTAAAGTAATAATTATAAATACATAACAACCAAAATTTAATTAAAAAGATAGATGGACAAAGACAGACATTGAAAAGAAGTTGGAAAATTGAATAAATCGAAGTTTTATAAAATTATTCATGAAAAGAAAAGTGATAAAACATTAGAAATTAGGGATGCAGGACATCTGATATGTCGACATTTCCAAAACATCATCAACTCCGAGAACAAATTCTCTACTTTACTAAAATTACCTTTTCCTATCATTGTTAAGATTTTATTCTTTAATAATTTTCACTTTTGATTTATAAAAGTGGACATTGGGTGATGATGAGATAAAATACAATGGCACATTGTACATTTTGTAGGTTTTACAGACAATTTATGGCCAATTTGTATGGTCTCTACATCGGCAAAGATTTTCACATCTGCTGATATTGGTCTAATAATATCGTGCATCCCTGTTAGAAATAATATCAAATTTAGAATTTTTCTGTCTTCAATGAATTACCAACGTTGTGGATCTGTGCTGATGTATAACTTGAACAAAAGTCCTATTTTTCTTTTTCATTTCGTTCATTTTTGTTTGTTTGCTGTATGCACCCTTCTGCATTTATTGCACAGAAAAGTATCATATACATATAATTTGTAATGCCATTGTCACTTATACTGACATATTTTAGGCTTATTTTCTGCTTATGTTCTCAAAACTATCAAATAAAAAGTAAAAAAAAGAAATATCAAATTTAAATACATGAATAAAATAAAAACAAAACTTAAAGACAACATTTTCGTGGATACACTTACTTAAAGAAAACGTGTAATATTTTTAGCTACTACCGAAATACCCTCTATTACAGACGTATATTGTTCTTCTCCATCTTCATTTATCAAGTTAGACAAGTCCCTGAAATATTGAAAACCGGACAGGAAGCAGCTGTTTTATTGAGGATGTTTTCTTATTTTTTCTGGATTTATGCTCTCAGAGAGAACAAAAATGCTCATTGAGTAAAATTGCTCTGTTTGATGATATATGCGTCAGAGCGAAGGAGGAGGCTAAGGGATCATAACGTCACCTCTTTGTTTGTCTCTGGGTTGATCTGAAGTTAGTTAGAAACAGGGTTGTTACCATGGAGACCAGCACAGCATCCCCTCAGTAACCAAAAGGCTGGTGATGCTAATCTTTGTCACAGATTTTCTCGTCTGCGATTCTGTCAAACATAAAAAACACTTTCACTAATCGTGTTGGAGTTTTTTATTATCTAACATATAATTTCTTTTTTTATAAGAACATTAAAACTGATAAAACATGAATATAAAACATAAAAAACATTTTCTTAAGGTACAGCAGAACTTTTGTCTTTTTGAACAAAAACAGTCTTTTTTCTGTTTCACAGCTGATGGACGGAGCCTCTGGACACAAACAGTAAAAAGAGATAAAAACATTAAAACAGCCGTGGTTTCAGTAAATAGCCTCGTCCATGTTGTCGTCACTGTCTCCTCCAAACTCCTCTCCGTTATCAAAGTACGACATCACGTAGTCCGTCTCCTGCACACACAAACACAGAGGGTGTATTAGACAAGACTAAGGTGAAAATTTGGCTGTTGTTTATAACTGGGACTATTGTGATTATTATACACTTTATATTTGTTGATGATTTTGTCCATGTTCATACACATGTCATGAGTTTTTACCAGATTGTGTATTTTTATTTGATCTTGTTATTTCCAGCTGAACTCCTACAGTTAGTCTAAAATACACTAAGCACAAACAAATGTTACACTCAGACTGTGAAGGGCAGAAAATGTACCACTGAAAGCCAGTCAAACCGCACTTTCTGATCTCATTGCATTAAAGCATATAAATGATTTTCTTAAATCTGGGTGTCAATCTGGGCTTTTGCCTCAAAACTGATCATTTTTACCTCTCTTCATTAAAACCATATACGTGTGTGTGTGAGTATTTGACACTGCATAAAAAGTAATGGTGCATAAAAATCACTGTTGCTGCTTATCATTGACATATCCTAGGCTGAATGAATGAATGAATATTTTGTCGTATGATTTGGACTGATGTCAGCTTAAAATTAACCCTTCAACAATGTATAATATTTTTTATCGCTACCTTATGAAAAGTGCAGTTTTTGTGTTAAGCTGCATGAATATTTGATACCTCACAAAAAGTAATAAATAAAAATCACTGTTGCTGCTAAGCATTGACATATCTCAGCCTGTACTAATTCAACACAACCCCCCTAATGTTTCTGTTTTTTTTTTTTTTTTAATCTAAAACAGGGTTTCATCATGACCAAAACCTGGCATTTAAAGGGTTAAAACCCTTTAAAATTCAAGAATATTTGATGTGTATAATTTGGACTGATGCTAGTTTAAAAATCAAGCCTTAAAAGTTGTAAATATCAAAATATAATAGTCTTCATAGCTACCTTATAAAGAGCGCAATTTTTAGGACTAACTGGTATGAGTGCGAGTATTTGACACGGTGCACAAAAAGTCATGAGTAAAAATCAGTGTTGCTGCTAATCATTAACACATCCCAGGCTGTAATAATTGAACAATAAAAAATACTTTGCATGTAGTATATTGAAAATATATATATATATATATATATTTTCAGTCTGATAACATGGTGGCATCAAGGACAAAAAACTAAATTTAAAGGGAAAGTGTTTTAAAATTAATTAGAATTTGACATAAATAATTATGTGAAAAGGAGCTCAGTTAAAGCAGAATTTAATATTCATGTTTAATGTTTTTATAGCTTGCTTTTAAAAAGCACATTTTTTTGTTTTTAATGGGTGTGACTGATTTTAGATCCAGACCTGAGGATCTGAAACAGTCCGGCCCCCCTGAATAAAAGGCCTGAGTGACTGGACCTGGACTACTTATGCCCACTTTTTTGGATTTTAAGTTTTTCTCACCTTCCCTGAAAATTTTACATCTGTGGTTTGAGGGAAACCAGAGCCGGTCCTGCTGGCTGTCTCTCTGTATTTATGATTTAAACCCTTCAAGAGTCAAACTTCAATAATAAAATTATCTTTTAAATCCCTCTCACCTCCTCAAACTCCTCCTCATCGTACTCCTCCTCTCCTTCAGCCTCCTCCTCTTCCTGTTTCTTCTTCTTCTCCTCCCCCTCTTCCTCCTCTTCCTCTCCCGAGCTCCCGCGCTCCTCCTTCTTCTCCAGGTTCTGATGGATGTACAGAAGGTGGAAACGTCACAGAGTTAAAATCAGCAGAGACAGTTTGATGTGAAACGTCTGCTTGTTCTCAGCCGTTTGTCTCACCTCCAGTTTGAGCAGCACCTCCTCTTTCTCCTTCACTCGTTTCTTCTTCTGAGACGGCTGAACTTTGTTTGAGACGCTCTCTGCTGGGACGCCTGACAGACACAGAGCAGGGCAGAAACACATCAAACTGACAGTGTGCACGTCAGGGCAGAACAATATCAGAAAAAATCATACTGCAATACAGTGCCCTTGGACAATATTTATTGGCATTTATTTGCTAAAAAATGAAACGGCATAAGTTAAATGTGTTTTTAATTTTGTACAGATTAATTAAATCTCAATTTAATCATTTTTTTTCTTATTCTTATTTGCTAATTAGTATGTGGAGCCATAAGTTTGGTTTATGAGGCTTAAGCTCAGATTGTTTTCTCAGAGGTTAAAGAATTTATAACTATGACATCTTCAGAAAGTCTAACCTGGATTAAAACATTTCAAATCAAAGAAAATTTTATATTTAATTTTGAAGCCAAGCAGAAAGAGTCAAATATTTTAATGTTAACTTAACAAAACCTAAGTAGTATTGTATTTTAAATCGATCAAAATCTAATTAATCACCTTCACAACTTTCAAGGCATGAAATTTACATTAAATGTGCAGATGTTTTGTGGATATTTTTGTGTACTGTATGTTGTGTAAATTGTAAATATTGTGTGTATACTGACGGTGTGCAGCAGGTCTCCTGACTCGAAGTTCTTTAGGGAATCTGCTCCAGTCTGAAAAAACAAAGAAAATGTTTACATGTGTATTAAACTTTATTCAGTCCCTCCTTCTGATGTCACAATGTCTTCTACGAAAGCCATTTCAACAAGTCCCAGTAAATTCTCTGGCCTTGCAATTCTGTCAAACTTTTCCATGAATTTAAAAAAACAATGCATTCAAATATCTGCACATTAGACATCTGTGTTTTCTTTATTTTTCTTCGTTTTGTCAAGGACCAATTCAAGCACCTAGAGGGTGCACTGAAGTGTTTGGTGGCGTGTAAATACAAATGCACACATTCAGAAAAATCATCTCACTTTTTTAGGATAGAGAAACAAATATAATGAAATAAACTGCTAAAACTGTTGTCTACACAAGAATTCTAGGAAATACAGACCCAAACAATTTCAATTAGACAAATTTATCATGGAAAAAGTTTTAAGAAAGTCAGATACTTGAGTTTACAGTTACGGTCTAATATTTCCGTAGAGAACACTGTGATTTCTCCATTAATATTAATATTTAGATCTAAATACTAAAGGTAAAATTCTTTACAGCTTATTTTGTTTATCTATCTAGTAAAAAACTTTCAGTCAGATAGGCTCATTTACAAGCACTTTTTGAAATCCAAAAACTTTTTGAAACCTTGAAACAAAGCACTGAAATTCAAGCACTTTCTATGATTTCTAGCACCCATACAAATCCAATATTGTACTTCCCTTACAGCCACTTTTGGAAAACATGTTTAGCTTCTGTAGAGTCATTAAAAAAATTAAATCTTATATCATGACAACCTTTATTTTAAAAGCTTTTACAAGATATTTAGTTAACAACATTCACAAATTTGATGAAAGACAAAAGGTAAAGAGCAGATATGATAAAAAAAAAAAAACTGCATACGAAAGATTAATAACAAATCTTGGATTATAAATAAATAAGTAAATACAGGGTGCAGTGTTAATTTTGTTGACTAATGATTTTCGTCATAGTTTTCGTCAACAACTTTTTTCCCCTGATGAAAACTAGACAGTAACTAACAAACAAGTGCACATGGACATTCATATTTTAGTCAACTAAATTTACATTAGATTTCGTCGACTAAAATGTTGTGAAATTTCATCAACTAAAACTAGACTAAAATTAAAACAATTTAGATGAATAAATAATGACTAAAACTAAGAGATATTTAGGGAAAAAACTATACCTAAAATAAATTAAAAAGTACTGTCAAAATTAACACTGATAGAGTGCTCTGGATTCTGTTTTTTTTTTACATCTGACTTTTTTTTCTCCTTAAATGCTTAAACTAATTTGTTTTTGTGTAACTTTCAGAAAGTAGTCACAGGTTGTCATTAGGGATGTAACGGTATGAAAATTTCATATCACGGTTATTTTGACCAAAATTATCACGGTTATCATTATTATCGCGGTATTGTTGCAGTCTGCTCAAAATGTTCAAAAAGTACTTTTACACACACTTAAAATCATTTCACCCCTTTAATATTACAATTATAACAGGTCTTTTTGTCTTTTTTGTCAATAAATGCGTCAGGAAATGTCCTTTTAGTTAATTTCTTTAGCTTTTTTTTCATGAGAAATAAAAGTAAACAATTCTGACAAGTATTTGTCATTGTGATGTTATAAATGCTTAAACAGTGTGTAATTACAAGAAAAGAAAAAAGCAGATTCGAACTTTAAACAGGATTCTCTTCATAAACAATTGTAAATTAATATGTTTAAGTTTCTGAGATGACCAAAAATAAACTTAACCTATTTTACATACACTCAAACATTTTTGTCTGCCTACAGCAATAGTGTCCATGTTACAGCTCGTTATATCAGACCATGTCCAGGCGTTTGTTTACTGACGACAGTCCCTGAGGCAGTTCCTGTCCAGTTAGCCCCCTTCCTGACTCTCCTCCGGTCTCCCCTCTCCCTGACAGATCTCCTCCACATTTCCTCCTCCAATATTTCCAAATTACGATTGATGAAATCCATAAAACAAGAACTATGACGGAAAACACGCAAATCTATTCACAAAACACGGTGAATAGACGGCAAAAGAACAGCAAGAACACACTCCAGAATGATACTAATGCTATTAGTATTCGGGTGTTTGAGCTATTAGCTCAAACACCCGGAAGTTTCTGCGCATCGTAAGCATGGACACCTGAGGCTCAAACACCCGGAAGTTTCTGCGCTGTTCAGTGAAAATCAGTAAAAGAGCAGCTCAACCACCCCCAGGACCACCTGGCCTCTACCAACTAGGACATCGATCACCAGCAGCGGGCCCCTGCCAGTGAGTCTCACTATCCCCGCTCTGTCTCCCTTGCTGCTTCCCCACTGCTAACGCTGAGCCACCTCACCGCTGCGGGCTCCGTATTGGAGCCCCCGCATGTAAGTGCTTGTGCCCCCCTAGTCTCTGCTAACCACCGTTATCCTCTAGGCCTCTAAGCCATAACCTGCACTGTGCACTTTTAGCCCCGTACTGGCCCTTCTGTTACTGTTTTGCCAGGTGCTACATACATTTCACACCAATGGCTCCACTCACCTCTCCGTCCTGTGACTCCTGCTCCCGCTTGGCCGGCAAAATCCTCAAACTCGAAAAACGGATCTCCACACTCTACCAAATTCAGGAAGCCGAACGTCTCATGGATACAATCACCTTTAATCCACCTCACACCGAGGCCTCCATCCCCCGTGTGCTCACTGTCTCCCCTCCCTCAGCTTCTCCACCGAACCACCGTCTAGCCACTGCTGCCCCTCTTCAACCCTCCGTCTCTGAGGACTCCTGGACAAGGCTCGGGGCTAAGCCCAAGTCACTGGTTAGCTCCACTCCAGCCCAACATGGTCACTCTTCTCTGCCCGCCGCTGGCAGCAGGAGAGGGGTGCATTGCCCCCGCGGCCCCCCTCACTTTGATATAACGCTGGAAAATAAATAAGATATCCTCGCCCTTAACGACTTTCCCCCTCTCTCTGCTGACTCACGGACACCCCGGCGTCATCTCGGACTCCTCCATAGGCCTTCCCCACTCAATCCACCCGCCCCAGGACCCGCCGTTCCACTCTGCAGTTTACACCTGCCCCGCGTCAGGCTGCTGCCTTGTCCCTGTCCCTTCCGCCATCTGTCTCGGTCCCCCCCTCACCGTCCTCTGCTCCTCCATCCCTGCTTGAGAGCCCCCAGTCATCTCCCTGACCGCTGTTTCCCCGGAGCCACGGTCCCTGACATCCTCTCCAGGCTCCCCGCTCTGCTGCAGTCTGCTCCGTCCTCTGTCCGCACAATCATCGTTCACGTCGGAATCAATGACACAGCGCTAAGTCACTCAGAGTTGACGAAAATGGACTTCAAAAAGCTTTTAAACATTTTAAACAGCAGCAGCTTGCGTGTTTTTATCAGCGGTCCCACTCCCACACTTGGTCGCGGATCACAGCGCTTCAGCAGAATCCTCAGTCTTCACACCTGGCTCCAGTCGACCTGCATCTCTCACCATATAACCTTCATTGACAACTTTAATCTCTTCTGGAACCGACACACTTTTTACAGATCAGACGGCATCCATCACTCCACACTGGGCACCCACATATTAACAGCCAACATCCAACACGCTGTTCACTCAGTAACACCTGCATGACTGTTTACTTTTCCCTCACACACCCCTCCCCCTTCTTCTACTGCAACCCCTCCAACCACTGTTCCCTTTGAGAGCTCCCCCTACCGGCCCCTCGAGTCATTATCCCCATTCACACTATCTGCTCACCCCATTCCCGTCATCACCTCAGTGAGGTCTCCCATCATGTCATGCAGCAATCTCCCACCACGTCACAAAAACAATAATCATGTGAATTTAGTACATCTCCGCCCACTTACCCGGACTCTGCAGCCTATCAGCACCACCCGTCAACTGAAACTGGCCCTTTTCAACACTCGCTCCCTTAACAATAAAAGTCTCATCCTGAACGACTTCACAACAGACAATGACCTGGATTTCTTCTGCATCACTGAAACTTGGCAAAAACCCCTAGAATTCATCACACTCAACCAAACAATCCGTCCTGGATATACATATATTGATAAACCCCGCCCTCAAGGGCGTGGGGGTGGCATTGCTGTTATTCACCGGAAAACCATCAAAACAACCACCATCTCCATCCCCTCTTTCTCATCATTTGAACATTTGACCTTCAAGCTGTCTGGCCCAACTCCCCTAGTCACAGCCATAATTTATCGCCCTCCCAAGCCAAATCTTACCTTCCTCTCTGACTTGTCGGACCTTCTAATTCAGCTGTGTGCCATCTCCCCATCTGTTCTTCTCCTGGGTGACTTCAACCTCCATATTGACAACACTGACTGCAAATCTGCCACTGAGTTCCTTGAACTGCTGCAATGTCATATCTTCATACAACATCAACTTCCCCACACACACCCATCGTCACACCTTGGACATAGTCTGCTCCACCAACAACATCAACCTGCAACAGCTATCCAGTCACAATCTTCACATCTCCGACCACCTAGCTATCACCATGGACATCAATATCCCCCTCCCTACCCCAAAACACAAACGGTCAATAACCTTCAGAAACCTTAAATCCATCTGTCCCACAGCTCTCTCAGCCTCTCTCACCCACATTCTGTCCACCTCCCCTCCCCCACTGTCTGATGATCCCTCTGCCCTGGTCAGTCACTACAACAACACACTCTCCACCTGTCTGAATGGACTTGCACCCACCAAAACCAATACAGTCTCCTTCAAAAACTCCGCTCCCTGGTTTACCCCTGAACTCCACCTCATGAAATCCCGTAAACGTCAACTGGAAAGACTCAGCATTAAAACCGGTTTATCAGTACACCATCTAGCCTACATCGACCACCTTCAACAATACAAAGACTCACTAAACTCAGCTCGATCCACCTACTACTCCAACCTGATCCACTCTGGTGCCAATAACCCAAAGACTCTGTTCACCACAATAAACTCCCTCCTCAAACCCCCGACAACATCTCCTCATCATTCACTGCTGAAAAATGTCAATCCTTCCTTTCATTCTTCCAAACAAAAATCAACACCATCTATAGTAACCTCAACACCTCCAGCTCCCTCCCCACCTCTCCGCCTGGCTCCCCGCCCTCCTCCACTCAGCCCCTATCCAAGTTTTCCCCAGTGTCCCCAGCAGATCTACACATCCTCATGACCGGAATGAAAACCTCCACCTGCACTCTGGACCCCATGCCATCAAAATTCATCAAGGACTGCCTCCCTGCCATCTCACCTCTTATCACTGCTATTGTCAGCTCCTCTCTCAGCTCTGGTTCTGTCCCTCAACCCCTCAAACTGGCTGCTGTTACCCCCATAATCAAAAAAACAGGTCTCAACCCAGACAACCCAAATAATTTCCGTCCCATCTCTAACCTTCCCTTTCTTTCCAAAATACTGGAACGTGCTGAGGCCTCTCAACTCAAAACCCATCTCTCCTCCAATAACCTGTTTGAACCATTTCAATCTAGCTTCAGACCCAAACACAGCACTGAAACAGCTCTCCTCAAAGTCTCCAATGACCTTCTCCTCTCTACAGACTCTGGACACCTCACCATTCTCATACTCCTTGACCTCACTGCAGCATTCGACACCATCAACCACACCATCCTCCTTTCCCGTCTCCAATCAACCTTACACATCACCGGCACTGGATCCTGGATCAAATCATACCTCACAGAAAGATACCAATTCATCCATATCAACAACTGTACCTCCCACACAGCTCCCCTGTCCCATGGTGTCCCCCAGGGTTCGGTGCTTGGTCCCCTCCTCTTCATTCTCTACATTCTCCCAATTGGTAAAATCATCCATCGTCATGGTCTCCGCTTCCATTGCTATGCTGATGACATCCAACTTTACATCTCCACAAACTCCATCACTGCCCCTACCCTCTCCACCCTGACCAACTGCCTGACTGAAATTCAACTCTGGATGCAAACAAACTACCTCCAACTGAACTGTGAAAAATCCAACCTTCTAATCATCGGCCCCAAATCCCTCACCACAACCACCAACAACTTCACTCTCTCAATAGACAATGTTTCCCTCACCCCATCTTCACATGTCCACAACCTTGGTATCATTTTTGACTCCCATCTGACTCTGGAACATCACATCAATCAACTCACCAAAACTGCTTTCTTCCACCTGAAAAACATTGCCCGTCTCCGTCCATCTCTCTCCTTTTCCACCGCTGAAACCCTCATCCATGCTTTCATCACTTCCAGACTCGACTACTGCAATAGCATCTTCTACGGCCTTCCTTCCAAACTACTCAAAAACTGCAATACATCCAGAACTCTGCCGCCCGCCTGCTCACCCACACCTGCTCCCGAGACCACATCACCCCTGTCCTCCGAAACCTCCACTGGCTCCCCATAAAATACAGAATACACTTCAAAATCCTTCTCCTCACCCACAAAGCCCTCCATAATCAGGCCCCCTCCTATCTCTCCAGCCTGCTCCACCACTACACCCCCTCCCGTGACCTTCGATGCTCTGAAGCCCACCTCCTTTCCCTACCACCTGACACCAAGCACCGATCCTGGGGAGACAGAGCCTTCTCTGTTGCCGCCCCCACCCTCTGGAACGCACTACCATCACACATACGAAACTGTCCGAACCTGTCCACATTTAAAACACTCACCAAAACCCACCTTTTCAGAATTGCTTTTAATGTATGACTGCTTTTACATGTACTTTATGTTCCTTTTCTTTTCTTTTTAATCATGTTTTTTATTATTATGTTGTTTTCTATGATGTTCTTAACCTCTGTACAGCGTCTTTGAGTGCCTAGAAAAGCGCTTTATAAATAAAATTTATTATTATTATTATTATTTACAACATTTATACATTATTTATACAGAAAATACTGATACACCACCTATGACTCACTCAAGTATGGCTCACTGAATCTTCTCTCTCCCACTCTCTCTGGCTCAGTCAGCTCACTTACTCCAGGAGTTACGGTAGTTTTAATCACGCACGTCTTTTTCTTCCGCCGACAACAGCTTTGTGTTTTAGACAGGAAGAAGAGACCGCGGCTGCTTGACTGAGGAGCAGACACATAGTTCTGGCTTTTCCAGGCAGTGAGCACCATCACCGCTAGTTATTGACACAGTGTGGTAATCAAACTCAGTTTACCGGTAATTTAAACAGGACACAGTAATACTAACCGTCTGAAATTTTACCGCGGTTTACCATTTTGCTGGTAACCGTTACATCCCTAATTGTCATTAAGTCTTTTTCTATAATAAGGGTATAATAAGCTTATGCTTCAATCTATATCTTTTCAGTCTAAGTCCTGAATGTTTTGTTGTAACTTGTGTTGTGATTTTGTTTCACTGATTTGAAAATACTGATTTAATAAACTTGATTGGTAGATTGAAAAACTGATGATGAAGGTGATAATAACTATAATTATAATGATATTTATGTTAATAACATTGATGATGTAAAAATCCAGTCTGACCTGGAGTCCAGTCCATTGTGGCGTCGTTCGTTTCGTTGTTGTGATATTTATCAGAATATCTCTCCACATCTGAAAACACACACACTGATCAGCTGATGATGTGTGTGTGTGTTTGTGCATATATAATTGTGTGTGTGTTACCTCGGGCAGCAGCGGCTGGTTGGATGAAGAAGGGCAGCGTCTTCATGGCTCCTCTAAATTCTTGTTTCAGAGCTAACAGATACTCCGCCTCCTCGCCGCCTGTCAGGGGGAGGGGCTTCTGCTCCATCACCTGAACACAAAAAACAATGTAATCATATTTTTATTTTGCAGTGCAGTTCAGCTTGACTAGGTTGTTATTGTAAAATGAGTCATTGCAGTAAACACATCACACTATCATAAATATCACAGTAAGTGAAAATATCTAATAATGTTGTTGAGAGTTATATCTGTTATTATGGTCCTGCTGGGAGCCAATCATTGTTCTGCATAAAAGCAGGCCCTAGTACAGAAAAGGTTGGGGACCACTGAGTTAAATCTCATATTCTTCACTTCAGATCAGATCATAACTTTGAACATTCTTGTCACACAGTTTTCTCAGATCGTGCTGCCCTCGTGGTTGCTGTATCTACGAGTTAAATATATAAATATTTTATTGAAAGTTGTTTGATTCCATGAGTGTGAGTCAGTGTAAATTTTGTTGACTAATTATTTTTGTCATAGTTTTTGTCAACAACCTTTTTTCCCCTGACGAAAACTAGACAGTAACTAATAAAAACAAGTGCACATGGACAAAAACTAAAACTAAATTAACTGACATTTTCATCAACAAATAAAAACTAGACTAAAATGTCTGACAGAGACTTAATCCAATCAGACCTAATTTGGTCATGTGGAAAGCTTGGAGTTAAGAGGGACATCCAATCACAGCTGCCTTAGCTTCATTGTGGTTGGATCCAAGTGTAAAACATGACTTCAGAAATTCAAGGAAACATAAAACATTGTAGTCAACTAAATTTACAGTAGATTTCGTCGACTAAAATGTTGTGACTAAAAGACATTTAGGCAAAGACTATAACTAAAACTAAATTAAAAAGTGCTGTCAAAATAAACACCGGTGCAAGTGTGTGTTCTTACAGGGTAGATGGGTGTAGGCTGCTGGATGGATGGAGGTAAACTCTCTCCTTTGTTAATGCCAACAGCTTCCACATTGAAGGTCATCAGCCTGCGGCCCCGCCCCCGACCTCGACCCGCCATCACTTCCTCTGACGGCGAGATAAACGAGACAGGATCAGGTCAGACGGAAGAGCTGCAGGTTATGTGGAGGAGAATCTTAATCCTGATGGAACAAACAGAAAAGAATAAAACTTTACCGTGCGTCTGAGCAAATCGGATGATATAAGATGAACTGATGTTGACCCGGGGAGGGTCAACATCAGTGCAGCAGCACTGAGCAAAGTGACACACAAGAAGCCATGATGTAACATTCAGAAAGAATAAATAAAAATAAAGAATTTTACATTGACTGTTTGGGACACTTTAAAATATACAAACAGATCAAATCCTAAGGCTAAGGCTGTAAAAATGTCCTCATTTCTGATATCATGCCTCCTTGAGACAGAAAATTTTACATTTAAATGATTAACAGCTTTACTTACAGAATTTTGCATTTGTTTGTGTCTGTTTGATGCAGCCACACTTTTGAAACACAAAAAAGATCATTCTGCAAATATTTCATGATAATATTTGAGATTGTGTAAAATTTTAAGGGTGTAGGAAAACTTTTTCCCCACTACTGTACATGAATGTAACAGTACATTACATGGAGGACTAGAGTTAAAAAGTGCCTGTCTCTGAACAAGCTGTTTCCCCAGGAGCAGGTTTGGTAAATGTTCTTTTTGTTTCGAATTTGCTCTGTTTACATGTATTCAGTGATTCAGAAAACTTGATCACAAAAAAAAACTCACAATAAGACAAACCATAAAAAAATCATAAAAAAGCACAAAAATGATCATCACATAAAACAACACACACACACACAACAGATCCAATACAGACAGAGGCCTGAGGTCTGATAGTGAGGTCCTGTTCAGTTCAACACAGCAGCTCAAACAGCCACAGAGCATTGCTTTAAAAAGATTTCAACAGAATTTTCTACTGTATATATTGCACTTGTTACATCCTATATCTTATACACACCTTATACAAGTTATACCATAACAATAAATGATGCTTCACAAGAAACTGACAGACAGGATAAAGTGCATTGACTCATTACATTCTGCTTCATTTCCTTTTTTAATTACGTAATTTCAGTCTTCATTAAATAATGAACTGATGATTATCTTCCTGTCCTTTTTAATGAACATGTCAACATGTGCAACAGGATTAATAAAAAAAACTGTTATTCAGTTCAAGTGAATCTGACTTTAAACTGAATATGTATTTTATTCATGTTTTATGGAAGAACTAGGGATGCACAATAATGGACTTTTGCCATTGTCTGATATGCTGGTATTTCTGAACTCATTTTCCTCAATACATACTGTATATATTTAATTCAATTCAACTAAAAAAATGTATTTGTCCCCTGAGAGCGATTAAAGGTACACAGAGCAGCCATTGAATGAAACTACACATAAATGTTAAAAATGTGAAAAATCAAGTGAAGGAAAAAAGGGAATTTAAAAAATAAATTAAAAAATAAACAAGCAAAATAAACAGTCCAATCAACAAAATATATGCACAAAAAATATAGAAAAATTAATTAGGTAAGGAAGGAAGAAATAAAAATACTACAAAATGTAGAACCTTGAGTGCTGGGGACCAGCATGAAGATTGTAAACTTTAAGTTTAAGGTGCATTACAGATTAACCGATTTAGATTAACCTGAGCTACTTAGGTACCAGTGCAAATGGCATTCAGACAGACAGTGAGGAGTGCATTATTTTTATAATACAGGTGCAAATGGCATTCGGTCAGTGGGGGGTGCTTTATGGATGACATTTGCTCATTATCGCCGATACGGATAAGTGACTTGCTTTCAGTGTGGCCATCTATTTGTGTGAGGAACAGATGAAAAGAAAACAACAAAAACAACATTTAACTCTGGTGAAGCAGCATGGTACATTTGGGTATTTTGCCAATATTACTGCCAGTATATGGACGAAATGTATGGGCTGTATGTTGGCTTTTGATATCAACAGCACACCTTTTAATATCTGCAGATGTTAATATCATACAAATAATATCGTACATCCCCTAAGAAGAACATATTGCATTAAACATAAAATATAGCCATTCGGCTGAAAAAATATAAAAATCTACATTTTCGTCCAAATCGTACAGCCCTTGGAGTACACACAAATCTATCGCACTGAAGTTATTTTTAATATAGGAACTTTATTGAATATTAAATATGTTTTAGTGGTTGAATCTGTCTATTTAGCATATATATACATGTTTTAGTATTTAGTAACCTGACAACTTTAGTTCTGACAACTAAAACAGGGCAGTAAAACAGATACAGCGGTACAAAATATAACATATACAGCTCTACTTCACCTACAGGTATATATTATTGATTAAACAGTATAAAAATGCAGCGTTGTTTGCTCTGTTTACATTATAAGTTCGTTAGCCATGTTAGCTCAGTTAGCCTTGTTAGCTTTGTTAGCACGTTCTTCGGTGTTTGACGCCCTCTCACCGTCAGTGCGTCCTCATGGGTAAACTCTCCTCTCTTTCTCCTCTTTCTTCTCTTCCCATTGTCACATTAGGAGGATAAAAACACACACAGTTACTTTAAAACCAATAAGACATATTTGTTTACATCCAGCAGCGCGCCATCTTCTTCCTCTTTATTTGGCAGATGGACGAACACAGCGCGCGCACATCGCCACCTACCGGCCCGGAGTGGAACAGCAGCGCCTGATTCTGTCTGTGGAGGAGTAAACGTCCTGATTAATAACATAAAAAAGAGGGGAAAAATACATATTAAATATAAACCGAATCTTTTAACTTACTCTTGATGGTTTTTAATCATAGAAAGTCGTATCTTTTTAATAACTCCTTATTATGTGTGAATTCTTTGGCCTTGTTTATTGTCTCACTTTTACTTATTTTATAATTTTTTTCCCTTCATAAGGAAGTTGATACAGCTTCAAGATTTTGCATGTTAATTTTATGGTCTTATCTTTTTTAATGTTTTTATCTGATGTTTCTACTGCTATACTGTGTATAAGAGCAATCAAGTATTTCTGATTCTGATTTTTCCTGTTTACATTTTTGTCCTCTTCTTCTTGCGTGACAAATCATAACTAAAATGCAATAAATTCTTCTTCAGATATTTTACTTTTTTCCAGAGTGTTCAGTTAGGGTTTTCTTGAAAATGCAGGATGCAGAAAAGTGAACTTATTCAAATCTTTTATGTTTTGGTCCACCACACATAAAAAGAATTATCTGAAGCCAAAGGCCAAAATAGGAGACATCCAATCCAATCCAATGTTATTTGTAAAGCACTTCAAAACAGCCACAGTGGACCAAAATATTGTACAGAAGGAAAAAAATAAATAAAATACAAGAACAGACTAAGAGACATAAAACAGCTGGACAGTTTAGTTCAGTTCAGTTCAGACAACTTTTTTTTTATCCCACAAGGGACAATTCATTTGTAGCTTTCCAGTGTACAGTCATGCATGCGGTCAGTCAACAACATCAATAAATAATCTATCAATCAATCTGTCAAGGAAACATATTTAAGCAAGCATGGGACAAATAGAGATGACAGACATTATAAGTAGCCTACTATACAAATCATAGAGCAAGATAAAAAAAAAAAAAGATAAGATAAAGATAGAAGCAAGTGGGGTAAAAAAACAAGACAATGTAAAAACTGTAAAAACAGTCAACAAAGGTAAAAACAATGACATCTCCCAAGGTGGTGGAGAAGAAGTCAAGATCCTTGAGGACTTCCAGATACAGACCTTTATAAGTGTCTTTAATTAGGTTGGTATATGTGTAAATACATAAGTTTATGAAAACTAGGGATATACAATATTATAGGACCAATATCAGAAGATAAGGACATTTTTGCTGATATTTATATTTTGATCATACAATCATCATTTATTATTATTAAAAATAATTTTAAAAAGAGTATATAAAGCATGAGAAGATGGTAAAACAGGACTAAAACGATGAGAAACCGGTGAGGGGAGTAGGAACAGCAGAGATTTAAAAAGTTTCATAAGTTATTGCAAAATAAGCATGTAAATAGAACAGAATAACTAACAAGGTTGATAAACAAGTATGTAAGCAATAAAAAAGCGTAATGTAAAAGCAAGTATAAAAAAAGTGAGTTTTAAGAGGTGATTTAAAAGATGTCACTGATTCAGCAGGAGGGAAACTCAAACTCCACCTTAAAAGCACAGATGAGCCTGAAGATGCTGCAGATTCACCATCAGTCTAAAATTGATGGCACACATATTTCAGCCAGTCCTCAGCTGTGAGCGCCCCCTCCTCCATCTCCACTTGACCCCAGGGTCACCTCCATCACCCTGTCCCTTCTGGCCCCGCCCCCTGTCCATCAGGGCCCCCGCCCCTCCTTCTGTCCCGCAGGTCAGTTCAGTCCAGGTCCCTGAGAGAGGAGCAGCGTGGAGGTGCTGCCTGAGAAGACAAACTGAGGGATTAATGAAAATATTTGAACGGAGCAGCTTCACGGAGGAATAAAACAAGAGGAAGACTTTTTACTTTTACTGTTTGTGTGTGTGTGTGTTTTTGGTGTGAGAGTGAGTGTGATGAACTGGGATTAAAGATGAAGATGATGAAGATGCTGCTGCTGCTGGGACTCTGCTGCTCAGGTCTGTCACCTCCTTTGTTTTCAGTTATTCTGTCATCATTATTCTTTATAATCATTAAATCCTTAATAATATAATGTTAGAATAAATATGTTTGATTCAAATATGAGCGTGTGCAGCTGTAATCAAACATAGAGACAAAATATTAAAAGTACTAAAAAAGCTACCTTAAATCTTCAGATAAAAGTGCATCCAAAATCAAGATCCAGTCTCTTTCCTGCCTGGTGATGATAAATAAAGACAGATCTCAATATGAGGCCCCTTTTGGTTCAATGTGGAGATAGTTTGAGGATCAAAAATATGATAAAGACAGAAAATTATGTGAAATTTAATGCTATGGCGAACAGCTTATTCTAATAATGTTTATCAAAAAGTTCAGAAGTTTTAAAATAAACTTTTGCTTTTATTTGTTTTTTGGATGGGTCGATTTAATCTGAAATTAAAATCGCAGAAATGTATTCACAAAACTTGATTTAAGATTTATTTTTTCCCTCTCAAAAAAAAACCTCATAATGGCACAGAAACGGTGTCAAAACAATGTTTTCCCCAATGTTATCAACACTTATTCCACAACTAAATTGAGTTTATCTCTATATACTTGCAGTGGATACTGTAATTTGTCATCAAATGTTAATTTTTAGTTCGGATGTTGGCATCCATGTCAACACAAATATTGAAAGCTGCACTATTTTCACAGCATAAAACTAAAATAAATAAAAACAAGCCTAATAGTGTGATTGTGCCAACCTGACAAGGCAGAGCTTTATGAAAACAATGTCAATTTTTAGTATTTATATTTTCAAACAGTGTCACAACTTATAAGATGAGTAAGGGTGAGTCAAGGGGAAAAAATCTTGACTTTTGATTTTTAAATCTTTAAAAAAAATCAGATTATTAGATATGATCGATATATTGCCCAGCCATGCTACCAAGGATTAATTTTAGTGCTGAGCACTGTTGTCTCTTTATCATGTCATTTCTCCTTCTTGGAGTTTTATTATGTGCAATAAATGATGACTCTCGCACTATAAAGCAAATTTACCTTCAGGTATCACTATAGTAACTTTACCTCACAGTTAAATATTCTTCTTGTTGTGTATTTCAAAACTTATAATGTTTCCATCGTTGCTGTGCACGAGTCTGGCTTCAATTATTTAAAGGCCTGTCTCATATTAAAACTTGTCCAAGCTGAAGTCAGCAGCACTTCACAGATTGAAGGAAATCAAAATAAATATAACATAAGAAATAAATGAACATATATAAGAATTTATGTTGGTTTACACTGCAAAAACTCAGATCCCAGCAAGGATGTTTGTCTATTTTCAAGTCAGAAATATCCAAAACACTTATTCTAAATATATTACTACATGAAATAAAAGGCAACAATAAAGCATTGAACTGCTTGTATTGATAAGAAAATATCTGCCAATGAAACAAGCAGGTTTGACTCAGTGAGGGTCTTAAATTCAGGTTTAAAATCTGCTCTGGATAAAAAAAAGACATTTTAAGACACCCTTTAAGTTACATTTGTCTTTTTTCATTGGCAGATTATTTTACTTAATACAAGTAACTCAGGCTTTATTTTAAGTTTTTATATCTTCAATTAAGATCTTACTCCAGACATATCAGGAAATTGTGCCTTTGAATAAGTCCAGTGAGGCTTTTTTGACTTGAAATTGTACAAATACTCTCACCTGAGTTTTTGCAGTGTATTTATCAAAGTCAAAGACCTGTGGGAAACACACACAACAATGATAATTAAATGAAACTAAAATCCTGATCCTGGTGTTATCAGCGATGCTAACAGATGTGTTATTATGTCTGATGGTCAGTCCCTGATTTGTAAGTTTTTTGTTGGCTGAGCAGACGGTCCAGGCTGATTTACATATTCATCACTTCATCTCCATACAGACGTCCCATGTGTCCATGTGTGAGTTTTGCTCTTGAACTTGGCCGGTGTGATGAAGGACCCTCCTCATTGTGTGTTCTCGCATCAGACTGCTTTTGTTGTGTGGACGTGCAGACAGCGAGTCCTCCAGAGAGAACAAGTTTGATTTAATTAGAGCTGAATGAAGAAGCAGAGAGAGAAATAATTTGATGTTTATAGAAGTTTATCAGCACTCAAGTTCAAGATGCTCGATTGGTTTGGACAGCGGTAACCAAACTTTATCTGCTGGGACCCTTCAGCAGGTGGAGTTGTTGTCAAGCCCCGTCCCCCTTCACCAGAAAGATATTACAGTTTCAGTCAAGCCCCTTTACTCTTAAATGTGAATACTTTTAGAAAAGATCTCAATTATTTACTGCAGTAGTAGTAGTAGTTTTTTTTGAACATGTAAGAAATAAATCTTACATTTTATGTACATGTATACAAATGTAGTATAATAATAATACAAAAATAAGCAAACAATGATCACTTTAAAAGAAAACAACAACAATTGATTTAATTTACACGCTCGAAAAGGAGGGAAGAAATACAAACTTATTAAATCCTGCCCCTTCTCCATTAGGTATCAAAAGTCCATTATTCTGTTTCCTGATTGATATGATTCCAGTTACTAAATCTCAATGACAAAATAATCAACAATCATATTTGCCTTATGAAAATACATATATGTATATATAAAGATAGATATAGATATATAGACATATATCTTTCCCCCATTTTTATTGTAATAAATTAACTTTTTTTTATCAGGTCTTATGATTCTTTTGAAATCATATAGACAAAAAATAAATAACAAACAAACACTAAACACCTGGTGAAAGCCACACCTTATTCTGCCCAATACCTTGTGAAAATAAGTTCTTTGTACCTTTTTTTAATTGATTGTTGTTTGGACATTCCTTAAGCTCCACATTCAGACTATTCAATAGTTTCACACCACAGACAGAAATACAAAAACTTTTCCTTGTCGTACGCGCCCATGTGACTTTAAAATTGAATTTGCAAATTACAAAACTGCCACTTTAATAATAAACAACGGAAAACAAGCAACCAAAATGCATTTTAATAATGCATTTAATATTTTAACATGAGTCAGCCTGGATTTCCTGATTACCCACAGACGTGCAGAAGAAACCAAGATTTAAGCTTTGGCTTCTCAACAGGAAACATTCTCAGTGAAATAAAAATAAATAAAAAAAAGAAAGGAAGTCAAATAATGGGCTACACGGTGGCGCAGCAGGTAGTGCACGTGCATCACAGCAAGAAGGTTGCTGGTTCGATCCCTGTGCAGGTGTAGGGGTTTGCATGTTCTCCCTGTGCATGCATGACTCCAAGTTGCCCTTAGGTAAGAGAGAGTGTGAGACTGAATGATTGTCTGTCTCTCTATGTGGCCTTGTGATTGGCTGACCACTAGTTCAGGGTGTACCCAATGACCCCCAAAGGGATAAGCAGTGTAGACAATGAATGTAGCATTATGTTTACTTGCTTTGGTTTTAATTTTTGTTTTTTATTTGAAATATTTTGGGGGCATTTTATGGCCTTTATTGAAAGACAGAGGGTAGACTTAGAGAGGAGGAGAGAGCAGGTGGGCCTCAGGCAGCTGCACAAGGCAAGAGCCTTCATTAGTGGTACAACATATCCACTCCACCAAACCAGCAACCCCTGGTTTATGTTTTAGAGGCGGACTGCACAGTCATGCAGCAGGTAGTGTTGGGGTCTCACAGCACTAAGGCTGCGAGTTTGACTTCCTGTTCGATCATGTTGGCCTTTCTGTGTGCAGTTTGCATGATCTCCCTGTGAGATAAGTGTCACAGGTATGGATGATTTATTAGCTTCAAAGTCTGCTGTAGATTCATTATGAGCCTTAGATTAATCCTTAACATGTAAATACATGAATATATACAAATACACATATCCAAACCCCTTCTGTAGGAGGCTTGCAGTAACAGTGGCAAGAAAAAAAATCTATCTATCTATCTATCTATCTATCTATCCATCTAAATTCCCCTTTTATAGGCCTTGACTCTTTGCTTTAGTGCAAAATAAAGGCCTGTCTCATGTAGAAGTCTGTCCATCAAAAGCTGATTTCACTGACTGAAGGAAATAGAGGATTAAGAATATTGATTATTGCTTTATTAGTGTAATTATTTAGTTAATAAGTCCACTAATTGTTAAATTATGGGTCATTTTGAGCTCATATGATATTTGTTGGTGACTCATAATAATATAAAATGAAGAAGGCTCGAGCAGGACCAGACAGTTAAGTAATAAGACAGATTATTTTTGTACTTAATCGATCAGGCACCAATCAGCTGATCAATCAGGAAGTGACTCAGCAGCTCTTAATTAGCTCTGATTACAGAGAGTGTGTGTGTTTGTGTGTTTTGGGGGTTGTTTGGTTCTCATGACAGGTCCTTCATCATCATCATCATCATCAGTCTGATCACGTCTGCGATCCCTTCTGGGGGTCCGTGTGCATGTGTGTGTGTGGGGGGGTTCTCCATTAAAAATGTGTGAAGTTCACAGTCAGATTCGTGCAAGGGACAATACGTCTAAGAGATTGGGGGGGGAGGGGGAGGAGCCTCAGGGCCTGATCTCAGACTCTCGTGACCTCCAGGAGCCGGGGTCACCGAGGGGAGGGGAGGGGTCAGGGGATTTAGAGGGCAGGTCAGTGTCTTTGGATGTGTGTGTTGGGGGTGTCTGTCTGCTGCAGTTTTTTAAACGCTCCCCTCACGTATAATGAGGACCCAGATGGAGGATTAATCCAGATCAGACAAATCATCAGACCCTCACACATGACGAGCCCTGAGTTTAATATTTATAGATAATTTTGTTGGTATTGATGTTTGATTAAAACTTATCAGAGTTAATGCTGAAGCTCGTCATAATAGTTTAATCTTACATTTGTACATCCCACTTTATTGAATGATGCATTATGGGTATTCATTTACTATATTGCTGGACTTTTGTCCAACTATATTATGAAGTTCGTTACATTTATATGTTTCGCATCAAAGATGAAGTGTAATTTTACAGCTGTACAGTCTACAAACACCAATTCCAATGAAGTTGGGACGCTGTGTAAAATATAAATAAAAACAGAATCTAGTGATTTGCAAGTAATTTTCCACCTATATTCAATCAAACACACTACAAAGACAAGATATTTAATGTTCAAGCAAATAAAAATCATTATTTTTATGCAAGTATTCACTCTTTTTGAATTTGATGCCTGCAACATGTTCCAAAAAAGCTGGGACAGGTGCATGTTTACCACTTTGTTACATCACCTTTCCTTTAACAACACTCAACAAGGACACTAATTGTTGAAGCTTTGTAGGTGGGATTTTCCTGAACTTTTCTTGATATACATTGTAAATGGGAGACAGGGGTCAGTCTAGTACCTGCAGTCTTTTACTCTGAAGCCACGCTGTTGTAACACGAGCAGAATGTGTCTTCATTGTCTCTGAAATAAGATGGATGGCAGCATGTTGCTCCTAAACCTGTATGTACCTTCCATCATTAATGGAGCCTTCAGAGATGTGCAGGTTACCCATGCCATGGGCACTAACACCCACTAACAGTCTGGATGGTCCTTTTCCTCTTTAGCCCAGAGGACACCACGTCCATGATGTCCAAAAACAGTCTACAGCAGACTTTTCCACTTTGCCTCAGTCCATCTCAGATGAGCTCTCAGAGAAGCCGGTGGTGTTTCTGGGTGTTGTTGATATTTGGCTTTGTCTTTGCATGGTAGAGTTTGACCTTGACCTTGTAGATGTAGAGATGAACTGTGTTAACTGACAATGGTTTTCTGAAGTGTTCCTGAGCCCATGTGGTGATATCCTTTACAGAATGATGCTGGATTTTAATGCCTAAGAATCAAAGGTCACAGGCATTCAATGTTGCTGTTATTGGAACTGAGTTAGGACTATTAGGATGCAGTTGTTCACATAGTGTTAAAACTGCCCCACCCCTGTGATCGACTGACCTTCAGAGATGCTCCTTTTGTACCCAATCACGTCACTAACCTGTTTCTAACTTCATTTGAGCTGGGGTTTGTTCATTTAGACTTTCAGCTAAGACGAAGCAAAATGTTACAACTGTAGATTTTAACTCATCAAAGGATGCATCATTCCCATCACTGATTACTGCGTTTGGGATGTATGTGCGGTTTCTTTTAAATTTATCCATTCTCACTCACTGAATGAGGATTTATGTTACTTTTGAATGCTCTACCTTAGAAAATATATGGATTATGAAACAATTGTACCTTCTGCTTTATTATAGTCAGGACTATGATACACATGCTTGTGTTATAATACATTTTTATGTTTTGCCACATTTGTTCTTTCTGTTCATCACATGAAGCCAAAAGAGTAGAGCAGGAATGAGTCCTGAAATGCAGATGAGAGTTAGCATGCTGGTCATAACAGTGTTTTATCAGGTCCTGTTTGGATAAACGCCTAAAAATACATGCATACAAGATTGGAGAGTTTTATTTTAGCAAATAAAATGTATCTAAAGTTGTCCTACTTCTTATTTTTCAAGCGTTGTGGTGTCTTTTAAAGGACAGTTGATAATAAACTGCTGTCAAGGACTTAAAAAATCCTTTCTTTCCTCAGTGGAGATATTGCTTCAGTATTCATCTGCACCAAACTTGCATTGGACAACAGTTTTTTTGTATAAAGATTTGTATTTATTAACAGAAGTTCTTACAGGATGTTTATGGTGCATAATAAGCATCTATAGTTTGTTACAGTGAGGTAAGTCATATTTACAGAGGGAACACACATAATAATAATAATAATAATAATAATAATAAATCAGAACAAACAAAAATATTACCCACATACTTTTAATACTGCTTTTAGAAAGGATTATAGCAAGGTGTGAAACTAACTTCTTTTGCTCACCTGCCACTGTGGCTAGGAATTTTCCAAAGTTTCTACAGCCACTCAGCATTTTAATAAGCTCTGAGAGAAATGATGTGTCATAATATTAAAGCAGAGCAAAAAGTCTCACAACACTATTTCTCCCTCAAAAAAGTCCATGTTTATATCATCAATTCTTTAAAAGCACATTTAGTAATGTCAGTATGGTGGAGTGGGTTGCAATCGTGCATTTATCAAATATTAAGGCTCTCGTCTTACGTGGGCGACCCAGGTTTGATCCTGAGCAGAGGCTTCTTTGCTGCGTCTTTCCCTACTTTCTCTCCCCCCCTTTCCGAGTCTATCCTCTTACTCTCCACTAAAAAAACAACAAATTAAAGATCATAATGTTTTGGGCCTGACTAGGTCAGTCTTTGGTGCTCTAGAGCAGGGGTGGGCAACTTTGGTTACCAAGAGGACCACATACATTTTTTTAATTGTCTGAGGGCTGCATTGTTACAAATTGTCAGGCACTCTCAAGGAGGAAAAAAATATATAAATAAAAAAAAAACAGCAATTACAAAGCTTCAAAAAAGGATTATACCAACATTAATACAGTTCAACTCAAACACAGTCAAAAACTCACGATTTAATGAGCATAACATAACTGAAGCCTATTTAAGCTTCTTTTTAAAGCAATAAAAGAACAAATGTTTACCAGGTTTTAAAGCACAAATATATTACCTTTACCATTGTTTCCAAATATAGTTTTTACTAATTCTATGTATTATATTGTAATGCCTAATAAAAGATATTTAGAGATACAATCATAGCAAAATAAGTTCTTTAATGACTTGTAAAAACAAAGCATTAAACAGCAATCTACCGTTAGTAGAAATACTTTATCACTTATCCTAATTTGTGCACTGTGTAGTCCTGGATACTCAAGAAGAATCACATGAAGCAGTTTTTGTTGTGTTATATTTATATTTCCAATTTGGAGAGAACGTCTGCTCTAGAGAGTAGGAATCATGAATCAGGCTCCAACATGTTTCTGAATTTTGACTCTTTTAGGAGCAGCAGTGTTGGGAGTCTTTTTGCTCTGTTTCAATGATTTTTGTTCATGGCTCAGCACCTGAATAATTGATGGGTGTCAAAAACAAAGCTTATACTTCAGTCCAGCAGCAGCTTCTGCCAGAGTAAACCATCATTGACTTTTTGTATTGTTTTGTTTGACACCTTGTGACTGTGCAGAGGAGTCATGATAAAGAATAGAGATGAAGATGTTTACTGTACAGGGCAGCTGAGTAAAGCTGTGGCTCGCCAATCAGACAACTCAACCATTCAACAGTCCAATTCAAGGAATTTCTGTCTTTAACTTTCCTCCTGTGTTAATTCATGTGTTTTACAATAACAACTTAATATTTGTTTATTGCATCATGGCGTTATGACTTTGTCAGGAGCCTCTATTTAAACCAAAAAAAAGAGAAGAAAAGATAAAAACAATAAATTATAAGTGCTCTGTTGAAATAGTGTCATCTGTGTTGTTAGGGGCAGTTTTGACCCAGTTATAAAAAAATAAGGTTATAAATCAATCATGTGAGCCAAAACTGAAATCATGGTGCATCTGTGAAGATAAACAGATAAATGCTTATAAAAGTTCACAGATACTCATGCTCATAAAGTTCTTTTGCTAAAATATAACGTTTTGCCTTTTTCTTTAAGTAAATATATATGGGTCAAAATTGACCCGTTACACCATAGCTGTTACTGTAGTTAATAATATCAGAATGGAAAAATGTATATACATATACCTCTACAATATGTGTTCTAACACCCCCCTAGTAATAGTGAGGTAACAATACAACCTCTGAATTACCTATATGATTATCTTGAGGTAAATTTTACATTTTTTATTGAAATCAATGGGTATACGGACAAAGAAAGGCCCAAAGGCCCACACCAAAAGATATCAAAACCAGTATTTTCATAGATAATGAAGCCTGACAAGGTGACCAAGAGATAATGAAAAAAAAACTATGTGATAGATAATTGTTTTTAGTGTAATTTACACCTGATTTAAGGAACAGGTCAAAACCAACCCTAGTGTGTAGCGCGTATAGAGACAGCTAACACAGCACAAGGGTTAAGAGACAGGTGACCAAACCATAACACTAAAGAGAAAGACAAGACGGATTCAACAAACAGATTCATTTAAGTTTGACCAGTGTGAAAGTACAAAAGTTTCCTCAAACAGAACAGACGCTGGTGAGCCTTTTAGCACGCTGCCTCACAGTTAGCTTCAAACTGAGACATCCATGCGTCTTCATCTGCGTCTGTATCACCATGCATCGATGAAAATATTATTTTTTATACCCCTAGTCATAGAAAGAGCTACTGTTCTCAGTGCAGCTCGTATTTTAGTTTAACCATGACTCACAAAAATACACTCAGGGCATCCACACAGACTCCTGAGAGCGGCCTTTTCTCTCTGTTCACCTACAGAGTCTGTTTCAGACGCTACCACAGCGCTACATAGATGATCAGTAAAGCGAGAGGAGATCATTTTTTCTGTATTGGATGAGCAAATGTTGGTTGTAAACTGCCAACATTGAAAACTTGTTTGGTATATAAAGCTGAACAGTACTTTCTGGTGTTTTTTAAGTCCAAACTGTCATAACATAATTGACAGAGGAGCGAATATCTTCTTCATCCTTCCTAAATTTAAGTGGACACCTGATACAATCTGTTCAATTTTAGTTTACATGAAGATGGGAAAGAGGGAAATTTAACCCATTTATCAAACAGAGAGACTAAAAATCAGGCAGCTGTAAACAAGAGATGTGTGTCAGCGAGGGCCTTTCATGGTTTGTTTGTTAAAAATGACGATGAATCAGAGCAATATGATAAACAGAAAAAAGTGGAGAACTAAGAAATAAATGGCAGAGTTAACGATGTGATGAGGCTTTTTTGGAGGAACAGCTGCGGGATGAAGAAGTTTCTCTGTTTGGGGTTTTTTGGGGGGTATTTCTGTTTTTGGGAGGGGGTGTGTTGTGTCTGGTTCCCACTTTTGTTGTCCTATTTTTGTCATTCATATTATGTATTTGGGGGGTGGTGGTCGTCTCATTTCCTCCCACACAGGGTTGGGAAAGCAGCTGGGACCAGAACAAGATGGAGGACAGGGGGTCGTCATGGGTGGGAGGGGGGTCGGTGGGGGTCTCGATCAAGTTCAAGTTGAATGGAGGAGACAGACGGCGAATGCTGCAGGACTATAATTCTGTCCGTGAAACAATGAAACTTTTAGCCTTTCACTAAATCTCTTTTAGACTAAATAAGAAATAACTTTGAGTCTGACTAGAATAAAATCCACCTTTGTACCACAGAGGGAAGTTTGCAGTGTTACAGCAGCAAAGGGGACACCAGTGGTAAATAAAAAAATAGACTAAGTAGGAAAAACAGTATGTGCATTATCATTGCACATTGTTGGGAGTGTTGCACAGTTTAAGGGGAAAAAATGAAAGCACAAAAAGCTCATGACTCCATTATTTTACTTATTTATCTGAAAATAAGTGAAAGGAAGTTCGAACTTATTTGAAGCCCTATGCCTTAAATCAATAGTTATTTACTCAGCTTCCTACTAATAAAAACAACCATTATACTCAAAACTTGAAGACTTTTTATATCATATAAAAAGCATCTATTTTTTAACATAAAAACAGAAATATCACAAAATTTGTCTCCTAATTTCAACATTTGTCTCAACTTTATTAAGTTTATTTATTTATTTACAAACCTTTACTTAACCAGGAAAAACCTCACTGAGATTAAAAATCTCTTTTTCAAGAGTGTCCTTGCAAAGACAGCTGCAGATTGAACAGTTTTAGACAAACACACGAAGTCATAAAATAAAACAAACACACAAAACAAGACTTCAATACATTGAAAAAGAAAAGTCACAATTTCAGACAGCCACTTTTGCTAAAATAGCCCATGTGAGAAAGAAAAAGTGTCAAACATCTGCAGCCAGATGTGTCCGCCTCAAAGTCGCTCGACATCATGAAAGTGCCCAGCAAAACCAGATCTTCCAGTTTCAGGTCTTTTTGTAGTTCAAGTTAAGTTTTTCCACAAAACTGAAATGCTGGCTCTCTGTTTGGTTTACACCCCTCATGAGTGCAGTTTTTATTGAACAGAGTCCTCAAATGAACCGTAAACAGTGAAGGCAGATGGGGTTGACTGGGTCACTACGTCTTGACTAATTGTGTTTACTTTACCGGCAGACTTATTTTACAAACTGAGCAAAAACATTGGCAACATTTGGACCATAGAATGAAGCTTGTGTGTCTGCATCTTCATCACACTCACACACACACTCACTCACACACACTCGACTGTGTGTTTGCACACTCGTTGACTCAGAGCACACGGGGGTGGGGTGGTGGTCTTTAATAGAGCTGTCAGTCAAACTGGAGCAGCTTCAGGAGCAGCTTCAGTCTGATGATTTTGAGTTTAGATGTTTGATAAAAAAAAAAAAGAAAAGAAAAGAAAAACAAGACCATTTTCAGTAAAAAGAGTTTGTCCTATGATTCTCAGGCTTCCCTTTATCACAATTTTTAGTTTCATGCATGCAACAATAAATCATTAAACTATAAAAATAAAAACAATACAACTCACTCACCATTATCCCTCTCAAACTGAACTGCTGTTTCAGAGCCTCTTAGCTCGATCATACACTCTCTGGCCACTTAAGTACACTTTGCGAGTACTGGGTTGGACATCCTTTATATTCAGAACTGCTTTAATTCTTTGTGGCGTAGATTCAACAATGTGCTGAAACACTTCTGTGAAATTTTGGTACATATATATTTGATAGCATCACACAGTTGCTGCAGATTTTTCAGCCACACACCAATAAAGCAAATCACTTGTTCCTACAAATTCTGCCTTACCATCTGACTGTCCCGGCAGAAACAGATACTAATAAGATCAGGCAACATTTTTCCAATCTTCCATTGTCCAACATTTGTGAGGCCATGTAATTGTAGCCTAAGTTTCCTGCACCTCTGGCATCATCAAGGTAATTTTGCCCAGAGAGCTCCAGCTCACTGATATCCTCTCTTTTTCAGACCATCTTTTTCTTTGTGCGTGAAAATCCTCGTAGATCAGCAGTTTCAGACTCATCTTGCACCAACAACTATTCCACCTCCAAAGCCACTTGAATCACCTTTAACCTTCATTCTAATTCTCGGTTTGAACTTAAGCAGGTTTTCTTGACCAAGTCGACATATCTTAATGCATTGTGTTGCTGCTATGTGATTGGCTGGTTAGCTGTTTGAATTAGCAAGCAGTTGAGCAGGTATACCCTATGAAGTGACCTGTTAGTGAAGCTTATTTTCTGCTTTGTACGCTTTTTGTTTATTGTGTTTTTTTGTTTTGTCTTTGGACAGAAAATATTTGCTGTAAAGTTAAGAAAAGTTGGTGATGTCATGAAATCTTAATTTATGCAAAGATGGAAAAGGAAGAGTTCAGGTAACTTTTAAGGATGATTAAATTCTTTCATGGAGACCATAACTTTTATCATCGCCCTTGCACACAACAGTAGTTATGATAAACAAGGCAAACACAGAGACAGCCTTTTTGAGCTTTTTTTAATCATCTATAAAGAGTTTTACATGAATCATTACAGCCTCATGTGTTAATTAAATTAAAGAAAAGTTGTACTCTAATGAAGGGGCGGGCCTTCTCGCTTAATCCGGTCCACAAGTCAATTTGGATAATATATATATTTTTTATACGGGAGGTAAACATGAGTAACTGTTTTACCTGAGAAACGCCCTTTTCTTTTACTCATCTTCTCCCGTCCAAACTGCTGCCTCAATGATCCACACGGTGGAAACACCTCTTTCCTTAAAGCAACAATATGGCACTTTTTTACCTGAAAACTGTAATTTTAAAGTCTTAAATCTTAAAATCTGCCTTAACAGCGTCAAAGCAACACTTCCTAGAACGTACGGCTAAAATTGGCTGCTAATGTCTCTTCCTTATGTGCCTTATAAATGCTTTTGTTAAAATACAAATTAAACTGTTATTAACATGGAATACCAGTAAACACTGTGAAAGTAAGAGTGTATCATTAAAGCTCCAACATTTTGTCCCTCTGGCATTGAAGATAAACTCATGTGGCCCTCTTGGTCATAAAAGTTGGCCCCCTGCTCAAATGTTGCTGAAACTCTGTGCGGCCAGATGTCCATATTTGTTTTTACTTATATTTTTCATTTTGAATAACCGAAATGAACTCATGGTGAAGCAGGTAGAGCTCGTTCTTCACAGCAAGAAGGCTGCTTTTTAACTCCCAGGTCAGGGGGCCTTTCTGTGTGGAGTTTGCGTCTTCTCCCTGTGCATGCATGGGTTTCCTCCCGGTACTTCGGTTTCCTCCCACAGACCAAAAACATACTCGTGAGCTCAATTGGCGGCTTGAAGCTGCCCTTCGGTGTGAGTGTGTGAATGGTTGTCGGTCTCTCCGCGTTGGCCCTGTGATTGTCTGGCAACCAGTCCAGGGTGTTACCCACCTGAGTTCAGGGTCACAGGGAGGAGAGGGGACGCATGTTGCACCAGCCTGTTTCCCATCTGTATGTTTGTGTGTTTGGTTAATTATAAACTATGATTAGCCTAATAATGACTGTGGTTTAATTATCATCAACAGCTTCATCCTCCTCATCTTCATCATCATCATCATCATCACCTTTATTCTGACAGTCTGTGAGTATTGTTTTTCTGAACTGTCTTTCATTTTAAGAGGATCTGTGAATAATTATAGCATCATTAAAGAAATTCAATAACAAACAAAAATGTCATGGACACAGTACTTAAGCCTGTTAAAAAAAATCAGTTCGATTTCTGTGTTTCTTTTTATTTATGAGGCATTTTCAATACTTTCATCAATAATTTGGGTTTATTGACATATATATATTTTTAGTTTAGGTTGTGTAGATTCCAGCGATATAAAGCAATTAAAGATACTCCAAAAAATGACACCACAGAAAGCAAAAATACAAATATATGCACTCGCGAACCATTTCTTTTATTTTAAGAAGATCTTCAAATATTTATGGCATCATAAAATAAATGTTAATATTTTTAAACATCAAATGCTTTATAACACCTCAACAAAACAGACTTTTGTGACATCACTAGGGGAAAATATTCATTTCTTCTGTTTATAATCATTATTTAATAACAAAAAAATTTAAAGGACACATTACTTAAGCCTGTTTTATTTACTTTGACCATTAAAAAAACAGTTCGATTATTGTGTTTCTTTTTATTTATGAGGCATTTTTATTATTGCCTTTTTGTTGTGTATTTTTCTGCGTTACCTGCGAGACCAAACTGAGAGCAAACATTTTGGGACATTGCTGTGGCTCAAAACTAGTCAGCCCATGGGGGCCCACACCTGCCCCGGGGCCCTAAACCAGCTTTTATCTCCATTAAATCCTGTAATGTTAAACAAACAATATAAATGCAAAACGTGAATTTTAGATTATTAAAATATGTCATTTTCAAATTTCATTTTATTCTGTCTGATTGGTTGATTGATATATTTATTTCAATCATGTAATGACAACTTAAAAACATTCAAAAGTATAAATAAGTGATAAGAAAAAAATAAAAATAAAAATGTTCCGGTCTCAGGTGTTTTCGCCTCAGAGCTCGCCTTCCTCAGAGAACCTGCTGACGTCATTGCCGTGAGGGACCGCCCCCTGATGCTGGACTGTCAGGTGGAGGGGGAGGGGCCAATAACCATCACCTGGAGACGGAATGGCGTGCCCGTGAAGACAGGTGAGCGGGCGACAGTATTGGTTAACGGAACCCTGCTTATCAAGAGCGTCGCCAAAAGACGAGAGAGCAACGAGACGGACGCTGGGGAGTACGACTGCGCTGCGCAAAACCGCTACGGACGCCTGATCAGCCGCAAAGCCCGCGTGCTGCTCGCCTGTGAGTCACATGACCACATACCGCACACACTATAACGCATTCACAGCAGAATGCATCACTGACACCTCGACTCCCGCTACAGCTCTCCCGAAGTTCCTCTCACACCCTGAGTCCATGGCAGTGGATGAAGGGGGCGTGGCCAGACTCACCTGTCAGGTAAATGGAATCCCAGAGGCCAACATCACATGGCAGAAAGACCGCCACCCGCTGAGCACTGACGACCCCAGGTAAATGAGAAAATAAAAAAATATATGATGCCCAGCTTCAGTATATCGTGTTTGTTACAGTGTTCATTTTGTTGACTAATTATTTTCGTCATAGTTTTCATCAACAACCTTTTTTTTCTCTGACAAGAACTCGACAGTAACTAGTAAAAACAAGTGCACATGGACAAAAACTAAAAATAAATTAACTGACATTTTTTTCACAACAAATAAAAACTAGACTAAAATGTTTGACAGAGACTAAATCCAATCAGACCTAATTTGGTCATGTAGAAAGCAGGTGGTGGGATAAGTTGTGGAGTGATCCAATCAGAGCTCCTCTCTTTATGAACTGATATATTCATGTAGAGCAGGTTCACTGTTTGTTGTCAGTTCTGGTATTGTAACTGAGATGCTCTGCCAGGTAGCCTAAATAAAGGTGACTGCATTTCACACAAAAGTTCAACTTGTTTCAAACTTTACTAGCATTCAATAAAGGGTTATTAGATGTTTCATTTTATCCAAGTGTAGAACATGACCTCAGAAATTTAAGGAAATATAACTAATGCCTTACACTTTACACTTCATATTTTAGTCGACTAAATTAACAGCAGATTTTGTCGACTAAAATGTTGTGAATTTTCATCAACTAAAACTAGACTAAAATTAAAATAATTTAGATGACTAAACTATGACTAAAACTAAAATACATTTTAGACAAAAGACTATAACTAAAACTAAATTAAAAAGTGCAGTCAAAATTAACACTGGTTTGTTATGCATGTCTCATAATTCTCATGTTTACCCGTCTCTCAGGTACACTCTGCTGCCAAACGGCATCCTGCAGATCACAGGAGTGAGACGGACTGACAGCGGTTTGTTTCGATGTGTCGCAGCAAACATCGCCAACATCCGATACAGCCACGAGGCCCAGCTCTCAGTTACTGGTGAGATTAAAAACAAGAGCAAAGAAGACCAAAGACCAAGAAATAAGACTGGACAAGAGAGAAGAGTCAGACCAAACAAGAGTGGGAAATGAAACCTAAACAAGGGCAGAGAGCAAAAATGAGGGGGGAAAGAAGCAAAAGAAGCCCAAAGTCAGGGAGAGAAGAGACAAAACCTAAGTGAAAAGAAGACTAAACTAAAACAAAGACAAAGTAGGATCAAACTAATGGCTAAAAAGTCCAAAAAGAGGGGGCAAAGCGACAACTGTATCAGGGCAAAACAAGACAAAACTCAGTTCAATAGAAGATCAAGTTAAGGGGTAAAATAGGACCATGATGAGGGCAAAACAATACAAATATTTGTTCAAAAGAAGATTAAATTTCAGGTAAAATAGGACTTTTATCAAGACAAAATAAGACAAAACTTAGTTCATAAGAAGACTAAGGTAAGGGGTAAAATAGGACCATGATCACAGCAGAACATGACAAAACTGGGTTTAAAAGAAGACCAAATTAAGGGGTGAAAAATGACCACAATGAGGGCAAAATACGACAAATCCTAGTTCATAAGAAGACTAAGTTAAGGGGTAAAACAGGACAAAACAAGACAAAATTCAGCTCAAAAGAAAACCAAATTATAGGGTAAAGTAAGACCAGAATGAGGGCAAAAGACAACAAAGGATAATTCAACAGAAGAACTTAAAGCAAAATGAAACTAGACTAAGAAACACAAATACAATGGTGCAAAGGGAAAAGCAAGGCTAAGGTAAAGCCAAATTAATACAAAAAAGGGGACAATATTCAATTAAACTTCATGCAAAATCAGACCATACTCTATGCAAAGGGAGACTAAATTAAGAAACCAAAACAGGACCCAGCAAAGGGTAAAGTAAGACTAAACTAAAGGCAAAATAAGACCCAAACAATGTGACAAAGTACAATTAAGTTAAGTGCAAAATAGGAACAAATATAAAGCAAAATTAGACTCATTTTAGGAGCAAAAATAAGACAAAGGTAAGTAAGATGGCTGAGAAGGAATAAACTAAGGGGCAAAGTAAGATCAAAATCAGGCCAAAATAAGACTAAAGTAAGGACCAAACATATAAACTATTTCTAATTCTGCAGGTAAAATTGGACAAAAATTAGAGCAAAATACAATTAAATTGGGGGAAAAAAATCCATAGCTAAAGGTTAAACTAGCTACCCAGATTAAACTGAAGAATAATAAGGCCAAGCTCAGGCCAACAATTAATGACACTGTAAGACAAAAAGGAGAAAATAAAGAGCAGAATGAAATAATATTAAGGGCAAATTCTGACCAAACTTAAAGCAAAATTAGACTAGACTGAGGACAAAATAAGACAACAAAAAGGGAAAAGGCAAGACTGAATGGGGCAAAGTAAGACCAAACTAAAGGCAAAATAGGGGTAGGAGGAAGTAAAACTTATCAAGTCCCACCCCTTCTCCATCACTTAATTAAACATAAATGCTTCCATATTTTACAAAAGAAAACCATTGAGTGATCTAACAAAACAAAAAAACAAAGGCAAAACAATAGCAACCAACAAAACAAAGTACCAGTAGTCATCCTTCAGTTTAGTTTGTTACCTCCTGTTTTATCCATATATGTACTGAAATTATATTTTTATAGATTATTTTAAATTTCATCATTGAGCATTGCCTTATCTGGTTGTAACCCATTTTATAATTCAACGCCACACTGTGAAACACAATTTTTTTTCCTTCTTGTGTGTGACCTATGAATTTTAAAGTTAAAATTCCCCCTTAAATTATGATCCCCATCTCGATCTCTAAAAAGGTTTTGGATGGTGGGTGGTAATGAATTATTCTTGGCCTTGTACTTATTTGTGCTGTTTGCAGTTCAGCAACATCCATGAATTTTCCTGGTTTTGACCTTAAAAATAGTGAAATGTCGTGTTCCAGATATCCAACCTTATAGATGATTCGTATTGCCTTTTTTGTAGAATATGTGGGTGCAAAATCAGATCAAATTATTCTAAACAAAGCCCACAGAGACTTTTCACAGTTCTCTTTTACCTCTGAACTCATCATGTTTTATGTTTGTGGTCCAGTTGCAGGATCCAGGATCTACAGAGAGCCCGTCATCCTCTCCGGTCCTCAGAACCTCACCATCAACGTTCACCAGACGGCCATCTTAGAATGCATCGCCACAGGAAACCCGCGTCCCATTGTGTCCTGGAGTCGCCTCGGTTAGACCAGACTTCCATCAGACTCCTGTCAGTGTTCCTGTTGGTGCGATAAACATGCTAACATCATGGGTTTGTGTGCTTTTCAGACGGGCGGTCCATCGGCGTGGAGGGCATCCAGGTGCTGGGGACCGGTAACCTGATGATCTCTGACGCTACGCTGCAGCACTCTGGAGTCTACGTGTGCTCGGCCAACCGGCCCGGCAGCCGATCCAGAAGAACGGCTCTGGGACGACTCGTAGTACAAGGTACACATGAAAGTAAACTTAGTACACAATCAGTTAATCCTTATGTGTGTGAAATACAGACTTTTAAAGCTGGTCTAGGTCGAGTGCAGCAACCGGGACATCTATAGCATCTTCTTCCCTTTGCCTGTCGGTACAGAACCAAGACTTGCCAAACCAAGACAAGGCATGCCAGAACTTCTTTCATCCCTGTAGACATTTAAAATCTTTATTCATTAGCCCAAGTTGTTGGGCTGTGCAATATATCGATTAGATCGATTAATTCAAATTATTTTTTCGGAAGATTTAAAAACTAAAAATGAAGATCTTTTGTCTTGACTTACACTTATTTTAAGTTGTTGCAATGTTTGAAAACACAAATACCAAAAATGTACAGTTTTCATTATGGTAGGCCTTGCTCAAGCACATGTTTAGGCTTGTATTTGTTTTTTGAATGAGATTTTATACTCGTCAGAGAGTTCAATACTAATATACTGAGAAAACAGTTCAGAATTTAGTGTTCATGTAGACAAACCTGCCTACGTTCAAACTACATTATCAGAATTTTATGAAAAAATACATGCATTCAACTTTACTTTTGGAGGGAAATTATGTTCAGTTTCAGAATATATTTTTAGAACATAAAAGCAAAACTTGATTCTTGTATTTTTGTGTCAGTTGGAGTTTTTTTCCTTGTGAGAGAAAAATCAATTAAATCAAGTCTTGTAAAAAAAAAAACTGGGGTTTTATCTTTAGGCCATATCGCCCAGCCCTACCAAGTTGTAATCCTTGAGTATTTATTGATTATCTTTTTGTTCTCTTTTATCTGTGTTACCTTAATAATTGGGATGATTTACAAAAAAAGGTGTACAAAAAACAACACAAACGCAGAAATAAACTAAAATTATCTACTAAACAAAAGAGTGGGAACAAAAAAACAAAAACTTACTTTAACTGAACAATCAGAAAAACTCAAAAACACTTGGAGGTTCAAAACAATCCACGAGAAAACATGAAGACAAGCCACAGGGAAAACTCACAGAAACATGCAGGATGAACTGACACTGAGGACCAAAATCATACATTATACTCAAACAGATATTAACCCTCTAACTCCATGAGATCACCAACGTCCCTGAGCAGTATAACTCAATTGTTCAGTTATATCTCTGAAACAAGCAGCAGATCTTTATGGAGGTGGCTGTTTGATTACAGTGCAGGCAGGGAAGGAAAGCCAGAGGACTTAGAAAGTCCTCTCCCATCTGAAATGAACGTTGATGGTGAATCACAGTGTAGGGAGTAAAAACAGGGAATTCAAAGATAGAATATAATATATTTCTGGAATAGAAATAAAAAGAAAAAATAGATTAAAATGTAAGAGTCAACAGAAGTAGTTGGCCTTCTAGAGAGCTTTCATTCCAGCCATGAGGTGCGGTGGGTTTTTATTCAGAGGCGTTTCATTTGTTGATCCAAAATTTGATTTTATTGCATTTTTCTGATGAAAAACGTGGCAGCATGTGTGGTGTGTGGTGTGCTAACATGATTGACACCTCAGGTTTGTCTTTTAAACCTTGGACTAAAAGTTTGGATGTTTTTTACTTGAACAAAACTTTATTTAAAGTCTTAATCACACTTCAGAGAACTGAGGTGTCACGATCAATCATCTGATCGATCTGCTGATCTTAAAGTGGCGATGTCTCACTTCAGCTGACGTCTCTGTTTACTGATAAACTTGAACTCATCATGGCGAGGCTGTTTTGCTCTTGAACTTGAGCAGCGTTCCCAGAGTGTGTGAAAGGTCGTCTCCCCACAAATCAACTTTATTTCTATGTTAATGACCCCCCCCTTGCAGTAATAAGATAAATAGCCCCATTCACCCCCCTCCTCTGACCTCTGACCCTGCCCGCATACAGAAGTAGGCGGTCCTTCAGGGGGTTATTTAGGGTGACAGGGACACTCGTGTTTGTGTGACGTGGTGTCTCTCTTTGTTACCGCGGCGACGGAGCAGACGGAGGCGAGACAGCACCTGTCTGTCTGCACCGAGGGGTCGGGGGTCAACATGGTGCTCCAACACAATGACAAGTTCAAGTTCAGAAGGGTGGGGTCAGAGGGAGCAAGGAGTTTCTCACAGCGATGACGATCTGTCGACCAATCAGGGTCACACATGCTCAATAAATAAGAAAAATAAATTCATGAATTAAAGTAAAATTAGATTAATCAGCAAATATTGAGTCTCCTACATTTGAGGACTGACAGACTGCGAATACTTAAGAGTTTCATTTATTTTACTTATTTATTTTTTCTTTATGTTTATTTGAAAGGGACATGGCACATTAATGGACATCAGTATATAATAGAACGAGTTAGCATAACCGCTAAATTGCATCTGTAGTTGGCAGGTTACAAACAAAACATCAACTATAAAATGTGAACAAAATTGCCTTTTAAGATGACAAATACATTGTTTAAAGTGAATGTTTTATGTTCATGAATGAAAATGGCGTTTTTATAAGATGAAAAATTTGACACAAATCACTAAAACAGAATTACCATCCAGTCACTCAGGTGACAAGAACACAAGAATAATGCAAAACATACGTACATGTAAGCACCTCTCGGTTAAATAACAAGACAAAATGTGAGGCTGATCATAAAAGCAGATTCAGGTCATTAAAATGCCAAGTTATAATGAGTTATAAACATACTAAGAGTGCTGTATTGTTCATTTAGCTTTGAGAAAGATGTATTGTATTACAAGCTGGCTGTACATCACTGTAAGATTTAAGTAATGTGAACAAATGAATAAACTTAAGCGAATACAAGAAAAGCAAACAAAATAATGTAAACTTTGTTTTATATGCATTTAATTACCGCATTTTGATTAAAATAACATATCTGGGTAACACTTTCTATGAACCTTTAAAATGCATTTTAAACACATATAAGCATGTTTATAATGTAGCATAATGTGCTTATAATGCCATATAATCCTAATAACAAGCACTTGTGATAAGTTGCCAGTTTTTATAATGAGTTATAAACATACTTATAGTGTGTTATATTGTGCATATAGCCTATAAGAATTTTAAAAAAAGTATTTTATAATGATTTAAAGCTATAATCTTACACACAGTAAATCATTTAATAGTGACTACTTATGTTAGGTGTTAATACCACATATTTGCTTATCACCCCTCGGTGCAGACAGACCAAAGTTAATTTATATACTATATTTATTTATATATTATACTATTACAATGCATCATAAAGTGGATATAAGTCATTTTAAGTGGTCATTGCTGTAGGGAAAGTAATAAAACTCTGTTTTATATGCAGACACTGTTCTTACAGGCAGTATAAGTCACTAAAAGTGGTCTTTCAATAAGCTTTTGCTTCCAGCTATACACACAGTATAACAAACTATAGTATGTTTATAACTCATTAACACTGGCATTATAATGACTTTTGACTGTTATCATAAATCATAATGATTTACACAAGTGCTTATCATTAGGATCGTAGTGGATTACCATGATACATTATAAACATACTTATAATTCATCATAAAGAGGGGGGGCTGCATAAAGTGGTTCCTGTATCTGCTTATCAAACTGGGTTTTATTACTTTACTAAGACCATGTAATGTCCACACCATGAACTCATAATCACATTGGTATGCATTATAACCACTCATAATTTTAATAGCTACATGCACAATACAACACTCTATTATATGTTTGATTATAAGTGGTTATAACTATGATTATGCAGCATTATAAGTACATTATGACATGTTGTGGTGCATTATAAACATGTTTATATTATGTCTATATATGCATTTTAAAGGAAGTGTTACCAAATGCTTGCTATAGATTATAAAAATATTGAGAAAGTAAAGAATATGTAGCCAGAAATAGATAAGTATCATAAATTACTAAATATTAGGCAATTAATGCATAAATAATTGTAAAGCCAGTAATAATGCACAAATAATGCACACATTTCTTCTAATGGATGATCATAAAGGTTTATCTTATAATTTCTATCAAGATAGACATTTCACTATTAATGAAAATATTTAAAAGAAGTAAATAAACACGGATCATATGTAAGGGAATATTACCAAAAATGTAAATAAAAACATTGTGAGCATAAAGTGACTGCAGGTTGGTGCCCCCTCTGACAGTTTGACTGTTTTTGTGTGGGTCTGCTGCCCCCTGCTGGACTTATCAGGTACTGACGTCACACTGATAATACAGAGAACTATATGGTACCAAATGTAGGGCTGGGCAATGTGGACCAAAATGTCATGTCTCAGTATTATTATTTATCAAGACTGACATTTATTTTGTAAGGAAATAACAAATATATGTCACTGTAGCAGCATTATTTAAAAAAATAATGACACATAATTGATAAAATATATGCATATGGTAATCTTTCTATCCTCAGACCAAGTCACAGCAGTGATGACTTGAGGAACAACGCTCCCTCTTGTGTGATTTTTGCTTGATTAATAAATTAAAAGCAACATCCAAGGAGACTCAAGAAAAAAAGTTCGAAACCACTTTGGTCCACTAAACTTAAACTGTTTTTGTTCTCCTCTCCCTCCTCCTCTTTCCCGCCCTTTCCCATCAGCTCCTCCTGAGTTTGTGCAGTGGCCCCAGTCTGTCTCCAGACCAGCAGGGGGCAGTGCGGTCTTCAGCTGCACAGCATCCGGAGCTCCTGAACCTCACCTGATCTGGCTGAAGAACGGCAAACTGCTGACGCCAAGCGGAAATGTCAAACTGACCAACGGAAACACGTAAGAACCCATAGATGCAAGGTTCAAATAATAATAATGCTGGGTCATTGCCAACATCTCTTGAAAATTTCAGCAAAATCTGTCCAGTAGTTTTTGCGTAATCGTGCTAACAAACATATTCAAGGGGCCTCTGAAGTTTGGGGCCCAAGACAATAACCTAAGTTTGTCATGAGGGCAGGGCCAATACATCCCATGTACTAAACCCTTCTGCTCCCTCTTCAGGACTCTTGCCATCACTCGAATCACCCCTGAGGACGAGGCCATCTATCAGTGCATCGCAGAAAACAGCGCCGGCACGAACCAGGCCAGTGCTCGCCTCGCCATCAGCCAGGGGCCCGAGCTGCCCGCAGCCCCCGCCGGCCTGAAGGCCACCGCTCTGAGCTCGAGCAGCCTGCAGCTGAGCTGGGATCAGCCTGCAGAGAGCGCTGCCAGCCAGCAGATCATCGGATATGTCATACACATCAGACGACTAGGAGGTAGGAGGAGGAGAGGGGGAGAATAAGAACCAATCAAATACAAGCTTCACACTAAACCTCTGACCTTTGACCCCTCAGAGCCTGACAGTGCAGAACTGCAAGAGGCCGTCAGCACGACCACGTTCAAACACGAGTTCATCAACCTGGAGGCAGCCACAACCTACTCCATCTACCTGAAGGCTTACTCTGCCCAGGGTGGCAGCCAGCAGTCCAACATCATCACCGCCACAACTCTCGGGGGTGGTGCGTACACCTTAAACCCTAAAGCATTCAGACTCTACTAAAAGTCAGGGTGTCCACCTTAAACACAATGAAACTGTTCGCTATATCATTTACACTTGAAATGTTTATTTCTCTAAACCAGGGGTAGTCAACTTGGTGCCTGTGAGCACCTGTAAGCCCACAGGAAGCCTCTGAGGTGATATTCTAAAAATAGCAAGTTACCACCAAAGAGCTTGAATAAAGAAGCTTTTTTATTTAATTTTCTGTGTTTTGCAAATATATCATACTTATATCAATACAAAAAACAGCACATTTAATATGCGTGTACTATACTTTGACCTGTTAGGGATCAAAGTTTACGTTGATGCACCTACATCACCACTGATGCAAGCTAGAGCTCTTATAGTACCACCAGTACAAAAAAAAATCACAAAAGTGTGGCTGCTGGACATGTCAATTAAGATTAATGGATAAATAAATTATTAAAGATGCATGTAGGTGTAATGGTCTTTTATTATCTGTTATTCATAATAATTATTGTGAAGAATCATTAAAAGAAAAAAGGAAACATTCAGTGCCATATGTAGCCTATTAAATGCATAATATCAATCATTTTAGGGTAAACTATATACTGTCCACCTTAAACCCACAAGTCCACCTCAGAGCATTTGGTTCATTCACGTAAAACTCCACAGTCCACCTTAAACTCTTATGATTGTCCACCGTAAACCCTGCAGTCCATCTTTAACCCCTTTCTCTCTCTCCATGTGTCCCACAGTTCCCAGTCCTCCCAGCTTCTACACCAAGGTGTTGAACCAGACGGCCATGCAGGTGTACTGGGAGCTGCCCAGTAAGCCAGGGAAGCTAGAGGGCTTTAGACTGGAGTACCATGGAGTATCCAGTCCAGAGGTCATGGGGCTGGAGACCTTTCCAGCACACATTAACACCCACACAATCTCCCACCTGGGTCAGTCTCTTTATTTCACTGTGTGGTGCTAACTGAGAGATTTGTTAGCCTAGCCTAGCATGTAGTCTCATACCAGACGGAAAACTGATATGCATACAGTATGTTAAAAATAGTTTGTCTGTCTCATAAATGTGGTCTCCAAAGTTCCTCTACCCTGCAGGCGAATACTTCAGACTTCAGGCTCTGATTGGTACAAATAGTTGTTTTGTTGTTTATGCCCCTACAGAGCCAGCAGATGTTTATGAAATCCAGCTGATAGCATTCAACGGGAACGGGGACAGTCCATCCAACCGGCGCCTGGTTTCCCTGTCAGAGGGTGGAGAGACTGCCCCAGGTAAGAGCTTCGGGCTGACACCACTCCAGTAAAACCAAGAGAACCAGGGACACCAGTCACGTTAGTAACACAATAGAGACCAGTAGGACTTGGAAAACCAGTAAAAACAGTAACACAAGGGAAACCAGTAACTTTATTGACATAAGGAACAAGACATATGCCAGTAAACTAGTTCCTCTGGGAGACTACTTATACTATGGGGACCAGTTACACAAGGGAAACCAGGAATCTATAAAACCTGTAAGACCAAGAAAGCCATTAAAAACAGGAAACACAGAAATACTAGGACCACAAGAGAAACCATTAAAACTGAGGAAACCAGCAACACCAATAGGGAAACCAGTTAGACCAGATAAAACAATGATGCCAGTGAAACCAGAAACAGCAGGGGCATGGGTAACACCAGAGAAACAAGCAAGACTAACACCAGGGAGACCAGTGGCACAATGGAAACCAGGAACACTAGGACAACCAGTGACAAGAATGAAAACCAGGGACACCATAAACTCAGTTACACCAAAAACACCAGGAAGACCAGTTACACCTTGGGAAACCAGAAACAACTGGTGCACTGGGAGCAACAGGGAAACCAGTAACACTTAGTACACCAGGGAAACCAGATACAACAGGAAAACAGTTGAAACCAGGGAAACTAGTAATAGCAGTAATAATTGGAAAACCATAAAACCACTAAAACCAGAAACACTGGTTTTACCAGGGAAGCAAACAATGCCAGGGAGACTGGTAACACGTTGGAAACCAGTTTCCAACAATGGAAACAGTAAAACAAGAAGAACAATTAATATCATGGAAACCAGTAAAACCAGGATGACCAGAAACAAGAATAAACACCTAGGAAACCATAAACCCAGTTACAAGAAAAACACCAAGTTACACTGGGGAAACAGATGAAACGGGAAAGCTGTTCGAACAGGGAACATAAACATAAACCAGAAACACCAGGGAAACTAGTAATAGCAGTAATAATAGGAAAACCATCAAACCAGTAACTCCAGAAACACAAAAGAAACCATTAAAGCTGGTTGTATCAACAAGGGAAACAGCAAAACAAGTAACAACAGGGAAACCAGTAACACCAAGAAAACCAAGTAAGTTAGTATGAACAGGAAAACTATTAAAACTAGGGAGACCAGTAACCCTATGGAAACCATTGACACCAGAAACCCAAGGAAAACCAATAAAGCCAGCTGAATCAACAAGATAAAACAGTAAAACAAGTAACAACAGGGAAACCAGTAACACCAAAAAAGTAAATTGGTATGAACAGGAAAACGATTAAACCCGGGTAGAGCCCTGGGAAACCAGTATGGTCGGACAGACTCATAACACCAACCCTTATGATACTCTCTGTGCCCTGCAGATGGTCCCACCTGTAACTGTGAGCACTCCTCCAGCGCTCTGTCGCCCCTGCTGGTTGGAGTCCACAGCGGCCTCGCCTGCATCCTCTGCTGCCTCCTGCTGGTCCTGTTGGGCTACAGACGAAGGTAAGTCCTTCATCATCACCAACATCATCTTCATCATCTTAACCATTACTTACTATGTTGTTACTCTTGTTCTGCTCTGTGTTCAGCCTTTTCTGCAGAAAGGAAACGAGCTGGGAGACTCCACCCACCCTTCATGGTGTTCGAGGTCACAAAGGTCACACACCTGAGAGCATGGAGCTGAACCAGGTGACACATATTCACAGTTGTTAGTTAAAGTGAGGCTGAGGCTGAAGTCTGTGGCTATAATAGCAGTAATGGGCATATAACTCAATCTCTATCATATCAATGTTTACCACTGATTGTACTATATATAAGTATGGACAACACATGCTGCATTTGTTTTGTTTATAAGTGAAGCCAAAATCCCCCATGACAGATGACCAAAAACAAAGACTTGTAAATATTTTGAAAACATAAAAACTGTCCATTTGACCTAATTACATGATTTTAGTTTGGCCCCTGTCCCATCTGTTAGCACTAAGAAGGTGGAGCTTATGGTCTATCCTGCACCTGGTCAGCAGTTGGAGCTCCACTGATTTCTATTTAGTCAATGATACTGACTGTATTGTGTTTCCTCCACCCACAGAGATGCAACGCCAACCCTCAACCCATTATGGTGATGGTTGAACCAACTCCAGCAGTCCAGCCCGGCACAGGATAAACAGCACACACATCCCTCCCCTAACCCTAACCAAACCTGTCCCCCCTCCAGCCTGTTCGTGCCTCCTCTGCTCTGACAGCCTTACAGTCCGCCCGCCCTTAGAATAAGAGAAATTATTAGAGAGTATTGATGATTGTTAATGATGAGGAACATTAGGAGAGCATCTGAAACCACCAGGAATGCAACACAACAGAGCGATTTTAATACTCAGATGTCCACGAGTTGAAGTTACAATTCATGCGGTCAGTAGAACCCAAAGCTGATTTCTTCAGATTCGATGTTGAGGCTTTTTTCGTCAGAACCATGAGGTGGTTCTTCACATGATTCCTGGTTCCATAGTTTCTGTGTGATGTCAGATGCTGATGCCCTAGCATCCCGAATGCTTCCTGTTAAAACCAAAACCTTTTTCTTCAGTTTGAGTCATTTTGAGTTTGTCACCAAGCGTGCCCAGTTTGATGAAGAGGCCTTCAACCAGTCTGACCAGAGTCCGGGTCCTCAGAGGACACACTGAGGAGTCGTTCCTCTGAGACTCACAGCCAAAGGGATTTATTGTTTCTCTGGTCAGCTGGTGATTGTGGAGGACACTAGCCCTCCTCTTACTGCTTTAGCCTTTTATTGTGTGTTTGTCTCACCGAGTTCGCCTCAAGTCAGAGTTCAGAGGAGGCCAACAGATACCTGGTCCCTTGCTTTACCTTTCCTCCCCCTCACCTCCAAAGAGAGCTACCTCAGGCTCAACGCCAAACGCCTGAACTCCAGGCCCCTGTTAGCCTCTTGCTGCTGGCCAAGCTAACCTACCTCAAACCAAAAGGCTCCTGCGGGGCCATGCTGCCATTTTTCTGCCTTTTTGTACCAATGCTGACGTCCTGTGCCCCCCCAACATAGTAAGATCCAGTCTCTGAATGTTGTCTGAACCTCCAGCGATGGATTGGTCTGATGAGGTTGAGTCAAACAGGCTCAGACTAAAGGAAACCTCTGGAGAATATGTGCTGACTGACTGAATTTAAAAGACTCACTCCAGTGATGCCTTCAGGACCCAAAGATGTTCCAGATCTGACCTTCAGAGGATCATGTGGTCTGAGCCTCTAAAGCCAATTCCAGCATTTTCATTTGACGGTGGGGTAGTCTGTGCTGAACAGGGAGAGGTTTGAGCAGAGTGAAGCGGCAGAACACCAAGCTATTGAGTGTCTCTTTACAACTAGGATCAGATGCACCAAGCATCTGGTCTTTTTCAGAGGTCTGAGGGTCCGGAGTCTGACAACTTCAGTTCAAGGCTCCTGCAGATAATACATCTGCATCCTTTGGGAGAAAAGTTTGTCACATACTGTAGTCCAAACCTGTTCAAGATCAGTCCGGCTGTCTAAACGTTAGGGTTCAAAATAGTACTGCACTAAACCTAAATGCTAACTTGTTAGTTTACCAGAGCATATATACCAACCAAGCTGATGCAGGATGCTGATCCTTCAGAGACCTGATTGTGTCCTGCAGACTGATGGAACTAAGGTCCTCAACCCAGTCACAGGAACTTATTCTACATCTTACACTGAAGGAAATAAAATAAAAGAACACAGGAACAATCTCAGACCAAAAAACAGAGAACCTCTCCATCTAACACTCTGCCTTAGAGTCCAGACACTTGAGTCCAGTAATAGTGGGTTCCTAACAAGGGGCCAGGTTTGGTTCTGCACAATTTGACACAGTACATTGTGGTTTTGCTTCAGTTTCCACAGCCATCCATACCCTTACTTAGTGGACTGCAGTTTGGCAAGACCCTTTAGGGTAGTGATAATTAACTGCAGCCCTAGGTCCATCCGGGCCCCAGGATACTGTCAAATTCAGGAAATATGAGAGGGGGAAAATGTATCTTTGTTCATAAATACCTTAAAAATGTAAAGCAACCACATAAAGATCCCAAAACAGTACTGATTTAATCTAAGCCCTTTTGTTCCACAGAATGGCTACCTCTACTTTAACTGACCCAGGCTCTGTACATGCAAACTCCAGTAGTGACAATGCTGATGCTACCTACCCTAACACAGGGCCTCTTATCGGCCCTTTGGCTCAACTAGTCGACTAATGATCGGCTAGAACTAGAACATAACTAGGTTGATTAGGTCTTAGGTGTACCAACTAGTTAGATCCTGGCCTTGTGCATGAAGTTCCGGGTAGTAACATACTGATACTACCATCCTAGTACATAATCACCCTCAAGAAACAGCAGGTATGATGTTCAACATTCCTCGCTGAGATACAATAATGTAAAAAAAAAAAAAAAACACAAATAAAGGAAGACACAAAAGTACAAGTGTATCACTGTCAACCCAGTGATGGACACTTTTACAGCTCCAGAAATAAGTAACCAAAATATCTGTTTCCTACATTAAGTTGCAGCAGAATGGGTGATAGGGACTGATACCACATTTTAAGGCTAAGAATTACAGACATTTTGAAAGAAAATACAAACATGAATGTGTAAATTAGACCAACAGATTCTTACAGTTTACGTTTATTTTAAAAAACTGACCCCACAGGATCTGTCAAGAAAAAAAGTGTCCTTTGGACAAGCCTGAAGGTCAGACATGTCCGCCTGGTTCCACAAAAGGGAGCCGAAACAGTAGGGTCAGTACCAATGGGTTACTTTGGTACCTTTTACTAACTTCTGAGAGTAAAAACATAAATATGAGTGTCCCACACTGGACTGAACAGAACTGGACCACTTTGAGGAAGCACATCACAACAAAGCACATCCATGACCGCCAAGGATCCAAAGTCCAGGCTTTGCTACCAAGTGATCTGACCTGACTCTAGAACTAGTTTTGTATTCTTGAACCCATCCACACCCATGCCAACGCTCAGACCTGTAACCCCAAACAACTCTCTAGAACCTCCTCCCAGCACAGACCCTCAACCAACCCAACACCAGACCCTGATCCTCCACCAAAGTCTCTGAAGTCAAAGATCTGCTGAACAGTTCGGGTCCTAAAGCTCCATGGAGATAATGAAGAATGAGCTGCGTCTGCTGTCACCTGTCGTGGTCCTCATGGAGACACCCCACCTCCACCAGAGAAGAATACTTGAGGAGTTTGTTTCTTCACTAACCTGTGAGACCAGCAGGTGACCCAGGACAGCTGGACTCTGGACGTCTCAGTGGAGATGTAACCAAACAAAATGTTTACTGTTTCATTTTGTAGGAGGCAGCCACATCCTGTCACCTGTGTGCAGGTGTGTGCAGCCATGTTTAAAGTGGCCTCTTACTCTCTTAAAATGTCTGAAAGAACTTTTTGTAGATGAACAGCAGCTTTCTGTAAAATTTTAGCCAAACATCCAAAAATTCTTTACAAACAAAAACCCAACAATGTCCAAAGAAAATTACTTTTTTCACCATTTCCTGTTAAACAGTTTGTTTTCTGAAGTCGAAGAACAAACAAAGCCAAAAGAAAACCTTGTTTCATATATTACATCTCAGATAAACACTCTGGAGTAAAGAGAAGTGAATTTATATTTTCATAAATTTTAACATGAAGCTCCATTTGTTTAAAGAGCCAAATAAAACAGAACAAAACCGAAAAACTCTTTTACCAAAAGCTCAGAATATTACACTAAAATGTAAAAAATATAAAATATGACCTCAGTTCTTGGAGTCTAAACTCTCAGAGCTTCTGTTTATGTTTGTTTTTAATAGCTTGTTTTTGCTGATAATTATATACTTAGAACCCTTTATAACCCTGAACCCAGACCCTCAGCCCCCCTACCCCAAAACCCTCATCCCCCAGCAGGCCCCAAACCCCTCCTAACAAACCCTGAACCAAAACTCTTATTCCCAATGACATTGACCCCCAAACCTTGAACCTTAGTTGGCACTTAGCTGCGTCATCCTTCCTGAGACTCGTCTGCACCACCAGCAACATTGACTCCCCGTCATTCGTAGGTGTTTATGTGCAAGGACAGTTAAGAGTGCAGGGGTGCAAACTACCGCCACAAGGCTCCAGAGGCAAAGGACACTAATCCTTTTGGCTGTTTTAGCAACTACCATAGCCCCAATATCAGCTTGCTCCTGCCATGCTAGCAAACCAACCTCTAAGCATGGTTTTGTTGGGACTTGAACCAACCACCCTCCAGTCCCCAGTCAAGTCCTTAAAGACTGAGCTTAACTACTAACCCTGAACCTCCCAAAACTCTAGACACTCCCAACCTCTACCTATCCCATCCCCTTACCATATTTCCTAATTCCAAAGGCTTTATATCCTCCTCAAATCTAAACCAACCGAACCCTGAAATCCCACAAACTCTGATTCCCTATTTCATAACACCCCAAACCCCACCCTAGATCCTAAACCCTATTTTCTCAAACCCTAAACATACCAAACCCTGATCTTCAAATCTCAACCCCCCAAGCCCTATACCCCTCTGTACTATAACTTATCCGAACAGTAAACTTCCTAATCCCAAACCTCAAATCCTGAATCTACTGCCATTCTCTGAAAACCCCCAACAACCCCAACCTTAAGACTCCTGGCACTTTACTTTCCTAAAACATTATCCCCTGGATCCTGAACCTACCATACCCTTATCCCTTAATCCTAAAACCCAGAACTGTATAACTAAAGCCTACCCCCCTAAACAGTAAACACCCTGATCCCAAGCCCCCAAACCCTGAACCTCAAATTTCGTAAAGCCCACACACATCAGATACTTTCGAAACCCTAAAATCCTAAATGCATCCAACTATCCTATATCTAAAGCCTACTACACCAGCCCTATCCTCCGTACAGTAAACTTCCTAATCCCAAACCTTAGGTCTTGAACCCCTTATTCTGTGAAGTCCTAAAAGCCTACAAACAATACTCCCCTATCCCTTCCTCCCTTAATCTCAGACATCTCAACACCTTAACCCTAATACTCCCTCCCCAAGTCCTTTACTCTCCTAAATCCTTGAGCCCAAAACCAAACCCCTAAGTCCTGTCCCTTCAAACTTTGAAAGCTAACAAACCAGATCCTCACTAACCCTACACATTACAGATCCTTAACCTCGAAAGTGAAAACCCTCCATCCCTGAACCCCTTCCGAATCCCTAAAGCCTGCAAACCCGACACCTTAACATACCCAAACCCTGAACCTCCCCAAACCCAGACCCTCTAGACCCCCTCCCCTCAAAATGAACAAACAGAAGTGTTTATAAAATAACGTTGCTGTTCTTTTTTCTAGAACTTTCTTCTTTCAGTTCATTCTTATTTTTCCGTCGTTGCTGCTCGGCAGCGAAGAGGAAATTCTGCCAAAATGGAAACCTGTTAAGAAGAGCATTTAAAGTATAATTATTTCTTATAATATTATGATTATTACCATTTTACCTCGTTTTTATATTGTTTGCTTTTTTTTATTATTTTTGTTGGTAGTTGAATGATGTGAAAATGTTTCTAGAATTGAACATGTTGTGTTTTCAGCTGAAGGTAGATGATTTTAAATGCCGAGGTGATTTTTACAGCCATATTTAATAATAATAATAATAAGCCATACTTTTGAAAAAGCCATATTGTACACAGATGTTCAGAGTAATTTTATAAAGCCTGATTAATGTCAGTTTAAATTCAGACTACCTCACCTGTTGACCACTGTAGAAACTAAAAGTAGAGCTTGTAGTGATCGAAGGCTAGAACCAATGAGAAAAGTAATGCTTTAATATTTCTGATTTCTTTTCTCTCACATTTTATTTTCAAAAATGTGTCATTAAAAAGAAAAGCATCCATAAGCTTTAAACAGAACAGACAGAGGGTGAAAGAAACAGTGACTTAATTTGTATTTTATATGTAAGGTTTGGTTTAACATAACTACAAACATAAATTAAAATAGTTTTTTAAATAAGATATGGTTGAAAACAAAGGCTGTGAACAAAACTGTATACTTCATTCTCAGACTATGTCCACATGTATTTTTAAAAACTGATGTTTTTGTCCTTAACTGTCGATTTAGGTCACTGAAAAAAATCCCACATTTAGAGTTGCTGCAGAGTTTATCTGATGATTGTAGGCAGGGGCCGGCTGAAACACTAGCAATATACTCCCAGTGTTTGAGCTAAGCTAACTAGCGGTGGACAAGCTCTGTCCACCTCTTCCTTGTTACTGGACGCACAGAATGAATGGAGTCTATCTGCTTGTCATAGACTTAGGAGTGAAGCAAGACACGAAAAGAGAAAAAAAGTCCTTTAAAATCACTCCAACAAAACCAACACTGCAGACATTTTGGGTGAGACCTGGTTGTTACTGTTTCACAGGATACAGTGTTGACTGGTGACTCATGGCCGCTTGCGTCTGTAATTGCCGTGGTTATAACAGCTGTTGAAACCAACAACAGTACCCACAGAACTTTTAAATAATAGGATTTCTTCAAGGTTATTACAACTGTCTCGAATGAAAAATAAAGACACACAATAAAGACACATAATCAACACACCTGCTATCACCAGTTAACATAGCCACAAGGTCAACCTTAATGCCAGGAGATGGTGGTAGGAAGAGATATGAAAGTAAAGCAGCCTTTGCACAGAAAACTGCAGTAATGTTGTATATCATGGACATAGTTACAAGGTTATTAGAGTTTATTTATGCGCTTTTGTGTGGACGGGGATATTTCGGTGTCAACATAGTCTAAGACTAAAACATTCTGCCTTCTGAACACTAAGCTAATGGTTTATTAGTCAAATAAAAGTTGAAGCCCATCTTCTTTCCATCAAGTGATATTAATGCTCAAATATCACTGGTCCAAGTTTTTTGCCAAGAAGCAACAAGCTAGCATGACCATAAGTATCTTAAATGTTTTCAACAGCAAACAAACATCCAATAATGATACAGTTTGTAGTAATTATTGCGTTATCTCATTAAATTTAAAACATATAATATTAGGGTTATTTTATTTCTACTCAAGTTTTTGGCAAGTTCTGCTTTTCAGTAGTCTAGGAACCACACTGCACTGCTGTAAACAAAACTCTTAGAATAAGTGTGAATGTATGCAGTTTTGGACACAGCCACTGAAAGGTTTTTCCTGAATGTTTCACACCTCATAGATGATTTTCCTTTTCTGCGTTTTTGTAATGTTTCTAATTCTTTGTCTGTTCTCTGTGCTGATGTTAAGACACATGAAAACCAAATAAAACTGAATTTGAGTAGAAACCTGAGTCTCTGTTTACTGACTGATTCATAAACTCCACAGACTGATTACCCCCGCCAAGTTAATGTTGTTTTTGCCTTCATAGTTTGTTTGTTAATGGGATTCCTCAAAAAGCTAATGGTGGATTTTGATTAAGTTTGCGGGTAATGTATGTTAGTCATGGCATGGGGAAGAAGTGATTTTATTTTAGTGGTGATCCAAATCCAGTTGTGGATCCAGGAATTTTTTGAAGGATTTGTTAACATTGCAAGATTGGGCAGTTTCCCACATTTTCACTAATAACTTAATAACTTCTGGTGGATTTTGGTCACATTATCAGGGAATGTCAATCATGGCTCAAGGAAGAAGTGCTTAGGCTTTGGTGGTGATCTGAATCCAAATGTGGATCCAGGAATTGTTTCCAAGGATCTTTTAAACAGTGTGAGATAGGGCAGTTTCCTACATTTTTGTGGGTGTTTGAGATGCCGGAGTGGAAGTTTGTGCTCTTCTACTTTTAACAAATGGTGCATTAGATTGGATCTCAGAAGTTGGATTGTAAGAGTTGCAAACTAGAAACATCACTGGGAACGCCCACTTTGGTCTGAATTTTCTACTGGGAAGTCGGATCTTCAGGTATGCCAACTTTGCCAGCTCTAAACTGGAAGGGGTTTAACTGGAATGTGATGTAATTCCACTTCTGAGGCTGGTGCCTCTAAATGAAGAAGAACTTTGAATGACCGACTTTGATTTAATCAAACATGAGTCCACAGTGATTCTGACTAAAGTCAATCAATGAGCAAATCATAATTAAACACAGGGCTGGGCAATATATCTATTAATTCTAATTACTTTCTGCAAAAGATTTAAAAATTAAGATCGAGATTTTTTCTTGACTTACTCCAATTGTAAGTTGCTGCAATGTTTGAAAATATAAATACTGAAAATTAACAGTTTTTACGATGGAAGGCCCTGTCAGGTTTTGAACAAGCACATGTTGAGGCTAATATTTGTTGTTTTTAAATGAGATTGAATACTGATCAGAGAGTTCCATGCTGATATGCTGTGAAAGTAGCTCAGCTTTCAGTGTTTATGGAGACAAACTACATAATCAACCTTTTAATGACATGCACTTTAACTTTAAGAGGCAAAGCCTGTTTGGTTTGGGAATATATTTGATAACATAAAGGCAAAACTTAATTCATGTCATTTTGTGTCACTGGTGGTTTTATTTTTTTATTTTACTTTTTTTTTTGGGGGGGTGAGGGGGGTGGGGAGTCTTCGATTAAAATTGTAAATTGAGTGCTGCAGAAAAAAAATTAGGGATTTTATTTTTAGGCCATATCGCCCAGCCCTAATTAAATATTTCAGATTGATGTGGGGATTCAGAAAAAAAAAAAATACAGTAAAATCTGAAAATTGAGGAATCATGAACTATATGAAAGAAAGAAAACATTTGAGTCTGTATTGTCCACAAGGGGGCACACATGCCAGATCCAGCACTTAGGAGTCCTGATCCTCCTGTAGCTGATCTGTTTCGGGTCTTCATTGGGACGTCACCACAGTCCTGTCTTCTGATTGGTTCATCAGTCTGCTGCCGGCTGCTGGTTGGTGGGCGAACTGGACGCTCCGCTGTGAGGTCTGGGCTGACAGGCGGTCCAGAGAGCGAGGCGACACTTCTGACCTGTGACGGCAACAGGCAGCGAGGTCGGCCCTGAAGGATGGCGTGTAGAGGCCGTAGATGACGGGGTCACAGCACGTGTTCAGGTTCCCGAACAGGAAGAGGGCGTGGTGAACGTACTCAGGTGTGACATGCAGCATGGCGGGATGGAACCAGTACCAGATCCCAAGCAGGTAATAAGGCGTCCAGCAGAGCACGAAGGTCAGCACAATGACCACGGTCATCTTTAAGGTCTTCATACGAGCCTTCGGGATGATGTCAGTGCCACTGCGCCGCAGGTACGACTCACCTGCTGAGGGGGGAGGAGACAGTTAGTGATGTCATAAACCAATGAATAGATGGGTTAGTCCTGCAGGTGGATATGCAGCTGTTTTAAGCTGTAGCAGACTTATATGATAGGTGTACAAGTATAATAAAGGCTTATTAAAGTTGTGTTTAGGCATATTATTGTCATGTACAATGTTTTATAGGGTTGTTGTTGTGTATGATTGAGTAACTTGCTTCATGATTGGATTTAAAAAGAGCATCAGGCTCAGTTATTCACAAGCAAAGATGGGGCGAGGTTCACCACTGTGAAAAAGCTGTGTGAGAAAATAGTCCAACAGGTTAAGAACAATCAATCAATGCTTATTTGTATAGTGCAAGTTCATAACAAGTGTTATCTCAAGGCACTTTACAATAAAGCAGGCTGAAGTCATAATATTTTACAGATACACATTAATGCACATACACAAATACTTATAAATAAATATTTGTATAAACACATACATACATACAAGGATGTATCCATCCAGGCAGAGACAAAGGACTAAAAATAAGGAATTACAATACAATATATACAAACCCATGGACGCCCAGATCATAAATCTGTCCTCAACACATTTGTCTCTGCTGAATATAGATTCAATCAATCAATCTTTATTTGTATGGCACCATATTTGTCTTCGTTGAATATAAATTTATCAAAGGTAAGCCCCTTGAGATGTGGCATCTCATTTTCAGAGGGTCCTCATGTCTATATGATTCTAAGGATAGTTACTATGGCTGTATAATCAATACAACCATGGATACAGAGATCAATCTAATATTAATATCTATAATGAATAAAAACTGGAGAGGAATGATGTTGATTAATAAAGAGTTTAACTGGTCTGAAAGTATAAATTTATGTTAAATGATGTCATTTCTGTTGATGGTTGATTCAGGATAGAGCACTTTGCATACAGGTGAATTAAAGGTGTGCTATAGTTTCATCTGTGTGTCATAGGCCTGACTCGGCATTTACAGCAGCTGTTTTAGAGGTGTGCCATGGGTGATTTTATTGATTAGTTTAGGTGTGTATAGATGTGTTATAGGTGTGTTACCTTTCTCTCTGAGGTGCTGCTGGTGTATGTGAAGAAGTATTCGGCTGTAGCAGCAGCTCATGACCAGCAGCGGGACGACATACAGCGAGGTGAAGTGAAACATGTTGAACAGAGTTTCCTGCCACCGGCTGCTGAAGCTGCCATGAGTCACACACTGAGTGAAGTCCACGCCGTCCAATCGAATTGCGCGAAAGAGAAACAGCTGCAGGGGAGGTCAGAGCAAAATATAAAGGGTTAAAAGGTCAAGGGTTACAACTGGTTTGAATTTCTTTGTGCTTTGTTTTCCAGCTGTTGTTCTTATAGCATTGATAGCATTCCTTATAAAAACTAAGGGGAGGTGTTAGCACGAGCTAACAGCAGGAGGTGTCACACTCTTAATCAGAAACATTCCTGCAGGGATTTCATGTTCCTGAGGATTTGACTGCAGGTTTAACAGAAACTTTAAGCTGCAGCAGAGTCGACGGCACTGCAAGTTTCTTTAAAGATTCATCAGCAGAGAGAGATTATTAAATAATAAAACAGCTTGCTCTGATCACACACACACTGAGCTGTTAGGTTTGACCTCTAAGTTTCCTTCAGCAGATACCCCATCATCAATATTCAAATCAAACAGCAGGATGTAAAGCTGTGAGATTTTATCTGCAGAACTTCATGAAATATTCAGCAGCAGAAGAAGAAGTGACGGCTCTGACACCAACGTGAATCATAAACTCTGAAATCACAGTTCAGGATCTACAGAACAAACAGCCATTCAGAGCTGAGCCTGAGCTTCTCTGTTGAGCTACACATCATTTAAATTACACACATGCATGCTTGATTGATACTTGTCTAAGCTAGATGTTTATGAACTGCTCCTGAACTGTGTGTTTTTGCATGCTCTCACTCTTACCACTGATCTATAATTCTACTTATTTTATTTCTCTGGGGTTCCTCTTGGTTCTGTCGTAGTTGCTCATTTTTTTCCTCATTTCATTAGGGCAAGGATCATCCTCTACGTTTGTGTATGAGGGCCAATTATTTATTTGACGAATGCAGTGAAAGTGAAATATTCTGGTCAAATCTACTTGTTTTGTTCTCATCCAAAGTGCATGTTATCATTTAGCCTTAAATGTAAGATCAGTCCCTATCACCCATGCTGCTACCAATCACATGGGAGAATCTGATTTTAATAAATCTTATTTCTGAAGCTGTTTTCTTTCATTCTCGTGAGCAACACTTAAAATCCAAACAAATCACATTACAAAGGCTCCAAGGCAGAAGAGAATAGAATAGGGGCAGCACAGTGGCACAGCAGGTAGTACGCATATTTCACAGCAAGAAGGTTGCTGGTTTGATCCCCATGTCGGTCAGGGCCTTTCTGCATGTTCTCCTGTGCATACATGGGTTCTCGCCGGACACTCCGGCTTCCTCCCACAGACCAAAAACTTGCTCATCAGGTTGATTGGTGACTCCAAATTGCCCTTAGGTTTGATAAGCAGTATAAATGATGGATGGAGAATAGAACAGCCTTTACTCTCATTGCACTTTCTTACTTGGACACCATCGATGCTCTGCTTTCAAGTAACTCTGTATACTGACAATATAACATAATATAGAAACTTAGATATAAGGAGGGAGTTAAAAATAGAGAAACAGTTTCAAGAACAGATAAGAAGGCATCAAGGATGTACAAATGAGAGGTTAAGTAAAGGTGACATGCAAACATTGTGCCTCATATTAAGGACAGATGGTTATAATAAGTGTGACAGTCCTTGGCAGATAAATTATTGCACAGCAAAACAGATGAAAGCAGATTAGGTCAGTGATGGTTCAACTGTTTGTGAGTCTGGTGGTGTGGGATTTGATTGACCTGTAGCGCCACCCAGAGGGCACCAGATCAAGCGGGTAGTGAGCTGGGTAAGGGGGTCTAAGGTTAAAGAAGAGTCAATATTACAAGAAATAATTAACATAAATTTCATTATTACAACACAAAGAAAGTTAAAATGGCAACAAAGAGGAGCATACTATACCAAGATCATGTTAATTTGAATTTAATTAACTGTCGATTATATGGTTAGACACTAATAAACTCATTTTTGAATATCCACTAATAATCTTGACAAGTTGATTTATGGATCAAATATGAAGACCCCTCTGTTAAAATTCAATGTCAGTTGATTTTGGGTTGCTTTATAGAGGTCATATTTCCCTTAATTTCAGTTTAAATTACACATATTCATCTGTGATGACTGTGAGGGTGTGTTCAGAATCCCTAATTTTCAGAAAACCTTTTACTTCATGGTATAGCCATGACGCTGTAAACAAACAGCTGCCTATCAAGTAGCTCTTCAGTTTTAGCTCTCTTTTTTAGATTTTTTTTCAGATTTTAACAATTTTTTATACAGTTTTAGCTTTTATTCATCTTCTAAATCTCCTCCCCTTCCTATGAAGACATTGTTTTGTTTTGTTGTTTTTAAACAAATCCAATTCTGAATTTCCCTGAGGAAGGTTTTCCAAGGGGATTAACAAAGTATTTTATAATCTAATCTAATCTGATCTACTTCTCATATATACCCTGATGGTATTCTATATTCCCTTGTTGTCTGAAATACTCTGTTAGAGCCCCTGCTCTGTCATCTGTGTTCAGGTTAAAGGTCAACTCTGTGGTGATTGGTTAGGTCAGTACTGCTCAGCACAATATTGTCAACAACTCTGCATTCATTCCCCTGTCTCTGCTCTGCACTGGGCTTGCTGCCACGAGCCAATGGGCTGAAACTGCAGTCAAAACAACAGTATGACATCACACTGGTAGGTCCATTTAGGGGGACAGGGGAATGGGACGTTTTAGGCAGAGGGAGAAGTCCTGAAGGATTTTTGGTCTTGTGCATAAAAGGACTCTATCACATGTTAAACATACTAAAGGGCATAAAAAATTAAACGAATCTAACCCCTTCAACTTCAAAGCTGATGTTACCTTTAATAGCTATCTGTGATGGTGTTGCCTTTAGCATTTACCCATGATTCTCACCTGTGGGGATGCAAACAGCAGGCTGAGGCTCCAGGCCAGCAGCAGCATCCGTCGGTTCCTGCGATGCGCACTCAGAGCATCCAGTGGATGCAGGATTGCGTGTTGCCGGTCGAGGCTGATAACAACCAGGATGAAGGCGGCGGCGTGCATCGCAAACAGCTTCAGGAAGCAGAGCAGCTTACAGAGCAGGTCCCCTCCATACCACTGCACAGTTATGTTCCACACGGCGTCCAGAGGCATCACCACAAACGTCATCATCAGGTCGGCCAAGGCCAAGCTCAGCATCAGTGGGCGCAGGTGAGACGCCAGACGACGGCCACGCCCACACCACAAACTGACCAACAGGGCGAGGTTGCTGCAGGCCGCGAACAGGAAGAGAACAAAGGTGGCGCCGACACGGAACTGAGCTGCCCTGGTGAAACTGGGAGCTTCCCAGTCAGAGAGAGGAGGGAACTGGGAGATGTTGGAGGAGGGCAGGGCAACAACACTGGTGGGTGGAGCTACTGATGAAAGCCTGACGATGGACCTGTTACCTGACATCCTGAGGAAAGAAGGATACTGTTGAGACAAGTCGTGTGTGTATATTTAAGTAATGCTTAAAACCAAAAAAGTCTGGAATAATAACTATTATAAAAATAATAATAATAATAATGGGACTTTTTTTCCTCCAGTCTACGTAATGAATGGATGAATGGTTTGATGGATGGATGTATAAATGAAGGGATGGATGGAAAAGTGTGTGTTCAGTGGGTGTATAAATGAATTGATGAATGAGTGAATGGATGGATGGATTATAAATGAATGCTTAAGTGGGCGAGCGTTTGTATGGCTATAGGAATGGAGAATGTCTAGATAGACAGAGAATAGATGGATGGACTAATGGATTAACTTTTATCTTTATCTTTTTTTAATCTTTTATCTCTTTTATTTCTATCTTATTTTATGATTTACTGTCTTTTGGCTTTACTCTATCAGTGTTGCCCTTATCATTTTACCTACTACTACTTTTAAGTCCTTCGTCTTTTCTTTACATCTTCTATGTTATGTTTCATATTAATGCCATGACTTACTTTTAATTCAGATTTTATCTTCTTATGCTTCACCTTTGTTACACTTTTAATCCTTTTATAGATAACCTTTATATATTTTTTTATTGTTTATCGCCTGCTCATGTCTGTTGTTTATTCTATCATTGTTATTATAATTATTATTTTGTCATTACTAATGTCGTCTTTTCACACCCTTTTTACTTTTTTTCCCACCCCTTTTTTACTTTTTCCTACTGGTTTTATGTCGTTTAGCTTTTATTTCGGTCCTCCTGGTCTCATTTTACGTTGCATGGTTCTTGTATTGTCTGGGTTCTTATGACAAGACGTGTTTTTCTGTAACAGTGCCTTGATTTAAACTGGGCTTTTTGTTTTTATTGTAATTGTAATTGCTGTCTGTATGTTCTTGTCTGTTTCACAAAGCACTTTGCAAACCTCTGTTTTTAAAAGTGCTACAAAAATAAAGTTATTATTATTATTATAATTATTATTATTAACTGATCGTTGGACAGGATGATGGATGGATAGATGGATGGATGAGAGCATAGATCAATAGAAAGATAGATGTTGGATGGATGGGAGAGTAGACTGATGCATTCATAGATGAATGAATTGATGAATGCAGATGAATGGTTGGTTGCTGATATTAACATTATTATTATACATACACACTGTACATATAAGGTAACATGGCAAAACGCAAAAATTCTGTAGTGAACAAAAGAAACAGAATCATACTGATCATCACACACACACACACACACACACACACACACACACGCGGAGGTCAAGTTGCAGTCCAGAGCAATCGGCAGGTTATTTTTGGCGATGACTGTGTGCTTGCGTGTGTGTGTGTGTGTTGTGATGGGCTCTTAATGTCACCTTGGAAACCGCTGTTGTTCTTTTTTCCCCGCTGCAGCCCTGCAGTTTGTCAGGCTCCTCCCCCTTTTGTCTGATTGGATTATTGTAAAGTATGTACATTTTTAAAGTTAACATCATTCTTTAAAGAGAAGGGCAAAAACGCTGCAGTTCATGGAGTGTCCACTAGAGGCTGTCTGCAGGAGCGGCTGAGTTCATATTCACAGAATTTTAACAGCAGAATTAAACATGTTTGCAGCAGGCGGCATACTCAGGGGTCATAGGTCAGTGTTGGACCCTGGGCACCCAGCTGAAGTATAAATAACATGGGACATAACCACAAGGTCAGCTGTGCCCCTCACATAAACATTGTTTTAAAAGATTATATCTGACCCGATAGCAGGTTCTGACTGCAAGGGTTTGCAAAACATGCCTGTATATGACTTCTTTTCCCAATTAAAAAACAAGTAATGTTATCTTTGTGTGTGAAGAGAAAAAAGATCTGTAAAGACCAATGGGAAACATTTAATAAAGTGGTATGTAAAAACGACTGATAATGTAATAACTTTTAGAATTTTCCTCACATTTCTCCCTCTGCTCTTCAAGTATTCTAATATTTTGCTGATGATCAATGACAGAAACAGATGTGTTTTTATGTTTGGGATGAAAAATATCAGTATTGGCAGATATTTACAGACAATAACTTGGCCACATATATCCCATATATTGGCTGCACTATTGGCATAATATACAAAAGTTACAGTGGTTTACCTCATCATCATTCAATGCCCACTTTAATAAATCAAAAGTGTAATTTATTAAAGACTAAAATGTTTTCCCTGCTTGACATCCGTTTCTAACACAGATAAATTGTCAATATGGAGGGAACAGGTCAGTTTAAGTAAAGTGGAGACTTTGTGCTCTTGACAAAAAGTATTGATATTGAAGAAAGTGATAATGAGTTTGGAAATATCAGGATATTGGATATAGGCAAAAATCCAATACCGTGCATCCCTAGGGGAAACATATTTATGTAAAAATAGTCTCTCTTTACAAAAAATGTATATGTTTTAATAACTTATGTATGATTATAATAATCATAATGGTATGTCTAAATCTGTTAATAGAAAAGCTGAAGTCTCACTCTTTATGTCTTTACATATCTGCGCTCTGACACTCATTTAGTAATGTTTTGTGTATAAAAGCAGTTACAGTTTTACAGCTGATGTAAAAAAAACAAAACTATTGATTAAGAAAAACACTTTTCTCTTTACCTGATCAGCAGCTCTGGATGGTCCTCATGTTCCTCATTTTGTCCATCAGAAATCCAGAAGAAGAGCAGGAGTGGTCTGATGGCTGCAGCAGCTCCTCAAACACTGAAGAGAGACCTGCAGAGGGCACGCAGGGGGCGGAGCAAAACCCCACAGTCAATGCATGTGTGAGTTAAAGAGGTAAACGTCGGCAAATCTTGTAATAAAAGCCCAGTTTACGGCCCGATTTCTTTTTTTTCCAAGAGGTTTTTTTGAGTACATAGGCCTTCCAAATCAAAAGCCTAGGTTCATCATGCTGCAAGGTCTGGTTGCAAAATTTTAATTCATTTAATTCAAGGGCCACAAACAAAATAAAGGATAGGACAGACATTTAGTCTTTTGGTTTGTAAAACCAACCCTGTGTATGTCACTGTTGCCAGATTTTTCTACTGAAATAAGCAACCAGGTCGATAAAAACAAGCCCAAAACGAGCTACATTTTCTTTTTTTTTTAAGTGAAATCTTCATGAAGTATGTTTTGATCTTCATCTACATTACATTTCAATTTCACATTGACATTTTTTCTTATTTGGCTCTTTAATTTATTTCTTCAACATCCTTTTCTTTATACAGAAGTGAAGGGAGGGGCTACAGTTATTTATTACTCTGTTATCACTAAACAGTCTGTCTAACCTTGATTTGTGTAACCAAACAGACATAGTCAGGCTTTTATATAAGTTTTATGTTGATCCTCTACAGCTTTATTATGGTGAAAACAGTAACAGTTACATTAGAAATAAATTTAATTCTGGCTATAATGATTTCTTTTTGGTGGACACATCATTTTTGTCTCTTTTTACAGTAAAATTTACATTTGTGTTTAGAGTAGGAGAAAATACTTTGTGTAACTTCTGAATTGAGTTTATATTGGTAGTACAGTGTGCATCAGGTCCCTCCTGGGTTTGGGGGCACAACAAGCCCAAATAAGAAGCCCAAAAAAACACAACCCCCAACTGCCAATATTTACAAGCAACTTCTCAAAAAAGAAGCTCAAAATCGCTTATAATTAGCAGATCTGGCAATAAAGATATTTTATATATGTTTTAATATATATTTTATTTCCTCTTGTTCCACAGCTCTGGACTCGACCTGGGTTCGTTAAAGGACTGATGATATTCAGCCAGCTGTTAAACTTCTCTTGGCTAATTTAAGAATGCTCATACACTGAAGTTTATCCTTCAGACTTTCAATAAGTAACGTAAACACTGACGAACATGTTGTGCAGTTACCTCGAGTTCACTTCACCCTGCTGTTAGCATTAGCTCGTAGCAATGAGCAAAATAAATACTACACAGCATTAAAATACTCACATTTCCATCATCAGGTTTGGCGATGGATTGTTGGTACTGAGCCTGGATTCAGGGAAAGTCTAGTTCCCAGTCCTGTGTTGAACTCACTGAAGTTGAAGAAGCCGTCAGACGTGAAGTGACTGGCACACACATACAGGTTTTAGCCGGCTGTAGCTGCTCATTACCTTCAACAATAAAATTAATCCACTGGGCCCTTTGGTCCTCCGAGGCTGACGCCTATATGTGAAGATGTATGTGGCTGTTTACAGCCAACAACCCAGCAGTGATAGCTTCGATTGGACATGCTGAACACAGATCTCTCACTAAGAATGTAAACAACATGGCTGCTCTTCACAGAGGAATCTCTCCAGCAGGGGTGGGGATACTCAGGTAGACCAATCAGGTTAGGTATGCAAATCAAAAATATACTGTTACCTAACAGAATATCCACAGACTCAACAGCTCGCCAAATATCATGAGTTTAAATTCATGCAGCCTGCTAAATACAGGTTTTGTTGTCTACTATCTGATTTTGTGGGCTGGGAGGAAGGCCCAAAAATGTGTTCAAAAGCCTTAAAAAAGTATTTTTTGCATAATATGTCCCCATTCATTGTCGTATTGGAAACATTTTACAAACAAACATGATAATAAGTAATCAACATTACCTCATACAAACACTAAACAACATCAAGTACTCCTTGTGATCATGTGGACAGTTGTATCATGCAGAATGTCCCTTTTGTTTGTGCACTTTCTGTTTTTGTGTCATCAGCAAGTTGATTATGATTTCATTATAGAGTTGGTATCTTCATTGGAAAACTTAGGGCTCGTCCGGGATTTGAACCCGGGACCTCTCGCACCCAAAGCGAGAATCATACCCCTAGACCAACGAGCCACGAGCAAGGGAGAAATCTCCAAGAAAGTGACTTTGAGATATTTAAGGAAATGCCACGTTGTCTGTACATTTATTGTCCATGTGAAAACACTTCTTGAGGGTTTGTGGTGATTTGGCGCCACCTAGAGGCGGTTCGTTCTGGACTAATGGCCACAGCACAGCTTCAGAGCTACAGCAACAGTACTTTTGCCCCTGTGACATGTCACTGCAGTGCACTTGAAAGTTGTTCACTTTTGTTTTTAAATAAACGTCACTGTTTACAGGAATGAAAAATATTATCCAGACTGTTTTTTTCACAGAGCATGAGTGCAGTCAATAACATCAGGAAAAAGAACATGTAAGGAATATAATGCAAAAAGGAGTAGTAAGATATTGAGGTAAAACTTCATGGCAGAATAGACAAACAAATGGGATGAACTTCAGATATAACTGCCCACATGATCACCCAAAAAGGCACAATGCTGAGACTGAATGAGTGGAATATTCTTCAATTTTGATAAATTCAGTTAAATAATCTAAAAAAAAGATTTTAATTGTTCCAGTGGAAAATAATGAAGGGTTTAAAGAGCACAAGTCTCTGCAAAGGCATTTTCATCATTGTCTGGATAGTTATTGTCAAAAATGCGAAAACCTGTTGTATCTCCCAAGGATGTGTAAGGATGTATTTTCAATCTTCTCACACTGCCAACCTCCGTTCTTATCTGTTCATATTTATCAAATTAACCCAGAGAAAATATGAATTTTTAAGGTGATTTATCAACAAAAATCAACATATTTATGGAGTATAAAATTAAATTTAAAAAAAACACAAATGTGACACTCCTTTAGTGTATAAATTAAATTAAACCTGATCCCAAAAGGAAATGAAAAGTTGCCCTTTAAAGTCCAAAAAGTTAAGATTTCAAGATTTTTTCAAGGATTTTTTTAAAAGTGATCTGATGAAATTTCTTTTTAAAAATTGAACTGAATTTTACAGAACAAGTTAAATCAACTGATCTCAGCAACATACCCTCAATCTCCTTGTGATCATGTGGACAGTTGCATCATGCAGACTGTGCCTTTTGTTTGTGCACCTTGTGTTTAATATCACCATCAAGGTGATAACATTTTAATTATAGGTTTGGTACACTCATTGGAAAACTCAGGGCTCGTCCGGGATTTGAACCCGGGACCTCTCGCACCCTAAGCGAGAATCATACCCCTAGACCAACGAGCCACACATGTTTGTTCTGCTCAATTACGTTTTAGGAAATGCCACGTTGTCTGTACGTTTACTGTTCAGTTGGAAATACAGTTTAAATATTGAGGTGATTTGGCGCCATCTAGTGGCCCTTTGTTGTTCTGCACTTTAGTGAACAGCGCACAGCCTCAGAGGCTCAGTGTACATGTACATCTTCTTTTGACATATTACTACAGTGCACTTTAAAGCTGTTCACACTTTCTTGCAAATATACTTCAGTGAAAGAAAAACATCTGCCATGTGCTTTCATTATTTTATCATGTTAATCACTTTGAACTTCATAACTGACATCTTCTTTTTTCAGAAATACCAGGGCTAGTCCAGGACTTGAACCTAGGACCTCTCGCACTTTGATCTGAAGTGATGCGTTTCTTAATGTTTTTTTTATATCTCTTCTGGTGTCTACACTTGTCTTGCTTTGGGTCTTTTTTGTCTCTCTGTTTTTATCCATTGTGAACATGTATTTTTCTGTTTGTTGATTTGATAACGTCTTTTTTTAAATTAAACTGAATTTTAAAAGAAAGAAATGAAAACAGAAGAAGTTTAACCATCAGATCTCGGTGACATGCCTTGACCTTCCTTGTGATCATGCAGAGAGTTGTATTATGCAGAAGGCCCCTTTTGTTGCGCGCCTTGTGTTTAATATCACCAGCAAGGTGAGGACATTTTAATTATAGGTTTGGTACTCTCGTTGGAAAACTCAGGGCTCGTCCGGGATTTGAACCCGGGACCTCTCGCACCCTAAGCGAGAATCATACCCCTAGACCAACGAGCCACACATGTTTACCATGACTAAGTCTGAAATACATATTTAAACATTGTCTCTGTACATTTACTTTTTATGTCAAGATACAGGTTGAGACTTTGTGAGGATTTGGCGCCATCTAGTGGCTCGTTGTTGTTCTGCACTCCGGTGAACAGCACACAGCTTCAGAGCGTCAGTACAAAGTTTACATCCTCCTGTCACGTGTCACTCCAGTGCAAGACAGATACAAAATCTTTCAACATGGGCTGATGGTATTCTCTTGAGAGCTCATCTGATAAAATAAAATCACATAAATGATAACAAATGCCAAATCTCAGCCAGATGCTTCCTTGTGTTGTGACATCATGTAGAGACTCATGTCCTGCATAATGTCCTCATTGTTTGTGCATCTTTCTCATCTTCACCATGTGGTTTTACCTCATTATTGCATAATTACTTTTTAATTATATGAGGGACATCCTCTTGTCAAAATTCAGGGCTCATCCAGGGTTTTAATCCCAGGACCTCTTGCTCCCTTTCAACCATGAAAATAGTATGTGCTCTATTGTCTACTGCACATATTCACCTCCACTAAGGAGGTCATGTTTTTGAGTGGGGATCTGAATCTGAATGTGGATTCAGGATTGTTTAAATGATTCGTTGAAATAGCTAGATTGGACAGTTTTCCACATTTTTTCTTATAACTCAGTTCTCAACCGATTTTCATGACATTTCAGGGAACTCTGGTCACATTTTTGACAATCACTCACCTGACGGTGTTGGAAAGGCCTTTTCAGAGGTTTGTGCTCTTTGAACACTTCAAGTTAAGAGCTTTTATTGGAATTGTTTTTAGTCTACGTTGCTGTGTCTTTACTGTTTCTTCTGTTTGTTTTCGTCATGTTCTGCTCTAAGTGCCCCATTATTTTTTCATGGGGGGCAATTAATATATTTTTTTTAACTGAATTCATTTTATTTACCAAAAAGCAAAAGACAAAGAGATTGCAATTACCAAATCTCTGCAACGTGTCTCACAGTCTTGTGTGATCATGTAGACAGTGGCATCATCCTTTTGGTGTACCATGTGGTTGGACCTCATCATTATGATTCATGACTCTTTATTAAGTGCCTGACATGATCCTTTGCATACTCAGGGCTCATCCAGGATTTGAACCCAGGACCTCTTGCACCCAAAGCAAGATTCATACTCCTAGACCAGCAAGCCATGCACAGGGTGTTAAAATTTTTCTTTCAGACATTTTTGGACATGCCATATGCCATGTACAGTTTACATTCATGTTAAAATACAGCTTGAAGCTTTGTGGTGGTTGAACTCTTTACAGTGCTGCTTTGTTTTCCTACACTATGGTGACCAGCTCTCTGCTTCAGAGCTTCAGTAAAAGTGAACATCCTCCTGATCAAACATTACTCTTATTTTTAACAGACATGTCAGGAGGTCTGAGGCCTTTTCAATTTGTAATAGTGCATCATAATTGTATTTTATTTTCACTTCTCTGAGGCCATGATAGCTGAAACAAAACTTAAAGATAAATAGCCCCTGTAACAACCTCAATTTGTATATTTATACCATAACTGACTCTGTATGCACCATAGTCAGTTAATTTAAAGTGATGAGAACATTCATTAAATATTCTCAGGTACAGTGCAGATGCTAAATAATTGTTCTTTAGTGCAGCACTGAAGTAAATTCACTTATACCACAGCTGGTGTGGCAGCAGTCCACATTTGTACTAACAGCCCAGCTGTTTGGAGGCCTGATAACAACTATTCAGACTAATACTGTAGTATACTGCACTGTAATGAACTTTATTATATTATATTATACTATTAACCTGATAAAAATGAGAGGATGTAGAAATTTGATCTGAAGTGATGTGGTTCTTAATGTTTTTTTTCCTTTTCAATCTCCTCTGGTGTCTTCACTTGTCTTGTTTTTGTCTTTCTGTTTTTATCGATTGTGAACATGATTTTTTCTGTTTTTTGATTCAATTACGTCTTTTTTTTTTTTAATTGAACCGAATTGTAGAGAAATGAAAGCAGAAGTTTAACCAACATACCACTGCAAAATGCCTTCTTTTTCCTTGTGATCATGTGGAAAGTTTTATCACACAGAATGTCACTTTAGTTTGTGCACTTTCTGTTTTGTATCATCAGCAGGTTAATTGCATTTTAATTATAGGTTTGATATCCTCTTTGGAAAACTCAGGGCTCGTCCGGGATTTGAAACGGGACCTCTCGCACCCTAAGCGAGAATCATACCCCTAGACCAACGAGCCACACATGTTTGATGATGTGTGTCTTTGAGACATTTTAGGACATGCCACGTTATCTGTACATGTACTGTTCAGTTGAAAATACAGCCTTAATTGTTGAGGTGATTTGGCGCCATCTAGCGTCGATTTGTTGTTCTGCACTTTGGTGAACAGCTTCAGAGGCTCAGTGTACATGTACATCCTCCTTTGACATAGTATAACAAGGCACCTGAAAGTCGTTCGCGCTTGTTTGTAAATATACTTCAGTGAAAGAAAAACATTCACTTTTCTAACAGCTATTTCAGGATGTAAAATATACTTTTATGGAAAAACTACCAAATGTGGGATGAAGATATGTGAATCATAAATGTGAGCTACAGTCTTCCACATACTTTTAGAATCTTTCATCTGCTTACTTTTACGTCTACACTGCAGTGTCTTTACTGTTTCTCCTTCTGTTCTTAAGTGCACCTGAATTTCCACTCAAGGGAAATTATCATTTATTCATATTGAACTGAATTTTATAGAAATAAAACCAAGTAAGTATAATAATTGATTCTCAGTAATATGCCTCCTTCTTTCTTGTGATCAGGTAGAGACTTGCATCCCTCACAGTATCTCTTATTCTTAATCTTGTGCTCCTGCTTTTTTATTTTCCACTGGAGGACAATGAATATCTTTTTGTGTGATATCTTTTTTTTCTTTCACTGAAATAAAACTAAGCTATTCCACTTATCAGACCTCAGCAACATACCTCACACTTTTGTGTGGGCTATGTCCTGCAGAAAGTCCTGGTTATTTGTTCACCTCTGCCATGTGCTTTCATTATATTACTATGTTAATCACTTTAAACTTCTTGGTTAACATCTTCTTTTTTCAGAAATAACAGGGATCCTATAGGATTTGAACCTTGGACCTGTCACACTTTGATCTGAAGTGATGTAACAAATTAGGGATAGGGGTAGGATTAAATAACTTTTTTTTACTTCTTCCCACTCCTTTTCGAGCATGTTGGACTTTTTTTCTTTTCTTTTCTTTTCTTTACTTCTTTAGTTATCGAGTTATTTTTTCATTGCTGTCTCATGCTCATGTCCATGACCATGCTCGAAATAAAGACTTCAATCAATCAATCAATCAATCAATCAATGTGTTTCTTAATGTTTTTTTACATCTCTTCTGGTGTCTACACTTGTCTTGTTTTGGGGTTTTTTGGTCTCTCTGATTTTATTCATTATGAACATGTATTTTTCTGTTTGTTTATTTAATGACATCTTTTTTTTTTTACTTGAACTGAATTTTATAGAAATGAAAACAGAAGAAGTTTAACCAACAGATCTCGGTGACATGCCTTGACCTTCCTTGTGATCATGTAGAGAGTTGTATTATGCAGAATGTCCCTTTGTTTGCGCACCTTGTGTTTAATATCACCATCAAGGTGAGGACATTTTAATTATAGGTTTGGTATCCTCATTAGAAAACTCAGGGCTCGTCGGGGATTTGAACCCGGGACCTCTCGCACCCGAAGCGAGAATCATACCCCTAGACCAACGAGCCACACATATGTATCATGACTAAGTCTCAAATACATATTTAAACATTGTCTGTATATTTGCTGTTCATGTGAAGATACAGGTTGAGACTTTGTGAGGATTTGGCGCCATCTAGTGGCTCGTTGTTGTTCTGCACTATGGTGAACAGCACGCAGCTTCAGAGCGTCAGTATAAAGTCTACATCCTCCTGTCACATATCACTCCAGTGCAAGACAGATACAATACACTTTAAGCATCTTTGCTGATCTCAAAATAGCATCTGACACCATAGATCAGACTATACCTCTTTAAAAACTTGGTCATTTATGTATTAAGCTGCATTCACACCGAATGCGACTTGGTGATCGAGATCGCGTCGCCCAACCAAGTCGGGTTGCGTTCCCATAAATACCTCATTTTGTCACCGTCGCTATCACTCAGTGATGTCCCGCCCACTGGAGATTCGTGTCATATCATATAATAGGATGTATTAGCTGACATTATTTTCTCTATTTATAAATAATTATTTTTATTATTTATCCTCTTCACTCACCAACCAACCACAAAACACTGCAGCTGATGGCCCTGCAGCAGCATCATCTGTGAGTTCTCTGCGGTCTGTCTAGGTGGAACTAATGTCCTCACTAACTAATGTTTCCCAGATGGACATGGACTGTCACTCTGTGAACTGGAATAAAAACTCTGTCATGTCTGTCATGGGTACCGTCACACACCCACACAATGCTGATTGGCTGTTGCCACACTGCCACACACAATGTTACCTGAAGAATTCAAATTTACATGGAGAGTGGTCGCCAGGTCGCCTTTGGTGTGTAGGCAGCTTTGGAGGACTGGCACATCAATGAAGAACTTGTTATTTAGAAAATAGAAAACAGTTTGTTCAGATAAATGATATAAAGTTGAACGAAAAAACATCGCCTGTGGGGTACCTCAGGGATCAGTTCTAGGACCCAAAGTATTTTATTTGTATTTAAATGATACTGGGGCAAGACAGAGACACCATCCTGTCCCCAGTGTCCAGGACAGGGATCTTTGGAACTACTCCTCAGCAGCTGCCCAAAAGCCCTTGGAGACGGGCGCTATCGCTGGCGCCACGACCAGGGGCTGAGGGCAGTTGCTGACAGCATAGCTACGGCCATCAACACCATTAAGGGCCACCACCTGAAGACCATCAGGGTCCACAGAGCCAGAGAGAAGCCTGACACACGACAGCGGGCAAAGTCTGGCCTCCTCACCTCCGCCACTGACTGGCAACTGGAAGTAGACCTTGGCAAAACAGCTGAAGTTCCCAGCTGGAATAACATCTACACGGCTCTGCCCAGACATGATCATTCCACCAGGTAGTTGATCATTCTGGAGCTCACAGTGCCCTGGGAAGAGCAGATGGAAGAGGCCAACGAGAGAGCGCCACGTACCAGGAGGTGGTGGATGACAGCAGGAGGAAAGGCTGGAAAACTTGCTGTGAACCTCTGGAGGTGGGCTGCAGAGGATTTGCAGGACAGTCACTCTGCAAAGTATTCACAGTGCTGGGCCTCACCTGGGAGGTTAAGAGGAAGGCCATCAGAGCTGCAACCGAAGCCACAGAGAAAGCCACCGGGTGGCTATGGATCAAGAGCGCAGAGCTGTGGGCAAACGCTGCTGGTACACAGGCCAGGGTCTGATCAGCCCTGGTCGGGTCGCCTGGGCGAGGGTGTCTGATGTTGAAAGACCCGAAACACCCAGTGACCCCAGGTTACATCACTGATGATGTGTCCCAGCGCATGCACAAGATGTATTTTTCACCTTAATGTATCTTAATTGCTTAAATGCATTCTTTTTGCAGATGATGCTACCTTGTTTTATTATGGAAGAACATAAAAACAGGTGTTGGACGTGGTCAAAATAGAGTAAGTAAAATAAAAAATGGTTTGGTATTAATTATTGATCACTGAATCTTGAAAATACATACTTTATGTATATATGTATATACATGTTTAGTAACAAAAGGAAAAACCTTAATGATCCAATATACGTAGATGGCATTGAAATTCATAAAGTAAATTAAATTAAGTTTCAAGGAGTCATGATAGATTAAAATCTGAACTGGAAATCTCAAATAATTCATTTATATAAAATGTAAAATATCAAAAACCAGAGTGAAGGGCTCATTAAATGATAAGCATTGTGCCTTTTATATAACTCAGTGATTGTTCCATATCTGACCTATTGTGTGGAAGTTTGGGGAAGTGCTTGTAAAACATAAACTCAATCAATATTTATTCTACAAAATACAACCATTAGAGCAATCAGTATAAGTGGATAGAGAGATCCACCAAACCCGTTATTTTCAAAGTCAAAGCTGTTAAAATTTTATAAATAAGTGGATTTCAGTATTTTTCGAATTGTGTTTGAAGCTCATAAGAAAACTTTGAAAAGATTTTTTTTTTTTTTTAAAGAGAGAGTCAGTATAACTTAAAGGGAACAGAGATCTTTAAAAGCCGAGGTGTAGAACCACACTTTTAGGCTTATTTTATTTAGCACCATCTCTTGATGTGAATGTATAATAACACAGTATTTGTGAATTCGAGCAACTTGATGCTTAAATGTAAAACGAAAAATAAAAGGAGGGAGCTCTTCAGATAGACAGTTTTTCTCCCTTTTTTAAACTCGCCTATACTTTGCAGGACTTTATGGAAGATGTAGGTACCAGGTGTCTTGGTACTTTATTTTACACATCATTAGAGGAGGTTAATAATAAGCGGATACATTAAAATCAGTTTTAAGTTCATTAATGGACAAAAAAGAACAATTTATCATCAATGTTCCTCTTATGACTCAAGAAAGCTATTATATTTACAATGAAAAAAACTTTGGTGTTGTATATGGACAACATATGGGCGTCGGTGGCGCAGCTGGATAGTGCGCTTGGTCAGTGATCGGGAGGTTGCAGGTTCAAGCCCAGCTCTGGGCGACACATGGCGATGTGTCCTTGGGCAAGACACTTAACCCCAAGTTGCTCCCACTGCTGCGTCAGTGGAGTGTAAATGGGCATGAAAGGGTATAAAAGTGTTAGCTGATACTGATGGATAACTACCATAGAAACGCTGAACCATCAGTGAGTGAATGTGAGAGCGAATGGGTGTGAATAGGTAAGTGTGACCTGCGGTGTAAAGCAGCTTTGAGTAGTCAAAAGACTAGGAAGGCGCTATATAAGCTCAAGTCAATTTACCATTTATATGGATATTTTCCATATCCGTGTTTGGCTCCTACCCTAAAATCTTTTAGTTGGACTTATAAAATTTGGCGCTTTTATCCGGTTTTGCACAATCCACCTAAAAATGTGCGCTAAGTCAGAGACCAGAACACCTTTGTGTGAAACTTCATGGGAGAGAAAGTGCTCTGTTGTCATGGTAACCGTAGACTGGGGGATTTCCAAAGCAGTAAAAACAGACATGTGCATACATGTATCTCTCTAATACATGTTTGCATGCGTGTTAGGGGTGGACTGAAGCTGCTTGGCGGAGGTCTGCGCTCTCTGAGTGTTTTTCTAGTTTGGGACCCTGCATTTTGGTATTTTACGGTATATATATATATATATATATATATATGTGTGTGTGTGACATCAAAGCGGAGGCATCAAAGCACCAAAGAATCTTGAGTCTAGTTAAGCAGAGATAGAACACTGTAAAGGTTAATAGACAAGATAGCAACATTGGAAAACTGTAAATTACTCAGAGGATTTTACATCCAAGATACTCATTCTGTCTCCATTGAGGTGGCTAGGCAACATAGCAACACAACCCCAGCTGAAGAGCTGTGGGGGGTGGTTAAAACCCAAAAGTGAACCTCACAATAAGAAGCTGGTGAAGTTTAATATAAACCTTGAGGTTTGCGTCTTCACCAGTGAGGAGGACAGTGAGTCAGGGGGGAATGGATCCCTTCTGCCAACATCCCAACATGGTGGAGACAATTAAAGCCAAACACCAGAAAGAGGTGGAGGACATCAGGGCTCAAAGTGCCAAGCAGCAGAGAGACCATGAGGCACGTGTGGAAGACCTTAAAGACCAGGAGGTAAAGGAGTTAAAGAAGAGGCTTGAAAACAATGATAAATTACAGGCCTCCTCTTTAAACGACAGCATGATTTCCACAACAGTTGTAATGAGCTCTAAGACAACCCAGAGGGACCATTTGGTCCAAGAGGAACATCAGGTGGTCCAAGAGGAGGGTCAGACTGTCCAGGAAGAATGTCAGAAGATCTCCAGGTGGCCAAGGTTGAAGAGCTCCCTTCGCCAGCATAAAGAGCGGAAAAGGGCTGAAGCAACATCAGAAGCAGCCTGTCTCAGTCCCTATTCTCCACCTCAAACTTCACAAACAGACAAAAAGCTGTATCAGGACAGCATTACGGGTGTGGTGACATGTTCTGACTGACAGAATGACAAATCACACAAAAAAAGAAAAAAAAACAACAACGAGAAAAGCACTCAGAGAGCGCAGACCTCCGCCAAGCAGCTTTAGTCCACCCCCCACATGCATACATGGATTAGACAGATACATGTATGCACATGTCTGTATTCCCTGTTTTGGAATGATTCTGAGTGCTTTTCTAGTTATAGTTGTGATTAAAACTCAATTGCCCAGCTCTACAGACTTGTGTGGACTTATAGTGTTTGTGGGCCCTGGTAGAAAAGGTGTTACTTCGGTCGTGGCTAATAGGGATCAGTGTCCCTCTGTATATGACAAAATTACAACAGATCAGAGCAAAGGGAAATGTGTTGGTTTTGTGACAACCCGAGTTAAGCTTTAACAGTTTTTTTAAGCTAATAAACTCCTTAGAAAAATGTGTGAATGTTGTATCAGATGTTTATTTCTCCCCTTTAATAATACTAGAAAGCACTCAGAGAGTGCAGACCTCCGCCAAGCGCCACAGTTCCCCTATTTGTCATTTGCACCATAAATATTTGTCCCACATTTATTTTGACTACATTTTTAGATTCCTTGACCATGAAAACATAGCATCGGCAACTGAATTCATAATGATATCAACATTAGTTCAGCAGTTATTCACGAAAACAGCATTTTCCGTAATGGCGGTTTTCTTCTGGATCTAGTTCCACAGCTTTTGAAGATACCTCAAATCCGTTGGCATATTCCAGATTCCCCAGTTCTTGGCTATGTAATGGTGTTTGTTGTGTGTTTATAGCTTCATTTGTTCTCCTCCAATGATGAAAATCCCAAAGGTCCCCTATTTTTTCATATTCTGGATCATAGTATCCAGAATAATTCCATTATCTGGATCAGTTTTTGTTTTCTTGTAGAATATGTTAGAAACTTTTCCTGTATTTTTTCTTTAAAGTGTTCTGACCATTTTTGGTGGAGTTATGTGCACAAATGTTGAAAATGGCCCTATCTCCAAGTGTTAAAGAATCATTAAAAAATTCCTGGATCCGGATCACTTCCAAAATCTAATCATTTGTTCCTTATCCCAATCCGGACTTTCCCTGAAAATTTCATCAATATCCGTCCATAACTTTTTGAGTAATGTTGCTAACTAACCAACAGACAGACAAACAAACCCTCCCAAAAACATAACCTCCTTGGCGGAGGTAACTAGTTCTTATGGATTTTATATAATTGGAAAGCCTGATTATTAAACCACCTTTACAAGGTACAACTTGGAAGGACTGTGCATTCGTGGAATGAGCAACAGCTAAAAATATGGGGAGCAATAAAAAATGTGCCAAAATTCCCTGCATTATTCTCATGTTAGGATTCACTCTTGCTTTCCACTTCAAGTGAAGCCAGGTGTGTGCCACACACAGTTGTGTGATTGGTAGCTGACTGGCAGCAGTTGTTGGAGCACACAGAAAACACCAATGCAACAGGGCAACTGGAAGCAGATGTTCTGGGGCCATGAGCATGACATCGGCAGGAAGTGATGCTCGTACAGAGATTAGCATGGATGCCAACAGCTTCAGCAGCAGTTACCGTATTTTCTGGACTGTAAGTCACACTTTTTTTCATAGTTTGGCTGATCCTGCGACTTATAGTCAGGTGTGACTTATTTATCAAAATATACATGATTTAACATACAGACAGACATTAACCAAGGAGTAAACATTACAGTCTACAGCCACGAGAGGGCGCTCTAGGCTAGGCATAAACGAAATGCCCCCAAAATGAAAATCCTATTCTGCTGATAACAAATTGCAGGTAGTAAAATATGCAGCGCTAATTGAGCAGAAATAAAGTTTGCAGTGAGTGAGAAACTAGTGAGGGACTGATGAAAAGCAGAGGTTACTCTTACTCTAATGAAGAAAATGAAGAAAGCTTGAACAACGGGCTGCTGGGAGAGGCTTGTTAAAGGCGGATTTATGCTCAACGTTAAAGACGAATCTGGATGTGCACATTTCCATAAAGCTTACGGATACGGGCCAAACGGAGCAGTACCAGTGGAAACCGTGGGGGCAGTGTTGCTGTTACTACCCATTACACAGCTCTAGTGAGACACGAAGAAGATATAAACTTATATATGTTATTTTTCTCTTTATGACGCATTTTTTGACTGATACGACTTATAATCCGGAGCGACTTGTAGTCCAGAAAACACAGTATATCTGATGTGGAATGCATTTGTTTATTAAATGAAACAAATTACACTGAACACATTTCTCCATAGAAAGGAAAAACTCTTTTGATGGGCTGTTGCCCAGATGGACACGTGTATACTCTGTATAGACTATACTGACAGTCCCATCTCAGGCCCGTAGCCAGCCTTGTGGAGGGGGGGATCTTTTTTTTCTAAAAAGTGGTCTTTACCACCCGCCCCCCTAAATACACAAGCACATTTCATACGTTTTAATTTATACTTTTTATTGATTACACCTTCACTTTTACATGACTTTTCTCTCCCTAGTTGTCTCTCTGTTTTCCTCTATACGTCTCTGATGAATGAATATGAATTAATTAAATTTAAGTGTACCACCATCCAAACTTTCTTTTAACATGAATTAATTAATTGAATTAAATTTAAGTGTACTGTCTCTATATCATTCAAATTTTCCTTCAAATGTTGTGATTTGACCATTTTTGGCCACTACAGGCATACTTTCTCTTCTAATGTGGCAGTGGATGAGCTGGTACTCATCACATTGGTACAGGTGATTATTTTTAGATTAACGTTCAAATTCCAAACAGCCTATTACAGCAATTTTCACCATGTAATAAAAAAAATTCTGATAATGGCCACTTTTCAAATGTATAATTTCCCATTTTCAACCCTCTCAGTGCCAGTGTTTCTGTGGCTTTCTCCTTGTCTGTCTCTCTGTTGCTCACCTCTGCTGTCTGTTGTCTGTCTCTGCTTCTCTCTTCTGCTGCATGTCTCTGTCAACATGCATTAATTCAATGAATGAATAAACATGAATGAATTTAATGGAAATGCACCATCTCTATTATCATCCAAACATTCCTTTTACTGTGAATCAATGAATTGAATTAAATTTAGGTGACCTATTTCTCTGATATCGGACAGTTATCTTTCTCTTAGTTGTAGCTCTCCTTGTGTCTCTGTTGCTCTCTTTTGTTGTCTGTCCATCTCTGTTGCTCTCTTTTGATCATTTCAAAATTAATTTGAAATTAAATTAATTAATTTTAATTTCAAAATTAAAATTAATTTCACACACATACATATGGTAAACACAGAGAATCATAATGAAGTTGTTTTAAAATGTTATATCTTAATGTGTGTGTGTATATATAATAGACATCTTCAGCTATTACATAACATCTATCCTACTGATGTATACATATCCAGATTTTCTGATATCGATGACACCTGTACCTTCTGTAAAAGAGATCAAGAAAGCATCATCCATTTTTTTTTATAAATGTCCATTTTGCATCACCTTCTGAAAGATTTGGGACATTTTCTTTTCGTTAAAACTAAAGTCAAGTATCACTTTTATGAGAAAAAAATAATTTTTGGCTCCTTCTCTCAAAGTAATAAATTTAACATAATTAATCTCCTCATATTACTTGACAAATTACATATACATAAAGTCAGAATATCCAAGGAAACCCCCTCATTCCCATTATTCTTAATTGAATTAAAAATCTAATTTGAGTGAGTCACGTATCAAATCCAACAAAAAATAATCAGCTATTCAATTTTATTCCAATTACATTAAGTGAAGTAGTCTGTCATGTTAATTTGCCCGTGTTTAATTTACATTTCTTTCTCTAAATTTATTTACATTTACTTTTTTATGTACAAATATAGATTTTACCATTTCTATATTATCTATATTAGTTTTCAATAATTGTACATTATTAATTTATTCATCTACCCCCTGGTTGTGCGCGGATCTTAGTGATGACTTTGGACAGAAACCTGTCTACTGATAATAAAGTTAAAAAAAAAATAATGCTAACAGAGCTAACGGAGCTAACGACCGCTAATCGATACACGTCAGTCGGTGCCTGGACTTAGCACCTTACCCATTTTTGCCCTTTTTCGGAAATTCTCGCCGATATTTTGGGACATAATAGCCACAGTTTTCTTTGGTTTTCTTTCTTTATCTTCCTCTTTAACCATTTTCTTGTTTCCTCTTCTTCTTCTTCTTCGTCTTCTGCGGTTATAGGGGCATTACCACCACCCTCTGGACTGGAGTGTGAACAGGAGCACAGGAGAAATGGACGTTTGTTTTTGCAACGTTACAGTTGTCTGTCAACTCATGCCCCAAGGTCCCCAGACTCGGTGCTAGGGCTTCGATCTGCTTAATTACCTTTCCTTTTTTGATCAGGTTAGAATGATTTGGAATAGTTATTGAAAAGGTGACAACCATTTATATTTATTTATATGACATGACAGAAAACCTTCACCGAGGCGGCGGGGGGGCTCTGGAGGGGGGGGTTCGAACGAACCCTTCGATCTCCCTTGCCTACGGGCCAGCATCTGGTGTGTCAGGTTAAAAGGCGACTGGAAGCTGGTGTTCAAGCACACAGAGCGGCAACATCATCTGGTGTCAGCCCTGGTACAATTTCCAAACTTAGGACCAAGTTCTGTGAGACTGGTGAAGACAAAGACAGGCCACAAAGTGGACATCCTAGGAATACAACACCACAAGAAGGCCAGTTATTCACCCTTGCTGAACTGAAGAACTGTTTGCTTTTGTCCAGAGATCTGTCTGTGGTACTGTTGTGCAAATCTTGCCTGTAAATCTCTGGAAGAAAGTCTACAGTTCCTCAGTGAAGAAATGATGAGAAACAGGTCTGTCTTTGACTTCAGTGGTCTCATGTACCTTCTCAAGGGCAGAGCCCTCATGAGGTCTTGATGGGGAGACCAATGTCCACAGGGGCAAGTCCACGTCTCATACCCAATAAATGAAGGATGAGTTTATGTTTTGCAAATGTCAGAATCCTTAAACCCTCTGATAAACCTATCCATCCTTTCAGGTGTGGGAACTTTGTGCTGATTAAGTCAAAGGAAGAGCAGACTGTTTTGTTTTTGTTTCCTTGTGCTGTAGTTTTTGTGCTGTGTTGTCTGTATGTTCCTAACCGTTTGTCAAAGCACTTTGTAAACTTTTGTTTTTTAACGTGCTTTACAAATAGAGTTAATATTATTGTTATTATTCAGAGCAGCTTAGCTAATCTTCTTTGAACAGTAAACCAGCAAAGTCCATTTAAAAGTCCAGATGTACAAGTTACGGTTGTTAAATAATGAGACTGAGCTTATCAGGTTGGGTATTCTTGTACAACTTCTGGATGTTTCCAATAAGTGATGTCTTCACTTCACTGCTAGCTATTGATTGAAGTGCAAGTGTTTTTTGCTCATGTGTCGGGAAATGTGGCCAAACTTCTGACTTGTGATCAAAAGGATAAAATGAGCAAATTTCTGGAGACATTTAGGAACAACCTGAAGGAACCCTACATGTTTTCCAAGTGTTTTGGGATAACTTTGGCACAGACTTTTCAAATTTTCATGAACAATTTGAAGAAATGTCTCTTATTCAATAGAGACCATTTCTGTCATCATTCATATGCTGAGTTGCCGTCTGTGTCGAACCGTTGGTTTAACTTTTTGAATGTGGTCAGAGGTTTTGATGTGCTGTGGGCCCAGAGCATTTGTCATCTTGGACATCCTCTGTGCCTTAACAAAATCTTTTGTGCCAGTCAAACGCATGTGACATGTAGTGTTCCCCAAACACCTCAGTTAATGTACTAAAAGATTCGGCTGCAGTTTTTCCATTTCACAACAGATTTCAGGAATATGCATTGCTCAAGTTTTGAGCTAATCATTTTACGACACTCGAGCTAAAACACATCAGCCATGGTCACTGTGCCTTTACACAGTTGTCACAGTGAGGCTCTGGTACACCTCTAGACATTCACATTCATTTGGTGAGGCTGTCATGTCTGTGTGAATTCACATTGAAAAACATTTTGCATGCACGCAGCACTGAGCCTCCACCTGAAGACCAAGGCAGAGACACTTGCAGCGCTCCTGTTTTTGAGTACCCTTGCTCCCCTTTCTCTAATATCATACCTCTGTTTCCACCTCTGGAGACGGACTTTAGATGGATCACCTCATTCCAGCTCAGTGACGTTCACAGAGGAGGCCAAGCATCACGAGGTCATAAATATTATGGCTTGAAACGGAAGTGTGAATTGGACTTGTAGCTCGCAGTAAACCAAAGACGTCACTTATTGGAAACTCACAGCAGTTATGTGAAAACCTGCCCTTCAATATATAACACCCAGTTTAACTGTGAACCATGTGGTTCTGTTATTTAATAGATAACCATGCATTTCAGAATGCCTTTTTATCTGCCTTTATTGCTCTTATCATCCTAGATCCTTCCTCTGTTGTTGGCTTTTTTATATATTCATTCATTCATTCATTTTCTATACCGACTATCCCTTTCGGGGTTGCGGGGGGGGGGGGGGGGGGGGGGGCTGGAGCCTATCCCAGCTGTCATTGGGCGAGAGGCGGGGTACACCCTGAACCGGTCGCCAGTCGATTGCAGGGCAACATATAGAGACAGACAACCATTCACTCTCACACCCATACCTAAGGGCAATTTAGAGTGACCAATTAACCTAATGAGCATGTTTTTAGTCTGTGGGAGGAAGCCGGAGTGCCCGGAGAGAACCCACGCATGCACGGGAAGAACATGCAAACTTCACACAGAAAGGCCCTGCCGGACCCAGGAATCGAACCAGTGACCTTCTTGCTGTGAGGCACGTGCACTGCCTGCTGCACCACTGTGCCGCCCCGCTTCTTTATATATTTTATTTTAAAATAATAATGTCATTACATAACTTTAATTCTCATTTTCTTTATTTTATGCAGCATAACTTGACTTTTTGGCTATTTATTGATCTGTTGATCGTATGTTAAATCTTTATCATTTTTATAGGTTACTTTTCAGGCTCTGTATTGTTTTTTTCTCTAATTTATGTTTGTAATTCCCATTACAATCTGTTTTATTCTCCTCTCTTCTGCTCTTACTTTTTGATGCCTTTCCTTTTATTGCTTTAATGTTTTTATTTTTGGACCTCATGGACTGTTTTGGGTGCCTTGGCCTGAGTTTTTGTGCCCATTGGGGTTTTAGGTTTTCCTCATGCTCCTTCAAAATGTTCCTTGTCATTGGCACCATTTGTCTGAGGGTCACCAGGATGCTCCTGCTCCCTCTCTCCTTAGGTTCTTTTTGTGCTTGGGTTTATTCTGCTTTGTTGTTG